>OU611780.1:2512500-5012500 GCA_914767645.1 Hydraecia micacea
AAGCCCGTTAGTGGCAACTACTTCTCTTATTACACCATCCCGATTTAGGGAAAGGGACCCTGTGTATCGCGAAGGGTAATAAGACCTTTAGTACCTACTTACTTAGTTAATTAGCAAGCTTAACATGTTAAAATTGTGACGTGTCTATCGGCTTTTAAGTGACACAGAAGGCATAATTTTAGACTGCGATATAAAATTCATAGAATTTTTTACTAAAATAAGAGTGTAAAATACTGCAAAACTATAATTTTGATCCACTTAAAATTCAATTCCGACGATAAACTATTTGTTGTTTATTTTTAGAATATCTTTAATTCATTGTCTTAATACATTAGCAAGAAAACGATTAACCATTGTAGGTAACCTACCTATTTGAAACGAGGTCAGATACAGTTTTCCTAGTTAGGTATTTTATTGAACTAAAGCGTGTCCTTTCTAAGGTCAACAGAAAATGTAACAAACATAGTAATTTATCGTTATCGTTTGTCACCACTAGCAGTTTACCACGTTTTACTTTGGTGTCCGTATACTGCAATATTAATACATAAGTAATAGCATTTAAAAATATCTATTTGATCAAAGTATGAAGTAGGTTAATTATTTCATCACTGCTCTCAAAACGGTGAAGGAAAACATCGTGAGGAAACCGGCATGTCCTAGAACCAAAAATTCGAAAACATGTGACATCTACCAACCCGCGCTGGGCCCGCGTGGTGGATTACAGCCCACTCCCTCTCACCGAGAGGAGGCCTTTGTCCCAGCAGTGGGAACATTATAGGCTGATTATGTATGTTATGTAATAAGTAGGCTCATAAAACTTAGCACACACAAACTGCGGACATTTTTATACGTAAAGATTTCGGATATCCCTTTCCAATCTGTTTCGCAGTATCGCAGTAGTCTGCGACACTGCGAAACAGATTGGAAAGGGATATTATCCGAAAAAAATACACTTGTTTAGTTAGGTATTTTTTCGGAAATTCCAGTTTTAGCATAGTAGGATGTCGATTCCATATTGTTTGCTACTTTGATACTAATTGTTTGATAATACACAAAACGTACCTAGTAAGCGTCTGTACCTATTCCAAAATTAGCAATTCTTGTAATTTCATACATTATCCATTTGTCTACATTTATGATGTTTATGGTAGGTACTTAAATATCCGTTTCGTATTTATAAATACCTCTAGGTATCTATAGGTATGTAGAGCTTATGTTTATGTATGTGCATGTGTGAGGACTGTATCTCTCTGTGTTATGTCCTATAACAATAATGTGTAACTACTCTACTTTAAGATTGTTCACTTAGTAGGTAATATTAAGAAAATGCTGTATTTACCTATAATTGTTTGTTACATTTATATTTATGTTCTATATTTTCTGTTGTTTCCTGTGATTTCGGTAGAGATACGAACGTTGGTAAATCGAAATAAATAATGTGCTGTGTTAGCGATTCCTTCCGCCTGGAAGTCGGAAAACAATATTAAGAGTCGGAAATAGTAAAAGACTATCGTATTTATTAATACTCCTGCTGTACCTAAATAAATATAGCATAATAATAAATATAGAAGAAGTAAATAAATAATGAACTACTGATGGTGAATTGAATTGCTATTAGTGGTTGTAATGGCAATCATATCACTTGGTTTTAGTAGATTTTTATATTTTATTTATCCTTTTGATAGATTCTTATTTTGTAAATGTGAGGACTTTGTAAGCCTTGTAGACTGTAGATCTGTAGACCATTTTTTATTTTATCAAGTACCTGGTACTTGTTGACAGGCCTACGCTGTTCTCCCATACCTGCTGTAATTTGAAAACATTGTAAAAGCCAATTATTTATAAAATACTAACCGTGGAGTTTCTTGCCGGCTCTTCTCCATAGGAAACGACCAATTGGAACCGTGTGCTAGCTTCTGACGTTTCATAAGTGCCCATGTTGTCTGAAGATATCGAAATCTTTTGTTTAAGCCTTAAGGCAATCTCAACTAGGTGGTAACGTTCATTCCTATCTTATCAGATCCTACTATAAGTAAACAATACATACCGGTGATCAGTAGATAGCAGTTAAACCTTTAATACCTGATAATATCTATCCATTGCTGATATTCATATCGAATTATCGCGGTATTACTTATATAATCTAAAGCTACATAAATCCAAAATGCAAGTGTTCACAACTACTTTATCATTTATTGATATTATCAAGTTGTCAAAAGTCGATAGATATTCGAATCTTTTGTTTTTTGTTTACCGCAGATGCAGTTTTGATATTTATCAAAGTCGGCCTCGAGACTCGGAGTATAAATTCATGCCTGTGTTGGAAGGGTTGGCCTGAGGTGTATAAGTAACACCCTCATTTAGAAAATTATGTTAAGTCCCATGTAATAGGAGGCGAGTCTATTGCCCTCAGCCGGGCACAAATTCTGAATACGGGCTGCTACTATACCAAATAACAAACTGCCCCACACTGAAAATCAAACCAAGGACTCGCGCTTAGATGTCGTCTCGAGACTCTCAAGTATTTTTCGCTATTTCTTAAAGTTTCGGATTAGGTCAACCACGTTCACTTTGAAAATTCAACGTATGGCTCCACTCCCGTACATAATAAGTGTAATATCTAATAGCTCAGCACGAAACGATGTTCAGTTAGCGATTCGTGTCAATAGTCAATTATGTGTATTACTAGCCAAGTGGTTACTGGTCAGTTACGGCAAAAACTGGATAGGTTCACCGCAGGTCGTCTCCGTTATGAATCGTTTTGTAGTAGGTAATGTAAAGTCAACAAAAGAGATAAGTATGCAGGATCGTCGGATATAGTTGAAGCTTAGGAAGAAACCGATGGTTGTTCTCTAATAAAATGTAATTTTATTAATAGAAAACACACAGCCCATTTATCAAATTAAATTTCAGTCGACAACATCGATCGGTTTCTTACTAAACTTCAAATACCTATATCCGACGATCCTGCATACTTATCTCTTTTGTTGACTGTACATCCTCTATGTGTAGCATGGGTGGGTCAATATAGCTTTAGAGGTAGTGTCCCGTTATGGTAATACTAGCTTTTTTCCGCGGCTTCGCTCGCGTTAATTTAGAATTTGATCTAATATCATTCAATCACGATTCGAAAGACACGTGGCGCCATCTATTATGATAATAATGTTATTCTTGTTTTCCTCGGGAACAGCACTTTTTTTCGGGATGAAAGGTACCCTATGTCCGTTTCTGTACACCTGACAACGTATATGCAAAATTTCAGGATGATCGGTTCAGTGGTTTAGGCGTGAAAAGGTAACAAACAAACTTATTTTGGCATTTATAATATTATATAAGTTAGGATTTTTAAATCTCAGTCTAATTTACGCCTTTTCCCCCAAGAAGTTATGCAATAACTACAGACCGCGTGCGTGCTACGATCACGCACAAGCCTCTTGTTTTTGAGAAACTTTTCAAATTATTTTAGAAGAAGAAAGAGTAATAAGGATTGTCTCGATCGTGAGATTGCTTAGGCATTTATTGTACGGCCTTATTCTTAAAATTTGGTTTGCCGGTAAAACATATCTTTTACGTTGCTGAATAGACATGTTTTCCAGAAAAGAATGTAAATGACAACAAGACATCATTCTTTTCAGAACTTTCACTACTTGTAGAATAAGTAATATTGTTTTTTTCTGGACTAGCTCTATCAACAAACCTAACCTACACAACATACCGCGACCGGTAAGTGTGTCGTGTTGGGTGAGGTTAAGGAAGTCAACACGACTGGGCAAACAGCTGGTCTGACGTCGATAGGTGAATAAAGTATAAAATTCGAATACACTGCGGTTTAAACTGCTCAGACATCGTGTGGAATATTCCATGGTGCACGACACAAAACTTGAATGCGTATAAAAAACGATGCTCAACTCAAACAAACTTGAAAATAATTGATCAATCTTTCTGATGCGATGTCTTTGTATTTTATTTTTAAATCGAGGCATTCTTTTGTTTGTGGATTTTTAAATTTGGATATTTATCCGACGGTTTCCCTTCACTAGTTCCTTCCATATTTGAGTTTTTAAACTGTTTGTTACGTTCTCACTGCAAGTTTGAAAGAAGACCAAGAGAAGCATGATCGAGAAGAAAATAGTGCCAACTTTTCATACCAGTAAAATAAAAATAAGTTTTCTTACGATGTATCTTACGCCTTTCTGATGTACTTATCTTTTGTTCGGCAGTGGATGTCTTTCGGCTGAAATGATGATGATGATCTTTCGCCACCTTCGCTCGCTTCTCGCAGTTTCGATTCAATTCATTTATTTCAGATAAATTACAATCGTTAGTTATTATAATCATCCATACCTACATGTTTTTTTTTTTTAATAATTCTTATAAGAAGAATAGGTAAGTACAAGAAATAGACACACAACAATAGATACATTGGATCAGGACCGCACTACTCGTACATGTAGTTTTGTCCAATGCTCCATGAAGGAGCAATCCACATCCGTTCTCCCTGCAATAAGCTGCAGGAAGCTGTTGGGGCTGCCTCGTATGCGGCCCATCAGAGACGCAATTCTTTTGCGACGTATCGCTTGAAAGTCATCCACTTGATAACGTCTTATATAGATGAACGCCGGCTGCACGCACAAAAAAGTATGACTCATTGTCACGTTCCGCCTGAGCCGAGCGTGCAAGCGAGAGCGCGGAACAAGCGATAGAGAGGCACGATCGGCCTAAGCGTTTGGCTTGTGACGCATCTATCTGATGTTTTCTTATGACGTTATCACGTAAGATTATCGTCCGTAAACCGACTTTACAGACAAACAATTTATTTTTTACATTCGGTTTCGATTCATTAATCTCCGTTTAAGCCCCTAGCCTTTAGTTTAGTATAGTTATCACGTTCCGCCCATAAGACCTGGTAAGTACTAACTAAAGGTTGCACATTACTATATCGAGTGATGCAGTCACCCCCATTGTCCTTCTGCGACCAGACGTCAGTGTCGCTGTAGTTACTTTTTACGATGATTTGATTACCATAATATTGACGAAGGATAATTTATATTATCTTACGGGTAAAATTATAAATAAACGCTTGATAATTATTGAAATGATTATAAATAAAAGCAGCAATATTTTCCTAATGCTTGGGGTGCGGAAGTAGAACGTGCGTTTGCACTATTGACGGAAACACTCTTAGTACAAAGAAAACTAGTCATAATGAAATATGGGTGACTGGTAATTAGTGATCGATACCTAAACACGTGATTGTACTCATGATAACAAACAACTTTTACTATGGGACCAAACCTGAAATCGCGAAAAATAAAATCTGCTGTTCAGTACCTACATTTTGACCAGTTAGGCGAACATAAACGACTAAACAGCAGATTTTTTTTTCGCAATTTCAGGTTTGGAGCATAATAAAAGTTGTTTGTTATCATGAGTACAATCACGTGTTTAGGTGTTTACTTAAAAAAAAATCAGCTGTTCCCTACATTTATGTTCCACATCTATACATTTATCTTAAGTAGATACTTTGAATTACAGACAGTCACGAATATCTATCTAGTCTGGCAACTCTGAGAATAAACATCTAGTATGTTGTCCATACCAATGTGTGTCTGGAGATGAGACGAATCTATGATCAGGGATAAACCCAGCATAAGCTTCCCATGGGAAAATATCGAATGCGCCAAGGAGACGCGACCATAGAAATGTATATAATTTGTATCTATTGCTTTTACTGAACTACATGTGTAGTAGTGGCGCGGTGGTGGGGCCAACCTAGCGACATCGGCGGGGCAATTGCGTAACACATTATCAATCGGAATCAGTTTCATTTTGACAGTTCAACAACATTCACTGCGTTATTTACGTGTTGAGCAGACAAATTTTTCGAACTTATGAAGCAATGGATTAGCAATTTGCTTCAAAATGATTCAGATTCCGATTGATAGTGTTACGCAATTAGGGTGCGGGTTCTGATACATTTTCAACTACCGGGCATATCTCCTTCTTTCATATATCTATGGACGCGATGGTCTGGACACAGTATGCATATATATATTGGTGCACCAACGTTAGCACTGAGGAAGGATTAAGGTTGGAATGGAAGTTCGTTATTTTTGCTGATAGTAAATCCCATCGGGTACACGGCTCGTCCCGACATCGACATACTGATGATGATTGATTGACAAGGGAAATCTAAGCACTCGGGTATTTATAAATAATTTTCACCGTTCATCACTTCGACAATAAGACTACTTAGTTTCTTCAACTATAAGTATTCTTTTAAAATTCTTGGACATTCGCCAATAATTCGGTATTATTTTTATATTTATTTTTACTTTAAAATAAATGTTCTTCAAAATCGATACCTATAAGTACAAACGCCAGCACATCAACCTACCCGAAACTGTCAAATTTTCCCAATCAATTTTGAACCTTATACTTTAGCAATAAAGTTGAAATTTGATTAAAGAATTTTGACAGATTGTAGTAGGTTGATGTGCTGGCGTCTGTACATCGATTTTATTAAATTTCGAGCGTCCATTGTTGTTTACATTTTTGGCTGGTGCGGCCGGACTTTACAAACTCTGTCGTTGTAGTACAAGTACACACAGCGACATATCAAGCTATACATTTCGAGTTTTAGCTGACCTCGCATTGTATTTATTCTTTTTCGTACAAGGAAAAGTCAGCTTATATTGGAAATGTATAGCTTGATATGTCGCCGTGTATACCTATAATCGATTCTCCGATACCATTCATAAGAATTCAATTGACAAGTTTTTGCATAAGCCGCATCCAATGACACGCTGTACGAAGAATTGAAAACAACCGATTGATTATATACCTATTGCCAATTCGATTTCTCGAGAAACCGTGTAATGGAAAACAATTGAAGATACGCCAATGGAGAACCTACTGACAATCAGTATTGCAATACCTACTGCATTTTTAACCGACGTCAAAAAAAAGGAGGAGGTTATCAAATATCAATTCGTCGCATATATGTAGGTATATATTTTTTTATGTACGTACACTGATTACTCCGTCAATTGTGGACCGATTTTCTCAGAAATCATCATTTGGTAAAGTGGAGCTGATGATGAAGACCACATATTATTATGGCCATCGGAACTCCATCAATGAAAAATGAATGAATGATAAATATTTCACGGGTTGCGATTCGATTACTTTAATATGGTTGCTAAGCAATTTATGCTCGTCACAAATTCACAATGCGAATGGTGAAATGGAGCTGATGGTAAAATACCAGGAGAACTCCTCAACAAATTAACGTCCCTTCATCGGGAAAAGCAATATTTTGTAAAAGTCGATGAGCAAGTTAACACTATGCCATTGTAACTTAAATTATAAGCAGACCCACTAAAAAGTGAGAAATAAAAACTTTTTAACAAAAAAAAACCGGCTTCCAAAAAACTACAAAATTAAAAATAACTTAGGAAGTAGGTGGCAAAAAACTAAAATACAGAAGCGAAATTTGTAATTTTAATAATAATTTGGGCAAAATTGTTAACATTTTTTAAGCTTGAGTACGAGGCTTTTGACTACGTTGTATGTGTATATTTTATTTCTTTTTTTTTATTTGTAATGTGCGTTTTGTTTGAGCAGAATAAACAATTTTTCTTTCTTTCTTTTCTTTTTCTTTCAGCCATATTTTTACCGTCCGTGCGAACATAGGCTTACATTGCGTGTCCACAAGTAGGTTTTACATTTATTTAAGATTAAAAAACAACTTTATTTGTAAATGGGAGCTACCTGAAAACTTGTTTTGATTATGCGCTTGGGCAGCCACTCGTCGTTAAACATCGTTACCACAAACATGCACTACCAGGATATTTTTCAAATGCATGACATCATACGGTTAAGGTCTCTGCACATTAGCTTGTTTACGCGACAACGATTAATTGTATGTTCCTAATTCCATACACTAATAAACACTAAATTATTTAGATACTTATTGCACTGCACCTCGCTGCGAAACACAGACAGTCAGTAATCTTACTGACGTTGCTCAAAAATCCGCTAAGCTGAAGTGGGACTGGGCTGGCCACGTCTGCCATAATTATGCCCCATAAGCTGTGGGCCAAAATAACCACTACGTGGAGCCCTGACACAGCCACAAGGCGTCGCGGCTGGCCCCGTAGAAGATGGCGGGACGAGCTAGAGATAACAAACGACCAGCTGATCCCCCGATCGAAAGAGCTGGAAGTCATGGGGTGAGGCCAGTAACTTATTCAAAAGTTATACACGTGAAATACTAAATTATTCATAAGCTAAAAGAATTTCTGTTCGATTGGAAAATCAAAAATCAAATCAAAACAAAGTCATTTATTCAAACTAGGCTGAGAATCAGCACTTTTCGAACGTCAAAATTACAAAAGACAGTCCCCCAAAACGCCCGCCCTTCAATGTTTTTATAATTTCCCTTAGGTATGCGTAGATTTGCGCTTAGTTTATTTTGGGAATCGCGATTCGTGGGCCGTGGCATTAGGTAATGAATCGATTGCCCTTGACCTCTCAATGCCGACCGACAGCTGTTAGACACTAATCGGGACATTTACCTAGTATATCAATGTATCGTATCTTTTCTGCGTAATTACTTACTAAGTATAAGTACTTTCTATACCTAACTAGCGACTCGCCCCTGCTTCGCACGGTTTTTTAAAACTTGAAATAACATCGAGTGTATCGTATTGTAGTACTGTAGGTACACATATACCGGAATAAATTCTCTAAATTAGTCTAAATGAAGGTGAAAACCGCATCAAAATCCGTTGCGTAGTTTAGAACAACAACGCGCATCCTAATTGCGTAACACACTATTCGTCACAATCTGAATCATTTTGAAGCATATTGCTAATCTATTGCTTCATAATTATGTTCGAAACAATTGTCTTTTCAACAACGTAAATAAGGCAATGAATGTTGTTGAACTGTCAAAATGAAAGCCATTCCTACGGTTAGTGTGTTACGCAATTACCCCCCTGGTCGCTCAGACTAACACGAAAAGCGACTTTAATTAATCTATATAATAATTGTGTATATTAATTACATAATTATAAAGACAACATTGTTCCATTTGCTTATACCTACTTAAAACGATTTTCGCTAGGTCTAGGTAGTCAAATATGAACGCGCAAGACTTGTAAAAAAATATATTTATTTAATCAAATACACGTGTGCTCAGCATGAGCGTTATAATAAGAGGAACATTTAAATCTAAGTTACATGGTCTTATATACTAGTGAGATGGTTTGTATGTGTGCGTCGGTGGCTGGACCTCACAGTGGGCCAGCAACAGGAAGCTGCTCGTATGTCAGATCATACTCTTAATTGTTTTGGTCACCATTACTTGGTAATTTATCGCAGATAAACATTGCTACCTGGAACTGATGGGTGGCATGGCGTGATCTTAGTTTATCAAAACAGTTCTGGGGAGTGGTTGGCTACGCATAACTCCTCCCTCCGTAAGTGCAAAATCACCATCCGAATGTGCATCACGAGGTTGATGATTTTGCGTAAACATCTTTAACAATGTACTTCTAAATCGGTATAATATAACTAAAATTAGTACAAAAAGTAAAATGACGTACATTACAATGGTTGCTATGCTAACACTGTGCACATTCACAAAATGACTTTCAATGTTTTTCACTTCACTGTTATCCTTTAATGCGTGCGATAGGAACTGTAGGTTTTCCAAGTCAATCTCGTCTAGACTTATAGTCTTACGTAGTGCGATGTCCTTTGGTGTTATAATACTGGGCAGATGTATTGATGGTGAACTGTGGAAGACAACTTCTCCTGTTTGTAAGCGGCGTTTTCTTAATGTGGATGTCCCAAGTTTTACCTCACAGGCATTGTTAAGGGTTAGGATGTAGGTGCCCATGATGTCGTGCTGGCTCATGTCTCCGTCACAGTTTTCCTTCAGGAATGTAGGAAAGCCTGTGAAAATAATCCAAGAATCTTGATGAATGGATTTTATTTTGATGTCAGATGCGTTGACTGGAAGGGGCAGGCACGATGTTATCTTCGTAGAGAACGTCATCAAATCTTTGATGCATTGGCTTTCTTCCACTGAAGACACGTTGTTCTCGTAACAAAGGAACTTTCCTTCGTCTAGTTCTCTGCAAGGCTGGGAGAGCGATACCACTTTCGACCCTTTCGCAAGGATATGGGAATGTTTAGGGGTAATTAGGAATGATAGGCCAAGGTGGGCATTATACATAGGAAAAGGGTGTAGGGTGTAATAATTGTAGACATCTGATTGGACTGTTGGTACTGACATAATAAAAGTTATTTGTTTGCCTTTTACATAAGCTTTGATGTCAATACAATGTTCGATATTAACTAAGTTTTCACTAGTAACAGGAAAAGCTAACTTATCCGTTTTCTCGATGTCTCGGAGGATATTAATTAATTCGGTGGTATCTAATATGGATTGATGTAATACATTAACTCTACTAAATGATAACGCTGTCTCTACTTCATCTAAGCGGGTCAATAATATTTGAAAGTTATGAGTTAACATGTTATAAGTATTTATGACAAGGTTCTTACTCCTTTGGAATTGAGTTTTATTTAAAATTTCTTCTATTTCCTCCATAGTTTTCTCAAGTATTATAAAGTTGTTTCTAGTTGTGTTAGTGATATTAACGAATGTGTCAACTATTTCGGAAACTAAAGTAACTTTATTCATGATTGCATCTTGCTGCAATTGTAGACTGTTTATCCATTTATCATATCTAAGTGCATCTTCGTTATCTAAATTTCCAGTAATAGCTTTAATTATGGATCCGACAGGATTGATAAGTCCCCTTTTTATTCTTATGCTTGGAATTAACTGGTTATAATGTTCTATAGTTATGTTCATTATGTATTGGGTTTGCAACTCAGCATCAACAAGACTACCATCTAAAACGTACATGCTTAATTTATCTTCCATATAGTTGGATATTTCATTATATTTTTCTATGTTATATTCTAGATTCTTATGAACTAAATTTAAGTCTAGTCTCTTAACTATATGCCAGTTATACAGGCTAAGTGAAGCTTGTCCTTCTTTAACGGGGAGGATTCCCGGATTGTCTTCAATCCTTTGAAGTTGAAGGCCCAGGCTGAGGGCTGCTTGCATCGCTACCACCAGGACGTACCTGTGAAGGACGTTTTATGTCTTTAACTGGTATTTTCTTTGTAATATTGTTTTTGTTCTGGACAGCTACTGTATTCCTTTTAACTTCATCTATAACTGTTGCTTTTTGGTATCGAGGCTTATCTTTACTACGTCTGGTATTAACTCCTTTCATATAAATTTGATCTCCTTTTTTAACGTCAATTTGTTTTTCGCCGCCGCGTTTTTCTTTGGTTTTTTCCTTGGATTGTATCATTTTATCGGTTAAGTAATTATAGAGATATTTAGTGCGCTTAACATGGTCCTTTACTAACTGCTGGGTGTAGCTCTTATTAAAATCTACTGCAAAGGTACTTGAGGCTTCAGTGTGTCCGAAGACTACTTCGAACGGTGTTAAACCAGTAGTTGAATGAATAGACTGGTTGTATGACATAATAGCATATGTCATGACAGATGCGGCGTCAGTTATTTTTCTGTCGTACTTTGCAAGTCTATAGATCTCTATAATAGTAGAATGAAATCGTTCAACTAGTCCCATAGAGTTTGGATTATGGGGCGTACCTATGTGTAGATCAATCTTGTAGAATGTTAACATTTCCTTTAATAAGTTATTATTAAATTCTGATCCTGGGTCTGCACTAATTTTTGATGGCACACCGTATGTGGCGAAATATTTTATAAGTGCTCTTATGACTTCCGGTGTAGATCTATTAGGTACTTCTATGGCTTGGCCTAGTTTACTAAAAGCGTCAATGATTGTAAGAAAATAACTTCCTTCTATTGAGAAAATGTCTATAAAAAGTTCTTGAAACGGTTTTGTTTGGGTTTGAGTTAATTGTAGTTCCGGTTTTATGGGTTTCCTATCATATTTCATGTGTTTGCAAAGTTCGCATGAGTTGATAATGCAAGCTACGGTATGCTCTAAGTTATTCCAGTAGTATGTTCTTTTTAAATGAGCTACGGTTTCTTTAATACCACGATGGCATGTTTTTCCCACGTGATATTTTAGGACTATTTCTCGTTGTTCGTTTTCGTCTTCAACGTGAATGACTCTTTCGGTGCACTCATATATACTGATTGCATGTTTTTTAAATAAAGTTGTAATAATGTTTGAAAATTCTTTACGATGGCGTTCGTCCTCAAAATAGATATAATATTTAATTTTAGGACGGATGTATTCCTTTAAGAAATCTTTTATTAATTCTGGTTTATCTGTTGGCATGTGTACTTCGAATATTTTTTGTTTATCCCTAGATAAGTTTTTAACGCTGCACTCATTTCTATGCCATGTGTATACGAGAATCTGATTGGGTTTCGTATCGATGGCTTCCTTTAATATTGGGATATCAGAGGAGTCCGTATTGTACTCTGAATGTACTGTTACTAAAGAAGGAGAGTCTGCTCCTTCAGAGGCTGTGACTGTTTCGCTTCCTATTGATGGTACTGAATATGGTGATCTAGGTCTATTTTTAGAGTTCCTGGATGAAATAGTAACATTGTCATCTTCATCTGATGAAATAACAATGGTTTTTGGATGATCGGTGTTTACTATCATTGAAACATTGTCTAAAGCATTTACTTTAATTCTGGACAATGCATCTGCATTGCTGTTTTGTTTACCGGGTTTGTACTTAATTTCGTAATCGTATTCAGAGAGTCTAAGTCTCCATCTCGTGAGTCTACTTCCTGGCTCTTTAACAGAATTTAACCATACTAGTGGTCTATGATCGCTTAGTATTGTGAATTTTTTACCATATAAATAAGGTCTGAAATGTTTGCATGCCCAGACAACTGCTAACAGTTCCTTTTCTATTGCGCTGTAACGTGTTTCAGCGTCGTTAAGCGTTCTACTCGCGAAAGCTATTGGTTTATCGCTACCAATTGGACCTTGCGATAGGACTGCTCCTAGTGCAAAGTTAGATGCATCCGTTGTTAAGAGAAAGGGTTTTTCGAAATCTGGGAATTGTAATAATGGTGCATTGGTAAGTAACTCTTTGCATTTTTCGAATGCGTTTATGAATTCTTGTGTTATGGTGACTTTATTTTTCTTTTTAAGGCAGTTTGTCATAGGTTGTGTTATTTTAGAAAAATCTTTGATAAATTTGCGATAGTATCCTACTAAACCTAGGAAACTCTTTATTTCCGTTGGTGTTCTAGGCAAAGGGAATTGTAATACGGCTTTAATTTTATCATTATTTGGTTTAAGACCGTCTTTGGTTATTGTGTGTCCTAAATATAACACTTCTTTTTTCAAAAATTCGCATTTATCCAAGGTTACTTTAAGATTGGTTTGTCTAAGCCTATCGAATATTTTTCTGAGCTTATCTATGTGCTCTTGAAGGCTGGTAGAATAAACAATAATGTCATCTAAATAAACTAGACAATGTATGCCCTGTAGTCCACGGAGTACGTTGTCCATTGCTCGTTGAAATGTAGCTGGGGCTGTCTTTAAACCAAAAGGCATACGAGTGAATTCGTAATGTCCTGATTGTGTTGTAAATGCAGTTTTCGGTTGGTCCTCTTTTTCTACTTCTAGCTGATGGTAACCACTAGCTAAGTCTATCGTAGTGAAATAAGATGCCTTTCCTAGTCTATCGAATAGGTCTGTGATGTTTGGAAGTGGGTATTTATCGTCTATTGTTATCTCGTTGAGTCGCCTATAGTCTATGACCATCCGAAACTTCTGTTCACCTGAGGCGTCCATTTTCTTAGGAACTAGGTGTACAGGGGCACTCCAAGGTGAGTGTGATTCTGTAATTACTCTATTTTCCAAAAGTTTATCGACTTGTTTCTGTATTTCCTCATTTTGACTAACGGGGTGTCTGTATGGGCGTATGTAAATCGGATCTTCGTTCTTTGTGCGAATTTTATGTTTCACTTGATTAGTGAAAGATAAAGGTACGTGTTCACAATGAAAGATGTCTTTATACTCGGTACATAAGTTACTTATTAACGATTTTTCCTCTGTGTTTAGGTGGTCAAGTCGTAATTTACTTAAATTTTCATGTAAAAGTTTTTCTAAATCATAGTTGTGGTTTAAATTATGAACAAGGCAATTATCTAAGTCTTGTTCTACACTATCGACTTTAAAGGGTGTTTTAAAAGTTATAGTCATCTCAGTGTCTGTAGTATTTTGGATGACAGTGTGAGCTAGAGAGTCTACGCAGTTAACTAAAGCGTCAGGCATACGAACTCCCGGGCAGAATTCTATGTGATTTAAAATTGCATTTCCATTGTTTAGCATTGTTGGCACTTTAACCCGTGTTTCTGATCTAGAAGGTATTACTATCTGATAAGATGGGTTATATAATATGGGAATTTCTGTTGTGTTTGTTCTTAAGACCTGATTTTTCATGTCGATAGTGGCTTCTAACTCTTTTAATAAATCTGATCCAATAAGACCGTTATATGCTTTGTCTACGTTATATATATAAAACTTGTGATGAATATCTGTGTTAAAGGTGTCCGTTAAAGGAATGTATGCGACTTCGCTATGCTTGCTACGTCCATGGGTACTGATTACTTCAAATGGTTCCTCGCTCTTACAATACTTGAAATACTGATCGGCTAGTTCAGTGTTTATAAAAGAGCGTGTACTACCTGTGTCTATTAAAAAAATTGCTTCCATTTCCGGTAAATAGATGTGTGGTAGCCTAAGACCACTGTAATTTAGGTTTATTACTTCTGTTTCTGGTCCGGTTGATCCGTTGCGGAGGCTTCTATTTGAAAATTTACTGGTTCGTTCGCATCTTGCACGCAATTCATTTGATTACTTTCGTCTATTAACACTACAAGGTTCTCGTCATCTAATAAGAGTACTTGTTCGCAGTTAGATTCAGAGTCAAGTTCAAGTGGTCCTTCAACCATGTTATTGTGAACCGTTCGCATTGACACATCGTTGTTTTGCCTCGGCTGTTGGTTGAGTATGCCAAATCTGAATTGTTGGTTTGGATTTGCTTTAAAGAAGCCTGATTGCTTATAATTATTATACGTACGAGGAATCTGTTGGGGTTGCTGAGTTATAGCTTTTTGATTTGGTTGATTACTGGTACTTGGTTTAGGTCCTTGCGGTTGATTTGCGACTTTTTGGTTATTATTATTTGTAATAAAGTTGGGTTTAAAACCATATATTTGTCTAAAACCTTGATTGTTGTTTGCCGGAATACCGAATTTGAACTGAGTTGGAGTCGTAAAGTTTGGTTTAGGGATATTAGAATGGATCGTGTTATTAGAAGAGGTTGGTTTGTTTTTATTTCGGGCGTTGTATCGCGTTTGGAAGTTAACTTCCTCCGTTACAACACTTAACGCGGACTCTAGAGTAAGGCATTTATTGAGTCTAACAAACTTTATCATATCTTCTGGTAAATTGTAAAGGAAAACGTTTAGAGCTGTATTGTTATATATTATATACTTTGCTGCTTTAATGCCTTCGTCGGTTAGAAGGTTTACTTTTGAAATTAATGAGCTCCTAACATTCTGTATTCTGTGGCAAAAGTCTATAAATGATTCTCCATGTTTTATCTTGAGGTTTTCTAATTCAATGTTAAGGCAAGCTTCGGATCTCGGATCTCCGAAGTGCTGAACAAAAAGTTCCTTAAGGTCATCCCAGGTTGTGACGTTTTCGCGTTCACTGACTAAAACTGCTGCTTTACCAACTAATCGGCTTGTAATGCAGTGAAATAGATAAGTCTGTTGTGCTGGGTTATTCTCCCCTCTAAAGCTTCTAATCACATATTCACACTTAGAAATAAAAAGATTAAGCAACTTATCATCTCCATCGAATCTTGGGATGATGCTTTGGATTTCTTTAGGGATAAGTTGGATATTCATTATTATATTTAATTATAAGACAAAAATTAAAATAACGAAGTTGGCGATTTGAGTCCAAACAACGCTTTGCTAAACTAGAATGTTTAAAATAACGAAGTTGGCGATTTGAGTCCAAACAACGCTTTGCTAAGCTAGAATGTTTAAATTAACTGAAGTTTGAGTAATTTAAACAAGGTAGAGTAATGGCAATGTAAGTCCAATTACCTACGTATTTTAAATGAAATGAAAAAATAGTAAACTGGCAATGTGAGTCCAATTTACTTAATAAACTAAAATAAAATCTAAATTCGGCAATTTTTGTCCAAAAGTAGATGAGCTACGCTAGTTGGCGATGTCTAGTCCAATTAGACGTAAGGGATAAGACAAGGAATGGAACAGTGCGAATAAAGGTCTACTCACAGTATGCTCGATCCCATGCCGGTTCTCGTACTGCTGCTGCTCTGCTGCTGCTGTTGCTGCTGCTGCTGCACACGCGACGTTCTTTTGACGAATTTGTTGAAGAGGTTCTTTACGAATTAGAAGTCTATAGCGTCGAGAATACGTTACGACCGATGTATGTGTCTATTAACGATACTGTTCGCGACTTTTACTAATCCGACCCGGCTGCGCCAGTCAAATATGAACGCGCAAGACTTGTAAAAAAATATATTTATTTAATCAAATACACGTGTGCTCAGCATGAGCGTTATAATAAGAGGAACATTTAAATCTAAGTTACATGGTCTTATATACTAGTGAGATGGTTTGTATGTGTGCGTCGGTGGCTGGACCTCACAGTGGGCCAGCAACAGGAAGCTGCTCGTATGTCAGATCATACTCTTAATTGTTTTGGTCACCATTACTTGGTAATTTATCGCAGATAAACATTGCTACCTGGAACTGATGGGTGGCATGGCGTGATCTTAGTTTATCAAAACAGTTCTGGGGAGTGGTTGGCTACGCATAACTAGGTATACCTACACCTATACTAACATTTGCAAATCGCTACCAAATTCCTATGAATTTGATAGCGATTTGCAAATGTTCGATTTTAATAAAACAACTCCATCAAAATCCAAGAAACAAATTGAATTTCTTTGTTACGCTATAATGCATGATTACCTTTATGTTCATAGAGTTCATACGAAAATATGGTTGTAGTGGAAATATACCGCCAGTATATTATATGTATACTATGTATGTCTATTAATAATATAGGTAATTCTTGTTATTACTTGTTAAACATATTGTGCAGTCTCAACTCTGACCTGACAATAAATTATGCGCATACGCTATTACATAATATAAGTAGGTAAGTACTCAATACACTAAGTAAATATACAGACTCAATATATTTTGCAGGGTTATTTTTCCAACTGTAGGTACGTGAATGACCAAATCAATGGATAGGCATATTTAAAGCAGTCTCGCGGGGCGGATTTTGATTATTATTTGATTATTACTTAATAAATAATACGATATTTTTATAAATATTCTCCTTATAATAATTCTCCTGCCATTACCTCAATTCATTTTGGGGTTGGGGTAAGTAACTTGTCTTTCATCGTCACCGTCATCTCGGTTGTCACCCCCTTTCTAACCATATCATCATTTCAGACACCAATCTGCATGGTCTTCACATGATCTGACCAAGATTGTCTGTGACCTCTTTTTTTTCTTTTTTTTTTTTGGATGGGAAATCATCTAATGACTCCTCCCGCTCTGGGTGGAGCGGAAGGGAGTGTCAGACTCTTACTGACTAAAACCCACCCGTGTTCCTTCCTTAGCCCTTTATGTTCCGGGGCAGCGGTAACCCTTTCGGACGATCCCGCTACCCCGGCTCTGTGACCTCTTGAGTTTGTTTCGGCCTTTCTTCTCAGAGTAGTCGGATAGGAAACGCCGATCTCATCTAGCTTAAAAAAAATATGATTGACGTGTAAAAGTGTTTGTATTTGTACAAACCTACTTACATAAATAAATCATTTATCATTTATCACACAGTCCATCCCATCCATCGTTTCTTTGGTCTTCTCCTACTCTTGTCAGCCCACGCTCACTTGGAAAATGAACCCTGTGTAAATAATATTTTAAGTTTAATATCGGCGTTCCCACGATACCTATTTGCATAGGATATTCTGTTGATGGGCCAGATGATTCGCTTGCTGCGTAATTCATGCTCTTTGAATGAATCCCTCTTATTGGCTGATTTAATCATTGAATACTGATGGAATCTGCAGTAAATGAATTGTTGATTCTTATCAAGATGTTTACTAATATCATTGGATCAATATAATTTGATTGGCGGGATGCGTAGCAGTCTGTGGATATGGGGCATAGTTTTAGGTATAAGACTGCTGTAAACTTATTTATTATATACAAAAAATAATTTAAAAAACACGCCTGCCTTGTCACAAAGTGAATTAAAAATTTTAATAAAAAATTATAAACAAGCTAAATGATTTTAAGTGTTGAATGGGCACAAGGCAAGTAATTACTAAGTAGATTATAATATTTACTGTGCAATTAAACCGCCATTGTGCCCAAAAGTGGAAAACTGAAAACCAATCTTTCTATAAAAATCTTTCTAATAAAAATATCATATACTTTTATAATAAAATAATTGTATGTACTTTTATATAAATAATATCATATATTTTTTGTTATATGCCTTATAAACAAAGAATAAACGAGAAGTGTGAATATCTCCGAACTTCTACATCATTTTTACGTAGTATTTATACCAAAATAGTCTCCAATAATAATTGCTTAAACAATATCAATAAAAAAAAATATTGATATTTTGATTTTTTTATAAATAAAATAAAAGTACCTACTATTTATTTCACTCGGCACGGCGATGCGCGCTCGTCCTAGCTGTTGAGGCATCCACAGGCAACCCCGGTTAAGCAATCGACAACCTCTGTTGAAATGCGAGATGAAATTTATAAAAAGAAAAATTTAAACCTATTGAAACCTATAATTTAAACCTAGTAATATAAGTACTTAATGTGATTATTGCCTGTTGTGGTTGCCTTGTGAATAAATAAATAAATAAATTTGCGCGTTCAGTACCGAAATGTAAGAGGGCTCTTAATAGTGTCAATTCCTAGCATCAGGTGGATGACAAAAAATAATATTTATACTTTGATTTGCTGGAGGCCTTAATTTGTTGAGGCCTCCACAGGCAAGCCCGGATTTTTCACTGTATCCTAAGTACTTACCCATGAAAGTACTCGTCTCGTTACTAGGTCAAGTACCTCTGCAGAAACCCTTTACGGAGACTACCGACGCACAGTGTGACGGTTCGAGAAACTAGCTTGACAAAAGTCTTTTTATCGTTTTATCTTTCGTAAAACAGTCTGTAAAGTATATTTTCATAACCTAAACTAGTTGTGCCCCGCGGTTTCACTCGCGTAATTCCCGATTTTCCGATCCCATGGGAATTTCCGGATGAAAGGGATCTTATATGTTAATCCAGGTCTCCAGCTATCTGCATACCAATTTTCATCGAAAAAGGTCCAGCCGTACAAGGATTTTCTTTAGAAATCGGTTATCTTTTTAATAAATAAAACACAATATGAAATAAAAAGACATCTCTGTATTTATTAAAATTAAAGATAAGTACACAGAAATATACTACTACAACAAAAGTTTGAATTGTGTACTTTGTTAGATAGTATTCGGAAAAATGTGATAGAAAATACGAACGACGAAAATACAAACGTAATAAATTGGAAATAAAAAGAATGATCAGAAAGAAAACCCGTTAAATGAACCTGATAATGTAGAAAACAGAAGTATACGAATCAGAAAAGTTTAATTAAACACTTGCATGTGATTTTGTTGTGCTGGAATTTTTTAGTTCTTTCGCTAGTACTTTGCGCCGTTTTTTAGTTCTTTCGCTAGTACTTGCGAAGTCTTTCCGAGGTCTTCCAGTTTGCCTACTAGTTCCAGGCAGTGACATGTCAATTGTAGACTCACTCAATATATCAGCAAACGAAATACTTTCTTCCAACCACGAACAATTTGCGTTCAAGAAACGTTCCCGATGTCTCCCCGATTTCGTCCATTTTTGTTGAATTTTCTGGTTAATATAACATATTCGTTTTTTCAATTTCTTTAAAACGTCTTCAGAAATAGGCGGCTCATCGTGTTCTTGCAAAATATAATGCAATAATGCATCGCTTCTTGATGTTTTGGGGTTGGAAAACCATATATCGAAAAACGTTCGGTATGTCGACATTCTAAAATGAACAAAAAATGTATGAGTGTCGCAAACTTTCGCAAACAAATGAACGTCGTAATTGTAGCTTAGAAACCAAACTTTAAGAATAATACGGCCAAAGGACTCGGAAACGGGCTGCAGTAAACTAAAAGTTTAATATAAACTGAAAACTTTTTTTTTTTTTCAACACAAATCTCTCTGACTTTCCATGAGTGATATAAGTCAGTTTAAAAATATATCTTTATAAAAAAGGTTTGTAAACTTACCTAAATACTTCAATAACACAACACCGAAAAACAATCACAAATAGCACACAGCACAAGAGCGTATTCATCGAGCGAACCCAGGCGAATGAAACGGTCTCTGAGAACGCTTGCTCGTGCAGGCGCAGGTAGTCGACACTTCGACCTTTTTCTACCTGCTATTGTTGGGCGTACCCTCCGCGTATATGAATCCTATTATAATGTAACTTGTTTACTTGCTATTTGAACCAAAATATTGCTTATTGTAACAAGTAGTAAAATAGGGTTTTGTCAAGCTAGATTCTCAAACCGTCACACTGTGCGACGGCGCGGCGTCCTAAGAAGGCGCCTATTGTAAACGATGACGTGGATCCGATGACTTCATTTATTAAAACATGCACGTGCAAGCGTAATGGATTTATTATTAGAAGCCTAGAAGGTTACACATAAAATAAGTACCCATTTGTTCTGTAAATTTCATACCTAGGACACTTTTACACTCGACTTTAGACTCCAAAAACGTTGCTCCTAAATGCAAAACGTTTCGTAACGTAGCTTCGCTGGCTAGAGAAGGGCTCTATTTAAAATTGCACATATCGTTGTTTTTCAAAGTCAAATCATTTATTTCAAATAGGCACATAAACTGCACTTTTCAACGTCAACATTTCGAAAAAATAGATTTGATTCTAGTCGCCCCTTCCAAAAGGTAGTTTCGTATGGAGAAGAATGGGCAAGAAACTCTATCGCTATTCTTTTAAAAATGTCTTACAATATTTTGTATAAAATAACTAGGGAAATAGTAATGGTTTCGAAAAACAAATTAATCTCCAGCGATCTATGGATGACTAAAAAAAAATGGATCTTCGAATAAAAAAACTGAACTTCCGAATAAAATACTGAACCTCCGACAAAATTACTAAGTTACCGACAACAGAGGTTTTGTCAAAATAATCATATTATATATATACGCGGGGGCTACGTCGACTTAGGATGCAAGAGTGAGCGAAGGGCACCCCGAGGTTCGGTATGGTTAGGTTACTTTAAACCCTTTACATAAAAACAGGAGCCCCGCGAAGCGGGGCTCCGTCGACATAGGATGCAAGAGCGAGCGAATGAGAATACAAATACCTTTACCTAGGTATACATAAAAAATATATTTAAGCTGGTAGAAAAGTATTATAGCAATAAACAGTCATGTGTATTTTTCGAAGATTTCAGTATCTCATTCGGTCGTTTCGTCATTTTTATTCGGACAAAAGTAGTCGTAAAGTTAGTATTTTAGGCAGTAGATTTCATATTTTGAGTAAGGACAATTCTTATTATTTTTTCGGAGCTTTTATTACTATCCAAATGACTATACCAACAGATAAAATAATTAAAAATAAAGCAATGACAGGTAAATTAATTACTTATGTGGTAGATACATGCTCCATTCTGCATCACCAAATGGTTAACTGGTAGAAAATGCCTCTGTATGTTTGTGTGTTTAATTATTGTCGCGGTTGGTCCGTGGATGGGTGACCATCTTTACATAACAAGACCCCTCCGTGTCTCGGAAAGCACGTTAAGCCGTTGGTCCCGGCTGCTATTCGTGGATCTTTGACAGTCGTTACTTGACGTCAGAAGCCCGAAAGTCTGACAACCAGTCTTACCAAGGGGTATCGTATTACCCCGTAAATGGGTTGTGGAGGTCAGATACGCAGTCGCTCTATGTAAAATACTGGTATTCAGCTGCATCCGGTTAGACTGGAAGCCGACCCTAACTTAGTTGGGAAAAGGCTAGGCAGATGATGAACTCCAGCACTCGTACAGTCAGCCAGACGTGCTGACAATCGTTATCTCTGAATCATGCGTCATTAATGTGTGCAGTTCATACAACTATCATTATCAGACGAGATAACGTTAGGTCCCGTCGAGTACATGCCGTTGTGTGTTTAGTGTTCTTTGTACTCCATTTCTGTTTGCGTTCCATCATTTGTGTCGATAATATTAAAACGTTTGAGTTGTTATTGCGATCAACCTTGATCAGACGAACCTCTGATCAAGGTTCATTGCTCGAATGTTTATGTATGTCTTTCCCGAAAACTAGCACAACTGCACCAGTAAGTGAGAGTATTAAGTCAGCCACACATGAATGGTAAACATTTTTTGTCGGTGAGAACGTTGTAGTCCTTGTTGACTATAGATTTGTAGACCATTTTCTATTTTGTTAGTACTTGTTGACAGGCCTACATGTCCTCCCTTACCTGCTAACAGTCTAATTTAAAAACATTGTAAAAGCCAAAAAACAAGTACTTAACCGTGGCGTTCCTTGCCGGCTCTTCTCCATAGGAAACGACCAATTAGAACCCTGCACCTAGCTTCTGACGTTTCATAAGTGCCCATGTAGGTTTATGTGAAATAAAGTATTTTGATTTTGATTTCGACTACCTGCACTACGAGAACCGGTCTTTCTGTAAGTGCAAAGACATAAAACTGCTGTCAATGTCAATGTCCCTGATGTGCGGCTGACTACCACCATAGCTAGTGCCGACAAGTTGCTGTAAACTGATTTGAAGGGTGTTACCTAATTCAGGCAAATGAGACATTTCATATTTGTCTCTGAGATGGCAACTTGGCAACGCATCTGTGACGTCTGTACTAGATGTCCATAGGCAAATGATAAGACGTTCTTGGACGTACTCAGGTAAATTAGTTGTTGACCAAATTGACCACCATTTTTTTTTTTTTTTTTTTTTTTTTATCGTGTGGAAATCCTCATGGATGTCCACCACCCTGGGGTGGGTGGAGGCGTCTGTCAGACTCTTACTGACTAAAACCACACGTTGTCCTGCTGCTACCTTTAGCCGGGGTGCTGGAGTGCTTGCGCATTTCGTACTTAAATTGCCCGTTTATTAATATCACAACTGTCATTCTTTGGTTGTATGAAATGGCTATAATAACACGGCAAATTGACGTAGTGCGTTCATTTGATGAACAATTTCCCTGGCCTTACTTACATAGAAAGGGCTAGTAGGTTAGGAAGGTTCCATACAGGAATCGGGCAGAAATATTCAACTCGGCTTCCTAGTCAGCTTATGAAAACGAAGAATGTTCATGGCTAGTTGGCCTTCCAGTCGTGACGTCTGTGTCATGCTCTGTGATCGACAGACCGTTAAAAATCGGGTCAATAGTGACAAATTACCTTTAATTGACTGTAAGCGAGAACTTTCTGTGGTACTGTCTGCATTTGAATGTCAAATAAACGTTCTATTAGCTTTTATCCACGACTTTGCTCCCGATCTATGACATAGCAGTCGTGCATTTATTTTTGATAAATGAATGAATGGAAATACACAACAAGGAAAGTTAATAAAGCGCTCTTCCTCTCTCTACTTATTTAAAAATTTGCTGTGCCCGACAGGGTCCATAATTGTTTCTATTATTTTTTATTTACCACCTGTAAATGTACATTATGGATGCAATAAACGATTTGAGATTTGAGATTTGTGGTAAAAATAGCCCCTGTGGGCCGCACATGGGCTAATTTATAAATGAAAAACTTTTAATAACGTCAATTCGTTCATCTTTTGCCGCGTGAAAGTGTGGCGACATCTACATCGCCACACATGAACTACGCATCCCACTGCGTCACGCAAAAATCCTGCAACGCGCATTTAGAGTTTACCGCGCGCGATCAAAGACAATCACACTTTTGCATATTAAGTTAGTTGGTGAGAACTCTACTAGGGTTCTCACCAACTTTTTACATACCTACTGAATTTTAAGGTAGGCTGTGGTCTCCCTTAGGTACCTTCACATAGCCATACTGGCAGTATAAAACTAGTTAGGTTAGGTATCTAACCTAGCTCTGTTACGAGAGAGATCCATCGAATTATATCCAGGTTTGGAAGTGTCAATTACTCCCATTGACTGAAATTACTCTCGTGTCGCCGCCGCCGTGCCTACGTTTACCTGGATGTAATGATTGCCTTCGTGTCATGGCACCATTATTTGCTAAGTGGGTTAGTGAGGAAATTGCTTGGAAAATACGACTCCGCATGTTTTTTTAGCTACTAAGTAGATTGAGAATGAAAGAAAGAATAAAGTTTATTTGGGCACATGTCATGAAACACAAAATATAAAAAGTAATATTTCAACAACAATAGTGTGTGCCTCACGGCTGCGCCATTCATATGCAATACATATTGTGGTTCTTTTGATACAGTTTCGATGAGCTCTGCATTTGCACACTTGGGGAATGAGTGTTAGACCGAAAAAAGTGTACCTACCATTTTCACCGTTACGAGTTACGACACATCCATCGTCATCATCATTTCAGCCGAAAGACGTCCACTGTTGGACATAGGCCACCACCGCCACTTCGACCGGTTCTGTGCTTCTCGCATCTAGCGGATTCCCGCGGCCTTCACAAGGTCACAGGTCCATTTTGTGGGTAGCCCTCCTACGCTATGTCTTCCGCTACGCGGTCGCCATTACAGAACCTTTCGGCCCCATCGGCCATCTGTTCTGCGAGCAATATACCCTGCCCACTGCCACTTAAATTTGGCAATTCTTTGGGCTATGTATGTCAATTAGTCATAATAATTTATTGGGAATGGATTCTTACAAGTCGCATTATTACATTGAGCTGGTTCTATAATAGAGACATTAAATTTTGAGGGTGTGTTCTTTGTGAAGAGTTAGGTATCCACTAAGGAAGGGTTTTTCGAAATTCCACCCCTAAGTGGGTGAATGGGGGAGGGTGTTTCACGCGGCCGAAGTCGCGGGCAGAAGCCAGTAAATCATAAATTCGATTAGGTATCACAATCGTCAGTTCTCATGACTAGATATTTTTCAATAAGTAGGTAGGTAAGTTTGGTAGAAATGGCTTTGTGGCTGTTCATTTATTACGTAAGACAATTTTAACTATTTTCTGACCTCCCCTGCCCCTTATGTAAGAAAAAATAAGACTTGAATGAACCCCCTCCCCCCTTTGAATCTTACGTAAAGATCAGTATCTAACAAAATTGCGAAGAAAAAGTAGCAATTTTTTTAAAACCTATAATTTATGATTACTTTTGTGATCTTACGTAAGAATAATCTAGACACCTCCCACCCCCATGCCATGTAAGAAAAAATAAGACTTGTTTGTCCCCCCTCCCCCCTCAAATCGTCTTACGTAATAAATGGACAGCCCCTTTGACACATAGGTAGGTAAGTAGGTACCATTGGTACCAGCATACATTTTCACGTGACCTCCATTTTAGTATTAAATGTCTACTTTCATGAAGCCAGACGCTTAATTCACATAATAAATCTTCTTTTAAGGTTAATGTGTAATTAAACATCACATGTCTGGGTGCGGTGGTTACATTAAGTAGGTATGTGTTTTATTCGTCTAACAAAATTATTTTTAGCCTAGATTCCTAGAATATTATAATATCCATTAATAAAGCTGTTACCTACCTAAACTTAGGTCAAGTTATCAAAAGTAAAAGTTTACTATAAAGTCAAAACCTTTCAAAGTAAAGGGCTTTACTTTTGATTAATAGTGTCACTAGCAGCGCCCCTCGGTTTCACCCGCTTAAGTTTCCCGTGGGAATATCGGGATAAAAGATTTCATCTAAATAGGTTCAGCGGTTTAAGCGTGAAGCGGTAACAGACAGACAGACAGACACACTTTCGCATTTATATTATTAATAGTATGAATTAGTATGGAAGTATGGATAGTGTAGGTACGGTCAGAGAAATGTATGCATACAGAATGAATTTTTCAAGTGGGCTTGGATGGCCAAATTCGAAACTATGAGGAAAGGCGAAAAGTACTCAAAGGAGTCCCACGCTCGATTTTGATGAAAACTAAAATTGCATCATTGAATTTTTGAAAAATCAATCATTTCTAGCCCGGAATCGAACGTGTTGATTTTGAGAAAAAAAAAAACACTGTGTTATTACACCATTCGATAGTGTCCCTAATAGGATCAAATTCTAGGAAGTAAATACGGCAAACTTAAGGAAAATGTTGAATTTTAATAAGCTGCTTCTTATTTTAAGTATTCATACCTACATTACCTGTACCTTGTTCGAAATGATGCTCAATATTTTTATTAACACACACCCGCAGCGCAGACACCTTCACAACAATTGTTCTAAATTCAAAGTTTTATAACGATTTTTCGAAAATATTCTAATGGAATCAATAATATTGTATAATGCTGAATGCAGTACATTCCTTGAGACGTCGAATCCAGCTATGGTCATCATTTTGAACAATTAATCAGTTAAGGTTTAATAGGTAAGGTAACATGAGAAAAATAAAAAAATAAATTGTTAAAAATGAGCTCTTTTCTTTAGTTTGCCGTATGTCATTACTTTCCAGAATTCGATCCTTTTCAGCGACACTATCGAATTGTGTAATAATACAGTGTGTTTTTTTTTTCAAAATCAACAGGTTCGACTCCTGGCTAGAAATATTGATTTTTCAAAAATCCAATGTTGCAGTTTTAGTTTTCATCAAAATCGAGCCCAGGACTCCTTTGAGTACTTTTCGCTATTCCTCATAGTTTCGGATTTGGCTATCCACGCCCATTTGAAAAATTCATCCTGTGGACCATTAGTCAGCAGATTGTTACACTAGGGTTACGTATAGCCTTATATAGTACCATTCTCATACGACTGCAAGCTGTGATTAAATTTTACGCAATGTTAAATAATACCTACTCAATATTTATTTACGAAAATACAACTTTCCCGACTAACAGCGGTTGAAAGAAAAACCGGAAAACCAGAATTATTGGTTGGTTGGTACCACTGCGAAAAGTTAAAAGTTGCCAGCTAATTCGGCAATGTTGCCCTTTATAAACAAAACAACCACGTTAGGGTATTGCCAAGTTTTAAACATATTTTCCCCTATATTTAACAATGTTTTTCTTTTGTTACAGATTCAACCCTGTCTTCGACGAAATTGAAATGTTGCAAAGATTTCAAGTTTTAAAACTTTAATTAATGTCAAGAAGGTACACGACGTTCACGGGACGAACGTGTGACAATATAGAAAGTGAATTTTTCAAAAGTGTGAGATCGAGGACTAGCCGGTCCTTGATGTACTCGACAAGCTACAACCCTTGCGCCCTAACGCTTTGTATATCGAAGAGACTTTGCCGCTATTCGGCTAGAGACCCAAGATTAAGACACTGGTCGAGAGAATTAACGATTTCTTCGACGTAGAAGAATTTTCTCTAATTGGATTATTCATCCAATTGTGGTAGTTTTCACGACGTCCGTTAGAGGACCGAATTAGAGACAAAAAAGTACGTACTTAGCATCGTACTTAAGAAGAGATCGTCTAAAAGACTAATGGAATCACAACGAGCGTATGCAAATGGAATTCCAGGCAAAGACCCTTCTAGCAAGTATGAATATAAAGTACCGTCTGAAGAGGAGAAGACTACGTCTCCACTCCTTCAGAGGACCAATGATATCAAGTATATAGATGGAGTGAATGATGATAAAAATGAAATGAGAGATATGGGAAAGCCTAAAGACGATTTGGATACTGTAAATTCTATGAAAACGGAACCGAATAATACTAAAGATAACAATCTCTCTGTAGGTTATCATAAAGAACACAAAGATTCAAAAAGTGATGATGACGCCGTTTCAACGAATGAGGGTGTTAAATTTTTTGGCCTTGGAGACACTGACAGTATTTGTTCGAGTAAGCCACCACTAGATGAATCATCGCCTCCGATCCCGGATGGAGGGTGGGGATGGGTAGTCGTAGCCGCATCATTCCTTATCGCTACTGTGGCCGATGGATTAGCTTTTTCCTATGGCTTGATGCATGACAAGTTTGTCATCTTTTTTGAAAGCAGTGAAGCTAAAACTTCTTTGATTGGAAGTCTGTTCATATCCGTACCGTTAATAGCTGGGCCTATTATGAGTGCTTTGGTAGATCGTTATGGATGCAGAAGTATGACAATAGTTGGTGGTGTTGCTTCAACTATAGGATTTGTAGCTGCTTCATACAGCAATTCTGTTGAAGTTTTGTATGTTACATATGGTATTATGGCTGGCCTCGGGACAGGCTTGCTGTACGTTACTGCTGTGGTATCTATCGCTTACTGGTTTGAGAAACGACGCAATTTAGCTGTTGGTTTAGGTTCTTGTGGAGTTGGTTTCGGAACTTTCATATATTCTCCACTAACAACATATTTATTGGAAGAATTTGGTTGGAGAGGTACCTTATTACTGTTAGCTGGTACTGTACTTAATGTGTGCGTGTGTGGTGCTGTAATGAGAGATCCTGAATGGTTGATAATTGAGCAGAAAAAGCAAAGAAAATTGAATAAGTCGAAGAGAGCATCCAGTATTATGTCTATATCAGCGAAATCTGGCGGTGGGGAATCTGTTTATCCTGGAGCAGAAGAGTTAAAGACATTAATGAAGAGCGGTGAAACGCCAGAATATATACTCACAACACTAGTAGCTTCTATTGCTGAAGCTGAGGATTTGGAGGCAGCAACTAAAAGAAATGCTGACATGTCACAATACCATAAAGTTAGTTCAGTAATAAATCTGCCTACATTCTTGAGACAAAGTGAAAAGGTAACATTCATTTCCGTGTACTCCATCATACGTAACGTTTCTAGTTTTGAAAATATTTAAAACATTTTTTTTTTTCAGGTTCCTGCTGAAGTATTAGACCAACTCCAATCCAACAAGAAACTCTACAATATTATTTTACAAAACTATCCATCGCTGCTAGCACTAAGAAGTACTTCAGAACAGAAGTTGAACGTAGAACCTTCAGAGGGTTCAAAATCTAAGCCAATAAAGATGTCAATGAAGTTGAAACTCAATAAGAAAGAGAAAGAGAAGAAGAAAGAGTTTGAGACCAAACTGGATCAGGTCAGAACGAAGTTGTTACAGCCTATACCGGAGAACAAACCTGCAGTAATACAAAGAGAACGTCAGGACTGGTGGACCAAACAGTTTGTTACTGATCATCATTATTTGAGAGGTATCCGAGTACATCGTAACTCGATCATGCATCGTGGTGCCATGATGAATATCGCCAAGTACAAACTACGAGCGTCTTCGTGTCCCGATATTTACAGAAATTCGATGTGGTCTGTGGAGGAAGAAGCTGTAAGTATCTAAGTTTGTTTTTTGATATATTATTTTGTATTAATCGCGAAGTAAAACTACTTACTCGTATATGCTTCAGCCATTATTTTATCATGGACATGTTCCTTAAAAAAACATATTTTTTTCCATTTTCAGACCTGGGGCAGACGTTTACTGGACACAATCAACAAAACTTTCGACTTCAACATGTTCACTGAGTTCCATTTCCTGATGATGAATCTTTCAACTTTAGTGCTGTTCATTTGGTTCATCGTGCCTTACTTCTACATCTCAAACTTCATGCTCATGAGTGGATACTCTGAGGTTCACGGATCTTGGATGTTGAGTGTGTTCGGAATTGCTACTATTATCGGCATTGTGAGTATTAATGACTTGTATAAATTTCCCGTTAGTCCCCGTATAAAAACATATGGCAAAAGTGCTACTATCGCTGGCTGTTATAATCACGTAATTGAACAAGCTTATTAGTTAAATAGTAAACATTTTGAGTAATTTTCAACTTAGAAAATGGTCCTTTTTCTGAGAAACATTTTGCAAACCGTGTTATCCCTTAAAAAAATTATTTATTTGAGAGTAACCTAAACTATATTGTTCTTATATTTCAGGTTGGCCTAGGTTGGATGGGGGATCTGCCTTGGGTGAATGTAACGAAGACATACGCTTTATGCCTTATATTTTGTGGCATAACCATTATCTTGTTCCCTGTGCTAATTCGTGTGATGGACCCAGAGGCCCCCTACAGTTTCTATATATTAGCCTTAAATGCTGTCATGTTCGGACTGATGTTCTCAAGCTCATACTCGTATACGCCGAGCATTTTGGTGGAATTGATTGCTTTGGAAAGATTCACAATGGCTTATGGATTGGTTTTGTTGAGTCAGGGCATTGGACATCTTATTGGACCGCCTATGGCTGGTGAGTAAATATACATCTCGTCAATTAATATTCGGAAAGTAATGCATAGCGTTTCAATGTAAACGAATATAATTATCTAACACAATATCATAATCTCTGTTCCTTACAATACGACAAGTCTGCAAACCCCAAAGAGTTTCTGAAATCAGACGTCACCGCTACATAACAATGCTCAGAAACCTGTGCATAATAATAATGTCAATAACAGTGAACAATTAGTAACAAATCGTTTCTTGGCCCATTGTTTTTAAAAATCGAGTTACCCCAGCCGGTCGATTCTGTTAGAATCTCACCGTGAGAAGTTAGGTGAAGTGAGCTGTCATTCCATCTAATGCTAGGGGTTGACACTAATAACAGTAGTGCTATTCTGTAAAAATCTCACCGTGATAATTTGGGTGAAGTGAGCTGTCATTAATGTCAATCCCTAGCATCAGATGGAATGATTTCTCACGGAATGAGCTCACTTCACCTAAGCTATCACGGTGAGAATCTAACAGAATCGACCGGCAGCTCACTTTAAGCTCACTTCACCCAAGTTATCACGGTGAGATTTTTACAGAATAGCACTACAGTTGACTCGCACAAACGAAGTGAAATGATCAACAATCGATACATCATTTATTTTTCTTCACAATTTTTCGCCGCATATCTGCTACCAACTTTATCATAACCATGTAACGAGTTGTCTTTCAATAAGTTTCAAATGTAAGGATAAAATATATTGCGGTTCTTATCGCATCAGTTGCGGTAACTACAATCGTAAAATGAAGTGTGAACAGTCATAAAACCTAGCTATAATCTGCACTGTTTATGAATACAAAGGTTGTTTGCATAACTTTAGCTCTTTGCATGTCAATGTCTCACAAGGTTTTCTTCCAGCCTTTACAAATGTTTAATGTATTGTTTTCTTGTAAAGAATATTAAAGAGCACTGCATTGTGATTTTCTTCAAGTCGTCCCAAATTGGCCGTAGGCATGTAGGACGAGTTGAAGAACCACTCGGGCCAGGAATATCTCAGCATATATGTGTACTTTTATAGTAAACACTGCAAGACTAATCTTAAGTCATTGGCTTCATTCATAATTATTATGTTTTGTTAATCGTATTGGCTTCTAATGCCAATACCGGGGTATTAAGCCGCATAAATAATTGGTCTCCTAAAATATGTCATCTGGGCTCTAACTACAAGCAACTCATCAACCTTTATGTTTGCTATTCCAGCTAGGTATGTTTGCCTATAGTCTCAAATTAGTTTTTTTTTTTCCAGTAAGTCAATTACCAAAGTAGGTAATTTGAAATTTCCTAGGAGAGAGAGAGAATCCCGAAAAGTTAATGCTTGTGTCATTTTCGCATTTCACTTATTTTTATGTTAAGGTACCAACTTAATATTCCGTTTTCCATTTCAGGTGCGCTGAGAGACGTCACTGGACACTGGGATGCAGCATTCTATGTTGCCGGCTTGTGGGTCATAATTTCTGGGTTTTTGGTTGGCGTTATCCCGTTCACTGAAAACTTCCGCATTTGTGGTAACGCACCTCTCGCTAAAGACGTGGCGGGCGAACCCGATCCAGGGGTGAAAATCATCATTGCCCACTAAAAAATACCCATTCAATCAACAATTTAGATGTGACAACTGAAAAATTAAATGTGTTTTCTGATGTTATTTCATAGTGAAAAAATATGTTTCCTTTTTTCCTGCCTTGATTGGAAAGCTTATCTTATACCTACATTTTTTAAATGTTTTTTATAATTATTATGCTTTGCTTTTGAGGCGTAATTATAGTCTCTGTTGTGTGATTTACTGAGATATTTGAAATAATTTGTATGACTAATGAATTTATTGTAGGTAATCAATATACACTTCTATAGTTTTAAACAATAATTTAGAATGAATACGCCATGTTCTGAATTTCGTTATTATGTGTGTTTATTTATAGAATATGTAACCTACCTATTTAATTAAATAGAGAGTATACCTACCTTAATCTTCATACACATTTTGATTGTTCTGTAGAAAAATATAAATAGATTTTCAAACAAATCGTACCTACCTTGATTATGTAGCGATTGTGTGTTTGTCGCGAGTTAAACTAGAAAACGTAATCATATTAACATAGTATACACCTATGTATTCGTATGTTAATTATTTGTTTGCTTTAAAAAGTCTCCTAAGATTCCTTTATACTTTAGAGGTTAAATAGGTACTGTGTGCCTTTCTGTAGTTTACATAATACCCTTAGAATTACCTACTATAAGCAGGCATTATTAAATGCCCTAGGTATCGATTTTGTATCCCCGTAAATAAATGGTACGATAGTTTGTGAAAGACCCTAGCTGTTTTTAAAGATTTTTTTTTTAAATCGTGTGTTTTCTAGATTACTACTAAATATACCTACGTTATATACAAGTGCTTGATACTTTCGTCTGAAATATACTTGCCGTTTAATACACCGATCAAGGTAATAATGAATTTATTTTTTACATGGAATTTTGAAAGTATTTTAGGTGATAAGTTTGTCTACTTACTTAGAATTTAAACTCCTTATGTATACCTTGTACCTATTATGTATGAGCTAATAGAATTAAAATTTGCTATTTGAGATAGTGTTTGATTTTGTCTTCGTGAAATTCCTTATCTTTTTACACACCTAGTTCTTTTAGAACTCTAAATTGATTAAAACAGAAATAAACACGCAAAGTCAAGGTAAAACACTGCCTGTGTTTTGAATTCTTCAGTGCTTATGTATATGTCGCAGATAGATTGCTTAGTTGGCTGTTTTACAAAACAGCTCCAAAATCAAAAGTCATTTATTCAAACTAAGCTCAGAATCAGCACTTTTTGAACGTCAACATAACATTAACGGCCCCCCAAAACGGCGTTTTGGGGGCCGTGCTTTGGATCATAATAGTCCTCCAAAACGCCCGCTCTTTCCACTTCCTAGTGCATTAGCTGGGAAAAATTGGTGCAACAAATTACCAAGCAGCACAGCTGTCTTTTCAGTTAGAAGACTCTGTTATAAAACAGTTTAATAACGTTCAGCTGGATGAAACAGTCGATCATACTGGCAAAGTTCGAATTTGGAAATAGTTGAAATATTTAAACAATGTGTGATAATCGAATTAATTACTTAGGTAACTGATTTATGCCATCCCACTACTTCCTACGGCAGGGGTGGCGAACCTCTATACATCTACGTGCCATTTTTTCCAAATACCTACATATTAAATGCGGCCATATCGTGCTAACAAACAATCTTGGCTTAGTGAATGCTGGAAAAAACTATATACTTTTGCATTAAGTATTATTATTACTTCCTTTAATATCCTGTAATATTATTATTTTAATCTCTTAGCTTTGGAAGGTGTACGAGGGGCCGACGGCCGACCCAAATTGTAGAGGCCCGTTAGACGTTTTTAGACACCAACCGACGGTTATCTCTGTTCGCACTATGCAAGTGCACAGGACAACCCCTGGTTGGCGTAGGACTAATGTGAATATTAACAATTTTATATTTATTTTAATGATTTTATAGTTATATTTTGTTACGTGCCACCCATGACACGCGTGCCATTGATTCGCCATCCCTGTCCTACGGCCCCGGCTTACGAGATGTAGGTAGGTCGCGGGTTCGAACCCAGACAGGCGTTTTACTTTGTGTAAATAATTTCATCACCGCTGCACACAAAACAGTGAAGGAAAACATCGTGAGGAAACCGGTATGTTCTATAACCAAAAAATCGAAGACATGTGACATCTGCAAACCCACACGGCCACCGTGGTAGATTACAGCCCACTCTCTTTCGAAGAGAGGAGGCCTGTTTCCCAGCAGTGGGAAAATTATACGCTGATGAAACAACTACTTCCTAATCTCCCAGCAATCCATTACACGTTAGGCACCCAGACCGCTATGACGAGGTCACAAGTCGCGGACAGTCTACTCACTGGTCAGGTCAGGGTTCATTTGTCACTTAGCGTATATTTAAACATACAGCACACGTAATATTTAGAGCTACCTACGTCTCTGTGCTACGTCTATTTGAAGCTTTAAAAAAAAATCCTTTACTTAATTATTAATTATGACATTAGCCTTGTTTCCGAAAAAATCCCAGATTTGTAATTTGTAAAACAGCAGACGATTCGACAAACCATTTTTGTGAGATACCTACCTTTAACGTAGTATAATTTTATGTAGATACCTAATGAAAAACAACTCACTGTCGGTTAGGTACCAGTCTGAAAAAAAATGCATGTTTATGTTTACTGTAACAACTGTGACACGTACTATCCTGTATCTAAGATAAATTATTTTGAACTGAAATCGTAAAAGTTAGTTGCAGCTTGCAGAATTTATGGGAGAATTAGGTATATTTATAATTTTGTAAATTGGTAACATTTAAACACGCAAATGTCAAAGTGTGAAGTAGGTTGGTTTCTCCGCTTCTCCTGTAATCCATTTTAGTCAAAATCAATATTTAATGAAAAGTTGAAGATAGACTAGGCTAATTAGTAATTAGGTAATACCTTGGTAGGGGTAGGTATTCCTGAAATGTGTGCGTCACCCATTTTTATTTATTAGAAATCAAATTAATAAAGCTTCTGAGATGATAGATAGTATCTAGTGGAATCTAAACAGAAATGTAAACAAACTCAAAATTGAAATTCAGTGTACCAATAGTTAGGTCGTATTTTGTTTTCCAAATCAAAAATGAAACTAGATTTAACGCATCGGTAAGTGTTAAGTTTTCTTTCTATTTCGTTAGTTTGTCGTTGTAGCAAAATGGATATCAATTTACTTTGATAAAATATTTAATTTATCTTCCAATTTGAGATGGCTACAAACATGAATGGCAACATGCTAGCATCAAGGTATTATTGATGACAAAATGGCAACAATCTGAGTCCTTTAACTGATCTAAATTGCTTATTAATCTTAGTTCTAATGTATGTTGTCATTTTGGTGTGCAATAATGTGGATTAATATTCCTTTTTTATTAAATATTATTCCAGAATTGTGCATTTAGACTTGAAAGGCGCTCCACTAAAGGTCGCATACTTGGAAAAGGTAAGAAATCTGTATTAACATGCATAGTACATATTGATGGTATTAACACAAGAATAAAAGGCCATTATGGTAGATTTTAGTTTTTAATTAAAAAACATTATTTACTGCATTTACAAATCTAACATCATCCCCTGTTTTAGTTTATTACTACAATCAAGTCATGGGGCGTAACCGGCATACTCTTAGAATGGGAAGACACCTTCCCATACGCTGGAGATCTGTTAGAAATCGGGAGTCTGAGCAACGCTGGTGGCGATAGTATGTACAACTTTGCAGAAGTACATCAGTTACTACAGTTTATTAAAGACAAAGATATGGATCCAGTAAGTTTTAAATGTATTCTGTTGTGGTACCAATGTATACAGGGTGGCAGTGACATAAATGTGAAACTTGTTACCATGGGTTCAGTTAGGGCTGTCATCTGTCCGGGTTTCCCCGGATTTGTCCTAGTTTGGTTGGTGTCCGGGGAGCGGCTTTGAATGATTTGCATTAAATAATTTTTTTTGTATTGTTGAGGTTTAAGTTGATATTCTATAAATAAGAAAAAAATATGATACTTAACAATGTTTTTATTTTATTGTAATTTTTTTTTTCGAGGGAATCCTGGGATTTTCTTTTTATTTCACCCAAAGTTTTGAAGTTTTGTTATGGATTTTTGAAGTTTTTGTCTGGGGTCCGTAATTTAAGTGATGGCAGCCTAGGTTCAGTACATGATTCTGAAACACCTTGCGTTGGAAAACTGTAAAAAAAAAAATTGCTGTTCCTAATATTTTGACCGCATTGGTATTGCACTATTCTTTGGAACAGCTGATTTAAACAAAAAAAAACAAATGAAACATTTCTATGCTGGGGGGTCTATTTTTGTGCTTACAGTTTGCCCATCTATGTCCCTGCCACCCTGTATGTTGATAATACTGTAGCGGTATCTAAAGTCCGACCGCGGCGGATTTGCCAAAGATGTAAACAATAATGGCCGCTCGTAATTGAATAAAATCAATAAACAAGAGTTTTTATTTTAACTGATGTTAGTTTTCGTCTAAATCTCCGAGCTAACTAGACATCATCTGCCTAGCCTTTTCCCAACTATTTTGGGGTCGGCTTCCAATCTAACCGGATGCAGCTGAGTACCAGTATTTTACATGGAGGGACTGCCTATCTGACCTCCACAACCCAGTTACTGGGTAATACGAAACCCCTTGGTAAGACTGGTTGTCAGACTTTCGGGCTTCTGATGACCCGTAACGGCCATCCGTCTATCGGTCTGTTTATTGTTATTATGTGTGGGGACATTTAATATCCTGCAAAGTGTCAATTACATGAAATGTAAATATAATATTAATATTTTACCTTTAGATCCAGCTGGTCCAGACCATTGGGCACATGGAGTTTGTCCTCAAACACCCGCCTTTCCATGAACTACAAGAGTGCCCGAAGTCACCCGCTGTGCTGTGTCCTTCTAATCCTAGATCTCAAGTGTTAGTGAGACAAATGATAGATCAAGCACTGGACGTGCAGCCTGATGCTAAGTTCTTTCATATTGGAGCTGATGAGGTGAGTGAAATTGTTCTTGTAAACATAGAGCTCTTTGTGATGGAGCTTTTTCAAAGACACCCGGCACTAAGCAGTGTTGCCATGTTACAGTAAGGGTGCAGATTTAACTACATCTTATCTCAATTCAGTTGGATTTCAGTTGTCTCTGGCATTAACTGGCGTCGCCGTACTGTCATTCCATGAACTTTTACTTCGCCGGAAGATGTTAACAATTTTTTTTTTTGGTTGGATAATATTGTCAAAGTCATTGAGTGTTTTGACACTAATCTCAAAAATAGTTACCATCAATTTCCAGTGTACCTACAGTTAGTTATGTTCTAGAAGTTAGTGCCTTGCCTTTCATTAAAGCAAAAGCATCAGGGAGGCTCGTGTTTTTTTTTTTTTGCTGTTTGCTGGTCTGTGTCAGGTTCTTTGTTGATTAAAATATGATTCGAACAAGTATGTATTTACAGAATTATAATAATATTCTAATCAATATGTACAGACGCCAGCACATCAAGTTACCCGAAACTGTAAAATTTTCCCAATCATCTTTGAATCTAATGCTTTAGCTATAAAATTGAAAATCTATTAAAGAAATTTGACAGATTGTAGTAGCTTGATGTGCTGGCGTCTGTACAACGTAATATATTGACCTGCAACTTGCAAAAGCGTAAGAAAAATTTAATTTCTCAGACCACTGGAGCTTTCGTCATAAGAGACAAGTAGAAAGGAACTTTTTTTGTTTCAGGTTTGGCACTTTGGTATTTGCCCGCAGTGTCGAGAAAAAGCCATGAACCACAGATACAAGGCAGATGCACTATACCTAGACCATATAAAAGACCTGGTACTATACATTAAGGAGAAGAGACCAGATATTACTGTGCTTATGTGGGATGACATGCTTAGGAACATGAGCTTTGAGATGTTGCAAGGTAAATTATGTATAGTCGACCTCGTAATTGTTTTACCACTTTAAGGTTGAATGCCACTTGTATGTACGTCATAAAACGACATAGTTTACAGTCACATAGACAACGACAGTTCGAGGGGTAATTCTCGTAATTTTAAGAACAGTCCCAATCAGTTAAAAATACCTCTTATTTCCCTACATTTTTGACAAGTTTTTGACATTGATTGTTGCTGAGATAAGATTGCGACTAGATTTTGAACGTTTTTAATTAACGGAATTGGCCTTCCGTTTACAGCTATTTTACCTCTGACCCTTTTCGCAATAATTTTTTTTTTTAATTTCAGATTACAATCTAGGACAGTGTGTGATACCAGTAGTCTGGAACTACAGCCCTGAAGAAAGTTTCTCCATAAAGCAAGAATTAATGGACCTCTATGGTGGGCTGTTCCCTAAACTAATGTTCGGCACAGCATTCAAAGGGGCCAACGGGAGTTGCCAGGTGATAATTATACTATTTAATTAGCTAGTTTAGTTCAATGTTATTTTACCTTTGACACCAACATAAGCAACCTTATAACAACGAGAATAAAGACCACTATCATTTTGACTGTGATACAAAATCAGAGGTGAAAAATAGCTGTAGACCTTTCAATGTCTATACCTACAGGGTCAGATTATTAGAAAATAATAGAAAGAAAATGCTTCTGCTCGCGAATTCGTCCGCGTGTTTACTGTTCCCCCATCCCACCTCATCGCATCGCATCGCCCGCCAGCGCTCTCACTTCGTTTTCGCTTAGTGTTATTTCTGTTTTTTTTGTTCTTTTTGGTCGGCTGCTTAGGGTCTTAGCGTGATGCTAAATACCTTTATTCCCAGTAGTTCCATAAAGCTAGTTCTACAAGGAACTATTGCTAGCCTATAACCTTCCTCAAGGATTGGGCTATTAAATAATGCAAAATATTATATTGTTTGCCAAGGAAGCAAACAACTAATTTGAAGGCGAGAGTGTTTCTTTGAATCCAGAGCGAAGCGAGGGATTCAAAGTACGTCACTCGAGCTTAAAATAGTGTTGCTCCCGAGGTGGACACTCTACTTTTTATCACCCTCTATGAAAAAATAAGTTAGTGCAACTTATGAGTAAGAACAGTACGTTTACTTATTTACATACAATGTTGAGTAAACAATAAATAAAAAAATACGAACGAAGGCTGAATAAAAAAAAAACGAACGAAGGCAGAATGCTTTTCGCGCGTTTTTTTTTTATTTTCGCATTTTTTTTTTATTTGGCTCATGGGCCTTTTTCTTTATCATACAGCCTATTATTTGTTCATACAATGTTCGTGATTGATCTCTTTGGTGATTGGAACTTTTACTAAGAATATCCACATTCCAAATTCAAATCACTTTTAGTCCCTAGGGACTATAGAGCTATTTTAGTCCCTGCTTTCAAAGAATACACTAGATCTATTTGAATAGATGTGATAAAAACCATTTTTGTGATCGGACTGTTGGTTTCAGAGATTAGTGCGTTCAAACATAGCATGGGTGGACTATATGAGTAGACCATAACCTGGAGAAGGACATAGGCTTCTGTTCATCCTGGATCGCAGACAAAGTCGCGGGCTACAGCTAGTATTTTATAATTTCCAGGTGTTATCGCCGATCGCTCGATACGTCAGCAACCACAGGGCGTGGGTAGAGCACGTGTACGCTAACAACGAACGCATCCAATTTTGCGGTGTTATACTTACGGGCTGGTCAAGGTATGTATTATTCACCACAGACAACCTATGTTCACTTTTCAGTCGGTATGATGATGAGCCAATTATTATTTTATTATTCTATGCGGCAGATGTGACAATATGGGCATTTTGCTTTACAAAACCTTTAACGACGTATGTGCCAAAATTAATTTACTTCTTTTTTAACAAAATAAATGAATTAAATTTAAAACTACTTTGAGTAAACTTTGATATGATAATTCTCTAGGTTTTAAAGTAAATTCTATTGAATAACTCTTAAGCGTTACGCTGTGATGTCGAAAAAAGTAAAAAAAATATATATATAACTTTGCAATTATTTTGTATCGAGAAAAAATCATTGAATCGTGTATTCCTTTTACGCGATACTAGACCAAAGAGTCAAAAAACATATACCAAAATGTTAAATCCCTATTCCACATACTTAACATGTTACACGTAATAGAAAAACAATTTTTTTTTCAACATATCACCTTTATTTATTAATTTTTTATTTTGTTTTGTCAACAGATACGACCACTATGCCACGTTGTGTGAATTATTGCCCTCAGCACTTCCAAGCCTGGCCGCCTGCATGAGGGTTCTAACAAAGTCCGAGGGCCTAAATATCGGTACGGTAACCATATTTTAAAAATATTACTCTAAACGAAGTGATAAAAAACAGCATAGTACAGCAGGATAATTCTGTAACACAAACTTATTCAGGATAGGATGCGTATTCGGTCTGGCTTAATCCTGTTAATGAACGATAAAGCAACAAAGACATGCACGCTAATTACGTAACACACTTGCTTTTACAATCCAAGGATATTGCTAATCCATTGCTTCTTAAGTCTCCTACACACTAGGCCGGCGGCCCAGCCGGAGGGCATGCCGCCAACAAGCCCGGCGGCATTCCCGGCGGGTATTTGAGCCTGGGCGAGGATTTGGCTTGCCGCAGAAACGAGCTGCACAACTGAAATGATGCTCTGCGGCCACCTGATTATGCCGGCGGCATACCCGCGTGGCAACCGCTGGCTGTGCCGCTGGCATAGTGTATAGGAGCAAAGGCTCCGTTTACGCTACGTTTTTGAGCAGTTGAATTTTTTAAACCTAAAGAGGTTTAAAAAATCAACTGCTCAAAAACGTACAGAGACCAGCACATCAAGCTACCCCAATCTGTCAAATTTCTTTGATAGATTTTCATCTTTATTGCAAAGGAATAAGGTTCATATTCAATTGGGAAATTTTGACAGATTGGGGTAGCTTGATGTGCTGGCCTCTGTACATAACGCAATGAACGTGGGTGAACTGTCAAAATTAATCTCGTTGCGATAAATTGTCATTTTATGTTACAAAATTACCCCGCCGAACAAAAAGACGGTTCAAGGAAACTTCAGACGAGAAAACTTGGCATGATCTTCTGAACACTATAGTCCGCGCGGAACTAGTTGGCCGCGCCTTAGGTATGTGAGCGGTGGGACGGAGGGGCGGGGGCGCATTACTCAGTACGTGCGTTGCGAACCGCCGCCTCACCCCTGTCCCCACCTCAGCGGCCAACTAGTTCTGCGCGGACTATAAATGTGTTACATTAGCCTGCTGACCTGTATGTACTGTATATATTTTTACTTAGGTCACTTTACTTAGTCATGTCTATACAAATGATGAAATGACCTTGACCTTGGAAGCAAAGTGGTATCATACATTGATATAGTTGAAGGTGCTGTTTGACTGCTTAGATGATACAATATTAGTAAAGTTATTATCGCACTAATTGTTTTCGTATTTTGGGATAATAAGTTTTTATAAAGGGTGCTTGTGGCTAAGTAATATCAGCCGCACGGGTCGATCGATCAGGTTAAGCTACGCTTGCCGCGGTTGGTCCGTGGATGGGTGACCATCTTTACATACCAAGACCCCTCCGTGCCTCGGAAAGCACGTTAAGCCGTTGGTCCCGGCTGTCATTCGTGGATCTTTGACAGTCGTTACGGGTCGTCAGAAACCCGAAAATCTGACAACCAGTCTTACCATGGGGTATCGTATTACCCAGTAACTGGGTTGTGGAGGTCAGATAGGCAGTCGCTCCATGTAAAATACTGGTATTCAGCTGCATCCGGTTAGACTGGAAGCCGACCCCAACATAGTTGGGAAAAGGCTAGGCAGATGATGATGATGATGAAGTTTTTATAAAGGGTGGCTGGGAAATCGACGCACAAACTGTCATCATAGATTCAGTAAATGATTCTGAACCCCCTGCGTTGAAATTTTTAGTCAGTTATTTAAAAAGGAAATAGCTGTCCAGTACATTTTGACCGCGTAGGCCTTTTTTGTATTGAAACAGCAGATTGTTTTTTTGACGAAAAAAATATTTATACGCTAGGGTCTCTAGAATCATCATCATCTGTCTAGCCTTTTCCCAACTATGTTGGGGTCGGTCTCCAGTCTAACCGGATGCAGCTGAATACCAGTATTTTACATGAAGCGACTGCCTATCTGGCCTCCACAACCCAGTTACTGGGTAATACGATACCCCTTGGGAAGACTGGTTGTCAGACTTTCGGGCTTCTGACTACCCGTAACGACTGTCAAAGATCCACGAATGACAGCCGGGACCGACGGCTTAACGTGCTTTCCGAGGCACGGAGGGGTCTCGGTATCTAAAGATGGTCACCCATCCACAGACCAACCGCGGCAAGCGTAGCTTAACCTGATCGATCGACCTGTGCGGCTGTTATTATTTAGCCACGGACCCCTCTAGGCTAGGGTCTCTAGAATTATGTGCTGAATTCATGGTTACCGTTGCGCGTAGATGTCCCTACCAGCTGTAGTTTTAGACAATTAAAAGAGGAAAGAAAGTACGAAATATTGTTAATCCTCACACCAGAAATCAGCATTCATAACTAAAACTACAATTGGTTTTTAACTACTCAATAGCTATTTCTCTACATGTAATAAATACTAAATAATATCAATTACAATCTGACAAGACTAACCCCAGCACTCCAAATGACCACACTTTTAATTTTGACAACACAACAAAGTCCATTGCTTCATTTGTTTGCAACATTCTTTTGCTTGGAAACAAAATAACGCAATGAATATTATTGACTTGTCAAAATGAATTAGAATTAATACCTTACGTTACGGAAAATTAAAAGAAAGAGTAACATCCTTAGCCCTTATGGCCGTCTTGCACCACAAATCACTTGTGGCTGCATTCAGCACTAAAGGAATTTAAAACGTCGTTCTGTTTCTTTCGATCGTTAGAAAATGACTGAGACAGAATTATGTTTTCAATTGCTTTAGAGTGATTTGTGGTGTAAGTGGGCCTAAATGTTTTAAACATTGTTTATTTATCTATTCTCAGCTACGTAGTTTCTGACCTGCACCCTAATTGCGTAACACACTATTGATCTCAATCTGAATCATTTTGAAGCATATTGCTAATCCATTGCTCTATATGTTCAAAAAATGTGTCTGCTCAACAACGTAAATAACGCAATGAATGTTGTTGAACTGTCAAAATGAAACCCATTGCTACTGATAGTGTGTTACGCAATTACCTGCTGAGTTCAGATAAATGATGGGGTCTGCTAAGTGGTCAAATACAAATTTCAAAATATTTTATTTCACATAAACGTAGTCAACTAAAGAGATAAGTATGCAGGATCGTCGAATATAGTTGAAGTTTATTAAGAAACCGATGGATGTTTTCGAATAAAATTTAATTTTATTAATAGAAAACGAACAGCTAATTTATCAAATTCAGTCGACAACATCCACCGGTTTCTTACTTCTTCTTAGCGTGTCGATAGCAATCTAAATGTGCTCGGCCCAGAATTCGGCTACTTGTTTGGCGCCATCACTAGCGTCCATCAATTCCTGTAACACGGGCACGATATTAAGTGTCCCATTGTTTGTGGAACTTTTCTTACTGAACATAAACTATATCCTACGATCCTGCATACGTATCTCTTTTGCTGACTGTACATGGGCGCTTATAAAACGTCAGAAGCTTGCACACTGTTCCAATTGGTCGTTTTATATGGAGAAGATCCGGCAAGAAAGTTCACGGTTACTCTTTTATAAAATAATTGGTTTTTACAATGTTTCAAATTACACTGTTAATAGGTATGGGAGGATAGTGTAGGCCTGTCAACAGGTACCAGGTACTTAACATAATTTAAAATGGTTATCAAATCGAAGCATCAATGAGTCTACAAGGCCTACAACATTCTCACATTCACAAAATAGAAAGTAATCTATGTAAAAGAATAGAAAAAAAACACCTATAATTAAACTATTTTAAACATGATTTTTATTGTTACAACTGTTACAAAATCTGATTGGACATCATCTTCACAAAACGCCCCCATGTTCCACATACTTTGTTTGGTGCGGCAGGGGTTCCAGACCGCGTACGGGGTCCATTCAATGTGCTGGCCATCAGACGTGAATTTTACTTTCGATTGCACAACACACATCCAGGTGCATAACTTTGCTTTCTTTTCTCGCTGGCATTTTGTTAGAACGAATCTTGCGCAGCGCAATTACACTTGGTCGTTTGCCCGCATTTCGGACCCATCCTAAAATTGAGTCTAAAAAATTAACCTCAATTGTCAAATTAAAAAGATATGAGTACAAGATAATTTAGAATTAGAATTTCGGGTTTAGGTATTAAAATAATCAAATTAAACCACTCAATAAATTGGCATCCACAGATACGTTTTCTGATCCATTTGTTTACATTTTCGTCAAATAATATTGGAACAGTCTATACTTGACATCATTCATTTCGAATTGGCCGTTAGTCTGAATTCTATAGGCTTCCGAATGTGGATGATCGACTACAACCCGTACGAATTAACTAGGCACCTCGCTGGAATATGGCTCTGAACAGTATTCCACGAGTGACGTCACAGCGCCAGTTAATTCGCATGGGTAACTAAGTGTAATTGCGCCATTAGTGTAGCAAGCCCCTGTAAGCTTAATGTGATTGTGAAAGCAATGGTACGCCACAGCAGTTCTTATTATTTTATTGGAATGCAAGTGCGGATCTAGGTTTTTGCCCAAGGCGGCAAATGTATCTCTCTGGCAGGACGGGGGGAATTTCTCATGCCGTGGAAGCCTTTAAAAAAAAACCAACGGCACCTGAAGGCCAATTCTCGCAATCTAAAACGTTCAAAATCTAACTTGTCAAAATTTAGGGAAATTAGAGGTATTTTTGACAGATTGAGACAGATCAGAGGGGCAATTCTCGCAATTTTAAGAACGTTCACAGTCTGATCTCAGTCTCAATCTGTCAAAAATACCTCTAATTTCACTACATTTTGACAAGTTTTTGACATTTGTTTGTCGCTGAGATGAGACTGCGACTAGGTTTTGATAGTTTTAAATTACGAGAATTGTTCTGTGCCCCCCTTTTCGAGGATGACTACGACTAATCTATATCCTAGTAATATACTGTATACAAAGTAAAAATATACAGGTTTTAACTGTGTAAGTTTATTAGAGTGACTTGGTTTGTTCTAAGCTCGGGGGGGGGGGGGGGGGGGTTGCAGTACACTCGTGTCCCCGCTCCTGCATCCGCATGGTCACTAGTGCCTATTGCTCTTTGTTTTAATTGCATCTCTTTGTCATTAATTGCCTGCACGATTATTTTATATTTTGAGTATGAGACGGAGTTAATGAGTTTGAGTTTTAGTTCAGTTTCAGTAGTTTGTTTAGTACCTATGATTTTGAGCACGAAGTAAATAAGTATACGAGATTTTGAGTTACGGTGTATGTACATTTAATCACGATTATTTTTACCCCCTGGTGATGAACAAAATTAAGCAAAGTGGTGGTTAAGCAAATTGACTACCAAACTTCAATTATAATTATAACAGTGCAAATTGACGTGGGCTGGCCATGTTTGTCAAAGGTCCGATGGCCGGTGGAGCAGACGAGTCGGAGTGGAGATGCGTAGGGTTTGACGCCCCCAGCTAGATGGACCGACGACCTTAAGAAGGTGGCTGGGACGGACTAGATGCGGAAGGCGGAGGACAGGGTGTTGTGGCGCAACCTAGGAGAGGCCTAAGTCCAGCAGTGGACCGCGACAGGCTGAGTTGATTGAAATTGACGTAGGGTGTCAATTTGCTTAAAAATCATTTTCCCGACTTCACCAAACGTTTAATGATTATAATACTTGTATTACAGACCCCCAACAAATTACGAACGAAGTGTTGCCGTCAAACGAATGGCCTGGCGAGGAGGTGGGGCGCTGTGTTCAATCTTATTTTGTTGCCAGGGAGCGAAGCCTTACACTTTTGAGCAGTGACCTGTAAGTTATCGGTTCTTTTAAATGGTTTGGTAAAAACTAAAGCCTTTTTTCGCACCTATAGTCAAAAGGACAGTTTCAATATTTTTTTATTTATTTAACGTATTTCATTTCACATTAACCAATGTGAATTATTGATAATAATTGATGATTATTTGTGTTTATCGATACAAACGCGCTGGCATTTTGCGTTTTTAAGCAGAACCTCGTCAACGGACACCACGTTTTTTAAACGCGCCGTTGATGCGCGTTTGTAGCGATACAGACGCGATACGCACGCAAGTCAGACGCAGCCTGTAGACCTTTGCACACCTGTATAAATTCAAATACGCGTTTGAATCGATACAAACGCGATGCTCACGCGCGTTTGTATCGATACAAACGACAACAAACTGCTCTGTAGGATAAAAGCCGTCGACACGCGTTTCTAAAACGCGCGTCGACGGCGCGTTTAAAAAATGTGGTGTGCACAGGCTCTTAGAATATTTCGGCTTTTAAAATCGATCCTGATGCTCATTTATCAATTAACTTTTTCTGTATTATTTCAGAGTGAATACTTGGTTGAATCCATGGCAGATATCACGCAAGTACACAGTTCCAGGACACATAGAGGGCATTCTGGTTTCGGCACAGGAGTGAGTTATCATTATTATTTTTGTTTTGAAAATTTATTTCCTCGGGTTCCAAGAACGTATTAATTATTAAAATCTCACGGGTGTAAACCAAGGTGAGATTTTAAGTTTGAGTAGATTAGGTGTTTTGTACTGCATTGAAATTATTATCTAAATCTAATTGTAAGAACGATTAAAGAATATGAAATCGCGAAAAGAAATCAGCTGTTCCCTACATTTATGTACGAAATGTTCATACCGTTTTAAAAACGTGTCTCGTCAGTGTCCCGAACGTAGCACTGGCCCGGCTTGGTAGCTAGATAGACACATAACAATTTATTTAGCGCACACAAAAGCACAATTATACACACATCAAAAGTGTCTAGGGATCAAGCATTTTTATGCGGATTTCTTGAGATTGAGATGTGGCTTTGTAATAAATTTATGATTTTATAAATTTATATGGATCCTTTTTGGTGCATTTCATAATTTGAATCAGGAACTGTGAATCAAATTCGAGTAAAAGATGAAAATCAGCTGTCAATATTTTCCCTATAAAAACATACAACGCATTGAAGACATTATTAGTGCTACTGTTTCCCTACTACTGATTAAAACCAACGTTATTATGGAGCGGCGACGTCATTTAAGCAGGGAAGAAATGCTCAGAGCCGTGGGAATGATAGAAGCTGGTTCCCGGCAACGTACTGTGGCTTTAGCTCTGAATACAAGTCAGAGTGTTATCAGTCGACTTTGGACACGTTACCGAAGCACTGGTACCGTGGCTGAGCGCCATGGAGGACGGTATCGCTGCACCACACGGAGACAAGACCGATACATTCAAATCTTAACTCGAAGAGCTCCAACAATAACCGCCATGATGTTAGCCGTGAGGCTTCATCACTCTTCAGGGAACTTAATTAGCGACCAAACAGTCAGAAACCGCTTGCATGAAGTGAACCTTCATTCCCGAAGACCGCTACGGGTACCACCTATAGCAATGCACAATCGTAGGATTCGATATCAATGGGCTCTTGAACACAGAAATTGGGCAGAAGAACAATGGCGTTTCGTGTGCTTTTCTGATGAGTCTCGTTTTGGTATGAGACCGGATACAAGACGTATACGACACTGGAGAACCCCTGGACGCCAACAGCGATTAAAATCCTGCCAGGAAGTCCATCCTTATAGTGGTGGAACCATCATGGTATGGGCGGGTATTTGGATCGGCGGAAGAACTGAGTTGATTTGGATCAGAGGCAACCTCAACGCTCAAATTTATGCTGAGACGATTGTATCAGACGTCATCGTTCCTCTACAAGTGCAAATCGGTCCCTTATTTCAGTTAATGCATGATAATGCACGACCGCACACCGCAAGAGTTGTAAGACAGACTCTCGCCGCAGCTAACATCAATGTCCTGCCCTGGCCTGCTCAGTCGCCAGACTTGAACCCGATTGAGCATGCATGGGATATGCTACAGAGAAGAGCTCTGCCGAATATGGAGGGTATCCAGTCGCAAGAAGACCTTTTTTTGTTGTTGCAACGAACATGGGCTGCCATTCCACAGCGTGATTTGGATGAACTCATTTTGAGTATGCCAAACCGATGTTCTTGTGTTGTTAGTGTTCGCGGTAGAAACACGGATTATTAATTGTTTAAGTTACCCAATAAAATTTTAAAGAAAACTGTTATTTCAGTCTTTTTTTCGAACTTTTGTGTTAGTGGTTCAAATGTCAAAAATCCCTTTATTAGGAAAATGGCAAATTTCTTTATTAATGCAAAGGTGACTTGGTTTATTATCGTTACTGTGACAAACGAAAACACTTTATTTGATGAATCCTTAAAGAAAATTTTAATTAATATCTATCAGGAGAAAAGTTATTGCAAAAATATATGTTGATCCCTAGACACTTTTGATGTGTGTAAATGGTAACTAAATACATGCATATAATATTTTAAATTATATTGTGCTAATAGCAAAAAAAAAATAAAAAAAAAACAGTGGCACTCCGGGAGTGCCGACAGAAGTGAAAACAAAACACAAACAGAATACTTTGCCATCACTCACTGACATATCGGATATATATTAAAACCGAGTACATCCCGAGGACAGCCGAACAGATCCGAAGCGGCGTCGTTTTTTCCTTCCTTCCTCGTGGTCAAACTTAATGGTCAAACTGATTTGACCACGAGGAATTCTGTTCCGGATAGTCAAACTACTTAGTTTAACGAAAAATATCCACCCTTTGTTATAGTTCGTAAATATACTTGTACAGTCATTAACAAAAATAATTATCTTAGTTTATTTAAAAAGTACCCAACACATATATCGCCATGCATTAATTGCAGCTGACACTTCATTATGAAATCATCTCGACATATTTGGTCTTGGCGGCGGAGAGATACTTTTTCATTACAAGATTTTTCTTTTTGTATTAAGGTTTCAAGTAAACGAGCAACTGTAATTGGATTATGACGTTTCATGGATTTGTTTAGATGGCCGTTCCAACTTTCGACCACAATTGTTTGTGCGATGTCTCTGGCCATAAACAGACCATTGTTTTCGGAATGTTTTATTCTTAAGCCACGTTGTTTCAAAATATTTAAGAAATTTTTGAGTTTTGGTAGTATTGGGAGTATCAGTATTTATATACTCCCATCCTTCTTCAATTTTATTTTCGGGTAATAAAGCGAGTGCTGCACACAATCCCACTACTCTCCTGTCATCTTTAGATTTAATTTTCATTTGCTTTGCCTTTCGCCATTGGCTATTTGAAAAAAAACAGCAAAGAACAGGATAATAATTTGAGTGGTGATGATGTATCATCAAATTGACATAATGTTTTATTTATAATTTGTACAATAAGACTACAATGTATACAGCTTGATAAAAAGTTTAAATAGCCACTCAGTTTGACTATCCGGAACAGAATTCCTCGTGGTCAAATCAGTTTGACCATTAAGTTTGACTACGAGGAAGGAAATTATTTTTGTTAATGACTGTACAAGTACAAGTATATTTACAAAGGGTGGATATTTTTCGTTAAACTAAGTAGTTTGACTATCCGGAACAGAATTCCTCGTGGTCAAATCAGTTTGACCATTAAGTTTGACCACGAGGAAGGAAGGCGTTTTTTCCCATCTCAAAAAATGCCCAACGCGCCGAAAGAAGTTTTCACTTCAAAAAACTCTTAAGAAAGAAAGACACACTATTGCCCGTTTTCACTAACGCAATGCCTTAATATTATTGCACTATAGGATTTTCAACTGTCGATGTCAGGAGCCCAGCGTTTAAAATCCAACGGCATTAACTTAGGTGTCGCCAAGCGTTAGTGAAAACGACATACTGGGTCCAGCAAAAACTTCCTTTGCATGAGCATGTACCGTGTTCACCGGTTCGGTGTTATTTTAAGTAAATAACACGAGATAAGCTTCAAATTATTATTGATTGATTATTTCATCACCACTGTTCTCAAAACGGTGAATGAAAACATCGTGAGGAAACCGGCATGTCCTAGTACCGAAAATTCGAAGACATGTGACATCTGCCACGTGTACTGGGCCGGCGTGGTAGATTACACCCCACTCCCTCTCGAGGAGAGGAGGCTTGTGTCCTAGCAGTGGGAACATTATAGGCTGATTATGCTTATGCTAAGCTCAAAATACTTTTACCTTAAACATTTGTCTGTTATTTTTATAATCGTTAAACTATATTGTACTTATTTTCAGCTGCCTGAAAGAACTGCAAGTAATCAAAGCTAATATGACTGTTTACCTTCAAGAAATAACGGGCGAGAGGAGTATTGAGGAGTGGGTCAAAAGTTATATTGACCCATTGATAACTAAGATAACGAAGCTGGGCGAAAGAGCTCGAGAAAGATATCTTTGTGAAGCCAGTGTCAGACCTGTAGCTCCTGACTGAAGACTCATTTAAGTAAACTAAACTAGCGACCCGCCCTTGCTTCGCATGGATGCGGTCTATTTATGTGCTCTTGCTCAATCGTCACTTCCGGAATCAATTCTTTAAGGCGACTACATGACCTAAAGCGCGGTCACTGTCGGAATGCATAGAAAAGAAAGAGAAGCGCGATGACACAACACTACCAGCGTTGAGTCATCGCGCTACTTTCTATATTTTTTTGTATTTATTTACAAAAAATCTATTGTTTGGACTAAAAAAATTAAAACACTAGTGCTTTAGTATGTTGCTTGTAGAATAATCTGACTAAAAAGCATAATGATTGTATGTATATTAGTATGGTTTTTATTGTAAAAAGAAAGTTTTTAGAGGTATTTTCATGATGTTTTTCTATCGTATCAAATTAGTTATTATGTTTTCAACACACTATCCTGCATATATCCTGAGGAATATCATATATTTTTCTGATTTTGTTTACTGTAGTCGATCATATACTTTTATTGTTTCTAAAACTTGTGTTTTTTGCGTTTAGGTCCTGTAAGCTTCTTAAGTTGTAGGGAAACCAGCATCAACATAAGTTGGGTACCTTAGAAGAGCTAAGCGATTTCTCATTTATATTGATATTAAACTTACATACAGGGTGAGTTTTCAAAGACCAGCCAAATTTAAGGGTGTGGTACAGACCATCAAACTGAACAACTTTCTCCATGGGAACAATATCGTAATATCGCTCGTGTGCATAAAGTGAAAGGAAAGAAAGAAAAATTGGTTTCTTTGTTACAGAAACACGTGCATACAAAAATACAAAGTGTTAAAAAATTAACCCGACAAAATTTAAGAGGTGCTTTAGATCATCGAACTGAACAACTTTCACTATGGGACTAACTCTGAAATCACGAAAAAAAATCAGCTGTTTCATACATTTTGGTCAAGTAGGTATTGAACTTTTGTATTAAACAGCAGATTTTTTTTCGTTGTTTCAGATTTAGTCCCATAGTAAAGGTTGTTCAGTTTGATGGTCTAAAGCATCTCTTAAAGTTTTTTAGGTTAATTTTTTAACACCTTATATAATTGACTCGAATAATAAAGAAAAAATAGTTCCCTAATCACGAGCACAAAACAGAAATAGTCGACAGCTGCACGTCATGATTGTGACAAGAAAGCTTCCACAAATTTTAGTGCACAGCGCTAATTTTCAGTGGGTACCCGAATAGGACGTATTGGAACCAAGGAGAAGTTTTGGTCAAGACTGAAAGCCAAAAGGGCAGATTAGAATTGTCTCGTATAGTGACAATTATCGACTGCAGTGATGGCGAAAATACTCGAAAGGGTATTTATTGTATTTCGTATCACAGGGTGAGTAAGTGGAAAGTGAAAGACTGATCACAAAAAGTAAATGGATAACAGTTGTAGCTGTTTTGTTGAGACACTTCGATTTGTTTTAAAAAGTAGAGCTTCTGTGCCCAAGAAAAATTGCACAAAGGCGGACTTTATGCCTAACCCCGCGTCCGTCCTATTTAAAAGCGATCGCCGCTCAATATTTTGTTCGGGAAACCGGAAAACGCCATCTGTCGGCGCGGCCACGCGTTCTCGTTCACCGAAAAAAATGTGACATGAGCGCGATGATCGCTTTAAACCCTTCGTATCGAACGTGGATCCACGCGAAACACAATGGCTTTTTAAATGTTTCTGTAATTACGGCATTGAACCGGTTAAAAATGACGCGGCTTAAGGCATTTTCTTAGTTATAACTAATTATTTTTAACTAAAATGTGAAGGTATTAATGAAACCAAAGATTAACTTTTTTGTATTTAAATATTCATGTTTAGAGAAATCTCTGAAAAGTTTTTAAGAGTTAGTCATAATATTGATCAACTATGAATATTCATGTATTTACGTGTCAACTCTTAATACTTAATATGTGTCTATAGAATAAACCTGATAAGTTTCTTGGGGATTTTTTAAGAGTATGCAAAGCTTAGCGATATTTTATCCAAATCAGCATATATTCACAACCACTCGATACGCTTTCGTACTGTATCGAACATCAATCAATGTTATCGTAGGAGTTCTCTAAACGCTGTTCACAAGATTAAGATTTAAACTGACATAATTTACGGGTATTGGTATAATCAGCGGTCGTCATTTTCGATAAAATAGCCTGTCGGATGGTTGTGAATAGCGATTCTGTTGAACGGTTAATGCCCGGTTTCTGAGGTTTTTAAACGGAGTTTATCCTTTCGATAGTGATTATTGGTTTGATAATTATCGTGTTTCTGAACACGTCATTAAGGAAGAATTTAGCTTAAAAGTCGAGTGAATTATTATCGGGGGTTTATCTGAGAACCTCAAAAACCGTGCATAAGGAAGGAATTCGCTTAAATAGATAATTATGTCGAATAAATAGCTATTGAAAGTTTAAACTCCGTTTAAGAATTCCTCAGAAACCGGACATTAGTCGTAAAAATGTAACAGACCGACAAATATAAATATTCTGTATTTCTGATAATATTATCGTATCGTTCTTTATCATTCTTTGTATGTACTGTATAACGGAATTGTCACCGTTGAAAAAAAATTTACTTATTTATGAAAATTTAAACAAGATGTGGGAATGAGCTTTCGTTAATAACTGTAACACAATATTCTGCTCATAATCATCATCATCATCTGCCTAGCCTTTTCCCAACTATGTTGGGGTCGGCTTCCAGTCTACCCGGATGCAGCTGAATACCAGTATTTTACATGGAGCCACTGCCTATCTGACCTCCACAACCCAGTTACTGGGTATTACGATACCCCTTGGTAAGACCAGTTGTCACATTTTCGGGCTTTTGAGGACCCGCAACGACTGTCAACGATCCACAAATGACAGCCGGGGCCAAATTGTGCTCATAATTATGTCTTTATATATCTCAAGAACCATAAATACAAACAAATTGAAATAAACGTGTACAGAAATGTGAATTATGAAGTGTATTATTTTCTTCCTTGTACCTACTCTTTAATTTAGCAACGTTATAATTCGTTAATAACGTTACTAAATTGAAGAGTACAACTGTAACGTAGCATGACAACTGAATAGACTGGTATTACGTTTAGTCGGTTAACCACGTCACTTTGTTTACCTTGATTTAATTACCTTAACAAATGGAGTATAGAGCTCATTATAGATAGTGTGATGGGGTAAGTACGGCGCGTTGGGATTTATGTGCGTAAGAATCAAACTCCCGGAAAATTTGGCAATATTTTTTAACGCGGAAGACTTTGTGTCCAGCGGGGTAATTGGGTAATACAGTAACAGTAGCAATGGCTTTCATTTTGACACTTCAACAACATTCATTGCGTTATGTACGTTGTTGAGCAGACAAATTTTTGAACATGTGAAGTTGTTTCACATGTTGTGTATTAGCAATATCCTTCAAAATGATTCAGATTGTGTGTTACGCAATTAGGATGTTGCTCCCTCAGAACAAATAAAAAAGTCAAGACAGCGCTGTGTACAATACAGTGAAGCATGCCAAAACTACACCTCCGCTCTGTGCATACACGCTCACACGCACACATTTACAATCAAACTACACCACTTTACTGTTGACAGTCCTGTCTTGGTTTTTTATTTGGTCTGAGGCTGCTCCATTGTTTGCCCCGACGATAATCAGGGCAGAATTTTTTTTTTGTCATATAACCGCGCAGAATTTGGTTCGTACGGCCTTAGCCCAACGACGAGCTCTCCCCAACATACCTTACCAGCTAACATTCATAACGGAAAACGGAATGTGAAAAAAAAAACTGGCACTCCGGCAGTGCCGACAGAAGTGAAAACAAAACACAAACAGAATACTTTGCCATCATTCACTGACATATCGGATATACATTAAAACTGTGGTGTAGGTTATACATTTTCGCCGCGCCGTAGAAAGAGAGGGGGATACTCCTACGCCGCGCCGGCTGTCTACTCTCCATCCGTCTTACGAATTTTCGATCAGGGTCACGTGTCCTGACAAAAAAAGTGTACAACGCCGCTAAAGAAGTTTTCACTTCAAAAACTTGCAGGAAAGCGAGGGTCATTATAATCATGTCGGCAGGAGGAAATAAAGCGTAGGACATTATCTTCGCGGAATATTACGACGAATCTTATGGACAATTAGTTGGCCCATCAGATAAGGTGGCGCTGTCATAAGGACGGTAAATGGGATTTGTGGAAGATTAACTTTGCTTTAGGCGGTTTTTTGCAGGCCGTTATGAAAGGGATTTAACAGTGTGAGGTTATTTTTTCTGGCCTTAAGAGTTTTGAGGTGGCAGGGACATCGACGCACAACCTGATACAATGGATTCATTAGGTAGGTACATGATTCTGGAACTCCCTGTGTTGAAATTTTGCGTATGTTATTTAAAAAAAAAAACTAGCTGATCCTCCATACAGTTTGGTCGCGCGGGTAGGTATTACAATTTTCTATGAAACAGTTGGACTTTTTTTATGGCCGACGAAATCAATTCTCGAGCTGACGGGACGAGGCTCAGTCAAAGTGGGTGCCTAACTAAGTATAAACAAAAACAGAACGTACCTATTACAGTTGGTAGAAGTCAAGTTATTATGAGTTATATATTGATAAAATATTTTTTTAACCCAAAGTAGGTATTTACCACGTAAGTATTTACTTACTGTCACCTATACCTACTAATATTAAAGCTGAAGAGTTTGTATGTTTGAACTCGCTAATCTCTGGAACTACTTACCAGTCGGATTTGAAAAAATCTTTTTTCATTTGATAGCCCAATTCTTGAGGAAGGCTATAGACTACCTAATATCACGCTACAACCCCAAGGAGCCGAGCAAAAAGAAAAAGTCAGAAAGAACGCTAAGGGAAGACGAAATAGCGCGGGTGGATGATGCGATGCGACGCGGTGGGTCGGGGGCCGAATTTTCACGCGGACGAAGTCGCGGACAGAAGCTAGTTGGAGATAACTAAGAAGGTAAGCAATTATTTCCTAGAAATTATATTTTAAATGACTCATCATCATCTGCCTAGCCTTTTCCCAACTATGTTGGGGTCGGCTTCCAGTCTAACCAGATGCAGCTGAACACCAGTATTTTACATGGAGCGACTGCCTATCTGACATCCACAACCCAGTTACTGGGTAATACGATACCCCTTGGTAAGACTGGTTGTCAGACTTTCGGGCTTCTGACTACCCGTAACGACTGTCAAAGATCCACGAATGACAGCCGGGACTAACTGCTTAACGTGCTTTCCGAGGCACGGAGGGGTCTCAGTATGTAAAGATGGTCACCCATCCACAGACCAACCGCGGCAAGCGTAGCTTAACCTGATCGATCGACCTGTGCGGCTGTTATTATTTAGCCACGGACCCCTCTATATTTTAAATGACTGTTTTCTTTAAATGCAATAAAAATCAATCAGTCAATTAAAACAGCCAACCGCAGTCCACTGCAGTTGTATATACATTTTCTTCGTTACTCTAAAACAGTAATTCATTTCTTTAATGTATATGTTACCGGCCAAACCCGATTTTAGGACGAACTAGTTTCGCCTAGGCCAACTGAAATGATTCAGTTCTGGGTAATTTCATTTAGTCATAAAATTAGGTCACGGAAAACGCGTCACGGTGAGGGAAAACATTGTGAGGAAACCGGCACGTCCTAGAAGCAGAAATTCGAAGACATAATGTGACATCTATCTACCAACCCGTACTAGGCCCGCGTGGCGGATTACGGCCCACTCCCTCTCAGCGAGAGGAGGCCTGTGTCCCAGCAGTGGGAACATTATAGGCTGATTATGTATGTAGTGTTGTTTACATCTTTGGCTCTAGAAACGCCGGACTATAAAAATATCGTGGCGGGATTTGATCGCGCACTGAATTTTCAACTCTCGGTGTTGAGGCTATGCGTTGAGAAACCAACAGAGCACATCCCAGTGCGCCAGGCGCTAAGCAGTGCTCGAAAAAAAAAACCGCCGCGGGAAAAACGCGCCCGTGCTAACCTGGGCTTATGAAAAAAACATCTCGTCTATGCGCAGCTTTACACTGAAGATCGACTCGACTCAATCAAAAACCTCGCCCGTCTAACCAAGGTGAGTTAATTTAATTACCACTTCAGACTTCAGATGGATTGTTCCGCCTTTCTGTTCAACAAAGATCACGGTTAATAGAAATAATGCAGTTTTCACTCTCAGTTGGAAACTTTCTACTAAACAATTTGTTTGTAGACGTGTTTGTTTGTGGGAACCATTGACTTATATATTACTATACTTTTGAAATCATTGGTGGGAACGAAAGTGGTAAGCAGAAGTGCTGTCTGTGGTAGCTACTTACTTGAAAGCCTGCCGAATAGTTGTGAAATATGGGTAGGTATATTTCACAAACATTCGGCAGGCTTTATATTTTGTCTATCTAAGCAATCATTTAAGAAAATGGCTCTGGATAGTTTGTTTTGCGAATATTTTCATTTAAATTAAGCTAAGCTAAGTAACCTCCCTGTAACACAGCTATATTATTGTGGCAGCGACTATTGTTTTATTTTACTTTTTTATGCCTTTAGCATTTCTAACCTTTAGTTAAAATGTGGACAATGGTGTGGGTTACATGTTTGTTAAATCTTAGTTTAAGGTGAATGCGCAGTGGTAGCCCGCGAAATTCAATTTTTCTTACGTTTTTTGCAATTTTCAGGTCAGTGTCAGGTTTTATCTTGATCAAAATTTGATTCGAGACTATAACAGGTACGTATTTACAGAATTATAATCATTAGAATCATTAATACATCTTTCTTAGTTAGATTTGTACCATAACAACAAATCTCTTATGGAAAAGTGCTTAATGGTACAAATCTTTGAATTGAATTTCGCGGTCTACCACTGCGCTATTTTTCTGTATTTTGTAGCATGTAATTGTTTTTGTCCCTAATAAATAAATAAAAAAAAGAACTATTTAAGAAGGCGTTCCATGTCCTCATAAAAATATTGCTCTCTATAGGTTTATGCTGACCTTCCTGGTGATACTTAGGTGATTTACAATTTAGGTACCTACCTACTAAATATTACTCACACATACTGACTCATCTCAGTGATCTTAATTCTTTATCAGGCACATGATAACTCTTAAACACTACATAATGTTTTTCCCGTGCCCCTACATATAGAACTAACTGATGAACAAGATCAATATAAGTACCTATGATCAATTTGTTATTGTTTTCCCGCTCAATGCGCGCGCGCAAGATTTATATACCTACGTTCCAGCCAGTCCCCACGTGTGTCATTTGTCGTTCGTTGGTCAACTGCGACAGTCGTGTCGTAAAGGTTATCAACGATGAATTATTATTTATTTAGTTTTGTTTTAAGTGCGGTGCTAGTATGTGGGTGTGCTGGGCCATTTAAAGCGCTACTGTATTCTGATTGGATAACATGTGAGTGACGTCATTTTTTAGTTTTATATTTATTATAGTATAAGGCTGGTATAAGGTCATGTTTATCAATACCGCACATTAGAGGTCGATTACCTTCAATTGGTTTTGATTTAATCCGGTGAATGGTTTCTTCATTTATTTATGAATCACTGTCTTCGCAGTGCATAGAAACCTTTTCCTTGTTCGAAACGGATGATTTCTTGTTCCTTACATAAGTTTGTTTAGCCCCGAAACCGTACCTAACCGTGATTGTTGCAATTTCTAGTTGACATTGATTGTTTAACCTTGCATAGAATGCTGCGGTATTTTAAGTCCTTAAATAGACAGATGTTTATTCAGGGCTATTGCAGAAAAATGATTACAATGAGCTTCCCTACGTGATCGAATCAGAAATGAAGAGATCCGCAGGAGAACCAAGGTAATCGACATAGTCCCAACAATTGCCAAACTTAAGTGGCAGTGGGCAGGGCACATTGCTCGCAGAACAGATGGCCGATAGGGCCCAAAGGTTCCTGCAGTGGCGACCGCGTATGAACCGTTGGATGCGAAAAGCACAGAACCGGTCGAAGTGGAGGTGCTTGGGGGAGGCCTATGTCCAGCAGTGGAAGTCTTTCGGCTGAAATGATGATGATTAGAATATCTGAAAAAAAAAACCCATAGATAGAGCTTACCTAGATCCTTAGGTAGGACTGAAAATATTTGCACACATAATAAGCCCACTGCTGTACACGGGCCCACTCTCTGTGAGAAGGAGTGGGTCATAATCCACCACGCGGGCCCAGTGCGGGTTGGTAAATGTCACATGTCTTAGATTTTTTAAATTCTGGGATATGCCGGTATCCTCACGATGTTTTCCTCCACCGTTTTGAGAGCAGTAGTGATGAAATTATTTACACAAAGTAAAGCACCTGCCTGGGTTCGAACCCATGACCTACATCTCGTAAGTCAGGGCCGTTACCACAGGGCCACCACTGCTCTCACTGGCACACGTATTTCCAATATAAACGGCATTTAAAAAAGCTAGAAACGCTCGCAACAAAAAAGGAATATTTTACTCCATCTGAATATTAAAACTGGCTGGAACAATCATGCTTACCCACAACCACTGAACCCACGAGCTTGCCAACCGAGATATTTTGTTAAAATAAAAATAAAAAGTTTCCAGGCTTAATTAAAATATGTTGCCTATCATATTTATGTTCTTATGAAGTTTTATTACGACGTTATTTTATTAAAACACATTGTTTACTTGACAAGTTTTATTAATGTTTGGCCATGATAACAATGTGGCACAATTTATCTGGATAATTACATTTTTGTGCCTTGTTTTAGCTTTGTTTTTAAAGAAACATAATTATACTCTGAGCTATTCATTAATACAACTTCCATCAACTAATAAGCAATTAAATGGAAATATGTTTAAAACAAACTAAAAAAAAAACAAAAAAAAACTGTTAAATCCTAACTAAATAAAAAAATATATTTTCATTGATATTGTATTTTATAATCTGCATGAGATTTTTGGGAAAAAGCAATACTTATTACTAATTTTGCAATTAATTCGCCTTTTAAAACTATTGCATATCTGACATGAGTTGTCATGTTGTTTACAATAAGACGAACACAGATGCAATAAATATATCTTTATCTTAAACTATAATTTATGTAAGACAATTCTTAATACATAAAAAAATAATTACTTAGGTATACACTGACATTGATTTTTTACTTGCAAGTCAGGTAGTCTTAGGGTAATTGGGTATTATTTACGTAATTTAATAATTAAAGAAAATTATAGGGCTCTGTTTTCATCACAGTTGTTAAGTTTTAATCTGAAATAATGATGGATGGGCCATCAACCTGTCTTATATGGCAGTTAAGTATATAATGTAGTACATTATCTTGCAGCTGATGTAGGTACCTACTCGTATATCGCAATGTACCATATTATTTCGTTTAGACATCATCGTCAATTAAGTCTTTAGCTATTGATTCCCTTCCTTCTTAAGGCTGCCTGTCCATTGACGCTGAGAAACTCTGCGGAGCGGAGAAACGGAGAAATATTAACCAATAGAAAATGACATTGAGATTTTTATTGAATGCTTTTGGTTAGATAATATTTCTCCATTTCTCAGCTCCGCAGCCTGGCTCCGCGTCAATGGACAGGTAGCCTCAAACGTATGCTGTTTAAAAAAAAAAACCGCCGTCAATCATTATGTTGTTTTAATTTCCAGGTGACCACGACAAGACCCTAGACATCGGCGTCAGCGAGACACAGATCTTCTTCTATGACTTCCAGAACAATTTCAACCTGACGTTTCCTATCGATAGCGCCGTCGAGGGCATCACCACCAGCTACAACTTGGATATCACCAGAAAACTGGTGTTTTTCGTGCCAGGGTACAAGTCACATATTAGCAAGAACACTGAGGACCTCCTCCGACAGGCATTTAGCACTTTACCAAACATATACCTGATAATAGTAGACCATTCAATCTATACCTCAAGTAAAGGAGGAAAAATCGCCAGCTACGAACGCTCAGTCAAACATGCGTACTACATCGGAAGGGCCCTAGGAAACTTCCTGGCGGGACTCCACGCAAAAGGTTTCCCCTCAAATAAAATCCACTGCATAGGCCACAGTTTAGGTAGCCAAATGCTAGGCTATACGGGAACTAGATACACTGAAATCACGAATGAAAAAGTATGGAGAGTCACAGGCTTAGACCCAGCTGGTCCTTGCTTCTCGAACAGTCTTATCCAAGACCAGATCGGGTCTGGAGTTGGGCAGTACGTTGAAGTTTATCATTGTAATGCTGGGGGCTTGGGAACGACTGCAGTGCTGGGCGATATTGATTTCTTCTTCAATAAAAAAGGAAATAAGCAACCTTCTTGCCATCAAGGTTTAATACCAGCTAAAGGAGAGAGTGATGCAGCCAAGTGCAGTCACAAAGCGTGTGTAAGATATTATTCTATGTCGGTACATCTACAGAATGGGTTTTTGGCGTGGGCCTGTGATTCCTATGAACATTATTCTGAAGGTAAATGTGCGGCCAATGAGGTGACGATAGCTGGTTATAATAATCCTGGGAATGCCACAGGTGTGTTTTACGTGTCCACAGAAATGTATGGAATAGAATAAATAATAATAATCAATGGAGAACCACGATAGTGTGTATGTTGTATTGATTGATTGGAATTGTATGCACAAGCGTTGAATTGTATTCATTCCTAATGTTCAATGTTTTGTTTGGAACTGTGCATAATTGTGTACTTACCTAGTTACTGTTAACTTCCAAACATTTGTTTTCACTTATATCTACCTACAATTCGATTCTGGAGTTTGCATCCTATGACACATTGTTGCTTCTAAAACATGACCAATTTTTCTTTAAGTAATCTAGAATGTTAATAGATAAGATAAATCGATAAGGAATCTATTTTGTTAAATAAAAATCACATAAATAATTAAACTAGTTTGGCTAACGATTTTTGTTAAGTGATTTCGTACTTACCTACCTAATAGATGTACCTTAAAGGCCTATTCAAACCTAAGCGGTGTTCGCTGCCGCTGTGGGTACAGGTAGATACCGCGCGGGTTTCGCTCAGGTGGCCTACCATGATCTAATTAAAAACGATTCAAAAACAAGACATTTCAGTTTAGGTTCCTAAACTGCATCGCTTGAGCTGCTCTATGGACGTCATGGTACCAAACAAGTATGAATGAAACCAAAACATGCGACTCAGTTTCGGACAATCGCTGTCAGCAGATGGCACGGCCTAAACTGAATCGTTAAGCTGACGTCATGGTGCGAATTAGCAGAACAGTTCAGTTTAGGTCCTAAAGTGGATCGCGTTAAGAGCTTGTGGTAGGCCTCCAGGTATTTAGTATCAAGTTCCGCGGCTTTAGCGGAATAGTTGGTGCCATCGTACCGCGTAGGTATTGTTTCGCTTGTTGGGCGAAACCTCGAACTCGATATTCTACCCACAAGGATAGCGAAATCCGCTTTGGTGTGAACAGTAATACTATCGCATACCCACTCGGTTTTCTCTACCGCAGATGGTAGCGAATACCGCTTAGGTTTGAATAGGCCTTAACTAAGGTAGCTACAGAGTGGCGATAAGGTGTAAAAATGTATCCTACATCTCCTTTTTTCCTTTCTTTGATCATACACAATCTATAAAACATAATCCTATCTTTGCTGCCGCGAAGGGGGGTAAGCATACGTTATTAAAATTATGAGAATTGCCCCTCAGGATCAGGGGCCTCAGGAGGTAGCCGTCAAAGATGGTTCAAACGTTCAAATTCCGAATCACTCAAATAACGTAAAACAAATGTACTTGCGGCTTTAAAAGAAAATGGAACAAGGGGGTGGCGCTGTAAAAAAAATCACGCGAATTACTTACAACAAACTATGCGCGAAAAGGATGCGACGACGCGGTTGTGAGTGTCGTCGAGATTCGTGTTTTACCTGTTTTTGGCCATGTAAGTATAGTCTGTCATTGTATGAATACAATGACAGACTATACTTACATGGCCAACTGACAAAGGCATAGTACCTAGTCAGTCATTGTGTCAAAATCATATCCGTTTGCCATTATTTTCATTTCCATTGTACAGACGCCAGCACATCAAGCTACCCGAAACTGTTAAATTTCCCCAATCAACCTTATGCTTTAAGGTTAAAGTTGAAAATCTATTAAAGAAATTTCATAGATTGTAGTAGCTTGATGTGCTGGCGTCTGTACCTATTTACCTACCTTCATACATTTTACTAGTACATGTTAGGTGGGCACAACCCGTCCGACTTAACTGTGCACCTGGGGCTGTGACGTTAGTCTGTCGTACTGTTTGAAAAAAAAAGTTAAATTCGTAAAAATATTTATTTCGATTTTTTTTTTCAACATGCGTAGGTATAGTTTTTATCGTAATGATAAATATAATAAATATAAACATTTCGCGCATAAACGCATTTCAGCGAGGTGCACACTTAAGTCGGACGGGCTATACTTAGACACTATACTCCATAGGCTTGTACTTAGTTAAATAAAGGTAAACAAAAAAAAACGGTTGTTCTCTATATTTATGTTCGTATAACTCGTCAAAATGTAGGGAACAGTTGATTTTTTTTCGCGATTTCAGTTTTGGTCCCATAGTAAAAGTTGTTCATAATGATGAGTACAATGACCTCTTAAGAGGTTGTTGGTGTTCTTCCAATAACCCTGTGTATAGATAGTTTGTTGCCAAAAAGGACTCTAATGTGTTTACTGAATAATTAACGATTAAGTGCCCTGGTTGGCAGCAAACTACATGTATATTATTTCAATATTAAAATCCCTTTTGGCGGTACACGAGCGGCACATTGTCGACGGCTGCAGTTGCCCTTGCCGTTGTCGCGTGCGGCTCGTGTGTATAAACCCTTAACTTATTAATAGCGGTTGATTTATAAATGACTAGCAGCGCCCCGCGGTTTCACCCGCATAAATTTCGATCCCGTGGGAATATCGGGATAAAAAGTAGCCTATGTGTTAATCCAGGGTGTCAGCTACCTCCATACCAAATTATATTAAAATTGGTCCAGCCGTTTGTGCGTGAAGAAGTAACAAACATACAAACACACTCACACACTTTCGCCTTTATAATATTAGTGTGATGATGTGATTGATTAGTGACTGCTTAACATACATTTTTTGACATCTTATAACTTCAAGCTAAATTTATAAATAAAGGGTTCTGAATACATACCGCATATTTATTATTGATCATTTTCCTCGTAGGTTTTCCTTAAAGTTAATGAGTAGGTTACCGTTTCTACAGCGACCGGGGAAGTACAACATCTTATCAATCAGAATGACTGTTCAGTTGGATAATGCCATTTGGTTACTTATGAAGGAAAAAAAAAACTGAAGGGTTTGTTAGTAATGTCAAAATAACAGCTTTTTACTAAATGCATATGAAAGTATATACTTACGGTACTTATAACAAACACAATTTTTTTTTGCTTTCTGTCTGTTTTTTTTGTTCCGGCTAATCTTCGAAACGGCTGGACCGATTTTGACAGGACTTTCACTAACAAATAGCTGATGAAGGAAGAACTTAAGCTGCTTTAATTTTAGAAAAAGAATTAGGGTTGCGCGTAAAAAAATACAATATGCACGCGAACGAAATCGCGGGTACAGCTGGTAAATAAATATAGAAACAGGTAGGTATTCAGTAGTTGCCCGGACTCTGGATTTTTAATAGGCTCGCCCCCTATTATATGGGACTTAAAAACATAACTGGCGTAATACTGTTGGTACACCTCTGCTTAATCCTTTGGGGACTCCAAGCGTGACGTTATTATATTAATATAATTAACGAAAAAAAAAACAACTGAAAAATAATTTTAATTTCGGAAGTCAGTGTCAAAAAACGAAAATGCAGAACCAACGACACCGACTTCCGAAATTTAAGTTCTTTTTCAGTTTGTAGTATTTTTTTTTTGGAAGTCGTTTGTGTTTTTTGTTAAAAACTTTTTTACAAAAAGACAACCGACTTCCAAAAAAAACACTACAAAGTGAAAAATAACTTTAATTTCGGAACTCGGTGTTAAGAAACGAATGTGCGGATCTAACGACACCGACTTCCGAAATTTAAGTTCTTTTTCACTTTGTAGTTTTTTTTCGAAGTCGTTTGTGTTTTTTGCAAAAAGTTTTTATTTTTCACTTTTTAGTTGTACTTACCCCACACAAATTCACATAACACTACTAATATCAGTGACAGGAAGCTATTAAAACATCGTCAATACAAACTAAGTGGAAAAATTCGTATTATTGAAGCTAACTCAATAACTTCCCAAGCAAAGTTAATAAAATTTATATGGGACCACCCCTGAGGCATATCTTATCGATTAAAAAAATAATTTTGCAAATCCGTCTATATTATGACGTAGTTATACACACATAAAAAAAATATATATTATTATATTAACATCCAAATTGCACACCTTCTCCTTTTTTTAGAGGCCGGTTAAAAAGACCAAAGAATCCTACGTACAGACGCCAGCACATCAAGCTACTACAATCTGTCAAATTTCTCTAATAGATTTTCAACTTTATCGCTAAAGCATAAGGTTCAAAATCGATTGAGAAAATTTGACAGTTTCGGGTAGGTTGATGTGCTGGCGTCTGTACCTTCGCACCCCTCTCCACCCAAGTTTGACATATAACATTCAATTTATACGCTTCCATAAAGACATTTGGAATAACAAGAAATGATGAGGACCATAACTCACGTGGTCCTCATGGTGTGAGCGAGATATATCTGTATGGGGTGCGTAATGTCTCCCGTGAAAAATGTCCAAGAGCCCTTATTTGTTTTTTTGGAGACATTTGCGATGGAATTGGATTGTTTCCGAAGAATTATGTGCTGAAAGGCGTGGGTGTATGTACCTGTTCTATTGTTGGTAGTAGCATTATTGGCGCTCCGGTCCTAAAAAGGAAAGGGACCACGCTATTATGTAGTTGCGTTGGAGTTGAATTGATTTTTCGTTTTTGTGGGAAACGAGGGAAAACTTAGATCGGGACCGGTGAGTAAAATTTTGTCTTACGTTGAAGTTGTTAACGCCTCGCGTATGATAGGTGTGCAAGTAAATACATACATATATATATATATATATACTTATACATAACTATTATACATACCTCTTTCAGCATACCTGCGATAAGAAAGTAGATAGAGAGGTGTTTAATCAATACATAATCTGAGACTGACCTGCTATTTTCGGCCATCTAAAAACATTTTTAATCCAGTTTCCAGTGAATTTCTCTTAAAAAATAAACATTTAGTCGTTGAACTACGTGAGCAAGCCCACTTGACCTGCAACGTGAAATTAACGTACTGTTGACTCTCATTTGATAATCGCTTCCTTTGATTAAACTGGACCAATTGAGGTGGGAGATAATGATCGGAATACGTGGCTTGTGTTCATTATTGTCATACCGTTTTTCCTTTAGTTGGTTAGTAATTTATAGACAATTTATATTACGTAGGTAGAGTTACCTATGTATTTAGGGTTTTTTGAATATGAATAAATCTCTGATTGTTTTTTATCTCTGCATATGTAGTCGGATATCTCTGAATTGTTATACACATCCTTGTCATTATTAAATAACTGCGCCATAGATTCTTTCTGAACTGAAAAGCATAATTCTAAATTCTAAAAATGACACTTTTTCAGACCATCAAAGCGGCAATTCTCGTAATTTTAAGAACGTTCAGTGTGATCTGTCTCAATCTGTCAAAAATAACTCTAATTATTTCCCTATATTTTTCACAAGTTTTTGACATTGATTGTCGCTGAGATGAGATTGCGACTAGATTTTGAACGTTTTATTTATGGGAATTGGTCTTCAGGTTCTTGTGAAAAGTGTGAAAACCAATAGCTAGAACACATGAAGCTAATATCTACTGAAGCTGCGGGTAGCCCATCAAATTGCGGCCCTTTGGACTTTCGAACAGGGGCAATAATATTGCCCTAACTAAAACAAGTAGTAGGGGTCCAGGACGACCGCAAACCACGGAGTGAGCTCGTACGAGTTGATACAATTGCGCTGCTCGGTTACCAGTGTCGAAACTTCGTAAAAATACTATTTCCCATTTAAACTGCGCCGAAAGTTTCGATTTAGCTGCGATTCTGTTCAGTTTTTTCGCGTTTTTTTTTTTTTTAGTATGCTTTGTTCTTTTTAACTGTTGGAATTGTGAAAAATTACTGAATGATTATTATGCTGAATGTTTTTGAAATTATTTCCTTCAAAATTATGTGTAGTCGCATTTTGCAAATGTCGTGAGGTGTTGTAGTTTTGATTCGAATAGCAACAATAAGTCCAGAGACTTTGTCTCGTTAACAGTTCATCAATATAGAGTCAACATTGAGTCTGATACTAAACGGGCATATGAAAATTGCATGTGCAATTACAAATTTTATGGGTTTTTTCTTCAAAAGCAAAACAAAATCAATGTCTGCAGACCGTCTCTGTAAAATATCATAAGACAGGATGCTTAGAAAGTAACGATTATATTCTAATTTGAGACTATCTGAGCCATCAACATCATCTGCCTAGCCTTTTCCCTACATTATTCGGGTCGGCTTCCAGTCTAGCTGAATGCAATTGAACAACAGTATTTTAGATGGAGCAACTGCCTATACGACTCCACAACCCAGCTACCGGGTAATACAATACCTCTTAATAAGAGTGGTTGTCAGACTTTCCGGCTTCTGACAACCCGTAACGGCTGTCAAAGATCCACGAATTTCCGATGCACGGAAGGGTCTTGGTATGTAAAGATGGTCACCCATCCACGGACCAACCACAGCAAGTGTAGCTTAAAACCTGATCGATCGACCCGTGTGGCTGTTATTACTTAGCCACAAGCCCCTCATCTGCCAGCACACATTACAGCATCTGCCAGTATTCATTGCAAGGAAAACTGGTTTTTAGTACAAACTTTAGACACTTATTTTTCTTTAGGCTTTCCGTCAATTTATTTTCTCTTGCCTCAGAAAAGTTAAAGCTATAAGAGAACACAATACAATACAACCTACGACTTCAAGCAACGTTCCTTCCACAATACAAAGTCGATGCAAGGCACTCAATTATTTTCTAGAACACATTAGCAGTACCTAATGCATGTGCGCTACAATTTATGTGCTGTCTTCCTTAACGGGCGAGGTTGCAAGTAAGGCCGTGTTTATACTTGCAAGTCTTGCAGATGAAAGGACCAAACTGAGCCTATAATAAGAATGTACAGACGCCAGCACATCAAGCTACTACAATCTGTCAAATTTCTTTAATAGATTTTCAACTTTATCGCTAAAGTATAAGGTTCAACGTTGATTGGGAAAATTTTACAATTTCGGGTAGCTTGATGTGCTGGCGTCTGTACAGTGCCCTCGAAATGTAAAAATGTCAACTAACTTTTGGAGGGCACTGTATGAGAAATCTGGGTATTTTTACTAGGGAAAACACTAATCCTGGTGAAGAAGGCTTTCATCACCTGACGGAATCGTAGAATACGGTATACGATTGGAATGGCAGAGTGAAGTGAAGGCCAGGTAAAGATGACAGTTGGTACCATGTTACAAAATCTCATGACAATTCAATTAGTAAAGCTACTTGAAGTTTATTTTATTTACCGGAAGGCACAGCGTGTGTAGGCTAAAGTGAACCGAAAACTTGGTTATGGTCACAAAAATCCTTGGATGTGGGAAGCACAGGACCTAATGTCCTGCGTTGGACGTCTTTCGGCTGGATAGTGGCTTGAAGGTTCGTTTTTTTAGCGTTAAGAATACAAAGAAAATTCCCGAAAATCAAGATTACTTCAAATCAAATAAAATATTTTATTTCACATAAACCTACATGGGCACTTTTGAAACTTCAGAAGCTAGGTGCACGGTTCCATTTGTCGTTTCCTATGGAGAAGAGCCGGCCAGAAACTCCTCGATTAGGTACTCTTGAAAATAATTGGCTTTTACAATGTTATCAAATTGTTTATACTCGTAGGTATGGGAGGACAATGTAGGCCTGTCAATACTTATTGACAGGTTTTGATTTGATATAAGGCCTACAACGTTCAAACAACTTCACAATATGTTCACACCTTTACTGAAATGCGTTCCTATATCTAGTTTTATGTAGTCTTACATAATGAATCTGTGTACTAATGATAGCTTCTGTTAATGAGCATTTGTCAAATGATATTTTTCTTCCGTGCTTTCTTGCGTTATTAATGAGGTTGTTATGATTAACATACACGAACGTCTTTTTCCACTAGTTTTTTCATGGGTTTCGTGAAAGCCATCTAGGATTATGGCATATTAGAACCGTCTGTCAGGTTGATCTGATGGTGCTTGAAACATTATACAGGTTCCTGAGGACCTGAGACACTCCTGGAACATGTCGCGAGCCTTACCCTGCAAAGCGGAACATTGCAATGTTGTTTGACAGCGAACTTTGTATCTCAAATCTCAATTTGTTTATTGCAATCCATAATGTACAATTACAGGTGGTAAATAAAACATAATAGAAACAATTATGGACCCTGTCGGGCACAGCAAATTTTTAAATAAGTAGAGAGAGGAAGAGCGCTTTATTAACTTTTTTTTTCTAAAGGCGCTCTCCACGTCATCAACAGCGTTTTGCAGTCCACTGCTGTAGTGCATTGGCGTGTCTCCAATCACTCACTTTTTAACTAGATCCACGGCTACTCTCACCCAGCTGCTACCAGCTACGCGGCGAGCCTGAGGTCGTCAGGAGTCTTACGGTTACCGTTTCGAAAGTTTATTGACTCTGCTCCAGTTATTTGAGTAACCTCCTTAGTTGAGTCTGGGGTCAGCGCAACGTGTCTTTGCCTTTCAACCTAACCAAACCTAACCTCGGGGTGCCCTTCGCTTGCTCTTGCATCCTACGTCGCCTATCGACCGACCGCAACCATGCAACCGATGTCACCCGAAGTATACACGAACCGCATGTGGCCGGCTACACCTACGTATTTCACTATTAGTCGTCATCTCAATAGTCATTGACATTCGTTAACTCCATAATATAAAAATAATCAATACATTAAATAATGAACACTGAAATTTAATTCATTTCCACTACCGTGATTCCCTCACACCAGTTTTATTTTGGTTTGTATAATAATAATAATATATTTTGATGAAAACTCATATAATAGACAACGTTGAACGCTATTGTTTAACTAACAATGGACGCAATAATTGATACACATTGTGTGAATATTATACATCAATCATTAGTTCATTACAGTGTGTTGTAATTTTGATATCGCTTTTGTATTTTGTATTTGTACCTAACTTATTGGGTCTTTGAGCGAATAACGTTCATTTTCAAAAAAGATTATTCTTTAACATAGAGTAGTGCATATTTTGTACACTATATATACATTCTGCTCTCTAAACCGTGAAGGAAAACATCTTGAGGAAACCGGAATTTTCTAGAACCAATACTTCGAAGACATGTGACATCAATAATGACACCAATCCGTACTGGGCCCACGTGGTGGATTGCAGCCCACGCCCTATCGAAGAGAGAAGGCCAGTGTCCCAGCACTGGGAACATTATAGGCTGATTATTTATGGATTGTAGATATAAATGTAGAAATTCTACGTAGGGTGACACTATAATAGTCATAAGACTAATTATGATCATAGCGGTAAAACTAAAAGCGATCTTATAAAGACAACCTTATTATAATACAATTACCAAAAACCTTTGTACTTATTACGATTTTGCTACTCGCGAGTATTTTAATTTTATTGAGCTTATATATAAAAAGATACAATGAAAGTTTGAATAAAATGTTCTATACATTTTCTTTTTAATAAAGGAGCTGACAATGACTTTATAAAGTCTTTCAAAATGTCTCTTTGGGTGACTTTTTATTTAGTTTACTACAAAACCACTCACTCACTATTCAGTGTAATAAAAGTGTAACGAAAGGAGAAATATTTGGGGGAATATTTTAATATGAAGACTGGCATTTCTACTTGCTGTCGCACCATTTTGAGCTGTCAGCTATCAATTTACTTACATTTTATAGGATTCATAAGTGGCCACTATTTTGAAAAAAAAAAAAAAAGTGGCAGAAAGGTAGATACGCCACGGATCTTCAAAGCCATTTGAAAACTAATTGTTATCCTATTACGAATGGAATGAAAGAATGCTTGGAAACATGCTGGTCCTGCTCCATAGGACAATCTAGAGTCTAGACAAAATCAAACTGGTCGCTAATTTAATTTATATATTTTTTTTAAGACATTAGTTTTACATTTTGTGGCTACAGTGACACACACTTGTTAAAATTATATAAAAATAATGTACTTTAACAATAGTTGTAAATATGTGAGCACCATGTAGGTATCTATCACATAATTGATTTACCTGTCATTGCTTTATTTTTAATTCTTTTTACCTTTTGTTGGTAGACTAATTTTTATTCTAGATGCATCGTCTTCACATATAATTATATAATGAATGTATATACAAAAACTTGTATAACATTTTTAAAAGAGTAACGGTGGAGTTTCTTGCCCATTCTTCTCCATACGAAAACTACCTTTTGGAATGGGCGACTAGAATCAATTCGTTTTATTATAATTTTTGACGTTCAAAAGTGCCTTTAGTGTGAATATTTGAAATAAATGATTTGACTTTAACTTTGACTTTGAAGAGTTTTGTACCATTCGTGACACTTGTTTTCAAAGTGGTAAGGTCTTTTGCTTCTTCTTTTTTCGTATTGACTTTTTGGCATAATTTAATTTAATTTTTAGCCTCTGTTGTCCCATTGAATGGCACAGGACTCCCTTTCACATTCCTCTCTATCTTGAGCTATTGTGGACAAATCTTGTCTGTAGGCATCAATCTTGTCCTGCTATTTTCTCCTAGGTCTGCCACGATGTCGCCGGACGGTTACTGGGCATTGGCATACATTAATTAATAATAAAACCTCCTTTATACTCATATGTCATGACGTGCTAAAATATAAAGTAGTTAAATGATAGCAAGCCAGACCAGGGTGCGCCTAGTGTAAATTTGGGGAAATTAATTGTTAAGCAAATAGCCAACCTACGTCAATTTGCCGTGTTATAGCCATTTCATAAACAACACTGTCACTATTTGAATATACAGACAATTTTAAGTTGGTAGTCAATTCATTTAACAATTAATTTCTTTCACTTTACAATAAAGTATCACTAGTGGTAGGTATTTTAATGTTTTTTGTTTTCTTTTATTAACACTAAGGCCTGAAAGCAGGCCCTAAGGTGCAGACAAGGCCCCATCACTAAGCTCGATTTCCACATCGTTTTATTTTCCTCCGCAGATCATAGCATAACGTTATTAGTGCGTTGGCCCACGCTCACCCAGCCGCGTACACAGCTCAGCGACTGAGCTAGCGCGCTCAATTTACCGCTCCGCTGTTTTTTCACCTCAACCCTTCAAAAAACAACGTAGAAGGTCCATTTTGATTTTCTATAGAAGTGCTTCCCGTTCGATCACCAGTTTTCGATCGTTCAGATCAACACTCAATTGTTTGATATGACAGTGGCACGGATAGTGATGCAAAAAGGGGTTTGTTGGAACGTCCTCATCAAAGAAACACCGCCTTCACAAACGAATATTCTCGAATGTGAGCTAGAGAACGAATGTTCGCAATAAGGACGAACCGTGATGAATACAGGGTGGCAGGAACATCGTAGCGCAAACTATAACCAAGAATTCAGCACGTGATTCTAGACCCCGAATAGTAGAAATTTTTCGTCGATTATAAAAAAAAAAGAATTCTGCTGTTTTATAGAAAAGAGCAATTCCTACACAAACAGCAATTTTTTTTTAAATAACCGACTAAAAATTTCAACGCCGGGTTCAGAATTAGGTAACTGTTCTGTGTTCAGAATCATGTAATGAATCCGTGATAAATATAACTTACGGTACATGTAACAGGTTACGTGTTGAAGTTGATGTGGCACCCCGTATTTAAGTACAGTTCGATCAGTATGGAACAGTTGTTTAAAAAAAAAAAAACAGTGGCACCCCGGGAGTGCCGACAGAAGTGAAAACAAAACACAAACAGAATACTTTGCCATCATTCACTGACATATCGGATATACATTAAAACCGAGTACATCTCGAGGACAGCCGAACACATCCGAAGCGGTGTCGGTTATACATTTTCGCCGCGCCGTAGAAAGAGAGGTGGATACTCTTACGCCGCGCCGGCTGTGTACTCTCCATCCGTCTTACGAATTTTCGATCAGGGTCACGTGTCCTGACGCGAGTTTAACATTTTTTACCCATTACAAAAAAAGTGTACAACGCCGCTAAAGAAGTTTTCACTTCAAAAAACCTAACCCAACTGACGAAAATTTCAACGTAGGGGCGTTCAGAATTATTGCACATACTCGTAACAGGCGAACGACGACCCTGCCATCTTGTATGCAGTTATTGATTGGTTATTCGATTAACGCCAGTCTTAAGTAGGAAAGCCCGAAGTACCTGGGGCAGTCGGCGCTACTAAGACTTTTCTCAATTTCAATTTTTACAACGGTAAAGACGCTTTTAATGAGTAAGTCTTTTTTTTTTACATCGTTCTCACATATAATTATAAATTCAACATAAATGATGTAACTAATATTTTTGTAAAAATATAATTTAAAAGAGTGTCCATGGAGTTTCTCGTCCGTTCTTCTCCATAGGTACCTACGCTTTGGAATGGGCAACTAGCTTCATATTTTCTGACTGACCGACTTCTTGACAATTCAAAAGTGCCTGTAAATGAGATTTTTGTGTTTAAAAGCAGCTATTATCATTTTATTCTTAGTTCGTGCAGATAGGAGCAAAAGCGACAGACATTGATCTCAGTCATGGTTTAGCTTTCCACATAATAAAACTGGGCAAGCGTGCACCATCGTCAACCTGTCATCATCATCTGCCTAGTCTTTTTCCTACTATTTTGAGGCCGGCATTCAGTCTAAGTGGATGTATTTACATGAAGCGATTGTCAATTATACAACTTAAAAAAATAACTGGACCTTTTGGATCTCCTGTCCTCTGTGTTCATCCCTCGGATATTTTCCGCGCCCACAGCGACGCGAGTATTTCACACAACGCTTACTGAATTAAATCCACCGTAGATTGTAGGTTTTTTAGCAACGTAACCTGTGTTTTATTGGTGTGTTGAAACAGGGGATATTATTGACACAGTATCTAAATTATTGAAGCATTTTGTGATTCTGCCTTGATAGTCTGGCGGTGGCAAGCGCGATTGCTGAGTGGCGAGGTCCAGGTTTGATCCCCAAATTGGGCAAAAGGTTCTCTCAGTAGACGTATATGGAAATTCCGATGTCCTGAGATAAGATCGATTGTCACTTTCAGAAGTCCAATCAAAATCATCATCACGATCCTTCAACTTACGCTAGGTACGTTTCTCTATCATATGTACTGTAATGAGTATAGCGTGTCGGCGTTAAAATGATACATCATCATCATCATAATCAGCCTATAATGTTCCCACTGCTGGGACACAGACCTCCTCTCTGTGAGAGAGAGTGGGCCATAATCCACCACGCGGGCCCAGTGCGGGTTGGTAGAGTCACATGTCTTCGAATTTTTGGTTCTAGGACATGCTGGTTTCCTCACGATGTTTTCTTTCACCGGTAATTTACACAAGGTAAAGCGCCTGTCTGAGTTCGAACCTATGACCTACAACTCGTAAGTCGCGGCCGTTACCACTGGGCCACCACTACTCAATGATACAACGTTATAATGACTGCGTTTATTTCAAGCAAACGTTTTTTTATGAACGCGCGAATACTATCACTGGTTACATAAAGTCGACTTCTGCAGACAACCGTTACAATACAATACTCTCTATACGCTGTTATCTGAGCTATATCTTTGTAGTATAATAATTTAAAAAATAAAAAGGGTGAAATTTTAATCACCGTTTTCCTCTTAAGGGGTCATTGTACTCATCATTATGAACAACTTTTACTATGGGACCAAACCAGAAATCGCGAAAAAAAAAATCAGCTGTTCCCTACATTTATGTTCGCATAACTCGTCAAAATGTAGGGAACAGCTGATTTTTTTTCGCAATTTTAGCTTTGGTCCCATAGTAAAAGTTGTTCATAATGATGAGTACAATGACCCCCTAGAGTTATGAGATATCAAAAAAAAAAAACGTTGTACCTATAGGTAGAGAGTTAAATGAATGGACTGTATAAATATGCGTTTGTGCTCACTAGTTCCTAGAATTTTTGGATCAATAGTTCCTTTGCAAAAGCTAAAGGAACTACTGGAACTAGATAGTTCCTTTAGCAGTCCTGTTGAAGGAACTACTGAGAACTTTTGGATCAGTAGTGATGATCACGTATATTACGATATAAGACTATTGACATTAACTCTCTACCTAACTACCTATATACATATACTATCGTCGCGTCGCGAACATTGGTCCTTCGAGAAATTTATTAAGTGCCTGATAAAAGTTAAAGGCAATGTTACAAAATCATGTTTTTTATAACATTGCCGTCATGTCATCATCGTGAACACTATTCTATAGCTTAATTTACTTAACACAGTGACTGCCCCACTGCCAATCCTACCCTTTCACGTCCCCGTTAACAACTGAAGCCAAATCAGTTAAAGCTGGGAGTGAATTAAATTAACTTGTTTGCCAGGCCTGACTCGGCCTAAAGGATAAACTGACTCGCTCAGTTCCCTGACATTTGGATCACCTGATGAACGATAGATAGGTGATCAAACTAATTGTTGCTATAGAATAGAATAGGATATGCAAAATATAGGTAGTATCACTATCTGGATCACTGGTGGATCTTTGACAGTCATTACGGGTAGTCAGAAGCCCGAAAGTCTGACAACCAGTCTTACCAAGGGGTATCGTATTACCCAGTAACTGGGTTGTGGAGTTCAAATAGACAGTCGCTTCATGTAAAATACTGGTATTCAGCTGCATCCGGTTAGACTGGAAGCCGACCCCAACATAGCTGGGAAAAGGCTAGGCAGATGATGAGGTAGTATGACTATGCCGGATATTGCCGCGCAACCTGTTAATAAGTATTGCGTACAACAAATATTTATATAGTTTTTTTGAAAATATTTACATAAGCACTATTCACATTTATCCGTTTAACTTATTTTCTATGGTATTATTAAAATTTTTGCACAAAAAAGACTAAATATTTACATATGTTATATTATAAAGATGACAAAAAAACTGACTTTGTTCAAATAAAGTGTATTGAATTAATACTAAAAATAACAAAATTACCTAAATCCTAACTTTGTATTGAGTACATGATTCTGAAATCCCTGCGTTGAAATTCGTCGGTTATTAAAAAAATAATTAGCTGTTCCGTGCATGTTGACCGCGTAGGAATACCTATCTATACATTTGTCTATGGTACAGCAGATTTTTTACAGTTTGCGAGGCGATGTGCCTGCCACCCTGTATATGTATGCTAGTATCAATATTATAATAACAATAAACATAGTATTTTTTGGCTATAGGCTTCTCCAATCACACGCCAGGTAGCTCGAGCCATCTTTAGATCGATGCTCAGAAACATTGTCTGTTTTTATCGGCGAAGCATGTCTTATTTCTACGTCTCTATCAGCGATCATCTCTCTTCAATATCTATGTAGATCATAGTTAAAAAATAGTGGCATACTACTTCAAGAGCCGTCAGTGTTATCATTGTTGTGGAATGTTGACACTGAAAGCTCATTAACGTGGTTTTTCAGTTTCATAGGTGAAATTGCGCTAAGGTGTCCAAACGAAACCAAATAATAAATGACTTATATTTCTGTAAGTAGGTTTGGTGAATTTTATTTCTGTAAACTCACAGAGATCACAGTCTATTTTAAACTCCAGACTTAATCTTGGTCAGGTCATGTGAAGACCATGTAGATTGGTGTCTGAAATAGTGTTTTTAGGAAAGAACCACACAGATTGAGATTGAATGGACCTGTCAAGTCCAGTGCACGCATTTGTCAGTAATCATGCAGTTCAACGAGCTCAACGATTCGACGAACGGACATTTGGGGAGGCCGAATAAATTATTCAAACTGCCAGACCATGATTAAAACTGAGACAAAAATAAAAAAAATTTACATTCACAATAATTAAAATAATAAGAAATGGCCTTATAGCGGAGAGCCTCTAACCACAAGTAAGGAGGCCCTCATTGCGCGGCTGGGTCAAGGGATTGATTTAGAAAGCAGTACTCCTGGACACGGCACGCATTGTAAATAATTTGTATAAAAATGTAATAAAGAAAAAAAAATTTACAAAGTAAAATATTCATGTTATTGTATAATTATGTAAAATGTGAACAAAGATCAAATTGTCCAACATTTTGGTGAACAACAACAAAATATTCCCGCACAAAGTCATTAAGACCAACTTAATTAAAATTAAAAACCAAAGAAATAAAAATCTAATTATCCAGCCAGAATGTTTAGCCATAAACAAGGGGTCGAAACCTCTAATCGTTTTGCGGTTCGGTCCGGTATCATTACCAAGCCAGTCTGGTAATGAGAACCGGATAATGACTGGCCGTACGTAGTTTATCTTTGTGTTTGATTTTAAACCGTTTTGGTCCGGGTATTTATTTTGCCTAACCGTAATTACTGCTTATGTAGGTAAGCTTGCCCCGTGGGTTGGATGGTTAAATATGTACGTTGTGGGTAGTTTAATTAAGTTCTCTGAGGGACAACCAATGAGTTATTAACATTAATTAGAAGTCAGTGTACGAGTACCTGTTATTATTAGGAAAATATAATGCACAAGTATTATACGTTTGAAGTTGAATTAATATACAAAAGTAGTTTGGAAAAAAAAGGAATGTGTCTCATTAGCGGAGCTTGTTAATCTGTCAAGCTCCGCTAATGAGACACAATTGATTTTCTATTGTTTCGTGACAGATAGGTCACGCGCGGAGCTTGACCGGGCTCGAAAAAAGTAGACCCAAGAATTCATATTTTGCTATCACACTAGTTATCGACTGTCTGGTCATCCCACTTATTTTTTTTTTTTTACTAAAGCGCCAATACGGGTACAAGTTATAAATACATACTACTCATTACTAAATAAGTATTACTAAAATAAAATACATTAAAATATGACCATATTATTATGGTATGACCATCATCATCATCTGCCTAGCCTTTTCCTATTATGTTATGACAATGAGGTAACTAAATATATGACCATTATTGTGGTAGTTATGACCAATTAATCTTTATGACCTAGTGGTATAAGCCCCTAATTATACCCTGATTACACTTGCCGAGTACAGTGGCGAGAGAGTGTCCTCGGCCGAGCAAGAGGCCGAGAGAGTCACTCGGACCCCGTCTAGGCCGAGTACCCACCCCTCCGCTTCCCCGCACTGTGTCGCTCGCTCACTCGGTGGATCTGAACACGCACTCGACGTGTACTCGGCGACCACTCGCCACTCGGTGCGCTACGCCACTTTTGACCGCGAATTTTGCTCTCACGTGATTTAGTTATCAATGTAAAAAAAAAACTGAACTGACTGACTGTCTCGCCGTGTGCTCAAAAATACTTGTAAACACACACTCGGCCATATCACTCTCTCGGCCGAGTGACATTTTACTCTCTCGCCGCTCTACTCGGTAGGTGCAATCAGGATATTACGGGCTGTAGGTCGTGGATCGAACCCAGGCAGGCACTTTACTTCGTGTATTTAAATTCATCACCACTGCTCTCAAAACGGTGAAGGAAAACATCGTGAGGAAACCGGCATGTCCTAGACTGACATGACATCTGCCAACTCACACTGGTTCCGTGTGTTGGGAACGTTATCTAGTAGGCTGATTAATTGATGACCACAACACATGCTTTTAGCACTCTGACTATTCCCATAAATCCCAAAACTACACGCTCATAACATTAACTGTTCGAAAATCGCCAAAAACGTAGGTAATGATCAAATTAAGTTAATTACTCGATCATTAACGAACTCTCCCGTCGTTTGTCCTAATAGTGTAAATGTAACTGTTTTTATTTCTGTTGCGAACTGCCTGTTAATACGTTCATTAACTAGTCTATTCGCTTTTTTTGTAACAATGTGCGTGTGATGGGTCCTGGGTGCGACCCCTAGGCCGGGTAAAGTGTTGTTGGGTATTTGTGTAAGGAATTTCTCATCCCGGAGTGTGGTTTTGTGCCCGGTTGATGGCTATAAGCTCCTCTCCTATTATATGGGATTGAAATATGAGTAAAAAAATAACATTTCGTATAATCTAAACTGTACTGTAGGCTTGCCCTTAGTTACATGGGACTTAAAGTTACCCACTTCGACCTACCCTTGGGGTATACAGAAGTTATAATAATAATAATAATAATAATTTTTATTTCAGAAATCAGGTTCCATTTTGTTAGTAGGTATTACAGTCTTAAAAAATGTTAGTAAGTAAAATATTAAAACTAATCGGGCATGAAAGGAGAAACACTCATCTCCTGTTGCAAAGAGAGTGCCACCCCATCCACGCCCGCAGCATTGGTGAATCATGTTTGCACTACATTACCTCCAGAGTTCTATTTTTGACTGTAATCTCATATTTGTCATGCCATAATTTATATACCTACAGATGATTATAATCCTATTATAGGCCTAGATTACGTAATATACATCATGAAATTTTAATCACCGTTTTCCTCTTAAGGGGTCATTGTACTCATCGTTATGAGGAACTTTTACTATGGGACCACACATGAAATCGCGAAAAAAAACAGCTGTTCCCTACATTTTGACGAGTTACGCGAACATAAATGTAGGGAACAGCTGTTCTTTTTTTCGCGATTAACAAAACGGTGATTAAAATTTCACCCTGCATACTACTGAACCATATGTACACTTTTTGTAAACTTATTATTTCAATAAATTTTTATTTATTTTATGTTTGTGCGTTTTGTTTGGTTAGTTCATGCGGATGAGTACTTCGACGCCTAAGTGTCCTTTGGTTTTTTTATTTATTTGTATAGTAGGTTAGTAATTAGTCTTTTATTTTAGTATCTAGTGTATAGTATATAGTTATATTGTAATTAAGGTAGTTAAATTTGTAAATGAACTCATAATGTCTATTAAATAATATGAAATTAGTTCATTCAGCACTGTTTTGAGTAAATTATGTTTTTGAAATAAACCTATTGACCTGGTACTATTGTGAACATTACTAGAATATATTGGATGCAAATATTATAATGGCTATCATAAAAGTAATAAGCTTTGTTATAGTCCATTCCACCTAATATAAAAATTTAATATGTAAAGTGGATTAAATATCATGTTACCACCATTTCGCCACAAAACGTATTAACATAACAATTTTAATTACTTCAATAACTTTCTATGAAATTTATATTTATGTAATTATTATTTTTTGTTATTTAAATCATTAATGTAAGGTGCTCAGACCAAATAAAAAAGTCAAGGCATAGCGTTGCGAACAATACAGTGAAGCATGCCAAAACCACACCTCCGCTCTGTGCATACACGCTCACACTCACACATTTACAACCATTTACAATCAAACTACACCTCACTAAATGCACACATGTTTACGAAACCGGCCTCACTTTACTGTTGACAGCCCTCTGCCTCTGTCTTGGTTTTTTATTTGGTCTGAGGTAAGGTGCTTGTTACTGGGTCACGGCAAGGTAAACGCCTCTTTCAAAACAGAGACGGAACCAACATCCAACATCCTTGTTCAGTGCAAGCAGTCATTTAGACCTAACATCATCATCTGACTAGCCTTTTCCCAACTGTGTTGGGGTCGACTTCCAGTCTAACCGGATGCAGCTGAATACCAGTATTTTATACGGAGCGACTGCCTATCTGAACCCCACATCCCAGTTACTGTGTAATACGATACCCCTTGGTTAGACTGGTTGTCAGGATTTTGGGTATCTGAAGACCCGTAACGACTGTCAAAGATCTACAAATGACACCCGGGATTAACGTGCTTCTCGAGACACGGAGGGGTCTTGGATGTAAAGATGGTCACCCCCATCCACGGACCAACCACGGCAAGCGTAGCTTCGCTTGATCAATCGACCCGTGCCGCTGTTATTAAGTACTTAGCCACAAGCCTGACAACCTCTTAATTTAGACCTAATAATAAGTAATAATTTTGACTTTGGATTACCCCCAAAGTATAAAATCATAGGACTGACCATAGAATTCTGTGACATTTTTAAGTCAGAATTAAATGTTCGTGTTCTAATGTCTTTTGATTGAAAATTCAAATGCCTGTAAATGGTTTAATTGAAATAAATTCTTTGGGTTTGATAACCGTAACCTCCTGCAAAACAATTTACAGTAGATGCATACCTAGTTACAATACCTGTAAAAACTCGCATACGAAACAAACAATGCAATATTATGACCTTCAATTGCATATAGTTTAAGAACACTGTTTATATTAGCTGTAAGTTTCCCGAACGGAATAAAATAAAATAAATCCACAATTGCCTACACTGAAAGAACACATGAAAATACTCCAACATTAAAATAAAATTATTCCATATCACTCAATGTTTTATCAGCTAAATCTGAAAGCCGTCACGTTGTCGCTCTTTATAAGAATTAGCATCACGTTTTCCCAGAAATCTCTAAGTCACTGTCTAAAGAGCTTTCTGACGGCATTATACCTAGCTCATATTTCTTTGAGGTGGCGCAAAGAGTAAGCGAAAGACATGCTGACCTATTTTTGATGGACCGATGGTCGTTGGTACTGCAATACACATAGTTGTGTTATAAGCAGCATTACAACCCACAGTCTCCATATGATATGTACGGTGTTGTTGTTTTTATGTACTAATAAACTTATTATTATTTCCTTTATTTGACTAAATACATATAAATTATATTTTTAAATATTAGAATATAAACACATTAAAAAATATAAAAAATAGTAACCCACCGGTATCGGGAACAGGGTCCAAGGTACGCGATCAGGGCTCCAGAGCGAGGAACCTCCTAACAATGCGGGCCGTGTCCAGAAGTACCGCTTTCTGGATCAAGCCTTTGATACAGCTGCCCAACGAGAGCCTCGTCAGGTGTTGGTCGAGGCTATTATTATTATAAGCATAATCAGCCTATAACGTTCCCACTGCTGGGGTTAAGGCATCGTCTCTGTATGCGGGAGCGTTGGAGCAGACTAGTCAAATATTGGAGACCGCGTACCTGCAAGCGTAGTGTGGGAAGCCTCCCAGGTGGACAGACTGAAAAGTTGGCCGAGTAAAACTGGATACGGAACACGGAGAACCGGGTGTTGTCATGCAAATTTGATCGGCCTATATGCAACAGTGGACTGCTATTGGCTGAGTTTGAGGAGCAAGCGAACGTTGATTTAGTGATGGTTTAAGGGTTCCTTCACGTTCTTGCAACACATAAGACTGTCGTCCTAATTGCAGATGCGTTCAAATTACATTAGGCCTACCTAAACGCATTGCCACATTATTCCTGAAATCAACATACCTACAGCACTGCTGCATAGGGTTTTCTTCGCTGCTGCACAGGCGCGCCATTAATTAAACTTGAACAGCGGCTACTGACATCCAGCTGCTGCCAGCCACCCTTTTTTTTTGAGGGTGGCAAATCATCAAATGACTCCCGCTCTGGGTGGAGCGGAAGGGAGTGTCAGACTCTTACTGACTAAAACCCACCCGTGTTCCTTTCCTTAGCCCTTTATGTTCCGGGGTAGCGGTAACCCTTTCGGACAATCCCGCCGTCCTGGCATGCTTCGGCCCTAACGAGCTCCTTCCCTTGTGCTGCCAGCTACCCTGCGAATATCATTACTCCACATAACCTGAGGGGCTTCCACGTACCTGCCTTACGCTTACCAATTTGCGGTCTTCCAGAAGAACACGTACATCCCAACAGTCTTCAGGTTCCACTGCTAAAATAGCCGGCCATTCCATTTGCTTATTACGTGAGCATTGTCGAATAATTTAGTCCTTTCCAAATCACCTCCATAAATAAAAATAGGTACCAAAATCGCTGTCCTCTTTGTCTCTGGACCACATCCCTGACAGCAAACACATAATATCAGTTCGAGCAACAGACTGGCGCGATCACGTAATGCAGCTTAAAACGGAACGTGGCCTGATTTGAACCTGCGCTCACAGTTTAGCTTGCCTGCCCTGAGTCTAGGCTCCCCTGTGGACTTTGGCATAGGAAGAATGATCATTGGGGACGTTTTGTTCATTGAAAGTACATAAACCAAAAGGCCTATTTTCGTAATTAAAAATGTGCTAATCTAGTCGCAATCGCTATCTTATCTCAGCGACAATCACAAACTAAACTAAATTTAAGTTCAGTGCATCTTTTTCTTTCTATTTAATTAAGAAAAGGACAGAAGATACATTTTAGTTTAGTCCTGTGAAATTAATCAGCGCTTTTCCTTAGTTCCTGCTGCGATTCTAAGTATAATATTATACTCCAAAATACTAAAACAAACAAAGCAATAGCTTTGTCTGTTTTTGCTCTTTTTCATTAGTCCCTTATGAGACTAAGGCCTATAAGTTAATAAATCTTCGATCTATGCAAATCAAAATAGTCTTGCCTTTCATACATCTAATTAAAAACTAAGCCATTATCAGCCATCGTGTACAAGCCCCATTAGCAGGCCAGTCTTCCCTCATAAAAGGCCCCACTTACCTACTCATACATTCTAAATCTTGCGCTAATATTTTATGAAACAAGTTGAATAATACACCGTTGGTATAACCACTCGTACGTGTGCTTGGCTTTCCGCCAGTAGTCGTAATGGTGGCTGGTAAGGGGTTATGACGACGTAGCATCGTTTTTCAAAGGCTTCTGGTGCAGCGGTAAATGTCTTTTAAATATACCTGTAGGAAATGTGCCGTATCTTGGAGGTGGGTTTACATTATTCAGGAGAGGTTGTTCAGAGGTTTGCTTATGTAAGTTAACGGCTGTTTTGTTACACGTTTTATGTATTAGAACGTACATCCAGACCGGCTGCTACTGATTATGTCTTGATATATAAAATCACTAGCAGCGCCCCGCGGTTTCACCCGCATAAGTGTCGATGCCGTGGGAATATCGGGATAAAAACTATCCTATGTCCTTTCTCGGGACTCAAACTATCTCTATACGAAAGTTCATCTAAATCGGTTCAGCGGCTTAAGCGTGAAGAGGTAACAGACAGACAGACAGACACACTTTCGCATTTATAATATTAGTAAGTATGGACAATTAACTTGCCTCGTTGGATTAGTGGTCGCAAGCGGGCATGAGGTCCTGGGTTTGATTCCCAGGTCGAGCAAAGTGTTGTTAGGTTTTTCTACCAGGAATTTCTCAGTTATAGCCCGGAGTCTTGGCAGATAGGGCGAGCCTATGGCAACTGCATGGGACTTAACTATAACTGGGTGGTGGGTGTACCTACTGCAGGTACACTTAACTATAACTGGGTGGTGGGTGTACCTACTGCAGGTACACTTCTGACTAACCTACGTACTTAACATAAAATTACAATCAAAACAGTAGGAGAAAATTACTTTTAAAAGTTTCTATCAGCTCCTGAGTCCAGTGTCGAAGACAAGTCTCAGCTTATATTGGTCGCCGTGGCCGAAATTCAAACTATATAGGTAGGTACTAGTGCTCCTGACTGAATGTCGTCACCCGTGGAGGCCATTTAAATTAACTCTTTTAAAAAGCAGTCACAAAATGTTCTGACGTACCTACTTGTATAGATTTTACACACGATACCATGTAAAGTCCGACCGCGGCAGATTTGCTAAAGATGTAAACAACAATGGCCGCTCGAAATTGAATAATATCGATAAACAAGAGTTTTTATTTTAAGTAATGTTTGTTTTCGTCTAAATCTCCGAGCTAACTAGACGAAAACAAACATAACTTACATCTTGCCGGCAGCAGCCGGGCTTGTGCTGGGGTCTCGACATGTAATGGATGGTCACCCATCCCCGGACCGACCTCGGCAAGCGTAGCTTAACCTTCGAGTGACTCAGCGGCTGTAATTGCTTAGCCACAATCCCCTCTGAAATCTCAAAAACGTTCATTCAGAAAACGTTCTTAGGTAAGTACTTAGTTTTAATTTACATACGTTACAATTTACATATTTAGGTACCTACTAGTTAAAACATACGAGTGTAATAACCGTTACTTTCATGAGACCTTCGCTGTTTCAATACCCAAGCACCTAATACCTATATTTTCTCATACTCTGTAAACTTGGAATGGGTCAATTTGCCAAGTCATAAAACCTTACATTTACAACAAACACCTCGGAGTAAGGACATTAAGCAATATTTATTACGAAATACCCTTAAAATGGCGGATATAATTCAAATTTAACAGACTATTACGCAGAAATATTGTTTTCATAACGTTTCTGTAATTAAGACCGTAAATTGATAATTTTGTCTGGATGGAAATGTATTTTTGTTTGTTGGAATCAAGAACTGAAATCTTCTTGTTTCGTGATTATCTCGTTGAGGTTACAATTCCTTAAAATATCATAACAGAACACCTGTAATGCACGAAGGGTTTAGCAGAGGTGTCCGTGTAGTTCACCCAACATTCGCCAGTTATATTTACGTCCCAGGTAATAGGGGGCGAGCCTATTGTTGTCAACCGGGACAAAATCCAGCCTCCGGGCTGGTACTAACAAATTGTTGATGAAAAACAATAACTCTTTTCCCGACCTGGAAATCGAACCCAGGACCACTACGTAGCACTGCAACAATTCCTGAAGTCGTAGTAAAACGACAGTGGAAGACGTCATAGGTACCATTACCGTCAAAAGATGGCGTGCGACTTACCATAATGTGTCATGCACTATGAATACATCCCAATGGTGCCGTCTTCCATCGCTGTCTGCCTCAGGGCATCGAATTGTTGATCCTTAATTAATCCTCTACACATATACTCAAATTATGTGCTGAAATCATATCACCAATACTGTGCCACACAATTAATTTATCTCTATCTGAGGGAACCTTCCCTGATAGATTAAAATTTTCAATAGTTAAGCCCCTTCATAAAAGAAAGAGCACACTAGATAAAAATAATTATAGAACTATCACCCTCATTTCAATATTCTTAAAAATAATGCATAATCGTCTAGTTCGATACATAAACAAACATAAACTTATTAATGAAGAACAAAATGGGTTTCAAAAAGGTAAGTCAACAACTTTAGCAGCATTCTCGTTAGTAAGGTCCATAAGAGATAATATAGATAAAAAACGCTCTGTTTCAGTAATCTTTCTAGCTATGAGCAAGGCTTTTGATCTCGTTAACCACAATACACTTCTAGATAAATGTGAGCGCTACGGCATCAGAGGTGCAGCGTCAGAATGGCTGAAAAGTTATATGCAGCAATAGACAACAGTAGTATCCCGTATTGATGACAAACTTGTTGCAATGGTATATAAATCTTTATTTGGACATAACGGGTCCGGAGTGCCCCAAGGAAGCATCCTTGGGCCTCTTTTCTTCCAGTTATACATTAACGACTTGCCAAACATAACAAATCATAAGTGCGTACTATTTGCAGATGACGTGTCAGTAATAATACCGGAAAATAACAAAACATTAGATCAACAAGAAGTAAATCAAACCATCAATGATATAATTAATTGGCTAAACGAAAACAACTTAAAAATAAATATACCTATCTAAAACAAAATTCATTCAATTTGCAAACTACAAACAAACTCTACCAAAAATTATTTTAAATCATAATAACCAAATAATTAATAAATAATACTATACAATTTTTAGGTCTAATATTAGATGAAAACTGTAATTGGGGAATACACATTGAAAATCTATGTACAAAAATAAACAGATATGTATACGCACTAAGAGTCCTACGCAAAACAGCGAATGAGGAAGCTGCACTCAACGCCTATCACGGCTACGTAGCGTCTGTATTGAGGTACGGCTTATTCCTATGGGGTAACTCATCACACATACAAAGAGCATTCATAGCGCAAAAAAAATGCATGCGAGCAATAACTGGGGCGCCTCCATACGAGAGCTGTAAACCAATTTTTAAAAAGCTAAAGGTTCTAATTCTATCTTCTACTTACATTTTTGAAATAGCCATATTTGTCAAGAAAAACTCTCACTTCTTCTCCACAGTAGCCGAAAACAATAGATTTGCAAAAAGGGACCCCACCAAGTTAAAAAACCAATTTTGTAATAGCACACTCCACTACAGAAACAGCTACCTTATGTCCATTAAAATATATAAATCATATTCCAAAAGTAATAAGAGAGCTACCATTTAATTTGGCTTCTCCAAAATAATGTTTACTCACACCTTAAAAGAATTTTTTGATTATAAGGGTAAATAAGTAATTTTTTATTTTAGGTAGATTTATTTAGTTGTATAATAGAAATATTGTTATAATTGTGTTTTTATTTGATATTGTATATTAGAGTATAAAATTAATGTCCATAGTATAAGTGCTTTGTATTGTTTATTAGAGTTTAAGTTAGGTTTTATACCTACCCACGTGTACATTAGGTTCACATTGTAAATATTCGTATGCCGATATTAGCGGCGGATGTGTTGAACTTACCCATTTATACCAACCAACTTTGTACCTTCCATATCCTCCGAATAATTAATGTCTTTGTCTTAGGGAATAAAGTACGTAACGGCATGCAAGTGGTAACATTTAAGTGGTAACATCACCTTAAGCTGGCCTGGCGTAGTAGTATGAGTTTATGAGTTTCAATAGAATAACAAGCCTGATTATATTGGTTTTGTTACCAATGAATAAAGTACGGCCTACCGTACAACCTGTCAAATTTTTTTAATAGATTTTCAACTTTATCGCTAAAGCATAAGGTACAAAGTTGATTGGGAAAATTTGACAGTTTCGGGTAGCTTGATGTGCTGGCGTCTGCACAATTCCTTGTGAAGGAGTTGGTCTGAAAAAAAAAATTGTGATATTTTCTGTCATCGAGCAACATTGCTATGTTCTGATTTGAAGGCGTTTAGAAAAGCATGCGTTTCTCTACAATTTCAGGCGCATGACACTTTAAAAGTTTATCTTTTGGTTTAGGGTATCTTTTCGGCGACTATATTTTATCCTCTTATATATCGGAACGAAATGAATAAGAAGAGCTGTTCCTTATGCTCACGCTGTGGTAAGAAACAAGGTAAACATTTCGAAAAATTCTGCAATGGTTGCGCCGGACGTACAGACGCCAGCACATCAAGCTATTATAATCTGTCAAATTTTTTAAATAGATTTTCAACTTTATCGCTAAAGCATAAGGTTCAAAGTTGATTGGGAAAATTTGACAGTCTCGGGTAGCTTGACATGCTGGCGTCTGTACCTATGATAGGTACATTTAAATTAAGCTTCGCCGTTAGTGAAGTCTATATAGATTTACAATAATTATTATGAGCGATTACTATTCAGTAACGTGTAAGTAAATAGATGTTTTACACTGGCCATACAACGTGGCAATGCCGCCAGTATTTTGGATATTTTACCAGTCGACAGCGAAGCGGAGGAATTTTTGACGCCATACTTTACTTGTAAATAAATGGATTTCTAAATTAAAATAAATAAAGATCATAATAGCATTGCCATTCAACGTGGCAATGCTGCCAGTCTTCTAGGCATGTATCCAGATGATAGCGATACGGACGGGTACTTCGAAGCCTAAGTCACTAAAAAACAAAAGGATTTTTTGTATTTATTTGTAGTTAGTTGCGCTATAATATATTGTATAAATCGCTTTAATGTATATGAAGTAAAGTTTCTGAACCAAATTAAAAATGTATTTTGAAAGAGGCTCCATAATATCTGAAAATAAATTCGCAATTTATTATAGAACCTCTTCCATTTTTCCTCCTCGGTTTCGCAGCAAAAGCGTTTAATGGTTCGAGCGCAATATAAAGGATGTTTAATTACTTTTTTTAAGAGTACTCTATTTGTTGTTTTAATAGGCATTTCTTTCATTAATGGAAATGAAAATATATTTTCATGGCAGACTTACTCACACCCTGTTGTTTTGCTCGTAATTAAAAACTTTATTTTGTCCTGATTTGTTCAATTTTATAAAAACATTTTATTAACTACACATTTTACTTCGAACGTTATATGATCTTTATTTATTTTAATTTAGAAATCCATTTATTTACAAGTAAAGTATGGCGTCAAAAACTCCTCCGCTTCGCTGTCGACTGGTAAAATATCCAAGAGACTGGCGGCATTGCCACGTTGTATGGCCAGTGTAAAACATCTATTTACTTACACGTTACTGAATAGTAATATCTCATAATTATTGTGAATCTATATAGACTTCACTAACGGCGACGTTTAATTTCAATGTACCTAGGTATAGACGCCAGCATGTCAAGCTACCCGAAACTGTCAAATTTTCCCAATCAACTTTGAACCTCACGCTTTAGCGATAAAGTTGAAAATCTATTAAAGAAATTTGACAGATTGTAATAGCTTGATGTGCTGGCGTCTGTACGATATATGCTATGCTTTAGCGATAAACATTGAGGGATGTAGTAATGTACGCGGCGTCGTCTGCGAACAGCGCGAGCATTGCGCCCGGAGTGGTGGGGATGTCGTCGGTGTAACGCGAGTAACACGCCGGCGACACGTAGCTGCCCTGCGGTACACCCGCGAGCACCGGGCGGGCGCTGGAGAGCGCCCCGTCGACCACCACCGTGAAAGTCCTGTTGGAGAGGAAAGTAGAGACCACTTTTACAACGCGACGGGGCGCGTCGGTATGCCCCGATCGCTTTTTTTTTTTGGGTATGGCATCTCGCAGTTCAACCTATGAGGTTGTCGTCTGCTTAACCGGACTTGCCTGTGGATGCCTCAAAATTAAGGCCTCCAGCCAGGGCTTAAAAACTTAAAAGCTAAGCGACTACACGCTAAGGGCACCCCCTGTGGGGTACGGACCTCGGCTTAGGGCGTCGCTGGTGGGGGGGCAGCAAGGGACGGATCGGAATTATTTAGGGGCGAATTTAATACTATAGGCTCAGCGGCGCGGGCTGGCTCGAGCAAGGGTCAGGGAGGAGAATTTACGGGGCGTCGCGACGGGCGTCCTCGACGGCGAGGACGGAAGGACGGCTGTCGGGTCTTGTTTTTGTGTCTCTTAATGGTGCTGGTGGCTTTCCTGCTCTCCTGTAAGAGGTTAGTGGCGTCGTCGGGGATGGTGAGGGTATGCCTTGGTCGGCGAATCCTACTTATGCGGGAGGGAGTATATCGGGAGGCCGCCGCAATCAGGGGATTGGGGTGCTTAATAGCGGAGTCGAAGAAACGCTTGGCGAGGCGCTTCATGAACTGCTGGACGGTGGGTATTCTAAGATCCAGGTGGAGATTTATGTTACGGACATAGAAAGGGGATCCCGTGACCTATCTGAGTGTCCGGTTTTGTAGAGTTTGCATTTTATGCAGATGGCGAGGCTTGGCGTGTGCGAAGACTACGCAAGCGTAGGTCATGATGGGGCGGATGACTGCGATGTAAAGGCGCAATTTGCACTTAAGTGACAATTTGCTGCGGGCAGTCAATAGGGAGTGGAGTCTACCGAAAGCAAAAGCGGCGCGCGAGCGCGTCGTCTTTATGTGCTCTTTGAAGTTGAGGTTGTGGTCGAGGATGACCCCTAGGTATTTGGCTTGTTTATCCCAAGGGATAGGCTTGCCACACATAGAGATCGGGCTGGGGAGAGGGGGGGGGGGAATCGACACGGTTTCGAGAATAGGACCGCCTGACTCTTGTCGGGATTGACCTCGATTCTCCATTTCCGGAACCAATCGCCTAAGACCCTTGCGTTGCGGAGGTCTGGAGAGTGCGAGCGATAGAGCTCGGACATTGCCCCGTATAGTAAATGGCAGTGTCGTCGGCGAAGAGAGCCAACTGGGCCTTATTACTTTTGGGGATGTCACTGGTGAATAGGGTGAATATGAGGGGGGATATTACGGAACCCTGCTGTTTGTTTGTTTGTTACCGTTTCACGGCTAAACCACTGAACCGGTCATCCTGAAAATTTGCTTATACATTGTCAGGACTACAGAAACGGACATAGGGTACCTTTCATTCCGAAAAAAAGTCTTCTTCCCGAGGAAAACAACAATAACGTTATTATGATAATAAATGGCGCCAATAAAGAAAAATTATGAATAGCAATGATGGATGGAAGTTAGTAGGTACTGTTAGTAATTTACCAAAGCGCCATCTGTGTCACTATTAAGTACTAAATAACTAATAAGTTTACGAGGAATTACTAAAAGATGGTGATAATTTATCGGCGGCACTGACCTGTATTAAACAAGTACTTGTTCAAAAGAGGTCAGCATAGACTACTATTTATGCTCGGCGGAAAATGGTCGCCTATGTCAAGTACACAGAGTACTTTTTGATAGACTGTCAAGTACGGCAGTGTCACCCACAGAGTACATTTTTATATAGGTGTCACCCCCCTGATGTACTCGTAAGTTCAAAGAGTAAAGTAATATAGTGTAAGTTGATTGTTGCTATAGCTATATAGATGCGTAAATGTAAGTTTAAGTTTTACGCGATTCTTTGCGTTACTCTGTTCTGGCTTTTCTATAATTTGAACCACTTTAGTTCAGAAGGGAGCTTTCAGGTTTTGATAAATTTCAATAAATCGTCAAACTTGAAATACTTATTAGTATGGACAATTAATAATAAATTCAAGGATTTGGGTGAAGGCACAAATTACTTTACAGACAGGAGATGTTCCTTTAATAATTGTTACTTATCAACAAATAGACAGTTGCTCGCAGATGTAGCGAATTTCGATGTGATATTGTTCCATGCACTAGAACTTTCAACTTACGACTTACCTCAGTCTCGTTCACCTCATCAAAAATATGTTTTCGCCTGTACGGAGTCCTCAGACAACTATCCGATTTGTAACCAAATATACATTAACTATTTTAATTGGACTTGGACTTACAAATTGAATTCTGACGAAATTTACGGATATCTAAGTATAAGAGATAAAGACGGGACAGTAATTGGTCCTAAAGAAGTGATGCATTGGGAGAAAGTGGAAGCAATGATGCCTATAAACGACACTTTGAAGGCAAAATTGAGTACGAAGAAAATTGCAGCAGCTTGGTTTGTATCTAACTGTGGTGCGCGCAGTGGAAGAGACATAATTGGCAAACAGCTCCAAATTGAATTAGCAAAGTATGGCATGCAGGTTGACATATATGGTAGGTGTGGGACAAAGAAGTGTCCTGAAAGCAATATGAAGGAGTGTTTGCGGAAATTGGAGACTGATTACTACTTCTACTTGACGTTTGAGAACGCACTCGCTGACGACTATGTGACGGAGAAATTGTTGTATGCTCTCAAACACTATGTCGTGCCGGTGGTTTATGGTGGCGCCAACTATACAAGGTTCCGTAGCTTTAATTAAATTTCAGAAACCAATGCCCTAATTGCGTAACACACTTTCATTTACAATCTGAATGATTTATAATCTAACGTAAATAACGCAATGTACGAGTATGTTGTTGAACTGTCAAAATGAAAGCCATTGCTACTGTTAGTGTCTTACGCAATCATCCCGCAGTTGTTGCATTATCTTATTCATTAAAATTTTTGAATTGAAATAATTTAATACCAATATCTCTCTTTGAAAATTATAATAGTTCGTTTGGGTTTTTGTCGTTGCCTATGTACGGTCAGATAAAAATGTCGGGTTTCCATTTTTCTTCTCTCGTATCGGCACAAACAGTCAGCAATATGGTAGCGCGGCTGGTGGCCAGGGTTTTTGTAAATGTAAATGGCGTTACCGCCATTTGTAAAGTCCAATCCCTAATGCATGTTGAATTCTTGAGTCTAGTTCTTGACTCAAGACTAAACCTAAATGGCATGTACCTAGAATGACCTAGATGTGTAGGTCTTTAGTTCACCCATATTACATCAAGCGTACTTTTTGCCATTTTTGCTACTTATAGCAATAATGGAAAACCTATGTACAACGTCAGATTCTATGAAAATGCTATTGAGAAAAAATAAAAATAAAATCTTGAAGAAACCCAAAATAACTCAGGAACCAAATCGGAAAATTCAAGGCAGTAGTATATAATAACGAAATTAAAAGGAAAAATATCACAGCTAAGTAGGCTTTACAAGTTTACGAGTAATAGTCAACCAACTTAAATTTGCAGTTCTAATGTATGGGAGAACATGATTTTCAGCTAAGTACAATGTTAAGTTTGATCTTGGGATAAATTCATTCCAAGTACGGAACCCTTCATTGTGCGTGGTCCGACACGCACATGGCCGGTTTTTAAGTTATGGAACAACATACTTGGAATGTCCTAATTTACAAAGTTCAAATTCCATTGCAATCAAAAACTTATAAGGACCTCTTTGTTTACATTCCATTAAAGTAGATAATTGATTAAGTAGCGATAAAATGTAATCTGAGATTACGAACATTGCTATAGTTCATATTTTATTTCCAGGTTCATGCCGGATGGAATATACCTGTCTGCGGTAGCGACATCGATCAAGGAGTTGGCGAAGAAAATGGCGAATGCTATAGAGGATAAACAAAAGTATTACGAGTTCTTCAAGTGGCATAACCACTATTCTTACCACGACCCAGCGGAGTCCCACGAAACAAACCCCTATTGCAAATTGTGTGAATTAATCAATAATAAAGAAAAATTTTTAAGGACAAGTGTATATGAAGATTATATTCATTGGTGGAGTCCACAATACAAATGTTTCAGATTATTTTAAAATAATTACAGATAAGTCGCCAAAAATTTGCCAGTTTTATTTTTTTCAAATCAAATCAAATCATTTATTTTTTGATGTCCGTGACCACCGCAGTACCACCAACGCCAATCGCTTCCATATTTGGTGAATAATTAGTACTCAATTGGTACTAATTAGTACTCTAACAAAAAAATTGGTTCCTTAGTAGTTTTCGAGAAAATCGAATTTGAAGGTGGTCCTGCGGTGGTCACGCTCCCTTCAGCAGGACCACCATGAGCGCCGAAAAATGGGGCATGCTACAGCTATTCTAAGTATACAAATAATTAGTACCCATAAATGTGATTCATTTCGTGAAAAAAACAGAACTGAAACATTTGTATTTACCGAGAAATCAACGATGATAACTTTCGCGCAATTGTTCAGCAGGACCACGATTTTGAATGTTGATTCCAAGTTTGAGAAGCTTGTCGCTTTCCTCAAACCTACATAGAAAATTAGTACCCTGCAAGATAAAATTAGTACCCAAAATTCAACATTAGTACTCCAGTAGTTTACGAGAAAATCGACTTTGAAGGTGGTCCTGCGGTGGTCACGGTGCAAAATTTTCATTTCAAGATTTCCCTATTAAAAACTCCGTGATTTCTTCCCAAATTTATACAAAAAATAGTACCCATAAAGAAGTTATAGCGACCAAAAATTCAGATTCCTAAGTGTTGTATTTTAAGAGAAATTAGCTTTCATTACTTTTCCATACTAAAACTCCGCGTATAACCCGACCAAATTGAGTTGTCAATCTAACAACTAAAACTTTACAGCTCATGCACATAAATTTATGGATGTCGGAATAGTAATAACAACAGTTCAATATCTAAATTTTTATACAAAATCTAAGTACATATTAGGTACTGAAAAAATATTTATGATTTCTCGGTAAATACAAATGTTTCAGTTCTGTTTTTTTCACGAAATGAATCACATTTATGGGTACTAATTATTTGTATACTTAGAATAGCTGTAGCATGCCCCATTTTTCGGCGCTCATGGTGGTCCTGCTGAAGGGAGCGTGACCACCGCAGGACCACCTTCAAAGTCGATTTTCTCGAAAACTACTAAGGTACCAATTTTTTTGTTAGAGTACTAATTAGTACCAATTGAGTACTAATTATTCACCAAATATGGAAGCGATTGGCGTTGGTGGTCCTGCGGTGGTCACGGACATAATTTTTTGCCAACATGGGTAGGGGTATAGATGTTATACATGCTAAGATAATGTTCTCCATGTTCTGCCGTCACGTGGGTATGCAAGATGTAATGTAAATTACAACCTACCTACTTTCAAAATACTATGCGGAATAACAATCAATATTACAAATTTATTAAATCACATTATCTCACTCACTCACTATTATCACACTATCTTCTAATAATGCCTGGGTCTATGTCAAATGAAGTCATATTTTTTGGAAAATTTAATAGTTTATTGAGATAAAAAAAACGTATTATACTTTATATTATGTTTGATGAGAATATAAATGGAATAAATGCAATACCAGAATATTTCTGCACGTGCTACCACGGTAAAAGGACGCTCGGAAGTTGCGCACACGTCATTAGTTTCGTGTATGACTTCGGGTGGGCTAGACATCAGGATCACTTTGACCATCCCGCAGTGGGTATGAATTATGTTGTAAGAGACTTTGACATTGAATAAGCCAAACCTTGATTTCCAAATATATTATTGGTTTTATTTTTATTTCACAAACAGCACTGAAAAAGCTCAAACTTGGTTTGTTTAGTACCTAGCTACCAAAATATTCCACTGTCTATCCAGCTTCTTAATGATACCCTACTAATCTGCATTAAATCACAGATTAAGACGATTTTAATGAACCCTAACTCGATTGTTATAATAGAAGTTTATAAAATACATAATCCAGTTCCATCACCAGGTCACCTCGGAGCACAAACGGATAATTCCATAATTATTGTATCGTCATTGAATTACATACTTAAAATTACGAATTTTGTAGGTAAATAGGTATTAAAAAATGTATATCGCCTGAACAAAAACATAAGGCAATATTTTGAATTGCTCTGTAGAGACGCCAGCACATCAACCTACTACAATCTGTCAGATTTCTGTAATAGATTTTCAACTTTATCGCTAAAGCATAAGGTTCAATGTTGATTGGGAAAATTTGACAGTTAGGTGTAGGTTGATGTGCTGGCGTCTGTACAACGCCTTGGGATTCTATTCTGTAATGTTGTGCATGTAAAAAATCATGAGACTATAAAGCAAAATAGCAGTTATTCCTTTTTATCAGCGATTTTTTGCTTCACAACATACAAAAATACAACAACAATTTTTATAACAACATAGAATATTCTTGTCATTGTCACACGGAGTGCAATCTGTCCATTCCCGGGCGCGAAAGAGAAATAATGTCATTTTTTAAAACAAAAGCTTTTCCTTTAAGAAAAGTGTAGTGTGTAGCTGTCGTGTCTAGGCGCTAAGTGCATATTAGAGCTGTTCACACGGACATTAGGTACGCTGCGTTTTTATTTATTTTGCGACGGAAAAACGGTTAGACTGGAAGCAGACCCCACATGGTCGGGAAAAGGCTGGCATTATTGTAAAAAGGGTAGATGGAAGTATAAGATGTGCTTTACTGATGTTATTAATTTATTGAGTTCTTAACACGCAGAAATTGAATTTTTAAATTCGAAGACATGTGATACCTACCAACCAGCAGTGGGCCTGCGTGGTAGTTTACTGCCCATTCTCTCTCTAAGAGAGGAGGCTAGTGTCGCAGCAGTGGGAATATTACAGGCGGATTATGTTTATGCTTAACACGCAATATAATATATACCTGGAAAAGACTTGCTGCCGGGAGTAGCCTCTCCTGGGGCCGTAGGCGATTTTGACAGTAACAACCACACATACGATACAGATGACAACTCAGACTGATCTTAAGGTATGACATGATGATAAATCTTAAATGACCTTGTGTGATATGCCCTTTCATGAAAAAAGTCAAATCGCATAATATTGCGTGTTGAAGTGTGTCAGGCGCTTTATCTAGTCGTGGTTTGACAGAACATATTGTGTTGTGGCGCTTTTGTAAGTAGCAAGTACAATTGTATTGTTTTCGAATGTCATTGATATAATGTATGCTGTATTCATTGTGACTGGCTGGTGTCAGCTTATTGTACAGAAACAGACATAGCTACCGAATAGCGGAATTATGTGAATGCTTTTCCTTATTTATTACCTATTTATTTTTATATGTATATGGTATAAAGATGATTCCTTGTATTAGTGTACTAGCTTACTCATGTGAAATTTCTTGTTCCCCCGACCGATCCCGTTGCATCGAATCGCCTTCCTGCGCTATCACTTCGTTTTCGCTTAAAGTTCTTTCTGCCTTTTTTTTGTCGACTCCTAAGGGATCTAGCGTGATGTTAAAATAGCCTATATCTTTACTTAAGAATTGGGCTATCAAATGCAAAAACATTTTTAAATGTTCCTGAGATTAGCGCGTTCAAACAAACAATCATCACATCACAAATCTATGGCCCCCCATATGTGTGGCCGAAATTCTATAGTATTCGAGATATTTGAAACATTTTTGAAGCGTAAAATAAAAATATTGGTAAGATATTATTCTTAAATTGCTAATCATTTTAATTATTTTGAGGAATTAAGTACTTTTAATTATGTTCATAGCTTAATTGAAGTGCCAGCTGCAATATAATTTTTAATGGTACCCATTCAATATGTAGTTTTTTTTTATTTGGAATCATATCGAAAAACATTTAAAATTCAAATATCTCGAAAACTATTGAATTTCGGCCATACTTATTATGGGGGGTTCAATTTGTTACATTTTGGCCCCTCTATCAGCTCCTGACGGATATACATCGAATTACAAGCAACCCTGTATAGAGATGCTATTGAAGGCGCCAAACTTGTAGCGAAATTCTCGTTCGTCGCAATTTAAATTACCATTTACGCGGTAAGAAGAAATCCTTGTGCATCTGATGCAATAAATATTTGTTAATATAGGTATGAAAAGCGTCGATAAGGCAGGTTTATTTAATTCTTCTTAATATCATTTTTACCAGCTGCGCCACAGCCAATCTCTGTGGACCATTCACATAGTAAAGCAAATGTTACACTATCAAATAAAACGCAGCGTTTCGCAGCAGTTAGTGTGAAGGGGCTTTACCGTCGCCGCGGTCTCCCGCGACTACTGCAACGTCTTTGAGAAACAGATGTTACGTCGCGAAACAGATTTCTGTTTGGTTTATTCGTATTCCTACATTTTACTGCTATCTGGGATGATTTTAGATGGGATTGTAGGAGAATAGTCACAGAACACATAACATACCGTAACATCACGTCATACGTTCCGATGGGTTAGGCAAACGTGTACCCAAAAGTACACTCACATTTCGCTAGTTATATTTAAGTCCCATGTAATAGGGGGCAAGCGAAATGCCCATCAACCGGGCACAAATATATACTCCGGGATGCTACTGAGAAATTCCTGATGGGTGAACCCAATAACACTTCGCTCAACCTGGGAACCGAACCCACGACCTCATGCTGACCAACGAGGTCGATGTCATGACAAAATCAGTTTCATAGTTGCCAGTAGTTGTTAGTGTCATAGTTTGGTTCTACTGGCTTTGCTGAATTCAAATATTTTTAGGGTTCCGTAACTCAAAAGGAAAAAACGGAACCCTTATTATAGGATCACTTTGTTGTCCGTCTGTCTGTCTGTCTGTTAAGACCCTTTATCTCGGGAACGCGTGAAGGTATCGAATTGAAATTAAAACCATATACTCAAGTCTACAGTCCCTTGAAGCTGTGAAAAAATCAAACTTCTAAGTTAACGTAAAACAAAGATACGGCCGCTTATGCCGCAAAAAACTTATATTTCGACACTCTCAAGGGATGCAACATTAAATTTATAGGGTAGTTCTCGTTGGCCTAGAATCATGAAATTTGGCAATAAACAATGTCATATAACACAAGTAAAGGAAAAAATCCGAAAACCGTTAATTTGTAGTTACATACCTACAAATTTGTACGGAAGCCTCAGTGCGCGAGTCCGACTCTCACTTGGTCGGTTTTTTTTTTCATGTTTTACGGCAGGCAGGAGTGACACGACGCGACGGTGCGGCGCGATTTTGGTTGAGCAATTTCCATAAAGTTTTCATAGTTCTACAGTTCTACTAGCGTCGCCTTAATGCCTCAGCTTTTAGAACGGTTTAAGTCGGTCTTGGTTGGTTAGAAATTATTATTGCCATCGGCATAGTTAGGTGTAAAATAATAAATAAAAAGTAGACTAGTAAATAAAAAGTAAATATATTTAATAACACAATAAAATAGTTTGCTTTTCCGTAACAATAAATAATAATATATTTTTTAATGTTTTTATATTTTAATATTTAAAATATAATTTATATGTGTTTAGTTGAATAAAGGAAATCATCATTTTTATACCTACATACGTACCTACTGAGTGTATACAAGTAGATATTCTTCAACGTTTTTATGCCATTGAGATCGCGTCTAATACACAAACGTCATTTAATAAGCACATTAATAATATGCATTACATTTTCTACAAATAGGTAGTATATTTCTTACAAGCCCACAATGACCAAGAGTCATGCTTTGCGAAAAAAAATATAATAGCAGACATTTTGGTGATTATAAAACCGCAACAATACAAATAATAGCAACAGCGAATATACATAGGTACTTAAACTCAGCCTACGTTATTACGTAGTTAACTAAAATCGTAGCCTTCAGTAGAAAAATAATACACTCCGGTAGCGTTACCAGGGTTCCAGAAACCAGCAATAGTTCTATCGTTCAGAGAACACATTCCACCTTTAAAGTGCTTGTATTTGTCACATTTATACGCCTTGTACCAGTCCGGATGCGCCACAGACGCTGTCCACATCGTCACACAAGTCTTGTGGTTACATTTAGCTGATAATGAAGAGTCAATAATTCCTGGGATCAGGGAAGTCCCACATTTTGGTTGTGACTCACCTTTGTTCACGAAGAAATCGACGTCACCCAACACGCTGGTCGTGCCCAATCCACCAGCATTGCAGTGGTACACTTCCACGTACTCTGCGACGCCAGACCTGATCTGTTCTTGAATTAAACTGTTCGAGAAGCAAGGTCCTGCTGGGTCCAAAGCAGTTATTCTTGAGATTTTTTGGCCTGTCACTTTAAAGAATTGCTCTCCAACGTGGCCTAACATTTGGCTGCCCAAGCTGTGGCCAATGCAGTGAATGTTTTTGGGTGAAATTCCGCCTTGGTGGAGGCCAACCAACATTTGTGCCAGCTGTTTTCCGATGTAGTAGACGTATTTGACGGAGCGTTCGTAGCTCTTCTTTCTCCCTTGTCTGTCGTTGGTGTAGGCTGAGTGGTCGATGATGATAAGGTAGCTGTTAGGGAAGGTGGTGAAAGCCTGCCTCACTCGTTCTTCTGTGTTCTTGTTAATATGCGATTTGAAGCCGCCAACGAACATGAAGAATTGCTTGACTTTGTCGAGGTTCTTGATGGCTAGTATTCTTTGAGCGGCCTCGTTGATAGGAAATGTTTCAACGACGCCATTTTGGAAGTCGTAGAAGTACACGTCAATGCCGCTGACGTCAAGGTTCAGATCTCTGCTGTGTTCACCTGTAATAATAACATAACCAATGTTAGAAGTGTACTGGTACATCGAAAACAAGTCTTATAGTCTTACGTAGTGGTTCATCATCATCATAATCTATAATTTAATTCACAGACATAATATTATAAAATACACTGACAACTAAAAGAGAGGATCACTGCTAGCATTTTAATAAATTGAGATCACAATCAAACAGCGGGGGTGGAAAACTAATATTGTGTTAGCATACTAACACTGCAACAACCTCAATACCTTAGATTAAAATAACCTACTAACTAATCCTCATAAGATAAAACAAAGATTTTCAGTTTGTCCTTACGATGCCTCGCAAGTATTTAGAGCAAGTATGGTCTGTTCCAAAAGTATTTGACGAAAGTGTAAACAAACACTGTTAAAGGGAATTAGTAAGATATTCATCAGTTTTTAGAAGGTTTCAACTTAATATCTTACCACGTTTTTCCAGCAATTATTGTTTGAAATTAGAATAACATCATAAAATTGAATAATAATCGAATCATCGGCGAACATTGAGGTAGTCATTAACCTCGATTGTCAAATGAAAAATATTTTGAAGGGGATTTAAAATTATAATTTCGGTTTGAAATAATTAAATAAACAAATCAAAGCACTAAACTTGTAAGCGGCACTACACATTGAAATCCACGGGTACGTATTCTTATCCGTTTGTTTACATTTTCAAAATATACTTTTGGGACAGACTATTCCTACAAACATCCCGACATATCTGTATCATTATATTTGTCCCGCAGAAGGCAGTCGTTCACCCATTGTACATGCATCAAGTGATACAATTATCTAACTGTGTTTGATGTTTGTTTTAAAATACGGAAACTAAAATCGGAAGAGAGTATAACAAAACAGTGACAGCATTCTGGCTTTAAAAACAGTGTTAGACAAACTAGGTTTTGATTGCGTTTCATACCCGTTCGTGAAGGAAAACATCGTGAGGAAACAAGTATGTCCTAGAACCAACAATTCGAAGACATGTGACATCTACCAACCCGCAGTGGGTCCGCGTTGTGGATTACGGCCCACTCCCTCTCATAGAGAGGAGGCCTGTGTCGTTCGGTTTTTGTAGAACATAGCATAATATCACGCCTTTGATCAACAAAGTAGGCAGAGATATTTTGTTTTAGGTATGCCAGTTCAATCAGTTCAATCCACCTGTCTACAGCCTTTTCCCAACTATGCTAGGGTCTGCTCCCAGTTTAACCGGATGCAGCTGAATATCAGTATTTTTCATGGAGCAACTGACTATCTGACCTCCACAACCCAGTTACTGGGTGGTGGTGTCAGTAAGACTGGTTGTCAGACTTTCAAGATTCTGATGACCCGTAACGACTGTCAAGGATCCATGAAGGACAGCTGGACCAACGGCTTGACGTGCTTTCCGAGCCATGGGTCTTGATATGTAAAGATGGTCACCCATCCACGGACCAACCGCGGCAAGTGTAGCTTAACCTGATTGATCGCCCGTGTGGCTTTTATTGCTGAACCATAAGCATGTAGGGACGCTTTATACCTGTTAAATTATGTTTAATGCCCGTTTTCACTAACACTAGGCAACACCTAAATGAATTCCTAATGGCGTATCCACACATGCCGCCGGCTTTACCGGCGGCCTGCAGATGCGGTTGCAATTTTGTGAAAAAGAGTGCATGTGCCGGCGGCATGGCCGGCGGCCTGGCCGCCGGGTTGGCCGCCGGCCGTGCCGCCGGGCATATGTGAATGCGCCATAAGGGCTCTGCTGAACTGGCATGTCTCATGTACAGACGCCAGCACATCAAGCTACTACAAACTATAAAATGTATTTAATAGATTTTCAACTTTATAGCTAAAACATAAGGTTCAAAGTTGATTGGGAAAATTTTACAGTTTCGGGTAGCTTGATGTGCTGGCGTCTGTACCTACCTAATAGAGGGCGAGCCTATGGCCAAGACTGAACATAAATCCCTTCTGTCTGTTACATACATTTTACAAACATAATTTTTTCTGCCATGATTGGTGATTAGCTATTAATCACCACTATCCACTATCATGAATGAAAGATACACGAGCGATCAACGTCATAATAATATAATTTCCAGTATAATCTACCTTTCATTCTACCAAAATTCTGTTCAATGCGAGGTCAGCTAAAACTAGATGTTTATAGCTTGATTATGTCGTCATGTAAGTAATGAAACCACAGTGAAAGTAAACAAAACAAAATGTTTGTTTGCGTGGATTAAAATCACGTGGATATGAATCCACGTGATAATATAAGTAATAAAATATAGACATAAAAATGAAACAGCTGTTCAATAAATTAAAGCAATACTGGGACCAAGAAAGGTACCATCGCGGACATTGGGTACACCACTTTTCAATCTTATTACTAAGGCCATAAGGATGTAAAGTGGTTGACCGCCATTTAGTAATCATTATGAAAATCCTTGTACTTTTTTCTATTACGTTCATTGTTTATTTATTTAGTCGTCGAGTCGTCACGAGAAACACAATGACATACTTAAAAACCTTCACTTTCTATAAATAAAAACAAAGAAACACAATACCTACTCACATTTAACCATCTTCAAAGCGATGCTAAGTGGTCCATACCTCTCCAAAGATGCACTTATGAAACCAAAACACGATAAAAATAAATAAAAAATAAATATTTTCATGTTATTTTCGGTATTTTAATACAGTACGCGAGAAACAGAAAATTAATGAAGTGGATAAACGGTCGCTGGCGCCAATGACATAAGAGCACAATGTGGCGTGACCTCATGAAGTAGTGTAAGGAGATACCGCAGCTAACTGTTTATATTGTAAAACTTTGATTAGTCACTTCGTCTTATCTGTCGTGGTGGCAAAAACACACTGCCTTATTTTAACTGTATTTTCCCCGTCTCGAATGGGTTGGGTTTGTCTATGTAAATTACGCTTTTATTATTGCGTCGGACTCCCGTCACTACGACAAGCTTTTAGTGACGCAGTGACATTGGTTACGAAATGCGGATAATGTGAAGTTTAGTCTACAAATTAGCAATAAACGAAAAAGTTAAACTAACACAAATTAGGCACCAGTCGACAGCGGTGCGGATGAATTTTTCGACGTTATATTTTAGTTTATGAATAGTTTTAGTTGACTAATAATTATAGTTTTTTATTTTTATTAACAACGTAAATAACGCAATTAATGTTGCTGTAATGTCAAAATGAAAGCCATTGCTACTGATAGTGTGTGACGCGATTACACCGCAGGGTAAAGGAAACATTCCACTATAATGCATAAATAATAAAATATTTATTGTCCCTATCCATGGGGTTATTACAGGCAATATTGATTCACGATAAAACCCGGCAAAATAATAAAATCGAACACTATCCTTATTAAATATCCCACATCAATGGTCGTCTCATTGACGAGCGAATCACAGCTATTTACGTTGAAGCGTCGACCAATCACTGATAAGGCCTTATCTGAGCTAACAAGACGTAATGTAGCTACGATATAAAATGCGAGTGAGACAAATGACCTAGACTGTGAACTACTTAAGAGCATGTGAACGGATATTCTTGCTTGATACGGAATCGCCGGGTATGGCCAATGCTGGACGTCTGACGTCACCAACTTCTTTCATTTATATTTTTAGGGTTCCGTACATCAAAAGGAAAAAACGGAACCCTTATAAGATCATTCGTGTGTCTGTCTGTCCGTCCGTCTGTCACAGCCAATTTGCTCCGAATCTAATGGACCGATTAAGTTTAAATTTGGTACACATACGAATCTTTCTGAACTAAACACAGACGTCCAACGTAAATGAATGGATTTTGAATATGAGGGTCATTTTTGGGGGGCAAATAGAAATTAAAAGAAAAGTGTTTCGCAATCTGTACCGTGTGACATATCAAATGAAAGGGCTTACTGTGAGGATCTCAAATATATTGTTTTCATAATTTTAAAGTAAATTGTATTAAAGTCTTTTAAGAAAATAGACAAAAATTTATCATTCCGCCCTTATCTCCGAAACTCCTGAGCCTAAAATTTTGAAAAAACTATATAAAATAGTTCTATACCTATAGATTACAGGAAAACCTATAAGAAGTCTGTGGTCTTAAAATAACATAGTAAATCTCTCAATATTGTGCGTACAAACTTTCATTCTCAGTTGGAATGTATGGGAGAACATATTTTTCAATTACAATGATAAGTTTTTTTTTGTTACCACAAACTAATTTGGGTCAGGTTTAAAAAAGCATGGTAGTTGAAATATTCATCGTACGGAACCCTCTCAACGCGAGTTCTACTCGCACTTGACCGGTTTTTTTATATGACATACCGTTGTATGTCAAAAATCACCAATTTCGACATAAATATAAACTGAGACATCACAACACGTCTAATTTACCAATCTTAGGTGCCTCTCCCGCCACGGCGAGGAAACGACTAAGTAGCTTTCAACGATTTTCTCCTCAAGAAATCGGAACGTACAGACGCCAGCACATCCGAAACTGTCAAATTTTCCCAATCAACCTTAAACCTTATAGGTACAGTCAACAAAAGAGATAAGTATGCAGGATTGTCGGATATAGTTGAAGTTTAGTAAGAAACCGATGGATGTTATCGACTGAAATTTAATTTGATAAATGAGCTGTTTGTTTTTTATTAATAAAATAAAATTTTATTCGAGAAAATCCATCGTTTTCTTACTAAACTTCAACTGTATCCGACGATCCTGCATACTTATCTCTTTTGTTGACTGTACATACTTTAGCGATAAAGTTGAAAATCTATTAAAGAAATTTGACAGATTGTAGTTGCTTGATGTGCTGGCGTCTGTACAAAAGATTACCTATAGGCACATGTGTAAGTAAAAGTGACATATATTAAGACCCTTTGTAAAGACGCCAGCACATCAAGCTACTACAATTCTGTCAAATTTCTTTAATCGATTTTCAACTTTATCGCTAAAGCATTAGGTTCAAAGTTGATTGGGATAATTTGACAGTTTCGGGTAGCTTGATGTGCTGGCGTCTGTACCTAAATACGTTTGACGCTAAAAGTATTGAATGTTTTGTGTGCTAGCAGGCCTTTTTTTTATGGATGGGAAATCATCAGTCGACACCTGCAAGGAATAAAATTGTAACTAATATTAAGGAACTTTAGAAGAGAGCGCCTCAAAGATTCAAAAAATCCTCACAGTTTTCTTTTGAGTCTTATTAGCAACCAACTTTATAATTGTATGTCAACAAGGGAATAGCTACACTTGTGTATGATAGTTTTATTATATATTTGTATATTTTAAGTATTTTTGTGAGTTACCATGATAATCCACAGCATACTGTATAAAATTACATTGTAACTCAGACATACAATCACATAAAGTACGATAATAGGTACTCGTACTTCAATAAATTAAAAACAATGATAGTTATTTAAGGTTACGATAATAGCTTATTTAATAAGAAATAATAATAAGTATCTAAGAACAAGACTGTATCTTGTATTACAATGTTATATTAATAATGGCGAGCATAAACAATGATGATGAGGATGTGTTACTAAATGTACCCTTTTATTCACTACAGTTGCCGCTCACTTACAATGTTTTTACACTATTCAAATCCTTACGTAAAGGAATTTACCCACAGGAGTGAGGGCAAAAAAAAACTACATTTTTTGTACAGCTAGAATATAATTGTAACTCAAAACTGCCTAAAACTGAGTTACGATGTTATTCCTTGCAGGTGTCATGACTCCTCCCGCTCTGGGTGGAGCGGAAGGGAGTGTCAAACTCTTACTGACTAAAACCCACCCGTGTTCCTTCCTTAGCCCTTTATGTTCCGGGCAGCGGTAACCCTTTCGGACAATCCCGCTACCCCGGCAGGCTTCGGCCCTAACGGGCCCGGCCTTAGTATAATATAAGAATGTATTATTGTTGATAAGTTTTCTATCGAACATAATAGGACGCTTAAAGATCCTTAAAGAGTCATTGACGAGTGTCTGCATAATCCTATTTTGTGTTTGTGACAACCAGTCTTACCAAGGGGTATCGTGTTACCCAGTAACTGGGTTGTGGAGGTTAGATAGGTAGTCGCTCCGTGTAAAATACTTGAAAAAAAGTTTAATTTTATTTTGTATTAGCTTTTGTCCGTGGCTTCGTCCGCATGGAGGTTGGAAATTATCCCACAGGAACGTACTACCGGGATAAAAAGTATTAATTGTCCTTACCAGGTCATGGTCTAACTGTGAACCAAACATCGAAATCCGTTTAGCCGATAAGGTGTGAAAAGGTGACAGACAAACAGACTGAGTTATTTTGCAATGGAAGCATGGATAGTACGATTGCCGCGGTTGGTCCGTAGATGGGTGACCATCTATACATACCAAGACCTCTCCGTGCCTCGTGGATCTTTGACAGTCATTACGGGTCGTCAGAAGCCCGAAAGTCTGACAACCAGTCTTATCAAGGGGTAACGTATTAACCAGTAACTGGGTTGTGGAGGTTAGATAGGCAGTAGCTCCATGTAAAACACTGGTATTCAGCTGCATCCGGTTAGACTGGAAGCCGACCCCAACATAATTGGGAAACGGTTAAGCAGATGATGACGGTGAAGTTATAGTAACATACATGACATAGCATCACGCTTGTAATCTCCTAAAGGATAGGCAGATGTGTACCCATAGTACACCCACATTTAGCAGCAACTGAGAAATTCTTGATGGAAAACCCCATTAACACTTTTCCCGACCCGGCAATCGAACCCAGGACTTCACGCTCAACAGTTCCGCTTGTGACCACAGGACCAACGAGGCAGTCTAGGAGGTTATAATAATAAATAATAATTTATACTGTAATAATATAATGTACTTCTAGATGCGGCCCGCATTTTCAGGTTCCTCTCTCTGGAGCCCTGACCACAGGTAGCTTGGACCCCGTTCCCGATACCGGTGGGCTACTATTTTCTATATTTTAACATCTAAAATATAATTTATATGTATTTCATGAAATAAAGGACTAATAGCAATAGGAGATATAAAAAATAACTTAAATTAAGTAACACAGGCAAGTTATATAAGTTTCTTATAATAATATGTAGGTTCCCAAAAAAAAAAAACACTAAGATTAAATGAACATACCCGTATAACAAAGCTGCAAGGATCCACATCATTTGGAACTAGTTTTAATTATGAGGATAAAATAACCAACGGTCTGATCGACAGCGCTTGGAGGACTAAAGGTATTCTGAAATAAACAGGAATTTATTATTGAATTGTGTTTGGCGATAGATATTATCGTAATATTAGCTTCTGCCTGCGACTTTGTTGTACGCGTGGAAGCCGTAAAAAAAGCACAATATACTAAAAATAACAACCAATTTTTTTTAACCGACTTCAAAAAGGAGGTTCTATATTCGACCCGTATGTATGTATTTATGTATATTTGTATGTCCGCGATTTTTTCAAAAACTTATAAACTAATTTTGATAATTCTTTCACTAATGTGATCGTATATAATACATTATGTAATTATTCTTATGTACGATGTTATATGGATAAATGTACTGCATCTCCGGCATTTCTATGCGAATTTTGATGATTCTTCTAGTCGGTGTCTTCAATTCTTCAATGCACTAGTGTTGTTTGAATTTGTGTGGAGTAGGTACAACTAAAAAGTGAAAAATAAAAACTTTTGTATAAAAAAAACAACCGACTTCAAAAAAACAACTGCAAAGTGATAAAAAATAACTTTAATTTCGGAACTCGGTGTCAAAAAACGAAAATGCGGAACTAACGACATCGACTTCCGAAATTAAAGTAATTTATCACTTTGTAGTTGTTTTTTTGAAGTCGGTTGTTTTTTTTTGTAAAAAAGTCTTTTTCCTCCAGTAAACTAGTGCGTGTACAGATAGTGCAATCCACGAAGACGCGCCCCACTCTTTTTCCTAATCGTAATATCGCCAGTTAATTCCCCTATTGTTTTGTTTTTTCGATACACGCTAATTACCCACTAAGTAATAAGTAATTAGTGTGTATCGAAAAAACTAAAACACTAGCGGAATGTTGCACACTTGTAGTGTAAGAGATTAGGAAGAAGAGTGGGGCGCGTCTTCGTGGATTGCACTATCTATAGTTTTGGTCTCAACAGCCAAAATATGTATACATTGAGAAAGGACTGGCGATTTTTTGTTTTAATGCTATGATACCTATCACATCTGTTAATTTTGCCAATCAATTAATAAAGACCCTGTAAAGGTACAGACGCCAGCACGTCAAGCTACTACAATCTGTCACTTTCATAGATTTTCAACTTTATCGCTGGTTCAAAGTTGATTGGGAAAATTTTACAGTTTCGGGTAACTTGATGTGCTGGCGTCTGTACATAGCCGTACAATCATCATCGCTGTCATACCATTAAATTGTAACACATTTTCCGAACGGTCATGGATACAGTAGGTCGCACTTGATAAAAAATAGTACAGACGCCAGCACATCAAGCTACCAATCTGTCAAATTTAGATTTTCAACTTGATCGCTAAAGAATAAGGCTCAAAGTTGATTAGGAAAATTTGACAGTTTCGGGTAGCTTCATTAATAAATCAATCAAAACACAATACAACATTAATATGTTGTATTGTGTTTTGATTAATTTTATTAATGATTTTGACATTATTTCGAATGATTTTAACGTTTAACCCTTCGTGTCATGGATCCACGCGTGACACAATGGCTCTTTAATTATTTCTGGAATTATCCGGTTGGAGGTTTCTTAAATTTAAGCAACGTATATAAATAAAGGGGACTGCCTAACGCTGGTTTTCAACTGGACCACTGCACTGGTTTATTGACACATACACCCTTTCGCCCAATCCATCGACTATCGATACTTATCCCATCCCCCCATCCCTAAACGTAAAACGATGAGCATCACATCGTTGTGATCGCCGCGTTCCGTTGGCTTGCTTCCAAAACGTACGAACTAAACAAGCAATGGAACAGTAACTCGTGAGGGAGCACGGAACTTCAGGGAACTTTTAATGAGTATCACATTACCTTATCATGCTGTTCGATGGAGACTCAGTTTTGTTGTGGAAAATGATTTTGATCCTTTCTACCAGGTTTTAATGGGCATAAGGAGCTTGAAAGATGAAAGGATTGTGTGGAAAATGTTATGGCAGTGAATTCTGAGAAGACGGTTAATAGTTCTATAAGAACCAACAAAAAAAAAGAACAAAAACTTTTTTATAAAAAAAAACAACCGACTTCCAAAAAAAAAACACTACAAAGTGAAAAATAACTTTAATTTCGGAAGTCGGTGTCGTTGGTTCCACATTTTCGTTTTTTTGACACCGACTTCCGAAATTAAAGTTATTTTTCACTTTGTAGTGTTTTTTTTTTGGAAGTCGGTTGTTTTTTTTTATAAAAAAGTTTTTATTTTTCGCTTTTTAGTTGTACCTACCCCATACAAATTCATATAACACTACTTGCTAGTGACAGGAAGATAAACATCATCAATATAAACTAAGTGGAAAACAAACGTATTGTTGACGCTAATTCCAAAACTACCCAAGCAAAGTTCATAAAATTTATATGGGACCACCTCTGAAGCATACCTTATTCATTAATTAGACTAGATGCTGATAATCCTGGCTGCAGCATCAGGCCAAACTTATGTCAACTTTGCATTGAACTTAAAATTTAGTCCTGTTTAAAATGAGCCCAAACACGACTACGGTGCTGTAATTTCAAGGTTTGTACTTTTTCTGATGCTCCTGGCTTCAGCATCAGGTCTCTATGTACTTCGGTGTTCCTCATTAACATTACGTTTATCCACACATCGAGCCCTTTTCAATGAGCCTAAACACGATATATCTGCTGTTAGTTGTCGAGGAGTTAGGTACTCTGCAGACTATCCTGACTGCAGCATCAGGTCATGACTTGATGATCATGAGACCAAATGTGGCAAATGCCCAATCAAACATCAAAACAATTTACTAAAACAGTCCTTGCCTGTTCGAGTAACTTCTTACTGTTAAGGAGTTGTACCTTCCATCATCAGCCCAGCTACCTGAAATGGTGATAACCAAATGCAAATACACAAGATACTTCATAAAATATGCGAAAAACCATAAGTAAGCCTATAAAATTTGAGGGTTGCCCTCAATTTCTCTAAGATCCCATCATCAGATCCTAACTTGGTGACAATGGGACCACCTCAGAACTATCTACTTTCGAACAAAAAAAGAATTTTGAAAATCTGTCCACAATTGGCGGAGTATTCGATGAACAAACATACAAAAAAAAAACATACAAACAGCCGAACATAGTACCTCCTCCTTTTTGTGAAGTCGGTAAAAAAGCTTAAGAAAGAGTAGTTTGTCTTTAAAAGATCGCTCTTAGCGATAAGACCACCCATGTGTCACCCTTTGTGAAATTTCTAATTTATATGGGTGTACGTAATAAAGAATTCTATTCTATTCTATGAAAAAAATAAGCTGTGTCGACCCCAATTAAATTAGGATAAGGCTGGAGTTCATCCTTCAGCCTTTTCCTAATTTAATTAAGCATCATTGATTTGAGCGAGCTTTACCATTATTAGCCGAGGTGGCTCGGAAGTGGATCTAATATAAAGCTTTTCACCCGTCTGCTTATCATTGGTTGAGTCTTCGTTATGCAAAAATGTCCATTCATTTGAGCCGAAAGACGTCCATTGCTGGACATAGGCTTCCCCCAAGCACCGTCACTTCAACCGTTTCTGTGATTCTTGCATCCAGCGGATTCTTGCGGCCTGACTAAAATGAATTAAATTTTGAATTGCTTTGCCACCCTAGGTTCCTAATGTAGGGGTAGTCCTTTGCAGTCATAAAATGACAAGATCTATTTGTCTATGTGACAGATAGATAGTTCCAACTTTAGTGAAGTTAAAACTTTCCAGTAATTGTTGTCCAGTTGTTCAGCAACTACGAGATCGACTTTAATTAAGTAATTCTTACCATTCATCATCATCATCATTTCAGCCGAAAGACGTCCACTGCTGGACATAGGCTCCCCCATACACCTACACTTCGACCGGAAAATCGGGGGAACAAAGGTAACCGACATAGCCCGAATAATTGCCAAACTTAAGTGGCAGTGGGTAGGGCACATTGCTCGCAGAACAGATGGCCGATGGGGTCGATAGGTTCTGGAGTGGCAACAGCGTACCGGAAGACGTAGCGTTGGAAGGCCTCGCACAAGATGGACCGATGACCTTGTGATGGCCGTAGCAACCCGTTGGATGCGAGAACCACAGAACCGGATTCTTATCATTATAAGTTTACCTATAATTTTCTAATTAAGTTGGACTCTTGGAATATAAGGAAAACATAACAGTATTATAATAGGTTAATAAATAACCATTGTATTAATTAGTCAGAGATGATAACTGTTTTAGTCGTTACAAATCACGAGCGTGCGTCATGTGACTTTTACGTCATTGATATAAGGTTTAAATTGCAATGATTGATGTGTGCTTGGAAATGCAACAATTGCACAGCCTACAAGCTCTGTTACATAAGAATCTGATTAATTAATTAATTTTGTTTACTTATCTACCAAGTACTGGTCTGACGTTAGTTAATGAATAATTTAATAGGACGAGGTTAACATAGTTGTATGTGGGAATACTAGTTTGTACTTAAGTATGTAACATTCGGAAAAGAACCGGAGTTGCCGACATAGCTTGCAGATGGTAAGCAAACTGAAGTGGCAGTGGGCTGGCCATGTTTGTCCAAGGACCGATGGCCTGTGGAGCAGACGAGTTCTTGAGTAGAAACCGCGTATCGGCAAGAGTAGTGTGGGGCGCCCCCCTACTAGATGGACGAATGACTTAAAGACAATGGCTGGGACTGACTGGATGCGGAAGGCGGAGGACAGGGTATTGTGGCGCAGTCTGGGAGAGGCCTATATCCAGCAGTGGACCGCAATAGGCTGAGTTGATTGATGTAACATTCATACATACATAAACCCACGCCTTTTTGCCATGGGTGGGTAGGCAGAATACATTACATACCTATATGTAGGTTGGCAGTCAGTTTGCTAGAACAATTATTGATCAACACAACCCTGTGTTTGCTATCATATAGTCGGGTAACAACTAGATGTGATAAAAAACACTCGGGTACAACAACATACTTGTTTATTCTATAAGAAAAGAACACAAAACCATGCAGCAATCCACCATACTCTTCAAAAACTCAATAAGTACAGAGAGGGTTGAAAATATCAGGATATTGTCGCCTGCCTTTGTCTCAGTCTGTTTGCTCGGCGGCAATATAACAGCGTTTGTAGTCGATGCTATGGCCATAGTGAACTAATATCGGCAGTATATAGGTGCAGGATTTATATCCTGCCGGAACGCTAGCCTTATGGCTAGCGTGCATGCGTAGGATTCAATTACTTTGACGGTGGAATCCTCGTTGGAATAGTTAGTAAAGGCTTTATATAAGATACCATTAAAATAGGTGGACAAACTTTTAGAAATCATTCAGACCACCAAATTAAGGACGATGGTAAAAAATATATAAGAAAAACGAATTAGATACTTTACAAGAAAAATAATCAGCTAACGAAAATACACTAATGTGCCGGCAATTTATTATTTTTGGTCAAAATAAAATCACTTTAATCAGTGTTTTTTTTTGATTGGATATCTTTTTTTAGATGTAACGGAGCGCTGTGTTAAAATTTGTTTGTCTATTTTAATGGGATCCTGTATAATTTACTAGCTTCTGCCCGCGATTTCGTCCACGTGAAATTTCACAAACTCAAACTCAAAGCATTTATTTCAATTAAACCATTTACAGGCACTTTTGAATTGTCAAGAAGTCGGTCAGTCAAATAAATATGAAGCTAGTTGCCCATTCCAAAGCGTAGGTACCTATGGAGAAAAACGGGCAAGAAACTCCGACACTCTTTTAAATTATATTTTTACAAAAATATTAGTTACATCATTAAAATGTCACCCTTCCCCATTCATCCTCTTAGGGGTGGAATTTCGAAAAACCCTTTCTTAGTGGATACCTACTCTTCACAAAGAACACACCTTCCAAATTTCAAGTCTCTAGGAACAGTGGTTTAGGCTGTGCGTTGATGTCAGTCAGTCAGGACTTTGAATTGAGTTTGCATCAATATACTAAGCTACTTATAATATTGCATAATGTAGCTGTTTGTTGTTCTATTTTATATAATAAAAAAGATGAAGTTCGATTCTATATTGTGAAGAAATTACATACAGGGTCAAATTAAGTTAGCTAACGAAACTCCACACATGACATGATGAATGCCCATCATTTCTGTCGAGTTTATGTTTAAAGACATTATTGTAACGTTATATTTTTCGCGGTTTCGTTTAAAAACGTGCTAAAAATCGCTAGATTTAGAAGAGTGCCTCAGGCGCTAAAAAGTGCTGTACAAGCGAAGAACTTCGTAAGTTACTCAACTGTCTTAAAAACTTGATGAAACCTAAACCTTTATACGTATAAAGATCGTTCCCATAATAATTAAGTTGTCTCTAAGTCTAAGTAGTAGAAAGTGTTTCAAAAAGTTTTAAGAAGAAGTCCGTGCTTAGTAGGTATTAAAAAATATGGAAAAACTTTGAAATCCCAAGAGTGTATTTTGTAATAACAAACTTTTTCTTTTTTTTTGTTAATTTAGTTAAACACGAATTATCTGTAAGATTTGGTACGTACTTAATTCTACTATAGAGCGTAATGATTATGAAGTATTTAGACAATTTTTCTTTTATAGGGGTCTCTGCCTATTACAAAGTGGTGCTCATGCTTACATACATAATCAGCCTATAATGTTCCCACTGCTGGGACACAGGCCTCCTCTCACTGCTCAGTAAGAGGGAGTGGGCCGTAATCCAGCACGCGGGCCCAGTGCGGGTTGGCAGATGTCACATGTATTGTCTTCGAATTTTCGGTTCTAGGACATGCCGGTTTCCTCACGATGTTATCCTTCACCGTTTTGAGAGCAGAGGTGATGAAATAATTTACACAAAGTAAAGCGCCTGTCTGGATTCGAACCTACGACCTACAACTCGTAAGTCGCGGCCGTTACCACTTGGCCACCACTGCTCATGCTTGATGGTTAGGTATCTTTAGGATAAACAATGCAGAATAGCTTGTATACCGACTCAGTGTATATCGATCTCTAGAACGAATATTGACATAGTTCCGTTTCGGATGTTTTATTTTGTACAGGTGAGCTGTCTACAGAGTAGTGTTACACAGAGGCAACATTTTTTTTCGACGAATAGATCAGCAGCCGAATTGCGTAAAACACTTTCAATCACAAACTGAATAATTTTGAAAGATATTGCTAATCCATTGCTTCTTAAGTTCGAAAAATTTGTCTGCTCAACAATGTAAATAACGCAATGAATGTTGTTGAACTGTCAAAATGAAAGCTATTGCTACTGTTAATGTGTTACGCAATTACCCTACAGATACTGTTTCAAGCGAAGATTAAATAGTAGGTATGTTTACTGGCTAGCTTTGTTCCTCCCAATGCTGAATATGGTCTGTTCCCTTTTGTGCCATGCTTCAGCAGTTGCAGGGTATTTTTATTCAGTCAAAAAATACCTCATCATCATCCCCCTGCTCTAATCCCAATTTTTTGGGAGTCATACTTCCATATTATAGGCCAACTGCTTAACTGAGACGTTGCCTGAGTTAGCTGCGCGGTGCGGGAGGGGTGATAGTTGTCACAAGTTGACGAAACACTCGAGCTCTCGCACACGTCACCACACCCCTCCCGCACCGCGCTGCTACCTCAGGCAACGTCTCAGTTATGCGGTCGGCCTATAGTCGTCATCTCGCCAGTCACCCCCTTTTTAGCCATATCATCTTTCACACAGTCAGTTAAAAAAGACCTAAGTATGAATAAAAAATTATCCGGGTTTCTTTTAAGCTTTACTCTTACTGCCACTAATTTTTACCTTACTTAATAGGTAGTGTCGCCTAATCCTTATTTATTTATTTATTTATACTTTATTGCACACCAGATAAAACATAACAATAAAAACGATTATTAACATAAAACATACAATGGGCGGCGTTATCGCTTTCTGCGATCTCTTCCAGGCGACCTTGGAATGGACAGTGATTGCGTGGATATAAAAACATGGGGTTGTCAGTGGTGCAAAATAATATACTATAATAGATACATACGAGTATATAATGCTGTATAATAGATACATAAATAAATACATATTATATATACATATAAACAACGAAAATAAATGATGACTACAGATTATTGCAGCTACGAAAACAAGATTACAACAACAAGTAATGCTCCTTCACGAGTCTCTTAAATACAGCTAACGATTGCGCGCGTCCTTGTGAACACTTCTTAGAAAGTTGCATTCGTTGTCTTTAGTAAGCCAAGAAAAGCCCTTCAGAGTCACATCTCCGCTGTGGAGGTCTTTAATTGAGAGGGTTATTTGATTTAGTAATACTTTGGTTTGTGTCTTTTTCTCTATATATGGACGGTGTACAAGTTGTCTGAAATAAAGATTTTTTTTTTTTTTTTTTTTTTTTATAATTTTTACAATTTATTGTTTGTATCAAGCAAACTCAAGAAGTATAGAAAAAGATGCTACGCCGGTCCCAAATAAATTAGCATAAGGGCAAGAGACGAATGATAATAATTAATTGATTGCCAGTAGGGATTTAAGTCATACAGTGTTAAAGCAAATTGTTAACTTTTGTGCCGATAGATGGCGTTGTCAATTGAGCGGCGATTCCTGAATCGCGGTGTCGAGATTCTCCGGCAATTGACTAGGTCAAATATTTTGATAAGCGAATTTGATCTCAATATACGGTTATAAATAATAATCGAGTTGTTTGAATAATCTTCATCCTTGCTGCTAGTTAGTATTGAGTGCTGCAGAAGTCTTTCTGTGGAAGTGTTTTTATGACACCTAAAAACGGGTTGTTCATACAGTGTTCCATTTTAATTGTACTTTTAATTTTAAGGCTACAATAATATTAAGTGTAACTGTATTATATTCAATTAAGTCTTTAATACCCTCTGCTTTTAACTACTCTGTGTAATTCTCACTGTTGCAATGTGTCGATGCTTCGACAACTCGTCACGGTCGCCATTTTGGATCGGGGACGAGGGTTCGCACCGGCCAATATAGATGGCGCTATTGTGCACCCGCTTTAACTACATGCACTTTGTTCTCGTCCGGGCGTTGCGATTTCGCTGACGTGTGATGTGTTGCTACCAACATCCATTACTACTTGACCTGTACTCAAACTTCGAACACTTGTCGCCACAGGTCATTTTGAACTGGACGCTTCATGTCACTGAACAACTTTTTCAGTGCCATCGTTAACTATCTAATTTGTAGAGACACAAGGTAGGTTTTTGATTGAATCGTAAACGCTTAATTTTGTAGAGCTATTATTTCGTGACTATTGAGAATGAGCTGTCGATGGTGACGTATTGTAGGCTTTTCACTGTTCAATTGCAATTTGATAGCGGCAATCGGAGAGAGATTTTAGTTCGATTTTAGTGGGATCTCTAATAATGGCAACGTATTTGATTGTGATCTATAGTGTTCGATGTTTAGAGGAGTAATTAATGTTCGGGCAGTATTTTTTATTTAGGCCTATGTTTTGCTTTGGATGGCTTAAAATGTCATGATGACCTTTTGGGATATAATATCTACTGTACGTAACCGTACACACGGCTACACATCAAGCTATACATAACCAGTATAAGCTGACTTCAAAATGTACGAAAAACCTATACAATGCGAGGTCAGCGAAAACTGGAAATGTATAGCTTGATGTGTAGCCGTGTGTACATATGAGACATCGAGATTTAGAAATGATTCGGCTTTCTACGACGTTTTTTTTTAACCGGAGTTTGACAATCTATAAAGCTTGATGTTTTTTATTACTCTCGGTTACTGGTACAGTAGGTTGCACGTCAGTGGTACCAGAACAGAAGATAAGCTTGCCTTTTTTTCGGCTGAAACTGCATTCTACGCTAGGTCAGCTCGAGGTTAAAGTTTTATACGTGAAAAAAAAAGAATTTAAAAAATTTTAAGACCCTTTTAAACCCTTTCCGCAATATCGTTTCCATATCTCGAAGGTGGGTAATGTCTTTAGAAAGCAGAAATTAATTTACCAAGTACACCGAACACTTTTTAGTGATGTTGTTTTTAGCTAAGCGTTGTTTGGGCGTGGTGGCAATGGTCGGTGGTGAAATGGTGCTGACCTTATTGGTGATTAAAACAAAGATGTTTTAGTAACACGTTGTAGTTTCAATTAACAAAATCAACCGATGTTGTAGAGGGTACTACGAATATAATCTACTTTGGCTGCATGTTTTGGGACGCAGAGGGCAGGATAGGAGATGGAGCATGGTTTGGGACATAGCTCCACAATCACACCCTACTGGCGCTCCGTCGAGGCAGCCCCACTTTACCAGGTTGGAGTTATCTCCTCACTTGTATCCGGAGGTGGTTCAGGATATTCCAAGTAGACCACGGAAGGTGACGCCCTGCAGGGAGATGCTCCTATGCTGGTAGATAGTAATTAGGAACTTACTATATACTAGCATATGAGAACCCACATCATTCATAGCATGAATCATCAAGCTATGATCATCATCATTTCATTTGCATTCATTAGGAGCTCCTGAGGGAAGAGTATCCTGCCACAGTCAAAGTGACCTCTACGCTGCCACCGGCGAAGCCGTAGAAGTGGCGAAGTTATGGGCCAATAAGATCTTTAGATCATTGTTTGTCTTCTTCACACGATGAAGAAGACAAACTATGACTTCACGTTCCCATTAACTTATACACGAGAGCGAAACTGCTGCAGGCACAGCTACTTGGTGATAACAATGAATGAAAAACAGTAGATAGTATTATTATGTTTAAGTCTCTTGCAGTTTTAGTTAAGTTCTATGAAATAGGGGTGAGCCTTTTGTCAGTAACTAAACACAAATCTAACCCCAAAAAATCCTCATGGAAAAACCGTAGGACACTTAGCCAGCTCAGAAAAAAAAAGTAAAAGTTGTTTGTTATCATGAGTACAATCACGTGTTTAAGTATTGGTTACTAATTACCAGTCACTCTATATGTGTATACAGGATGTAATTTTAATCACCGTGTTCCTCTTAAGGGGTCATTGTACTCATCATTATGATCAACTTTTACTATGGGACCAAAACTGAAATCGTAAAAAAAAATCAGCTGTTCCCTACATTTATGTTCGCATAACTCATCAAAATGTAGAGAACAGCTGATTTTTTTTTCGCGTTTCATGTTAGGTCCCATAGTAAAAGTTGTTCATAATGATGAGTACAATGACCCCTTAAGAGGAAAACGGTGATTAAAATTACACCCTGTATAATATATATGCATATATATATATTTTCGTGTTAATTTGGTTAAGCGTGTTAGAAATAAAAATGTAATACATAAAAAAGCACAAAATAATATCTTATAAAACAAAAATGTCAATAATATCTTAGTAATGACACATTTTAATCAATCCGCTAACAGTGGCACCCCGCCTCACGCTCTTGCTCTGCGAACCTTTCTGAGTAAACGATAATTTTCTTTCTTTTTATTACTATTTGCTTTTAGGCACAATTTTATAGTCCGCTGGGAGCGCAATTATGCCCCAAGCCTTATGGCCAGCACTCTTTATGTAGTCAAATCAAATTCTCTTCTTTGTACCATTAGATTTGATGTGGGAATGCTTTTTGCTTAGTTGTTATGGTTAGGGTAATTTGGTGTAAAGGGTAAGTAAATAGTAGGAAGGGGTAAGTGTTTAGTTTATGCTGGGGTAAATTGGTAAGTATTGTGTTTCAGGTTCTAAAAGTCAAGTCAAATGGATGTTTATGAAATTGGTAATTAGATTAATACGGACTCGCTAAAATAGCTTGAAACCCGTGGCGCGGTGTAATGTATTAATTTTCTTATTAAAATCGATGTTGGATGTGTTTACAATAAACTATGATTAGTCAGTCAGTGATTACGTACTTACTGAACGTCTGTTTTCTTTCGAGGAAAACATTATGTAAAATCATTTAGCTCAGCCATTTTGTCCAAAGTCATCACCATTCTCCTGCCCTTATCCCAATTTATTTGGGGTCGGAGTGCGGAAAAGGGAGCCCCATCATCATCATCATCATTGGGGTCGACGCAGCGTCTTATTCTTCCATACTTCTCTATTAGTCGTCATCTCGGTAGTCACCCCCTTTCTAACCATATCATCATTCACACATTCCATTCATCGTTTCTTTGGTCTTTCCCTACTCTTATAGCTATCGACTTTCATACTCAAAACTCTCCTCACGACATTTTCCTCATTTCTTCGTTACCATGACAGCCGATTTCCACACAACTTTTCAGTTACCGGTGCCACTTTCAAACCTCCTCTTGTGTACTCATTTCTTATTCCATCAATTTTGTACGAAGTAAGGATCCAAATAAAACTAAAAATAGCAACAAATCAATCATCCACCATTATAAGTAACTCTGGCACTCTGCTTACCCCCGAACAGGATTACCGTGATGACTACCCGCCGTCTTCTAGTTTCCTTTGACTTAATTACCTTTATTGAGCGAATTAATTATAATAAATCATGATTAATTAGAATGGATTTCTAAGTTAAGGTGAGAGCACACTTGGAATTGTGGCACTTTAAAATATATAAAGAAAGAAATAAAGAAAGAAGGAAAGAAAGAAAATACGTTTATTTGCGGTAAACATGACGCAATAAAGAAAATAATACACAAAAAAAAGTAAGAAAGGGTAGGGGCAAACATGCGTCACATCCACGCGAAACGGCTATCGCTCAGCTTTATGCTGCGACCCTATGCAAGACAGAGCCCCAGCGCTGGTTTTCAGCGACAGCCGGCGCTGACGTAATGACGTGGTCGTCGCCGCGTCGTCGTGATAAGAAATTACAACGTAGCCTTGTTACTGTCTATCTGCCTTTTATGCCATGTATTCTTGATCTGCGTGAGTAGACTCACGCGGATCCTTATTTCATATAACTGACAATGCGATGTATTTGTCAAAAAAAACTTACAAAATGGTCGGGTTATCGCCTGTCTCCTGCTACCTGTTGTTTTTATTCAATAGGCCCCAGTGTGGTACCTGACCTAAAGCGCGGTCACTGTCGGACTGCATAGAAAAGAAAGAGAAGCGCGATGACACAACGCTGGTAATTTATTGCAAAATATGAAGCAATTATCTCTTTACAAAAAATCTATTGTTTGAACTAAAAAATTAAAACACTAGTGATTTAGTATGTTGCTTGTAGAATAATCTGGCAAAAAATCAGAATGATTGTATATATATTATTATGGTTTTTATTGTAAAAAAAAGGTTTTAGAGGTATTTTCATGATTTGTTTCTATCGTATCAAATTAGTTGTATTATGTCAACACACTATCTACCTAGCATATATCCTGAAGAATATCATATATTTTTTTGAATTTGTTTTCTGTAAGTAGTCGATCATTGTTTCTAAAACTTGCGTTTTTTGCGTTTATAAAAATAAAAAAAACTAAAATCATTTTAATCCAAGTATCACTGACTCATAATAGACAAAATAACCCATACAGTCACATTACATACACAACACTACAAATTCAATTCAATTCATAAACAAAACAATAATAAAAAATAATCACAATTAAATTAACATATTACATTAAAAAAAATTAGTTTAGGTCCTGTAAGCCCCATAACAGCAGCAATTGCTTTCATTTTGACAGTTCAACAAAATTCATTGCGTTATTTAGGTTTTAAAGCAGACAAATTTTTCGAACATAGGTAATTATGAAGCAATGGATTAGCAATATCCTTGAAAATCATTCAGATTGTGATTTAAGTTGTGTAACGCATTTAGTGTGCTGGTCTTACTTATTATGTTGTTTAATATGCATCGTCTATTGAATATCATTTATTATTATATCTTAGGCAGCAACCTAAGATATCATAACAAATCTTCTTCTTTAAGAAGAGGCTGATGGAGTAAAGCTGTGACAGAATTGTGGCCATGGTTCGGCCAAAGAACCCAGGGCCGTCCAAAAGCGAGCTGGGTTGACGATATCGTCAAAGTCGCGGGAAACACCTGGATGAGAGACGCACAGAACCGGGAAGTATGGCAGAAGAAAGGGGAGTATTGAGTATTGAGGCCAATATCCAGCAGTGGGTGATTTCGGGCTGAAATGATGATGATGAAGTGATATTTAACCGTAAGGGTGATAGAGGAATGTCTAGGTCGACTATTCATTGATCGTCGGCAGGAAAAGAAGTCTTAAACTCACTTATTTAACGTCGAAATTTAAATTGCGATACATCACGTCTGCATTTCGATGGTCCAAATTCAAAATCTCATGTATCTGAAGTACACGCACGTGTGCCCTCAACTTAACAGTCGAGAGGTCAGGCTAAGAGTCCAATTATAAAAGTTTTGGAACGACCCTAATTAGAGCCACTTTCCCTAAAACCGGTCTCGCGTATACTTAGAACCCTGTAATTACGGCCAGCATATATCCGGACCCTATACAGATCAAACATTGTTTTCGGTGGTCAAATAGTTAGAACTTTAAGAGTATTGTCGCTTTAATTGACCAACATATGCGAGGTGAATCGGCTGTGGACAGGATTTTTTTTCCTTTAGCCTATATTGCCCCACTGCAGGGAAAGGCCTCTCTTCCGTCTTTCCATTTTCTCCTGTCCCTTGCTACATCTGGCCAATCCTTTAGATAGGCGTCCAATTCGTCACGCCATCTCTTTCTGGGCCTACCGCGTCGCCGATTCCTGTTATTCGGAATCCAGTCAGTGGCTACTTTTGCCCAATTCTGTTGCGACATGCGGCAGATGTGGCCTGCCCAATTGCACTTTAGTTTGGCGTTGTTGACGACCAAAAAACAAAAAAAAAAATTTTCGTATTTAGATATCGATTCCCATCGCGTATGCGGAGTAATAGCTAGCTAATTTAAAATAACCCTGAATATCAATTTTAACGATTTATTCATTATCTGTTATCAGCTTACTTACTGTACAAATGTTTCATAATAATTGAAATAAAGGAAAAAGGCGCATTCAAAGTACCCTTTTATTAATAGGGTTCAATTCTACTTTAAATTATGTCAATGGGGAGAGTAGCTTTAAGTAAATTAATTCTGTGTTGCCAAAATAAACTATTTATTGCCTGTCCGTGTTCAATTAGTTCCATTTTTAATTAAGTAAGTACTTAATTGAAAAGTCATGAATATACCTACCTATCAACTTGAATTAAATATCAATTTGTTTTTGTTTTTCAGAATTGTGGCACAGACGAACAGACGGCCGATGGAGCCGAAAGGTTCTGCAGTAGTGACCGCATACCGAAAGACGTAGTGTTGGAATACCTTCCACAACACGGACAGACTGCCTTGTGAAGGCCGCAGGAACCCGCTGGATGCGGGGAGCACAGAACCAGTCAAAGTGGAGGTGCTTGGGGGACGCCTATGTCCAGCAGTGGACATTTTTCGGCTGAAATGATGATGATGTTTAAGGGGACTACAGGACCTAAACCCAAAAAACGCGAGTTTTATAATGCCCAAAAATATATGATCGACTACAATAAACGAAGTCAGAAACATATATGATATTTTTCAGGATACATGCTAGTTAGATAGTGTGTTGAAAACTCATACGACTAATTTAATACGATAGAAAAAATCATAAACATACCTCTAAAAACTTTCTTTTTACAATAAAAACCATGCTAATATACATACAATCATTCTGATTTTTTTTTTTCAGATTATTCTACAAGCAACATACTAAAGCACTAGTGTTTTAATTTATAAGTCCAAACAATAGATTTTTTGTATATAGATAATTGCTTCATATTTTGCAATAAATTACCAGCGTTGTGTCATCGCGCTTCTCTTTCTTTTCTATGCAGTCCGACAGTGACCGCGCTTTAGGTCATGTAATCCCCTTAACGGACTGTGTTCTGTTGCTTTTTTATGAAGCTGGTTTGCGACCACCCTCCCACCGGAATCCGGCGTCAAGCAGCCTGCTGTGTTTCGTTGATACGTGGGAGTTCCAGTGCCTTATGCATCTTCTGGGCAAGCTCCATGATAGACCTCATCCATCGCTTTCCATCAGGCGTGATCGAGTTCAAAAGCAGGCCTATTCAGCCATAAAAAAAATAACATTGTCACTGTAGGCCTACGATTTCATTTAATGGCGGGAGTAAGTTCGAGTTTTATTGAATTCCTGATTCTCAAATTATTCCGTATTTCTACTTTTATTGAGCGAGGAAAAGAGTCGGTTACTTTTGAGGTTGTGTGAATGAACATTTCAGAAATCTTAATATGTTTTTGAGAGTGATAGATCGATTCCAAGTACAAACGCCAGCACATCAAGCTACCCGAAACGGTCAAATTTTCCAAATCAACTTTGAACTTTATGCTTTAGCGATAAAGTTGAAAATCTATTAATGAAATTTGACAGATTGTAGTAGCTTGATGTGCTGGCCTCTGTACATGTTTAATTGTCGTCACACTTCACAGTACTTATAGCACCCTGATTGCGTAACCCACTATCAATCTCAATCTGAATCATTTTGAAGGATATTGCTAAACCATTGCTTCATATGTTCCAAAACTAATTGTTCAACAACGTAAATAACGCAATGAATGTTGTTAAACGATTATAATGAGACCCATTGCTACTGATAATGTGACTTGACAATGACTTTTGACAGTTCAACAATATTCATTGCGTAATTTGCGTTGTTGAGCAGACGAATTGTTCAATCCTATAAAGTAATGAATTAGTAATATCCTTCTAAATCCTTTGGATAGTAATTGAAAGTGAGTTACGTGCAAGTTAAACTCAATGTCCTTTTACGATTCCTACCTAAAAAGGAGTGGCCAATTCCGAAATATAGACTGTAAAAAAACGACTTGATGACTTTAAATTTCAAGACAGAACCAAGGTTGTCACCGCAATAACAACTCAACAATACAAAATGAATGCAACGGACACAATACTGACAATAACGAAATCAGGGTTCCTTTGTTGCATTCAAAGTGTTAAAAGCTTGCGGCCGACGGAACCCTAATCGGGTAATGGACGCCCGCCATATTGTAGCTTTGTGTCCACAAACGAATAACTAGTTTTTCTTGTGATTCTGTCTGTTCTTTTGCTTTTTTCTGTTCCAGCGAGTGTCCGGTTTTGTGAAAGGTTTCGTTGAAATAATAGCTGGGGGTAGAACGTCATATTGCGTTTGTTTGATGAAATTTGTCCTGGAAAGGTTTTGCCTAACCTTATCTGGTGTCTTCTATAAAGTCCTGCCTTTATTTTGCTGGTCTCTCCTAGGTGCAGCTGAACTGACTGACTGTACTGGTTTTTAGGGTTCCGTACGCAAAGGGTAAAAACGGGACCCTATTACTAAGACTTCTGTCCGTCCGTCTGTCTGTCACCAGGCTGTATCTCAAGAACCGCGATAGCTAGACAGTTGAAATTTTCACAAATTATGTATTTCTGTTGTCGCTATTGTCAAATATCCACGAATGACAGCCGGGACCAACAGCTTAACATGCTTTCCGAGGCACGGAGGGGTCTTGGTATGTAAAAGATGGTCACCCATCCACGGACCAACCGCGGCTAGCGTACATTAGCTGATCGACCGACGCGTGCGGCTGTTATTTCATAGCCACAATTGCCTCTCACTAACAAACTGCCCCTTATTCTAAAAACACCGCATGAAGGTAACCCTCCAAACTTCTCCCAGGATCAAATCAATGAGAAGGAGCAACATGTCCCGTTTGAGTTCCAGTTTGTGTTTAATCCCCTCACTATCTGTTTATCTTGCTCCTCCAACTTCCCTATTCTCTCTTCATTATTTATTTATCAGACTTTTGGGTCACGCTTCCAAAACTTTACGGACATTATTATCCTTATAGGTATTTGTATTTCAAAGAAACTAGGGCCAAACTACTAAGTAAAATGGATTAGTTGGAATCCATTGTTTGAACGATATTCGTGTGGAAGGACCAGATCTTTGGGTTGGTCCCTCATCAATTAATAAATCAATAAAGCTAATTCATGAACTGAAAGAGTCGGTGATTTGTCAAGCTTTCTGAAAAGGAGATGTTTTTGTTAACTGTACGTTCAGGGAATGGAGCCTAGAGTCCTTAAAGGGACTACATGACTTAAAGCACGGTCACTATCGGACTGCATAGAAAAGAAAGAGAAGCGCCAGACACAACGCTGGTAATTTATTGCAAAATTTGAAGCAATTATCTATTTACAAAAAATCTATTGTTTGGGCTAAAAAATTAAAACACTAGTGCTTTAGCATGTTGCTTGTAGAATAATCTGACAAAATATCAGAATGATTGTATGTATAAGTATATTATGGTTTTTATTGTAAATCGAAAGTTTTTAGAGGTTTCTTCATGATTTTTTTCTATCGTATCAAATTAGTTGTATTATGTTTTCAACACACTATCTACCTAGCATATATCCGGAAGAATATCATATGTTTTTCTGATTTTGTTTACTGTAATCGATCATATATTTTAGGCAGGTCCTGTAATCCCCTTAATGTCATTAAGTGCTTAAATACAGGGTTATTTTATATTGGCTAGCTAAACTCCGCAGACGCGATGGGTATCTACATCTAAACATAATAAAGATTTTATGTTTTTAAAAAAAATAAAACATAATAAAGATTTTATGTTTTTTTTTGCAGGTCAACGACCACTAGTATCCATACCCTCACGTCTGCGAAGTTTCCAAAAAAAAAAAACTGATTTCCTATGCTGATGTTTCAAGTGACTAATATATAAGGTGTTTAAAAATTAACCCTAAAAACTTTAAGAGGTGCTTTAGACCATCGAACTGAATAACTTTCACTATGAGACCAACTCTGAAATCACGAAAAAAAAATCTGCTGTTTCATACATTTTGGTCAAGTAGGTATTGAACTTTTGTATTAAACAGCTGATTTTTCAGTAATTAATTTGTTTTATTTATCATGTTTAGATACCTGTCGCATCAAATTAAAATAACCCTGTAATAGGAGACGCAGAGCTGAACTTTTGAATTTTACGAAGACATCACAATAGAACTCGTTAATGACATCGGAACAATATTCCATTAATCGTCCATTAATCAGAGAGTATTGTTACCAGTAGATATTCTTGCAAGCTTAAAACCCATACTATACACATACCTATTTTACAAAATGTTCAGTAGATATTACAAAAATAACGCAGTCCGCATCCAAAACCATTTAACAAAAGATGCAAACTACAAAAAGAAAAAAAAAAACATAAAATATTACACCCGAAAATTCAGCTGCAATAAAACACGAAAAGCACCAAAAAGGAAAGCATCTGAATTATTTTAATTCAAATTTTCATATCTTTAGCACACAAAGCGGCTGGAGTATCCGTTGGCGCGAAAAATTCATCAGCGCCGAAAATTTAAACGCCACATTTTAAACCAAGGAACTAGATACAATTTTCGCTTTCGGAGCAATTTTCGCGACTGTCTCTGGGAGCGCCGCAATTTAAAATAACAGGGCAGCAACGTCGACCATTAGTTAAAGTACTCCACTTCAGTCTACCTGCATAAATGTTAGAAACGGTAATTATGTAAACATCTGTCGAGATGGACTGGATTTAGTGTTCCCGTGTTCATTTAAATTCAATTGTTTAAACGTGAGAATTACGTTTTTGATTGTCTCTGTGATTACTTCTAGCTTTCGTAAGAGATTGCTTCTGAAATACCTTTTCACCTTCATCCCTCTCAACCTCCCCACCCCTCCCTTTTACACTTACCTGCTAACTGAAACTGCTGGTAAAAGTTACTAATATCGTTTAAATTGACACGTGCTTTGGGGTGGTAAAATTATCTAATTAGGGGCATCACTTTATCTAACGCCTCACGTCATAAGATATTTGGTTCCATTATAATACTTAATTCATTTTCCCTCTTCAGATTGATTGTTCACAAAAAAAGCTCACAATATGTAAGTACAGACAGCGACGAAGATATAGATGTAAGAGCAAGTTTTGCGTATAATATCGGTTCAAATGCTATCGATTTGTAATTTTATTAAGGCCCGCTTCCACACTCACAATATCACTCTGTCTCTGCTAATTGTTTGAAGATCAGATCACAGAGACAAAATGGTATTTTAATAATACATTAAGATACATACACGTGTGCTATGTTGATCATACACGAGGCGGTATTATTTATGCAATCATATTTTGATCAAGATACAACCTGACACTGACCTGAAAATTGCAAAAAAAGTGAGAAAAATTGAATTTCGCGGGCTACAACTGCGCACTCATCTTAAGGTAAATAAGTTATAGTTCATTTTGAGACCAAGGAAAATTCAGACTATTTAAAAAAAAGTGAAATATGGCTCGCGGATTCCTTTTGGCATGAACTTTGGTTTGTTTTGTGATGAGATTAAAAAAAAAAACGCACGTCTCCGACCTCCGAGTAGTAAATTAAATAGTTATCTGTGGCGTTATAGCACTAGTGCCGTAACGTAAAGTAAAAAGCACGCGTTTTTAATACACTGCATTATGGACCTAAACGCGGTTCACTAAGAGCCACTTTACGAGCTAGTGTGTTGAAAATAATGTTTAAAGCTAAACGCATTTAGTCATTTGTGGTGCAAGCGGGCCTAAGTGGATACTTATTTTTGCCCTTGACTGTACCTACTAGCAATACAAATAATATAATATTTTACCAGATACACCCACTAGATTCTCTCTCTTCCTTAGCACGGGCAGTTGAACACCCTTTTGGCTTTGTGCCCATAGGGGGTTGTCAAGGCCAGCGGAGGTCAGTATCCTGTCCAATAAAAAATATACTTTGAAGATAACATCAATAGGAATATTTTATTTTTATGTAATGCTGGAATAAGACATGCAGTGCTCTATTTTTTATTTTCTCACTGTGCTGCCAATATTTCACCTTTATTTTCTGGCACAGACTTACTTTCAAGTGGGTATATTAATATCTAACATCTTACGAGGTCTCAAAACATGATATATTTTACTGAAAGGTGACTTTAAACTTACATAAATTGATGGGCTTAGGAACTTGAATGCTTCAAAATACTGTCAATCCCAGAGATTCAGGTTTTAATTACTGATAAGACGATTTAGATTCATCAATTGATCATTTTAATTGACAATTTCATCATGCAAACCATTCTGGTTTTGCTTTAACTAAGAAGGTATTCGAGGTAACTCATCTTTTTTCTAAGCATGTGCTTTTGTGACAATAAACCATTTTTTAAAGTCTTTCTTTCAATGATATCAGTATCGTATTATACGCTGAGAGAAATCGGTCATTTTCCACACGTATTTGCCTAACAAGATTAACAAAATCTTTTGTGACAGTCCCAAATTACCAAAACCTAATCAAGCACTCTTAAAAATGTATAACACACTCAACCAGCTTTGTGAAAATCTCTTGGAAATACGACCACCGACCACAAGCTAGATTCAACAAAATCCCTAAACAAAGCGAGTCGAAACAAAAGAATGAAATCCCAAGTATAGAATCAAAATGGCGGCTATAGAACATTTCGTTCACTAGTCGGTTGCCATAATCCTATTACGGGTACTTAATGCGATTACACTGCTTAGGTATATTTTCATCGGTACCCAGTAACTGGGTTGTGGAAGTCAGATAGGCAGTCGCTCCATATAAAATACTGGTATTCAGCTGCATCCGGTTAGACTGGAAGCCGACCTCAACATAGTTGGGAAAAGGCTAGTCAGATGATGATGATGACGCACTAGCAGCAGGCAAGGTGAGACCGAGGATTTTAGAAAAAGGTGAGATGTGATATTATCCTACTAATATTATAAATGTGAAAGTTTGAGAAGATGTTTGGATGTTTATTACTCAATCCCGCGTAAACCTATATTAGTAGCGATCTGTATGGTTTTATTATACTGGCAGTTATGATTATATTGGCAACCATCAGTAGCGACTCTTTCTCGTCTTTAACTGAAAATAGGTTATTGGGTTCGGCCGTTAAAGGACCAAAAACTATATGTAGATAGGTACTTACAGCCTCAATTTCAACCTTAGAAATTATTGAGATTTTTATATAATTATTTAATAAGTGAAATATCTTGAGAGCGGCTGGCAAATTGAACTAACCAGTCAACGTAAAACTCGCGAATTTAACGAATTTATTTGAGCTGAAATCAAAAAGTCTTTGTCCAACAACATCTAATCCTTTCAAACATTTACTGCTATATTTTCCCGTTCAATTTTAAGAGAATCGCAGCCATAAGTGCTCATAGCATATCCCCGTTGTTTCTTTAATCTGGGATTAAGGTCGATCCCCCGGGTTAAAGTCAAACACTGCGGTTAGATAACGACAGTTTGCGAAAACACAAAATTTTCGACCTCCGACCTTTGTCAGGCCAGGTAGGATTATTATAATGAACGAGGTTTCATGAAAACCAGTTAAGCTACAATTATTCTGAAGGCTACAGCAGACTACAGATTGCAGCGGCAAAGCCGTCCAATCGCAGTGACAGACTGCAGCAATACTACTGGTTTACATAGAGAGCACTTTCTAATTTTCCGTAGATCGGGGTAGTGCCGCCTGCTGCTGCGGTCTGATGGCGACTGCAGACGACATACCAGTAGCGCTGTCAGTAGCTGTCACTAACTACTAACAAATACTACTAATAATAATATTCGCATTTCGCATTGTTAGGGGGTGCCTCTCTCTGGAGCCCTGACCGCCGGTAGCTTGGACCCTGTTCCCGATACCGGTGGGCTACTATTTTTTATATGCTAATATTTCAAAATATTATTTATATGTAAATAATGAAATAAAGGAATAAATACTAATTTAACAAATTCTAGGGCCTTGGGGTCCGAGTGCTCATCGAATATTTCGAGACATCGCCAAGCGGTTGGATGACTCTTCACGTGACCAGAGGGCTGGCCTGTTTTTAGCCCAAAGAATAAGCATTGCCATCCAACGTGGTAATGCTGCTTTTGGGCACTTATCCCATTGACAGCGATGAGGACAACATTTTGATGCCCTATGAGCTCTTGTCTTTTTTTATTTTTTAACCCCCGACGCAAAAACGACGGTGTGTTATAAGTTTGACGTGTCTGTGTGTGTGTGTGTGTGTGTGTGTGTGTGTGTGTGTGTGTGTGTGTGTGTGTCTGTCTGTGGCATCGTAGCTCCCAAACGGATGAACCGATTTTGATTTTGTTTTTTTTGTTTGAAAGGTGAATTAGTCGGGAGTGTTCTTAGCTATGTTTGATGAAAATCGGTCCAAGATGGCCGCTGCCACAAAATGGCGGATTACATAATTTTTCACAACTCCCTCAATATGGGTATCAAATGAAAGGGCTTGACTAGTAGAATACTATACACTATGATAAATTTCAAATCCAAGATGGCCGCCACCAGAAAATGGCGAATTACGTTTTTTTTTTTCACAACTCCTTTAATATGGGTATCAAATGAAAGGGTTTGACAAGTAGAATAATGTACACTATATTGAAAGGGAATGAGGAATATTAACTAAGGAAATGAAAACTAAAAACTTGAAAATTAATTTTTTAGTCTAATCAATGCCCTAGCTAGATTGATGAGGAAAGTAGAGTGATGACTGGTACCTAGGGCCTAACGAATTATTTAGCTTTTAATACATTATTTACTACATTATCATTACCGTTATTTTTTCAATAAAACCGTTTAAAAAAAATATAATTAAGCCAAAGTATTTGGACAAGTATCATTATCCAGGGAGAAAACAGAGGAATACGTTAATATGAAATGAACGCCAACGACCACGAGTACCTAACTAGCTTCACTGTGGTAAAATTACGTACAGCTTCGCAAATTTCGGCAAGTCACGTGTCGATCGTAAGCATGTTTACTAGTAATATAATATTATAAAGTTTAAAAAGCAAGAAATAAAAGTTTAATTTTAAAATTTAAAAAACCCCCGACTCAAACAAAAACCTCTAAAAACTAAAAAATAATATATATTGGCCCTTTAAGTTTAATATAAGTTGCAGGAAATATTTTGATCCAAGCGTCCTCACGTCGGGGGACGGCTAATGAAAACGCCAAACAGATGAGGCTTAAACCCAGGAATAATGAATGCATGCTATTGTAGAAAACATAGCTGCTGTTAACTTCCAATTTTCATTAGCCGTCCCCCGACGTGAGGACGCTTGGATCAAAATATTTCCTGCAACTTATATTAAACTTAAAGGGCCAATATATATTATTTTTTAGTTTTTAGAGGTTTTTATTATACATATTTCAATTAAATTAAACAAATGAATTTCGTGAAACTTGATAAGAGAAGTGCCGCTGCCATCGTAGATGTGATGTCACGTTCGGGATCTGTACTTTTTTGTTTAATTTTTTTATTAGCCTGTACTGTCCCACTGCTGGGCAAAGGCCTCCAGTCCTTCCAGGAACTTCCTTCCTTTGTTTACTTATGTTCTACGAATACAAACATATGAATTGGGATCCTGCTTTTACTGTCACCGTAATACCGCTGCCGTCGCCTTCCGAATTGTAGGTACAGCCGCCAGCACATCAAGCTACCCGAAACTGTCAGATTTTCTCAATCAACTTTGAACCTTATCGTTTAGAAATAAAATTGAAAATCTATTAAAGAAATTTGACAGATTGTAGTAGCTTGATGTGCTGGCGTCTGTACCTTTATTGAAACAATAGGGATGACGACTAACTTTTTTTTCTTCGTCTATCAGGTAGATTATTAAAAAGTAATGGGCACGTATTTTTTATTTTTTCACATAATCAAAACATTACAGAGATATATTGATTTGAAATGTCACATGACGTCACGTGTTGGTACAATTTACCTACACGTGACGTCACGAGCCCCCACTCCCAAACTTTGACACGCTTTATTTTTGTAATTTTTTGGTTGATTGACACAAGAAAAAATATGTGTCCATTATTTTTTGATAATATAACTGACGGACTAAATAGAATTTCGTTTACTTTACCCCGTCGTCATCCCTATTCTGGGAAGCGAAAGTTCAATGTAAAAGCTATTGTATAGTGCAAGCACAGCACAGTTTTCATATCGATATGTCAGCACGTTACCTGCGCCGGGCCGGCCAACTTAGTACACGAATAGCATTCGTACCGCGTGCACTCATTTATCATGCAATCATATTTTTATCAATAAATATCAATCAATCAATAATCAGTGTATCAATCAGCATCAACTCAAGGTGTCAGGTTCTTTATCGTACAGCTATTTTAGCTAGCATTTAATTAATTCACGTAGAATTTTGAGCCAGTGTATTCAATTTCTTTGAAGTGTTGTTTGGAAATATTGTTAAATGTGATTTATTTGTACTGAAAAATTTATTTGAATATTTTTCTAATATATAAAGGGTAGGTATTGTAATGCTGTGCGAAAAAAGAATAAAAATTGAAGGGTTGGTCTGTGCGTCTGTACAATTTGGAAGACAACAAATTGTGATTACAATGTATGTGTGAGTTGGAATTACAAGATAACAAAATTGGAACAGAAGAAAATATTTTATCTTTAAGCATATTAAAACGAAATCTTGGTAAGAACTCTGTAGATAAAAACGAAACGTGCACGGTGATATAGTTCACTTGAAAATAACGCACCAATTTAAAAAAAAAAAAACACAAACAATAACAAAACAATGTATTAATAAAAAAAGTAGATTAACAAAAAAAAAATAATGACCAACAGTCTTAGCAAAATTTGAGAATCAACTAACAATATTAGCAAGATTTGAGGATCAGCCAACAATATTAGCAAGATTTGAGGGTCAGCCAACAATCTTAGCAAGATTTGAGAAATCTGGCCACGTGTCCTCCGTCTCATTGGCTGAAATAAACTTTTTGTTCTCAGTCTTTATGTCCTTTATCAGAGATAAAGGATTGACGACATGCTTTTCCTCTGGTTTAACAACCTCGCCTCGGTTGATCTTCTGATACTTAAGTATTAGCTCCAAGACTTCATGTTGCATTTTGAGTTTCGTTTCTGCTGTTAAGTTTTTCATTGCATTGCCTATGTATTGTCCAAAGATGAAGTCTTCGCTCACCTGTCTCGTTAAGAACTCCCTGCCGAGTTGTATGAAGACGTCTTTAACGATGTTGGTAGCTGTTACGTTCGATACGTTGTGGATGACAGGTTTGGGAGGATGCTTCCAGTGCACTTTGTCGTATTTCGGTCGGATTGGAGGAGGACCAATGGCGACGGAGACAACTTCATCGTTGTCAATGTCGTCTTCTTCTAGAGGTGTCAGGTGACCTGATGGCTGGAAAGAAATTTAATATGTTAGAGCTGTTTCGTAAGGACTATGATGGGAAATGTGAGAATCAATTGAATGTGTACCTAATCCTGTAGTTACTTTACTTTACTAATGGCTCACTTTCATGTAAACAATGAAAACAACTAGCTTGTTGACATAATAAATTAGGTGCCTATGGTAAAAGATTAGCCAAGTAAAGTTAAAATAAAGATTTTTTCGACTTTAACTGATGATTAACAAATAAGGCATCGACACTGCTATTCGAATACATATTTTATTTTAAACTTTTTTTTTTACAAATTCGAATAAATATAGCATTATATCCCGTATTCCCCAATGGAGTAGAGTAGGGTTCAGAAGTGTCACGTCAGTCACGGTATGTACGAGTATATGTCCCTCGTAATAGCATGAGACAAATCCACGGGATCTAGGAATCGAACCCAGAAATAGGACTTCACTTTTAGCAGTCGAACTTGATCCTAGAGACATGAAATTTGGAGGGTGTGTTCTTTGGGTGTGAGTAGGTGTCCACTAAAAAGAGTTTTTCGAAATTCCACCTAAGAGGGTGAATGGGGGAGGGTGAAATTTCACGCGGACGAAGTCGCAGACAGAAGCTAGTATAGGATACTTTTGCGACTACTTTTTATCGACATGACGAAGGAAGCTAGTCTACTTATAAATTCATCATCATAATTAAGTACATCAGCATACCTTTTTCCTGGACTCCCTAGCTCGCGGAGTGGTGATCCTGCGCTTGCTGTCCGGTTCTGGTAACATATGTCTTTTGGTGTGGTAGTGGATCGTTCTGCTCTGGGTTCGATCGATGGCGCGGATGTCTCTTCTCTCTTCTCTTGAAGACCATGCTGACTGTAAAGAAATATAGTACTTAGTACGCCTAGTCTTTTACGTCTTCGTCAGTTTTTAAATTCTTTCCTTTCCAAGTCAGAAGACATAATATCTTTTGAAGCTACGGTAGTGAGCAGACTACCTATTGCATAGAAAACTATATAACATAACATACACCCACCCTTCACCAATATCGAGTTGATATCAACCTTTTTAATGGTCTGGCCATTTTATGAAACTTATTTTTTAATTGTCAGTCTGTCAGTGTCATATTTTAATTCAGTCTGACATGAGAAGATGGCTGAATGTCATTCTGCAGTATTGACATTACGAGATGAGCCGCTAATGCAAATTCTATCGTACATTGAGCAGGCAAAAACAGCCCTTAAAGTAACGAACATATTAATGGCTGTGACTGAATTTCAGATCCTATTACAAATCTCACGATAGGCGCTACAACTGTCCTTTAATATCTTGATTTAAAAGAGTGTCCATGGAGTTTCTTGCCCGTTCTTCTCCATAGAGATCTATGTTTTGGAATGGGCAACTAGCTTCAACTTTCTGACTAACTGACCGACTATTTAATTTTGACAATTCAAAAGTGCCTGTACATGGTTTAATTGAAATAAATGCTTTGAATTTGAATTTATTTCATGGGTGTATTTGTAGCCGTTGTCATTAATTTTGAGCGACAATGCTTCGCAGTAACTGGGAGTTCGAGGGAAACTAGTGTATCAAAAAATACCTAGAGCTTCAAGTCTGAAGGCTGAGTCCCTTTAAAAATCTAGACGCAATCTCAACTTAGCATCAATTAATGTCAGAAATGTAAGTACAGTTCTTTCAGTTATTTTTTTTTCCTCTGATTTTGCATCACTGTCCAAATCAATGTGATCTATATTCTCGTCACAATAAGGTTGATGTTAGGTTGCTGCTGTCAGAGGTAACATAATTGTGAACGGATTGTATACGCTATTCAATTTCTGACTCATTGACATAGATTGTGAACGATTTAAAAATACGAGTATTGCCGAGGTCAGATGTCACGGAAATTTGCACTGTGTCGAATATAATTATCTCAAATTAAACATTATATTGAGTCTACAAAATACACATTTTCCATACTGTATAATATATAAACTTCTGTCTTTTCAACATATTATGTGTATGATACTTAGTAATTTGAAATACTTAGTTATTTTTTATTTTTTTTTGTTCGATGTCACCAATAAGAGGAAAATCGATCTTAATCGTTTCTAAACAAAGCCAAAACTACAAACACAAAAGCAGCAACAACGGAATTAAAAAAAAAAACATCTAATATACTCACTATAAAAATAGGCGATAGCACTAAAAACAATATAGTGGATAAAATCTTTCCGTCCATTTGTAACGGCAACAAATCTTTGAATGTCTCAAGACTACTCTGTGCGAATAACAACAACTTTGTTTATTTACAAAATAAGAGCCTTTCCAGTGACACATGACAATGACTGGACCATCTAAGTAAACATGATTGCTGTGGAAATTCTTTTCTGAACAATCAGCTTCAGGAAACACGTATTTAATGAGTGTCTTGTGTGATAGTGTTTATTTTATGAGGTTGGTAAGGTGTCAATATCGTGAGGAAATAATGTTCTAGAATAAAAAAATCGGAGACACGTGCCATTCACCAACCCGCACTGGGCTCGCGTGGTGGGTTATGGCCCACTCCCTGTCCCAACAGTGGCAATATTATGAAAATGACTAGGTTCTAGGTTCTTTTTTGAAAAATCAGCTTTGGGAAGTGCGTATCTGATAATGTGTGATGTTGGGTTGCGAATTGCAATTCAGTGTTTATTTTATAAGGTTGGTATTGGTAAGGTGTGTATATATTTTTTTTTACGGCTACCGTAAATGATTTATTTACCTTCAGATCAGCAGCAGCAGCAGTCGGGGGAGCAGTGGTGGCCAAGTGGTAACGGCCGCGACTTACGAGTTGTAGGACGTAGGTTCGAATCCAGACAGGCGCTTTACTTTGTGTAAATTATTTCATCACCACTGCTCTCAAAACGGTGAAGGAAAACATCGTGAGGAAACCGGCATGTCCTAGAACCAAAAATTGGAAGACATATGACATCTGCCAACCCGCACTGGGCCCGCGTGGTGGATTACGGCCCACTCCCTTTCACTGAGAGGAGGCCTGTGTCCTAGCAGTGGGAACATTATAGGCTGATTATGATGATGACCTTCAGATCCGTCTGATCTGACTCTACGCATACAGGTGTCAGGGACATAGAACATTGCGAAAACTGCACCATGGATTCAACTGCACCATGGATTCAACGGAGGCGTTGAAATTTTTCGTCGGTTAACCAATCAGCCTAGCATTTTCCCAACTATGTTGGGGTCGGCTCCCAGTCTAATCGGATGCAGTTGAATACCAGTATTTTACATGGAGTGACTGCCTATCGGGCCTCCACAACCCAGTTACTGGGTAACACGATACCTCTTGGTAAGACTGGTTGTCAGACTTTCGGGCTTCTGACAACCCGTAGCGACTGTCAAAGATCCAAGCATGACAGCCGGGACCAACGACTTCACGTGCTTTCCGAGGCAGGAGGGGTTTCCTTATGTAAAGATGGTCACCCATCCACGGACCGACCGTGGCAAGAGTAGCTTAACCTGATCGATCGACCCGTGCGCATATTATTACTTAGCCACGAGCCCCTCCTTAGCCACGAACACCTCTTGGTTAATATAAAAAAAAAACAGTGGCACTCCGGGAGTGCCGACAGAAGTGAAAACAAAACACAAATAGAATACTTTGCCATCATTCACTGACATATCGGATATACATTAAAACCGAGTACATCTCGAGGACAGCCGAACACATCCGAAGCGGTGTCGGTTATACATTTTCGCCGCGCCGTAGAAAGAGAGGGGGATACTCCTACGCCGCGCCGCGCCGGCTGTCTACTCTCCATCCGTCTTACGAATTTTCGATCAGGGCCACGTGTCCTGACGCGAGTTTAACATTTTTTACCCATTACAAAAAAAGTGTACAACGCCGCTAAAGAAGTTTTCACTTCAAAAAAATTGCTGTATAATACAAGTAAGTACCTAGCCATGATCAAAACGTTATCTTATGTGTGTTTTTTAAACCACGGAAAAATTTCACCGAATGCATATGGCAACAGTTTGCGCATATTGTGCCTTACACCGTGTATAACCTAACCAATGATGGCCGGGACGATTAGTATAATACTATAATCCAATCGTTTCGTGTTCCTACTTATAAAATGTGGCAGTATTTCTTTCTCTCCACCGTACATAATCAGCATATAATGTTCCCACTGCTGGGACACAGGCCTCCTCTCTGTGAGAGGGAGTGAGCAGTGTGGGTTGGTAGATGTCACATGTCTTCGAATTTTTGGTTTTAGGACATACCGGTTTCCTCACGATGTTTCTCCATCGTAAGTTAGACCAATTGCATCAGATTCATCGGTTCAGTTTTGTCTCTCCATTTAAGATAACTAGCCAGTCAAAAGACATCCACTGCTGGATATAGAAAGCACCGCCACTTCATAAACCAGTAGTAAAGTAAATTATTTAACCAAAAATGGTTAACTAAAAATTTCAGTGACATATAGTCTTTTATCTTAGAATGGTTTAGAAGAAAATTCTCCATTCTGCCATGTCTTTATCGTTTCGGAATGGCCGCACGGGGAGGTGGGACCCGCTGAGGAACAGTGAGTCGAGGCCTATCGGGGGAGCGGTGAATGCTCATGCGAATCCCGTACCCCCGGCCATAGGCAGAGGTGGAACACCGCGGTGGTTTTAGCCGGTAAGAGTCCAGCATGCCCCTCTGTCAACCCCACGATGGAGGAAGTCCACGAGGATTTCCACCGCGCACCATAAAAAAAAGTGGCACTCCGGGAGTGCCGACAGAAGTGAAAACTTGAACAATTACGTGTGTATTTTTTGAATCGTCATATAAAAAAAACACAAACAGAATAATTAATTTGCCATCACTCGTGGCGCGAAATTGTTTTTTTCCCATCTCAAAAAATGCCCAACTCGCCTAAAGAGGTTTTCATTTAAAAAAAGAGTGTATCCTGATATAGTACCTACTTGCAGTTTAGTTCTTTTCGAACCAGCCAACTTATGTTAAAGTTTCATCTGTTCAAGTACGAAACGTGATTGCGCCGCGAATCTTCTACAAAACATCTGTTTAAAATGTAAAACCGTAAAACGTTAATGGAATTTATACGGAACCCATAAAACTTTTAAGTGGGATCGTTTGTATTCCCACCAAATCGTAACAAGGCCAGGTAAGGTGGCCTCTGGGTTTTGAACAGTTTACCCCTTTTATGGTCTTAATGTCGTAGAGAAAGAGGGGCAGGGGAGGTCAGGATATGCTGGTCTCATCATATGTTGCCACACGTAGACGAAGTTCCACAAGTCGAAAACAGCCTCCTTTTGCAATTTAATTAGATCCAAGCTGTAATTGAAAATATGTTCAACCATCAAATACGCAAATAAATGGTTTGAACACGCGTAGGTAGCGTCAGACAAAGAGGTTAATAAGGGTTCTGAAATTAATTAAAAATTATATTGCCGTTTTGTAATTCGTTGTTTATTGCGATGGATTGAGCAGTCTTTATAACATTTCGAAATAGATTGTTAGGCATAATACAGGATTAAATTGTATAGCTATATCCAATAATATAGCTGCACCGTCATTGCGTAAGACACTTTCAATCACAATCTGAATCATTTTGAAGGATATTGTTAATCCATTGCTTCATATGTTCGAGAGATTTTCCTGCTTAACAACGTAAATAACGCAATGAATGTTAGTGACCTGTTAAAACGAATGCCATTGCTATAGTTCTGTTAGTGTGTTACGCAATTACCTCGCTTGTTTCCACAGTAGATTTTTAGTTAAACTTTGTCTTATTATTTAAACAAACACTCATCAACGAGATTTGACATATCAATTATTTTCATATTATAAAAAAAAAAAAACCCTTCTTGGATGTGGATCTACGCGGAACGCCATGGTTTTTTAATAATTATTGTTTCTGTAATAACGTCATTCATCCAGTTAAAATATAATTTAGAATATATGTAAAAAATGATTAAAAACACGACACCTCTTGTTCTGCAAACCGTACTTACGGCTTATGGCGTCACGTAGGTATCGTAAGCAAATTCAACATGTAACTTAAGTGAAAACTTATGTGTGTGAGTTACTCAGTGAGCGCTTACAAGAGTGATATTAATTTCATTCATCCTAAATTCGACTCTCGCTGACGATATTCGCTTTTCATCCAAAGTTTGGTAACATGACGCATACACGTACTTTGTAATTTTATTAGAGCATTTGAGCAAAGGTACTTTGTTAATTGTTGCTGTTTTTGTTATCCTTGTTTTGATTATGACTTATCATTATTATGCTGTCATTACTTTTAACATTTAAGACAAAAACCTGTCAAAATTTTCGCTGTTTTGATTAATATTGCATTAATGTCTGTGTAAAACTACTTGGAATAGACATTGATTCCTGTAACACAGATTACAACCTAGCACAGGAGTCAGGGTTTCCATCATTTTCCATTATGTTAATATTATTATTTCTGAATGAACGTTTTATAGGTCACAAACATAAATTATTAGGTATATTATCTATGTAAAGTTGTAATCATTAATATCCTTTCTTTTTATTATACACTTGTATATAATAAATCTATTATATTTTAGTGTTAAATTGTAAAATGGTTATGTGTTGTAGATGTTTATTTTCAATTTACACGAATTTTAATGATTTTTAATATCGTATCAATCGTGAATAGTAATCTCGTAAGTTTTCAAATGCGTTTTACGTCTGAAACTGTTACAATATTTAAGGGGGATGCGCTGGGGTAGCCGCAAATTAAAATTTTCTGACATTTTTTGCAATTTGGTAGACAGGTGTCAGGTTATTTGTTGATTAAAAAATGATTCGCGACACAAAATAAATTTGACATTACAGAATTATAATAATTAGAATCAGCAATACAACTCCTTAAGTTAATTTTGGCCTCAAATGTCATTATTTCATCAAAGAGATATTCAATAGGATAATATGAACTTAGAGAGATGTATTGATGATTTTCGTGATTATAATTCTATAAATAAATATTTGTTACGGCCGTAAATCAAATTTAGATCAACACTCAACCTAACACTGACCTGCAAATTGCAAAAAAAAACATAAGACAATTTGAATTCCGCGGGCTACCCTGTCGCTTTTTCCTTAATTCAGTGTTGTTATTGCAATTCATTTAAATTATAGTGCATTGCAGAGTGACATGATTTAATTTAATATTGTCAAATCAAAACAATTAAATATTTGCCAGCTATTTGTGAACGATTTATTCCGTTCTAATACCAACAACTAATGCCACTGGTATTTGTTTCGAACTTGCCAACTTTCTGAATGGACCGTCTTACCTGTTTCTTAGCTGATGTTTATATCGAAAATATAGTATTAAATTAATTGTCAGCACAAAAAAATATAGTTGTAACGCTTCACCGCAATTTAAACCTAAATAGCGAACCCTGACAAAAGCACACGACGCAGTCTAAGACAATAAAAGGCGAAGTGCAGTCTCAAATGAAAAGCCTTAGAAATACTCCTTCATTACTTTCCACACAGCTCGAGAACTCGAGAATTTGAGAGCATTCTCGAGAGCGCAAAAACTGAAGCTCGAGCTACGGCTTGAAGTTATACAGGCTAAATAAACAACGATACAGAACTGGAAAATGTGAACTGTGCAGAAATACATTCCGAGGAATGTTTTGAAGTGCGTTACATGTTTTTGAGACCTTGTGCCTAGAGTCTATCAAATACATAGAGTATAATATGGTATATTTCAAAAGTATCCGATTAAAGTGTAAATAAACCCCGCCCACAATCTCTCGCTAAAAGAAATTATTAATACATTCATCTCTTTCAGAATTTTCAACTTTAAATCTCACCACTTTTTCCAAAAACTCTGAATAACATTTATAAAAATGTAACTGAAACATCTTCCAAAAAAAATTGGTGATATCTAACCTCAATTTTATTGTCAAATGAAAAACCTCTTCAAAGTAAGTAAAATTAGAATTTCGGCTATAATTATAATCAAATCAAAGCATGCAATTTAGTGTCACTAGAAATTGGCATCCCCACCTGTAAGTTTTATGATTCATTCTTTTTTCAAATACTTTTAAAACAGACTAAGGGCGGTTTCGCACTACGTCCGATCCGAATCCGAGATATGCCGGCCGGTCCGAAGTAACCGTGGTCCTATTTGTATGAGGGGTTGCGCACTACATCCGAACTCTATCCGTCAGAATTGAGAACAAGTTCCAATTCGGATTGATTTCTCGGATTCGGATCGGACGGAGTGCGAAACCGCTCTAAGGGCTGATTTTTCAATCGACAGACAATTTTTATTCGTGGAATAAAATTGACGTCTGATGGAAGAACTGTCAAAAATTCAAAATTATTCCTCGGATAAAATAATCTGGCGTTGGAAAAATCAGCGCTAAGATGCACTGCTTGGCTTGCGCAATCTATACATATACATATAATAATTTTAAATAAGTCGATCTAAACCTATTACTGCTTGAGAATGGATTGTTTAAGCATTAGTTTCTAAAAATATATAGGGACTTACATTGTGTAAACTTAATTAACTAACTTATTTCTAAACATAAAAATAACAACAAAACACCCGAACTTAATTAAACCTATCAACAAACTAAAACATGGCGTCGAAACAATTTTCCAGATCGATATATATTGTGAACTAGCTGTGCCCGCGACTTCGTCCGCGTGGAATAGTGACTTTTCGGTCAGCACATTTTAAATTACACATACCGTCGTTTGGGTAGCTAAAAATTTACTTTACAGTAATGTTTCTCTGTATTACCTTAACAAATGTTCGCCGTGATTCTTTAAATTGACATAACTTTTTTATTTATGAACCAATTGACATGAAATAAACACTAAATGTTAAGTGAAGCTTACTACAATATATTAGTGAAAACCGCATCTAAATCGAATAAGCCGTTTCTGATATTAGCGTGCACAAACACACAGACAAACAGACAAACAGAAAAAAAAAAATTACACTTTCGGGTTCGGCATCGATATAATAACAACCCCTGCTACTTTTTTTTTATATATTTCCATTGTACAGATACCACTTTTCTACAATTTTATTATATGTATATAGATATAGAAGATAGATGTGCCCAAATTGAGAATTAACTTTAATTAAGTAATTGTTTTTGAAGAGCAATGGTGGCCCAGTGGTAACGGCTCCCACTTACGAGTTGTAAGGTCGTGGGTTCGAACCCAGACAGGCGCTTTACTTTGTGTAAATAATTTCATAATCACTGCTCTCAAAACATCGGAAAACATCTTGAGGAAACCGGCATGTCCTAGAACCAAAAATTCGAAGACATGTGACATCTACCAACCCGCACTGGGCCCGCGTGGTAGATTATAGCCCACTCCATCTCGAAGAGAGAAGGCTTATGTCCCAGCAGTGGGAACATTATAAGCTGATTATGTAATCAGTTGTTTTTATGAAGAGAGAATCAGTAGGTACAAAGTTTATACTCTAGATTATCTAGACTAGGTATTACTTATTTATTGTACCATCTATATTTATTCGATCATCTAAATGCCGTTCCGAAATTCCGAGGCTTTCACTCATCGTTCGCAGATGAAATGGGATGCCCCACATTTCAAATAGTTTACTAATCAAAATGGCTGGCATGTGCCACTATAGACCGACGGTTCTGGAAAATTATAATAAAAGCAAGAAAAATAATAGAAGTACATGACTGAATAGTTGAAGCGTGTTAAGTACCATAATTATAACTTCTATATTTTAACTGATCATTCACTCCGTTCCAATATCGAATTTTCCCGGTAATGCAAAAACGCGAGAATTGCGCTTCTGTCACTATCAATTGACAGCTAGGTCAGCCAGTGACGCTGCTTGTAGGATTGGGATTCGATATTTATTAATTTTACCATTTATGTACACACATATATAAACAGACAAGAAAAAACAGAACAGAAAAATATGCGATCTCCTCTCGAAAAGATGAGGCGTGTGTCCCAGCAAAGGGGACATTGAAGGCTGATTTATCACATCGAGCTAGAAAGAGACTAACACAGGTACGAGTGACAGAGCCGACGCTCTACTTGTCCGAACATTTTCTACTAGATGTCCAACATTTACGGGTATGTACAGTCAGTTATAGCAATTAGCTGACCCACCCTTGCATAAATGGTTGAGATTATTTAGAATACGAATCGATAGAAATTTATAATTCTTTTATATTTTATATATTTACGCAAAGTAAATAAAATATAAAAGAATTATTAAATTCTATCGATTCGTATTCTAAAAAATCTCAACCATTTATGCAAAGGTGGGTCAGCTAATTGCTATAACTGACGTACTAAACATTATTGGAGGCGAAGATCTGAAGGCCTTTTTTATAATACGTGTAGGTACTTGTATCTACCCATTACAAAATACTGTTAACGCCTCTCGGTCTTCTGTACCAACTAATCGTTTGGGTACGGCTCATTTTTCTTCGACTTTTTTGTGAAAAAAGTGGTGTTACCATACACTCGTATACAGAAGATCAACATTAGACGAACAAGTGAAGTGTCATGCGACTTTGTACAGACGCCAGCACATCAATTTACCCGAAACTGTCAAATTTTCCCAATGAACTTTGAAGCTTAAGCTTTAGCGATAAAGTTGTAAAACTATTAAAGAAATTTGACAGATTATAGTAGCTTGATGTGCTGGCGTCTGTACCATGTGCGGTTAATCTATTAACTTCCCAACATATCAGCATAATCAGCCAATAATGTTCCCACTGCCGGGACACAGGCCTCCTCTCTGTGAGAGGGAAGTGGGTCATTATCTACCACGGCGGTTGTTGGATGTCTCGTTTTTTTCTTGGCGCATGCCGGTTTCCTCACGATGTTTTCCTTCACCGTTTTGAGAATAGTGGTGATGAAATGAAATACATAGAAAAATGTGCCTGCCTGTGATCGAACTCACGACCTATATAGCCCGTAAGTCGGGTTCGATACCACCAGGCCACCACTGCTCTCAGCATATCATCTATATGCAATCTATTACGACAGGGCTCTATAACATCACAGGCTTTTGCAGACTTTACAAACTGAATCTTCTGTTACTCTTCGCTGTATGACACCCACCCGTTTCAAACATGTTCGGCCTCCGATACAGCGTATCAATATTACATGTCTAGACTTCAAACAGGCTCTGTGGTCTGATTGATTGAACATGTGTTCTGGGCGGTCATTGTTTAAAATTGATTTAGGTTAGCTAAAGTTACTCGGTATTCGTATTGTAAGTGATGTTTGTGGATTAAGAATTTTCGGGTCTAGTCAATAGTTATACAATTCAGTTTAACAAATCATAGTTTTTTAATCAATTTTAAGTAAGTACAAGTGTTTTCTCAAACATGCTTGAAAATTTGAGCATTATTTTGACAACCTTCTTCGAGATAAATCGAAATTGCTGTACTGGCCAAATACATGCGAGCAGCGGCCGGAAAAAGTTGTATGAAAATCCATATCTGTCGTGGTTTGGCGGCCAAATAAATTACATATTAAACTCATATCTGTCGTGTAATTTAAAAATGGATAATTTTGTTCTGAAACATGGCAACCAAGGAGGTAACTTATCAAAGGTTTTATTTAAATTTCGAACTGGCTTACAAATAGAAAGTCGATTATTGAAAAAAAAAAAGAACACTTTAACGCGGGAAAAATTATTTTTGTTCGTGGTTCGTCGTTGATTTAGAATAGTAATTGTATTTGGCAAAGTAGTTCTGCCTAGGCACTTACTAAGTAGTAGGTTAAATAATATAAAAATAAAATTAAAACTAAGTAGTTTTAATTTCGGCGCATTATTTGAGAAAAGTACTATACAAGCCTTGGCCACAACTAGGCATTGATGGACTTACGTATGTGTGCCTCGGCCCACATTTACACGTGCGTCCATCAATGCCCCTTTTGCTGGCCGCTGCAGTAATGTGCTATTATTTAGGTACAAAACCATATTGGAAAAAAAAATATCCGCCGCAAACTGTAATCATGATTCTGGATGTGATAGCGTACAAATTTTAAATAGGTTGTCAAAAAAAATCTACTGTTTCATAGAAAAGTACAATACGCGGTCAAAATGTATCGACAACGAATTTTTTATAGAGTCATTTTGCTGAATTTATGGTTACAGTTTGCGCTTTCGTTATTTTTTGTCCGGCACAACAAACACATGAAACTGGTCCTTATTCTATTGAAACTCCGTACTAGCCCGCGCGCTAGCCAGCGCGAGCGTAGGCAAAAATCAAAACACCGAACAACAACTAAGAAATTCCCGATGGTAAACCCAATGACACTGCCCGACCTGGGAATCGAACCCAGGACCTCAAGCTCAACTGTCGCACTTAGATACAAGACCAACAAGGGAGTTAACAATATCACCGCAATATAAACTCAGTTCCCCCACAATGACCGTACCTATATGCGTCCCAGTCCACCAATCAGAAAAAAAAGGTTCACAGAAATATTAATAAAGAATGCCTTGCTAACTCAATCTATTTGACGTCCCTCACAGGTACAGGGTGTGCTACAAAAAATCTCGAACACATCGCATTCATGACTGACCCGAAAGCCTACATCAAAGACCAGGGCCGGTTGACCCGCTTCCCCCCTTTGGTCGTAAAGGGTTCAGGGGAGATGGGGAGGCGGTAGAACTTTCTCAGGGGTCTTGGTTAGTGGTGCATTTTTGTTGTCATGTCATTGAGGTGAGATGTTGGCGTGTTACATTTTTACCCGACTGCAAAAAAGGGTTGTGGTTTTTGCATTTTATTATTCACTTTCAAAGTGTATGTACATTTTGTGATAGGTATTTATAAGTCTTTGAAATGCTGAGATTTCAAAGCTGAATTGAATCGTGGAACGTTTAATAAATAAAACATAAAATTACAATCATGGCAAAAACTTAAGATAATCCAAAGTTAGTTTCATCTCACCTCATGGAGTCTGAACATCCAAAAAGGTTGATAAGTGCTCATACTATGGCGATACATGCTAGTTTTCTTGTTTTCTTGTATGATTTCGAGACGCGAGAGCCATCTAGTTTGAAAGTTTTGGGCCAAAAATTTATGTGTATGTGTCTTAAAAAATCCACTTTAGAAATAAATGATCACTATCATCATTGTCATAACACAAGTTCCTCAGTTTAAACCCTCAATAGATTCTCAATATGATTAATTCAATTTCCAATGAGCGCATCAAAAACGACTTGTTGTTTGTGGTCAGTAGAAATTATGTTTTACTATTCCATAAATATTTTATTCTTATTTACAAAAAAAGTTTACTTTTCAATCAAAGTAGTAAAATGGTAATAAACTTTTTGTTTGAAAGTTTAGGTTTTTATAATGAAGTTATATACAATCGTGGCTATTTGATTGATTGATTGGTCCTGAATTGTATTTAATTCCCCGAATCAGGGTAAATTTCCTTACGGTGCAACACTGTAATAGTTATTTGACAGTATTGTTTTCTCTGATACTGGTTAATTAGTTACTTCATCGTGGCCACTTGCGTGATGTGTTCCTAATTCTTAATCTAGAGCTATTGCTGATCGAATTAATCAATGGCATGGTATACTTAAACAAAGTACAGTAAACAAATATATATATGTCGCAGTCAACTGGTTAAATTAGCCGTTTAGTTAACCGCCTGGCCTTTGGAAGTAGTGCTCGCCTCGCTTCGCTCTCTCGGCTCGCACGCGGTTGATCACAGTTCTAACCTAACCTAACCCATCTGGTCGAGGTGCCCTGGCTTAGTTACTGCGACCAATTCGGCTCGCGCGTGATCGATTAGAGTTCCAGAACTTAAACTATAATTGAATATCATTCAGGCCATTAGTTGAACGGCCGCCGTTTAGTTAAAAGGCTAGGCAGTTAACTAAACGGCTAATTAAACCAGTTGGCTGCGACATATATAAAGTTTATAATACATAATATTTGTTCTACTGTGAAGACTATCCACATACCTTCCTACATCAACAGCCGACCTCGTCAAGTCATGAATATTAGAGCCGTCAGTGATTGTGCTGCAATATTAACGCGCCGGCCGACGGATTTCGTCTGCTCTTCCTTTTTATATTATTCACTTTACTATGTATGACGACACGGGTGATGTATTGGTTCAGTGTTAGTAGTGAGTGGATAATTAGGTTTATCTTGCAGTTAGAAAGGTTTAGGCGTAGAGGCTATGGCTCGCCTTGACTGGACAACATTAACTGAACTCCAAGTTAAAGTGTAAGGTTTTTGTGTCACACACAGTACAGTAAAATGGACCGACGACCTTGTGAAGGCCGCAGGAACCCGTTGGATGCGAAAAGCACAGAACTGGTCGAAGTGGAGGGGCTTGGGGGATTGCTATGTCCAGCAGTGGACGTCTTTCGACTGAAATGATGAAAATGATTATTACAGTAAAATCTTCAATGTTTAGGTGAAAATTGTACTGTCTGTCTGCGACAAAAGTCGATTAAAAAATCGACTTTTGGTGCAAACTGTACAATTTGATACTTGCCACCACTAATTTGCTGCTACTTTTACACATCATGTAAATTAACACAAAATTGTTTTATTCGATACAATCATAGTATAATGCATATTTAAAAAACAGTAAGTAGTGTTAATACTACTTTTTTTGTCACTGACTGTAGGTATCTTTCCAGTTTGAGCACGTATTTGTCAGTAATCGCGAGCTCAGCTCAGAACTTAAGGAGCTCAACGACTCGACGAACAATACCGAGGAAAGAACGTTTGGGTAGGTCGCATAAAGAACTCAGTAATTTTTTTTATCTAATACAATAATTTTATTAAAGATTCAAATATTTACATAATTTAAAAAGCTAACTGTCTTAAAAAAAATATGTATAACTGATAAATTACCAACAGTTTTTTCAAAACTTAAGCGAAATTAGTACAGGGAGCGTGGACTATGCATTGCCCATTTGTCCTTTAAGAAACAGTGAAAGGTACCTCCTATAACTGTTCCTAAAAAGGAGCACACAACACAAAAGACTAGCTGCTCAACCAATACCTACCCACTTATCCTCCTCTCTTCTCAAGCGAGAATAGAGAATAAGCAACATAAAATCTTAAAACATTCTCATCAGTGTAAACAAACCCTGCAACTGCGCATTCAATTGTTTGCTAGCACAATATTGATACTCCAAGAATGAATTCTCACGATATGAGTTTGTATGACCAGCACATTGGAGTATGAATATGACTAGCAGAAATATGATATCCCCGCAGTAACGGACTATCGTACGAACCACTTTTTTTTTGTTAACTTTATTTTTTCTTACTTGATGATTTTATATTTAATCTTTTATTTTTCTTTTGTGTGTGTCTTTTTGTATTTAATTACTGTAATTGGTTTTAAACCGTTTTAATTTTTTTTTTGCATATTGATATTACACTGGTATATGAATAATTCACGTTTATTTTTAATTTAATTTTTTTTACGTTACCTATGATGAAGATTGGCCGTCAAATCGATCTAGGAAACTGTAAAGTCAAAGTCAAAGCATTTATTGAAATTTGGCACTTATACAGCAGAGGTGACCCAGTCGTAACAGTCCAGACTTAGGCTCAGCGCAGACAGAACGGAGCGCAGCGGAGAGGATTTTATTAACGCACTTGAAAATAAACTTTAAAATGATTACTATAAAGTGCATAAATGCTTGAACCTGAAAAAAAAACTCGCGCATCCTCGAAGACGTGTCCTCGCAGCTCGAACATACGCGATCCGTAAAGAAAATGCCCGAGACCGCGCGGGGATTATTCCTCTCTGTCTGCGCTGACCCTTAGTGTGCTTACACACGAGCAACACGCGTCGACGACAGAAGTAACTGGCCAAATGCAAGAGCCGACGCGCGTCGCTCGTCTGCATGCACACCTACGTGTAGACAGGCGCATTACTTTGTATAATTTATTTCATCACCGCTGCTCTCAATACGGTGAAGGCGAACTTCGTGAGGAAATCGGCATGCCCTAGAACTTAAGACGTAACATACATCAATGCATACTGGGTCCACGTGGTGGAATAAGGCCCACTTCCTCTCACAGAGAGAAGGCCTGTGTCTCAGCAGTGGGAACGTTGTAGGCTGACTATGAGGCACTAAGAGGCACCATTGAAAGTCAAAATTCGTTTTTGCTATTGCCTCATAGATTGAAGTTAAAAACACAATTATGCGCTTTTACTTTACTTACATTGACTCCTGGTTATATCGGAAAAGCAAAATTAAAAATGGCTGTGACATGTGTTGTGGTTATAGTAGGTACTTTTTAAGTGCAAACTGTTTTTAATAAGAGCTTCTCGATATAATATTCTGCGGGGTAATTGCGTAACACACTACCAGTAGCAATGGCTTTCATTTTGACAGTTCAACAACATTCACTGCGTTATTTGAGCAGTAATTTTTTTTGGACATTTATGAAGCAGTTGATTCAAAATGCTTCAGCTTGAGATTGATAGTGTGTTACGCAATTATTAGTGTGCTGGTTGTGCAAAACAAGAAAAATTATACACAGTTTTTTCTAGACGTGTGTAATAGCTGATGCAAAAGCCTAGCCTCTTGCACTCTATTATTTTATTAATACTCCAAAGTGAAAACTTACAGTATCCTAAAATATCTGAAATATTCAAAGTACTTATTCTTTCTCTCTCGTCTCTCGCCCCGTATGCTGGTGGCACTCTGTAGATCTCACAAAAGCGAGTAATTCTTGCACCTTCCAGCGAATATCAATTGAGTATGCAACGAAAAGAATTTTAAAATAGAGGAAAATTACTGTACCGATGTTATTTTGGGTAATTTATTCTCACAAGATGTGTGTTGAATTTTTTTAAATAATTTTCAGGCTTGTAATTTTTGTGGATCTAGAAAATATTTTCATCTTTTCGTTCTCAAAACAATCAACCAGTGGTCCACTTTAGCCCTGGATCGAAAGAGCTGGAAGTCATGGGGAGAGCCCTTTGCCCAGTAGTGGGATGATGCAGGCTAACAGTAAACGTGACATTCTCATTCTGGTTGTTCCTAAAATTCGTTCATTTATTACTAAAATTATAACTTTTGATATCAAATACTGGTACGCTAGATATAACATGACATACCTAGTAGGTACTACTGCCATCAGTAATGCTATTCTGTAAAAATCTCAGCGTGCAAACTTAGGTGAAGTGACTTTAAAGTGAGCTGTCAATAGTGCCAATCCCTAGCATCAGATGGAATGACAGCTCACTTTAAGCTCACTTCACCTAAGTTATCACGGTGTTCGTTTTACAGAATAGCACAGCTGATAGACCAAAATACAACAACGTCATTCATTACAGAAGATGTCAATGACAAAGTACCTAAGTAGCAAGTAAAGTCAGGGAAAATAGTTAACCTAATTGAATATCAACTTAAATCATTCTTATATTCAAATCACAGTCGTGGAGTTTCTTGCCGGCTCTTCTCCATAGAAAGCGTCCGATTGAAACCGTGCATCTAGCTTTTGACGTTTCATAAATGCCCGTGTATGTTTATCCATACTTTATATTATATGTGCGAAAGTGTGTCTATCTGTTACCATTTCACGCTTAAACCGCTGAATCGATTTAGATGAAATTTGGTATAGAGATAGTTTGAGTCCCGGGAAAGGACATAGGATAGTTTTCATCCCGATATTCTCAAGGGATCGACGTTTATGCGGGTGAAACCGCGGGGCGGTGCTAGTGTGAAATAAAAAAAAACCGATTAAAAATATATAATATATTGTATTTGATTTATGGAACAAGGAATTTGCTTAACCGTTTTCACCATTACAATGATAAAATAATATTTTACTTAAATCCAAACTTAGTGTAACAATTTCTTAAAGGCAAGTACGAGTAACTGTGCTAGCCTATAAGAAAATGTTTTGACAAGAATTATATTTCACTGAAAAACATACCATTATAAGTTTACAACTCCTCTATTATCAGTTTGTAGGTATATAGGTAAGTACTTCCCTTCACCTGCAACTTGTCCTAACCAAAATGGCGGCGAACACTCGAAAGTGGAAATCCCGTCATGATTTATCCCGACGTACAATACAACCGGAGGGTACAGGCAACTTGAAAATTCTTAAGCACAAAGTTTGTCAGTTTTCATTTTGTTCACGAATGTATTTTGGGAACAATTCTGATGGGAGCTTAGACGTAATGTTGAAAGCATTGCATTGCTACAGATGTTGAATGTGTTTGTTGAAGGTACAGGCGATGCGAGAAGGGGATGAGGATGACAGAAAGATTAATGTGAAAGTGCTTAAATTGTTTGTCTCAAGAAGCTAAATACTCGTATTTAGCTGTAAAACAATATCGTATTTTTATTTGATGTTTAGTTGGAACTCATATACGTATGTATATTGTACACCCTTGAGGTATGTTGTAGAGATATTTTTTTTTTTTAATATTGATTAATTTTATTTGTTAACCACCTGCAACAGGAATGACAATAATAAATATTCTATTCCAAATTGTAGTACATAGGTACTAATGTCTATAAGTTACCTAAAAGGATACCCATAGATTCCTCTACGAATGATGTAACAATGTTAATTATTGTAGAGGAAAAAATACTTAGGAAAACACCTTGCGTTTTAAAGTTAAATACCATGTTTACTAACTTGAACATTGAAATCAAAATAAAAAATGAGCAAAAACAAAATAAAAAAAAACAAAAAGCTAGTTTGGAGATGCTGGGATTTGAACCCAGGACTTTCAGCATGCGAAGCAGACACTCTACCACTGAGTTACATCCCCGATGCATATAGTTGTCAAATTTCAACAGCACTAGACTATTGCATTTTGCTACCTTTCTGATTGAGAAGTGGCTTTTTCCCTACCGTGAAATAAATCCAGTATTTACGATTCTAGGATAGTAAGACCAGATAGATAGGAGTTTGGAGAGGCCAATGTCCAGCAGTGGACGCCCTTCAGCTGAAATGACGATGATCATGCATGAGGATAATTTATCTAAGATCTGGAGTGATGAATAAATATGACACTAGGGTTCTAAAGATAACAGTAGGTCAAACAAATAAAATATTCGGTCCTATGGTCGTCTTTAATTACATATTTCTGATGCAAATAAACTGTGTACATGTAGCAACAAAACATATCTTTTTTTTTGACAAAAAGATGCTAAATACACTGAGGTAGGTACTTACTAAGTAACCCAGCTTAGTTCACATACCCATGGAGATACATTATATGGACCAAGAGTGTAATACTGGAACTCCTTTTAAATAAAATAAACAATAAACAAAAGGGGTTAAAGCTCAAAAGTGGTGTAATATCGCTCGTCGCCGCATTTACACTGGGGTACAACGGAGCCCCGGCCTTAGTTTACTGCTTGTATAAATCACTTGAATTGTTGAATGTGCGTGAAAAGCCGCGAACTTTTGTAGTATGGTCCCATGTATAGATGACGGAGTTTTAATGGGAGTTACGATGTTCGGTTTGAATGGAATTTGGGTGAAAGGGCGCTTGAAGGGAGTTTTTGTCTGCTTGAAGATTATTCTTGGCATCTTAATTCTATCTACATTATAAATGTGTGTGTGTGAGATTTATTGGTCCTATTTGTTACTGTCAATGAGTTTAGTTGTTATTTATTCTCTTTATTTTTAACTCGCATATGAATCGCTTGGAGCACAAATTCTGTCATGCATTAAACGAAAGCAGACGGAAGATAAGGACGACAGAAGCAAAGCTTTTTATCACAATCCTATCTGTCAGGTCCCTAATTCACTATGTTACTTCAAAACCACGTCAATTTCTCGGCTTATCGACATCTGCTAATAACATGCACAATTAACAAAACCGCGCGAAATTGGCGTGGTTTGAGCTGTCAAAATACCATGCTTGAAAACCGTAGGTACAGACGCCAGCACATCAAGCTACTACAATCTGTCAAAATTCTTTAATACATTTTCAACTTTATCGCTAACGCATAAGGTCCAAAGTTGATTGGGAAAATTTGACAGTTTCGGGTAGTTTGATGTGCTGGCGTCTGTACGTGGTTTGCACGTGGTAAGATTACGCGGGGAATAATAATTACCACACAGAATGGTGACCTAGATGTTTAAGTTAAGTTAAGTTTTAAATAAATAAAGTATGTCTTGTACAGACGCCAGCACATCAAGCTACACGAAACTGTCAAATTTTCCCAATCAATTTTGAACCTTACACTTTAGCGATTAGGTTGAAAATCTTTGACAGATTGTAGTAGCTTGATGTGCTGGCGTCTGTACCAAGCCTGCACCTGGTAATGTGACACAGTGTCTAGCTTTAGAAAGAGGGGCACAGAGATATAATTGACAGAGATAGCCACATACAAAGCCGAACTTCTTCTAAAACTCGATGCGATACTTAAAGCTGAATACTTTTAAACTATTTTCATTCAACTTAGACCAAACCCCGCATTGCAATGCAACCCGCGGCCAATCCCATTTGTTAAATTTGCGCAGAACTATTTGGACGGCATTTTCGCGTTGCAATGTTTCAGTTACACATAGATCATGTGTCTTACTTGTAATAACGCTAACAACAGCAGTAATGGCTCACAAATATTTATAGTTTGCCGGCCATTTGTTAAAATTCAAGTGGTGCTTTTATCTGATGTAATAAAGTGGGTTTTTGGTGCAAAGGAAATGTATTTGTCTGCATTATTCTGTTTAGTGTTCTTTAAGGTAACCTAGATTTTGTGTATTCTAGTTGTTCTTGAGATATTCACTGTAAGCAATCATAAGCATTTTTGGAGTGCAAATTCATGTTTGATTACGATATTTTAAAAGTTGTTACCAAACACCCTGCCGTCAAATTCTTACTAATAATGTTACATACTAAAATCAAAAGTCATCTATTCAAACTAGGCTGAGAATCAGCACTTTTGAACGTCAAAATTACATAAGACAGTCACCACTTCCTAGTGCTTTAGTTGGGAAGAAGAAGTGGCGCAACAAACTCCCCAGCAGCACAGCTGTCTGTACAGTTAGAAGAACTTTTCTATAAAATAGTAAGTAATTAGCATTACGAAACACAAAACATTAAATGAAATTATTTGCCATAAGTCAGTTAGCACGCGCCAATATTAACAAAAACATTGAAAACAGAAATAACAAAAACGTAAACAGAACTTAATCTATATAAAATTCAAAGTCCTGACTGACTGATATATCAACGCACAGCCTAAACCGCTGGTCCTAGAGACATGAAATTTGGAGGGTGTGTTATTTGTGAAGAGTAGGTATCCACTAAGAAAGAGTTTTTCGAAATTCCACCCCTAAGAGGGTCAAATTTCACGCGGATGAAGTCGCGGGCAGAAGCTAGTACCTAAATAAAAGCCTCCAGGCATAAAGGGCGTAGCCGCTTACATATGCAACAATACTTGTTTGTGGACTCATTCATAATGCAGTTAGTATTAGTGGTCATATAAGAGTTCGTATGAGGAAGTCATGCGTTCTCGTGGCAACTGATTTCTTGTGTGTCATATTGCGAAGATTCAATTTACAGGCTCTTTTGTTACAAGTCAAAATTATCTAAGTGTTCTAAATGTACAGAACAGATCGCCGATCGGGCCGAGAGATTCTAGAGTGGCGACTGCGTACCGGAAGACGTAGCATTGGAAGGCCTCTCACAAAATGGAACAATGACCTTGTGAAGACAGCAGAAATCAGCTAAATGGGAGTAATATAGAACTCGTCGAAGTGGCGATGCTCGAGGGAGGCCTATGGACAACAGGGGACGTCTTTCGGCTGAAATTTGACGATTTGGTCCGGTCTGATCCCCTTAAACCTCCCCTACACACCCCCACCCCCCCCCTCCACCCTCCTCGATCCCTTGCTAGTTCATCTTCTGTGATTTATTCCAATTTGACGATGATTTAAAATGAGCTGACAAGGTGTATGAAGCATAATCAGCCTATAAAGTTCCCACAGCTGGGACACAGGCCTCCTTTCTTCGAGAGGGAATGGGCTGTAATCTACCACGCAGGCCCAGTGCGGGTTGGTAGATGTCACATGTCTTTGAATTTTTGGTTCTAGGACATGCCGGTTTCCTCACGATGTTTTCCTTCACGTTTTGAGAGCAGTGGTGATGAAATTATTCACACAAAGTAAAGCGCCTGGCTGGGTTCGAATCCACGACCTACCATTCGTAAGTCAGGGCCGTTACCACTGGGCCACCACTGCTCATAGCTATACGAAGACCATGCAGTAACACCCGAATATGGTGTCTTGTAGTGATATTTTAATATTAAAAACTATCTCCATATTATGTAGCTTTGTTGTGCGTCTAAAAACAATATGCCTTAATCAACAGGTTCCCTTATTATTAAATAGGAAATGAAATAGTTTAGTATTAGGTATAATATAACGAAGACAGAACATTTAAGTGTTAATGCTGTAGGTATCTAATGAAGAAGTTAATTAGTGTTAGCAATATGGGAACGGTCGCTTTAATTTTCTTATGTCGTTTTGTTTGGACGTGATTTTGGGACTTGTTAATGTCACGAAATATTATCTGGTTTCGTCCTGAGCCGAAAATGATGTTAATTTATTTAATTTGTGTTTGTACTTAAGCAAATAATAAAGCTATTTATTTTCATGTTTCGTTCTATTTAGTACTTTTTCTCTCCTATTATTTTTCTGTGTTAGCACTTTTTTTTTGAGAATGCTCGTTAACTTGTAATTGTTACCTACATATACTTATAATATACTCGAGCCGCCCGTGGCTAAATAATAACAGCCACACAAGTCGATCGATCAGGTTAAGCTACGCTTGCTGCGGTTGGTCTGTGGATGGGTATCCATCTTTACATACCAATACTCCTCCGTGCCTCGGCAAGCACGTTAAGCCTATGGTCCCGGCCGTCATTCGTAGATCTTTGACAGTCGTTACGGGTCGTCAGAAGCCCGAAAGTCTGACAACCAGTCTTACCAAGGTATCGTATTACCCAGTAGCTGGGTTGTGGAGGTCAGATAGGCAGTCGCTCCATGTAAAATACTGGTATTCAGCTGCATCCGGGCCGACCCCAACATAGTTGGGAAAAGGCTAGGCAGATGATGATGATTTATAATATACTAGCTTTGCCCGCGGCTTCGCCCGCGTGGAGGTGTGAAATTATATTACGGGAACGTACTACGAGGATAAAAAGTATCCTTTGTCCAACACAGGTCTTAGCGTGAAAACGTAACAAACAAACTCACTTTTGCATTTATAATATTAGTTGGAATTAGTATTATACAGAAGCTGTTGGTAAACCTTTATAAATAAAAAATATTGTTCATTGTCTTCGTTCGTTTTTTTTTTTGAACAAATTATATTAGTTCATTTGATAGAAGTAAGTTGGATGCGAGAAGCACAGAACCGGCCGAAGTGGAGGTGCTTGGGGGAGGCCTATGTCCAGCAGTGGACGTCTTTCGGCTGAAATGATCATGACGATGATGATAGAGGAGAGGTTCTTCTCCATAGGTACCTACGCTTTGGAATGGGCAACTAGCTTCATTTTATTTTTGACCGACCGACTTCTTGACAATTCAAAAGTGCCTGTAAATGGTTTAATTGAAATAAATGCTTTGAATTTGATAATGATTTGATAGAAAGTGTAACTCCCAGAGTAAACATCCTCAAAAACCTCTATGTGCCTGTAATTTTACAGAATTCAGCACGAAGTAAAATAGCGGCAGCTTTTAGGTCACAAAAGAATTGAATAAGACAAATAAATACGTGCTTCGCACTTCAACTACCTGCAGTAAAACGTCCGGTAACCCGCTGGGAACGAGCCATACCTCGTACATGTAACATCGCGTTGGTAGTAAACCCATGTGCTTTTATAGCTATGCAGTTTTGAAGACTTATTCCGGATAGATGATTTTAGGGAGTTGCTGTTTTATTGAAGACTAGCTGTTGTCTTCGACTTTGTCTACGATCCAGGATGAAAAGTAGCTCATGTCCTTCTGAAGGTCCCAGGCTACATATCTGCCAAATTTCATCCAAATCTGTTCAGCCGTTTTTTGGTGAAAGCGTAACAAACAAACTCACTTTAGTATTTACAATATTAGTTAGGAAGTTAGGATTACTTCCGAACATAATCCTAAGAATCATTGCAGACATATTATGAGGAAACAGTCGCCAAAATAACCCGAGGTAGGTCAATAGATCAGTGGCTAAATCATAGAGTAAGGCGTCCTCTCTGTGAGAGGGAGTGGGCCGCAATCCACCACACGGGCCCAATTTCGATTGGTGGATATCACAAGTCTTCGGACTTTTGGTTCTAGAATAAGATTTCCTCACAATGAAAGAATTAAAAAAAAGTAAAGTGCGTGGGTTCGAACCAACGGCCTACAACTCGTAAGTTGCGCCCGTTCCCATTGGACCACCACTGATAGAAAATACACATACACACACAACACATATTCTAACTTTTAAAAGTAGATGTGTCATTATACTGTTAGGTGAGCGATATATAAAAATCTTAGCTATCTCTTTTGATATTTTTATGTAGGAACTAACAAATTACGTGAAGAATAGGTCTGCTAACAAAGGGACCATCTAATTACAATCCTATATTATTCAAGTTAAGGTTGCATTACCGTTGAACTTTTCCTACACATCCCATCGAACTATGAGAGTGAAGAAAGAGGATGCACCTGTGTCTGCGCAAACGCTTGTGCACTATACTATCTTCTGGGTACCTATTTCGCTGGTCACCGTGACTGAAATTCAGTCAGGTGCATGGATTTTTTGTTGGACTTTTAAAAGAAAGAAAAAAAAAAGAAAAATGTTTATTTGGACACAGTTCGCGAAACAAAATACTAAACTAATAAAATAAAAAAAAAATGTTTCAGACAACAATAGTGTATGCCTCACGGCTGCGCCAATAAAGGCTCATTTCAGCATGAATGCCAGACAGATGCTGTCTGACGCTGATTTTCTAATGAACCTTTAGGGAAAAGTGACGTTTAACACTTCAGAATAGTTCTTCAAATTAAAGGTTAAGCTTCCATCGATGTATTTACGAGTTAAGTGATACAGCTGGACGGACCGTGGACGTAAAACGGCCGGTTTTACGGTGTCACCCGGCACCGGACGCCGAACGCCTTGAAGATATAGTGGAAATGGAATTTTTAATCGAAATCCCGAAATTCATGGCTTAGTTTAGATCTTTTTATTTATTTTTAGTGTACGAGGTGAAATTAAACCACGCTAGGCACATAGGAATTTTTATATTGGACGTAGCTGCCATACCATACATGACCTGACCAAGATTATGTCTGGACTTTAAAAGAGACTGTGACCTCTGAGTTGGTTTCGGCCTTTCTTCTCAGAGTAGTCAGATAGGAAACGCCGACCTCATATAGTTTTTTAAAAATATGATTAGCGTGTAAAAGTGTTTGTGCAAACCTACTTACAAACATAAAATCATTTATCATACCAGGTATATGCCATATATTTAACGTTAGTCCTTATCTTTTTGAATACATTTTATTATTATTATACCTACTCTCGATCTAGGGCCGAGATCTATAAACGTCACTTACGTATGTAACTATAATCTTTGACATAGACATCTTCCCGTCTCTATCTTGCACTTGTAGTTTGACAGTTGTGCGACAGTGACAAGAATAACGATTAGCCAAAGCACGTGCTAAGTAACGTTTATAAATCTCAGCCTAAGACCGTCATCGTTTATATAACTCATGGACAACTTAGAAGTCAAATAGTGCGTTTTGAAAATAAATGGGCACTAATTACTCATGTTTATACAGCGTCTAACAGACATGACAGCTGAAATGGAGTTTAATGTCAACTAACTTTTGCAGGTCACAGTATATAATATCTGACACCTAAGATACAGGACATGTCCTTTTGGGTGTCAGGAGTTTCACACAACGTGCACCATACTTCGCCTATTATTATAAGGATTATAAGATATAAGTACATAATGCATTGTTGACCCTTTTTTCTCTCCTTATTGTATAAGGCTTATAAAATAAATTATTATTATTATTAATATTTGACGCAGAAGTCCCCTCTCCCCAAACATCGAAAAACTATTACTAAACTAGCATTTTATTTACAGAAAATCCAAATAAATACCCGATTTAAGAATAACAGCTTTGTAAACCTAGTATTCCAAGTAAACATAATGACGTCGCAAGCACACAGTCCCAGCGTCCGTATTAAAAAAACTCATTCAGATTTCGTTTTCTGAAGCAAAAAGCGTGGAATGGAGAACTGTGATTTATGCGGAGGAAGGAAAACGTATAAGTTTGCAAGTTCTAAGAGGTTATTGAGAAGAAAAACTAACGAGTTTTATGCCGAAGGGATGGCAATGGCTAGAGATGTGCCTCTAGTTTACTTGTCGCACAGGGTACTGGAAAAACACTAACAACCTCTGAATTTGTACTCATCATTATGAACAACTTTTACTATGGGACCAAACCTGAAATCGCGAAAAAAAAATCAGCTGTTCCCTACATTTTGACGAGTTAGACGAAAATAAATGTAGGGAACAGCTGGTTTTTTTTCGAGATTTCAGGTTTGGTTGCATAGTAAAATTTGTTCATAATGATGAGTACAATGACCTCTTCAGAGGTTGTTAGTGTTTTTCCAATAACCCTGTACCTATACCTATTTTATTTATAATTCATTATGTTATCTTTTTAGTACATTTCATTATTGAAAATGTCTTTGACATATTATCTCGGGCCTGGGGTCCCGGACCTTTGAAAGGCGTACGAGGGGCCGAAGCGAACTCGCAGATGCCTGTTAGACGTATTCAATGAACTGAGGCACCAACCGACGATTATCCCTGTTCGCACTATGCAAGTGCACCCAAATTATTAACTCCTGTTAAACAGAGCACCTGCCATCTTATCCCTACACCACCCTTGGTTGACTGGTAGAGAAAACATAAGGCATTAAGACTGCCCTTGACCCTCATTGTGTGCGACAAGTTTGAATAAACAAATAAATAAATGTTGGGGCAATCGAGCTGCAAAATCAACACGGACATATTGCATAGACAAAGTAAACCATTTGAGTTACTGTAGTTTATAAATAGTGAATGAATACTAGTAACAATGGTGTGCTAGTGTGCTGTAAGTGTATACAGAGTGTCTAGCGGGATCGTCCGAAAGGGTTACCGCTGCCCGGAACATAAAGGGCTAAGGAAGGAACACGGGTGGGTTTTAGTCAGTAACAGTCTGACACTCCCTTCCGCTCCACCCAGAGCGGGAGGATTTATTAGATGATTTCCCATAAAAAAAAAAAAAATGAACAACGTTTTCACTTCTGTTGGCGCTCCCGGAGTGCCACTGTTTTTTTTTTCATCAGATTTATTATGGGCGCCATTATTATCATTCTCTCGTCAGCGCAACATGTATTTTTCTTTCATACTTCTCTATTAGTCGTCATCTAGCTAGTCCACCTCCTTTCTAACCATATCATCTTTTACACAGTTCCATCCATCGTTTCTTTGGTCTTCCCCTACTCTTATAGCCATTGACATTCATACTCAAAACTTTTCTCACGACATTTTAGTAAGAGCAGTACCAATTGATAAAATAATGTTTCAGGTCGATCACGTCCTAATCAAATGAGAATGTTCCAAATCAATTCATAAGAAATACGTTATAATAAAACGGTCTGAGCCATGATGATATTGATCATCGATAAAATGTAAGTTTTACCACTCTGTCAAACAACATATTTTCTTAAAATACATATATTTCGGCTTGTTATGGTGACACAAATCCTATTTGTATTGTATAAGTTTCTCATATCTACGCAAAGATAAATCCCAAAAAACAAACCAGAAAAACTCAAGAATAAAAAAGTCTGTATTCAGCTTTAAGCTGTAGGCAACCCTAACAGAAAAACAAATGAAACGCGACACACATTCCTTCCAGCAAAAAGCGATGAATGGTGAACGTAAGCTGATTTACGGCCAGCGACAGGAAGCGATAGAAAGCGGTCAAGCGCTGCAAGGGTCCGCCTTTGTTGGTGAAGGAAGTCGCGTGATGTATTCGCTAAGTGTTTTATGAGAGTGGTGGTGTTTATACTTAGATCGTAAGGGCCATCGTCCACGACGCCAATTTCTAACGCGTTGTTAAATAGTTTGTGATTGGGTGTGTCATGTATGGACCGCCATATATAAAATTAATTTTTATTCGAGTACATCCATCGTGTTCTCGAATAAACATTAATTTTGTTAATAGAAAACAAACAGCTCATTTATCAAATTAAATTTCAGTCGACAACATCCATCGATTTCGTACTAAACTTCAACTATATCCGATGATCCTGCATACTTATCTCTTTTGTTGATTGTACATAATAAATAGATTACTATTCTATACTATTATGAGTAACTGAGGCAGATAGCATACAACGCGTCGTAAATTGTCAACTCTGACAACAGACAACTGACGCAGACGTCGAAAGTAAAGATTATACCAGTATAGTAGAGAACTCTTTGAAGAAGACCAAAGAATCGATGGATGGACAGTGTGAAAGATGATACGGTTAGAAAGGGAGTGACTACCGAGATGACGACTAATAGACAAGTATTTGATGAATAAATGTTTTCTCATTGTTTGTCTTATTTGTTTTTAGTAAGTAAGTATATTAGTGTGTCGGCGCGTCTATAGAATTGGTTCGGTGATGCCAACCTCTTTGGTTAATATTGTTTTTTTTTTAGAAGATAATCTGTCAACTGTCTATTTGACGTAACACCATGTACTGGGGAGGCGGCCCGCCATTATGGAATAACAAAAAGGACGTGAGGGATAGATTCACATGGATCGATCGAAAAAGACGATATTGATTGGAGGAACTGTGCTGTGATATCCAATTGTGTGTAAATTGATTGCGCTCGCGCCCCACGTACTTGGTGGAACGTCGTTTTCGCATTATAGTTAATTAAATAATTGGATTAGACATTTTGTGATTGTTCATAAAGGCGTTCATATACTTTCAACTCCTCGCCCGCAAACCCACGCAACATTACCTCTTCTGATAAACATGATCCATTGCCTTTATCAGAAGTGGGATACAGAGGGCTAGATATTGAGGAGATTTGTGAGATTCCATTAGAAGAACCTGTGATCAATGAAGTTTCGAAGGGAAAACATGATGAAAGTCTCCTTGGGAACAAGGATACTCTTTTATCACGCCTGCTGACTGCAACTCAAGCTACTCCAACAAAAAGCATCACCTTAATGAAACTCGGTTTGGAGGAACTTGCTTCTATCGTGGAAGTAGAGAACACAAGCTAGAAGAATGGCGCAACCGACGCAATACAGATAATCAAAAGTCAAGACTATCGGAGAAGGAAAACTGTTACCTGTTTTAGGAAGCCTGGACACATTAGTACAACCTGCCCAGAAAAGAAGTCTGGAACTGAACAGCATGCAGTACGCAGATAAGTACAGATTTTCAAACCTAAAATAACAGGAGGTACCCTGTCAACATCAAATGGTGAGGTCATTTTGTTTCTTTTTGATAGTGGCAGTATTACAAAAATATAGAAAGTTCTTCATAGATGGTGTGCCTTATACGTGGCGTGACTATGACCACAGGTGAGTTACCTTATAGACCCATGTAAGACTGTTCAGAGGCGTCTTTATCGGTTATCTATTGATGAAAAAGAAATCGTTAGAGATAAAGCGCTGGCTTTAATAAATTCTGCCTCAAACATAGCATTGAATTGCACCTGGTTGCTACAGGGCTAATGGACAGGTTGAACGCTTAATGCGTACACTTAAGAGCCCTTGAAACGTAATAGAAAATGATTGTAATAAAGTTTGGCACGACGAACATGATGATGTTCATCTTGCTCTTAATAGTACTCGATCTAGGATAACGGGATACACACCCACTGAACTCATGTTAGGTATTCAAGCCCAGTCGTTGGGTATCTCTAAAATTTCATCCAATATCAGTACGAATACTCCCACCCGCGCAAATTTAGAATCTATCGAAACGTCGCATGCATCCAGCGAAATTAAACAGGCTGCAGCAGCCGATACTCAAAGATTAACCACGGTAGGGCACAAGTACGGCCTTTATGCAAGATTTGTTTTTATCAAAGGTTGAGAACGCAACCAAACCAAACTATCGCGTAAAAATTCCGGGGTCCGTTTGTTATTTATTATTTATTTATTTATTTAGCGTTATAACTCGTGTGCTTGAAATCTTTTGTGACGAACTGAAATCCATGACTGGTACGAACCGCATAAGCAAATACATGCGTCTAGTACCCAGAGGGTTTGAAGGATTAGTAGAATTAGCATCAAATATGATTCATGATAAGGAGGCCGAGACGGCGCGTAATTTGAAACAACTTGAAGAAATTATAATTATCACCTACTGATAGCGATAGTGATACTCTCTCGGTGTCCAGTGAGGGCGCACTCTGACCGCTAGTTCAGGAACCCTTACAGCTTCGCACTCTAAATCACATTCGTTCATTCATCAAGCGGATGTACATTAAAATGAAAGTACGGTGTATAGATTCTTCATAAACACGCAAACACAGTAGAATTTGCTAAGCGTAGTCGTAAGGGCCCAGTACGCCCGGTCTACGCCGCGTAGTGAGTTGGTGGCTAGTCGTAAGGGCCCTGTACGCCCGGTCTACGCCGCGTAGTGAGTTGGTGGCTAGTCGTAAGGGCCCAGTACGCCCGGTCTACGCCGCATAGTGAGTTGGTTGTTGGTCGAAGGGGCCCAGTACGCCCGGTCCACACCGCATGGTATGTTAGTGGTTGGTCGAAGGGGCCCAGTACGCCCGGTCCACACCGCATGGTATGTTAGTGGTTGGTCGAAGGGGCCCAGTACGCCCGGTCCACACCGCATGGTACGTTAGTGGTTGGTCGAAGGGGCCCAGTACGCCCGGTCCACACCGCATGGTACGTTAGTGGTTGGTCGAAGGGGCCCAGTACGCCCGGTCCACACCGCATGGTACGTTAGTGGTTGGTCGAAGGGGCCCAGTACGCCCGGTCCACACCGCATGGTATGTTAGTGGTTGGTCGAAGGGGCCCAGTACGCCCGGTCCACACCGCTGTGGTACGTTAGTGGTTGGTCGAAGGGGCCCAGTACGCCCGGTCCACACCACGTAGCAATTTGGTGGCTAGGTAAAGGTGCATAGTACGCCAGCCTACGCCGCATGGCGATTTAGTGATTTGACGAGAGGGCCAAGCACGCCCAGCACACGTTATGTTTTATTGATGGGGTTGAGGCTGTGCTGATATTCTTAGTGAGAGACCTTAAATGTTACGTGAGCATGTCAGGAATGGACGAGCTGACTAATGGAATGTTATTTCCTCTGGTAATTCAGATGCGCAATATCACTATGCGCACGAGGACGTGCGATAGTCAGGGTGGCCGTGTCGGCGCGTCTATAGAATTGGTTCGGTGATGCCAACCTCTTTGGTTAATATTGTTTTTTTTTTAGAAGATAATCTGTCAACTGTCTATTTGACGTAACACCATGTACTGGGGAGGCGGCCCGCCATTATGGAATAACAAAAAGGACGTGAGGGATAGATTCACATGGATCGATCGAAAAAGACGATATTGATTGGAACATTACCTCTTCTGATAAACATGATCCATTGCCTTTAAGTGTATTTAAAAATATATATTTATTTGTGTTTATGTTCTTTTTTGCGTCATGTTTACCGCAAATAAACGTATTTTCTTTCTTTCTTTCTGTATTGCACATGAGACAATCCAGCTGTGTCTCCGGGACGGTAAGCACATGCTACCTCAGTGGTTTTGCATAAAAACTATGTCCACAGGCAACAGTGACCACTTAACATTAGGTGGATTAGCACACTAGAACGAGCCACGCGACGGGGCGCGACAAACGGAGCCAAATTCCCCGCATTGAAGCGCTTATTCATTGAATTTGATTGTAAAAAATCCCGTGATTGGGCGAGTTATCTGCGCCCAATCCCGTGGTGCATTGTAGTGTGTGATTCGCCTTAGGTGGCCATCTAATGCCTAACATAAGTGCTTGAAAAATGAACTACTAATTTTTAACACGAGAAACATAGGAAGTTAATAAAAAGCTTATTAAAATAGCACCATTTTACCCACTGACGAAAAACAGAAATAGTCTATAGTAGAATTTAGTTGGGGACGTTGCGAACTTGCGAGGGACCTAGGCGGCGAGGTCGGAATGAGGGTGTTCTGTTTTTGTGCACTGTACTGGTTGACTTATTGCTCTCCTGGAGGAGGGTTATGAGGGACCGAGCTCCGACAGTGCGGCCATATTTATAGGACTCGTCGCACGTGTTCACAGGATTTTAGGTTAAGTATTGAAATTACAATAAGAGAAATAATGACATGCTGCTTAACGTTAATAAACTCAAAGTAATCAATTGATGATTTATGAACTAATTTTAGAATAATCAGATTAGGAAACTTAATTATTCTCGTTGTTATAATAGGTGAACTGTTGTATTTGCGCCGATATATTATACAATACAAATATAAAATTGAAGTGTCTTTTTGTAATGTCAAAATAACAGCTTTTTACTAAACGCATAATAATATGAAAGTATGTACGGTACTTATAACAAAAAAAAAACATTTTTTTAAAATTATCTGTCTGTTTGTTTTGGCTAATCTCCGAAACGGCTAGACAGATTTTTACGGGACTTTGACTGGCAGATAGCTGATGTTATCAGAAATAACTTAGGCTACGTTAGAAGAAAGAAATCAAAAGGTATTAATATCACACGAACGAAGTCGCGGGCAGCAGCTAGTTTACACTAAATCACTATAAACTCAACACCGACATTCAGTTGCTCCATATATTAATGCACATCTCTATAATACAAATAGAGGAGGAACACGATCCATAAATCATAGAATTCAATTAGTAACGCGACTAAGCCTCGTAACGATGTATCGAACTGTTTGTATCTATGTAAACCACATGATTATATACGCATATATTATTATAATGTATAGATACATAGTATGCATACTGTCCGACCGCGGCAGATTTGCCAAAGATGTAAACAATAATGGCCTCTCGAAATTGAATAAAATCGATAAACAAGAGTTTTTATTTTAAGTTATGTTAGTTTTCGTCTAAATTTCCGAGCTAACTAGACGAAAACAAGTAAGTAATGTTTGTTTTCGTCTAAGTCTTCGAGCTAACTAGACGAAAACAAACATTACTTAAAATAAATACTCTTCTTTATCGATTTTATTCAATTTCGAGAGGCCATTGTTGTTTACATCTTTGGCAAATCTGCCGCGGCCGGACCTTACAAACATGTATGGTAGCAGCAAAATGGGAATTACTGCGCCCCTGAATGCATTTAAACTTTGCCTTCATAATTTGTTATGGCGTAGCGATCTCGTAGCGGCGTAGCGCTTAGCATCGTAGCGCGTAGCACTTTTTGTGAGTTAGTCGCATGTAAATAAATTAACTACGGGGTGTGGGAAATGATTTACAACGAAGGTAGTTTATACATCAAAAATTTTAATTAAAGTGATTTGCAAATAAAATTCCATTTATTTGCAAGAGTCATTAAAAAATAAAAACTATTTTCTATGAAAAGACCCAACCATACCACAATATCTTCTAAATAATACACATTTTCATAACAAACCACTCAGTACCAACAAAAAAAAAAAGAATCGTTCAAATCTGCCCGCAACATGAAAAAGGACTTAAGAACCCAAAGAAAAAACCCATTCCTATTTTTTAGAGACGAATTCTGAATCAAGCGCGGTACAGTCTATATTAAATTCAACAGTGGAAGATTACAATATTGAATAGCGAATGAGTATTTCGACGGTGGGAGAAAAAAAGAGTACCCTGCTGAATAATTCAGGCACAATCACTGGCCATCTCATTTATTCATGCAGCGAGACCCACTAGCCGCGGCGATGCCATTCATCTCAGATTATATAAAAAAAATGGCGACGTGTATACGTGATGGCTCTGGGAATTAAAATGTAGGTAACCAGTGAACTGTAGACTGTATTCCGTGATGAAAGAACCGACTCTGTTTAAGTTTCATGCAATAGGGAGCCAGTCTATTGCCATTGGCTCTGATTCTGAGAAAATGTCATTAAAAAATCCTGACCTGAGAATCTCAGGGCCCATGTTTAGCAGTCATACACTCTTGGCCACTATACTAGCGAGGCAACCGCAAACTTTGTCAAGAGTGGGTGGCCACAGGCTTTAAAATAAATTACCAATATGATCATTTTGATCATACTGCGGCGATAAAGCCCTGCGGCACCCATTTTAACACTCTGTGGGTTTCATTTTTGCCAAAATGGAATTGTGTAGCAGATCTGTCATCTATGCTGAAGTTTAATACGTGTGTACTATATTGACGGCTTACTTCGTCGGCTTGTATAAATCGAGAAGTGTGACCTGCAATGTACGCCGTGTTCCGCGTAAATTGCGAATTCATGCTGATTTGATGGGAGCATGTTGTGGTATGATAATGTAACGAAAGTTACACGTATGAAATTAAAATATTATTATAGATGATTGTTGACGCCGTATCCGAACGCATCAACCGTAGCTGGCAAGACACGGACCAATGGCGTAACAGCAACATCACGCCATACGCGTCGCCCGCCGGAAACCAGAGAGAAACGTCACTTGCTCATCCGCCAACTTACCATGCAGTTTTGTGCTCCATTTTTCCTATTTTAAACTAAGTCTAATTTGTAAACTATTGTCAATGCGGTTTAATGCATATATTAAACCCATATCAAGAAATACTCAAGTATTATTTAAAATTTGTTCCCTATCTCGAACAGTGATAGTAGTGTGTGTGTCTTTTTCTTTGTTGTTTTCATTCACATGGATAACTAGAGTAACACAGTATGATGTCGTGGAGTTTCTTGCCTGTTCTTCTCCATAGGAAACGACCAATTGGAACCGTACACCTAGCTTTTGACGTTTCATAAGTGCCCATGTAGGTTTATGTGAAATAAAATATTTTGATTTTGCTACTCATTTTATTTTATTTTATTATTTTTGGAAAACTTACAGCTAACATCGGACACAATAGTTACTAAGTTTTTAACATGATGATGGCCAATTACAAGTTTTCACACATAGAATAACAATTAACTATGTACTAGGTAGCAGACAACGTTAATTTCACATACTACATATTCGTATATAATGCAAGGGCTATGTTATCTTGTCGAAGAAGTGATTGCAAAGAGCCTTCTTTAATTTAGGCACACTAGTATTAAAGAGATCTATGTCATGTCACATTTACGCTATGTAATATTTTTTACACGCACATAATACATAACAGGACACTTATTTTCACCAAAAGGTTACGCAGAGGTGCATCCATAGCACAGTCACGTCTCACGAGTTATATTTTAAATCCCATGTAATAGGGGGCGAGCCTATTGCCATCAACCGGTCCCGAATCTAGTTGAAAAAACTAAATAACATTGCCTGATCTAGGATGAGAACTTCAGGACCTCAAACTCATCACTAGCGCTTGTGACCATTGGACCAACGAGGAACAACGTTTTCGCTTCAGTTGTGTTTTTATTTCAGATGCCAAAAAAGTGGGTTATAACAAACCTACAATATGCAAAAACTGCCGTTTTTATTACCCATCTACTGTTCAATGTTTATCTAGTTATGAAAGTATACTCTAGAGTTTAAAAAACCTTTTACCTCCTTGCATTAAGGCGAAGCATTAATTTTTTTTTGTAATAAAAAGGAACGATTCATTTGCACAAGTATCATATCGTTTATTTCCCTTGTGAGATGATCGTGGCTTATGCTTTAGAAGAACTTGACGACAATGGACTGTAGAAGTATTCACTTAAGGATTGGTTGCTTACCTAATATTTATAAAAGAAGCTGTAAAAGCCAGAGCTACAATTTAATTTAAACTAGTCCGCGTGAAATCCTATCCTAACTAAAAGTATTATTTTTCTATAATAAAAGTAGCCTAAGTTACTCCCTATTACATCAGCTATCTGCCAGTGAAAGTCCCGTCAAAATCGGTCCAGCTGTTTTGAGAGATCAGCCGGAACAAACAGACAGACAGACAAAATTTAAAAAAAATGTTATTTTGGTATATGTACCGTGTATACATCCATTGATTATGCATTTAGTAAAAAGCAGTTATTTTAATATTACAAACAGACACTCAAATTTTATTTATTTGTATGTATAGATTACAATACAGTTAAGGTTTTAGAACGAGGCAGTCATACACCTCATGCACCCTCATACCTTGAGGGTCAGTGTCTCGATGACTGTTATGGTCGGGTATTACTACTACATTTCTGTCCAATACACCTTCAATTGTCAGAGACAACAAATGACTTAAGGCGCTACCTGGAAAATCTAAAATCCTCGAAAACCTACTAAGCGAGCGAAAGTGATGCAATTACTTTAAAAAACGCAAAAGAAGAGTGATGGCTATAATGTGCGTGCGCTCGGAATAAAACGACGTATGTGCCTAAGCGAATTTACTCCTTATCAAAATAAATAAATTAAATTTAAAACTACTTTGAGTAAACTTTGATAAAATAATTCTCTATTTTTTAAAGTAAATTCCATTGAATAACTCTTAAGCTTTACGCCATGAGGTCGAAAAAAGTAAAAAAATAGATTCTCACATTGCAATTTTTTTGTATCAAGAACAATTCATTGAATATATAATTGATTCAATGAATTGTGAGACCAAAGAGTCAAAAAACATATACCAAAATGTTAAATCCCTATTCCACATACTTAACAAGTTACACGAAATAGAAAAACCACACTTTTTTCAATATATTATCACCTTAACAACGCGCGACGACTTACAACTGAGTTTCGTTTTTGGAAAAGTCGATAGTTTCGAAACCTGACCTCTGCTCTGCTCCTTCAAAAGTTGGTTTTCAGAGCCTGTTGTCATGTGCTATATACATAAAGGATTGCAAATACGTTGAAATCCTCAAGGATTTACCCGGATTTTCCCTTCCCAGTACAATGTCCACATAGGGTTCACAGCCATTGTTTAAACAATGTTTCTGCTCAGCGGACTGAAATCTTACGGACACGAACCATCCCAGCCTATTGGCTTAGTGACACTGAATATAAGTATAGATTTTGCACATTCCAGTTATAACTCTATTACAAAATACAACCATAATCCAACACGACATAATCTAATAAACTAAACAAGTCCGGAGTCGTGATTCTTCTTCATTTAAAATGCAAAGACAGTTCCAAACATAATTCACAAACCTAGACGCGCCTAGAATGTTCCATTCCAAGCAGATGAACATTAACGTATTTGATATTCCCAAGTGCTACAATATAAATGTTTATATTATACAATCCATTACTCTAACAAGACTTATTTGCATTAATTAATATAATGTACGTACAATACATGGATGTTGTCTTACCGTATGCAAATATTGGACGCCAGTATTGGAGCCAACGATACAGGGAGGCTTTTCGTGTGTAAACTTGTACGATATAATGGAAAAGTAGACAATGGAAAGTTCAGAAACGTTTCCATCAGTTTTGCGCAAATATTTGTGCAAACATTCGTTATTTTACGGCGAAAAGGATGGGTGATAGCGGTTAGTGTGTTTTGATCGAATGTAATCTAATAAAATTTAAAGAGCCATTTATTCAAACTAGGCTGAGAATCAGAACTTTTTGAATTGCAAAATTACATAAGACAGTCCCTCGCCCTGAAGGGGAGGGAAAGATCCGACTTCAATCCGACAAAATTCGGACGGATAGAGTTCGGATGTAGTGCGCAATCCCTCATACAAATAGGACTATGGTCACTTCGGATCGGACCGGCATTTCTCGGATTCGGATCCGATGTAGTGCAGAACGGCTCTAACGGCATGGAAAGCGGTCAGTACGACTATCACGAATGCACGTAACGTAAATTCGAACGATTATAAAATAGAAAATGCTCCTTCAGCTCATTATATTTTTTAGTTATGTAGCTATATTTACTAAGTTTTAAGTCTTTATTCATATCTTACTTGTCGCAAAAATTTAAAACATAATGCTATGTATACTTTACATGGGCAATTACAATAGTGGGATATATTCCATTGGATGTAATTGCAACCGTAAACCTTATTCCTATTCAAAAATCTTTAAATATTTCTTTACGTTTACGTCGCGTTTTCGCGCTAGGGCCTCGGATCAGAAATATCCGCTGTAAGTTCACATCTTAAACGACACAAGGTTGGAAATAACGGATAAAAAGTTCGCAGGATTTTCACGACACGCGACGCGAAATGAGAGAAGTTCTGACCTTTTGTTACTTACTGTAATACTCGCTTTTGTGCACTCAAATGTACACACAGGTATGTTGGGTACCTGTTTGAATGATTGAGGACACAATCTACTCGTGTTGTAATTGAGATTAGGGGGATTTTGATGAAGTGATGGGGCTTAGTTTTGTTATTGAGACAGTAAAATCAAGCTATAATTATATTTTCAGTTTTAGCTGACCTCGCATTGTAAAGGTTGATCGTACAATCAGAAGTCAGCTTATACTTATATTTATACTACAGCTTATACTTATCTATATATATAAAAGGAGAACTGACTGACTGACATATCAACGCACAGCCCAAACCGCTGGGTCTAGAGATTCCAAATTTGGCACGTACGTTCCTTATGAGGTCTAGGGGTGCACTAAGAAAGGATTTTTCAAAATTCATCCCCTAAGGGGGTGAATGGGGGGGGTGAAATTTCACGCGGACGAAGTCGCGGGAAGAAGCTAGTATTATTATACAGGGTGAAATTTAATCACCGTTTTCCTCTTAAGAGATCACTGTACTCATCATTACGAACAACTTTTACTATGGGACGAAAACATGAAATTGCGAAAAAATTATCAGCTGTTCCCTACATTTTCACGAGTTATGCGAACATAAATGTAGGGAACAGCTGATTTTTTTTATTCACGTATTCAGATTTGGTCCCATAGTAAAAGTTGTTCATAATGATAAGTACAATGACCCCGTAAGAGGTTATCCATTAGTTACCGGACATTCTGTATATAGTGTAGCCGTGCGTACCTACCCCATATTTGCAACATAGCTCATATACCGCAATGACGACTGGAAGTTATTATTGCTACGTCTAGCAAACGCATTGGCATTGGAAGATGTCGTTACTATAACGTAAAATACTTCTACATTCATCAATATTAGTAATTTTGTTAATATACAAACCATAAGCATAGCACGATTTCTGTCGTGTAATTTCCGGCAGTTGTGTCGCTACGTTTAAGAAAAAACACGTTTTTCTTAGGTAAGTATGTAAAGAAAGAAAGAAAATACGTTTATTTGCGGTGAACATGACGCAAAAATTAACATAAACACAAATAAAAAAAGAAGGTAAGGGAAACATGCGTCACATCCACGCAAAACGGCTATCGCTCAGCATTATGCTGCGACCCTATGCAAGACATAGCCCCAGCGCTGGTTTTCAGCGACAGCCGGCGCTGACGTAATGACGTCGTCCGATGCAGCACACAATTATTAGAACACTGTGCCGGTGCAGCGTACTTAAAGAAAAATAATTTAATATAGATGTGATAAAATAATATTATACTAAACAGAAAATAGACACAGATACAGTACATGCTATGAGAATATCATCCTCAATAATCGTTGCACTCTTTATGTAGTGGCAACATTTCGACGCGTCCTTTTAATTTGACGTAGTTGTACGCAACGTGCACTAGAAATTATGATTTAAGAAATTACAAAATGGCCAAAATGATGTAATGTGATGTTTTAGGCGCGTTTTGGCACCGTTTATATGAATGAAACTCAATCCAGTTCTTACAGATGTATATTTATCACACAGCACAGTATCCAAGTGATGAAGGAATATACGTTTATTTAATAGGTACTAGGCAATAACAATTGTGTCAATCAGACCTATGGAGAGGAATATCTAGTTTTTATATCTCGTTCAAATTCAGATCAACTAGGTAGCGAATTCCTGGTGTCATAGACAATCCCTCTCGATCACCCAGTGTTGTCTGTAAGATCTGTAGTAGTGGGAACCATAGACAATTAGTATGGTTCGCCACAATGTGTTAGTATATATGTCGTCGTCATCTGTTCTTTAATATACTTACCACTGCTTACAGAACAGCTGATTTTGTTTACAAACAAACTACTTATTATTGTGACAGGATATCAAATCAACATCACCATTATATCCTAGCTCGTTTCCTGAATTTCCTTCCGAATCGTCTTATGTTAATGTAGTTTAAAACAAACATGGGTAAGCAAATCACCACCTTTATCTCTCGCCTCAAGGTGCACTCATTAGTTATCCTGAAGGATATTAATTACTGCGCTGTTTAGTATCACGTTACAAGGTGTCTGCCAAGGAAGCTAATGAAGCAGGTCAACAATGGTTTCCTTGGCAAACAATACTGTGCTAGGGTAGGCTTCACATACATCGAATTATATTATGTTCTGTCTTTATAGAGGTATGAGGAACAGGGTGTAAAGTTCATTCATACTTTCAAGTGGAGGATCCTCCGACCAGACGGGTGTGTTGTGTGTGGTGGGCAACTGCCCGATTATTCATGACGGGCCATTGTATCTATGCTAGTTGCGCGGTAAACTCTGCTTGCGAGATGCAGGATTTCGTGACGTCAGTATGACTCGTTGTTCGCATGTGGCGTTTGTAGATACCGCTACATCCTAATGGGTTCATAGGTTATTGTAGTGGTGTGCCTATCAAATACTAGAAACTAAATTGTTTAGAGTTTTTCTACTTATAAATCAAGTTGCAAAGTACTTAAGGTAACAAATACATTGTCTGGAAATCTGGATACGGCCGGTTCAAATAGGCTTTTATATTTATTATTTTATTTATCTCAATAAATTGTTCAAACATGAGTATACATACGAAAAATCACAGCCATTAATGCTAAGGCAATTTTCGCAATCTGAGGTAGTACAGGCCCTTAAAAGTATTGTAAGCAGCACCCTAATTGCGTAACACACTATAAATCGGAATCTGAATCATTTTGAAGCAAATTGCTATTCCATTGCTTCATAAGTTCGAAAAATTTGTCTGCTCAACACGTAAATAACGCAATGAATGTTGTTGAACTGTCAAAATGAAACCGATTCCGATTGATAATATGTTACGCAATTGCCCCGCAGGTTGTCATGCTTGCCTTATACAAATACTAGCTGTGCCCCGCGGTTTCACCCGCGATAAAAGTATTATAGTCCTTTTTTATTGTTCCCTTTACAAATCTCCACTCCCCTTTTTACACCTTGAAGGGATAATTTCGGGGATAAAAACTATCCTATGTCCTTCCCCGGGATGCAATCTATCTCTCTGCCAAATTTCATCTAAATCCGTTCAGTGGTTTAGGCGTGAAAAGGTAACATACAGACAGACAGACAGAGTTACTTTCTAATTTATAATATTAGTCTGGATTGAAGTAGGTAGTATAAGCAAAATGTTTGAGGTATTGAAATTATACAAGCTAATAAAATTATTTAAGGCTATAAATTATTAATTTATTAAAGATTCAAATATTTACATAATTTAACAAGCTAACAGTCTTAAAATACTTAAATTCTTAATTAAAAAAAAATATATATATTTTGTGAATTTGAGAACGCTAAGGCCTTGTAGACTGTCGATTTGTAAAACATTTTCTATTTTGTTAGTAATTGTTGACAGACCCACACTGTCCTTCCTATACCTGTTTACACTGTAATTTGAAAATATTTATTTTTAAAAGAGTAACCGTGGAGTTTTTTACCGGCTCTCTTCTCCATAGGAAACGACCAGTTGGAACCGAGCACCTAGCTACTGACGTGGCATAAGTGCCCATGTAATTTTTTTTATGTGAAATATAATATTTTGATTTAATTTAATTTAATTTGACCTATAATGGCAGTTAAAGGCAAAAATAATATTCATTAATATTTCTGCACTTTATTTGCTTAATATTACAATGTTTGTGCCTACAACAAGGTTGTATTTTCCGCAGTCTTTTTCATTCTACCCTAACGTATTTTGTAACAAATTACATTGGACACAAAACGGCAAAATAACACGTAAACATTGAATATTTATTCAGGCATGAAAGTAAACCACGTCAAACGGAGAACTTTTTAGATTAAACCCAATAGTAAATCTAAGAAAATGTGGGGTCAGTGGTTTGAGATTGTATTCCACTGCGAAAGATACAAGTATTTTGTGTTTTGTGCGCTTTGTTTGCTAGTATAAGGGGCTCCAACACGAGGTCGGTTTGCGAGTCATTTTAGTTAGTGAAGAGTGCCGATGCATTCTACCAGATTCAATGTTTTGTAGTCGATCGACGCCGACCAGTCAATATTGATCGCCTCCAAGTATAATCGATGGTACGAGTAGATCGAAGTAAGTTAACCAGCCATGAAATTAAAGAATTAGCATTGCCATACAACGTGGCAATGCTGCCAGCCTTTTGGGCACTGTTCCTGTTGACAGCGATGCGGACGAATTCTTTGATGCCCTATGATTATTTTACTTATTTTTTTATATAAATGTACATATTATTATAGTTTATATGTTATCTTAAATTATAGATATAAATAGACAATAAATTAATATGTCAAAGGTACCTAATTAAAAACTAATTTGATACCAGCCATGACATTCAATGTGGTATTATATTACGAGTATATCGATTTAAACGGTGTCATCGGTTGATCGCAAGCTACATACACTTGCGTGCAAAAAAATCGACCCACCCCATGCTCTTCGATTTGAAACAATATAATTCAACAAGTTTTACTAACTATAACCTAATATATTGTATATTAAAACCTCCCTGAAAGTATGTAGATTACGTTAGTGAAAAAAATATCAAATTCATTAGTTTTTGAGAAAATCTCGAACTTATAAATATGGGGGTTGAATAAAGAAGCTCCATTTTTTTTGAAGTTCGTTAAAAAAGTCAAGTTCAATTTAGATTAAACAAACAGAAATACACAAAATTTAACGTTTGTCAATTTCATTGACAAAAAAAGTCACACACTTTTTCCGAGCAAAAGTGAGTAATGAGGACATCTTTCGAAATTGAATCGAGTCGATCTTGTCAAGAATATTGCTTTGAACAAAATATAGTGTATGTTCAAATAAACTGTACCTTACCTATCTTCACAAAGTATAAAATAATAAATTATATTCATTACGATTTTTGAGATATCGTGTCTCAAATGGAGACCATGGGGTGGGCGACCTTTTTTTGCACGCAAGTGTAATTACAAGAGAATATTACGCTACATTCCAGTTGTACCTTTGTAGTGAAGATGATATTGCTGTTACCTGATATCCCTGTAGTTTCCATCCTATGAATACTGATATTGCTATCTACACCAAACAGTTGCAGCAAGTTCACTAGATATGACACTAAGTTTCAGTACATTGAAAACTTTAAGTCAATAGGTGTACGTGACTTTTGGTTGTGCAGGAGACTTTTGGCTTTAACTTCAAGTTGAGGAACTTGTAGGGAAAAGTGTGTGATATACGTACGTTTGAGTAAGTTTTAACTAAGCAAGGGACGAAAAAAGGGGTGGTTTGTTTGAAGGCTTATTACGTTTGGCAGTTAGTAGTAAGTCGATTGATTAAGTTATTACATTGAAAGGGGAACAGAAAAAACCCTTTCTAGCCGAGGTATTTGAAATATTGACTATATTATTATGACTAATTCTATACCTAGTTGGTATGCTTACATAATTAAAATTTAATTGACCCTAAGTATGCACCTTTTTGATTAATTAACCTACACTGTCCCACTACTGGGCAAAGCCCTCCTCCAAGTCCACCTCGATTCAACCCTTGCGTGACGCGCCTAGGTCGTCTTGCCACCTCTTTCTGGGTCGGCCTCGGTGGCACCGCCCATTTTCAGGCACCCACCGTGTGGAGATTGTTAACAAGTTTTCACTGTACATGTGGCTGACGTGACTCGCCCAATCCCATTTCAGATTATAATTCGACCGTAAATCTGGCTCATTGAGCTTCATAAAGGGTCGTCACAGAGGTATAGAAGTGACAGTGGCTACAAAGACGAGCTTTTAAAACGTCTTCCGATTTTCGTACATCGTTCTATGTATTTACAAAACAAGGTTCAAAGACACATTTAAGTTACCTTGGTCAGGCATATAATAGTAGATTGTTTGCCATGGGAGCAAATAACTATTTTGAAGGCGAGAGGGATTCAAAGTACGTCACTCGAGCTTAAAATAGTGTTGCTCCCGAGGTGGACACTCTACTTTTTATCACCCTCTATGAAAGAATAAGTAGGTGCAACTTAAGAATAAGAATAGTGCGTTTATTTATTTACATACAATTTTGAGTAAACAATTACGAACGAAGGCAGAATGCTTTTCGCGCGTTTTTTATTTTTCACAAACTTTTTTTTTTATTTGTCTCGCGCGCGTTTTACTTTATTCAATTCAATTCAATTCAATTTATTGCAGATAATAAAAATCCATAATATTACATACAAAACAATATAAAAACATAAAGATGAATAAATTAAAAAATACAGTAATTTAAAAATATTATAAAAATTAATCTTGAATGTCAAAACATGTATAAAAGAATAATTAAGTCAAATAATAATAATAATCAAATATAATTTAAACTGTCAAATAATACTAATAATCAAAAGATAATTTAAACAGAAATAAATAAATAAATAGATAGTCAAAACACATAAAATATTATACTTAGTACCTATTATAAGTATGAGGGGCCGCTAGCGTGCAGCCGCATCCACCTCCTCAACATTGGTGAGTCCCACCTCTGGGACAATGCGCTAAGAATACCATTCGGGCTGCCACGCACACGCCTTAACAGCGAGGCGCACCTTTTTCTAATTATAGCGTAAAAATCATCAGTCTGCGCCTCAGCAAACATAGCGGAAGCACTACAAAAGCGTGGCAGCCCCAACAATATCCTAAACGCATTGTTATACTGGACACGCAGAGCACTGTACCCCCTCAAAGTAAACTTAGTCCATAGGCTGCACGTGTAGAAGGTCTGACAGTATGCCTTGAATAATGTTATCTTTACTTGATCAGTGCAACGTGCAAACCTACGAGCCAACATATTACACCGGATGGACAGCGCCCTGCGCTCCCTCTCGATGTCCTCATTGTCACACAGGTCTTCGGTCACCCAGTGACCCAGATACTTAAAGGCACTTACCTTTTTTAAACGCATGCCGCATAGAGTTACATGAGGAACATGGGAGTAGCCTTTGGTTCCTGACTTGAACAACATGAACTCACTCTTATTCGCGTTGTATCTGAGCCCATGGGCTTCCGCGTACGATTGGCAGATGCACACCAACTTCCGTAACGCTGCAATCGATGGGCTCAGTAACACCATATCGTCCGCGTAACTAATGTTGTTAACACTTACTCCGTCTATGGAGCAACCAATACCAGTGTCACTGAGCTCACCGATGAGCCGGTTCATGTATAAATTAAAGAGGTGGGGGGAGCTAATTCCGCCCTGCCTAACCCCACATTCCAAACCGTATACATCCGAATATGCACCCGCCCACCGCACTCTATTGCGTTGGTTGGCGTACCAGAACCTAAGCATTGAAATCACCTCCCGAGGCACCTCCGTATCACTCTCCAGCTTCTGCCACAGCTTGTCATAGCACACCAAGTCGAAGGCTTTTGATAGATCTAGGTAACATGCATAGACAGGTGTGTCCCGACCAGTATAGTACTGAACAGTCTGCTTGAGGCAGAGGATAGCAGTCTCTGTCGAAAGTTCCGGTCTGAACCCAAACTGGGCATCATGCAACTGAAGATGCTTTTCCAACTGCTTGTCAAGCAAACTGTCCAGCACCTTTGCTATAACAGTAGCCAGAGAGATGGGTCTATAATTTGATAGATCCGATGAGTCACCTGTTTTATTCTTTACGATCGGTACCACTGTAGTGTACATAAGGCTCTCGGGTAAGTAACTGTGACTAATACAGAGGTTAAAGAACATCGAAAGAACTCTAGGCAGGTGTATTCCCGCATACTTTAAGTGCTCGATGCTGAGATCATCGTGGCCGGGAGACTTGCCCCTCACCATTTTATTAATAACCGTAGCAACAGTCTTCGCAGAAAACCTGACATTAAGTGCGGTGAGGTGGTTCTCAGCAGCGGGCACCCCAGACGCAGGCCCAAGCGGGGACTCAACCCTGAAATGCCGCTGGAATGCACAAGCTATATCATGGGGGTCATGTCTACCACCAACGCTAGCAGGAAGGCCCGACCTTGTGTTTAGCTTTTTAGTGTTTTTCCAAAAACTACAAAAGTCTTTATTGATATGATTTTCTGCTATAATGTCCATTTTTATCTGTGATTCATTTTTCTGACAAAAAGCATATTTATCATACAGCCTGTTACTTGTTCATATATTGTTCGTGATTGATCTCTTTGGTGATTGGAACTTTTACTAATAATATCTACATACCATATTCAAATCACTTTTAGTTCCTAGGGATTAAAGAGTTATTTTAATCCCTGTTTACGAAGAATACAGTAGCTCTTTTTGAATAGATGTGATAAAACGGGTACGTATCAAAATCCCGAAAGTTCATAATACCTATGATTGAAATACCGCCGTCCAAAACACCGAAATTCAAAATACCGAAAGTTTTAAATGCCGATAGTCGTTATATCGAAACACAAAATACCGATGTTCAAATGCTCGAAAGGACGAAATCCCGAATGGACGAAATCCCGAATAGATGAAAGATTAGGTTAATTATTTAAAAAAAAATTGTTAGGTTAGGTTAGGTTAAAACTGTGACCCCTACGCACGAGCCGAGCGAGCGAAGCGAGCGGTGCCGCGGCAGCGGCCGGCGAGTGCCAGAAACGACAGGATTATATAGAAAAAAAATTACTTTTACACAAAATATGGGCACCAGAAACGACTTGCGCTAATAGAAAAAAAGATATTATTTTTAGTAGGCTACCTGGAACCGAACTAGTTAGAGAAGATTAATTATTAAAAAAAAATTAGGCAACTTTTAAGTGTTTTGAGGTTAGGTTTACAAAAAATAGTTTTTCTCGGAAACGGTGACAATTTCGGGATTTTGAACTTCGGGTTTTTAAACTTCGGGATTTTAAACTTTCGGGATTTTAAACTTTCGACCAAACAACCATTCGGCGTTTCAATTTTCGGGATTTCGTCCATCGGTATTTTAAAATTCGGTCTTTTAAAATTCGGGATTTTGATACGTACCCGATAAAACATACTTAGCTATAAATGTTTCAAGCTTCAATATCGCTTCATATCCAATTGGACCACGACCGTTAAGGGTAATATCGAAAATTCCCCACTAAATTGCGGGCAGCACCCATAGTCATTTCATGGGAGTTGCTATTACCTCCCTAAGAGCTGGAGTAAATCAGCCGCTATCGATAACTAAATTGTGGAACTTTATAACATTTTATGGGAATGGGAATATTTTAGTGTAACGTGGTTGTAATTTATTTTGTACTAGCAGCGCACTGCGGATTTACCCGCATAAGTTTCCCGATGGAATATCGGGATAAAAACTATCCTATGTCCTTTCCCGGGACTCAAACTATGTCTCTACCAAATTTCTTCTAAATCGGTTCAGCGGTTTAAGCGTGAAGAGGTAACAAGTAGACACACTTTCGCTAATATTAATAAGTATGGATTATTGTTGTTTTAAATGGTTGGTAGGTATACAAGGTGGAGATGAGAATAAATTAAACTTCATATATTTAATATTTAATGACGTTCCCAGTGTGCATACAAAAAATCAACCCGATATATCAAATAGCTTCCTCACTATAGCTATTCAAAAATTGGCGAAACCCATAGTCGGCCCATCGCTACTATTTAGTTTGTTTGAAAAAGTCAGTTTTTTAATTTCAAAGTCGGAACATTTTCATTTATTTTCGTATTGTCTTCTCCATATTTTACCCTATACAAAAATAAAAAAGTAAAACTTATGTTTATTTATCTCCATAAATTACATTCTTATACATATTAAGTTGACAGGTATTTCGACAAAAAATTTGTAATTTGTGGGAGATGTTAGTCGAAACTAAGCCTAGGCCTGTATTTTAGAACTCCAGGCCCCCCATTATATCACATAGTAAGGTTGCCAACGTGGTACAGACGCCAGCACATCAAGCTACTACAATCTGTCATATTTCTTTATAACATATTCAACTTTATCGCTAAAGCATAAGGTTCAAAGTTGATTGGGAAAATTTGACAGTTTCGGGTAGCTTAATGTGTTGGGCGTAAAATTACAAGTTATTGATGGTGTGAGTGTACATGTGTGTGATATGAGTACTAGTCTTCAAAGCATTTCTTATTCTTCAATAATTTCCTAAGGTCACTCCTTTATAGCTCGCCTACCTAACTACCGTCTCCGTCAGGCATAATGTTTTGTTTCTAAACGTAAGTTCAAAACCTTTTCACCTTCTATTCTTATCATCAGACAGATTAGCTATACGACGACATAGTATCGTATTGTTATGAGAACTCGACACGTGAACCAACCACATAATCGGATTAGGTACTGGGGGGTGACGAATCGTTTGCAAGATTAAACTGTAAGTTAGCCCTCGTACCCACAGGCGATTTTTTAGCGCCGAGAGTTGAAAATGTAAGGCTACGTACACTGACAGATGGTTTGTGTAGAGCCTAGGGCATAGCGAGTCACTTTGCGTGGAGAAAAGTGAAACGAACGCTCTAAAAATTTCGTCTAGCCTAGCGTGCGCCTTCGCTAGTCGCCTAGCGTGTAGCGAAGGACGTTAAGGCGGTACCACGACCAAAACCGCGTTTTTCTTCGTTATTCAGAGGCTATTAACTCAATAATTTTGAGAAATAAACTACATCTGAAAGCACATTATTAATGTTCGATATCCTATCATCACATTGCAAGTTATTATTTGTTTTTATATGTTACTAATACATTTAAAATCTCCTTTTAAAAAAGTGACTAAATTTATTGATTGCATTCATCTTTTGCTAAAGTTGTCGTTCTATTAATTTGAGGATTTCACCAATGGATAGATAATTTAAAAATATAAATAATCCACGTTTTAATTTATTTAAAAAGATCGCTATTTTTTTTTTATTAAAATAATTCAAAACATTGTGCGAGTTCTCTAATAAAGGGGCGTGCGCACGGTGCGGGTGGCAGTACGCTGCATCCCTTTCGTACGAGGAAGTCGTGTCGCTCTCTGTCTCTGTCGCAAGGAGGGAACGAATGCTCAAGGTTATTTGGTCAGGTATTATGCATTATGTTCTTTCTCAAGGTGCTAATTTTCTCTTTGCCGTAAGATCATCAAAATCGGTACGCCAGTTTAGCCGAGAAAATCTAACACACAGACATACTTTCACACTATCATCATCTGCCTAGCTTTTTCCCAACTATGTGGGGGTCGGCTTCCAGTTTAACCAGACATGGATCGACTGCCGATCTGACCACAACTTAGTTACTTACTGGGTAAATAGGCAATAGGTAATACGGGCTGGTGTCCGCAACTCCACGTCTATGCGCGTATTTTGAGTACACGATAACCCTTGGTAAGACTTGTTGTCAGACTTTAGGGCTTTTGACGAGCCGAACGACTGTCAAAGATGCACGAATAACGGCAACCAACGGGTTAAAATGCTTTCTGAGGCACGGAGGGGTCTCGGTATGCAAAGATGGTCACCCATCCATGGACGGGCCGCGGTAAGCGTAGCTTAACTTGATCGATCGACCCGTGCGGCTGTTATTATTTATACCTATAATATTTTGCATCACTATAGCCAGAATGTTAAAAGAAACTTGTATAAAAATGTAACGTAGGTATTGCTTCGATTGATGTAAATAAAAACAAAACAAAATGGCGAATTATTCCGATACAGCGAAACAAATCGTTTTTCAGTTATGGCACTATTTAAGTTATAAGTGGTTAGAGTTAACGGCAATGTTTGTTTATATGCATCGCAATGTGGGAATATGGCAAGAGGTTTTGGACACTTTTGCTGGGATTGTTTCAATGAGCAGTGTTGGCCCAGTTGCATCGCCCCCGACTTACGAGGCATCCATAGCTTCATATGTTTAAAAAAAAAAACAGTGGCTCTTCGGGAGTGCCGACAGAAGTGAAAACAAAACACAAACAGAATACTTTGCTATCACTCACTGACATATCAGATATACATTAAAACCGAGTACATCCCGAGGACAGCCGAACACATCCGAAGCGGTGTCGGTTACGGTAACAGTGGCGCGAATTCAATGGTTTTTTCTCATCTCAAAAAATGCACAACGCGCCTAAAGAAGTTTTCACTTCAAAATGTTTCTGCCCAACAACGTCAATAACGCAATGAATGTTGTTAAACTGTCAAAACATGGGTTCGAGACCAGTCAGACTGTTTACTTTGTGTAAATAATGACTCATGAGCAGTTCACCAGATTTGCAATTTAATTTCATCACCACTGGTCTCAAACGGTGAAGGAAAACATCGTGAGGAAACCGGCATGTCCTAGAACCAAAAATTCAAAGATATGGGTCATCTACGAACCCGCAGAGGGCTCGCGTGGTAGATTACAGCCGACATAGAGGTCCTGCCTCTCGAAGAGAGGAAGCTTGACTCCCAGCAGTGGAAACATTATAGGCTGATTATGATACTGAGATCGAATTGTGGAAAATAGCTTGAATTTTTATTGCGTTGGGTTCGCACTTACAATATCCCAAAGACATTGAGTTAAAAATGGAAATGGGCATCTGGTTCTCAACAAATATTTTTATAATTTTCTAATTTCGAATTTTGCTAGTACTAGAAAAATGTAATAAGGAGGTACTACTTTACTCATAAGGTCTGCTCCTCAGACCTTTTTATTCACTACTCCTCAAAAAACTACATCAGCAACGCTACATTGCCATAAATTGCACCGCCAGCTTCATTTCGTCATTAAATTTGAAGCATCCGTCCCTCAGATGGTTCGAACACGATCATTTATCATTTCGCACTCTGACGTCACTGAAAAAACATGGCAAGAACAAATCGGAGGATACAGAACCTTATTGGATAGCATTAGTGTTGGAACAAAAACTGGGATGAGTAGGGTTGCTGATGCAGATAAAGATAGAATAATTCGTACAAGATTTTTTAAATGATTTATTGTTGAATGGGCCCGTTCTTGACCTTGATCACGCCTAATAGAAAGTGATGAATGAGGTCTATGATGGAACGAGCGTGCCCAGAAGATGCCTAAGGCACTGGAGCTCCCACGCACCGCAGAAAGAAAAAAGAAAAAGAAAGAAAAAATGTATATTTGGACACAGTTCGTGAAACAAAAAATACAAAAAACAGTAGGCTGCTCGACGCCGGACTCCGGTGGGAAGGTGGTCGCAAACCAGCTGGGCGTTAGCCTTACCACCGCAAGGGGAGAATTGGCCAGTCAAATAAAGTGTTGGGTGATTGGGTGTGACTGTCCAGGATGCGCCAAGCGCTCGGTTCTGTTGAGTAACTGGCGGAACAAACTGCGCTACACGAGGAGGCTTCTTCATGCATCCCAGATGACCTTATATGAGCAGATAAAACTGTACAGAAGAATCTGTTACGATCATTTGTCATTCGTATAAAAAAATAAAAAAATCTATTTGCATAAATAAGGTACAGAAAGTTCAAAAGAAAATTATATCGATCTCTTATTATGCCTTTAATGTCGGCACATCTTTGACAGTCGTTACGAGTAGTCAGAAGCCCGAAAGTCTGACAACAGTCTTACCAAGGAACATCGTGTGGGTTGTTGAGGTCATAGGCAACTGCCTATTAAAAAAAATTTAAATAAAAAAAAAAAAAAATTGTTAGCTAAACTCCGCTGAAGCGATGTGTATCGATATCCTAAACACGATAAAATAAAAAGAGTTGATGTTTTTTTTTGGGAGGTCAACGACCGCTTTTAGTATTGTTACTAGAAGAATGAGTTGAGAAAAACTGTTTTCTGATATTTTATCGTGTTTAGATTATCGATACCCAATCACGTCTGTAAAGTAAATAAAAAAAAACTGATTTTTAAACTGATATTTCCAGTGAATCATTGTCATTTATTTTTTATGGTATCATGTTGAGACATCGCTGCGGAGTTTATGCATGCCAATTTAAAATAGCCCTGTCTATGTTCGTATTAGACTGGATAGTGACCCTAACATAGTTGAGAAACGGCTAGGCAGACGATGATGATACTCTAGTCGTCTTCAGCACTGGAAAGGATCAACCCTAAAACACTTTAAGAAAACAACAGTCCTGATTTTGTTTCTTATAATGTGAGGCTTTATTTCGTAAATACAAGATGGAGGAATAAGTCGAATTGATGGGAGATTGACCTGTCAGGATCCAATTGAATTGCTTATTTATGTGTCACTAACGATTCCTTCTCTTTTAGGAACAGATGGGATTTTTGGTAAAGTTGTTTTGGGGATTGAGTATCAGTGTTGAGTTTATCACTATTTGACTTCTTTATTTGGCTTTAGAAGTTCTTAGTCACAGGAATGGTTTGCTAAATCCATATAGGTGCGGTTTGGATAATATAATATAATAATATAATATAATAATATTCCACAACTATCACACAACGCCATCTAGTCCCAAGCTAAGCAGAGCTTGTGTTATGGGTACTAGACAACTGATAAACATACTTATATATTTCTAAATACATACATATTATAGATAAATTACAACCAGACACAGAACAAATGATCGTGCTCATCACACAAACATTTGTCCTGGGTGGGAATCGAACCCACGACCTCCGGCATAGCAGTCAGGGTCACTAACCACTAGACCATCAGGCCTGTCAAGCCTATAATGTTCCCACTGCTGAAACACAGGTCTCCTCTCTTTGAGAGGGAGTGGGCTGTAATCTACCACGCGGGCCCAGTGCGGGTTGGTAGATGTCACATGTCATCAAACTTTTGTTTCTAGGACATGCCGGTTTCCTCACGATGTTTTCCTTCACCATTTTGAGAGCTATGGTTATGAAATGATAAACACAAAGTAAAGCAACCCACCACCTACAACTCGAAAGTCAGGGGCGTTACCACTGGACCACCACTGCTCTCTGTTTGGATAAGTACTTTAGAGAAATCATCAACAAGATGGGCTTATTACCTGTCTTTGTTTGCTAAAACCTACGAGAAATCATCAATCCGTTTACTATGCTGGTGATTCTGGCAAGTTCCAGGTGTGGTGATTAGGAGGCAAATGATATAAGAGATGATTATGGTTTACTAGCGTCTGCCCGCATCTTTTTCTGCGTGAAATTTCTTGTTACCCGACCCACCCGTCTCATCGCATCGTCTGCTATTACTTCTTTTTCGTTTAGCGTTCTTTCTGAGTTTTTTTTTCTTTTTGCTGGGCTTTTAGGGTCCTAGCGTGATGTTAAATAGCCTATAGCCTTCCTCGAAAATTGGGCTATCAAATGCAAAAATAATTTTTCAAATTCGACTAGGAGTTCTAGAGATTTGCGTGTTCAAACAAACTAACAAACTCTTCAGCTTTTTTATTAGTCTGTAGAACTAATCTAACTAGCCTGTGTTGTCCGACTGCAGGGCAAAGGCCTCCCTCTCCCTTTTCCATACAAATCTGTCTTTCGCGAGTGGCAGCCAGACCTTACGGTAGGAGTCAAGCTCGTCCCGCCATCTTCGTCTTGGCCTGCCGCGATGGCGTCAAGCGTTTAGTGGGACCCAATCGGTGGTTCTCTTAGCCCAATAATTGTCATCTGACATGCGGCAGACATGTCCGGCCCAGTCCCTTTTAATTTCAGCGGCTTTCTGGGTAACGTCCGTTATCTGAGCAACTTGTTTTCATAATAAACTTAAACAAAGGATTGACGGCTCAAAGTCAATCTTGAAACTAGCTCGATAAGACCAAGTAATTGAGGACTTATCAAGACTAGACAAACAGTCGTTATCACCGACAGCACGACGAAATCGACTTAGGAAGTAATTAAAACGAGATTGTCAACTAACAACACTTTTAACTAAATCCCCGAATACTTGGGAACGTAAACAATTTAATTAGAGTTACAAAATTAGTTTGTTAACAAAATCACTGTTTGATGTTTTGAAACTGGCCGGCTGTTTGTTCTTCATATTGTTATTGTGCACCTCGGAAAATAATCGGGCTTTGAATGAGGGTCGGGAATTTGAATCGGGTGGAGACGGGTTCAGCCTGAAATCCCTTGGGATGGAAGATAAGATGGCTGGAATTAAGAGAGATGTAACTAGTTAGTATGTGTGGTTTTGTCTAATTTTGTTGTCTATGATGGTGGCCACTTATTCTCAAAATCTGTACAATTTATTCTGGTTTTGTCAGTTGGAGAAAATTATTCAATCATGTTATAATCAACGATCAATCAACTTCATTAAAACCTTACTATGCAGAATGCGATAAGCCATTTAGATAAATGCGAATTTTCAAAACAACTTTTGCGATTGGAGTAGTGTCGATGCTACCCTATATTTTTTTGTTAGTGGCCGCGTCAGCCATTTTTATTCCGGTGTTAAGAATCAAATTAATAATAGGATTTTACTTGTTTTAGGATTAAAATATGTAAGAGCTTATGTAAGGAAACCTTCCCTTGTCACTCAATCGAAAAATGTGCATCGCACATGTGCATCGTTCATAGATCCCAGACTTGGACTTTGACAAACATTCAAGAGTCCAAACTCAAGGTTTGTCAACGTGCCATGGAGCGCAGTATTCTAGGCGTCAAATTGACAGACTATATTTGCGACACCGCACTGCGCTCTAAAACATAGATTACTGACGTTGTGCAAAAAGCTGAAGTGGGACTGGGCTGGCCACGTCTGCCGTATGCCCAATGGTTTATTTATTAGGCAGCTGTCCCACCGCCAGCGATGAACGAGTAGCGAGTAGAACTACCAACTGAAATCGACTTGGCGAGCGGCGAGCAGCGAGTGTGTAGTTCCGATAGTTTTGTCGCTGGGCTATCAGCGAGTGTCCAAGTGCGATGGGCGATTACTCGCACCACTCGCTCTGGGCGGAGATATATATGTCGAGCTTGAGTCCTGACCGCCAAGCGAGCATCGATGAGCGAGTATTATCTATGATAGCGCTTGTCGCTCAGCGAAAAACCAGTGGAGTCAGTCCTCGCCGGCAGTGGGAACAGTCAGCGATCAACTATTAATATAATATGCATCTCTTTTGTTTACACAGAATGTATATCTATTGCACGTTTCTTTAGCGAGAAAATAGCCGATAGTTAGTCGCTTTCTCGCCGGCGGTAGGACAACTGCCTAAACGATGATTAAAGTTAAGTGACGTTCAAACGTCAAAAATGTATGGTTAAACAGTCGCTAATCGCTACTTAACTTTAAGAAACGTTTATGAATAAAGGGGTTTATTGACAAACCGTTTCTATCATCGGCTGAAAAAATAACAAAAATTTCTTCTTTCTCCTCTTATGTATTCTATTTTTATTAATCTTATAACTTCCGAACCTGTGTACGTATCATCTGTATGCAGATGACTTGCAGTTGTACTGTCAAGGGAAGGTTGATGAATTACCTGACGTTATATATCTTATTTCTTTTTAGTTAGTTAGTCAGTATATTCATGTGTTTATGTATATTTATTTGTGCTTATATTTATATGTAATTAGTTATATGTATATTATATTCATAGTTTTAATAGGTTTATGCATATCTTTATATTTAAAATATTTATTCCTCAATTTTCATGATTGTACCTACCACTGTTTGTCTCTGCATCATCCAAAGGTTGACTGGTAGAAAATTCAGTACATTTATGTGCTTGAAGTATAAACATTTTAGCAAAAGCACTATACATGTAAAACAATGCATCAACCAAAGCTTTACGTTTTTATGACGTTTAGAAGCGTCAGGTGTTTCGTCGGGCCGTCCATTATGTAAGCCCGTCGGCCTGAGAGCGCATTAAGTGTCGGTAATAATTGATGAGCGCATATGTGCGCTAGTGTACACCCGCCGTTTCACATGAGTGCATGAATAAAATAAATATTGGTTACAGGGGGTCTACTCCGAAGTGACACATTCGAATGATCGGAACGATCCGACACACGGCCGAACCGAATATTGTTGCCCTACTACGAAAAAGGTTCGGATTGGCTCAGCTTGGTCGGGACCATAGTCAATGTTCGAAAAGAGTGTCGGAACGAACGAAATGTAGTGCCAGAGGTGAACGTTTTATCGATATGTGTTTATAGTAATTAATACTCATTTCGATATAATTGCACTGTTGAATTACAGCGTAAAATTATTTTTTATAGTAAGAAAATAGAACTTTGCTTTTAATTCAATATTTATTCCTAAGAACATTGTAATATTTCTCGAAAAAACAATATATTTGTAGCTGGCATACAGATTGATTTGCCGATTGTCAAAATAAAAAGAAAATGGATAAAAGTCAAAGGATGACATGTAAACAAACAAAGGGAGAGATTGTGATTTTTATTATTGCAAAATTGAGAAAAAGTACTTTTAAACTCAAACCAACTCATCTGTCGCTATCGCTATAGCGATAATCGTATTTCGGTTGTTTATCGTCAAGTGCTGACTGAAGTGTAAAGTGTTAAAGTCAAGTTATGAGATGTACACAAAAAAACAAGCTAAATATACTATAAACTACATAAATTATTCACTTTACGCGTGATAAAGTGTCCCTTGGGCTTATCGTTTATCATGTTCGTGTTTTGGAAGTTTGGAAATGAAAGTTATGAACAAACATTCTGCAAGAACATGTCACCATGTCCAGACCGACAGCGGCACAAATTGATGCTCTACTCATCGAGATTTGGCCCAGGGCAACTTGAGGACCATCGACAGTCGTACCTACGCTAAATCATCGACTGTGAGAAGAAATTTGCACCACGCTGAATGCTATTTTTAGTCTTACTTGTAACAAATTGAAGATTAGTTCTAGTTGTTTAGTATTGTAAAAATATATATTATTCATTATTATCTAATGATTGTATCAGTCTTTCCCTCTCTCTTTGTACCCTCCTCAAAGCATCTGCGACAAATCATCAGCAAATATAGCAGGCTGATAATATATCACCTGCCGGGAGTTCTCAGATTCAAAATCATCTTGGGTTAACTCCGGAGCACTCACTCCGGCCCTTACCTATGCACATATTATGCAAAACACAGCAGGGTAACATTATTCTGCCTGCTCTATGTGCATCCTAGTGCACCTCTCTTGCTGCCAAGAGACACCTCCATCAACCCTTGACTATCCCAAATGTGTGTTCAATGGTGGAGCAGGCACGCTGTTTACAATAAAAAAAATCTAGAGCATAAACCTTAAAAAAATAGGTTGGTACAATTTCCTTACACAAATCTTTTAATATCTTCCGAATGCGTGGTCCGATTTACATAAATCCAATTGGAATATTAGTTTTATACACAACTCTATCATTTGAGACCAAATTTATTTCAATATCTACATAAACAAAAAATCACATTTTCAAGTTACGTAATTATACCTATATGACAATCCTTACACATTCCAGAAAATGCCTTACAAACTTACTTTAATCAGTGTTACTGGATTAGGATATGAAAACTAATAGTACAACAAAGCTAGATAAACTAATTACAAACAGTAACAAACATAAAATTGTAATAATTCATTAAATTCGATATGTTACGATACTCAAAAGGTAGCTACTTTGCTGTCGTGTATTTTGACATTAATTTCACGATGTAACTCTTGCCAAACTCAAATTATCGGTTAGTCTTTTCTCGTTCAGAGTAGGGTTTACGATACAACAAGTGTCAGAATGAAGTTCAGTCGGATCCGAACCTACCGAACCAAATAGAATGAACTTCGTAGTAGGAAATGACCGAACATTCGGCCGATACGATAAATTTACCACTTCGGAGTAGACCCCCAGGTTACCGGGCAAACTGCGACTTTTTTGTCGCAGGTACCTACGTTATTTTTAGAATAGAATAGAATGTATTGATTTGCTTTAAAACATGGTACATTTTTTTTCTTACAAATAAATGTTTCGTCATGGACTGGCATGCAAATATTTAAACATACTAAATGTGACTTTAACACATTCATTTGTTAAAATTAAAACATTTTTCATTACATTGGTTTCGTATCTATTTGAACACCTAAGAATAATAGGTATATAAAGTAATATAATTAAAACTCAGCATCATATCTTATATTTATCGCCTATTTTTTTTTTCAAAAAATGATTTTGCTCTATAAAAACAATTATCAATAAGCCATTTGTGTAGTTTTGATTTAAAGCGTTTTAGAGGGAACGGAGAGGACGGAATGTGAAGAGGAATCTTTTGAAACTGGTGGAGAGAACTTACGACAAACTGCATTTTAGTCAGCGTAGGTAAGGCTGACTAAAATACAGTTTGTCGTAAGTTTTGTTTAGTCAAAATCGCGTATTCGATCGCGGATCATACTTCGTTTTCTCGAGAAATTTCAGGTAGGTATCCTGATAAAAATATCCCTTATGCAAATCTTCGACATGGTCTATCTGTGTGTATCCTTTAAGTCTTTTATGTATGATAGAGTGTCAAATATCTTCACATTTTTTTTTTAATTCATTTTTAGCTGTGCCTGCGACTTCTTTCGCGTGCAAGTCGCAAAACAAATAGGATTTCATGGGCTTTATTTATTTCGCGCGGAACCCTAAAACAAATGTAGCCTAAGTTTAAAAAGCTAAAAAAATTGAATTAATACTAGAAATAACAAAATTAAATCCTAACTTAAGTAAAACTATAGAGAGACTCGTAGAGGCGATCGGCAACGGCGGCGACCTCTCGCGTCCGGCCCTGGTTCAAGCCATGGTCCGGGGCGAGAGGGAGTGGGAGGCGGTCACCTCCTTCTGCGAAGAAGTCATGCTAGCGAAGGAGGTGGCGGGACGGCTCAGGGAAAGAGCCGCACGCCTCAGCCGCCGCGGGAGACGCTACGGGCGTCGGGAGCCGCGTGACGACTCCCGGCCACCGTAGGCGCGGGCCTGCGGACGGAGAGTAATGGGTAGCTCCCCGTCCGATCAGGACCAGGCCCGTGCCGGACGGCGCGTATGTGTTCCACGCGCGCCTCAAAGAGATGTCAGCATAAAGGAAGGGGCCCGCCAGGGCCGAAGCCTGCCGGGGTAGCGGGATCGTCCGAAAGGGTTACCGCTGCCCCGGAACATAAAGGGCTAAGGAAGGAACACGGGTGGGTTTTAGTCAGTAAGAGTCTGACACTCCCTTCCGCTCCACCCAGAGCGGGAGGAGTCATTAGATGATTTCCCATCCACAAAAAAAAAAAAAAAAAGTAAAACTATACAGAAACTAAAATATTGCGTCGAAAAATTCGTCCGCATCGCTGTCGACTGATAATGTACCCAAGAGACTGGCGGCATTGCCACGTTGTATGGCAATGCTTAGCCTTTGGCCAAGGTAAAAGCCAGCCCTTGAGTCACGGGAAGTGTCAACCAGCCGTTTCGAAATTTCTTTGAAAAGATCATGAGCACTCGGACCCCACGGCCCGAGGGTTTCAACCCCAAACGGCTCGAAAATATAATTTCCGATAAGGTTATTATATTTTCGCCGCTTGAGGTTTTCCGCAGCCGCAGCAGCAGCGCCAGCACAGCATGCCGAGCCAGGAAGATGGGATGGCGCAAGAGTATCGACACACGTTGCGTCCCACACTAAAGGCCTACCCAAAATATTTTGATTTGATTTGATTTGACTAGTGGCCACTTATGCAGAATCAAAATCTATCGCCGAATGTTACACAAAGCGAGGCCTTTCGAGTTTACAACCAATAAAGGAACCCGATCACATTTTACACTTGAATTTATTAAAGCTTCAGTTTAATAGGAAAATTCCGTTCCGTCTATTTCCATGTTCATTCGCCACGTCCGATTGGATTCCAATGGGTTCGTTTAATTTTTCTTCTGAATGGAATCCTGTGTAATGGCAGCTCAAGTAATTGCTTGTACTTTAAATAACAAACAAATTCAATGGACGGGAGTAAACGATGTCAACGTGGTTATATTTTTTTATTTCATTTAAATCTTTGAACACTTGGGGCCAAATTCATTGGGGTCAATTTCAAAAATAACTGTCAGAATATAAACGTCAATCTATACAACAATTTGCTTACTTTGTAAAGTATTATATTATTTTAATTATTGTGAATGTGAAGACAATGTGGGTCATTTTATTTTTTACTCTTTTCGATTTTTATTATTTCCTTTGTTCTGTTAGTTTTTGTCATGGTCTGGCAGTTTGATTAATTTATGTGGCCTACCCAAATGTTCTTTCTTTGGTATTGTTCGTCGAATAGTTGAGCTCCTTAAGTTTTGAATTGAGCTGCACGATTTCTGACAAATGCGTGCACTGACTGGACAGGTCCACTCAATTTGTGTGGTTCTTTCCTCAAAAGACCATCTCAGACATCGATCTACATGGTCTTTATATAACCTGACCAAGATTATGTCTGGACTTTAAAAGAGACTGTGACCTCTGAGTTTGTTTCGGCCTTTCTTCTCAGAGTAGTCAGATAGGAAACGCCAACCTCATCTACTTTAAAAAAATAAATGACGTGTAAAAGTGTTTGTGCAAACCTACTTACAGAAATTAAATCATTTATCATAATTATACTAATATTAAAGCTAATGAGTTTTTTTGTTTGAAGGCGCTAGTCTCAGGAACCACCAGTCGGATTACGAAAAATCTGTTTTTATTTGATAGCGCAATTCTTGAGAAAAGCTATTTAACACTATGCTAGGACTTTTATGAGCCGAGAATATCTAAAGAAAAAAAAAGTAAGAAAGAATGTTAAGTGAAAATGAAATAACAGCGCGGGTGGGCGATGCGATGCGACAGGGTGAGTCGAGGGAACAAGAAATTTCACGTGGACGAAGTCGCGGGTAAAAGCTAGTATTTTTTTTTTTAAGTTCTGAAAAAGTAATGTAGTATGTCAAGCGCAAAAAGCAATGAAACAATACTTGTAAACAAACAATAGTAATATATGATGACAATATATTGTAACCTAAAACCATTGAGTTATAATGTACTACATTATAACTCAATGCCTAAAACAGACAATATTTTGGTGTTAAAACAACAATTATTGTTATTGTTCTCAATTTTCAATTTGTGTTCTATACACAAATTCAGTAAATTAATGTATTTGGCATAATTGAATTTTGTAGGTGATGCAAATAAGCGCCAAATTATATTATTGAACTAGCTGTTACCCGCGACTTCGTCCGCGTGGGACCCTATTTTTTTCTGAAATAAACGTAGCCTAAGTTACTCCTTATTACATCAGCTATCTGCCAGTGAAAATCCCGTCAAAATCGGTCCAGCCGTTTCAGAGATTAGCCGGAACAAACAGACAGACAAAAATTGAAAATAAACATTATTTTCAATTTTTGTTATATGTACCGTGTATACATCCATATGAATTTAGTAAAAAGCGGTTATTTTAATATTACAAACACTCCAATTTTATTTATTTGTATAGATGTAAGATGTATAGAAGAAAATATAAGAGAATTGTTTACATTACGATCTATTTTGAAAGCATTGTTGTTACAATTTGTATGTTTTAATTAAATTTTGGAGGAGTTATTTGATTAATTCTGTGTTTAATTAATGTCCATTGAGGTATTTTAGGAAGATATTTTGGTCGTGTTCCGTGGAGGTACCAATTGATACCTCCGTGCTTCTGATTACGTGCCTTTCAATTTTTTAAAGTGTGACGCACTATGTTTAAATATACATAATCAGCCTATATAATGTTCCCACTGCTGGGGCAAAGGCCTCCTTTCTGTGAGAGGAAGTGGGCCGTAATCCACCACGCGGGCCCAGTGCGGGTTGGCAGATGTCACATGACTTCGAATTTTTTGTTCTAGGACATGCGGGTTTCCTCACGATGTTTTCCTTTACCGTTTCGAACCTACGACCTACAACTCGTAAGTCACGGCCTTTACCACTGGGCCACCACTGCTCTGTTTAAATTATATGTGTAACTAATTGCCGTGGTTATCATCTAGCTAGACGAAGAGATGGCTGATGGAGTAAAGCTGTGACCGAATGGTGGCCATGGTTCGGCCAAAGAACCCAGGGCCGTCCAAAAGCGAGCTGGGTTGACGATATCGTTAAAGTCGCGGGAAACACCTGGATGAGAGACGCACAGAACCGGGAAATATGGCAGAAGAAAGGAGAGGCCTATATCCAGCTGTGGGTGGTTCCGGGCTGAAATGATGATGATGAGGTTATCATCGCAATTTGTAGATGAATTGGTAATCTTCTTATATTAGCAGATATACACACCCTCACTGTAACTCACATGCCTGTTTACTATTCTCTTTTTTAGGGTTCCGTACCTCAAAAAGAAAAAAAACGGAACCCTTATAGGATCACTTTGTTGTCTGTCTGTCTGTCAAAACCCATTATCTCGGGAACGCGTAGAGGTATCGAGTTGAAATTAAAACCATATACTCAAATCTAAAATCCCTTGAAGCTATGAAAAAATGAAACTTCTAAGTTAACGTAAAAAAAGATACGGCCGTTTATGCCGCAAAAACCGTATATTTAAACCAAGGGAAAAAGCAAGGGGAAAAGTGGGAAGGGGGCTCCAATCACTAATTAAAATAATAAACGATTTTTAATTTTTTTTTTCATTTTCCGATACAGTAAAAAAAACAAAGACCTCTCGAAAACTGTTTGGCACCCACGAAAGTCTGAGTGTGAGTCTGAGTGTGAAACTGTCAAGGAAACTCCAACTTGTAATTACAAGAAAGTTAAAGCCACTCCTCGATTTAGGTATAAGTATCAAGAGGTAGGTAGGAAAAATAAAAACTACTAAGTACTTAGGACATCTGGCAGTTTTTATTTTTCATGCTTACTTATTATTGTTTCCGTATTGTATTCCACCATTAGGCTCTAGACAGACGGACTGCAATCCAACCGCAAATTGCAGTTCGGATGCAGTTTGAATGCAGTTGACACGACTGCAATAGAACTCAACTCATTCAAACTGCATCCGAACTGCAATTTGCGGTTGGATTGCAGTAGAAATGCGGTCCGTCTGTCTAGAGCCTTACAGTTTCAATAACCCAAATACAAAATCAAATATACAGTCGAAAATAACAATCCATACGAGGCACGGAATCGTAAGTAAACAAAGCCGGTTCGTGCCCGATCCACACCGCTCCGCCACAAGCCTACAAAGAAGCCGGCTAAAAATATTGTCCGGTTGAAAGCCGCAAAGCACTCGGTAATCTCCGGTTAAAACTGGGTGAGCGGTGCCGGCGATTTATGAGAGAACCGGACTAGTGGGTATTATTTAAAAATGTTTTTTTTTGTTGGAACATAGATTAGAATGAGAGTGAAAATATGCGGTTGACTTTTTTGGTCGCCCGTGGAATTCATGGCACAAAAATTTGTGTAAAAATTGCATAGGTACATTTAAACTGTAATGGATGATTTGGCTGTTATTTTTCGTAAAACCGGGACGTTGGTACTATTATACCTTTATTTAGGTATATTCAGTACTAATACGTCGTATCTGAATAATAAAATAAATAGGTAAATAATGAATGACAGAAACGAACGGTGGTAAAAAAATTGGTTCATGTTTTCCATTTTTTTAATACTCTTTGTATGCATATGGAAATGAATACTGTTTCCATTCGTTCAGTTGATCCACTCCAGGGTAGTAGGGGTTTCATGCTTTCAGTTCATTTTGCTTGTTTCTACGAAAACTGAAGTTTTCAATATCCATGTAAGCCATAGGCAAAATCTAGGTACGAAAAGGCTTTATAACTGAACTCTTAATTAACTCTATAGGTGTAAAATAAGTATTTCTTGCAAAGAGAATATTTAGAAAGTGGTAATAAAAAACACCAGCAAAGAAAATCGACAAAATAAAGAATATCAGCAAAAATTAAAATACTTACAGTAAATAAATTATTGCTAATATTTTTTCTCTATTTTAGTTTTTAAAATTTTTTTTTTGTTATTTTTTTTTTTTTTTGTTTTAATTGTTTAGTGGAATTACATTTAATGCCTGCTTAATTGTATGATGCCACTATGTTCACAATGTTTTATGCTCACAATTTGAATTTATATAGTTTAAAACTGTAAAGTGCCACAAAAACGTGAGAGAAAATAAAATAAGCTTATTATTATTTAATTTGCAAATAAATTTCCTATTAAATAAATAAGTTCTAACCGAAAATGCATTACAGAAATTCCTTTATCTAACATTTCGCACAAACAAAGCTAATTTTGTTTCCTTCGCAATCAATTTAACATTTTCAATTTCACAGTACATTTGCATTGTCTCAGTTAGATGTTGTCTAGTCATGCCAAGTGCTAACTGCAATTTACCAGATAAAACTGGATGGAACCGGTTTAAAGCGCTTCGCTAGAATTTTCTTTTGCATGTAATTTTGTAACTGTTTTTGTTTTATTTGTGAATTGTGTGGGAGTTGCTACTCGTTAAATGAGCAATTCTTTTTCAAATATTTTAGTTTAGTTGGAAAGTAAATAAAGTTGTCTGAATACTAACTAGCGTCTACAGTTTTTAATTAGGTAAACTGAACTTTTTAAAGTTTGTTAGTTTTCACCAAAAAATTCAAGCTTAGATTAGATTGGATTGAAAGATACGAGGAATAATAATGCTGCGTTTTGGTAAACATATATTTTAATAAAAAATCAAATATTAAAATATAACATAAGGTTATAATATAGAAAAGCGCACAACATTGAAAACACTAATTTTATTAAAAAAAAATTACATAACATTAAATAACTTCAAATCGAAACCAAGATCCTCTTCCTCTCTCCTACTTATAATAATAGAATCCTCACTCGTGATCTCAGCCATTTAATAATTGATCGACGAAGAATACACGTTAGACCAGACTGCCTGCCACAGATATTAAAAACCCAGAACGATAATTAAAAAATCGATTCGAAATAGGAACCGAAAAAATCGAAGCACGCCTGAATAGTCCGAGATTGAATTTCTCATCTTCCCGGCGCGGCGGGCCGCAGAAATTATTATGTCGCTTGCAGTGCCCCCGTCTTCGTCCCAGTCGATTGCTCAATTTATCAATACAGCTTTCCCCCTTCATAGATTAAAGAATACAGTTTTGGTCCGCAGATAAGACATACAATACCTGAAGGTCAAAAGGGATGATGACTAATATTAGAAATGTTCAAAGAAATGGAAGGCATAGTAAAATGAAATAATCGAAAAAAATCTGTAAAATCTATGGATATTTGGAAGAACTACACGCTTTAAAAGTTTTTGACACGGTATGGCGCTAGTATGAAGTTAAAAAGTCGTGACGTCACTTCTGTGGTGTGCCGTCTTTATCTAGCAGGTATTTTAAAACGTTTCTAACTTGGCAATTTTTTAAGCTCGTAGACTTTTTGTAGTAATGTTTGCACTATTTGCAAACAAATATTTATTGAATTTGAAATTAAAAAAAATGTCATCATCCCTATTCAGCCCCAATCCCCGGGTTAAAACGTTCAAAATTTAGTAGCAATCTCATCTCAGACTATCAATGTAAAAAAGTTGTCTAAAATGTAGATAATTAAGAGGTCATTTTGACAGATTGAGACTGAAATTTCATGCGAACGTTCTTAAAAATACGGGCATTTCCCATTTGTTCGTTTATAATGTTCGGCTCTGTTGCGCGTCGTTCATGCTACCTTTGCCACCTTTAGGTATGTGTGACAATGGTGCCGATTCCCTTGTTCACAAACTAAACTAAAAAGTTCAGTGCATCTTTCTATTTCATTAAGAAAAGGACAGAAGATAAATTTTAGTTTAGTTCTGTCAAATTAATCAGCGCCTGACACTACTCCATACAAGTTTAGAAGTGATTAAAACTTGCCTACTAAAGTTACGTCAGGCGCTGATTAATTTGACAGAACTAAACTAAATTTTTTCTTCTGTCCTTTTCTTAATGAAATAGAAAGAAAAAGGTGCACTGAACTTAAATTTAGTTTAGTTTGTAGACAACAGAATCGGCACCAGTATGTCTTAAAATTGATGTGCTAGAAAATTAAATTAATAAAAAATATAGGATTTTTGCCTGTATCTCAACCTAATAATGTGCTCTATTTAGGGCCTTAGCATACAATATCTTTTAATATCTGCGATCGGCGATTTTCAAATAAAAAAAAAAATAAAAAAATGCATTAATACTGCATCCCGTTTCGACGACTGCGCGGATGCGTCGTTGACTTATAGCAGTTCAGCATGTTCCCACTGCTGGAACACAGGCCTCCTCTCTAATAGTGGGAGTGGGCTGTAATCCACCACGTGGGCCCAGTTTTTCTGACGATGTTTTCTTTCACTTTTTATAGAGCAGTGGTGATGAAATAATTTACATAAACTAAAACGCCTGTCTGGGTTCGAACCTATGACCTACAAGTCGTAAGTCGCGGCCGCTACCACCACTGCTCCACTACAGCAGTATCTCAAAAACATTTATCACAATCAAGCGCGCTTACTTGAGTCTCCAAGTCCGTTTCTGCCTACATCCATGTCTGCGACCAGGAACTCAAGCCAGGCCGCCACCCGACCGCCGATTTATTTGGAACCTCAGACTGTATCACTTACGTAAGATTGAGTCGTCCCCAGCGCTGGAAGATATTGCTGACTGCCGTGTTTGATTGTGACGGGTAGCGGCTTAATGAGGAGCAGGAGTTGGAGATGCATTTTATATTGCTCTTATATTTCTAGTACGTTATTGGGTGGCAAACAGAAAGAAGATTGTTTTTCTTTTTTTTTTACTCCCTAAACTATAGCTTTTTAAATGATTTTTAGGTTATGTTCGTTTTCGCAATATTCCCGTTAGACGAAGTATAAGTAATTATTACTGCTACTGTAATCTAGAGGTCATAAGGAACATATCAACATGCGTTTCATTTGTAGACGCCACAATTTTTGGGGGCCTAATCGCCGAACAAAAAGAACTATCTCCTAGGTAATTGTAAAGGCGTCAGAAAAGTGAGATGCGTAATACTCGCAACCGGTAACTTTTAAGTTACAGTACGACAGTTTTAGTAACTGTAATTTTTATGAACGGTCGCATTCTAATCTGACTTACTCTGTCTTTTTATGATTGTGTTTAGTTTAGTTTATGATCTTCCTGCGCGAGTCAAAATAAATTTATTTTTCTTCATCTACTTACATTTTGACAAGTTTTTACCGACTTCAAAAAAAAGGAGGTTATCAATTGAACTGCAATATATTCACATAATTATGAAAATCTATTAGGGCTTCCAAACAAATATATTATACAAAATTTTATAGATGTACGTATGTTTGTCCACGCATTTCTCCGCAACATTTAATCGGATCGTGACCATTTTTTTTGTTGGTTTACATTTACTTCAACTTAGAGAACAGTGCAAGTTTAATTAAAATCGATTTAGTAATTTTCAAGATATGGACTAATACGTGTAAGTGTGACGGCCTGGCTTATTGATACGAGCTACGGATGTAGTGTCAAAGGGAAACATCTCAAAACTTTGGTCAAATTCTAGTGCAATATTTACAAAAAAACTATTACCTACTTATTACAAACAAATATTCCAGTTTTTACCTAAAACTAAAAATTACGAAAAAAAAAGTCATTTAATAAAAATTAAATCGACTTGGCAAAAACTAAATTATACAGATCCCGAGACACCGACTTCCGAAATTAAAGTTATTTCATAATTTTGAGTTAATTTCTTTTTGAAGTCGATTTAATTTTTTTTAATTACATTTTTGACATTGTTTGTCGCTGAGATGAGACTGCAACTATTTTTTTAACGTTTTTGTTTACAGGCTGGCTTTTAGGTATTTGAACGTGAACGAAACAAAAGGAATATGCAAGGATCATTGCACTCGGTATTTTGTAGTTTCTACCAGCCCCTGTAGGAAAGAGTAGTGGTGGCCCAGTGGTAGGTAAAGGCCGCGACCTACGTGTAAAGTATGTACAGACGCCAGCACATCAAGCTACCCGAAATTGTCAAATTTTCCCAATCAACTTTGAACTTTATGGTTCAGCGATAAAGCTGAAAATGTATTAAAGAAATTTGACAGATTTTAGTAGCTTTTTGTGCTGGGAGCAGTGGTGGCCAAGTGGTAACGGCCGCGACTTACGAGGTGTAGGTCGTGGGTTCGAACCCAGATAGGCGCTTTACTTTGTGTAAATTATTTCATCACCACTGCTCTCAAAACGGTGAAGGAAAACATCGTGAGGAAACCGGCATGTCGTAGAACCAAAAATTCGAAGAAATGTGACATCTGCCAACCCGCACTGGGCCCACGTGGTGGATTACGGCCCATTCCCTCTCACCGAGAGGAGGCCTTTGTCCCAGCAGTGGGAACATTATAGGCTGATTATGATTATGATGTGTTGGTGTCTGTACTTTATTTAGCAGGCAATTTATATACTTTGTATCCACTTCCTCTGACTGAGAGGAGGCCTCTGTCCCAGCAGTGGGAACATTATAGGCTGATTATGATGCTATACAGATAGGAAAATATATGTAATGCAAACAAGTACACCACCTTTCTGATGGATGCGTTGCCATTCCAGACGCGAAATATCCATACCAATAGTAATGAAACAACTAACTCACTTTTGGTTAGTTTAATTTAAATTTCAACCACAAATGACGAAAAAATCTTTTTGAGATCTACCTAACTAATCCCAAAAAGGTTCCTGACTACATTAAACCGAACTGTGCTATAACTGGGCCAGTAAAGATTTAATTTACCCTTAAAATAGGCACGATACCCATCTATGTCGTGGTCTTGACCACAAAAACGTTTTGGGTCCATCCCTAAGGGTTCCGCCGCTTGATGTAATATTAAAATATAGGTAAATGAGCCGAATAACGGATTGGAACGCTCCAAATATCGTCACGTGTTGTGACAGGATTAAGGGATCGGTTGGAATGCTTTATATTAATTTTGCAATAATAGAATGATGTATGTTTATGAGGGATGTAAACCAACCACGTGAATTGGTCTATCTACGAAGGTATCAGGTTGCCTGCATTTTGGTCCATTAACACATTCAACATGGGGATAACTTGTTCCCCGGGTAGTAGCTTAACCGCCGGATATTATGTACGTATGGTTAGTCTGGTGCCCGGAAGTCCGAAAACCGGCTTAGAAGACCGGTTAAGACGAGGATTAGGATATTATTATAATGTATTTATGTTTGGTAAATATTTGAGAAGAGCTCGACAGAAGATTCAGTGTTTGTTAGCGAATAAACAATGGAAGAAGTATTGAACGCATCCGTAACGAGAGTTTAACTGAATTCAATCAACTCAGCCTATCACAGTCCACTGCTGGACATAGTAACGGTGGAGTTTCTTGCCCATTCTTCTCCAAACGAAAACTACCTTTTGGAAGGGGCGACTAGAATCAATTTCGTTTTATTATAATTTTTGACGTTCAAAAGCGCCTTTAGTGTGCCTATTTGAAATAAATGATTTGAATTTGACTTTGATAGCCCTCTCCCATGCTGCACCATAAAACCCTGTTCTCCGCCTTCCGCATCCAGTCTGTCCCAAACACATTTTTGAGTTCGTCTATCCATCTAGCTGGGGGGCGTCTCACACTACGCTTGCCGATACGCGGTCTCCACTCCAGGACTAGTCTGCTCCACCGGCGCGGCGGTCCTTCGACAAACATGGCCAGCCCACTGTCACTTCAGCTTGCTTACTCTGAAAGCTATGTCGGTAACTCCGGTTCTTTAACTACTTCAATTATTCTTATCGAGGTATGAGGAACAGGTTGTAAAGTTTACTCATCCTCCATAGAAAAGGGAGGATCCTCCGACCAGACGAGTGTTGTTTTTGGTGGGCAATTGCCCGAAGAATGATGTCGGACGTTGTATTTGTATAGGTACGCTAGTTGCGCGGTAAACTCTGCTTGCGCGATGCAGGATTTTGCGTGACGTCATTATGATGCATAGTTCGCATGTGGCAGCGTAGATTCTCACCTAAGCAGTAAAATAAGTATGGATATATCTACGAGTAGTAATTACTTAACGCTGTTAACATTCAATAATTATAATAAACAATTTTGAGGAGCATTTAGAGTATTAATAGCTGGAGTCAGCTCGACTTAATTAAAATTAATGAATGTTCGATCCATTTGGGCTTTCAACGAGTTTTAGTTCGATAAACAGTAATTCGATGTATTCGACAGTATATGTAAACCTGTGGTCACACGGAGGCGAATCCTGCCGTCGTCGATTCGAATCGTCGATTGTTTTAATGTCTCGCGACTAATTACACCGCCGGTTTTAATATCTCCATACAAGTTAGTTGACATTTAAAACGACGCGAGCGAATTGCGTCCCGCATCCCGCACGGGATTCGCAAAAGGGAATCTACTTCCTAAGCACGTAGTCTGTAGGTTTACGGACGTTTCCTACTCCGTATCACTCCTACGGTAAGAATGAATGAAAACACAATTTATTTATTTATTTAAACTTTTCGCACAAAAAGGTGCAAAGGCGGACTTAATGCTTTAGGCATTCTCTACCAGTCAACCAAGGGCGGTGAAGAGATTAGTCAGCAGATGCTTTGGTTGAGAAGAAAAACTATTTGACAGTTGTCCCTACGGCCGCGGATGTATTTAAGTATGCTCAGTCCGAAAAAAAATATTTGGCACCCGTTTCTTCGGATCCTTTCGGACGAGCTCGTATCTTCGTTGAAGGACTCAGTAGACTCCCAGTTTAGCCAGAGCTTTACCTCTCATTTACACTATGGTAGATGGAACTACAAAATAGCTACATTAACTAAAACTCCAATTACAAAAAGTTAATTTCCTCCAATTACGGCTTGAATAATTGAAATGAAAACGAACCAACTTCAAAGCATTGTTCGTAATGAACGCTAACCATTGACAAGACTTCATGAAACGAGATACCAATACTTGACACCGTACAAAGAATCGTCAGCGGAACGTGAAATTTCATCAAACGTTGAACTACACTTAGACACTCAGCTGAGATATAGACCTCGGAATATTTAAAATGGCGTAAGTTAGACGCGGATATTCGAGATAGGATAAAAAGACGATAAATATGTGTAGGCATTATTGGGGAGATTTGACCTATATGATGAATCCTATCGATAAGGGGGAAAAATATAGAAAAGTGACTTTTTAAATATCTCAAAATCTAGTCAGAAAGAAAAAAAAGAAAGAAAATACGTTTATTTGCGGTGAACATGACGCAAAAATTAACATAAACACAAAACTAAAATAAAAAAAGAAGGTAAGGGAAACATGCGTCACATCCACGCAAAACGGCTATCGCTCAGCATTCTGCTGCGATCTCTAGTTAAATCTACAACATGAATTTGTTGGCCTAGACAAGTGGCAATCGCTTCGTATTTCTACAAAGACTTTCAATAGAAGCTTTCGGTAGCTTATGTCAATCTCATAATGTTTTATCTTTTCCATTATTATTATCTCTCATAGAATGTCACTTTGACTAGGCCCTCTGGTTATAAATACAACAGCAAGAACAATTGGCTGAATGTTTTCACACAAGGGCAACCAAATTAAAAGACCAAAAAAAATGTAACATGCCATGTGTGAAATGATATCATCATCTCGATACAGGATTCATCACAACTGTTACTAGCGGATAGTCGCCATCTAGATCAGAAAGATAGTTATTTTGGATCCACCTCTGCGACATAAGGGCGTTAGCAAACATGTTGCCTCAAGCATCAGCGATCAGCGATTCAGCCGCTTTTCGCCGCGGATACCTTAGCATCGATAATATTAATCAGTAGTCGCTTTTCGGAGCTCAATACAGCGACTGATAGAGAAGACACAATTTTGATACCTTACTATAAATGATAAATGATTTATTTCTGTAAGTAGGTTTGTACAAACACTTTTACACGTCAATCATATTTTTTTTAAGCTAGATGAGGTCGGCGTTTCCTATCTGACTACTCTGAGAAGAAAGGCCGAAACAAACTCAGAGGTCACAGTCTCTTTTAAAGTCCAGACAAAATCTTGGTCAGATCATGTGAAGACCATGTAGATTGGTGTCTGAAATGGTCTTTTGAGGAAAGAACCACACAGATTGAGCGGACCTGTCCAGTCAGTGCAAGCATTTGTCAAAAATCGTGCAGCTCAACTCAAATACATCTAAAACATCATAACGCATTACAGCCTTGATGAAGTCGTATAATCGCCGATCGCTGAAGCAGGAAGTAGCAAATCTGTTAAGGCATAAATTCTGTCCTTTAGAAATGTGTGTGTTTTCTCTATTTGTGTGTGTAAGTGTAAAGAAATGTCCTCGAGTCTTGTTTAATCGGGACCTGACAAACTACCATTGCTGCGAAATAGGCCTCAAACGGTGGTTTCGATTGGTCCAAGTTAGGAGTACATTGGCGAGCTTTACTTGAAATATTGGTATGAAAATAGAAGAAGGGGTATCAGTCATCCTAAGACACTACATTGGTACATAGTGCTATTACAAGAAGTTGTTGGCACTTTGCCCTGACGAGGAGATGATGCTGTCGTTGACATATTATACAATATGTAACAAAAACCCTGTCCGATCCAATAATGGCGTATTCCTGGTTAATTGCTTCGTTGACAATCCATACAACCATGTAAGTCAAAGTTTTACCAGCATCTTGACAGAACTGCCTCAAACCTATGTCATACCGACCCCACTCAGGCATAGACGTATTTCGACTGGTGCCTGAGAATGAAAATGGAGCATTTATTTCCAAATAATATAAATCGCTATCGCCCCTCACTCGAACCCCCAATCCCTTGGGTGAGGGTTGAAACTTAACCCAAGAACCGCGACTTCTCTTTGAAATATAGCTGTAGTTTATCTCAGAGCAATGTTAGCTTTTGATATAATTTGTAATCTGTTTCTGGTAACATCGTTTCGTAATTTCAACGACAAATGTCAGACTCTTCGTGTGATTAATGGGTTTAATTATGTATTTAATAGTCTTATATGCTCTAGAATTTTCGGAGTTGGAAATAATTGTGTTGCTTTCTCTGTAATGTCTTCGAGTAACAGTAATTACATCGTGTAACGTAAATGTAACGCTAATTACGTGTCTTGTATTCATACGAGTACGTAGTTTGAATTTTTTTAATATTTGAAGATGAATATTTTGTCTGTGCTAGTGTGATCATGATCACAGTGTCTTTAGGAATGTTTACGACGATAATGAAATAACTGTCTCTTTGATTAAATCATTGTGTATTCATTTATTCTTCATAGCGTGTTGATGGCAATCTATATAGAATACAGACAGCCTGGAATGGAGCAACGAGCTTGGCACCTTCAATAGCGTCCAGGTACAGGAATCAGCTACTGTAGCGTCTTCGTAACGCTGCAGGAGTTGATTCCTGTAGCGTGCAGACAACACGACACGCTGGACATGATTTTAAATGGTGGGTCAACACCACACACTCAAGCACACTAATTGTGTAACACATTATCAATCTCATTCTGAATCATCTATACAAATAAATAAAATTGGAGTGTCTGTTTTTAATATTAAAATAACCAATTTCTAATAAAGTTCACCTCTTATAACTTATGAAGACACAGGTGGTCTGACACCGCTGTTATAGTCGATTATATATATATGTTTGTGGTACTTTAATGTCCCTGTAGGCGTCTTCATGTCTAGACAGAAGCCTACCAAGTTAGGGTGTAAAGTTCACTCATCCTCCATAGAAAAGGGAGGATCCTCCGACCAGACGCGTGTTGTCTGGTGGGCTACTGCCCGATGACTGATGTCGAAACGTTGTTTATATCGAGACTAGTAATTAGTGGCCGATACTTAAACACATGATTGTACCTACTCATCATAAATTCACAGCAAACAACTTTCCCAAGGAAACGATTTATTTTAAATTTATCAGGCCAATGACCCCAATCACTCCAATAGAATATTAAGTACCTACCTCACAAGAATAATGTATTATTCTGTCTTTCTTTTTCTTTTTTTTTGTACCATCAGCTGTAATTGAATCATCATCATCTACCTAGCCTTTTCCCAACTATGTTGGGGTCAGCTTCCAGTCTAACCGGATGCAGCTGAGTACCAGTATTTTAGCCTATCTGACCTCCACAACCCAGTTATTGGGTCATAAACCCCATGGTATGACTGCTTGTCAGACTTTCGGGCTTCTGACTACTCGTAACGACTGTCAAAGATCCTCGAAAGACAGCCGGGACCAACGGCTTAACGTACTTTCCGAGGCACGGAGGAGTCTTGGTATGTAAAGATGGTCACCCATCCACAGACCAACCGCGGCAAGCGTAGCTTAACCTGATCGATCGACCCATGCGGCTGTTATTACTTATATGGTTAGTAATCCCTTTTTACAATCAAAACTATTTTTACTTTTACCATGCATTATTCTTTTTTATTCATTTGATAACCGCGCGCGCTAGCTGTTCTGTTGGGGTGACTGGGGTCACGCACTTGGTAAATAAATAAAAATACCTTTCTTTGGGAAAGCTGTTCTGAAAAATCCGCTGTTTAGTCGTTTATGTTCGCCTAACTGGTCAAAATGTACTGAACAGCAGTTTTTTTTTTTCGCGATTTCAGGTTTGGTCCCATAGTAAAAGTTGTTTGTTATCATGTGTAGGCTACAATCACGTGTTTAGGTATCGGTCACTAATTACCAGTCACCCTATATATAATATACATGTAAAAATAACCAGTAACCAAGCTAACTGTGACCAAGCTGTAAGCTTAGAAATTTTTCGTCGGTTATAGAAAAAATATTAGTTGTTTCATACAATTTGGCCGCGTAGGTACCTATTGCACTTTTCTATGATATCTAGCTGATTTTTTTTATAACCGTCGAGAAATTACTACATAGGGACTCTAGAATTATATGCTGAATTCATGATAACAGTTTGCGCACTGGTTTTTTTTTCCTGTACGTATGTAACCATTGCAGACCAATCTCCTATAATTATACGATTTATTAGATCTTGTACCTAATCGTTAAAGTTTTAAGGCATCTCTGTGGAAGAGGAATAAAAAAAATGCTTTGTAAATAGGCTTCGGATAGGCATAGGATGCCTTTGAATTTTTCTACCAGACAACCCACTTACATGATGCAGAGACAAACAATGTTAGATGCAATATTGGGAATTGCCGATGAACAAACCGAGACGAAAACGGCGCGGGACGCGACTGCGCCCGCCTTTTTGTTTTAATGATTAGGAGTCACGCGACTATTCGGGCTAAGTTTGAACACCTCAATAACATAACCGGCGTGAGCGAATTTTATCCCGCATCCCGCGCGGGATTCGCCTTAGTTTGGCAAGGGCTTTGTTTATTCTATACAAGCAGCTGCATCACAAAACTCTCTAATAACAGGAACTAACAACCCCAAACTCCGAAATACCTTATTTTACTACCTCGCCATACAGTTCCACTCAACAAAAAGCAAATAAAGCTAATCGCCGGGAAACTTGTCGGGAGCAGAGAAAACATTACAGCCACAGTTTCATAACTACGGTCCACTGCGGCCATTTTGTGCGCCATAAATTAACAATAGTTAACCCACTCTTTACAGAACAAATTAGCCAGTCTCGATAGTTCGTGGACTGCACTGATATTGTGAAATTGTGGGAAATGAAGGAGAGAGGCGGAGCGGGTTAACTTACTTTACGTCCTTGTTGGCGATCCTCAGAGGTGTTATAAATAAAATAGCGGACTGTAATAATAGTTATAGTTCGTATATTGAACATACGGACGCGAGCCTCTCGGACCGTTGTATTTTAAGTAAAGGATAGTGCAGCGATCGGTACCTCGTCCCCCGATCCCCGCACGCCGCCGCGCTGTCACGCTCCCGTAGTCGCAGTGGCGGGCGGTGCTACGTTTTGTCTCCAACATCCTCACGAACGCAACATATTTCTATTAACTTTAACTGTCTGTTCATCATCATAATTCTGCCGAAAGACGTCATCTGCCGGACACAGGCCTGCCCTTCCACAAGCATCGCCATAAAAATCGATTCTGTGCTTCTCGCATCAAGAGGCACCCGCAACCTTCACCTACGGGGTCATTGATTAACACACTAACAGCCGTTGGTCGTGCAACTGATCACTCTCCGGTCGTGACGAATTGCCGTCCCATCGTACTATGAGAGTGAGGGAAGAGGAAGTTTAGTGCACCTGTGTCTGCGCGCACACTTGTGCACTATAATATCTCCCGCGCCGAAGGCTAGTCTCCGTTGAGATTGGCCGCCATGGCAGAAATACGGTCTGGAGAACTATTATTATTATTAGTACACTGCTAAAGAGATTAAAGAGGGAAATCCTTATAAAAAAAGAAAACAAATTCACCTTAACACAGACATACCCCGAAGAACCACCTGTCCAATTAAATGAAAAGAAAAAAAAAACCTGTGAAAATCACGAAACTACATTTCTTTTATCTTTTCAAATCGCTGAAGCACTCCGTCTCGCTTCGCTTATCAAACACAGACCGCTTTATTTCTCGTCCAACGCAAACTTTCACGAGAATTTCATGATTTATTCGTTTGACTTGTTCTTTTATTGAAAAAAGGACTTCAGACGTTTTTCCGCGTCTCCCCATTTGAATATTTTGATGTAATAAAAATTATATCGTATTTTATACAGGGTTATTATTGATTATTTCGTTTGCTTGTAAACACAACCAACGCACAGCCTAATCCGGTGGGCTTAGAAACATGACATTTTGTACAAGAGTTATTTACATACCGAAAGTGGCACTCTTCTTCTTAGCGGGTCGATAGCAATCTAAATGTACTCGGCCCAGAATTCGGCTACTTGTTTGACGCCATCACTAGCGTCCATCAGTTCCTGTAACGTGCAGCTGACAGGACACGCAGGGCAGTGGCATTAAGAAAGGATTTTTGAAAATGTATTCCCTTCAGGATTATTTTTTTATTGAAATGAACAGCAAACAGTTACTTTATAAGAATTTACAACTAATTTAATATAAACAATTTTATTAATAATAATGTATAACCCACAACGCTGCGCGCTGTCCACAGGTAGACATAATAGTATATTATGTAATCGCTAGGAGTTTTAGTAGCAGTACGTGCAGTAATTCGTTGTATAAAATAAGGTTTAATAGTTACCGACATGTATTGCAGAGTAAGCAAGCTGAAGTGGCAGTGGGCTCGCCATGTTTGTCGAAGGATCGATGGCCTGTGGAGCAGACGAGTCCTGGAGTGGAGAGCGCGTAACGGCAAGCGTAGTGTGTGACACCTTATGAAAGTAGCTGGGGCAGACTGGATTCAGAAAGCGGAGAACAGGGTGTTGTGGCGCAACTTGGGAGCGGTCTATGTCCAGCAGTGGACTGCGCTAGGCTGAGTTGATTGATTGGAAAGCACAAATGGTCCCCTTGGTTTGATATAAATTTTCAGAAGTGTTTTTTTTTCTAATCTAATAAAAAATGAAGATCACAATAAAAGGTTCTAAATATTTAGAATAAAAACCTGCTCCAGCTATATTAGCACTCGTACACATTACAATAATATACCTCACAATCAAATTGTCCAAACCACCGCACATAAATCCGTTAATTCGTGATTTCTTGTCGCTGGGGTCTCGACCACATCATGATATATGTGGGTCCAAACCCTTCTATTATCATTAATTATTCTCCATACATCTGTCCCTTACTTATCAGTACAAGAACCGAACCTCTAAGGGTTCCTAAAAAACGAATTGATATCATCGTACAAATTGGTCGTTAGTATTAATCGGGACTTATTTGATGAAATATGGAGTCGGGTGAAATTATCGCGGGATTAAACCTTATAGTTTGTGAATAGGGTTTATGATTGAAAGTATGCTTGTGCAGTTATTTTGATGTAGGTATGCGTCAAAAGTTAGATGAAACTTGCGTCATTAAAAGTCCTAGGCTTAGGAGATGACAGTGTAGCGGTATCTACAATGCCACATGCGAACAACGCGTCATACCGACGTCACGCAAAATCCTGCATCTCGCAAGCAGAGTTTACCGCATAATTAGCATATATACAACGGCCCGACATGAATCATCGGGCAGTTGCCCGCCAGACACCGCACCCGTCTCGTTGGAGGATCCTCCCTTTTCATAGAGTATGACTGAACTTTACACGCTGTTCCTCTTATCTCTATAACAGCCTCTGGTACGGGAAACAAAATTGTATTGGTCCACTCAAATCTGTGTGGTTCTTCGCTCTTCTCCACTCAAAATACGTTCTCAGACACTAATCTTCACATAATTGGACCAAGATAATGTCTGGACTTTAAAAGAGACTGTGACCTCTGAGTTTATTTTTGTGTTCCTTCTTAGAGTAGTTATAGGTTAGAAACACCGAGTTCATGTAGTTTTAATTTTTTTAAATGTTTTTACCACCAATCTACAGGAATAAAACTTTATTTATCATGTATAGGCAGATCTTGGAACCGGTACCAAAAGTACAGGTTCTGTACCGGTACCTACTCAGCAATTCTTGCCATTTCGGTACAGATGCCAGCACAATCATCAAGCTACCCGAAACTGTCAAATTTTCCCAATCAACTTTGAATCGAATGATTTAGCGATAAAGTTGAAAATCTAATAAAGACATTTTTGACAGATTGCAGTAGCTTGATGTGCTGGCGTCTGTACATGGATACCGGTTCAAGAAGTATCGGTACCAAATTCAGGTACCAGCAGCGGGGCAATTGCGTAACATACTATCAGTAGCAATGGGTTTCATTTTGACAGTTCAACAGCATTCATTGCGTTATTTACGTTGCTGAGCAGATACATTTTTTGAACATATGAAGCAATGGATTAGCAATATCTTTCAAAATCATTTAGATTGGGATTAAATGTGTGTTACCTATGACGGTGCTGGCCTGTACATAATTATTATCATGTCATTATTGAAATATATGTAGTTTGCCAGTAACAAAACATACAAAAAGTTGTCGACCATAATATTAGATTTTAGTAATTGTATACGCGAAAATTCCTGGAAATTGCAATTTGAGAGGACTGTTCGGAGCATAATAACATAGTCGTAATTACAGCGGTATTTCCTTTGAGTTCATTAATGTGACCACGAACTGCGAATTTTATCATTTCAGACGAAAATTGTGTGCGACTGTTCCGTGTTTATTTGAAAATATCTTACAGAGTATGAATTTAACGTGAATACAACTCAGTTGTAAAGGTTTTTTCACTTCTCATGCTCCAAAAGTTCGTCTTTATGTTGTGCTTAGGCGACATAAAATCGCCATTTATGTTCTAGTGCATAAAGTAGTTTTTTTTCTAAAACTAAGATAATCGGGCCCAACAGCCACACGCACAATATAACTTCGCAGATTAAAGTCGTTATTTATTTAATTTGCTTTAATTTATACCACTTCCGTACTGTTTTCTATCGTTAATTCAATACAATCAGATAAAATAGTTATTATTTAAAAATGCAAAGAAACGTTTTTATGACTTGGCAGTATAAAGTGTCGAATGACACATGTTGAAAATTAAAAAAAAAACTTTTAAAAAGTTTCGTGGCGAGAATTAGCTATGCTCTTCTTCAAATTTGCAGCATTTTTGATTAATTATATAGGTACTGTTATATACTTTATGCCTGTTTCATTTTCTCGCAATCGAAGTGAAAAGCAGAGTGTATAACTCGGGCATAAACGAGCCATTTTATGCACTAGTTGTACAATCTACTATTATTTGCTATGCAGCAAACAAGCCAACGAACCTCTTGATAGAAGGCAGGCATTGCGACCAACGTGTCGAAAATGACACATTTCAATTACCTGATTTGCCTTGCTCCAGACAGCAAATAACCGTCGGGGATGAATAGCGGTCGTCTGTTTGATTTAAACTGACAATTTTCGGGCTTCGATTTATGAACAGCGAGCGTGACTCCTTCCTCCTTGATTGATGATCGATTTGGTACGGAAGCGAAACAACTTAGTTAAAAATATGTTTATCTGTTATTCAGTAAATAAGCCAATTACCCTCGAAACTCAAGCTCAAAGCAATATTTAACTCAAACTAATTACTCTTGAATTGTCTAGGGGAAGGTCAGTCAGAAAGATGGAGCTAATTGCCCATTCTAAAGCGGCATAGCTTTTTATGTTAGTACAGCGGCATGCGACCACGGGAAGGTACTTTCTTGCTTCATCCTTTTCAGTAGTCGGTTTTTACTTTTTAAACTTATTTTTTATTTAATTATTTTGGGGCTTATTTAAGTAATATTTATATTTTCGAAATGTGCTAATTAAGCCCTTTCATTTGATACCCAAAACGGCATGATTAAAAAAAAATATGTTTTAGGTCATGACTTTATGTTCACTAGAGGGCGCCATATTTATTGTGACGTCACATAGCCTATGACCAGCGGACGATCTAGACGCTCCCAACGATATCTCATTTGTCCAATTATGACAAGCAGTTTACAAGTTATGAGGGAACAGATGAACATACATACATACAGGTCACAAATCATAACCTTCCTTTTTGCTTCGCCGTAGTCGGGTAAAAAAAGGCAATGACACGGCAAATTGATGTAAGGTGCCCCGAAAAATTTCCTTGAATGCAATAATGTTACCTACATATTAATGTGATGGTAAAATCGCGCGTACCTTAAATTAAGCTCACAACAGAATTCAAGGTACAGTAAAATTTTATATGTGTTGTCAGTAGCTAATAAATTCTCGAACAGGCTTTAAGTTGACGCTGAGTTTTAGTGTTTAAAGATTGACATACACGTGCGACTTTCCGACAGATATTTTTGTTTATGTAGATCTTATAACGACATGAATGTTTTGCGTGAGTGAGCACTGAAAGTATAAATTTTGGAAGACGATATCGATGCCTGCAACATTACAGTCTTACTGTAAGCTTGTATGCACTAGTCGACGTTTCGAACTCGCTAGTGGGTTCACGTGACTATTATGCATGCTATTAGTTTATTTATTCATTTAGTTTTATTTATTTAGCGAAATGGATGATGATTTATAACAAAAACGTGCGTATTTCATAATCAGACCTTTGTCATGAAAGACGACTGCATTATTCAAAAATAAAATAATTATATGATTTTTTCAATACATTATTATATACTATCCATGTCAAATATAATAATTATCCATTTTCATTTTCAAAGATGGGTTAAAATATAAAAGTAGGTACAGACAGACAGTGTCCGACGCATGCTTTACGAATGGTAAGTCACGCATGCCTCGCGCTGTCTGTACACGCCTTTAAAACTCTTATGTCACGCATGCCTCGCGCTGTCTGTACACGCCTTTGAAACTCTTCAGGTTGTTTACCGTCCTTCTCCGGGCAAAATCCACCAAAGCTTAGCACAGAAAGGTCCAAAGGGATTAGAGTCCTCCTAATGCGACAGGTTTTTGTTCCACCAAGTTCAGTTCGGCTGGTCAAGAAAACTGGTTATGAATCCTGTCCATACGCCAAGAGCAAAACGAATGTCGTATCATTTTCTACAGTAACTGCCAAATAAAATAAACGACACTAACACAAGATTCAAACGTTTGACTCCGAAACATGTTCCAGAATGCAAGTAACAAACGACTTTGGCATCTCAAACGCAAAACTCCGCACATTCATATTTCCTGTTCTCCAAATCGCAGCATGTACAGCACGCTTTACTCTTCATGTTGTTTTGTTGATACAACATAAACCAGGACTTTATGAAGACCTGTTGAAGTGACGTTTTTGCATATAATTATGTTGGCACGCTGTATCGCAATCGTTTTATGTTCTTTTAATGTGTCTGTGTTGTGTTTATTTTAGATATTTGGGCGAATAAGGGTAGGATTATTTTGATTATTTCTTTTTATGGTAGGTATGTGTGAATTTATATGGTTAAGCATTCAGTAGTATGAGAGAAGAATATGCCTGTGAATCTGTCTGAACGTGTCTCTGACAAAAAGAAGTTTATAACAACAAGGAAGATGGACGACGTTTGAAAAGGTTGCGATGTGTTATTAATTTATTATAAGGACTAGCAGCGCCTTACGGTTTCACCCGCAAAATTGTTGATCCCGTAGGAATAATCGGCCATCTGTTCTGCGAGCAATGTGCCCTGCCCACTGCCACTTAAGTTTGGTAGTTCTTCGGGTTATGTCGGTTACCTTGGTTCTCCTGCGGATCTCTTCATTTCTGATTCGATCACGCAGAGAAACTCCAAGCATAGCCCTCTCCATTGCCCTTTGGGCGACTTTCAGCCTTCTAATAAGATTGTGAGCGACCACGTTTCAGTGCCATATGTCATCACTGGCAACACGCATTGGTCAATTACTCAAACGATTGTTATTATTTCACGTTGGTATTGCTAATTGGTCTCTAGAATATTGCTGAATTTGAAATTTCAAGTGATTTTAGGACTTTGTAGTGCGCGTAGTAGTAAACGCGTTTAGGTTTTATATTTGTGACAATAAACGGTGTTTCTTTCTTCGTTCATAATCCGTGCAAACACAATCCAAAGTTTCCAAAACATTCATCTCAAATAACCATAGAATGACAACAAAACATTTTAAACTGCTGCCGTTATTTTCAAACAAACATTTAGTTTGATTTATCACCAAACATGGTGATGAAGGGAAATGATGATGTATAAAACAAAACAAACAACTGAACATCTAAGCTTGTGAAGTTACTCCTACAAAAACAACTGTCAGCAAGGTAAACTTACAAAGTATTAGAACTACAAATTGCACTAAAATGAACCTTACAACATACGTTATAAGAGGATTTTGTCCGCATAAGAAGAATGGAGAGTCTAACTCAATATTTCATAGCGATGTCGGATACGGGAACTACTAATTGTTCGCGAATTTGAAATATTTACTCATATGAGTTTCCCCTATTATTCAGACTTGGCAATAAATACTTGGAAAATGCAGGGCATTTGCGTAACACATTATCAATCGGAATCGGTTTCATTTTGACAGTTCAACAACATTCATTGCGTTATTTACGTGTTGAGCTGACAACTTATGAAGCAATAGATTAGCAATTTGCTTCAAAATGATTCAGATTCCGATTGATAGTGTATTACGCAACTGTTACCCTTTAAAAGAGAAAATAAATTACTACAGAAAAAATGTGACATAATTCCTGCTGTGTTGATTGGTCGAGGCGATGATTTAATAAAACCATACATGATTTTTGAATTCGATTATTGAATTTTTTTTTAATTAAATGGTATGTTATTTTAACTCTTCTCGTCCTCCAACTACTCGATTTTTACCGCAACCAATCATAGTAAGGGTTAACAAGTCAAAGTTGTAAAGTTATAATTCTCTCGTAAATCCTTTAGGACATTAAATTTATAAGTTGGGTGGCGAGAGGGAAAGATAAGCGCGGCTGCATTTGTGATGAACTCGAATTAGTTGCGAACGCGAGACGCGACCCGCCATGACAGATAGAGACAGCCCGCGATTATTTGAAAATGGATAGCGGTAGTCTTTTGTTTATTTTGATTTGTTTGTATTTATTGTTCTTTTGTTTTATTAGAGTTAGGTACAAGTTGGTAATTATGAACCAACAACAGATGGTGGCAGGTTGCGTATTCACAGTATGATCAAATTTTAATCATAATGAAACGGTACATTGTAGGTACGGGATTAGCCTATAACGTTCCCACTAAACTGGGACACAGGCCTACTCTCGGTGAAGGGAGTGGACCGTAATCCACGACGTGGGCCCAGTGTGGGTTGGTAGATGTCACATGCCTTCAAATTTTGGGTTCTAGGACATGCCGGTTTTCTCACAATGTTTTCCTTCACAGCTTTTAGAGCAGGGGTGATGAAATTATTTACACAAAATAAAGCGCCTGTCTGGGTTCAAACCTACGACCTACAAACAACTCGTAAGTCGCGGCCGTTACCACTGGGCCACCACACCACTTCTCTTTACCACTGGGCTGCCTCTGGAAATAATAGGTAAATTAAAAAAAATTGTATGTATCTCATACTTACTGATTTTATTGTTGAAACCACCAAGCCTTTTTTCCAAATGTAGAGGAATTTCATTCGAAACCATAAAATAGGGCAGTAGGTTGTGCAGAGATACCCTTGGTGTTTCCATGCAACTTCCTTTGAATATTTTATAAGTTGATGGCATAATATTATGAGATGAACACTATTTCGAATATAGAAGATTAGAAAAGAATAGCGGGTCAGCTTGACTTGAAGAGCTTACAGAGCGAGCATCATAAAATATTGTAGGTACACTAAACTATAAAAATAATTATTATATATAAAATACGCATTTCATTTAAAAACCCCATCACAGTACATACATACCTATGCCAGTAATTCAGAACAATTAAAAGCTTTATTGAACTGACTGGGCAGGTCCGCTCAATCTGTGTGGTTCTTTCCTCAAAAGACCATTTCAGACACCAATCTACATGGTCTTCACATGATCTGACCAAGATTTTGTCTGGACTTTAAACGAGACTGTGACCTCTAAGTTTGTTTCGGCCTTTCTTCTCAGAGTACTCAGATAGGAAACGCCAACCTCATCTAGCTTAAAAAAAAACATATGATTGACGTGTAAAAGTGTTGGTACAAACCTACTTACAGAAAATAAATAATTTATCATTTAAACACTTCTTCAAACAAATAAGAACCATTAATGATTAACATAAATCTAACACACATCATACAAACATTTGGATCGTAAAGTTATACTGAAGATTTAGTTCAACTCGCTATACAGGGTGGGCAAAAAATCGTGGATCAAACAAAACAGGGCGATAGTTGGGGTTATTTGTAGTAAAAAATATGTTTGTGCGAGAGCCCTAACTTGATCTCCTTAAGGCGGAGGTTTCCGAAAACGGTCAAAAAGTTGGTTTTTTAAAGCAGTGTATCTCTTAAACCGTAAATACTTTTGACCAAAGAAAAAATTATGACATTTTCAAGTTTTACTTTAATACAGTGATGGAACTGAAATCATAAATAAATATACATTAATACATCAAAATAATGTTCAAATACACCTCTTAATTTTCTTTAAAAGCAGTTTATCCCTTCATTAACAATTTTAATTACAATTAAAAATATACCATTAAATGTCTAATGCCAAACTGCATTCAGTGATGGATTATTTATTATTAAATAGTTTTTGTAAATAGATAATTTCTTCATATTTGCAATAAATTACCACCGTTGTGTCATCGCGCTTCTCTTTCTTTTCTATCCAGTCTGACAGTGACCGAGCTTTAGGTCATGTAGTCGCCTTAAAAGTTATGACAATTTAAGTGTTTACAGTAAGGTTCTAAAGTTACAAATAATTTTTCGTGAGCCTTAAAAGATATTGAAAAAAGTGCCCATACTGATAAATCATGGTACCCACTGTCATAAAAGCACTGTTGTAGTGATGATACTTTTTTTGTTATATTTTTTTTTTTTACTGTAAATAACCTCAACTATCGCCCTGTTTCGTTTGATCCACGATTTTTTGCCCACCCTGTATAAGGAACTAGGCTCAGACAATAATTCCATATCTTTATGATACGCAGAAAGTTTCAGTGTTATAACAGAATTATCAACTTTCAGATTTGAAAGCAGTTTCCGTTTACGATTCAGTTTCTAAACTTGTTTGGGAATCGGTTTGGGCGAAAAAGCTTTCTTCAGTTTGATTCCGGAATAATTAAACTTATCTGAAAGGGTGAACGTTATGGTAACTTATGAGACTTATAAATATTAAGAATTTCTCTCTGTCATTTTATTGCATTGATCGAAAGATTTTTAGTGTCTCGCTGTCTCTTTGCCTAGCCTTATCCCATTTCATTTGGGGTCGGCTCTCCTCGTCATTCTTCGTCAGATGTTTCGGTTCTGGGTCGTCGAGTCATTCACTTGGGCTTGCTTCAGGACATCCAAGTGGAAAGGGGTCTACCTCGCTTCTTCCTGTAAAGAACTTGCTTTTTAGAGAGTTTTAATTAAAAAGTTTTTTACTTACTTGCTTGAAACTTATAAAAAAGCGTGTTCCGAAAGTAAATGTATTGTTATCGCATCAAATTATCCCTTGGTTGAATTTTTCTTCTATTATAAAATTCAAAGTCCTGACTGACTGATACATCAACGCATAGCCTAAACCGCTGGTCCTAGAGACATGAAATTTGGAGGGCGTGTTCTTTGTGAAGAGTAGGTATCCAATATGAAAGGGCTTTTCGAAATTCCACCCCTAAGAGGGTGAATGGGGGGAGGGTGAAATTTCACGCGAACGAAGTCGCAGGCGGAAGCTTGTTAGGTATAATTTTATTATGTAGAAGTTTTCTTATGGTCACACTGACCAATTTATTTGAGGTTGCCATTTGAGTTATTTGTTGTACCTATATTCTTAAATACTAAATGATTGACTTTGTAAGTTTCATTAAATTATTTTGTTAAAAATATACTGAGAGATTGAATTACTTCTCAACAAAAATTTTTAAAGGGATTGTAACAATTTTTAGTAAAAAAGTATTTGTTTTGTATTAATAGTTCAGTTCATTTTTATAATCGACCTATAATGTTCCCACTGCTGGGACACAGGCCTCCTCTCGGTAAGAGAGAGTGGGCCGTAATCCACCACGCGGGCCCAGTGCGAGTTGGCAGATGCCACATGTCTTCGAATTTTTGGCTCTAGGACATGCCAGTTTCCTCACGATGTTTTCCTTCACCGTTTTGAGAGCAGTGGTGATGAAATAATTTAAACAAAGGAACCTATTTTAATAAACTTTCATTCACCCTCTTCTGAAATCATAGTCGTATGGTTTTCCGCTACAGAATTAGCTACCCAATCTTATCTTAAAGTCTTTGTAAGAGAGAATAAGGGATTATGTCCAGTGAGTGGAAGGAGCTATTCATCTGTCCATTGATAACGATAATTATACTCGCGCAATACGATTTATGTCACTCAGATGAACATCGCTTTTCAGGGAAACATAAGCGGCCTAAGGTCTTATAAGTATAAAAAACAAAATTTATTTTTAGATCATTTATTTATTTTAAAAATTTATTTTACAAACAAAATTTATTTTTCGGGCTATTTTTGAATTTTGAACTTTATTCCGACAGTTTAATAGTTATTTATGCAACTGTTGTATAATAAGGGGTATTAAAACAAGTATCACATGAGTGTTTTAACACCTAATTATGTACAGTTGCATAAAAGACTTTATCTACACCCATCATATGAATCCTCTATAAAAGTTTCTGAAACAGTTTTTTCCAATACTAATATCGAACGAAAATGGCGGCCGGCGGGATACGACGTGAATTCGAATAATCTACGAGTTCTTTTTTTAAATTACGGCGCTGTGGTAGTGAAACGCGCGTGCATGACAATGTTCTATTTTTGAAAAGGAGTTGCAAAATGAAATTTAGTACAACATTATAACACTCGTTTGGATGATATTATGGTTACTATGACACTGGTTGTTTTAATGTTGGCAATAAGCTGACTGTTTCAGGAACTTTTATAGAGGATTTATAGCATGGGTATAGATAAAAGTTTTGATTACAAACCTGACGTTAAAACTGAGACCCAGTTTTTAATTTTTTATTAAGAACGTTGCACTGTATTTCTACAACGGGTTTCAACAGGATTGTGATAAGCTTTTTGGCAGGTTATGTCAATTCAATACATTTTTTACTTTTCCATCGTTATTATCACTTATATTAGAATGTTAGGTACTTTATCTAGCCACTCAGCTTCCTTTAATACCTCAGTATCCTCAAACCCAAAATCAAACTTAACACATATTTCAAATAAACCAATTACAGACACTTTTGACCTATGGAGAAGAACGGTTAAAAAACTGCACCATCATTCACGCATCCAACACGTGAAGACTCACTGACTGAGATCTACGTTTTGAAATGGGCAACTAGTTTTTTTTTTTTTTTCAAATGGACTTGCTCTTGACTAGTCTAGGTCAAAGGTGACAGAGACAAAGTCGACGAGCTTATCCAGAAGAAGCCTGTTCACTCTCACTTTGAAGAGATTTGGGTTGTATGCGCTCGGAAAAACAGACGCAGGTAGAGTTCCACACTTTTGCTGTGCGCATTATAAAGGACATTTGCAAACGCTTAGTGCGAATTGGTGGAATAGCAACCAGGTAGGGATGATAACATGCAGTGCGTCTGGATGTCCGAAGGTAGAAGGGGGCCGGTGGAATGAGGTCGTGGGGTTCTTGGGCACACTCACCGAAGTACAGTCTCTAGAAGACCGACAGGCAGGCAACCTTGCGGCGATGAGCCAAGCTGTGAAGCTTGGCATCCACCAGTTTTACGTCGCCACACTTTTAGTTTCAACTTTCTGACTAACTGACCAACTATTTAATATTGGCAATTCAAAAGTACCTGTAAATGGTTTAATTGAAATAAATGCTTTGAGTTTGAGTTTGACTCTTGTCCAGCAATTGAAATTGTTGCGAACTGTAAATCAGCATCAAATAAACCTACCTACATAATTCCAACACATAGATAGCGCAGTGTATTGAAATTATTCAGCAATGTTGGCTCATTTACGTCACTTCCTGTTTGAGACCGGACGTGCATTACCTCGCTAACTACCGCTGTATTCTGGACGTACTTTATGAACCCCGCTACAAAGTAAATGCGGTTGTTATTTAATGCTTTTAACCGCAGAACAAGGTTGTGTAATTAATCAATTTTAGCTGTTACGTGGTTCTGGAATGGATTTCTTGTTTGGAGTGTTTATTTGATGACGGGCTAAGTTTTCAATCATCTGGTAACTGAATTGGAGAAAAAAATTTTTTCTGCTTTCTCTATAGTACAGACGCCAGCACATCAACCTACTACAATCTGTCAAATTTCTTTAATAGATTTTCAACTCTGTCACTAAAGCATAAGTTTCAAAGTTGATTGGGAAAATTTGACAGTTTCGGGTAGGTTGATGTGCTGGTGTCTGTACAATATTCGTCAGACATCCTCTACTAACAGATGAAGACAATGTAAAATCTGGTTTTGATGAACAAGGAAATAGTAAATTCAGTATTATGGATTTCAACGTATCACAACAAGGTTTTCTTCTCTTTTATCACCACGAACTATACAGCTCAAGTGGGGGTCAAAACCCATCAAGATATAGATAGTATTTATATATCACGATGCGACGCGCGATTTGCATGTGTTTACCAACAATCGCAGGAGCTCTCGTTATCGTCCGGGCGAAGTTAGAACTGTGTGAGGGTGTGTGGGTGTGTGTGTGTTATGTCCTGACGCTATTCGTCTTCACGCACACATTCACAGTGTGCTTGAACAATTAGATACCACAAGTAAAGCGCGCGTGACTTCGTGAGATTAAAATACTGTAGTAGCAATAGCTTAGTTAGTTAACTCATCATCATTATCATCCAACATTTGTCCACTGCTGGACATAGGCCTCTCCTAACCACTTAGCTAACTAAGTAAAACATAATAAGAGAATTTGGAATTATGGTCACTTTATTTGAGAATGTTGGTTCACCTGTTATTGGCAACTGTATTTTGATATTTTGTTTACAGAAGGCTGTTGGTAGGAAGGGGCTCGCTAGGGCCGAAGCCTGCCGGGGTAGCGGGTTCGTTCGAAACGGTTACCGCTGCCCCGGAGCATAAAGGGCTAAGGAAGGAACACGGGTGGGTTTTAGTCAGTAAGAGTCTGACACTCCCTTCCGCTTCAACCAGAGCGGGAGGAGTCATTAGATGATTTCACATCCAAAAAAAAAAGCTGTTGGTGTACATTTATAAATAAATTAATAAATTATGGTAAAGAAGGCAATTAGGTTCTATACCAGATACTTCACCTCACCAGAAAATGACAGTTCCCATCTATTATTAGCCTTCGCTCTATAAAGGGCTTTGGTGCCTCTCACCAGCGTATCAACATCCATCCAACCATATCAAGTGTATAATGCTTTCTTTTGATCTTGTTTCAAGGATGGTTGGCTGCGAACACCTTTTTGGTCCTTTGCACACACGTTTTTCTTGCCGTAAACTACGGTTTTTTCGTCGTCAGTGTTGTATGGATCACTATAGATGGTTGTTGACAGATGTCGAGGTTTTTTCTACGGCGCGGTTTGTATGCGGCGCCGTGACCGTGCCGAACGATAATAACTTAGTTCCAATACAGATAAAACAAAAAATAGGTCATGCGTAGAGGCCTTTAATAGCAGCAGGTAAACTTGTATGTACTTGTCATTTGATGCAACCATGGGACACATACCGCCCAGTAGTGATCGACCGTTTTAAATGTCATATGAGGTCTATGGCTCAATTTATCTTTTAAATCTTTGTTTTTTTTTCTCACCTTTTTTGATGTTTATTTAATGGCTGTATTGTGTCTTTTGTTGCACTGAATAAACGTTTTATCTATCTATCAATTTATTAGTAAGTACCTAGGTATATATTTATTATTTACCTCTTCTAAGACCACCAGCTGTTTCAAAACTTTCCATTGTTTATGTCCCATTAAAAGCATTTCCAATGCCCATTAACTACACGCTAATCTAGGTCTTAGTGTTCACAATTTAAGGGTCATTATGGCTACCTGCACAGCTTTAAATGCCATAACATGAGGTTAAACTAGTTCACTAAACAAGAGGGTTTTACACCTCATTACTTTGACTTAATCCAAAGGATATTAACACAAGGCTTTTGTAAGATACGTGACGATCACGATACGATTTGGATTAGTTGGTAATTAAAAGGATGGAAAAAGTAAATTAGTTTTGGACGTTCGTGTTAGTTTACGGGGTATTTTTCTTCTCTGATCCGATGAACTTCGTACCACCTCAGAATCAATAAAAACGAATGTATGAGCAAAATTAATTATCAGCATTTTTTTTTCGTGATTTTTTCCTGTTTTAATATTTATATTCTGCCATTCGAAGCGGAGAAAAATCAAACAAATCTAAAATCATAAAAATCTATCCAGACATTCTTGAGTTATAAAATAGTGTAACTAACCCGACTTTGTTTCATTTAAAGAGATAAAGTTCGACCAGAATTCGGCCACTTTGACAGCGTTAGCGTTGGCCTCACAAAAGTCTTCCATGGCGCAGGTATTTTTGTACAGACGGCATGACAAGAGGTGAGGCATCGTTTGTGATGTGGCGCCACAGTCGCATTATGGCTCGTCGGGGGACCCTCACCTGACTAAGTTGTACCTGTAACGACTCACTTGGCTACATTTTCGTCTTTTTCGTCTTATACCAGACAGGACCTCATACCTGCTTAGTTGTCGGACTCGAAAAAGGTAATAGCACTTACGCTATGATGATGATGATGATGATGATGGGGCTCCCTCTTCCGCACTTAGACTCTCATTTGGTCCGTTGTACGTAGGGATTCTGGCTAAGAAAGCCAGCCTAGCTCCGCCCAAAAGCACAGAAGCTTCCTGGGAGCTTCGCAGGCTTCACGGAGCGACCTCACTGTTCCGAGGATTTCTTTACGTTGAGAAGCCACGGCCTCGCATTCCAGGATGACGTGGGCGGCTGATTCCTCGGCGTCAAGGCAGCCCCTGCAGAGGGAGCTGTCCGTGGCGCCTATGTTAAAAAGATGTTTGTTGAGGTGGTTATGGCCCGTAATTATACCTATTATTATTCTAAGGTTATTTCTACTTAAGCTTAGAAGTTTTTTTGTTAGTCGCGGATGTACCATTGGTAAAGCCAATTTCGACTGTCTACAGTCTGTTACCCGTGACCATCTGTTGTTATGGAGTTCAGTCGATCTTTGGCGAATCCACGCACGAATTTGTGAGAAAGGCAGAGGGAGAAGTGGGTACGGGCCTAGCACCTCCAAGTCAGAGCCTCTCTTCGCAAGTTCATCTGCAGCATCATTGCCCAAGGATCCACTGTGCCCTTTGATCCACTGGAGTGTGATTCGATTGCACGTCGATAAACTCTCCAAAGCTAAATGGCACTCAAAGATTAGTTTGTTGTTAGTTTGTTTGTTCTCTAAAGCTTTGAGCACAGATAAACTGTCGGATAAGAATTTAATGCCGTAATACCGGATGCCTAAGCGCTTTACTGCTATTGCGGCTTGTGTTAAGGCAACACATTCACATTGAAAGATCGAACTGTGTATGCCTAGTGGTATGTAGAAGTTAATATTAAGGTCAAGGGAGTGTACGCCAGCACCTGAACCGTTTTGTGTCTTTGAGCCGTCTGTGTAGATGCGCACTTCATTGGCTCCTGACTGATCCCTATCTTCCTGAGCTGTTTGTATAACGTAGTTTTTGTTAAACATCGGTTGGTTTGGTGTTCTATCACACGGGGCAGCGATGAGAGGCTGGTACACAATCGCCCGGTTCAGGATTTTAGCGTGTGGACTGTTAAGGTTATTGCCCCATATGCCCAGGTGCATTAGCCTGATGGCAGCTAGCGCCGCCTCCTGCTGTATGTACAGGTCAAGGGGAGTTAATTGAAGGGCTATCTCCATGGCTGCTGTTGGGGTGGTTCTCATGCAGCCAGTGGCAGCTGAACAGGCCAGTCGTTGGAAGCGTTGTAGTCTGGTAATAGTGGTCGAGAGTTCGGTCCTCGTCCACCAAACCAGAGCGCCATAAGCCAACATTGGCCTGACCAGCGCTTTGTATAACCACAGAGTGATCTTCGGAGAGAGCCCCCATGTTTTTCCTAACATTCTTTTACATTGATAGAATACAATTGTGCTTTTGTTAAGTTTGTAGTCAAGATGCTTGTTCCAGAGCAGTTTGCTATCCAGGATCACCCCCAAGTACTTGACTTCATCTTTAAGTGTTAGTTCTGTGTTGAAAAGTTTTGGAAGCCTATGGGGTCCAATGGTTCTTTTGTTGGTGAACATTATTAATTCTGTCTTCAAGGGGTTAACCGATAGTTCGTGCTTCGAGCACCAACCCTCGATTATTTTGAAGGCCCTACGCATGAGATCGCATAGGATACCCTCAAACTTCCCCGAAATCAGAATTGCTATGTCATCCGCATATCCCACCGAGTAAAGACTGCTGGCGTTGAGCTCTGCAATGAGCTCATTTACGACTAAGTTCCACAGCAGTGGTGACAGCACCCCACCCTGTGGGCAGCCCCTACTCACGATACCTCGTGTGGTGGTATTCACGGTAAATTGAATAGCACGGTGTTTTAACATGTTATTTATCCATTCTATGAGTGTTCGCGCAACACCGTGCGTGGCAAGTGCCCGTTCGATGCTGGCGAAGTTAGTTTTGTCGAATGCACCTTCTATGTCAATGAAGGCGCCTAATGTTGGGTTTTTGGCATTAAGAGCATTTCCTATGCGTGACACTACGCTGTGGAGTGCTGATTCAGTTGATTTGCCTGCACAGTAGGCGTGTTGATTAGGGTGTAGAGGTCTTTGTACCGAAATTTGGGATCTTATCTTCCTATCTCCCAGCCTCTCCAGTGTTTTCAAGAAGAACGAGGAGAGGCTTATAGGTCTAAAAGCTTTGGGCTGGGTATAGTCGCCCCTACCAGGTTTCGGTATAAAGATTATTTTTACTTCCCGCCATTTCAAGGGAATGTAGCGGTGTGCCAGGCATGCCCGAAACACCTCAGCGAGGTAACTAGCCAGTAAGTCTCGGCTCCACCTGAGCAGAGCCGGGAAGATACCGTCTAGTCCTGCTACCTTGAAGGGTAGGAAGGTGTTGATTGCCCACGTTATTTTGTCTTTATCGATTACCTCTGACGCCACTTCCCAATCTAGGATGCTCGTGGGCCTCTCCCTGTGCGGTTCCCAGCTTTGCTGGGTGGCAATCTGGCATCCTGGGAGCACTTACGCTATTAAGCTTTCATTAGAAATCCACCAAGAGCACCAACCCGGAATCTGGGTGAAAGCTATGAAAGAAAAATTGTTTAGTCAGAGAGACTTGTTTAGTTTGTTTTTTGTGAGTTGTTGTTTTGTTAGTAGTGTGTTTGTTTGTTGTTGTTGTTCGTTTGAGTTGTTGTTTGTTTTTTTGGGTTGTTGTTTGTTTAGTGTTTTTGTTTTGTTTAATCTCGCCTCCTAATACAGAGAATTACGTATAAGATATCTGGATATACTATACACGATACACATTTTTGCCTAACCCTTTGGGAATGAAAGAAATTAAGTTTTTTTGGACACAGTTCGTGAAACACAAAATAAAAATAATGTTTCAAAAAAAAATAGAATAGTCCTAGTGTTATAGCAATTCACATTATTTAAAAACCAAACATATTTTCTCCAGATTTTCGAAGAGCACTCATTCATAATAATAATATCAAGCCATAAAACATAAGAAAACTTTTCACAGCAATAACAGTGTGTCTCAATTTTAGAAAAGAAACCATTATTTTTCGTTGCTTCTAAAATGATGGAAAACATTGCTGTCTTGTAAAAGTGTATTTTTCTTGTTTTGATGCACCGCAGATAATTTTAAATCTAAGATTTGATGCGGACTGTAAAAGGAAATTTTATTTTAAATACCTGCATTTAAAAAAATATTTCCTTTTACAGTCCGCATCAATTTTTTTTAAATGTATTATTTATAATGCAGTTGTATTTTATAATCTGTTAGCTTATGTTGCGACAATGTGTTAAAACATCGACAGTATATACATACAGTGCCCGTTTCCTCCAAAACTGAGTTGACATTTTTCCATTTCAGCTCTACATTATGATTTTAACGTTCTAGTTTCAAATATTTGAGGTGTACACGATGAAGTTTTTATTGAATAATTGAAGTACCCATGACTTAGGTATTATAAAAAACTACTATATTTTCAACTAACTAGCTCAAGTGGAAAAAATTTCAACTTATTTTTTTTTATTTATCATTTATACAAAAGAACACAGGATTACATATTTAATAGCAACCAAAAACCACTAAGGTTTAAACTTGTGATATCCCGAGTCTATCTCAATATCAAACTATACAATGAAGCATTTTATATGTCCGCGATGTTACCGGTACAATAGTTATTAGTAACTAACGTTTGAAGAGCACTGTATCTAGTTAGGTATCCCTGATATACCTATATCTATATATATAAAAGGAGAACTGACTGACTGACATATCAACGCACAGCCTAAACCGCTGGGTCTAGAGATTCCAAATTTAGCACGTAGGTTCCTTATGAGGTCTAGGGGTGCACTAAGAAAGGATTTTTCAAAATTCACACCCTAAGGGGGTGAATGGGGGAGGGTGAAATTTCACGCGGACGAAGTCGCGGAAAGAAGCTAGTTATGTATAAAACACAAAAACTTTCCGGAATACATTTTAACTGATGGTCCTAACCATATAAAAATCCATTGTGCAGCTTAGAAGAACCAGGCGTACATAGAGACACGAAAGTGACTTGGTTTATCCTATTCTACTATAATACACACATCAAAAGTGTCTAGGGATCAAGCATTTTTATGCGGATTTCTTGAGATTGAGATGTGGCTTTGTAATAAATTTATGATTTTATAAATTTATATGGATCCTTTTTGGTGCATTTCATAATTTGAATCAGGAACTGTGAATCAAATTCGAGTAAAAGATGAAAATCAGCTGTCAATATTTTCCCTATAAAAACATACAACGCATTGAAGACATTATTAGTGCTACTGTTTCCCTACTACTGATTAAAACCAACGTTATTATGGAGCGGCGACGTCATTTAAGCAGGGAAGAAATGCTCAGAGCCGTGGGAATGATAGAAGCTGGTTCCCGGCAACGTACTGTGGCTTTAGCTCTGAATACAAGTCAGAGTGTTATCAGTCGACTTTGGACACGTTACCGAAGCACTGGTACCGTGGCTGAGCGCCATGGAGGACGGTATCGCTGCACCACACGGAGACAAGACCGATACATTCAAATCTTAACTCGAAGAGCTCCAACAATAACCGCCATGATGTTAGCCGTGAGGCTTCATCACTCTTCAGGGAACTTAATTAGCGACCAAACAGTCAGAAACCGCTTGCATGAAGTGAACCTTCATTCCCGAAGACCGCTACGGGTACCACCTATAGCAATGCACAATCGTAGGATTCGATATCAATGGGCTCTTGAACACAGAAATTGGGCAGAAGAACAATGGCGTTTCGTGTGCTTTTCTGATGAGTCTCGTTTTGGTATGAGACCGGATACAAGACGTATACGACACTGGAGAACCCCTGGACGCCAACAGCGATTAAAATCCTGCCAGGAAGTCCATCCTTATAGTGGTGGAACCATCATGGTATGGGCGGGTATTTGGATCGGCGGAAGAACTGAGTTGATTTGGATCAGAGGCAACCTCAACGCTCAAATTTATGCTGAGACGATTGTATCAGACGTCATCGTTCCTCTACAAGTGCAAATCGGTCCCTTATTTCAGTTAATGCATGATAATGCACGACCGCACACCGCAAGAGTTGTAAGACAGACTCTCGCCGCAGCTAACATCAATGTCCTGCCCTGGCCTGCTCAGTCGCCAGACTTGAACCCGATTGAGCATGCATGGGATATGCTACAGAGAAGAGCTCTGCCGAATATGGAGGGTATCCAGTCGCAAGAAGACCTTTTTTTGTTGTTGCAACGAACATGGGCTGCCATTCCACAGCGTGATTTGGATGAACTCATTTTGAGTATGCCAAACCGATGTTCTTGTGTTGTTAGTGTTCGCGGTAGAAACACGGATTATTAATTGTTTAAGTTACCCAATAAAATTTTTAAGAAAACTGTTATTTCAGTATTTTTTTCGAACTTTTGTGTTAGTGGTTCAAATGTCAAAAATCCCTTTATTAGGAAAATGGCAAATTTCTTTATTAATGCAAAGGTGACTTGGTTTATCGTTACTGTGACAAACGAAAACACTTTATTTGATGAATCCTTAAAGAAAATTTTAATTAATATCAATCAGGAGAAAAGTTATTGCAAAAATATATGTTGATCCCTAGACACTTTTGATGTGTGTATTATAAACTCGAAAGTTTGCGAGGATGGATGGATCTTTCACGCAAAAACTACTGAACGGATTTTGATGAAACTTTACAGTAATATAGCTTATACATCAGAATAACACATATAATACTTTTTATCCCGCTATTCCCGCGGGATCGATATTTATGCGGGTGATATCGGGGACGCTGCTAGTAATATTATAGATATTGAGCTAACTGAACATTAACTATTTAAATCGTATCTTATAAATGTCATTTAACACCAAACTTCGAGAGTGTTAGAGGTATGTTAAACGCGTGAAACTGTACTCGATTTTGTGGACTGAACAAATAAATGTGGAACACAGAGCTTCGCCGAATTAACCCCGCAGAGGATGTTGGATGGGTGTGCCTAATCGCTTGGATAATTTGATTCGTAGATTATTGGTGCATGGTAGATAGCGAGTATTTTTGCTATTGTGATTTTTGCCTTTAGTAGTCGAGCTCTGTATTTTATTAGGTTTTGAGCAGTGCTGTTAATGTGAATTGAGGAAAGAGCAGAGGGGCTATTCTTGTAATTTTAAAAAAGTTCACAGTCTGATCTCAGTCAAAAATACCTCCAATTTCCCTACATTTTGACAAGTTTTTGACATTTTTTTGTCGCCGAGATGAGACTGCGACTAGATTTTGAACGTTTTCAGTTACGAGAATTAGCCTTCAGATATGTTCGAATTTATGTTGATTAGGTTATAACTGTGTCTCAGCACGCGTAGCATGACCACCACAGAAACGGTTTTTGTCGACGGAGGAATAGACAAAATGACAGACTGTAGACAGATTTCTAAATAAATCTGTCATTTTGTCTATTCTGTCTGACATTTTGTCTATTCTTTTGTCGACTTTGTCTATGATGGTCATGCTACGCGTGCAGGCAATAATGACCTTATGTCGTTGGTCCCAGCAGTGGGAACGTTTTGGGCTGATTATGTTTATGTTACATAAAGCTATATACCTATATAACAAGACCAGTTTTTAAAACCGCAGCAAAGGCAATATGTATAAATTACAAAGATTATTTTCATAAATAAAAAGATTTTTTTTCTTCAAAGTACGTTGTATTCGTTCTCAACTATTTACCAAGGCAAGAGTCACACAATTTGCATTTAGCTCCACAGAAAGCCACCTCGCAATTCTTTATTATATCCTCTGCAGGCATAGTGTCTGCAGGCAAACAAAAGATATTTCATTTGGCGCCACAACCATCGAGTTGGCCTTTAATAAATGAATTTCATTCAAATTGCCCCCCCCCCTCACACACTCCACCGTCTGTGGCGTCTGAATAAATAAATATTTACTTTGTTAATTGAAAAATTATCTTACGACGTTTTCCATCAAGCAACACAATTTTACACTGTGCACGATTCTGAGCTACTTTTTAAGGGAAACTGACACTGTGTCTTTCTGTGTCAGTGGTTGTCTGCAGTGTGTTTATGAAAAAAAAAAAAGTGTGATTAATTTAAATGGAAATACGGTACTTACTGTCTCTAAATGGTGAAATAGATGTAATTATAGTCCATTTGAGATAGAAGATATGTTTTTAATTAATTTCACAGCTTTTATGAAGGGAAAGAAATGTAATGACTTGTTGACTTCAAACGCCGGACTATTCTGTGAAAATCAGGTGAAGTGAGATTGAAGTGAGCTATCATTACACCAGCCAGAGCTATTCTGTAGAATTTCTCCATGAAAATGCAGGTGGAGTGAGCTGTCATTACAGCTGAGGCTTGGGATTAATACTATTGACAACTCCCTTGAAGCACCATCATCGTCTTGGTCACCATTGCATTGTTGGAATCACAGTAAATATTATTCTTTGTTAATATTTAAATACAGCACCCTAATTGCGTAACACACTATCAATTTCAATCTGAATCATTGAACATCGTCATCATATTTTCTTTGCTCCTGTTTTATGTTTATTATTACATATAGATTATAAATTAGTATACAAATATATAATAATAAACATAAACGTAAACATTAACCAATTTTTTTGTTTATTTAGATTAATATAACATACTTTATGTACGTATTTATTGTATTGTATAATTGGTACAGACGCCAGCACATCAACCTACTACAATCTGTCAGATTTCTGTAATAGATTTTCAACTTTATCGCTTAAGCATAAGGTTCAATGTTGATTGGGAAAATTTGACAGTTAGGTGTAGGTTGATGTGCTGGCGTCTGTACATCACAGACTACCTACAGTATTTGTCTGTCCTTCCCCTTTTCAATCCATTCAAAGGTTGTCTTTAAAAGATCGCTCCTAGCGATAAGACCGCCCATTGTGTCACCCTTTGTGAAATTTCTACATTTATGTCTGTAATTTATATGGTGTTGTACATAATAAAGAATATCTGTTCTTTTCATTTTGAAGGATATCGCTAATCCATTGCTTCATATGTTCGAAAAATGTGTCTGCTCAACAACGTAAATAACGCAATTAATGTTGTTGAACTGCCTGGTTGCGATCTTATACACCTTGTTGGGAACATAAGTTATTCTGCAACGTATTTTTATTGTAGCCCTAAGCAAAAAAGAAAAGTTGTAGATCGATTTAGAAAATTCTTTTTTTAATGGATTGGCTTGGGTAGTTTTTGAGTTAGCTTCGATAATACGTATTTAATCCACTTTGTCTTGTTGATGTTGTCACTGTTGTTTACATAGCAACTAGTGGTATACGTTTTTTACTTTTTAGTTGTGGTACCTACCCAACACCAATAATTGGTGGTTGGTTACTAAAAAAAAAAAAAACAACCGACTTCAAAAAATAAACACTACAAAGTGAAAAATAACTTTTTTTTTCTGAAGTCGATGTCAAAAAACTAAAATACAGATACAAAAACACCGATTTCCGAAATTTAAGTTATTTTTCACTTCGTACTGTTATATTTTTTTGGAAATCGGATGTTTTTTTTTTGTAAATAAGTTTTTTTGCTATTAAAAACCAATACCTTTGCGAATTTAAGTCTTACTCCTTCCTTCATACTTCCTAGTTTAAACAACGAAGCCAGATAACAGTTTACTAAAAAATATGGTCCTGAACTCCTGACCTTTTTCGTAACCAACCTTTATCAGTAGACATTTTGCACGACCAAGCATCGAATAGACTATGCCCCTTCCCAGATGGGAATAAAATTAATATAAATAAGGTTCTCTCTTCAAAAAAATATTGGCTCATAAGTTATTCCTGTCTTGAAACCACCAAGGTCCAATGCTATTTCTAAAAACATATATAATACTAGCAGCGGCCCGCGGTTTCACCCGCGTAAGTTTCGATCCCGTGGGAATATCGGGATAAAGACTATCCTATGTCCTTTCTCGGGACTCAAACTATCTCTATACCAAATTTCATCTAAATCGGTTCAGCGGTTTAAGCTTGAAGAGGTAACAGACACATTTTCGCACTTACAATATTAGTATGGATTTAAACAGCATAATATCAGAAAGGTGTGGTCATATTTAAGGAAGTTGTATGTTAGTATCAGTATCAGCTACAGTACAGATCATCAAACTGAACAACTTTCTCCATGGGACTAATATCGTAATCGCAAAAGAATTATCAACTGTCCCATACAATACTTCAATACCTACTCGATCCAAATGTATGGGACAGTTGATAATTTTTTCGCGAACGCGATGTTGGTCCCATGGAGGAATTTATTCAGTTTAATGGTCTGTACTGTAGCATCAGAGGGATACAAACTGTACCGGGATTAACGAATAAAAGACTATTTACTTTTATATAGCGTAAATTATCTTTAAATTAATAAAAAAAAATATATCTTCTTCCTTAAGGCTTGTCAGCCAAATCTGACGTCTACTGTCTTCCAATCTTAAACTAAATTAATCTTTGTCTCGTATTTCTTGCCAACAACTTTTAATGGACTCGCGGAAGTTGTATGTACCTAAGCACCAAATAGGCTATAATCTCTACAGTACTACAACTTTCTGATACATGCTGTATACTGACGTTGTGTTGTTTCCAAAATCAATAACAACATCACATATTCAACAAACTATCTTCCGCGAAAGGGGAGGGTGGGTAAAAATGGGCATCAAACATTAATGACATCATTTGGAGTCCCGCAAAGATGCTGAGCAACGGCTGATAGCCGATAGAAACGCCAGTAAAGGGGGATATAATGCGAATATTATACAGTATCCACTTTCTCCCGCTATATAATGACCGCTGAAAGAATGTTGCAGAAGTTTAGGTTCGAGGAGGGAACTTTGAGGTGTACTAAGGTCGATACCGGTTGATACAAAGAAATATAGAAATGCAGTTCTTGACTGTTTCTTACTGTGTCACCCATGTCTTCGAAAAACAACGATGATCGTTGACAGACAAGTACCTAACTTTTAAATGTATTTTGCGACTACAAGCAGTGAGTTAAAAAAGGGCTTAAAAATGCCAAACGATTAAAAACATTTGTAGTTACAACAATGACAGTCATGAAAATTATTTTGCATTGCATAGGTAATTTACTCAAAATTTTTATACCAACGCTACTCTTACAGTACGTGATTGATTGAAAGGTTATACAAAAATCATTTATAGTGAAAAATAAACATGCTAATTCTACTGTATCGTTTCTGCCGCTTGCACCCAACCTTGTGGTTCATGATAATGACGTTGTAGTTTTTTATTACAAAAATTAGAATAAGCAAACGATTTAGCTTCTTTAAAACCGCTGAAAGCAAACATCAGAGAGATTCAAAGATTGTTTTAGACACGAAGTCTTGACTCGTTTATAAATTAAGAAATAAAAGAAAATAATTTTATCCTGAAAAATGTATTAAACAGCCAGATTGAATTTTTCTTCGGAAATATTAGAGAACGAAAGTTTGTTTTGATAAACGCGGGTGTCGGAAAAAATATGTATTGAAATTTTAATAATCTTGGACAACATGATTGGTGTTGGAGTTAGGAGCACATGGGACTTTTGTAACGTATCTAATATTTTGCTCTCTCTTGAAAAAAAGTCTACTACTAACAACTGCCCCATTATGTTTTTATTGGTATACTAAAATATGTCAACACACATAAAAATGTTCTAGACATTTCTTTTCATTTTTAGCTTGTACAAGATTTTTGTTAAGACACTGAAATAAACAATAATAACAATTTATTGAATGCACCAAAATAATACAATGCTTTACACATACTTATAGGCTAGTACATGGGAGCAACTGTAGCCGAACTACGACGAGTCCTGTATTTCGGCTTAGCGCCAACAAGAAAAACACATAGAAAACCAACATTGCTTTTATTTCTATAAAGTTTCTTTACGCCTTTTTAATTTAACCTAAACGCAATAACATTTATGTGTAGCTTTTTCTAACAGTCATCATCATTTCAGCCGAAAGACGTCAACTGCTGGACATATGCCTCCCCCAAGCACCGCCACTTCGACCGGTTCTCTGCTTCCCATATCCAGCGGACTCCTAAGGCCTTCACAAGGTCATTGGTCCACCTTGTGGGAGGCCTTCCACCGCTACGTCATCTAGTACGCGGTCGCCACTCCACAACCAATAACTGTACCAGTTATAACAGTACCTAAAAAAACATTCTAAAAATCAATATCACCATCATCATCTGCCTGTCTTTTCCCAACTATGTTGGGGTCGGCTTCCAGTCTAACCTGATGTAGCTGAATACCAGTATTTTACATGGAGCGACTGCCTATCTGACCTCCACAACCCAGTTACTGGCTAATACGATACCCCTTGGTAAGACTGGTCGTCAGACTTTCGGGCTTTTGACTACCCGTAACGATTGTCAAAAATCCACGAATGACAGCCGGGACCAACGGCTTAACGTGCTTTCCGAGGCACGGAGGGGAAAAATCAATATAATCGAAGAATACAAGAAAACATAAGACAACTACACACCTCATTTAAAAAATCTAAAAAAAAAACAAACATTCTCACCATGGATTTTGTAAGTAAATAAAACGCTCGCTAAGATTTATCTTATTTCTTCAGAGATAGTATCGAGTTAAGTCACTCTTTGCATTTTAATGTTCCCGCTGTCCTACAACCTGATATACTGTAATGTGATGCGATCTTTTTAGGCTGTCTGCCTCCTTTTATTTTTAAGAGCTCATTTTCTAAGGAGGTTTTGTTTTTTACTGACTACGGAGAATATGCTGATGTTTAAAATGTGTAGATTGATTGAAATATTATGTTATGTTCGCGAATAACTCTGAAGTACTCGATTTGTTTTTATTATTTTAATATTCGTATTTTTTTATATAAATTAAAAGAATTTTGGTCGTAGACTAACTAGATTTTATCCTAAAATTACAAACCACTGCGTTTTTATAATTTCTCACGTAACGATACTATGGTGGACGTCCACGGTATCACGATAACACAGTGAAGTACGTAAAACGTATGGAAATATAATATTGAGACGCTTTTAAGTTCTATAATTATGTTTTTGAATTTCTATATTTATGTCTGTAATTTATATGGTGTACATAATAAAGAGTATTCTATTCTATTCTTTTAAAATCCACGGTAACTATAACGTCTATGTATTTCCATACATTTTATTTTCCAATGATGGTGATGCCGTGGACGTCCACGATAAATTGTCACGTCAGAAATTATAAAAGTGCACACAAGTGGGGTCTAATCAGACGGACTGCATTTCAGCTGCAACATCGCAGTTAGGATGCAGTTGACTTAACTGCTTCGAAACCTAGTTATGTCAATTGCATCAAAACTGCAAAGTCGCAGCTGGCATGCATTTCAAATGCAGTTCGTCTGTTTAGACCCTTACAACTAAAACTGTTCAAACATCCCCACCACAGTCTACTCAAGTACCGAGTATACCAATCAATCTCAAAAATGAAAATAATATATCTCGGAACGTTCACAAATCCCGAACATTACCGATGGTCTCCGAGAAATGAAAGAAGGAACTGCAACATCAGAATTCAAATTCCCGAACTCGGTACCGGTACTCAAGTAACATTTTTATTAAAATATGCTCAGAATTATGTCCCGAAATGAATAAATTTTCTTCACCCCCCTTGTCTTTACGGTTCGCTTGGGGTTTTAATAAAAAAAACTCTACGTTGACTGTAAATTGTGTTAGGAAAATGGTATTCCGTTGTTTTCCCTTTTTGCATATATTGTTCACCTGATTTTATGAAGCGAATTTACTTTTTTTTTTGTAAAGAAAAGATTTGGAATAAATAGGTACGGGGCGTGTATGTAAAGCTATTGTTTTTATTAGGAGAAAATGTAGGTTCTAGGTTATGAATTTGAGTTGAGCATCGGCTCCTGACTTTGAGGATGGTCAAAGTGTTACTTGATATAAGATGATTTATAGGATATATACTAGCGTTTGTCCCGGCTTCGCCTGAACGTACGACCGGCATAAACATCCAATGTCCTAACCCAGTTATTTTTCTACCTGTTGTAGCATTAGTAAAACTACATCAAAATTATATGGAAATCATCCTTCTTTGAAAATATATTCAACCTCATTTTTGGTACATTCAACATAAGGGATAAGTATGCAGGATCGTCGGATATAGTTGAAGTTTGGTAAGAAACCGATGGATGTTGTCGACTGAAATTTAATTTGATAAATGAGCTTTTTGTTTTCTGTTTGTCCTCGGTTTCTTACTAAACTTCAACTATATCCGACGATCCTGCATACTTATCTCTTTTGTTGACTGTACTTTGCTTCACCAAAAATTTTATCTTCGAATTTTTAAAATACTTATGGAATTTTTGTTGTCATGGAAGATTTTTTTCTATGAAGCTAGGGGCACTTGAAGAAAAGTCATCACAGACCGGTCACATAATTCTTAGGACCTATACAACAAAATTACATAGTACCAATTACTTAAGTTCATGGTTCAACGTCCATTGTGTAAGTAAATGTATTGTGAATCCCAGAATCAGGGTACGATCTTTTTCTTCTTTTGATTATCCGAAAGTTCTTTTCGTTTTCATTATGTTATCTTATTTTTCCTTGCTATAGGCAGCACTCTTCAAAATCGGCGAGTTAGTGACTCCCCGTGATTCACCAAACCGTGATATCCGTGTTTTTACAAAAGTGGTACCTATATATACAAAGTGTTAAAAAATTAGCTCTAAGTACAAACTTTAAGACGTGCTTTAGACCATCGAACTGAACAACTTTCACTATGGGACCAACTCTGAAATCACGAAAAAAAAAATCTGCTGTTACATACAAATGTTCAATACCTACTTGACCAAAATGTATGAAACAGCAGATTTTTGTTTTTCGTGATTTCAGAGTTGGTCCCATAGTGAAAGTAGTTCAGTTCGATGATCTAAAGCACCTCTTATAGTTATTTTTTAACACCTTATGTAACTCTACACCACCTTTGTTATAAAAGATTCTGCTTGCATCTCGGGTCATTAGTTTATGTTATTTGCTCCAGGTTTCGTCCGAGAATTTTTCAAGCCGAATTTCGGTCCACCCGCCTACCTACTAGCTTCAGGCTAGGCTGCCAGAGTCGGCGTGCCGGTTTAATCGGCCAATTTATCGCCTAACGTCTTGGAAAATCCTGACGTCTAGTATCTGGACGTCAGACAGAGTTCCATCGCCACAGCGAAGACCTTAGACTGGATATTGCAGATATTTCGTAGACTTTTTCCTTTATTAGTCATAGTACATATTTTGTTAAAAAACATTCCTATAGTTCAGAACGATTTCTCAAAATCTCTTGATTTTTTAAGCAATGATGTTTAAAACTATAAATTCGCTTAGAGCCATGACTTACTAGACGCCATCTTTTATTTAAGCTACGCGTTCGTCAGGATTCGATTGCAATCGTATCATAATTATTTCGATGCATAACACAATCACGCTTAATTAAAAACTATAATAATAATGTACAGACGCCAGCACATCAAGCTACCCGAAATTGTCAAATTTTCCCAATCAATTTTGAACCTTATGCTTTAGCGATAAAGTTGAAAACCTATTAAAGAATTTGACATATTGTATTAGCTTGATGTGCAGGCTGGCGTCTGTACAAAAAAAAAAATTTAGTACAGAATAATACAATGGTGGTCGAGTGGATATTTAATATTCATGCCGAAAACAGCTAGTATGCAAAATGAAGGTCACTTTGTTGGCAAGGACAAAGAAGCCCATAAATCTATTGTTTTAGGTTACTGAATTCGGATGTCTGTTTGCCCCATCTTTTCGTTGAAGTTGGTTTAGGCAGAGTTGGCACGGTGGGTTTGTCCTTTATAATATTAATTTCTGTATCAGAAATATAAATATTGGTAAAACTGTCACCCAGTTTAAAGTTTTTTTTTATTATCAAGACTTGTAGATTTTGTTGAGAAGAACGAGCTCAATAAAAAAAACAGTGGCACTCCGGGAGTGCCGACAGAAGCGAAAACAAAACACAAACAGAATACTTTGCCATCACTCACTGACATATCGGATATACATTAAAACCGAGTACATCCCGAGGACAGCCGAACACATCCGAAGCGGTGTCGGTTACGATAACAGTGGCGCGAATTTAATGGTTTTTTCGCATCTCAAAAAATGCCCAATGCGCCTAAAGAAGACAACTAAGAAAGATACATATGTTTCACCTTTGAACACCCAGCTTTAGAGTCGTCCCTTTCATTTGTGAATAACGACAGATAATTAAGGTTCAGTGCAGGTCGTAATTTTCTTTGCAACACAACGTCGCTAACAAATTGTCGGCCATCATTGCCTGTCCGGAGTTAATATGAGCGGTGTCGGCGTGCTCCAACGTGATGTGGGGCCGCGAGAAATGAGGTTTGATTTTTTATGGCTTTTTGTTTTGATTGATACTGGATCATCATCATCATCATCTGTCTAGCCTTTTCCCAACTATGTTAGGGTCGGCTTCCAGTCTAACCGGATGCAGCTGAATACCAGTATTTTACATGGAGCGACTGCCTATCTGACCTCCACAACCCAGTTACTGGGTAATACGATACCCCTTGGTAAGACTGGTTGTCAGATTTTCGGGCTTCTGACGACCCGTAACGACTGTCAAAGACTGATACTGGATGTTTGTTGTTTATGGGTTGAATGTTCTTATGCTTGATTCTCATCATTTAGGATTGTTCTTTTAAACCACTGGCTCCTTACTTTTGCGTCTTCTTTATTGCGTTCACTTTTTTAGTGACTACAAAAAAACACACACACTAGAAACACAGGATTTCGTTAAATGCGGTAGTATTTTGTAAATAATTTTATTATTATTAACACAAAGGTACTTGTATTGCTTATCAAAATAATATGTACAGAATAAGAGCTACGAACAAAAATATAATAAGTCATTTACATCCAAAAGAGCTTCCGACATTTCCGACTAACTAAAATATAAATTTTAGCTAACGTGCAAAATCATTGGCGTCAAAATTAACAAGAAGGTAAATTCTGTATTTAAAAGGTGTCTGACCTTGTGAATAATGGAAGGATCCCGCACTTTTCCTAGCCCCACACCGAAGCTACGTGGAAAACGCCCGGAGCGTTTCGCGGCGTCTTGATTGTTTTACAGTTTGGTACGCTATCGGCGCCCGCGCCCCCACTAAGTTCTTTCATCAACTGCTTCACCGTTGCTGTCGGCGTCAACACTTCATTTAACTGCTTTTGTAAACGCTTGTGAGATGAAATTAACTTTTTGTGTTATGATTTTTGGAAGGTTAGTTTAATTTGGTGTTTTGTGATAAATATCAAGAGGTATCGTATTGTCCAGTAACTGGGTTGTGGAGGTCAGATAGGCAGTTTTTCTATGTAAAATACTGATATTCAGCTGCATCTGGTTAGACTGGAAGCTGACTCCAACATAGTTGGGAAAAGGCTGGGCAGATGATGATCATAGGAGTCACAGAGAGTCCGCTGTGCAGGGCCTGCATGGAGGACGACGAGACAGCAGCTCATATGCTTCTAAACTGCCCGGTGGTCGCTACGTACACGGCAAAGTACTTCGGTAACCCAGGTACCCTCCGCGAGACGGTCAGTAACATCAAGGCATAGCTGGCCTTCCTTGAGAACCTGGGGTGGATCAAATAATCGATTTTCCACCTATGCGCAAACGTGCGCAAAATACGCGCATTGACGTGGAGTTGCGGACCTTAGAGCCTACAAAATCGAGGTAAATAAGGTAACGTAAACAAAACACAACCGGCTACCGTTCAGTTTGTAGTTTACTACTAAATTACGTTCCGCTCTCCAAACACGGTGAATTTTAACTAAACGGTTTGCTTTCCCTCAATATATTGGATGCAACTATTGTTTCGGCTTGTTTAAAATTATGGAGCACACTACGTATACCTAAATAAGTAGGTATGGGGAGTTTGTTCCGCCACTTCTTCTCCCCAGCGAAAGCACTAGGAAGTGGCGAAGGGCGGGCGTTTTGGGGGACTGTCTTTTGTAATTTTGACGTTCGAAAAGTGCTGATTCTCAGCCTAGTTTGAATAAATGACTTTTGATTTTGAAAGTCCCACGTAAAAGGGGGCGAGCTCATTGCCATGAACTAGGCATTCCAGAATCCATACAAATCAACCTCTGGGCTGCTACTGAGAAATCTCTATTGAAAAAATCCAACAACTCTTTCCCAGGCCTGGGGTCCGTAGATAAAGTTGCGCTTGCGACCACTAGGCCAAAATTTCCTTTACATCCTAGACCGCCAACTAAGGGCCTTAGCACACTTCCGCCGTGAAAATAATGATGGGAATTCCGCTAAGAAACATTGCCAAAAATGCCAAAAATCATATTAGTTTTATAACAAGTTTATAGTTAAAACATGTTCGAGATGTTAAATTCAATGAAAAATAAAACATGCATTTATTTTTGAAATATTAATTACAAGAAGTATTTTACAATCTAAAATATATAATATACATATTATATACAAGTGTATAAAAAAAAGGAAAAAAAAAAGACAAGAGCTCATAGGGCATCAAAAAATTCGTCCGCATCGCTGTCAATGGGATAAGTGCCCAAAAGGCTGGCAATGAAAAATTGGTATTTTTTTATTGATAAGCTTAAAACACTTGTTATAAAAATATGGTTTTTGGCATTTTCAATCTCAAATAGCAGCAGACTTTCGCTGTAATAGTAAAAAATGCTCAAGATGTTATTTCTTTATGAAAATAGTATGTTTTTATTCTGGCCGGTATGGCGGCAGTTTAATTTTTGTGTACTTCTACAATGTTCGACACTTGAATTATGTCCATTCTGCGTTAAAACAGGCAATTTTTTGCTTCTGTTTCGCTGGCATGGTTTCGCGTGGATGTCCACCACCCTGGAGTCGACTCTTACTGGCTAAAATCCACCCCAGTGTTCCCATCTTTCACTTGGACCAGGGATCATGGGAACTTGATGTGAAACCCGCCTAAGTGAATCCCAGCTTAAACTACAAAGACAATATAATGAAGAAAACATAATTAATGTTTATCTTTCGTTCCCAAGCAGCTTAAACTTTACCCAGTCAAGTCCTCCCTCGCAAACTCGTCAGAAAAGCGTCCAAAACTGTGCAATAACAATCGATTAAGCCTCTGCAAAGATTCACGAATACCCTTTTATTACGTAATATTACGGTACATTATTAAAAGCACTAACTCTACCGGTTTATTATTTTGCAAATCAAAGAGATTATGCAAATATTAAGTTGCGTTCGTTCGTAACACGGATATAAAGAAGACTGGGTGCCTAGATAGCGCAAAAGTAGGAGCGTTTTTGCTGCCTGGAATTTTTGGGAACATTACTGAATGGTACAGCAAAGATTACTTATGTAATGAAAATCTGTTTTGTCATCACTATGATGGAACTATACAGGGTGTCAGAAATACCGATGCGCAAAATGTAACCATGAAATCAGCACATGATTCTAGACGCCCTAGCGATCAGAATCACATACTGGATCCATGGTAACAGGTTGTGTATCACCCTGTATATCAGAGTAATTAACCTGTAAACTTCTAGGTATTTCTGAAAATTAATCTCTATAAAAAACTCAAACTCAAATTCAAAGCATTTATTTCAATTAAAACATGTACAGGCACTTTAGAATTGTCAAAATTAAAAAGTCGGTCAGTTAGTCAGAAAGTTGAAGCTAGCTGCTCATCCCAAAACGTAGATCTCTATGGAGAGGAACGGGTAAGAAACTCCATGGACACTCTTTTAAATCAAGATATTATTACAAAATCTTGGGTACATTATTCTTGTTGCTTCTAATATGTGAGAACAATGTAAATAAGCCTTGGCAGTTACAAACAAGTACGTTACGGCTCACAAGAAGGTAAATAGTCGTCGCCGTTTATAGACATCTGCATTACCAGAGACATTGCAGACGCGTTGCCATTAACCTCTCACGTTTGCCCGCCTACCTGTCGAAACACCCGACGCGTCGGAGTAGTTGAATGGGCGCAGTAAAGTCATTGTTTTAACAATGATAAGTACAATGACACTGTTGTGTACACTTGGTGTACTGATGAGGTTTCGAACACTTTCTCTTATGTACATTTGGTGTACACTTGACGCTTGAGGGGATAAAGCTAAGCTGCAATGTCTCATGTTTGCGCGAAATTATACCGGCACTCGAAAGCATCGCTACTTGACGGCAGAGATAGGTATGATGGCAGGTACTTAGTACTTTCTCAAGCGAGCTCCTTCACAAAGCCAAACAACAAAGTTGTTAGTAACTAGACACAATTTTGTTTTATTAAGTTGTGCGCTTAATAAGACAAAGTTGTTTTTAGTAGATACCCGGAGGGGCCCGTGGCTAAATAATAACCGCCACACAGGTCGATCGATCAGGTTAAAGTACGCTTGGCGCGATTGGTCTGTGGATGGGTGACCATCTTTAGATACCGAGATCCCTCCGCGCCTCGGAAAGCATGTTAAGCCGTTGGTACCGGCTGTCATTCGTGGATCTTTGACCGTCGTTACGGATAGTCAGAAGCCCGAAAGTCTGACAACCAGTACTTAGTTGTAGTATTCATAGATTTCCAGTTCCTTGTCACATCCACTTTCTCTATATCCAGGCCCCGTCCCGTTGGTACCAACCCCCGGAATTGAAGAAATTAATTGAGTAAAGCAAACAATAATAAATCGTTGCGGCGCAGGCGTCGTCTTCGCAGTATCGTAATGAGGTAAATAAACGTTCGCGTTTTAAGGAGCCATCGCTTATTGGTATTTTGTTGATCGTTAGACACCCTGTTATAATTAATATTCTTTGGTTAATTTTCACTTTGTTTTTTTTGTGAAACTGGTAAGCTTGGCCGCTTGTGTTAGTCGTTTAGTTAAGAATGTTTTCGTCCTTGTCAAACTTAAAATGTACATGTCGCCGCCAACTAGTAAAAACTAGAATATCATTTAGCAATCAAGACGATCTTTTTAACGATTAATTTCTATCATTTTATGAGTTCTTTTGAGTCTCAATTCAGATTTTCCGACTCCACCTCAAGCACAAGTTTTCTTTCTAATACTTATTCTGTTCATTAATGATATAAACCTAATAAGATAATTATATAAAAATAAGAAAATCTATAATCGTCATCATTATCATTCACGTGAACGTCCACTGCTGGACATAGGCCTCCCCCAAGCATCGCCACTTCGACCAGCTCTGTGCTTCTCGCATCCAGCGGATTCCTGCGGCCTTCGCCAGGGCATCGATCCACCAAACCAAACCAATTTACTTAAATTATAAGACAAACACTTTATGTAGGGTAACACAATGGGCGGTCTTATTGGAAAAAAACAATTTTAAACCAGTTGAATGCCGTAATTACAGAAAGAATTAAAAAGCCATTATTTCTCGCGTGGATTCACGTTTCCGATACGAAGTGTTAAAGACAACCTTTGGATGAATTAAGGGAGAAGGAGTCGAAGGAGAGACAATACTGCAGCTAGGTATAAGTTAAGATTAAGAATTTAATATAATATCTTCTGCAGTCGAAAGGTAATCGTTAGGAGGAAAAAAATGGCACACGAGTACACATCCTTTACACGTGTCGTTCCATAAACACGAATATAACACACGTTTCTCTTATTAAAGAAAGAAGAATTTCAAATACCTACATCAATCTTTGTTATGTAAACGTACGAAACGAAAGAATGAGAATGTCTATAAATTCTCGATAAAGTACCTAAGTAAAAACTTCGTATGAAAAGTTCGAAAAAAAAGTTAGTCCGAGTTCTTTTCTAACTTGTCTAGAACTCTTCGTAAAATATTTACATCACACTTAATATTATAAAAGCGAAAGTTTGTGTTTATATGTTTGTCACTTCTTCCCGCTCAAACGGCTGGACCAATTTTGATAAAATTTTGTATGGAGGTAGCTGACACCCTGGATTAACATATAGACTACTTTTTATCCCGATATTCCCACGGGTTCGAAACTTATGCGGGTGAAACCGCGTGCCACAGCTAGTATGTTATATATCTACTTACCCTATACAATGTGTAACAGGACAAACGCAAGTCCTGAAAGTAGTTTGTTCATAATTGACTACGGAATCGATTTCAGTTGCCTGCTTGTTTACGTTAACCATGGCTTTTTTTTTTTTGTGGATGGGAAATCATCAAATGACCCCTCCCGCTCTGGGTGGAGCGGAAGGGAGTGTCAGACTCTTACTGGCTAAAACCCAGGGTTCGGGGCAGCGGTAACCCTTTCGGACAATACTCGTACCATGACTTATCCACTGTTTTATTTTATGTCAAGTGGATACTTTAGAAATAAGTTAAACACTAATACCCAAAATATTTACAATATTTAAAAGCTGTCTTAAAATAATAATATGTACAAGTATATAAAAAGGGAGGGGAAATAATCAAAGGGCATCAAAAAATTCGTCCGCATCGCTGTCAATAGGAAACGTCCCCAAAAGGCTGGCAGCATTGCCACGTTGTATGGCAATACTGATTCTTTGGCCAAAAAATAGGCCAGCCCTCTGGTCACGTGAAGAGTCGACCAACCGCTAATACCCTAGATTATTTCGTTTCTTAAATTTGTGTTTCGTTTTTGGAATTTAGTCGTTGTTTAATTTAATTTAATATTTGAATTGCTTTTTTTTTCTCTCGACTTTTCATTATGGACGCTTTTAACGTTCTGCATCGTTCATTCATCGTTGCATGCATAATTTTTAACATGAATGATGTAACCAAGACTTTGTAAACATATTATTTTGATTTAAAAGAGTGTCCATGGAGTTTCTTGCCCGTTCTTCTTCATAGGTACCTACGCTTTGGAATGGGCAACTAGCTTCATCTTTCTGGCTGACCGACCCCTTGAAAATTCAAATGTGCCTGTAATTGGTTTAATTGAAATGAATGCTTTGAGTTTGAGTTAGACATTGTTGCCGTTGCGTTATTGTGTCAACATTTTCTGTAATATTCTGCCATAGTGTGTGAATATTGTTTGTAGTGTTCGCTTATTGTTTGCGACTGTAAAAAATGCCACTCGATGCAACTAGTGCAGCTAGGGCAGTGGCTTTAGCTGACACTGGGTACAGCCAACGTCACATCTAAAGAAAGAAAAAAAAGAAAGAAAGAAAATACGTTTATTTGCGGTGAACATGACGCAAAAATACACATGACACAAAGTAAAAAAATAAAAAGAAGATAAGGGTAACATGCGTCACATCCACGCAAAACGGCTATCGCTCAGCATTATGCTGCGACCCTATGCAAGACAGAGCCCCAGCGCTGGTTTTCAGCGACAGCCGGCGCTGACGTGATGACGCCGTCCAATGCAGCCCACAATTATTACACACTAGGCCGGTGTAGCGTACTTAAAGATAATTATTATACTAAACAGAAAACAGAAAACAGACACAGATACAGTACATGCTATGAGAATATCATCCTCAATAATCATTTTACCCTTTATGTAGTGGCAACATTTTGACTTTTAATTTGACGTAGGTGCACCCAACATCATCTCTCGTAACCTCCGTGTACCGCGAACTACGTTAGGGAGGATGCCATATCACACGATTTCGGTATGGGACATGAGTAGACCGTCACGGTCTGGATTAGGACATAGCATACTTTTTATGCCGATATTGTATGAATTAAAATAATATCTTAATATGATTTATTCCGGTCTGATCCCCTGAGCTCTCAATTCACCCCCCCCCCCCCCCCTCCTCGATCCCCTGCTAGTTTGTCTTCTATTTATATCTTGTTACCTGGCACTTTACAAATACAGAAACGATTTTTTTTAGGTAGGTAATTTGAATACAACTTGAGTCTTCTCTGACATTAGTAAAAGCAGTGTCAGTTGAAGATGACACTTTGAAGTGTCATCTTCAACTGACACTGCTTTTTTTGCTTAACGCAAATCATATTATTATAATTCCTCTTAATAAAAGAAGATGTTCAATTCATTTACCTATGCTTTGGGCTGGGTACTGCATGCAAAAAGCTTAAGAATTTCACGTAGTACGTAGCGCTCACATCTCCGTATTATTACCGTCTGAGCACATACTTTGTCTTCACCGGGTCAGTTGTTCTCGAGTACAGTCAGCAAAACACTTACGTTTCGACGGAATAAATAAACATCTTTGCAATACGAAGGTAATTAATTGTCTAGCATGACATTATCTTGACTCCAGAGATATAACTTAAGGTGCTCCCTCACCAGGAGCATTCGCGTGTAATGTAACATTACAGATTCGACTTTGAGCATTACATTACAATACTACCGCCCTGACTGACGAGCATTCGCGTGTAATGTAACATTATAGATTTGAATTTTTACAAGTGGAGCGCATTGATGTAAGTTGTATCAAGGTATTACACATTGTATCATTACAAGGTGGGCGTTGTAATGAAAGAATGAATGAAAGAAAGAAAGAAAGAAAGAAATATATTTATTTAGCACAGACTAAAAGACACACAATACACCATTTATGCTCGAATTTCCTCCCTCACTGATGTGATGCTCGAATCTGTAACGTTACATTACAGGCGAATGCTCCCGATGAGCGAGCACCTTTAGGTTACTTTTTAGTGTTTGGCTGACGGGCAATCTCTTTATTAGTTCATCATGTTTTAATTTGATTCACCCTTTGTAAGAAACATTTTCTATTAAAACTTACCTACCTACTTACTTTAAACGATTCCTACTTCAATAATTTTTATTGCCAACTTCAGATGAGCGGTATTGAAGCCTAAATTAACATTGGTTAATTATAAAACTGACCGAGTTAGCTGTCTGCGGGGGTCAGAGGTGTCGGTGAGAGGGAGTGGGCCGTCCACCACGCATGCCCAGTGCGGGTTGGTAGATGTTACATGTCTTCGAATTTTTTATTCTAGGACATGCCGGCGTCCTCACAATGTTGTCTTTCACCGTTTTGAGAGAATAGAATAGAATACTCTTTATTATGTACACCATATAAATTACAGACATAAATATAGAAATTTTACAATGGAGCTTAGATGGAATGGAGTTTAGAGCTGTGGTGATTGAATAATTTACACAAAGTAAGGCGCCTGTCTGCGTTTTAACCACTGCACACTGCATACTTATTTGTTTTGTTGACTGTACATACTTCTATTTGTTGCTATGTTGATTTGTTACGGAGAATCCTCACATAGTTTCCGCTCGTAAACAGATGATGTAACTAAAATGTATGCTGTATTATATTGTATTTCAGTGAGTGGTAATCAAAATTTTATTGTAAGTAAGAGATACAATTGTTTTAAAGTACAGGTACAGTAACAGGGACACAAAGTTGTAAGTTATTCTACTAAAAGTATCAATGTTATTTGTTTGAAAAAGTCAAATTGTTCCACTCAAACCAACATTTAGAATTGTATAACTAATTTTTTTAAATATTTTTTTGCTGAATTTTGGCACATACAGAGCGTGTCGTAAATAGTGGTCCACCGTTAAGGATTCGATATACCAGATAATTTACTATAACATATTACAATTTTAACCATTTTTACCCAAGGGTTCCGAAAATATTTTTTTTTTTGTTTTTTATTTACGGAATTTCAACCTTTTGTTGCAAATTTGGTTGTAGTTTCAACAAAAACCATTATTTTTTCATTTTGATTTCTGTTACTTACTGTTGAATACTAGAGCTATAGTGTAAAATTATAGTTGTTTTATGTAAATTTAGAGCTTTTGAAGAAAAAGTTAGCTCTTCTACTTTAACCCTAATTTTTGGCATAATCATGCAAATTCAGGAGCGATTTTGTAAAAAAAAATGTACTACTAAAATGGTTAAAATTATAATATGTTATAATAAATTATCTGGTATATCGAATCCTTAACGGTGGACCACTATTTACGACACAGCCTTTATAATAGCCGATTTGATAAAAAAAATCTTAAATTGTATTCAGAGCCTTGTTTGAAACTGAGTGCATTTATTTGTCTGATTTTTAACACCACTCACACAATAATTGTGTTCGTGGAAAATATATCAAACTAGCTTCTGCACGTGGTTTCACTCGCATGGATGTCGGTAATAATTATCCCACGGGAACGTGCTAAGGAGACAAAAAGTAGCCTATATTCTTCCACAGGACGCCATACTCTATCTCCTTCGCTTTAATCGAAATCCATTCAGTGGTTTAGGCTTGAAATAATATAACATACTGACAGAGTTACTGTCGAATTTATAATACTCTAGCATAGCATGGATGAAAGTTAATTTTTATACAGATTTTCCCCAAAAGCTACAAAGTTACATAGGCAAAATAAATTATCTTTTCACATGTCACTATGCCAATTCACGCAATATTTTTTCACTTGTTACTAGGACCCTATAGAAACGTGCGTTAAACCTACGAGTATGAATGGGCTCAAGTGGGCTACACAGATGCTTCATTAAAATGTCGCGGCACGGCGCGTCGCTCGTGTGGAGAACCCCTACTGTCCTGCAGGACTTGTGGCCTTTTGAGAGCATAGACTTGAAGAGCTTTAGAATGGACTGGACTGAGAACGGGGAAAATGGGTGAAGAGGACTTTTATGTTGCAGTTTTATCATTGAAAGTGCGCAGTTTTTGAACAGGCAAGAACTTCTTCGTTATGTGTAACAGATTAAAAAGTTAAACACGCTGAATATTTGAATTTGTTACTTCTTTTTATTTTAGTGCATAGTTAATGGCTTCATAGCATAGAACATGAAAAAAAAAGTGCGAGTCGTACTCGAACACGAAGGGTTCCATACCACCGTACAATATTTAACACTACAAATATTAAAAAAATCACATTTTTTGTGTGGGAGCCCCCCTTAAATATTTTTTTTTTTTTATTTATTATTAAAGTAAAAATACAACTGAGTATTTTGTGAATATTTCAAGTGCCTACCTGCTGCCGTTATTGATATCGAGCAAAAAAGGGCAAAAAATCACGTTTGTTGTATGGGAGCCCCCCTTAAATATTTATTTTATTTTTAGTATTTGTTGTTATAGCGGCAACAGAAATACATAATTTGTGAAAATTTCAACTGTCTAGCTATCGCGGTTCTTGAGGTACAGCCTGGCGACAGACAGACGGACGGACAGACAGCGAAGTCTTAGTAATAGGGTTCCGTTTTTACCATTTGGGTACGGAACCCTAAAAACCAGAAAATTAGGATATACACATTATACGCCTCCCTCTTCGGGACATACATACATAATTTTTCGTTACATAAATACACGTGCTTCGCACGGTTTTGACAAAGTATGGAGATTTCTTCCTTGTGTTAGTTTAATATTAATGTATTATATAATACATGAATCCGGAATCACATAAGTATCTAATCGTTGGTGAAAACCGCATCAAAATCCGTGGCTTAGTTAGAAGAACAACGCGGTCACACAGGCAAGCACGAAAAGCATCTTTAATTTTAAATATCTGTCTGTCTGTCTGTATATCTGTCTGCCCATGACATCACAGCGGACCCTATTAGAATACCAGCACTGTGACATTTATTTTTTTAATATCGCAACATCATGCTGAGACAGGAGTCTTTTGGCCTCGTATAGGACTTTGTTTTTTTTTTCTTACTTTTTTGATATCATTTTGTTTTTTATTTTATTTATAAATGTGTTTAGTTTAGTTTGTGGTCTTCCTGTACGAGTGGCAATAAATACTTTTTCTTTCTGTAAAAATATATAAATGTTTTTTTTTTTCAGTCAGCATTACCTTTGATTATTTTATTATTTTTTCCTTTATTTCATTATTTACATATAAATTATATTTTTAAATATTAGCATATAAAATATAGAAAAACATTTAAAAATATAAAAAATAGTAGCCCACCGGTATCGGGAACAGGGTCCAAGCTACGGTCAGGGCTCCAGAGAGAGGAACCTCCGGACAATGCGGGCCGTGTCCATTATTATTTTATTTATTAAGAAAACTTACAGCTAGGATACAGATAGTTGACAGTTAGTGTTTATTTATTTATTTATATTATTTATTTATATATACTTTATTGTACACCAGAAAAAACATTACAATAAAAACGATGGTTCACATAAAACATACAATGGGCGGCCTTATCGCTTACACAAACATCAGCCACCTCTATATATTCTAAGCCCCTTAGCCCACAGAGTTGCATCATTAAAATGTCGCTGCGTACTCCAGCGAGTGGCTGAACAGTGAACCACTCAAAGCGACGGCGAATTTATTATTTTTGTTTCGACATACTTATGTTACTAATTTACTTTTTCGTGGAAAATAATTTCTTCGATGTCACGTGACGGTTTTAACTGGACTTGTAGGTTTTTGTTGGATCTTTCAGTGATAAAAGTGTTGGTCTATAAAATTAAGGTTTATTTGGAAGTAGTTGGTTTGGCTAATATGCAAGAAAAAAGTGTTTGTACCGAGGGCATTAAATTCTTCTTTCATTTTAAGATAAAATCGACCAAATAGTAACTAAACTAAAAGGACCAAGACACGTCGGACTCTTCCTTTCCACTCCAAGAAATCCAGATAACCTCAAAAATTTAATCAAAATCCACATATTTTCCGATGTCACATTCAATTTTACTCCAGGAGTCTTCGTGTTATATTATAAGGCATATATTTCATGCTGAAAAATTTAATCAGCTAGTCCACTGGGGGTAGATTGAAATTCAGGACACGGTCGACGCCGAGGGTAATAAATCTTGAGAGGAGGAATGTGTGAGGAGTCGTGGGGCGTGATATGAACTAGTTGAGGGTCTTAAGTGGGAGTTAGTGAAGTTTAAGTGGAAAGAACAGTAAATAATATGGAAGGTATTACTATTTTTTTATTGAAAAGGAAATTTGAGTAAAAATTTTATATAACTTCAAGTACTTCCTAGAATTTTAGCTGAGATAGAAATGTCTGAGCAATAAGAATTGTAGGTACTGATTAGGTCTTCTTCTTTTTGTATTGATGGTACTCTTATTCCTTGTTTTTTTTTTAGAAGTTATCTATTTGTGGTGAGTTTAATTCTTCCATATCTACATATGCTATAAGGCCGCCCCTTATACGTCTTGCAGTGTTAAATGTATTTTTTTTTTGCGCCTTTTTCAGTGTACAGTAAAGCATTTATAAATTTATTTTATTTATTTATTTCATTAACAATTTTTACATTGTTTCGAAATGTATTACTGTAAAAACTAAACATGATTAAGAAATATAACTTAAAGATAAAAACATAATTATGAATACATAAATGAATGACAGGTTTTAAAACAATCCTCGTTGTAAAAAATAATCTGAATGGTTTTAGATTCGGTCTACTTTAACTTTTTTTTTGTAATTTGGCTACCGTGTCATAGTTTTTTGTGTCCCAATGTACTACTACAGTCCGTCAAATCTAAGAAGTACCGTTTGACAGTTATAAATATGTGTTATTTTGCTTTGTTTGAAAGTTTTCAATTACATTTAGATATTAAGAATTGTACATTTTTAGATACAATAATGAAATCTTTCTAAATTCATGGTTTTATGATGAATTCGTATGAACAAAGTTGAAAAATATGAAACGTCAAACGGTACTTCTTAGATTTGACGAACTGTAAGCAGTAACCAGCTGCATTATTATTTGTAGGAGAGTCGCATTCTAAGGTTTAGAGAATCTCATTTATATGCATCAAGCCACAGAAAACGAACACAAATACTCGAACGTTACTCGAACAACTCAATCTACATACAATTCACTGTTCAGTTTATCGTATCTAACTGCTATTTTTGCTCCAATTTAGACTGTAGCTAACTTAACTATGAATTAGGTAGAAAACCTCCAGTGGAAATCAAACTCTCTCTATTCAAGTTTATGGTTGGTTTTTGAATGTGGTGTGGAAAATAGAATTTCGGTAATGTGAAAACAAGAGGACCGCAGCGGAAGCAAGTGAGAACTTCCTGAGGCCATGATATCACTGATAAACCTCGTCCAAGGTGAGGAGCTTACGCGAGAGCTGAAGCGAGGATGAAATATCGAACATAATGAAACTACCATTTGCACCCAGACTGAAGTGACGATGGCAGGCACCTTAGCTCGTGAGTGACCCTTAATTGTTTTACCCCGTAGAAACCGGTCTTTCTGGCCAACTACTGCCTGTTACAAAACCTCGCGATGCTCTGTGGCCAGCATAATCAGTCTACGATGTTCCCAATGCTTGGACACAGGCCTCCTCTTTGTGAAAGGGAGTGGGCTATAATCCACCATGCGGACCTAGTGTGGGTTGGTGTGTGACATCCACCTCGAATTTTTGGTTCCAGAAAATGCCGAATCTTAAAATGTTTGGTTCTAGAACCTACCGGTTTCCTCACGATGTTTTCTTTTACCGTTTTGAGAGCAGTTGTGATGAAATTAATTACCTGGGGCTGATACAGTTGGGGCACCACTGAGAGCAGTGGTTACGCGCGAGTGCGATTACCTAAGTGGCCACAGTGAGAGCACTATGGCCTCTTAATCGCGCTCGCTCCCGCTACCGCTGGTCACCACGCTCTCACCCTGGACGAAGCCATAGGAATGGAACGCTGAATTATTTTAATTGTGCTAACACAACAGTTGAGGGTTACGCGATTGTGGATAAAAGCAGCGGTTGAGGTTCTATGTCGCAAAATACGAGTGCGAAATTTTAATTTTAATTCAGTGTTTTAATTTAGTATTATGAACGCGCGAAAGGAAGCCGTTATAGTAAATTATTTTGAGAAAAGGGATGACTTTAATTTGCGAAGTTGCGCTGCTTTCTTTATGAAATTTCCTTGAGTAAATTATTCCTTTAACTATCACTGAGTAATGTAGTACGTTATGTAAGTAGTTTTGAGCGATTCTGCGTTTGAAACTCGGAAAAAATAAACATTTTGAACTTTTATTTATTGAACACTAACTGACCCGGCGAACTTTGAACCGCCTCAGAATCAATAAATTTTGAGTTTCTTAATGTTTTTTTTTCGTGAATTTTTCCCATATTTTAATAGTTATATTGCTATATAACAAATCAAAAATCATCAAAATCCTTGAGTTATGAATGGTGTAACGAACCCGACTTCGTTTTATTTATATAGATAGATATGAATATGATTTTTCGATGTAACAAAAGAAAAGGGAAAAGTTTTGAAAACTCGTGGTGAGTATAAGTAATCCTATGCCTTAGCAACTCGTATACTTGAGTGAGTTTTATTAGACTTCAAGGAAACGAACGTAATATTTTCCTTTAGAATAATTCAGTACAATAACATACATGAACCCGTAAAAACGCGATCAAATCAACGCTCCATAAAAATGAGATTTCTCAGAAAATATAAAAACATGTCTTCATAAACGTTAGTAAGCAACATTTTCGATATTTCAAATCCTCGTTCCTCTTTTTATCTGAGGAAACTTTCTGGTTTTGAAAGCAAGAATCGGCACAAAATTCACAGTGTCGTGTTAATAAAAAACTCCACGCACGAGTTGTCAAAGCACAGTTCGCGAAAATCACCCGACATAATCAGCCTATAATGTCTGGATACGTGATTTTGGAAGTCATAGAAGTACCTAAACGTCGATCTCACTGACATCCAGGCCTGATTTTGGAGATGACCTGAAAAGATTAATAGAAGCATGTCAATTTACTTAGTAATAATCAAGTGTCCTTGACCACATATGATCATCTTGGCTTCAGCCCATATTGTTCTCACTGCTAGGACACAGGCCTCCTCTCGGTGAGAGGGACTGGGCCGTAATCTACCACGCGGGCCCAGTGCGTGTTGGTAGATGTCACATGTCTTGAATTTCTAGATTCTAGGACATGTCGGTTTCCTCACGACGTTTTCCTTCACCGTTTTAAGAGTGGTTATGAAATAATTTACAAAAAGTAAAGCGCCTGTCTGGGTTCGAACCTAAGACCAACAACGCGTAAGTCACGGCCATTACAACTGCTCCGCGAAAATCACCCGACAACCGTCTCGAATTCTAGCTTTTGTTTCTCGCTTGAGTGCGATAACCACCTGGCGAGTCTCGCATGCACATTCTCGCCTCTAAGCAGGCGAGAAACTTCCCCAGTGTAAACGAGCTCTAAAAGGTTCATTTCTTTTTTAGAAGCCGGTTCCTTTTTTCGCGAGAACCAGCGAGACGTATTTCCTCAGTCGCGAGGTAGTGTTGGTTTCCAAGTGATTTAACCCGTTCCATATTTGCGTCGAGTGCAGAACACTGAATCAACGTTGGTATATTTAAGAATTTTTGCACATAAATGTTGCGGTTTTGAAATGTTTATTCTGAGGAAACGTCCTTTGGGACTCCACGGGCCGTGGTTTTTTATTTTCTTGGCGGTTTTCGTAGTATAAGGACGGTAATTTTAAGGATTGGTTTATTTTTATGTTCGTTGTGCTTGGTAAAGGAGTCTTGAAACAGAGGCTTGCTAATTAAATTACAAAATGAAACTTTATTAAGTTAGGTAGGTATTTAATTTGGCTCGTAGTGCGAAATTAATGCTAGTTACTTTGAGCAAAAGTAGAGAGTGTTACGAGGAATTTATTATATTCATAACTTGCATCGTTCATTAAGGGGAATACAGGACCTAAACGCAAAAACCGCAAGTTTTATAATGCCTGTCGCCTAAAAATATAATTATGATTGACTATAGTAAACAAAATCAGAAAAATATATGATATTCTTCAGGATATAATTATGCTAGGTAGATAAGTGTGTTGAAAACATAATACAACTAATTTGATAAGATAGAAAAAAATCATGAAGATACTTCTAAAAACTTTCTTTTTATAATAAAAACCATACTAATATACATACTATCATTTCTTTTTGTCAGATTATTCTACAAGCAACATACTAAAGCACTAGTATTTTAATTTTTTAGTTCAAACAAAAGATTTTTTGTAAATAAATAATTGCTTCATATTTTGCAATAAATCACCAGCGTTGTGTCATCGCGCTTCTCTTTCTTTTCTATGCAGTTCGATAGTGACCGCGCTTTAGGTCATGTAGTGCCCTTAATATAACTTTCTGGAATCTCATGAAACTATTGAATTATGTTACAAGTTAACATGCTCAACTACTAAATACTTGTGTAACTGCCTCGTTGGTCTCATGGTCGCTAGTGCGACTGCTAAGCGTGGGGTCATGGGTTCGATTCCCAGGTCGAGCAAAGTGTTTCCATTAGGAATTTCTTAGAAGCAGCCCGGAGTTTAGAAGTTGGCGGTTTGATACCCCGCCTAGGAAAGCACGTTAAGCCGATGGTCCTGCGCCTGATCTCTTTTCGGTCGTATCGGAATTCCGTCCCATCGGACTATGAGAGTGAGGGAAGAGGGAGTGCACCTGTGTCTGGGCACACACTTATGCTCTACAATATCTCTCGCGCCGAAGGCTAGTCTCTGTCGAGATTGGTCGCCGTGGCCGAAATACTGTCTGGAAGACTATTATTATTACTTGTGTAAAAAATAAATTGTGTAGGCAAGTACAGACGCCAGCACATCAAGTTACTACAATCAGTCAAATTACAGCTACGCTACAGCATAAGGTTCAATGTTGATTGGGAAAATTTGACAGTTTCGGGTAGCTTTATGTGTGGCGTCTGTACAAACTTTCTCAGCATTTACCTTTTCCCTCCCAAAAAAGTTAAAGAAGAGCAACAAAGAAAAACCAAAACAGAACATTAACAATAACTCTATCGCCGTGGCGTATTAACTATGTGCAATGCATTTTATTCAAAGCGTGGCTGCGATGTTTCTGTGTGATTTAACCGCTGGGAGCCGTTTCCGCTTGAATTTATAATATTCGCCGTCACTTCCGGTACGCGGCTTGACGTATGTTGCTTCCGGTATTGTGTTTTATTGTTTGAGGGTTTTATAGGACGAGATGGCTAGAATATGTTGAAATAGATTTAAAACGTGGAAGGTTTTATTCAGTTAAAGAAATTTTATAAAATATCATTTGCGTCCCGGGAAAGGACATAGGAACCTTTTACCCTGATATTCCCACGGGAAACTTAAGTGGGTGAAACTGCGGGGCGCTGCTTGTTAAGAAATAAATCGTCAAATGACAAATAAATATATAGAATCTATCTAATATAAGTCCTTTCAATGAATGGCATCTTCCCAGAATCCATGACAATATACGAATCAAATAAATCTTGGAAATATATCCAAAATTACCAATAAAATAACCCCACAATGGGTGTATAACAGCTATCTATGCACATAAAGTACTCAGCAGAGTTCTAAATTGATCCCATTTCGGAAGATAAATGCCCAGTTCTGGAAAAAAGAGGTCTTATTGGTTCTCAAATCTGTGATCGAGATAACATGTGATCGATTCTGGTGAGAGTGGGGTTTTTATACCTATTTTTATTTAAGACTAGCTGCGCCCCGCGATTTCACCCGCATAAGTTTCGATCCCGTGGGAATATCGGGATAAAAAGTATGATATGTGTTAATCCTGGTTATAAACTATCTGTGTGCCAAATTTCATACAAATCCGTTCAGTAGTTTTTGCGTGAAAGAGTAACAAACATCCATCCATACATCCATCCATCCTCGCAAACTTTCGCGTTTATAATATTAGTAAGATGGTTTCGTGGTCTGATAATTTTGTTTATAAAGTTTCATAAAAAGTATCTAATTATGTTCAGTACACCGTACGAATTTGACAGAAAATACATGGATATATCAATAATTCCACGGTATTAATAAAACACCCTCTTCTTGCTAACACTTGTATTCCTCACAACTCTCCTCACCCCACCCAGAAATAACGATAATATCATAACCGTTATTTCTAAATGTTGCCAAAGTAAAATAATACATTCAGTTGACATACTGAAAATACATTTAGAAGTTTGTTACAATATTAACTACTATTAATATTTTGTTTATTTTGCACATCAAGCTACCCGAAACTGTCAAATTTTCCCAATCAACTTTGAACCTTATACTGTAGCGAAAAAGTTGAAAATCTATTAAAGAAATTTGACAGATTGTAGTAGCTTGATGTGCTGGCGTCTGTACCTACTTACAACTCGGACAAAATATACGAAGTTATAGTGAAAGCAAAGGTGAAGGATGTTTCCGAGTGGCTGAAAGAATTGAGCTAGATGCTGATGACGTTGATTGAGATTGTATGAACGTGGACGAATATAATGCATATAGGAATCGTAGCAGTTAGCGTTCTGTATTTTCTGTCATGGAAAAACGACCTGAGTTTACGTGGGTATAGACGCCAGCACATCAAGCTACTACAATCTGTCAAATTTCTTTAATAGACTCAAACTCAAACTCAAAGCATTTATTTCAATTAAACCAATTACAGGTACTTTTGAATTGTCAAGGGGTCGGTCAGTCAGAAAGATAAAGCTAGTTGCCCATTCCAAAGCGTAGGTACCTATGGAGAAGAACGGGCAAGAAACTCCATGGACACTCTTTTAAATCAAAATAATATGTTTACAAAGTCTTGATTACATCATTCATGTTAAAAATTATGCAGAACGTTAAAAGCGTCCATAACGAAAAGTCGAGAAAAAAAAAGCAATTAAAATATTAAATTAAATTAAAATAAGCCATGGCAGCAAAGAGATGACCAGTCCCTACTGACGGCGCCCGTTCACGAACATGACGCATGTATTAGCACCTCCATAGATTTTCAAATGTATCGCTAAAGCATAAGGTTTATAGTTGATTGGGAAAATTTGACAGTTTCGGGTAGCTTGATGTGCTGGCGTCTGTCTGTACATAAACTAATGTAAATATGTAAACTCCTGGGTACGTATTTTCAATATGAGGAAAGAGATAAACTTACGGGAAAATGCTCACCGGGACGGAAAGATCTGGCGCACCCCTTATACGTACCTACAAGACATCTTCAATTCAAAAACTACCCTCGAAAAACGAAAATAATTTGACTCCAACTCGAAACGCATTTCTCGAAAGGGTCCCAAACTCGGGTCGAACGCAACAGATAACGACGAAGAGGGACCCCTTATCTATTTCATTTTCCAAAAACCGTTGACCAAACATAAATAAACGTTGAAATGGGTTCCTTTCTTGGATTACAAGATCTGGATAGGACTTGAGAGATAAATTGACGCCTCATTTTAGATTACTCGCAATTTATTGTTTTAGATTGTTTTAATGTTGTTGTTTATTGTATTGGAAAGAGTTTCTTTTAGGTTCTTTGGATTTAAATAAAGAAAAGAAGCAATAAAACTGGTAATGGCATTTCGAAGTAGTTGATATACCTATTTAGTTAGATATAAGGCTACAAATCGATATACAAGAACATTTATTTTAAGTCATGTTTGTTTTCGTCTAGTTAGCTCGGAGATTTAGACGAAAACAAACATGACTTAAAATAAATGTTCTTGTATATCGATTTTATTCAATTTAGAGCGGCCATTGTGGTTTACATCATTTGCAAATTTAGCGTGGCCGGACCTTAAGTATATTTGTTTGCAATACCAGTGACATATGGGTTGCCATCCTAGAGACTAGGCTAGAACTTCTAATTTGCCTGTACCCTTCAAATCGAAACACTGCCGCTAAAAATTATGTTAATTACAAACCTGTCAACTTACTTCCTATCCAGATATTCTAAATCGAAGTATCATCCAACCAAGATTGATAACTCTACTCAAATTCCCGCTGGGCGCGATTTGCGCTTAGCACACTTCAATTTTTTATCTAATTTTCTTTTAATACACTCAAAATGAACCCTTAAATCTTACAGATTAAAGTTCACAATCGTATGCCGAGAGCAATGGTCATGCGTGCTTAAGGGCAGTATCGGGGAAATTGGGCCCATTTTAAAAGAGTGATGGGACATTTATTTCTTCGGAACTATTTGCGATTTCAGATATTATTTTTATCGCCTTGTAAGGGTATGAGGTTCGTTTGTAAGAGTAATTTTGGGTTATCTTTATGTTACATCGAGGAAATAGAGAGAATATCGTGGTAATACTTCTTGTGGTAGCTGTCTTTACCTAGTTAAGTATATTAAGAAAAAAATAAAGAAAAATATTTTATTAGGGACACGCACAGCAAATACAAACAGTAAAAAATATATATACGTATAAAATCATCCGAATTGAGAACCTCCTCCTTTTTTGAAGTCGGTTAAAAAGAGAAACATTAAAAAAAATACATCAGAAAAGAAAAGACCTGTGCGAGGCCAAAAAGGCTCCTATCTCAGCATAATGCTGCAATATTGAATAAATTGCGCTGGTATTCAATTATAAAATTGTACTAGCTGCGCCTCGCGGTTTCACCTGCATAAGTTTCGAACCCGTGGGAATATCGGGATAAAAAGCAGCCTATATGTTAATCCAAGGTGTCAGCTACCTCCATACAAAATTTTATAAAAATTGATCCAGCCGTTTGAGCGTGAAGAAGTAACAAACATATAAACACACACTCACAAACTTTCGCCTTAATAATATTAGTGTGATTCATTTACAAATGTATGCCTGATAACATTTATTATTATTTAGGAATAATAAAGTAGGTACTCTACTACTTTTATACATACTCGTAAAGTTTAGGTCCAGTCAGTTTTTTTGATAAAAAAAATGATTACCAACTTAAATTGTCTGTATATTCACTGTCATTCTTTGAAAGTTTTTTGAAATTGGCAAACACATGTCACACGCAAAACACACACATGACACGGCAAATTGACGTAAGGGACAATTTGCTTCACATTTAATTTCTCTGACTGTACCTTAGGCTATAATTATGTTTAAAACTAGAACCTAAATACTTTAATTGTGAAGAGCTAGCTAGTTTTCAGTTCAACAAAAGACAGTTCTCAAAAGACCATTTCAGATAACAATCTTCACATGATCTGACCAAGATTGTCTGGACTTTAAAAGAGACTGTGACCTCTGAGTTTGTTTCGGCCTTTCCTCTCAGAATAGTCAGATAGGAAACGCCGACCACATCTAGTTTTTATTAAAATATGATTGCCGTGTAAAACTCTTTGTACAAACCTTACAGAAATAAAATCATTTACTTATAATTTTACCGTTCTTTTATTTATATTTTCTACCCAACCAGTTTGAAATACAATACAATATATTTCTAAGACACAGAGTTACGTTAGGAACTAATAAATCTCGCAAACCGTGGTGTGTGTCAGCTACGAACTATGATTCCGGATCCGCAAGACAATTGAAGGTGTCCCAGTTACTGTATCTCTTCGGTTATGATTTTGGTACAAAGTACAAGAAACTGCCATTTTACTTGTGATTATTCGTTTGTATTAATGTTTTTTAACCAACCCGCGCTGGGCACTCCCCCTTGTTTTATTGCTGAATGGGCGCTCTTGACCTCGCTCACGCCTGATGAAAAGCGATGGATGAAGTCTATGGAACGAGCGTGCCCAGAAGATGCCTAAGGTACTGGAACTCCCACGCATCGACGAAACTCAGCAGACTGCTTGACCGCTCCGGTGGGAGGCTGGTCGGCAGCCAGGCAGGCATTAGCCCTACCACCGCAAGGGAAGAATTGGCTAGTCAAATACGGTGTTGGGTGTGACTTTCCAGGATGCGCCAAGCGCTCGGTTCAGTTGAGTAACTGGCGGAACAAACTGCGCTACACGAGGAGGCTTCTTCATACATCTTACCACTTGTGTCCGGATCCGGAGACGGTTCAGAGACTTCCAAGTAGACCACGGAAGGTTACACCCTGCAGTGAGATGCTCCTTTTTGTTTGTTTTGTTAGTTAAACACTGATTATTACGGGTGAAAATCCATTTCACACCGAGAACGAAACTCTGAGAGAATTCGAGTATCAAGACAAGACATTTATTTGTAGAAATATGAGTATACATACAAAGCATGCAGTAAACTTGACAGTCGTTACCGTTAGTAAGAAGCCCGAAAGTCTGACAACCAGTTTTACCAAGGGATATCGCTCCGGGCATCTTAGCCGATAATCTTGAAGCCGTAACAGCCACACACTGTACGGACTTTTGCCGGATCAGACGAAACGGCCACATTAGCCGTAGAACCGATGGTCGTTGGAGTAGACGTGTTATTGATTGAAGACCGTGAATCGGTGAACGTAAGGAAGGACGCCCTGAACTAGTTGTCTGATTCTAGGTGTAGCGACAATCTTCGTAGAGTGGCTGGTAGCAGCTAGATGAGGGTGTAGCGGTATCTACAACGCCACATGCGAACAACGCGTCATACTGACGTCACGTGAATCCTGCATCTCGCAAGCAGAGTTTACCGCGCAACTAGCATAGATACAACGGCCCGACATGAATCATCGGGCAGTTGCCCCCCAGACACAACATCCGTCAGGTCGGAGGATCCTCCCTTTTCTATAGAGTATGAGTGAACTTTACACCCTGTTCGTCATACCCCTATAAGGGTTGCTGAGAATCGAGTTGAATGGTTTGCGATTGGAGGCCTATGTACAGCAATGGACTGTTGTAAGTAGATGATAACGATGATGGGACGAATCTAAAGGTCGAATTGACCATGTCTGTTAGCCTTGAACCCGCTCGCCACTCGCTCCCTACACTCGCCCCTTACAATTAACCGGAGCAGTGAGAGGCAAGTGAGGTCTGATAACAGTGCACTCAAACTGAGCTCTGATTACATCTTACATGCACCGCTGTCTACACTATAACTTAATTCAACTCTCGATACGAGGAGCTCGTGAATGAATGAATTAAGTAGGTACATTTAAACTCAAAACTCAAACTCAAAGCATTTATTTCAATTAAACCATTTACAAGCACTTTTGAATTGTCAATAAGTCGGTCAGTCAGAAAATATGAAGCTAGTTGCCCATTCCAAAGCGTAGGTACCTATGGAGAAGAACGGGCAAGAAACTCCATGGACACTCTTTTAAATTATATTTTTACAAAAATATTAGTTATTTTGAATTTATAATTATATGTGAGAACGATGTAAAAACATAGATACGAAAGAACAAAGAAACTTACTTTACGAGTAGCTACTAATATCTAATATTAAAAAGCAATTTTCTCGTTGAATAACCATTCAAAAAAGGAAGAAAGAAAAATTGTTTATTCTGCTCAAGCAAGACGCACGCGCAAAGGGGTTCGAACATTTTTACACACTAAAGTGTCACCTTCCCCAAATATTTGGAGTTAAAATCGCCATAAGAGAACAACAATATTAAATAATGCAGTAACTACGTGTTTTTATGCGCATTCAATAATTATTTCCCAGGTTGATTTTATTAATTACTAGCTGAATCGGCGAACTTCGTACCGCCTCAGATTTTTCCCATGCTTTAATAATTAAGTACTCTGCTATTCGGGGCGAAAAAAAATCCAACAAATAAAAGATCATAAAAATCGGTCCAGCCGTTCTCGAGTTTTAAATGGTGTAACTAACCGGACTTTATTTTATATAATTATATAGAAGATTAAGAGACAGACCTACATGACACATACCTACTTTGATAAAACAGCATTTCTTTATAACGGTAGTATTTAGTAAATAATATTTGATCGTTAAGGCGGCGCCGACCGCATAGTGGCACCCTCATCGTATTTTGGTTATTTCTTTTATTCTAGAATGAAAATGCAGAAAATAAACCCATTAAGTTGTGCTTCACAAGATTCTACGTTAATATTATTACAAACGGTAGATTTACATTGTTTAGTTTTATTATAATCACGAAAACGGATAATAGTGGCCACTTTTGCTTATTATCTGCATTTTCATTCAAAAATAAAAGAAATAACCAAAAAAACGATGTGGGTGTCACTGTGCGGTCGGCGCCGTCTTAAATTAACCTGGAACTATTATCTAAATACAATGGAATGCATATAAATTACTGCATATGCCGCGTATTACTGTGTTTGTGTAAGTAGGTACTATACCCTTTTAAACTACATTAATAGTGCGCGGAAACTTAAAAAAAAAAAACAAAATGGCGGCGGGTCGATATGCCACAAAAGTTCATGGTCAACCTCAAACTGAAATTCAAAGCATGGCCGATGGGGCTGAAAGTTTCTGGAGTGGCGAACGCGTACCGGAAGACGTAGCGTCGGAAGGCCACCCATAAGGTGGACCGACGACCTTGTGAAGGCCGCAGGAACCCGTTGGATGCGAGAAGGACGGAACCGGTCGAAGTAGAGGTGATTGGGGGAGGCCTATGTCCAGCAGTGGACGTCTTTCGGCTGAAATGATGATGATGATGTAAAATTAGTACAGCCATTTAACGCAACATGGCTAAAACGTTTTTCCTTTAATCTCAAACAGAACGAAATAAACACACAATACAAACTTTTATCTGTAAAACAATTTGACGATGCAACAACTGCAGTTAATGCGGCAAATAAATAAGTCAGACGGTTGTGCCTTTTATTCGTTTGAAACAATGAGTTTTAGCAAAACAAGCAAATTCTCACTAAATTCACTTCATTAAAACAACGAATAACAGTTTGTTGCGAAATAACGATAAGCTTCGATGCTGTTTCACAGGAAAGCGTGTTTTAGAATGTGAGTTTGGAAAGCGTTGAGGTCGTATAGATTTATGACATAACGAGTAGGAAAAGGAAAAGTAATTTGTTCTACAGATGTAATCTCACTTTGTGAAACTGGTGGTCAAGCAGTATTTATAAACAACTCAGCCTATCGCAGTCCTCTGCTGGACACAGGACTCTCCCAGGCTACTCCACAATACTCGGAAGGCCAATACTAGTAATTAAAAATATTCAAAACCTAGTCGCAATCTCATCTAGGCGACCATCACTGTCAAAAACTTGTCAAAAATGTAGGGAAATTGGAGATATTTCTGACAGATTGAGACTGACTTTTGCGTGGATGTGACGCATGTTTTCCCCGAACTTTTTTTTTTGGTGTTTGTTTTCGTTTTCTGCGTCATGTTTACGCAATTAAACGAATTTCCTTCCTCCTTTTCTTTCTTTCTAAACTCTTTACGCCTTCTCAGCGCGCCCTCATTTCCCACCATCGTTCATAAATACGCGTCCGGAAGCTCAGCGCCTGTCGGAACTCCAGTCAAGACGGTATCGCTCTAACGGGAACTAAGTTTAAACTCGCGATTAACGTGAAAATTGATTTATAGTTCATTATTGAGCGAGTTACGTGGCGTTTGTAACCCCTTGTTACTACGCCGGAATAATGTAGGGTTTACCGCGGCATTGTTTAATGTTGTTATTCGATATTGCTGGTTCGTCGTGTCTTGCACAAAATAGATAAAATTATGGCTGTTTTTCAGGAGGTTTTCTGAATCCATACCGACCCGCAATGGGCGCGCATGATAGATTACAGCACGCGCCCAGTGCGGGTGACCCCTCTCGAAGAGAGGAGGCATGTATCCCAGCAGTGGGAACATTATAGTCTGATTAAATTATACCAATATTATAAACTCGAAATGGACTCTGTCTGTATGTTATCTTTTTCCGCCTAAACCACTGAACGAATTGCGATAAAATTTTCCAAGGAGATATATGGAATCCTGGGGAAGGACATAGGCTACTTTTTGTCCCGGTAGCACGTTCTCGTGGGATAATTTTCAACATTTACGCAACCGAAGCCGCGGGCAGAACCTAGTACAGACGTCAGCACGTCAAGCTACTACAATCTGTCAAATTTCTTTATAATAGATTTTCAAATTTATCGCTAAAGTTTAAGGTTCAAAGTTTATTGGGAAAATTTGACAGTTTCGGGTAGCTTGATGTGCTGGCGTCTGTACATTATATTACAAGAGTATTATACTGCTCTGTTTTAATAACGAAAATTTTAATAATAATTAGATATGGTTCTCACGGCCCTGCCAACGTGTAGGTATATTTTGTCGTGACAAAGAGTTTTCCACGCCTCTACTCTCTTACTTAAATGAATAATGTTTTGTAATATCCTGCAGTCATGACATTGATGAGAGAGTCCTCTAGACACAGCAGTATTGTGCCATATGTTTTGACATACACTGGCCTCCAAAAGTTGGTTGACAGTTTTCCACTTAGATAGATAGATAAAACGTTTCTTCAGTGCAACAAAAGACACAATACAGGCATTAAAAAAAAAACAAAAAAAAGTATTATCAAAATCGGACTGCTCTGTAAAATGTTATGCGTGATCATACATTAAAAATTAAAAAAAATATATGCACCGACTTGATAACCTCCTCCGTTTTTTCGTCGGTTAAAAAAGGTGAGAAAAAAAAACAAAGATATATTGACCCATAGACACCTCATATGACATTTATAACGGTCGATCACTACTGGGCGGTGTGTGTCCCATGGTTGCACCAAATGGGAGTCCAGCTCAGCATATGCCAGGTACAATACCTGACGTCACCTGTCACTTCAGCTGTGACGCCACATTCATCATCATCTGCCTGCCTTTTCCCAACTATGTTGGGGTCGGCTTCCAGTCTAACTGAAAGCAGCTGAATACCAGTAGATATTTTACATGGAGTGACTGCCTATCTGACCTCCACAACCCAGCTACTGGGTAATACGCTACCGCTTGGTAAGACTAGTTGTCAGACTTTCGGGCTAATGGATTTTCAACTTTATCGCTACAGCATAAGGTTCAAGGTTGATTGGGAAAATTTGACAGGTTCGGGTAGCTTGATATGCTGGCACATCATTACGAGATGGCACATCATATGTACATCATTACGATTAGCAAATTATAGTTAAATTAACAAAATCAATTGTCATAGTGTGCTACGAAATCAGGGATTTGGTCACACTTCAAAGTGCTAAATCAGTTTCCATTCAAATAAATCCATTCTGATCCTAACTCTCACATACAATGCTCTAAATGAACGCAGTACAAATGTGCCAATGGTTCTATGTGTGTCAATGGACAGCGCGTGGATGTGAGCGTTCCCCTTTCGGACCGATTCGATGTTTCCGTCAATTCGGCGTATAGAATATTACAGAAGGTCGACTCCAAACAGCCGAGAGAAAATTGTTGCACCCACACATAGACGCGTACGTTCGGCGATCTCAGTCGCGCACACTAAACTTGTTGTACAGGTAAACCAGAAAAGATATGAGCTTCGGTAATGTTCGTGTTTCCGAATTAGTACGAACGTCGCGCCACAGGGTAACCCCCATATAGACAAAGTTTTTATGGCTTGTACTGCCACGCTTTATAATGCACCTGTCAATGTAGGTTTGTGTGAAGTTTTCTCTAAATAAAAAATTATAGTCTGGCGATAACCTGATTTGGCTTGCCCCGACAACAAACAGCTGTCGAAAGAATAGCGGGCGTCTATTTGATTTAAACTGACAAAATTTCCGGGTCTTGTACTTGTGAACAGCGCTTAGAGGACTTCTACGAAAACATTGATTGATGTTCGATACGATACGGAAGCGTATCGAGTGTTTGTGAATAGCTATGCTGGTCACATTTCGCCATCTGTCAGTCTACAATTTTGTAACCATAGTTATACAAAATAAGCAAGTAAGTACCTCCACAATAAAATTGTAACAGATCTAAATTAAATCTCATCATTGCGTGTTCGTATTTCCGAAGATAAACGATGATTGCCGAAGCGCATACTTTTGCTGGGAGACCTGTACGTGAACCGTTTTGATGCATGCGTGCGTTTTTGCTCGTTGTTTAAAGCTGGTCTTCTGTATTATTCTGTGTTCGACGTGTTGGTAGTGAGCAGACAAGACCTATGCTCTGTTGCGAACGTTCCTGATTGCTGATTGTAATAGATAACGATCGCCGCAATGGCGTGGAGAGTACACACTATAGGTTTCTGACAGCGATTTGATAGTTTGGACCGTTTGACCTATTGTAAATATTTGAAAAGAAAAAGGTGTAGGTTTTATTCGACTCCGCATCAAAGTTGCGACAAACAAATACGCGACAAATGTAAAGGTGACAGTACGATATGTCGACCATTAGTGGCGCGACAGCACATCAGCTCGATGTACGTTAGTGCGACCCGATAAAAAAACCTCGTGAGGTAGAATCAAAGGTTATTCTCTAACGTAGCAAGCAAAAGCAATTTCTTTTCATTTCTCCTTTCGCAGGTTTGCTGGAAGACATTTCTCGTCTCTCATCGCCTAATTTAAAATGTCACGGCTCTCCACTGTTTGTTGCAAACACATTTAAAATATGTTTGTATAGAAAACTAGATTCTGCCGGCGACTTCGTCCGGGTAAAATTTCTTGTTCTTCTGACCCACCTGACGTTGTATCGCATCGCCCGTCGGTGGTGTTATACTTAATTTTCCTTTAGCATTCTTTCTGACTTTTTTGTATTTTTGCTCGACTTCTAGGGACCCTAGCGAAATATTAAATAGTCTTCCTCAAGAATTGGGCTAACGATTAAAGCAAAAACATTTTTCAATCCGACTGGTAGTTCCAGAAATTAGCGCATTCAAACAAACAAACTCTTCAGCTTAAGGGTCAAATCACACTGAGATGGCAGCTGCGAAGCGGCGAGCAGTTTCAGTGCCATATCATTTAATTTTAAACATTATCTTCATTACTATAATACATAGTATCGCTTAAGAAACTTGAAAAGGTTGCGCGGCCGTCCGCGGCGCCGCGAGCACTCCGACGACTCAAGTTTCTCAAGCGATCTATGTATTATATTAATGAAGATAAAGTTTAAAATTATATGACACTGAAACTGCTTGCCGCTTCGATGTCATCGCGGTATGATTTGACCCTAAGAGATCCAGCGCATTACGCGGCCAGGCCTCGCGGCCAGCTTGCCGCGGCCAACTAATTCTTCCGTGGCCGCTGGCCGCCTAGTGCGCGCGCTTGCATATGTCACGGAAGAATTAGTTGGCCGCGGCGACCTGGCCGCGAGACCGCGTAATGCGCTGGGGCTCTTAGTATTAATATTGATTTAGTGGAGGGCGTGCAATTTTAAACAAGACGATATCGACGCACTGCCTTGATGCACTTTGATATCAAAAGCTCCAACGCGCGCTTGTGCGTCTGCGCGTGAACCGCTATCTGGACAAGCTCTTTGTGGAATAAATTCACAATATAATTGCTGAAAAAACGAACATTAAATAATTATTAACACCGAAACGTGAATCCTGCCAACAGGACATAACGAAATTACCAACACTGTTTTCAGTATACTGATACCGAACAAACATAAAAAATACTTTTATTTAAAAAACACTGATAATATTGAAAGCCGGGTTTCATTAGCGGAATCACATTACGTTCGCAAACGTACTGGTTCCGGGCGAAATGTAAAATAACAATAAAAACCGGCCAAGTGCGTGACGGACCACGCACAGCGAAGGGTTCTGTATTTAGGATGAATATTTGCGCATACACACACAATATTGATATTTTTGACAACAATAAATTTGTATTTTGTCAAAGAAACCATGAAAAAAAAATTCTACCGTTGTAACAGAAAATATTCCATATCTCAAAAACGAATTACTTAAATAGCAAGACTTTGCTATTTAAGTCATTAAACATCATAATCTGCATATCAACATGGTGGGGACCATGCTCGTATGCTTTGAAGTTTCTTTTTTAATGCCTCGGTTACATTTAAGGGTAGTTTGCAGGGTACCGTACCCACCGCGTGCCAACGGAACCCTATTACTAAGCCTGTGCTGTCCGTCTGTCTGTTTGACTATCAGTGGGTTGTATCTCATGAACCGTAATAGGTAGACGGTTGAAATTTTCACAGAGTGTGTATTTCTATTGTCGCTATAACAACAAATCATAAAAATAAAATAAATTTAGTAAAAATTAAAGGGGGTCTCCGTACTAGAAACGTGTTTTCTTTGGCGTGTTTTGCCTTCGTGTGCGAGTCAAACTTGCACTTGGCCGGTTTTTGTTTCGTAATTTCTCTACACCTTTGTTGAGCGGTGCACACAATATGAGAATACACCTCCTTTCCAATTTGCTACGATATGGTGCCAATATTCTCCGAGTTGTTTGACTTCCTGGCGGACAGGCAGTCGGACAGACGGACGGTCGGACAGACGGACAACCAGTCATGACGAAATTATAAGGGTTCCATTTTTTCCATTCCGGTTCGGAACCCTAAAAAGGTCAACAATGGCAGGACGAACGCGTGGAAAACAAAGCTGGCACAATCAGGATCAAGGCTTATTTACCGAGTCTGTCCTAATTGATACAGGATGGGTCGGGATGCGCCAGCAAGGATAGAGGGTGTGGCCGTTAGGACGGCGGGTGATTGATGACTTATAGAGGTACAAGCGAAATTCGTATTTGGCTATTCGCCTTTTTTTTTGGACGAACGAATCTTAGTTGACGGATTAAAGATGACGGATAGTCTATTTGTGTGTCAGTGTTTGTACTAAAACAATTTATGTGGAAATTAAAAATGTTTTTATTTTAATATTAACAAGCATTGAGGGACTTGTGGCTAAGTAATAACAGCCGCACGGGTCGATCGATCAGGTTAAGCTACGCTTGCCGCGGTTGGTCCGTGGATGGGTGACCATCTTTACATACCAAGACCCCTCCGCGCCTCGGAAAGCACGTTAAGCTATTGGTCCCGGCTGTCATTCGTGGATCTTTGAAAGTCGTTACGGGTCGATAGAAGCCCGAAAATCTGACAACCGGTCTTACCAAGGGTCTTACCCGAAACTGTCAAATTGTCCTAAAAAACCTTGAACCTTATGCTGTACCGATAAAGTTGAAAATCCATTAGCCCGAAAGTCTGACAACCATTCTTACCAAGGGGTATCGTATTACTCAGTAACTGGGTTGTGGAGGTCAGATAGGCAGTCGCTCCATGTAAAATACTGGTATCCAGCTGCATACGGTTAGACTGGAAGCCTACCCCAACATAGTTGGGAAAAGGCTAGGCAGATGATGATTAAACAAGCATTATAATTACCATTTGTATTCACAGTATGTTTGTGATTTTAAAAAGGTTGAGTTACGGTATTGAATGATTTATGATGATCTTGAGATGTATTTTGTGCTTTAATTTTAATTTTGTGTGTGTGACTTGGCACACACACAAAATTTGGCATTAAGTTAAGATCTGTAATGATAGTTTTAAGGCATTTAAATAAATAATAAATAAATATTTTTTAGACACGCAACAACACGCGTCTTATCTCCGAATGGTTAGGCAGAGATGTATAGACACCAGTACATCAAGCTACTACAATCTGTCAAATTTCTTTCATAGATTTTCAACTTTATCGCTAAAGCATAAGGTTCAAAGTTGATTGGGAAAATTTGACAGTTTCGGGTAGCTTGATGTGCTGGCGTCTGTACCTATAGTGCAGCCACAATTCGCTACGCAGATATAATAAAAGTTGCCATAACATCACACCTTACGAAAGGCGTAAAGGCAAGAAGGTTAGGTTCTGCAGGAAAAATTTGGTAGAAAATTTGATTAGGTTATCAAAAAAAAAAACTGCTGTTTCATAAAACGTGCAGTAACTACGCGGCCAAAATGTATGGAACAATTATTAAAAATGTTTTTATTTTTTTAAGCGATTTTTCTTATAACCTGTTTCTATGCTAGCGGGTCTAGAATCATAATAATATCCTAAATTCATCTTTACAGTTTGCGCACTGGTTATTTTTGAAGTGAAAACTTCATTAGGCGCGTTGGGCATTTTTTGAGATGTGAAAAAAACATTGAATTCGCGCCACTGTTACCGTAACGACAACGCTTCGGATGTGTTCGGCTGTCCTCGGGATGTACTCGGTTTTAATGTATATCCCATATGTCAGTGAGTGATGGCAAAGTATTCTGTTTGTGTTTTGTTTTCACTACTGCGGCACTCCCGGAATACCACTGTTTTTTTTTTCCTGTATATTACACCATCATTTCGCCAGTTATGTTTAAGTCCCATATAATAGGGGCGAGCCTTTTGCCATCAATCGGGACTCCGGGCTTCTACTGAGAAATTGCACATAAATTAGGCAATACCAGGTTTTTAAATTTGGAACAGCAGTCTTGGACATAAAATCAAGCAGCCATTACATTATTCTTTCACGAAAACCAACGACAAATGTTGAAAATTTATCGCCTCCTTTATGGCTCCACACTGGCATTACAGTTCGTTACTTCGTATCATATCTATATCACTGTTTCCTACACGTGACGCGTATTCGATCTGACAGTTGACTGTTGTTTGTGCTCCCTACAAACAGAAACCATCAAACTAAAACCAATTTTAAAGTGCGAAGGGTAGAGTCGAAAATCCAATGTTGTTTTTCAAAGGAATTTTTCGAGAGAATCGGTGTGAATTATTGCTCTGAATATGTTTGTTTGAAATGAGACGTGTGACGTCACGGTGTACAGATTTTCGAAGTATTAATAGTGGAAGGAAAAAGGGAATATTGTGTTACAGATGATGAAGTTTGTGATAGTGATACTTACTTAATACTCAACCCCTACAAATAACCAACCCTAGAGTATAGTTATAGGGTGATAATGACATGTAATTAGTGACCGATACTAAAACACATGATTATACTTATCATAACAAACAACTTTCTCGAAGAAACCATTAATTTTTCTTTACCAAACCCCCGACCCCAGTCACCTTAATAGAATATTGAGTACAAACGTTTCGTCGCATATAGATAGTGCAATCCACGAAGACGCGCCCCACTCTTCTTCCTAATCTCTTACACTACAAGTGTGCAACATTCCGCTAGTGTTTTAGTTTTTTCGATACACACTAATTACTTATTACTTAGTGGGTAATTAGCGTGTATCGAAAAAACAAAAGAATAGCGGAATTAACTGGCGATATTACGATTAGGAAAAAGAGTGGGGCGCGTCTTCGTGGTACTTTTACCTTGCATTATTCTTTTTCGACATGATGTTAGGGAAACGGCGGGGTCATTGCGCAACACACAAACAGTAGGAATGGCTGTCATTTTCACAGTTCAAGAACATTCATTGCGTTATTTACGTTGTTGAGCATACAAATTTTTCGAACATATATAGCAATGGATTAGCAATATTCTTCAAAATAATTCAGATTGATTTGTGATTGATAGCGTATTATGCAATTAATGCTGTTTGCTTCGCACGTTGACCGTCAACTTGATGATGAACTTCATAAAAATTTAAGTAAACGAACTTTCGGTGAGTAATATTTTATTTTACCTGTAAAGAGATTCGAACCTCTTGATTATTATTAAAATTTTACTTTCACGTTAAATGAAAAACGGTAGGTACGTAATGTATTTTTTGTTTATTTCCTCGGGGCATTATTTGTTTGCACGAGACCGAGTATTGAGATTTTTACAGCGCCGAGTGTAAATATATTTCAATAAAGCAGTGTTAAACGAACAAAACAAACAAAAAGGAGCATCTCCCTGCAGGGTGTAACCTTTCGTGGTCCACTTGGAAGTCTCTGAATCATCTCCGGATCCGGACACAAGTGGTAAGATGTATGAATAAGCCTCCTCGTGTAGCGCAGTTTGTTCCGCCAGTTACTCAACTGAACCAAGCGCTCGGCGCATCCTGGACAGTCACACCCAACACCTTAGTTGACCGGCTAATTCTTTTCTTACGATGGTATGCCCGCCTGGTTTGCGACCACCCTCCCACCGGAGTCTGGCGTGAAGCAGCCTGCTGTGTTTCGTCGATGCGTCGGAATCCCAGTGCCTTAGGCATCTTCTGGGCCCGCTCGTTCCATCATGGACCTCATCCATCGCTTTCCATCAGGCATGATCGAGATCAAGAGCGGACCCATTCAGGAATAAAAAAAAATAAGTCCAACCTGGTAGGTAAATCTACCTAGTAAGCTACCTTGACGAAGCGGCAGTAGGGGGTCATTGTGGGGCTATATCACAAACCATGCTCCACCTCCTATCCTGCCCTCTGTGTCCCAAAACATGCAGTCACAGTGACCTCTGCGCTGCCACCGACAACGCCGTGGAAGTAGCAAAGTTTTGGGAAAACAAGATTTAAAATAGTCGTGCCAGCGACACGAAGATAAAGACTTCATGATTGAATTTTAATAAAACACTGCGCATTTTTAAATGGAAATGTTTTATGAATCTGTTACCTCTAGGTGTTTATTCATCTCCTTCCGGCTCAACGTCGGAGTCAGCCGGACGTGATCAAAGATAAACTTTTCATTTCATTTTCGTAGATTAGTGTAAGCCCCGCATTTTTTTGTTGAGCGCGATAATAAAAATATTGTAATGCATGAGTAGGGGTAATTACATGCCGAAGATGCCAGGCATCGAGGTAAGCCCCCAAGCCAGTGGCGTGCATTGGTTTTCAGAATAGGTAGGCACTAGACCGGGTCTAGTCTAGGCAAACGCGGTCACTAATCAGAAAAAAAAAGTGAGGTCAAAAGTGTGGTTATTTGAGTAGGCATGCCTACTTAAGGGTAATAAATTGCGAAGGTCGAACGTCACAGTATTCGCGTGAGACGTACGTATTTTTAATTTTGTCGTATTAACTTGAACGAGTAAAGACCAATGTGAATAGTACGGGAGCTGAGTAGGCCGTCCGGCGACTGCCTACTGCCGCGCGTGTTTGTATGAAAATTTTGTTAGGTATGATAATTTAGTGAGTTTCTTAATTGTGGGGCACACATACTAAAATGTAATTGACAGGCTTATGTTGATATATCGAGGTAGGCACTGCTTATATGCCTATATGCAATGCCCCAAGCAGCCTGCGACCTTTCGCGAAAACGAACTAGCAGGGAACCGAAGGGGGGTAGAGGGGGGGGGGGGCTTCAAAGGATCAGACCGGAATAAATCGTAACCTTCGGCATGTGCCTGTGTGTATTTGTTATACATGGACATCGAAGTAGTGAGCTATACCGCGATTGCGAGATATCGCAGTGAGGCACCTTCGGTATCTAATTACCCTATGTCTATACATAATTGCATAATATATATCTTATATATAAAATTCTCGTGTCACAATGTTAGTTACCATACTCCTCCGAAACGGCTGGACCGATTTTTATGAAATTTTGTGTGCATATCGGGTAGGTCTGAGAATCGGCTACTATCTATTTTTTTTTTTTTTGCAAAACGACGTTTGCGGGGTCAGCTAGTTTTATTTATATAATTCTATTTTAATTACTAACCAATGTGATATCCTACAATACAATGCTCCAGAATCTGTCACACAGTAAAAATAAAAAAAGTAAGAGCTTTTTGTGTGTTATTATTAAACATTATCATTTCAGCCGAAAGACGTCCACTGCTGGACATAGGCCGGGGACCTCCACTTCGACCGGTTCTGTGCTTTCTATGCCATCCTTATATTTTCCTCATTGGTTAGAATTCAGAAATTTTATTTCTTGCGGATTTCAAGTTTCCTCTCTGCTTTTTTTTTTTTTTTATTTGAAATGGACTTGCTCTTGACTTAGCTCATACAAAAGCAATTCTTGATTAACGTTAGGACATTTTTTGGTAATTATTGTGTAACCAAAGAAAAGTCGAACTAGCGTTTTTTTGCGTATTCGCATTCTATTGAAACAAAGCCTTATTCGTGGTACAAAAATACCACAAACAAAAGACCATCAAATTTCTGCTCCACATATAAAATTGAAATAAAAACCTTACAGTAATAACAAATATAAGCGATAAGCAATAAAATAAATGAAACTTCCAATTTTTTACGATTTACCGATATTCAATAGGATAAAATAATAACCGACGAGGTTCACTCGTAAAAATAACATAAAAAACTGAAATTTTATTGTTTCTAATGTTCCTTTAGAAACGATTGGGGATTCTTTGAGGACTATAAAATGAAATTAATTTTTGGGATATGTAAGTACCTTTAATAATTTTTACATTATTTTATAGATGCAATAAAATAAGAAGAATTTAGTTTAATAAGTAAAATACGCTAAAAATGTGCTTGAGGTACAGACGCCAGCACATCAAGCTACTACAATCTGTCAAATTTCTTCAATAGATTTTCAACTTTATCGCTAAATCATAAGGTTCAAAGTTGATTGGGAAAATTTGACAGTTTCGAGTAACTTGATGTGCTGGCGTCTGTACCTTGCCCTAATCCTGCGAGCCCATTCTCTTATTATAGAAAATTCTAAATCTAATCACAATTACCTCGCAGCGGCAATCAGTGTCAAAAACTTGTCAAAAGTGTCGGTATTTTTGACAAATAGTTACTGAGATGAGAAGTCAACCAGCATAACAGCATAATGAGCCTATAATGTTCCCACTGCTGGGAAACAGGCCTCCTGTGAGAGGGAGCGGGCCATAATCCACGTCGCGGGCCCAGTGCGGGTTGGTGGATCGACATCGACCATTCTTCGGGAAATGCCCCTCCTCCTCAAGCTCGATTGCTTGAAGCTTATTAGGGACTTTAGCCAATTCATATAATTAATCGTTATTTATTGTTTATTTACTTATCTATGTACAGTCAACAAAAGAGATAAGTATGCAGGATCGTCGGATATAGTTGAAGTTTAGGAAGAAACCGTTGGATGGATTCTCGCATAAAATTTAATTTTATTAATAGAAAACAAACAGTTCATTTATCAAATTAAATTTCAGTCGACAACATACATCGGTTTCTTACTAAACTTCAACCATATTCGACGATCCTGCACACTTATCTCTTTTTTTGACTGTACATTTCAACGTTTTCAGTTTCCCTGTTCATAATCACAATCGGAGTTCAAGGGGCTACTAAAATAGAAATTTTCGAAATTCGCGAAAACGAAAATGGGCTTCAACTCAAAAATCTAAATACCAATCCCAAAAATAAACAAAAACCTGAACCATTACTGAAACTACTTCGTGGTCCAAAATCTGAGAAAACTGAGAAAAATGTAGTTAAATTAGCTAAAAACTTGATAAACACTCTGAAGTCTTTGAGAGGTGAAGAAAAAATCAACAAGTTCAACGATGATACTCATATTTATATTCTGAATACCGACGATGACAGCTCTTATGAAGAAACTATGTTTATCGATAAAACAAGAAATGACCGTGCTACTAACATCGATAAGAACGACATACGAGATTTATTGTTGCAATTGTAAGTTTAACAAAAATAGCTATGCACAGATGCCAGCACATCAAGCTACTACAATCTGTCAAATATCTTTAATAGATTTTCAACTTTATCGCTAAAGCATAAGGTTCAATGTTGATTGAGAAAATTTTACAGTTTCGGGTAGCTTGATGTGCTGGCGTTAGTACGTGTTTTTTTTAGAAAATGAAATACATAGCTACTTATCATCGTCCTGCCCTTGTCTCATGTTACTGGGATCGGCGCAACACGTTTTCTTTTTCCATACTATGTCCACTATCAGGCTATAATTTACTTCCTACTCTTTCATATCATTCCTCACACAATCCATATTTTCTTTGACCTTCCTCTCCCCCTCCATCCATTAACATTTAATATTAATTAATAATTACTATTTTAGTTCACGCGTTTCCCTCCTGAGCACATAAACACACAAAAAAAACATACATAATATTACATAGATACTAAGTATCATACAAATGTTTACAGGTTACAAGCGGAACGCAAGTAAGTACATAGATCCTATGGACACATCATAATGAGCCTATATCCCACTGCTGGGACACAGGCCTTCTTTCTGTGAGACGGAGTAGGCCATAATCCACCACGCGGGCCCAGATCGGGTTGGCGGATGTCCCCCTGTCTTCGAATTTTCCACATAATATGATAATGTTATATAGGGTCTTTGAAAGCTGGATCTAAAGTCTAAAGGAGGTGATAGTTGACACCATTTGAAGCATTTTGTTTTTTTTATTTAATTTCCAGTTAATGTTAGTTGGTAAAAAAACATACTTCGTCTAAGACATGTATGGTTGGGTAGCAGGATTGTCCGAAAGGATTACCGCTGCCCCGGAACATAAACGGCTAAGGAAGGAACACGGGTGGGTTTTAGTCTGTAAGAGTCTGACACTAACTTCCGCTCCACCCAGAGCGGGAGGAGTCATTAGATGATTTCACATCCATAAAAAAAAAAGACATGTATGGCTCAAAATGCTGTAAATGGTGTCAACTAACACTCCCTTAAAGCTTTGCACTCAGCTTCCAAATGCCCTGTATAAGTGGCAATAATCAAACGTATATTTTTTTAGAATTCCATCCCAAAGGAAACTTCGACAGAAACAAGTCCTAAAATTGAGGAAACCTTCAAGAGTTGATGATGGCGTTCTAGGTGAATGTATGTATTTATGTTTCTATTTTGTTTGCCTCGTTGGCCTTGAGCATGAGGTCTTGAGTTCGATTCCCACGTCGGGCCAATTTTTGATGGATTGTTCTATTAGAAATTTCTGGCTGCATTTTTGCCCAGTTGGTGACATTAAGCTCGCCTTCTATTAGATGGGACTTAAACATAACTAAATGTAGGTGTACTATAGGTACACCCCTGCCTTACCCTTCAGGGAATACTTCGTAAGTCGTGATGTTATGTAATGTTACTATTTTGTAACATTAATTAGGGCTGATTTTTCCAACGCTGTCTATAGCTTTATCCGAGGAATAATTTAGAATTTTTTACTGACCTCTGAGTTTTTCCAAACAAAAACCGTCATACAATTTCATTCCACAGACTCGGTAAACATATGGTTTTCTGACGTTGATAAAACCAGTCTGAGTTTCTTTAACGAAATATAGATATATATATTTGTTAGCCTATACTGTCCTACTGCTGGGAAAAGGCCTCCCCCAAATCCTTCCAGGAACTCTTTTCCCGCGCCACCTCGAACCAGCTCTCGCGGTACGCGTCCAGTCATCTCGCGATCTCTTTCTGGGCCGGCTTCGGAGCGCCGTCCATATTCAGGCACCCATTGTGTGGAGAACGAAATATATTGGTAAATTATTACCATTATATTTCGGAAGTGGTAGTGTGCTGGCCATGTTTTTTGTCGAAGGACCGATGGCCAGTGGATCATTTATGAGTCCTAGAGTGGAGACCGTGTATCGGCAAGCGTAGTGTGGGACGCCGAAATTTCACCCTCCCCATTCACCCTCTTAGGGGTGGATTTTGAAAAACCCTTTCTTAGTGGATCTGACTCCGCACAGAGAACACACCCTCCAAATTTCAGGTCTCTAGGATCAGCGGTTTAGGCGTTGCGTTAATATATCAGTCAGTCAGGACTTTGTTTTATATATACTGATATTTCGTTAAAGAAATATTGTTCTGTAGTATTAATATAATGTTGATGTTGTTTGATTTACAGCTAGAATGAGAGTCCAACATCCACTCGAATATAATGATAACGATGATCGACAAAATAGTATCGATAAAGATGATCAATAACGATGACTGTTGTTTACGATTTTCAGTAAAACCATGTCTTTGAAAAATTGGACTTTTATTTCTTAGTGTGGAAAGTCAACTGAGACAAAAAGTTAAGATTCATAAATATTGGATTTTGATAATACAAAATTATTTTATCTTAAAGATAATTTTTTATTGGCTACCAATATCCACCATATTGGTAGCCAATGAAAAAACGAAAAATAAAATGAAATTATTTAAATTTAATCAAATTTAATCCGTCGGGGTGCCAGCTGTTTTAGAACCCAATGGCTTGGCACGCGACGATGGTAAGAGACCAGACGGAATGACCATAATGCCTTGGAAGGTAGGTAGGCCTTTGGTGTGGGATGCAACGTGTGTCGACACCCTTGCGCCATCCCATCTTCCAAGCACGGTGAGCTGTGCCGGGGCGGCTGCTGCAGGTGCGGAAAACCTCAAACGGCGCAAATACTCCAATCTCTTTGGAACTTATATATTTGAGCCGTTTGGGGTTGAAACACTAGGGCCATGGGGCCCGAGTGCCCACTTAGTATTTCGAGACATCGCCAAGCGGTTGGTCGACTCTTCACGTGACCAGAGGGCTGGCCTATTTTTTGGCCAAAGAATCAGTATTGCCATACAACGTGGCAATGCTGCCAGCCTTTTGGGCACGTTTCCTGTTGACAGCGATGCGGACGAGTTTTTTGATGCCCTTTGATTATTTCCCCTCCCTTTTTATATACTTGTACATATTATTATTTTAAGACCGCTTTTAAATATTGTAAATATTTTGATTTGTAACTTGTTTAGATATTAATTTAATCAATGAAAGTATATTGTATCATGGTTATAATTGTACTTTCGCCATTTTATAATATTCAAATCAAAAACTCAAAATAACCACAAAAAGACCATAAGGAAAAAAACCGGTCAAAAGCGAGTCGGACTTTCGCACCGAGGGTTCCGTATTGTGCAACGTGAAATGTTTTTCAATTTTCATTGGCGAGGCCTTTAGTCGTCAGAGAATTTTAACACTGCCGTGTAGAATATTGCAGTTTTAGGTCAGTGCCACCTCTTAGCCGATAGTGGAACTAATGTAATTTTTGTTGATGATTTCTGAAAAAGTGTGCTATTTAGAGACATGATTTATTTTTTCTGTAATCTTTTCATAAACTTCTATCACATAGAATAATTTCAGATTTTTCTCTTTGCAAACTTTATAGATAAGGGGGGAACTGTATTTTTTTTTTTACATTTTTCATCAAAAGTCAAAAACTATGCGGCCTAAAAAACAAAAGAAAAGATGTTTGAGAATGTGTAAATTTCGCTCTTTCATAATACTAATTATGATACTCCACATGCCCTAATAGCCCCACTTTGAATTTTTAAGACCACCTTTCAGTCCCTGTTGCAAAAAATTATATAATGTGTTTTTATTTCTCTCTTGTTTGCAAAACAGTTGGACAAACGTCTTCTAAAACTATTCCAAATTTCAAGTTGATAGCATTAGTAGTTCTCGAGATAGCGAGCTGTGACAGACGGACAGACAGACAGACTGAGTCGCACCATAAGGGGTCTTTTTTACTATTTTGGTAAAAGGGTAGGAAAACGGGACCTTTATTCCCGAGTGTAGCAACTCTCAACAGAGAATAGGTAGGAATTGTGCCGGGCACGTATTGTGTCCGATTTAATTATCGGCTCTAACGAACTGAGATCCTAGAACAAACTGTGATTGATTTTACAATACGTCCACACAATAGATAGATGCAGAAGATCAGCTGAATATAACGTATGAAAACTTACGCACACATAGACAGGCTTCACGTACAGCAAGTGCAATCGCACTCGCGACCGGCATTCCTTTGAGGTCGACGTACGTACGCGTCTATGTGTACGTGCATCTGTTTTTGCTCGTTGTATGGAATGGGCTTTCTGTACCTACCTGTCTATTTTCTGATACGTGTCTGTTCAAAATCAGCAGCATGGAATACCAATGTATCGTTTCATCTTTCATGCATTTTAATGAAGTGTCATACGGATTTTTAAGTAATTAAATTTATAGTACCTACAGCTACGGTAGGTACAGTTTGTTGAGTTCATCAGTGTTATTTGGAATATTTGGTATAATTTTATACAGCATACGACATTTTTGTTCTTAATCTGAATTATAATTATTTTGAGTAGTTTTTTTTTTAAAGCCTGCAATTTAATTGCATTTTCCATTAAAAGAAATTAATTACTTTTGCATAGCTAAAAAGTTCGTCGCCTCGAAAACGTAAATAGCGCATTGCGCAAAGAGTACTGTTGAATTGTCAAAATGAATGATATTGGGATTGTGAGCGTACTCGTATTGCGCAATTACCTACCCCGCTGTTTTCTTCTTGTTTAAGGACTCTCAAAATTTCTTTCATTTTGTCTAATACTTTTTCTGACAGATTTCTTACAAAGGCGCTGAGATCGCCTTGTGTTGAAAATGATGTCTCTCAAGATGCAAAGATACTTACAGACATTCACTGCTAGACTAAATCATTTTTAAAATTTTTCTCAAATTCTTTCATTTAATTTCAACAATCATCATTTATTTTCTCTATTTTTATTCTTATCGTGTTTACACCTAGTTATATAAGGTCAACTTTTATCAAGTACAAATATTTTAAGGATAGATTCAATAACTTAAGATAGACATTTCTTGAAAAAAATAATAAATTTCTATACGCTAGTTTCCAAGAAAAACACCAAAAACCATTTTGTTTAAAAATTCAAATAACAACAACCTGTGTATTAATGGCTAACGGACTCTAGCCAGATAACAATGGTTGCTTGCCTGCACACGTGCGGCGGCGGCGTGTCCCCCCGCTTCGCCCCGCTGCACCCGCCTTGCGCGGCTGGCATTCAGCGCGGGAGATTGTCTTTCAGTTCGCCAAAATCAAGTTACTGAATTGTGCGTGTGGTCTGTGCGAAAATTTTCGAAATGCCGTATCGGTATTCATCCCGAGAATACATGAATATGGCTATGTGCTATCACGACGCAGGTGAAATAATGTTGCGGGCACAAGAGCTGTACGCCCAGAGATTTGGACGAGTGGTCAATATTCGCACCATTCTTCGAGCCGTGCAGCGCTTCAGAGAGAGTGAAAACTTCCAGCCTCGTCTTATTGACTCGGGGAGGCCACGACACCCAGTGCAGCTTGAAGAGGAGGTGCTAGATTTCTTTCACCGGCACCCAGTGGCGAGCACCGGAGACGCTGCCCATGTGTTTGGCGTAAGTCAGAATTACGTGTGGCAGCTCCTGCGCAGTGAAGGTTACCATCCCTTCCATTACACTCGGGTCCAGGAGTTGCTGCCTGAGGATTACGCGCCGAGGGTCGAGTTCTGCCGTTGGCTGCTGCGGAACCCTACGTATAACGTGCTGTGGACAGATGAGTGCACATTTACGCGCAAGGGACTATTTAATCTGCATAATGCGCATTACTGGTGCGAGTACAATCCACGCGTTATTCGGCCGGACCACTTCCAACACCGTTTCAGTGTAAACGTGTGGGCAGGAGTGTTGAACGGCCAATTACTGGGACCCGTTTTTCTGGACCGACTGACTGCGGACACGTATCTGCAGTTCCTCCAGCGAGACCTACCAGAGCTGCTGCTGGATGTGCCTGTGTGGTGCCGCAGGTACATGTACTACCAGCACGACGGCGCGCCGGCGCACTTCAGTGTGCGGGTACGCGCCTACTTGGACGAGGCGTTCCAAGGGCGATGGATTGGGCGTGGTAGCGTTATCCGCTGGCCGCCACGTTCACCTGACTTGACGCCGATGGACTTCCACGTGTGGGGTAGGGCCAAAGACCTAGTGTATGGGAACGACGGTCATACAATCCGTACAGTGGAAGAATTACGTGCGCGAATTGTGAGTGCATTTGCCGTGATGTCCAGTGAACATCAAGTACTAACTGAAGTGCGGAGGCATTGTCTCGATCGCGCTAGACAGTGTGTGAGACAACAAGGGTGTCACGTCCAACAATTTGTGATATGTGTAAATAACTAGTAAATTGTGTAAATAAGTGTAAATCTGTTAATGAATTTTGACTATTTTTAACACGCTAAGTTAATGCAAAATGTTAGGTAAGTTGTTAACATTTTTACATTAATTCAAAATTGTATTAAATTGTTAGTCCAAAGCCTGAAAAAGTGTGATGGAAAACTAAAATACGATAGATTAGCGCAAAGGTTAAAATCGTTTCTTAACATGTGTCACAGCTGAGTCAGTGCAGTCAGTCCGAGCGATGACGTAATACCGGGTTAAATGACCCTGGGTTTTTTGGGGGTGCAGACCCAGAACAATTGAGTCGGTATACAGTATGCTTTTAAAAATATTGTAATTTTTGTGTTAGAAAAACTGAAAAAAAAAACTAGCCTGATTATTTGAAAAAAAATGTTAGGGCCGTATTTCTATCGTATGGATAGACGTTCTGTTTAAATTTTTGTACTTGATAAAAGTTGACCTTATATATGCATACTGTGGGTGGTCTCCTGTAATTGAAGGAGCTTACGTAAAATAACCTTTTGGTCAAGTCCCGACCTTGACCGGTTAAGCTACCATGTGCACATGTGCACATTTTTTGTAAGCAGGGTCATAAACATGTCGCGCAGCGGGGAGTCGCCCGGGCCTGTGACAGGTTGTGTCAAAATTATGACGTCGGGACTTAAGTATATTGTATGTGTAACCTTTGTTGGAGACCACAAATAAATGAATAAATCTTTCCTAAATATACTGACCCACATTTTTACTAAAATAAAATCCCAAAAACCTAAGATGGCGTGCGCAGAAACACGTGTTGATCACACTTACACACAACCTACCTAACACAAACGAAACATTTCACCGTTTGAAGGTAGCTAAAGCAAATAAATCTCGGTGACGTAACAATCCCGTAATAGTGGGCCGCGCGTCCCGCTAATTGAATTAGCGACCGTGATCCCGGGATCGCGGGATTGTCGGATTCACCCGCTGTCTATTTACCTGGCTTTGTGCGAAGTGGTTGATACTGGCCGGCAATTGTTTAGACGGAATTACGGAGGTCATTCTGATGATGTTAATTTTTGAAATTGGAATGGAGTTTTTGATATTGAAAGACTTTTTTGTAATTTTTGAAATTGGAATGGAGTTTTTGATTCTCGTATTGACAGACTTTTTTGTGATTCTCATTGTTTATGGAAAGAAAACCAAAATTCCGGTCTTGGTTATTGTCAGATACAAATAAATGGTCGGAAGCAGAACATTGAAGTTCAAACTAGGTAAGTACCGTTGTTCGTTTTAGGAATTTCAGGAATTGGAAGATGAAATTGATAATTGTATTTAAATAGTAAGGTGGGGCCGTTCAAGTATTACGGCAGCAGATTTTTTGCAGTTATTAACCCCCCTCCCTCCCCTCGTCAGCAAAAGTAAGCAAAGCTCCTCCCCTGCTTACGTAATCATCGGTACAAGCATTTTTCAATGTGTTCTGCTTCCGTTATTGATTCATGAGCAGCAGTTATATGCGTTTCGTTTTCAAGCATAGACAAGTAGAGTTACCATATGTGTTCAAGCCCAAATTGACAAAATTTTGCAGAAAATTCGAAAAAGTAAAAAATAAATACAGCTGACGTCACCTTCCAGATCCCCCATCCCCCATGTCATCAAAAATAAGCAAAGCAAAGATCGCCCCCCCCCCCCCCTGTAGTGCTAACAACGTAATACTTGAATGGCCCTTAGTCGCCATTTCAGTATTGCCACTCCTAAAATCTGAAGGCCAATTATTCTCGTAAATAAAAACGTTGAAAATCTAGTCGCAATCCCATTTCAGTGACAATCAAAGTCAAGAATTTAGATAAATTAGATGTATTTTTGACAGATTGAGACAGAATAAAATGCGCCCGTTCGTAAAAAGACGGAAATTGCCCTTCAGACTTCCAAAGTCGAAATGTCGAAAACAAGCGTCTTTAAATACCGGCTCAAATTAACTACTTATAGGCGTGATACACAGGGAGGGGAGTGAAAGTATCACAGATATCGAGATAAAAGCGTTTCTATGTCTCCGAGGAGATACTTTGAGGCTGTTGACAGTTTGCGTCGGAAAGCGAGATATTTATTATGTTTATAGCGAATGTAAGTGCTTTACTATATATTTTTTGAATTTTTTTCTGAGTATTTTATATTATTTTTTACTGAGAGGAACAGCAAACAGTAACATTATAAGAACTTACAAGTAATTTAACAAAAATCAATTTTAGTAAGTGGATTTCGGGTATAATGACGACAAAGGCACCACTCTAATTTAGTCGTGATATCCAGAAAACGTTACAGGCAAAGGTAAAAAGATGCAGACACAACACACTTTGACGAAACACACACACACGACACTTAGGCTCACACGGTTCGACAATTTGTAACTGAACCATAAAAACTCCGAAACGTACACACTTACCTTCCTACTTAGCTAATATCTATAAACAAAAGGTAAAGGTCTCCACATTTGCTGACCATCTGTGTGGATGTAAACAAAAGATAAGAAAGGATTTTTAGGAATTTGTTACAAATGATTCATTAAAAACAGTCGCTACACCCGAACTCGGCATTACATCAAAAGTCGCTATAGCCACATGAATTTTGTACTAAAGTATGCTTTAAATTCAAGGGACTTGGATTTAACGTCGCTATAGCGAAATAGTCGCTACAACCAAGGCCCTAGGTAATAAATGAAATCCACTGTAATATAAACCCACAACGCTGTACAAATAATAGTTTAGAAAAAAAAAGTGTAATCACTAGGGATTTTATTAGCAGTAGGTACAGACGCCAGCACATCAAGCTACCCGAAACTGTCAAATTTTCCCAATCAACTTTGAACCTTATGCTTTAGCGATAAAGTTGGAAATTTATTAAAGAAATTTGACAGATTGTAGTAGCTTGATGTGCTGGCGTCTGTACGTGCAGAAATTAGTTGTATAATGAGCATTTTAATAAAGTTGAAATTTAAGAAAGATAACATAATAAAATTATAAATTGAGATGATTTTCAGAAGGGTACCTACAGTACACTCATTCTTTTATATAATAAAGAGGAGAAGAGTATAAATATATAGGTATGTATATTGCTTTTTTTGCCTTCTACAGCGAGCCTTTTAATTGACATTGACGTGGGTATAGTATCCGGACGATAATATTAAGGATTTAGAAATGGACTGTCATCAGTATCACCAGTAATTTTTTTTAAATAATACCCCTAAGATAGGGAACTCTGATATATGTATTTTTAATATAACTTACATAAATGGCTCATAGGTAGAAGAGAATAGAATACTGTTTTATTACTTATATACCATAAATATTACAGGTATAAATGGATATTTTTATAGTTTAAAATAATTCTTTGATAAAAAAGTAAATGATAAAAAATATTGTTACTGATTTACTGATATTTATTTACCTACTAATTACGTTTGCGACAGCCGGAGGATCGGAGAACAAAATTAATGGAGAAATGGGTTTATGACTATTTAATTAATAAAATTACAGCTATTGATTCCATCTCGAAATAGGAAAATGGAATGCTTATTCTTACAGAAATAATCACTTAAATAGCTAGTACAGACGCCAGCACATCAAGCTATTACAATCTGTCAAATTTATTTGATAGATTTTCAACTTTATCGCTAAAGCATAAGGTTCAAAGTTGATTGGGAAAATTTGACAGTTTCGGGTAGCTTGATGTGCTCTCTGTACCATCGATTGACGTGATAGTAACTATTGGACTAAATGCAGCGTCGGCCATTAGTGAACTTCGTATAATAACGGTCACATAATTCATCATAGACACGTAATTTACTGCTTAGACTTTAATACTGTTTATAATTTTTTTAGATTTAAAATTTTTGTAATAGTTGGTACCTATAATGATTGTTAGACTACACTGATATTATTGATGCTAGGTGCACAATGATAACTTAGATGTACAATCAGCCTATAATGTTCCCACTGCTGGGACACAGGACTCCTCTCGTGAGAGGCAGTGGCCCGTAATCTACCACGCGGGCCCAGTGCGAGTTTGGTAAATGTCACATGTCTTAGAATTTTTTGGACATGTCGGTTTCCTCACGATGTTTTCCTTCACCGTTTCAATTATAACTTTTTTTCTTTAAAAATATTTGTATGCCAGTCCCATGGCGAGACATATAGATTATAACCTTATTATTAAGACCATTATTTTACCACGTTTTAATGCATATTCTATTCTGTCACACAGGTATAGGTACTCAAGAAGTGACAGTCATTTTCTAAAACTGAATTTGCCCTTTTAACACGCGTGTGTTGTTTTCGCAGGATTCGAAACATTTGATTTTATAGAATCTCAAGGTCATATTAAATTAGTTAGCGAAACTCCTCGGACGTGATATCTCACCACGATAAAACAAAAAAAAAAACAGATTTTCACAGATCATAATTTAAGTTACAACATCACTAGTAGTCGTTGGGAAAAAGGCAGGCAGATGATGATATACTAATTTATTATTTCGTTTTTTTTTTTTTATCATAATAAAATCAATGCATTCTTTGTGAATCACTGCTATCAACGTAATAGGTAGGTATTGTAAGGAAGCTATAGTTATTATCAGTCATTTCTGTCCCACTGCAGGGCAAAGGCCTCCTTTCCCTCCTTCCACTTATCTCTATCCAGTGCTGTTACACGCCAATCATTGTGGAAAGAGTCGAGTTCGTCCCGCCATCTCATTCTGGGCCTGCCGCGTTGCCGTTTGCTTGCCGTTTGGGACCCATTGCTATAGTATACAGGGTTATTGGAGAAACACCAAAAACCTCTTAAGAGGTCATTGTACTCATCATTATGAACAACTTTTACTATGGGACCAAACCTGAAATCGCAAAAATAAAATCCGCTGTTCCCTACATTTATGTTCGTATAATACGTCAAAATGTAGGGAAAAGCAGATTTTTTTTTCGCGATTTCAGGTTTGGTCCCATAGTAAAAGTTGTTCATAATGATGAGTACAATGACCTCTTAAGAGGTTTTTGGTGTTTTTCCAATAACCCTGTATAGTAAGCTATAGTAAAAAAAAAAATTATCATCAAATGCATTTTTTTTTATCGAACCCATCACGTCTGTCGAGTTTTGGTAGCTAATTACATTTGATCCTGTATACACCGGTATTGTAGACGTCATTATTAGAATTAGTAGCAAGTTATAAACGCAATAGGAGCGTGACAAAGACTTAATTATTGAACTAAGACAAAGTTGGAGTCAGCCTCAACAAATTACAACTGCACCGCTTGTGCCTGCACTTAGTTGCTCAAAAGAGAAGGCATTTGCATACTGTATAGTAATGTCACCCTGTCGTAGTTCTTAGTGCGCTTCCGTCAACTTTTAATTGATGGCACATTGAGAAATTTACATGACTTTGTCTTACGAGAAGCCAAGTTCCTCTACCCGTGTCTTCATAAGCTATTTTGTAAAATGAAAAAAAGCATTTTCCAAAAAAAAAATCCCTCCAAAATAACACTACAAAAATATCTTTAATTTCGGAAGTCGGTGTCTTTGGTTTTGTACCTATTTTCGGTTATCCATCGACTTCCGATTTAGCCACGAGGGGCTCGTGGCTAAATTAACACTTGTTAATTTGAATTAATATATACTTTTCAAGTCCTAGATAACATTAACTTCCCAACTCACTAAACAATAAAAAGAATTTTCCAAATTTTACGCATAAAACCTTTATTTAAATGGACTAGCATACTCGTACCTACTAAATCTTCTCAACGCGTCCGATAGAAATTTAAACCATCTTGAAATTTATTAGTCTTTCACTACAACAGCTCAATAAATAAAGCAATATCGTTTGAAAGCATTCCCCTGTTCCAAGTATTGTTAGAATGTTGACAAATGTCCTCCCAGCTTCACCACTGGCATAAGAACGATTCGATTCCCTGTTGAAAGTGGAATTTATTAACGTAAAGGAGATTGCTTCTGATCATCAAGTCTTCTGGTACCCACTTATTTTTAGATGTAGAGTTAGAGTTTGTGGCTAAGTAATATCAGCCGCACGAGTCAATCGATCAGGTTAAGCTACGCTTGCCGCGGTTGGTCCGTGGATGGGTGACCATCTTTACATATCAAGACCCCTCCGTGCCTCGGAAAGCACGTTAAGCCGTTGGTCCCGGCTGTCATTCGTGGAACTTTGACAGTCGTTACGGGTAGTCAGAGGCCCGAAAGTCTGACAACCAGTCTTACTAAGGGGTATCGTATTACCCAGTAACTGGGTTGTGGAGGTCAGATAGGCAGTCGATCCATGTAAAATACTGGTATTCAGCTGCATCCGGTAAAACTGGAAGCCGACCCCAACATAGTTGGGAAAAGGCTAGGCAGATGATGATGAGTTATTTGCAATAATCGAAGGTCGCTCAGCGCGCTATGTAGTGCGGGATACTCGGAGTTTATTTGATGGATAAAATCAGGAATAACCTCATCCGGAAAAGAACCGGAGTAACCGACAAGCTTGCAGAATAAGTAAACTGAAGTGGCAGTGGGCTGGCCACGTTTGTCGAAGGACTGATGGCCGGTGGAGCAGACGAGTCCTAGAGTTGAGACCGCGTATGCGTGGTGTGGGACGCCCCTCAGCTAGATGGACCGTTGAACTTAAGAAGGTGGGGATGAACTAGATGTGGAAAGCGGAGGACAAGGTGCTGTGGCGCAGCTTGGGAGAAACCTATTTCCAGCAGTGGACTGCGGTAGGCTGAGTTGATAATCAAAGCGTTTTCTCAAAGGACCAACATTGGCCAAACAAAAACAATGACATACTATTGTAGTAGGTAGATCCTGCGTATACAACTTTCGTTTGGCAAACATATGTCCAACATTTGTTCAGGATCGTGGGATTAATTTGTATCAATGTTGGTTTTGGGAAGTTTTTAATTAAACCCGAGGGTGATTTATTGTTATGTTTATAGTACGGATGGTTTATTTTGTTTGTCTTTATTATGAACTAGGTACATATGCTGACTATAAATTAGGAATTTTTAGCTGAAAACGCATAGCTAGAAATTACCTCCAAACACCATTGCGCCACTTATTTTTAAATGTCACAGCACAATTCTGAGATATCGATATTTTGGCCTCGTACACACGGCTACACATCAAGCTATAAATCACCAGTATAAGCTGACTTCTGATTGTACGAAAAAGCTATACAATGCGAGGTCAACTCAAACTGGAAATGTATAGCTTGATGTGTAGCCGTGTGTAAGTACATGACTATATTACAATTCTTGCAAATAAATTTCACTTCATTTTATATTGTATCTACTTGTTTAGGCTATACGAAAATAATTATTCAATAGAGCAAAACCAGCTTTTACAACGACGACCATTAAAACTTTAATTAAAAATAACAGCATAGTACAAAAGGTCCTTTTGCTAATACGAAAACGCGGTATCCGCCCTTAAATTAAACAAATATTGTGACGACCAAAGTAAACATCATGTGGCTACGAACTACTCGTGAATACTAATACTATGAAAATTTCAAGAAGCTTTCATAGTTAAGGACGCTATCACATTTTTCCACGAATAACAGTGCTTTTCAGGTACCATTTTAATGAACTTGGAGTCGCAACTGCAAGGATATCTTGGTTTCAAATTAAAGATAATATATTCATCTCCAGAATGGCTCCATAACAATTAAATAGCCCCATACAAAATTTTCACACAAATACGTTTTTACCATCACAGTAATCGCAAAAAATTTAATAAAAAGGGGTTTGAATAAGGACCTATATAGCTAAATCCAATGCATATTTTAACTTAAAAATAAGAAGATATTGTTGCTTATATAGTCTTCTATACGACAAGCTAAATATTTTGTAGATAAATAAATAACTTTTTCATTTATGAGACAAATAAGAAACGCTCTCAAATTTCTCCATACATTTTCTACCCGCGGACACTTGCGGTTCGTCATTCCGCGCCAAAGAGTAAAGTAACTATAGAGGGAAAGAGTGACAACTCTGTGGTAAAATTTGCATGTATGGAAAGTGCTGCCACCTTGAGTTTGGTGGGTGACCTAAGGCTCTAATAAATATACACATACCTATAGTTAAGCATACTTACTATAAGTAGCGAATCTTTATTATAATGTTTAGGGTCACAATCAGGGTTTAACAAATAACAGTAACAAGTAACAATTTTAACATAATTAGCTGAGATAAACTCGGGATTTCGGGAAGCGCATCAACGTCGGGAAAGCCGGAGTTGCGGAGTTGACAATGATAATGGCGGATGGCCGGCGGCGACAATGACCACAATGACATTTGTTTGACAATTTGACAAACAAGAAAATGGCTGCCAAGTTTTTTTAACCCACCAAACTGCAGATGTCGCTGTCGTCTATGGAAATTGATGACAGTGCTAAGTGTGCCCCCCCTGTTCCGCGCTCAGAGGCGCTCGTGGAAGCACGTCTGTGTCGCTTTCTCGCAAAAAATAATTACGTAAAAAAGTGAGTTCCGAGTTGTGTACTGAGGTCGGACGAAGTTGATACTTTTTCGGACCGAAATAAAATTAAGTACGATTATTGGTATTTGTTTCAGAAACAAATACTTAGTTGTAATTTTTACAAGCTTTTATTTAACTTGCAATATAATATGTATGTATGTATGTAACTATGTTTGTTCGGGTGGACTCTTGCAACTAAATTTTGAAGCAGATATCTTCAACCGATTGAGCTGAAATTTTGTATGCACGTTTAGTTTTGGATGACAATGCATGTTTAGCTGTGTGACGTTATTCTAAATCCAAAATGGCGGAACGCCCAAGATGGCGGACTACTTATTTTTAAGGCACTCCTACAATATGGATATCAAATGAAAGGGATTGCTGAGAATAACTCGAAAAATAAAATGACGTCACTCTAAATCCAATATGGCGGACTTTTATATTATTTTAGACATTAGAAATATTTTTTTAGACATTCGATATTAATAGTCGATTTTGGGGTTTTTCGGGGTGATGATTACGAATATAACATCCATTTTTTATTCAAGGTGGCGGATTTTTGTTGGTGACAAATCGACTTACGGCCAATTTCTTCATAATACCAGTATATCCAGTTGTCATGCTACGTCACAGTTTTACTCTTCAATTCAGTAATTTTTTTAGTGAATTATAATGTTGCTATATTGAAGAATACAATTGTGATGTAGCATGACAACTGAATAGACTGGTATTACGTTTAGTCGGTTAACAAAGTCACGTGGTTTTTTTGTTTACCTTTATTTAGCTACCTAAACCTATGGAGTATAGTAGTAGTACAATGAAATATTTTCTATGTGAAAAGACAGCTGTGCTGCTGGGGAGTTTGTTGCGCCACTTCTTCCCAGCGAAAGCACTAAGAAGTGAAGGGCGGGCGTTTTGGGGGACTGTCTTTTGTAATTTTGACATTCGAAAAGTGCTGATTCTCAGCCTAATTTGAATAAATTACTTTTGATTTACTTTGTTTTAATTTTTAAGTAAATAAAATACTTACTGTTTTCATAAGGGAATGATTATTTTTAAATATCACAACGAAACTACGATAAACTCCCAGGCTAGTATTTGATTATGTAATACTCCAACAATTGACATCAAAAATAATATTTAAAAGTACTTAGGTACAGACGCCAGCACATCAACCTACTACAATCTGTCAGATTTCTGTAATAGATTTTCAACTTTATCGCTAAAGCATAAGGTTCAATGTTGATTGGGAAAATTTGACAGTTAGGTGTAGGTTGATGTGCTGGCGTCTGTACATCTTTTCAAACTAACAGCAGACTGTGGTATAAATGTGGATGTTCCTTGTAATACTAAAATGTTAAGGTCGTTTTTGGGTACCTAGTAATGAACGTAACTGATTTTGAACGTTGACTGATGAACTTCAACAATACTAAATACATGATTATCACGCAGATAGTAAGTACTAATAATACTTACCAAATTCGATTGCGAACTTACAACTACCTTTACTTAATAAATACCAGCAAAATTAAAAAAAAATATCTTCAAGTACCAAGGTTAGTTAAGTTACGTATAAAAATCGAGCGAACAATGGTTTCAATGTGTGCGTGCGCGTAATGTTGCTGTGTTGCGATTCAGATACCTAAACTTGAGCGAGTTCAAAATGTGATAGCGTCCTTAAGTTCCTACATACATTTTATAATTAGTGCAGGATTAATTAGCCCTGTAGGTATATACAGGGTTTAGACATTGGAGCATTAGTGGTCCAGTGGTATCGGCCCCTGACTTACGAGGGTAAGGGGGGACGGGGGGGGGGGTAAGCGTTTTCGTGAGTCCGTACCCAGGCAGGTGCTTTACTTTGTGTAAATAATTTCGTCACCATTGCTCTCAAAACAGTGAAGAACGACGTCGTAAGGAAACCAGCATGTCCTAGAACCAAAAATTCGAAGATAAGTGACATCTACCAAACCGCACTGGGCCCACGTGGTGGATTATAGCCCACTCCCTATCACAGAGAGAAGGCCTGTGTCCCAGCAGTGGGAACATTATAGGCTGATTACAGCTATACAGGCTATACAGATTGCTATAAAAGTTCTTAAAATAAACAGGGTTTCTTAGGTAAATATTTAGCTTGTTGCTGCTAAAAAATTACAAAATTGGTGCTTTCTGTGTTTTTGCTGTCACCAAAGCCATTCATAAAACTAATTATTCCGTGCGCGAATCAATAATTAAATGCTCACTGAATGTAAAGTCTTGAAACATTTTGTATTTATTAATTACTTTGTCGACTGCTTCGTTGGTAAGCTCTACTGCAGGCTGACCATGAGGTCCTGGACTCGATTCCCATGCTGGGCCAATTTGATTGGGTTTTCAAGGATGTCGCAGTAGTAGCCCGAAGTCTGGATTAACACATTAACATGGAACTTAAGCATAGCTTGCGAGATGTGCGTGTACTATAGAAAGAAAGAAAGAAAAATAAGTTCCTTTGTCACAGAAACACGTGCATACAAAAATATTAAAAACTTCAATAATAAAGAATAATAACAATAAAGGTACCTCTGTCTGCCTAACCCTTCGGAGATTTTAAGCGTGATGTTTATTTATTTATTTAATACTTTAAGCTTACAAATGTACAGAGACGGTCTTAAGAGGCAATAAAGTGGTCAAAAAGATGTTATGTGTAATATCTAGTTTAAATTCCAGATTAAATTATTAGTTATGTGTAATATCTAGAATTAGTTTTAATTCTAGATATTACACATAACATCTTTATGTCATGGAATTCCGTAAAGTAACGCCTGATTCCATAATATAATAAAGTGGTCGTTTCTCCATAGAAACGGTCTCGCCTGTTTTCGTTCTGGTTAATGACCATAAAGCAATATTTTTTTGCAGAATAATAAATATTAACTACTTGTATGTCTCTATGTTTTCCTTTTTTATGATGCACTATTTTAATAAGCACTTCAAAATATCTTCAATATTGCCGATTTAAGCCGCTGTCAACAGAGGCCTAGTGTACAAATTTGACAACAGCTATTAATGAAAAAAAAAAAACATAGCGACATAGTATGTATCCTTCTTATTCAGTTTATGAAATATCTTTTAAATTGGTCTAATATTGGAGGAGGAAATCGGCGAGAGCCAATCCTCGAATTATGACTTTTTACTTAGGCTTTTACAAAAGTCTCTCCGACCGCGTTTCCTCTTAAAGCCATGTTATGTTATGTTATTCAATACATAGCAAGCACATACGCAGAACTGTCAGCGGAAGCTCCATAATACTCTATAATAAGGAGGTTATGAAGGTTCCATGTTTTAAGACCCAAAGATGCCTTGACACACACAAAAGAAAGATTAACTTGTAACACCTGTGTACTGTGAAGCCCTATATGAGAGCTTCACAATGAAATTAAACTCGGATAAGACTTGTATTAAATTATATTGATGAGAGACTTTACATTATCATGTTATTTCTAGCACTCACTCTACTAATAAAAAAAAACAACAGACTTCAAAAAAAAAAACTACAAAGTGATAAATAACTTTAATTTCGGAAGTCGGTGTCGTTGGTTCCGCATTTTCGGTTTTGACACCGACTTCCGAAATTAAAGTTTATTTATTTATTATTTATTTATTTTTATTGGTTCACCAACAATTGTTTGCACAGGTTGTATGCTAGAAAATAACATGCAGAAATGTGAATGCCATAGTGCAACAATCACTTATAGGTAAACTCCGCATGCATAAAGAAGTTGTACAATAATTTTATAATATTAATCTAGTTAAAAAACAAAAAAAACTAATCTAAAGGTATAAGTAATTAATATAGGTAACATCGTAAGGAACTTATTATACTTAAATATATATTCTCTCTCAAACGTGACAATGAAAAGTAAAGCTATTTAGCAAGATGCTTAAAAAAATTGGCTTTCAATTTGCCCAGACTCTCAAAGTGCAAATCAATTTGATCACTGCAGCTATTTACAACCTTGCATAATCTCGCATAGGGGGAATTGGCGCCTAGAACCGTTCTTCTCTGCGGAGGGCAGAGTGGTGTAATCGCACTGCGAGGAATTCTCGAGGGTGCACGGAAATTAAAAGTATGCAATATTTTTGGGCAGTCAATTTTGTGGTGCATTACTTTGCACACAAACATTGCGTCATTAATGCGTCGGCGATTCTCAAGTGAAACCATTTTAAAGTGCATAAGTCTATTACTGTACGAACGCACTCTCTTAGTTATTCCGCTTGAAAACGCCAGGTGCCATACAAAACGCTTTTGAACGCGTTCTAGACGCAACGAGTGTGCGGCATAATGTGGACGCCAGATCACGCTACAATATTCTAACATACTTCGTATTAAGCAATTGTATAGCAAAATTTTAGTCTTAAAGCACCTAAACTGTTTGGAATTCCTCATGACAAATCCCAGCATCTTAAAGGACTTTTTTATTATATTGTCTATCTGGGGAATAAAAGTTAACTTGCGGTCAAACGTAACACCAAGGTCTCTTATTGTGTCCAGTTCCGCAATCTTTACTCCATTGATACAATAGTCTTGGTCTATTAAATTATGTTTTCGCGTTTAACATGGTAACATTTGCTTGAATTTAGATGCATCCTGTTGGCTTGACACCACTGCACAAGCCTGTCTAGATCGCTCTGTAGCGCAGAGGCATCATCTTTAGATTTAACAATTTTAACAAATTTTAGGTCGTCTGCATACATAAAGATAACAGAGTAAAGAAAACAATTGGGAATATCGTTAATAAAGAAATTAAATAAAACAGGCCCTAGATGATGAAGTTATTTATCACTGTAGTTTTTTTGAAGTCGGTTGTTTATTTTTGTAAAAAAGTTTTTATTTTTCACTTTTTAGTTTTCTACTCTACCCAAATTCAAATAACACTAGTGCATTGAAGAATTGAAGACACCGACTAGAAGAATCATCAAAATTCGCATAGAAATGCCGGAGATGCAGTTCATTTATGCATATAACATCGTAAGTACATAAGAATAATTACATAATATATTATATACTAAAACCTTCCTGAAAGTATTTAGATCACATTATACAAACATACATACATACGGGTCGAATACAGAACCGCCTTTTTTGAAGTCGGTTAAAAATATTTGACACCTGCTTGAACGTTTGAATGGAACACACCGTCAATTATGACCGGCCTGTACTATTAAAGGTAGGGCTACATAGATAGCATCTACAGCACCGTGTAAGATATCCCTTTTGCACTCTATTTAAGCGGGGAAGGCTTGCTAATGAGACACAATTGATTTTCTATTGTATCGTGCCACATGTAGTACAATGCGTGCCAAGAAAGATGAGACTTGACACACCACGTGGTTTGACTTGCGCAGTACACGATTTTAGGTCTCTTTAGCGGTATGAGGTGTGAGCGCGGGATGGGCGCACATTGTACGCGCCGGGGCTTGACCGGTTAAAACAAAACGTAACATAACATATCAGTCCAATGTTCCCACTGTTGGAACTTGGCACCCTAATTGCATATCACACTTTCAATCAAAATCCGAAAGATTTTGAAGGAAATCGCTAATCCACTTCGTATAATGTTTGAAGAATAATTTTACTCAACAAGGGAAGCAGTCGCCAGCAGCCTTTGGGGCACTGTTCCTGTTGACAGCGATGCGGACGAATTCTTTGATGCCCTATGATTATTTTGCTTATTTTTTCATATAAATGTACATATTATTATAGTTTATATGTTAGCTTATATTATGTAAATATTTACAGAAATAAAATTACAGGTAGGTTAACAATAATCTCTATCTATATTTATATTATTAAAATCACCATAACCAAATAAGGGTAGGAAAGACAGCCCCAAAAACCATCACCACCCTTCTACAGTTCGAAGAGGCGCAACAAACTCCACATCAAACATTAAACTTGAATAGCACCCTTGATTAATATGTATGTGCCGATATACCTACATGCGTGCGATGTGTAGATTATATGTATGCGTGTATAGGCACCCATTCGAGGGCCGATAACGAGCAGACATTACCCATGTGCTTGACATGGTAATGCGCAATCAGGCCAGATCAGCGATAGGTACAAGCGGATATCCTTGCGTCAGTGCGGCCATGAAACGGGAGTAGTACTCCGTTGGGAGTGTCGGTGAAAATCTAAATTGTACCATATTTAAACGCGCAGATAAATTGTGGTTTATCGGCGTCGAAGTCGATATTACGAGTAGTAGCCACGAAACATAAGGGAAGGTCAATCGATGAACTTTATCAGGCTGCTATGAACTAGGTAGGTATGCCTTCAAAAGTTGAGATCGATTAAATGCAGGATTTAATCGATCTCAACTTTTGAAGGCATCGATCGACGTCATCATCATCATCATTTCAGCCGAAAGACGTCCACTGCTGGACATCCACTTCGCCTGGTTCTGTTTCCCGCATCAAGTTCCTGCGGCCTTCATAAGGTCTTCAGTCAATCGACGTCTGTGGAACTAAATGTAGATACATTCAATGGTGTGGAATGATCAAACCGTGTATGTAGACCTTTCAATGTAGTCTCTGGTAAAATGTCTACCGATAGATGGGCGGTCGGTCATCTCTCGTATCTCATATGGACAATCGATTATGTTTTGAAGCGGTTAATTGCGACTTGTGGACGTCGATGTACCGCAATCTAGTATCACCAAAAGACTAAAAACTCAAGAACGGAACTCCAATGGCGTGAGTTCTAAAAAACAATTAAAACAAAGCCTAAAGAACAAAAATATACGAGACATTGATGACCCACAGTCTTCGCGGCCCCTCTTCCGCTGTCAATCACTCGGACCGGGCGCAGTAATCCTGTTATCTGTCGTACAAGATTGACGTACCATCTACACGTGTCGTGTGCCGTTATCTGTGCACAAATTAGCATCGTTAACTATGCCATCTCCCCCTTGCTGTTTTACGACCAATCCTGGATTATTTTTTTGCGGGTTCACCGTACAGTTGAATTAGCTGTTCGGTATCCCGGCAGCTACTTCGCTATATTGAGTTTTTGTGAACATTTGCAAGAAACTGAGCGTCGTTTGCTTTTTCTGTTTGCCGCGCAACGTAATATATCGTTTCACAAGTAACCGTTGGATACTGGATGGTACAGTGGAACAAGATTTATTTGATAAACAGGCAGCTAAGTTGCGAGGACTTTGAATCTTCTGAAAGTGCGGAGTAGTTAATTATTTTACATAATTCTCTCAAGTTTGCCGTAAAATTAAATACTTTTTAACTACATACACAATAAAAGTCAATAATAAAAACACAAAAGTCATTTATTCAAACTAGGCTGAGAATTAGCACCTTTTGAACGTCAATATTACATAAGACTGTCCCCCAAAACGCCCCTTCACCACTTTCTTTATTATTGGCTGTGTAGTAAAAAGAGGGTATTTTATTTGAGTCCGCGTATCACTGGTCAGTTTCCCTCAGTCGTCAGTTTATTTAATTCGTACAAATCAAAATATTTACAATATTTAAAAAGCTGTCTTAAATTAATAATAATAATATGTACAAGTATATAAAAAGGGAGGGGAAATTATCAAAGGGCATCAAAAAATTCGTCCGCATCGCTGTCAACAGGAAACGTGCCCAAAAGGCTGGCAAAAAAAGATGAATATTTTTGCCTGTAAGTATACCAAACTTGCTTCTGTGTGCAACTTTCATCTGCGTGGAATTAAACTGTACCATAAAATATATCCTATGGCACTCGTCAATACCCTAAATAAATGTAGCTTCCTATCAGAATAATTTTTGTAATGAGTTCAGTACTTCTAGAGATTGTCTGTTATAAAAAACAAACATTTTAACCGGTTTATAATATTACTAGCGATCCGCCCCTGTGTCGCACGGCCTTTACGACTTGAGAAAACATTCTGATTTCTTTATTATTTCTAAGTTTATTGGCAAAACATTCAGAATATTTTTTTTTTTAGACTGTGCTGTCTCACTGCTGGGTTAAGACCTCCCCCAAATCCTTCCAGGAACTCTTTTCCCGCGCCACGTCGAGCCAGCCCTCGCGGTGCGCGTCCAAATCGTCTTATATTATGTTAGTTTAATAATTATAACCATAATCCTTTCGGAGTAAATTCTCTAAACCATGGTGAAAACCACACCAGAAAGAAGAACAAGACGGTCACACAGAGAGACACGAAAAGCGACTTTCATTTATACTATGAATAGAAGTTTAGATATCTGGTTCGACTGTACTTCATTTAGACAAAACCAGGATACGCTAACCTCAGTTCTACATTCAATTGTTTTGTTCCCAGGGTTCAAGTAACAATGGTTGTGTTTGTTATTAGTATTAATGAAGTTATACAGCCAAAGGTCAGTCGCTTTATCGTCTTGACATTTTCTTGATTAGATAATCATGTAGATGTTTATGCTTGCTACTTAATTCATTGGGTTTGTGTGTTTCTTTTATGGAGATGGCGTTCGTTTTTGTGGTGTCTGGGTTATTAAAATGTTATGTCTGAGAATCTGTTTTATGATGATTGAACTGACACTGTGGTAATCAATGCTTATCTAAGCAGTATAGCATAATATTAATTGAGACTTGGTTTGAGGTTTCAGAGCAGTGGTTAGGAAATACAAACAATAAAACTGTTACAACTGAAATTTCACTGGGCTGGCCATGTTTGCCAAAGGACCGATGGCCGGTGGAGCATACGAGTCCTAGAGTGGAGACCTCGTATCGGCAAGCGTAGTGTGGGACGCCCCCAAGACGCTAGATAGATCGACGGCCTTAAGGCTTTATATCTCACTGGAACACCAGGTCGCGCAACCATGATTGGTCTGCCAGCAAAATATATAAAGTTTTATGGTGGGTATCTCAGCAGGCGTCCAATCGGTCAATCAGTGCGAAACCCAAACATACATTTTTGGCAGCGCGACCATGTTTGCGCCGCCATTGGTGTCCTATTGAGAAGAGCTATATTGGGGTCAGCTTCCAGTCTAATCGGATGCAGCTGAATACCAGTATTTTACATCGAGTGACTGCCTATCTGACCTCCACAACCCAGTTACTGGGTAATACGATACTCCTCGGCAAGTCTAGTTGTCAGACTTTCAGGCGTCTGACGACACCTAACAACTGTCAAAGATCCACGAATGACTGAGGCATGGTGATCTTTACATAATTATAAAGATCACCCTTCCACGGACCAAATCTATAATTATTTAGTCTTTATTGCCACAAAACCGTGTTTTTCAGCCGTTTAGGCTAAACAACTGTTCAACAGGAGTTCAATGTATAGAGTTTGCCGTTAGACTGACAGTAGACACGCGTTGAACAAGTATCTAAGTTTTTATGGTAAGGCCCATTAAATCTACTCCCGAACTCAAAATATTCACTCCACATCAAATATATCTATTTTCATCTCTAAAAAAGTTTACGATATAAATAATCGATACCACACCGTTATTTCATGCGACCCCTATATCCCTGGTGTCGCCTGTGAGCTGTGTTTCCCGTGCTTCCCCTCAGACATGTCAAAAGATACTGTCAACTGGTGAATTATACCCCCCTTTTGTAAGTGCGCGCTCACACTTGAGCAGTTAGTAGGCCCTGTGCTTTATTCCTATATTTTTTTATTATATACAGGTTGTGTCGTAAATAGTGGTCCACCGTTAAGGATTCGATATACCAGATAATTTACTATAAAATATTATAATTGTAACCATTTTAGTAGTACATTTTTTTACAAAATCGCTCCTGTATTTGCATGATTGTGCTAAAAAATAGGGTTAAAATAGAGAAGAGCTAAGTTTTTCTTCAAAAGCTCTAAATTTACATAAAAAACAATAATTTCACACGATAGCTCTAGTATTCTACAGTAATTAACAGAAATCAAAATGAAAAAATAATGGTTTTTGTTGAAACTACAACCAAATTTGTAACAAAAGGTTGTAAATAAAACTTTCGTAAATAAAAAACACAAAAAATATATTGTCGGAACTCTTGGGTAAAAATGGTTAAAATTGTAATATGTTATAGTAAATTACCTGGTAGATCGAATCCTTAACAGTGGACTACTATTTACGACATATCCTGTATAAGTTTAATATGATCGTATCACTAATAGTTTTTTATGAAAATATTGTATAAAACACGAAGGTGGGTTAATAGTACGAGTAACACATTAATGTTTTAATACCTAATTAAGTACAGTTGCATACAAGACTATCAACACCCATGACATGAATCCTCTATAAAAGGTTCTGAAACAGTTTTTTGCAATACTAATATCGAACAAAAATGGCGGCCGGCGGGATACGACGTGAATTCGAATAACCTATAAGTTCTTTTTTTTTAAATTACGGCGCTGTGGTAGTGAAACACGCCTGTGTTAGAAAATGGGGTAGTATCTATTTATAAGTGTATATGTATACTACCCAAATATAAAGCTTTGAATATCAGAACTATGAATATGGTATGTAGGGAAAGGATTTTATTAAATAAAGCACAGAAAGACAAGCTAGACATTTATTAGAATTTAGGCATGTCAGTAATTAATCAGAATGCTAGTTGTCCGTTCCAAATCTAGGTCATCATGGAGAAGAAGGACAAGAAACTACATGGAAACAGGTAGTAAAGTATTCTATCAACAAATTTCTTATATTGCCATAAATTATCGTTATTTTAAAAACAATTAATTCTATCAACACACTATTGTTGTTTGAAACCTTTTTATTTTTTTTTTTTGTATTTTGTGTTTCACGAACTGTGACCAAATAAACAAATAAACTTTTTTTCTTTCTTTTCCTTCTATCTCTTGGAAAATGGTCCAAGAGAACTCAGAATAACAGCAACATAATAACAGCAACATAATAACAGTAGTAAAATAACAAATATTTTAAAAATAATATAGTAATAGTAATTAGTATTAGTAATCAGAAATAAAATAACTTAACTTTTACCTGTAGGCCGGAGCTCCGTTCTCATTGATGTCTCGAACAAGAATGATCCCCGCCACTCGGAGCTCCCCCTTTTATAGCCGTGAACAAACAACTTTTACGTTTCTATCTACCGTCATTCAAAATACCAACGACATAAAAGGTGGATATCCGTTTGGAATATTTTCTATGTTTTGCTACATTATCCATGCTAATATTATACATAACTCTGTCTGTCTGTATGTATGTTACCTTTTCATGACAAAACCGATTTAGATGAAATTTGGTATAGAGATAGTTCGAGTCCCGGGAAAGGACATAGGACCGTTTTTATCACGATATTCCCACGGGATCGAAACTTATGCGGTTAAGAGAAAAAACTCACACAAACACTATATACGAAGTGAGAGTATCGCATTGTTCTATTGCTACGGCGTAGCCAACGTGATGACGTCACGGCTACGTCAGTAGCACTCTCGTGGCAGATAACTGGACCGCTACGCGTTGAGTCAATTTCCAAGGAAATTGGAACATATGTATTGTGCAACTGACTTGGAAATTTCTGTTTATTTGAATGATTACGGTTGTTTTATAGTGTTTGAAGTAGTGTTTCAACCTAAATAAGCAATTTACCCGTGTTTTATATGTGTCTAATTGTTTTTCTCCGTCTCGTGATTTATCTGTAGATTTATTTTTAATGAATAATATAGCATAAGCATAATCAGCCTATGATGTTCCCACTGCTGGGACGCAGGCCTCCTCTCTGTGAGATGGAACGGGCCGTATCTGCTAAGCGGGCACAATGCAGTTTGGTTGATGTCACTTGTTTTCGATTTTTTTATTCTAGGACATGCCGGTTTCCTCACGAAGTTTTCATTGAGAGCAGTAGTGATGAAATAATTTACACAAAGTAAAGCGCCTGTCTGGGTTCGAACCTACGACCTACAATTCGTAAGTCGCAGCCGTTACCACTGGGCCACCACTGCTCTCAATATAAGTTGGTTATTAATAAATAAATAATAAAAAAAAAAAAAAAAAATGTGTTTCACGAACTGTGTCCAAATAAACTTTTTCTTTCTTTCTTTCGTTATCCCATTAACTTAAAATAAGCAGGTGTAAATCAGCCTTACCTCCACCGCTAATCGTTATTTACCTAACAATCTGTAGGCCTCCTACCAGGCCACGTACAGTCCATTAATTTTGTCAACGTCAGGTACAAGATCCATCGAAAAACAACTCGGTACCATATCACATTTTTACCTAAACATGAAGATTAATAGTTAATCTTCGCAAGTCTGTACAACCATTGCCGTACCGTTTTTCCTTCAAAGTCCAAATTCTTTCGAACAAATAAATCAGAGGCAGGTGTCGTTGACATTTCGTGCCTCTCTTTCACTCTAACGCCGTCTCGCTCTAGCATTTAATTAGAATGTTCGTGCCTTTAAAATAGGCTGCAATTAATTCCGGAATATTGAAAGCCGAATATATTTAATAGGTTCTTTGGAAAAATACTTTATTAAGATCGTCTTGGTGCGCGGAAGGCACTTAACGTTATGAGTTTGTTTTTTTATTTACGTCTTTAAGTAAATTGGCTTCTTCCATGAAGTTTAAGAGCCCTCTCACATTTCGGCGTTTCGCAAATTTAGGTATTTTACGCACCGAGCGCGGCAAACTACGCGAGCGATACTTTCTTTCATGCTTCTCGCTCGCACTATGACTATGATACTGTGAATATGGCGACTAAACGATCTTGATCTTCCGTAACTGAAGGTTTTTTAGGATGGAGTTTAGTGGGCGGAAAATTTTTTACGTGTTATTTCAATTTTATTATGAATTATTTTGTTATATTTTTCATTATTTATGAATTTTACTGTTGAAATATGTTCACAAATATTTTAATTGTTATGCAGTAATTGATTATAATATCTACGGTTGATAGCATAGTTGTATAAATTGTATATAGTAGTATGGTTGCAACCAAGTCCAGTTGGTCTCCACACGCATGTACTCCACGATCTCCTCAACCTTCGTGAAGTGGTGCAGTCTGGACACGTACAGCTGCGTCGTCGGGATTGCTGGACGCAGCAGCATGTTGGGTCCTGCCAGCGCGGTGCCGCACTGGTTCCGACAAGGATGCTTCTTCTTCTTCTTCTCCACTTTGATGAAACCATCCTTGTCACACGTGTCCTTCTCTGGATCCTGCCTTTTCAAAACCTTGCTGGGTTTCGACCGGCTCCGTTTACCCTCTTTTATTTATTTTTATTTCCTTTTTTTTATTGTGTTTTGCAACGCAATTATATTTGTATTTATTTTTCCCCATTTCGATTGGTAAGAAAACTCAAATCAGCTGCAATCAAAATAACTTTAATAAGTTGACTATCTGGTATACTAATAAAGTGTGAACTTTATACTAATTTAAATATACCGTTCGAAAATAAATACTTACAAAGATCAAAAACTGCGGCCGTAGTTCACACGCACACAAAAGCAATGCGGCAGCGTCTAGATGCGACAATCGGCGCACACGACGGTAGTATCGGAAAGAAGGCGCGCGGGAAATAAACTGACATAGGTCCAACCTCGACAAGCGCTCGCGCGATACTAATCGCAGCTGGCCGGCGCAGTGAAATATATAGTATTTTTATTTATTTAATTAAAAAATAATGGTAGCGATTTAAAAAATAAAAATAATACTATATTCTAAGCAAATGTTGATGATTATTTTGGTATAAATTTTACGCCTAAATAATGTAGGACTTTAGAGATATCGGGGCTTGTTTCGAAGCCTTTTCGGTCGATAATTGAATTACGTAGATTATTTTTTCTTTACATAAAAGGCATATAACGAAAATATATTCTATTATTATTGAAGTATAGGATATTTGAAAGCTAATTATATTTTTTTTGATGGTAGATATTCAGTAGAATCTCCAAATTAGAGCTCCGAAATCATGTCTCCGTGAGTTTTTGCCTAAACATTCATCGGGAGAAAGCTTATTACTAAATAATTAAATAACTTATCTAAAATCGGTTCTGAGGTTATTGTAGTAGAGAAAACGAACTATTTTTACCAAGTAATTGTTATTTCATACAACGAACGTAAAACATACAATTTCAACGTCGAAAACTTCAAATTTCGCGTTTTTTTGTAATACGCCTCTTAAGTAAGATCTTTTTGACTTGATTTATTTGATAAGGAAAAATTCGAAATAAATGTCTGTTTGAAACAAATTGCTTCTTTTCTGTTAATGGGAGCCTCTGACTTAATATTTAAAGATACTGTGAGTGCTAATGTTGATAGATTATTTAATTTATGTTCAAATAATAAGTCCACATTAACATTAAAAATGTCACAAAAATAAAACAATCTATTATACAGCATAAACATACCTATAGGTTGAATTTTTCAATTGGGCGTGGATGGCCAAATTCGAAACTATGAGGAATAGCGAAAAGTACTTAAAAGAGTCTCGTGCTTGATTTTGATGAAAACTAAAACTGCATCTCAGCAACAGATTAAAAAAAAAAAAATTTGTGGCCAGGAATCGAACCCGTTGATTTTGATTAAAAAAAATACATACTGTATTAATTCACCATTCGATAGTGTCTCTAATAAGGATCAAATTTTGGGAAGTCCATTCTGTATATACATATCTATGTATCTATTATAGTATATTATTTTCCACCAATGACAACCCCATTTTCATATCCACGCAATCATAGTTCCAAGGCTGCCTAAAAAAGATCGCAGAAAGAGATAAGGCCGCCCATTGTATGTTTTGTAGTGATAATAGAAATAATAAATGCGAAAGTGTGTCTGTTTATTATCTCTACACGCTTATACCGCTGAACTAATTTAGATGAAATTTGGTATAGAGATAGTTTGAGTCCCGGGAAAGGATATAGAATAGTTTTATCCCGGTATTCCCACGGGAAACTTATGCGGGTGAAACCGCGGGGCGCTGCTAGTATATAAATAAATTAATTAAGAAATCATAGCAAAACCGACTCCAAATTGAAGAAATATTGTTAGTTTTAGAAGATGGGCTTATTCGCCGTGTGTTGGCACGGTCGTCAGTCTTGTATGGATCGCTATGGAAACTTGTTGACGGACACGTTTTTTCTACAGTGCGGTTTATACACCGTACCGTAAAGAAACCGTACGTATACGGTCACCAAAGGAGATAGGTACCAGGGTCGTCGGATATAGTCAAAGTAAGAAACCGATGGATGTTTTCGGATAAAATTTTATTTAATGAATAGAAAACAAACAGTTCTTTTCACAAATTAAATTTCATTCAAAAACTTCCATCGGCTTCAGCCTTCAGCCGAAAGACGTCCACTGCTGGACATAGGCCTCCCCCAAGCACCTCCACTTCGACCGGTTCTGTGCTTCTCGTATCCAACGGGTTCCTGCGGCCTTCACAAGGTCGTCGGTCCACCTTGTGGGAGGCCTTCCAACGCTACGCCTTCCGGTACGCGGTCGCCACTCCAGAACCTTTAGGCCCCATCGGCCATCTGTTCTGCGAGCAATGTGCCCTGCCCACTGCCACTTAAGTATGGAAATTCTTCGGGCTATGTCAGTCACCGCTTTTCTAGTCCATCAGAAGCAAAAAATATCTGTGAAAGGACTGTATAGACAAGCGAAATAGCTGAAGTTAAATTGAAAATGGCGTCCATTAATTCATTCTACCCTATCGGTAAATAATAAAACATTAAACAGTCTGAGAGCTATTCCATGTTGTTCCCGTTGGAAGTCCGAGAAGGTTCCTAAATTGGTATCTTGATTGACGTCCCCCGTTTAAATAACATTATTGAGACTAGATATAATTTTATTGCAAGTTAGTATAGTCCTGAAGAATAGAACATTCTCGTAAGTTAAAACATTTAAAATCAAGTCGCAGTCTCATCTCAGCAACAAAAAAATGTCATAAAACTTGTCAAAAATGTGGGGAAATTAAAGGTATTTTTGACAGATTGAGACTGAGATCAGACTGTGAACGTTCTTAAAATTACGAGAATTGGACCTGTTTCAGTTATGCTGCAAGAGAAGGAGAATTTCGAAGTTTGGGCCAATAGCCACCTAATTTGCATTGGCTCATTTTGACAAAAAGTGCTATTTCCGTACCTTCATTCTAATTTCAAAATCAATTTGTCAAAACTCAAAATCCTCTAATTGACCTACATTTTTGACATTGATTGTCGTTGCTCAGATTGCGACTTGCATTTGAACATTTTCTAATTAAGAGAATTTACCTTCAGATTGCGGTTTACTTGACATCATCAGTCGATATGAAATCACCTCAAGCGTAATCGATGATTAATCTAACAAAGTAATCTGACTGCTATGCACCACACCGGAAAATCATCATCATTTCAGACCGGAATCATCCTCAGCTGGCTCCCCTTTGAGTCCCTCATCCAGGTGTATGTAATGGCCCGCTCTTGACCTCGATCACGCTTGATGGAAAGCGATGGATGAGGTCTATGATGGAACGAGCGTGCCCAGAAGATGCCTAAGGTACTGGACCTCCCACGCATCGACGCAACACAACAGACTGCTTGCTGCCGGACTCCGGTGAGAGGGTGGTCGCAAACCAGGCGGGCATTAGCCGTACCACCGCAAGGAAAGAATTGGCCAGTCAAATAAGGAGTTGGGTGTGACTGTCCAGGATGCGCCGAGCGCTCGTTTCAGTTGAGTAACTGGCGGAACAAACTGCGCTACACGAAGAGGCTTCTTCATGTATCCCAAAACCCCGCGACTTTGACGATATTATTAACCCAACACGCTTTTGGACGGCCCTGGTTTCTTCGGTCATAGCTTTACTCCATCGGCTAACTAGATGTTCTATCCACTTTATGCGTGTCGTTCTCAACAATGGACCGATGTGATCATCAATTGGAATAAAATTACGTCCTGTTATGACCTTTTGTCCTGCCGTATGATTTTAAACAAAGGGTTTCTTTCTATGTTTCTTTTAACTGTCCTGTGTTTAACAATGATAATAAAGTACACAATGAAACATCCTGCACTATGTACTCCACCGGCAGGCTAAGTAAAAACTAATATAGCCAAGTACAAAATGACAGTCTTCACCACGACGTGTGTTAAAATATTCAGGCGTCTAAAAGCGTTCCTATGTTGTTGTAGGAGGGACAAAGTCCGACTCGGAACGTGACTGGTACTGCGACAGACGACCCCTTCTTTTGTTAATGTTAATAATTATTGAGAATTTATTAATGGAAGGCGCTTTGTATAGTTTTGTATTGTTTGATGAAACTGAAAAGTTATTTCGGTTGTTTTCTTGTATGACCGGAGATGGTCACACCACTCAGGTTTGGGTTGTATAGTTTTTAACCTACTTGAAAAAAGGAGGAGGGCCTCAGTTCTCGGTTTAACGACGATTACTCGAAGACGACTAGACCGATTTGGATTTTTTTTTAAAGGTTCTATCCAGTGGGGTAATTGCGTAACATATTAACAGTAGGAATGGCTTCAATTTTGACAGTTCAACAACATTCATTGCGTTATTTACTTTGTTGAGCAGACATATTTTTAGAACATATGAAGCAATGGATTAGCAATATCCTTCAAAATGATTCAAATTCTGATTGATAGTATGTTGCGCAATTAGGGTGCTGGTGCCATCATCAGGTGATGATGGTGGTGGGGTCTGATGATGGGATCCTGGAGAAATTGAAGAAACTTTTCAAATATTAAAGGCATAGCGATCTGGGTATTTTAGTGAAAAAATAGTGGCACTCCGGGAGTGCCGACAGAAGTGAAAACTTGCACAATTACGTGTGTATTTTTTGAATCGTCATATAAACAAAACACAAACAGAATACTTTGCCATCACTCACTGACATATCGGAAATAGATCAAAACCGAGTAGATACATCCCGAGGACAACCGAACACATCCGAATGTAGCGCGGTGTCGGTAACAGTGTCGCGAGTTCAATGGTTTTTCCCATCTCAAAAAATGCCCAAAGAGCCTAAAGAAGTTTTCACTTCAATAAAAACTTACCAAAGACACTGACTTCCGAAATGAAAGTTATTTTTCAATTTGTAGTGTTCTTTCTTGGACGGATCGTGTGATGACCATGTAGATTGGTATCTAAAATGGCCTTTTGAGGAAAGAGGAAAGAACCACACAGATTTGAGTGAACCAGTCCAGTCAGCGCAAGCATCATCATCATCTGCCTAGCCTTTTCCCAACTATGTTGGGGTCGGCTTCCAGTCTAACCGGATGCAGCTGAATACCAGTATTTTACATGGAGCGACTGCCTATCTGACCTCCACAACCCAGTTACTGGGTAATATTGACTTTGAATTTGACTTGACTACGATACCCCTTGGTAAGACTGGTTGTCAGACTTTCGGGCTTCTGACTACCCGTCACGACTGTCAAAGATCCACGAATGACAGCCGGGACCAACGGCTGAACGTGCTTTCCGAGGCACGGAGGGGTCTCAGGTGCAGTCAGTGCAAGAAATTGTTAGTTATATTGTAGCACAACTAAAAAATCAACGTGCTGGTCACAGATTCTCCAAAGTCTACCTTCTTTCAAGCCGCGTACATTTCCGAAGTAAAATTCCATTTTACCATAATACTTTTGGCTAGCAAAGAAACACAACAAAAACTTGTTCTCAATTTTTCCTCACAAAAGTACATTCGGTCAGAGTGCCTCATAACTGTGGCGGGTTTTTCATTCATTCACTGTGAGGAAAATATCGCCTTTTCACTCCGGAGGGCGCTTCAAAAGTGAGAGTCACCTCCCGACTAGTTATGGGAAACTTCCCTGGAGTTGGTAATACAGTGGGGGAAATGGTATTGTTTATGATATTTTTATTTGATTTATGGCGCTAGTGTAGTTATAATATACTTTGGTATTGAAATAGCGTGTATTATTGTAATGGGGGATGTGTACGTTCTAGGTGCGTGTTTATTTACGTGTTTGATGTCTCTTAAATGCTCGTAGTTCATTGGTAGCAGAAGTTTTTATGAATGTGTAGGAGATCCAATATCTGTAACAGGAGGATAACGATTGGATTAGTTACACAGAGCCAATTGCATTAGTAAAAGTATAAAAAAGTAATGGAAATCTTAGAATCAGTATGAAGCACGAAAAAAATAATGTGGTAAAAGCACTATACACTTTCAGCCAAATGCCTGCTGTAATGGTTTTACTTTATCTATTTTACAAGTCATTGGAAAATTTTCGGTAACCTCATTGCAATAATTCTCACGATTTTTCAAACAAAGACACGCACACAAAGATTATATTATTGAAACATCTGAAGTTCAATATACAAACATCCGTTCTTCCAGAAAAAAAAAACAGAAACCACTCGGTGTGCCCCAACCGCGTGACTCAGCGGAAGTCGTACCTCAAGTAGTGTCGGCGACACTACGACTTACCAACTCTCAAACCGCTGCGTCACGCTCTTAGGACCAACCCATGAATGTGCACAGATTTCTGTAGAGGCTCTCTGTATGTAGGTAATCTTGATTGCTACAAATATGTTGTAGTTTTTGAGTAATTTTCATGTTATTAAATATATCTGAGTGGGACGAGAAGAAGAAAAGATTTTTAGTGAGAAAACTTTAGCTATTTATACTTTTAGTGAAAATAGAAACCTTGTCACGCTGTAAGAACCAAACTGTGAATTTGCATAGATTTCTATAGAGGCACTCTGTTGTAGGTAATATTGATTGTATGACACAGGAAGGAATATTATGTCGTAATTCTTCATTGAGAATACTTTACCTGAAACCGAAACCTTGTCAAGCCGTAAATGCGTGCAAATTCATGACTTGGTCACCCATGAATTTGCACACATTTCTGTAGAGGTTTTCTGTTTGTAGAAAGGAAGGAAGTTTTTTTGTGGGAATACTTTAAATACTAAACGTTAAACTTTGTCACGTTGCGAGTCGTTTCTCAGCAATTATTTTTGCACAAAGTTACTTAGTTTAATAAACAGAATGCATAGATGACGGCTTCGTGAAGGGTCTTGTTACACCCTGAATAGTATACACCTCTGTCTACCCATACGAGGATTCAAGCGTCGTGTTATGTTTCTCATTCTGGAAAACGTCACGTTGTGAGCACTAAATACGTCGTCAATAGACGTGCAATTCAAAATCGACCTAGTTCTTATGTTTGTGGGTATGTTGGCAAGATTGGCTCAACCCTTAAGGGAATGAAATGTGTGTCACGCTGCTAGAACTAACTTTAAACCGCAATATAGTTCCAAAAATTAATAAATAAAAAAAAATACGTATTCGGATCGTGTTGCAGCAAGGAGTGTTGTTTAAGCACCGTACGCAGTATAAACGTTTGCCTAACAGTAAATACATCCTTGTTACAACTGCGAATCAAATTTTGATCACCATATATAACCTAACCCTGACTTGCAAATTCCCAAAAACGTAAGAATATTTAAATTTCGCGGGCTACCTGAAGCATTCACCTTAAAGTGGAATTTATTTCATTTCAAATCAATCTAACGATTGTGTTGCAACACATCACAAACAGCATTTATAAGTCATTTTATCGCCATTTTATTGAGTAGTGAAGTAATCCGTGTTTTCCACTATTTTGTGAGTTGAATGAAACGCAAGATTTTATTATCAGTTTCAAATTGAAATATTTGTTTATATGGTTTCATCGATCGAGCTAAGTACAGTTTGGTAACTAGTTGAGTCTGTTTATAAACTGATGTCTGAATATAAATTTAGGCTATAGACAATATAACAGTAGAAAAAAGCATATAGTCAATAGTTGTAGGTAATATTTTGTCGAACTGATGACACTTGTGTCATCAGTTCGACAGGTCTCGCGTCGGGAGACGGCTAATGAAAACTTGCACCCTGTTCCCGACACCGGCGGACTACTACTTTTTTATATTTTTAAATGTTTTTTATACTTGTTTTTTATATTATAAGAAATATTTAAAAATGTAACTTAATATGTAAATAGATAAATAAACGAAATAATAATAACAAATAGTGCCAAAACTTAAACTAAAACTAAAATATGTTTTATTACAGGTGCAAGTAGTGATGGCTCGGAATTAGAGTGTTAGGTAGTGACCCGCCCGAGCTAGGTTTATTCAAACCTGTGTTTCAGGCCATCATTTTAAATTTAAATTATATTATAGCGTTAATTTTTAAATCAAGTTTCATTTAAAAATTAACGCACCAATTTAATTGAAATGTAAATGAATGTTGTGTTGATGTTGTTGTTGTTTGTTTGAATGTTGTCAGAATTCAACTGATAGAAAAATAATATATTAACAATTCTGAGAGAAAGCACATTGGTACATTAATACGCTGTCTGTCCGTCCGTCTGTCTGTCACCAGGCTGTATCTCAAGAACCGCGATAGCTAGACAGTTGAAATTTTCACAGATGATGTCTTTTTGTTGCCGCTATAACAACAAATACTAAAAACAGAATAAAATAAATATTTAAATGGGGCTTCCATACAACAGACGTGATTTTTTTGCTGTTTTTTGCTCGATATTAATGACGGCAACAGGTAGACGCTTTAAATATTTACATTTATGTGCGAGTCCGACTCGCACTTGGCCGGTTTTTTGTATTACAGCACACACAGCAGCGAATTTTGTTTTAGTATGTGAGATTTGAGCAATCATGTCTTTCCGTCTTTTTGATATTGTGTTTGCATCATAAAAGTCAAAGTCAAAGCATTTATTTCAAATAGGCACATAAAAGGTACTTTTGATCGTGTGAAACTTTACTAATTGCAGGACGCCTACAGTAATTATTTAAAGCTTTACCACATGTGTACTTTGATGCTAAAAGCTTCATTTGGTTGTGACCGATTCGAGATGGTAAAACAGATGTAGTTAGTTTTAGCTGTGTTAAGAGTGAGTAGGTTGTCATTGATCTAGTTTGTTATTAGGGCCATGCCCATCTCCGCCTTGAGCCTAACATCAGACCAGTTATTCCCGGAAAAGACAACGGCTGTATAATCAGCGTAAGGGAAGATTTTTGCGTTATCGACTTTTAAGTTGAAGAGGTAATTAATATACGTTAAAAATAATATAGGGCCTAACACACTTCCTTGCGGTACGCCGAACGATACATCCGCATCATCACTAATATATGCTCCTATCTTAACCCCCTGCTTTCTATTTGATAGGTAATCTTTGAACAAATTTAGTGGGACTCCTCTTATTTCGACTCTTTCCAGCTTGGTCACAACGGTAGGTACAGAAGGTTTACTAATGATTTGCATAAAATATAATGTCATAATTTACATTAGCATACCAAAAATCCGCATAATGATCCCTACGCATAAAATTATTATGCCTAAATGGTTTGCCATAATGTTTATTGCCTTAAATACTGTTGCGATAATAATAAAGACGCATAATTATACAAAGCATAACAATAAAAACGCATAAAGATAATACACATAATGTTCTTTGGAATAAACATGATAAACCCTAAAAAATATCTCTTAACGGTTGTAAACACAATTTCGCATTGTTGATTACTCATAATTTTATTTTATTACATTTTTGAAGGTATCACAAACTATTTAATGACGATCATTACATTTTGCTGGCTGTGGTACAACTTGCGAATTACCTATAAAATTCTAAAAATGGAAAATAAGGTGCATACCTTCCAAACCACAAGAGGAGGTGTTAAAATAAATATAATCGGTTTCACATACGAAAAAAATCGAGAATATAATAACAAATACTATTGGGTGTGTGAAATACGTGGCAACGTGAATTATAAATGTAACTCTCGCGTAATTACAAAACTAAGTGACGAGCAAAATCACGAAATAATAATAACAAGACGTAGCATTGGAAGGCGTCCCACAAGGTGGACCCACGAACTTGTAATGGCCGCAGGAACCCGTTAGATGGGAGAAGCATGGAACCGGTCGAAATGGAGGTGCTTGGGGAAGGCCTATGTCCAGCAGTGGACGTCTTTCGGCTGAAATGATGATGATGATGATGAATAACAAAACAAACACCGAATCATAACCATGAACCTAATGCTTCTCGAGAACAGGTACGTTTATCATTTTTCCTGTTTGCGTTGATATAACTCATATAAAAATAAACATGTTCACCTTACCCGTCTGACATGTTTGCCTTAAACCATAACCTATTCCAATACAGTAATTCCGAAATTATAATAAATAATGAAATTGCAACACTCGTATTTTTTTATTTTTCAGATTCAAAATGCTATCAACAAATTAAAAGAAGACGCCATAACTTATTTGTACAAAAGACCAATACAAATCATTGCCGACAACGAAGCTACAATGACACCTTCTGTTTTGCCACTTATGCAAAGCAATAACTGTTTAAAACAAACTATATGCAGACAAAGAAAAAAAGCAAACACAATAAATGAACCACAGGATATAACGTTTGAATTAAAACAAGAATACTTTCTCCAAGCAACGAATGAATCACAACAAGAAATAAATAGGTAATTTAAAAAAAATAAATAGACTTAAAAAAAACTCAAAATTATGAAATAACTTTAATTTCGGTAGTCAGTGTCTTGGGATCTGTATTTTAGTCTTAGTTTTTGCCACCGACTTCCGAAATTTTAAGTTATTTCATAATTTTGAGTTTTTTTTAAGTCTATTTATTTTTTTTAAATTACCTTTTTTATTTCGTAATTTAGTTCCGTAGTTTAGTTTTAAGTAAAAAATGGAATATTTGTTCGTAATAAGTAGGTACTTAATAGTTTTGTTGTAATTATTGCAATAGAATTGGACCAAGGTTTTGAGATTTTGACACTTTGACACTACACCCGTAGCTCGTATCAATAAGCCAGACCGTCACACTTACACGTATTATTCCATATCTTGAAAATTACTGAATCGATATTGATGTAACATGCACTGTTCCCTAAGTTGAAGTAAATGTAAGCCAATAAAAAAATGGTTACGATCCGATTAATAGTTGCGGAAAAACATAACCAAAAAATAGTAATTGACAAAAAGTATGACATAAAGAGAAGAATAATCATATTTACAGCAATGAAACTTTCGAGTCTATTGTGCCAGTCTAAATATATAATTATGGATGGAACATTCAAAGTTGTTCCAAAAATTTTCCATCAACTTTATACAACACACGGTTGCGTCCATAACTCATCAAAAAATTCCCGCCTTGAAACAATTATAAGTAAGTAATAAAAATCAATACACGTCGAAACCATCATTCTTACAAGCGATTTCAAACAATTTAACCTTAAAATAAATAGTCAAAAATAGTCAAATCATTTGTCTTAAAATAAAGATGTCGGCGCGGAATTGGTTCGGCGATGCTAACCTCTTTGACAAATTTTTTTTTTTTTTTTTATTGAAATATGCCAGCAGGCTGTCTGTTTGACGTGACACCATGTACTGGGGAGGCGGCCCGCCAGATGGAATAACAAAAAGTAGTAAGGGATACATTCACATGGATTGATCGTAAAAGACGATATTGATTGGAGGAATTGTGCTATGATATCCAATTGTAGGTAAATTGATTGCGCTCGCGCCCCACGTACTTGGTGGAACGTCTTTCACGCATTATAGTTAATTAAATAATTGGATTAGACATGTTGTGAATGTTCATAACGCCTCGCCCGCAAACCCACGCAACATGGCTTCTTCTGACAACCTTTAAATATTTTTAGTAAGATGCGAACAATCGCTTTCAATTGTCTCACAATGTCTGTGTCTGTGTATCAATATGTCACGCATAAGGATTGTTTCATAATATAATGACAATCACTGCAAGATAATCGTAAACATAAAATCGTAAACTCTGCAAAGTCTACCAAGGTTGAAGTATGTAAGAGAACAACGAGAGGGTATTATTTTGGTTCCCTATCCATTTGCATACAATTTTAAGTCCTAATATAACTTGGCATACTTTTGTTTCTCCCAATTATATTTTCGCATAACATTATTTACGCATAACAGCTTACGGAGAATTTTTTTAAGCATAGTTTCACTAATCGTAATAATGATTAAGCATAACATTCCCCTCTCACTGAGAGGAGGCCTGTGTCGCAGCAGTAGTCTCTGCATGCTCGTTTGCATGCTTGCTGCATGCTCGCTTGCATGCTTGCTGCATGCTTGCTTGCATGCTGCATGCTTGCTTGCACCTGCACGCCTGCTTGCACCTGCACGCCTGCTTGCACCTGCACGCCTAAGAGAAGTTCATAGCAAAAGCTTTGTAATATAAATTTGTTTTAAACACATTATTGAAATAAATAAACATTAAATAATTTGAATTTAGGAATTATAACTTTTATTGAAAACGATTTTAAGTCTTTTGTGTATTATTGATTGTAATATTTATGACAAACAAAAGGGCATATTGTATTTAGGGATTTCAATTTATTTTATGGCATGTGATATTATGTGACTTTAAATTCGGGCAAGTTATCATTTGGACAAATGATGATTAGGACACATTAGATTATGGATAAAAAAGTTAGGTAACACAATAGAGAACCGACGTCAGGTCGGAGAAGACCCGCAGCGCGGGGCTCCTATTTCTGTCTGCAGGGTTTAAAGGAACCTAACCAAACCGAACCTCTGGGTGCCCATGGCTTCGGTTAGTATTATGCGAATTAAATTTATGCCAAAACAAATTAGCCTTCAAGATAATTATGCCAAAATAAACAGTATGCCAAAAAAAACATGGCAAAGTATTATTATGCCAAAACAAATTATACCAAAACAGTTATGCCAAAGTATATTAGGAAAAAGAACATTATGCGAAAAGAACGGAGCCCTTTTATTTTCTGTAACAGTATACATGATAACTTATAAGTTAGTATTTTTATATGTTTGTAAGTGATTATTTGTATTGTGTAGATGTCAGGGTTTTGTTAATAGCATCGAAGGATTGTTTTTATGTGAGTTGTGTATGTCTTTTGAGTGGTGTCTGTGTGTCTATTATTGCGTATTTGAGTTATAGTGAGGGTAGGAGACATGTGTGATGAAAGTATGCATGGGTTTATATTCATTGTCGGCAAGTGAGGGCTGTAAAGGCTGAACGGGAGTAGATTTAAAACAAAATTGAACCATATGCCATACGCGAACAACGCGTCATACTGACGTCACGAAATCCTGCATCTCGCAAGCAGAGTTTACCGCGCAACTAGCATAGATCCAACGGCCCGACATGAATCATCGGGAAGTTGCCCGCCAGACACAACACACGTCTGGTCGGAGGATCCTCCCTTTTCTATAGAGTATGAGTGAACTTTATACCCTGTTCCTCATACCTCTATAGTACCTTATTACTACGTCCATATTAACTGTGCTAAAGAGTTAGCGTGGATATTGTGTGTATGCGGATCTGTGAAAGTCTTTAAGTTTACAAACAGGCAAAGAGAATAAGAACCTTATTACTACGTCCATGTTATTATAATTACACGGCGTCGGTCTTACCTATATCATATAAATTATATTATATCATATAAAAGTCGGTGAGTATATCACTGTAAGCATTATGAATATCGATGTCACCGCGGTTATATACATACTTTGTCGGTACATAGACGACCCACTGACCCATTGTTTTTTCCTCGCACTCTGTATCGCTCAATGTTTATAGTTTCGACACTTATACCCGGACTTTTTAATGTTATTTCAACTTGCAAGGGCTCGAGATTAAATATCATTGTACATTGAGTCGTCAACCTGAATGGTGTCTATGGTTGCTACACAGTGAAATGAGGCCTTTCTTTGCGGTAACTCTGGTGCTAGTGTGTTTTATGGACCACAGTTATGGTACATTCGCGGATTTTATGAATAATTTACCTATGGAAATGTCGGTAAGTGTTTTCGTGGTTTTTTACATTAGTTGGGTCGTAAGAAAATTCTAACAAAATTTTGGAACTGTTTTTAAATCGAGAATTTTTATTATTCATCATCTTCTCTTATTTTTTTATTTTTGAGAATTTTTATTATTCATCATCTTATAACATTCTCTTGCCCTTATCCCAATTTATTTGGGGTCGGCGCAACATATCTTTTTCTTCCATACTTCTCTATTAGACGTCATCTCGGTAGTCACCCCCTTTCTAATCATATCATCATTCACACATTCCATCCATCGTTTTTTGGTCTTCCCCTACGCTTATAGCCATCGACATTCATACTCAAAACGATATGGAAATAAAAGAATCCTATTTTTTTATTAAATAAAATAAATATAATAAAAAATAAATAAATCATTTAAAAATGAAAAAATATAGTTAATTTACTGGAAGTAATGGAAGTATTTATTAGTAATAAAAAAAAACTATCGGTATTTAAAAAGGTGTGTAGGTAGTCTAATAATTTGATTGAGCTGCATGCTACTAAACTCCCATTTACTAAAAATAATTATTTTATAGTATTAGCATGTTGAAAATGTACAGAGGCCAGCACATTAAGCTACCCCAATCTGTCAAATTTCTTTGATAGATTTTCAACTTTACTACAAAGGAATAAGGTTCATATTCAATTGGGAAAATTTGACAGATTAGGGTAGCTTGATGTGCTGGCCTCTGTACATAATAAATAATATTTATCATTAGATCAAATTTGGCGAACGGTTTTTATTAGAAAACGGTAAAATAATTTCTGAAAACCTCGAATTTATTAATATTATAGTTTTTAACCTAACTAATATTATAAGTTATAAGCAGTTAAGGATTTATTGGTAAAAATATACCTACTTTATTTATTTATTATTTTCGCGAAAATGAAGTGGGAGTGGTGTGGGTTTTGAAAACGAAAGAATCCCACCTATTACAGAAATGCTTAGTTGAAAACTGCAGTTTAAAATGATGATGAAATGATCATTCATTTAACACTGCAGTTTTCAACTGTTAAATTAATGTTAAATATAATATGGCAAATATTTATAATAAACCAATGCTGAAAGCAAGCTGAAGTGGCAAGGCCGGGGCCATGTTTGTTGAAAGGCCGATGGCCCGTAGATCAGGCGGTTCCTGAAGTGACCACGTATCATCAAGTCTAGTGGGGTGCGCCCCTCGCTAGATGGACTGACCACCTTAAAGAGGTCATTGGTATTGTGGCGTAGCCTGGGAGAGGCCTATGTCCAGCAGTGGACTGCGATAGTATTGATTTCATTGAATAATGAATGAGTGTGACATTTCTCTCTGCGGGACACCCGCAAATCCAACGGAGGACTTTGACAAGTGGCAATCGCTTTCAAAGCGTTTCGTATTTCTATAACGACTTTCAACAGGATTGATACAATCTTTAACGTTGATATTAAGTGCCGTCGCGTAAAAAGAACGCTGGCATTTACCTGCGCACTGAGCGATTTAACGATCAAATTGGTGGTATGAAGGGAGCGCGACGTTAGTAAAGTAACTATTATGATTCTACAATGAAACAATCACACTAATAATATGAAACAATAGCCTAGTACTTTGTGACAAGACTGTACTCGTGCGCAGACACACCCCCTCCAATGTCGCTCAGCGTTATTTTTACGTGACGACAGCTATGTAATAAAAATATTATTAGTTTACAAAAAGGTAAATTGGCACCTTAAAAAGGTTTCAACATAATCAGCCTATAATGTTCCCACTGCTGGGATACAGGCCTCTTATCTGTGAGAAGGAGTGGGCCGTTATCTAGCACGCGGGCCCGGTGCGGGTTGGTAAATGTCACATGTCTTTGAATTTTTGGTTCTAGGACATGCCGGTTTCTTCAAGATGTTTTCCTTCACTGTTTTGTGAGCAGTGGTGATGATATAATTTACACAAAGTAAAGCGCCTGACTAGGTTCGAACTTACGGCATCGCGGCTATGACCACTGGGCCACCACTGCTAAAAAAAAAAGGTTTAATTTTTTTTAATAATAATACAGTGTGAATCTGCTGTTTCCTACAAAAGTGGATACCTACGCGCTCAAATTGTAAGGAAAAGCATTTTTTTTTAAGTGTTAGCTGTCGAGCACGGCTAGCATAACCATTTCTATTAAAATGTCTACGAAGACTATTCTTCACACAGACATTATCACTTTTTATACAAAGTGACAGTTCTTTTCTTCATTTTTGACATCACGTCGTAGAAATCGTTCAACAATCTATCGTTCTGTCTTTCGTTTATACGGTGGTGATCACAGAGCATGGAATGGGCATGGCTATTCTATTAAAATCTCACCTCGACAACTTAAGTGAAGTGAGTCAATAATGTTCAATCCCAAGCATCTAGCATGGTGGGATGACACTGACAGCTCACTTCACCTAAGTTTTCACGGTGAGGTGGTAACAGTATAGCACTGTAGAGCTGTCAGTGTCAGTTTCGCCATTTTATGGCGTCGGTAGTGCGAGTGGTGACCTCAGAATAATACTTTAGTTATTATTCTGAGGTGGTGATACACTTGGGGTGCGTTCCGAGTTACGAATGTAATCGATATAATTGATTTGAGCGTGCTTAAACCCGTACCGAATTAGCGTGAGCGCGATAACGATGTCCCGTGAATCATCATAGATGACATCATGACATGCGCCATCTTGCGATAACGCCGACCATGCCTTCTAATAATATCACCGTGAGCGCTGTCAAAAATGCGAGTATGTGCGTGTGTGTGTCAGTGTGTGTTTTGTTTTGAGATGCATCATATTTATTATTTTCGAATGGTAATATTTTTTTTAGCATGTATGCATGCTATACTATTGCGGGTTAACGGGAACGCTCACTGTTAGTTAACATACTGTATTGACGGATTTGCAAAATTCTCTCATTTTTTAATGGATAAGGTATGTTCAGGGGTGGTCCCATATATATTTTATGAACTTTGCTTGGTTAATTTAGTTAGCTTCAATAATAGGTACTTTTTTTCAGTTATTTATATTTATGATGTTTTGATAGCTTTCTGTCACTCATATTCACATAGCAAGTAGTTTTATATTAATAATTAGTTAATTTATGTGGGGTGGCGTAGATACAACTAAAAAGTGAAAAATAAAAACTTTTTTACGAAAAGAAACAATTATTGACACCAAAAAAACCACTACAAAGTGAAAAATTACTTTAATTTCGGAAGTCGGTGTCAAAAATCGAAAATGCGGAAACAACGACACCGACTTCCGAAATTAAAGTTATTTTTCAATTTGTACTGTTTTTTTTTTTGGAACTCGGTTGTTTTTTTTTTATTGCAAAAATGCTGATATATAATCTGGTAGTATGATTCCTTTCAGAAAGCCTTAAGTACGGCTTGGATCTCTATGCAGGAAGCCGCCAAAGAACCCGTCAAAATAAAACGATTTGGCAGTAGAGGAAGTGAGTATTATTCAAAACAATTTTTTTGTTAGGTTAAGTACCCAAATTGTTTATATTACTAAGCCTACGCTGTCTGTCTGTCTGTCACATGACTGTGTGTCTTCCTAATCGTAGTAAGTACTACCCACAAGAGTTAACTTGAGATTTCGATCGGATAGGCAGATTGATTGAAGTGTTATGGCCTCTACCAAGGCAAATAATGAGAAAGAAAGTATACTTTAGTAATAATAGTAGGTACTTGATAGTTTTTGCATTACGAAATCTTGAGTGCGAGTCCAACTCACACTTGGCTAATTTTTCATCCTAAATTCATTATCATCTGCCCTAGACAATCTTGGGGTCGGCTTCCAGTTTAACCGGATGCAGCTGAATACTATTATATAATAATAATATTCCTAACTAATATTAGATATTATTATAATTATCCTAAATATCATAAATCATATCATAATTACAATATGGTATTATATTATATTATAAATGCGAAAGGAAGTTTGTTTGTTACCTTTCCACGCCTAAACCACCTGAACCGGTCATCCTGAAAATTTGCATATACGTTGTCAGGAGTACAAAAACGGACATAGGGTACCTTTCATCCCAAAAAAGCGCTGTTCCCGAGGAAAACAACAATAACGTTATTATTATGATAATAGATGGCGCCACGTGTATTGTTGTTTTCCTCGGGAACAGCACTTTCTTTCGAGATGAAAGGGGCCTTATGTCCGTTTTTGTACTCCTGACAACGTAAATGCAAATTTTCAGGATGACCGGTTCAGGTGGTTTAGGCGTGAAAAGGTAACAAACAAACTTACTTTTAGTTAGGATAGGCTTTCACGCGGGCTAGTAATATTATAAATGCGAAAGTACGTTTGTTTCTTTGTTACGCTTTCATGCTAAAACGGCTGAGCGGATTTGGATGAAATTTGGTACATGGGTAGAACATGACCTGGAGAAGGACAGGCTACTTTTCATCCTGGATCGCAGAAAAAGTCGCTGGCAACATCTAGTACTTTATATAGTTTTTTTGTTATCTCTAGTGTAGTCATAACCTGTTCAATGTAAAAATTAAGGATATAAACTAATAACGTTAATAAGCATGGGATTGAAAATGTTCTTTCGAAATCAATTAAGAAAAAATTTACCTATGTAAAATCAATTAAGATGCGCTTTCCTACTTAATAGATAAGTGAGGTTACTCTTTTTTACCCGACTACGGTAAATCCAAAGGAAGGGTTATGTTTTTAGCAGGCTGTGTTATGTATGTTTGTATTTTTAGGAGGTACAGACGCCAGCACATCAAGCTACTACAATCTGTCAAATTTCTTTAATAGATTTTCAACTTTATCGCTAAAGCATAAGGTTCAAAGTTGATTGGGGAAATCTTACAGTTTCGGGTAGCTTGATGTGCTGGCGTCTGTACTTAAGGCGCAAGAGTCAGAGTAAAAATTTTCATTCAAATTTACTTATGTTTCTTTGCAATTTGCGGCTCAGTCTCAGGTTGTACGATGGATGATCTAAATAGTGATAGCGATAGTGTATACTGTAATATTACATTACAGTAATATTCGACGTGTCAAAAGATTAACAGTAATATAAAGTTACAAATACATGTGTCCCACCTTTGCATTTAAAATGACCAATACACTGTAAAAGAAATGGAGCAGAAGGATTTATTTAATATGAAAGAGTTAATCATCAGCAAAAATGGGCTGTAGATAACCATGGCCGAAAAATTAAATGGAATCAAATATTGGAAATATAGGTTTCGTTTTCAAAACCGAAGACTATTCAATTTAAATATAACTTTGCGGATAAATAATTAGAGTTGAATATTGAAGTTCAAACCCAATCAAAGAGAGGAAGAAGACTTCTTGTTAAGAAAGAAGTTGCTACTGAAATACTATTAAAACAAGCTTATTATTAACCAATACCAGTGAGTAAATTGCTAAAAGAAGTCTGATTTAATATATTATTTAGGGGGTTTTAATTTAAAAGTTATATTTTATTTAAAATTAATTTCTTTTAAACCCCCGACGCAAAAACGACGGGGTGTTATAAGTTTGACGTGTCTGTGTGAGGGTGTGTGTGTGTGTCTGTGGCATCGTAGCTCCCAAATGGATGAACCGATTTTGATTTTATTTTTTTTTTGTTTGAAAGGTGAATTAGTCGGGAGTGTTCTTAGCTATGTTTGATGAAAATCGGTCCAAGATGGCCGCTGCCACAAAATGGCGGATTACATAATTTTTCACAACTCCCTCAATATAATGAAAGGGCAAATAATAAATAAGGGGTAGGGGGGGGGGTAGGGTAATTATTAATAAATGAACTGAACTGAACTGCTTGACTAGTAGAATACTATACACTATGATAAATTTCAAAACAACTTCCTCAATATGGGTATCAAATGAAAGGGCTAGCCTACCCCGACGTGAGGACGCTTGGATCAAAATATTTCCTGCAACTTATATTAAACTTAAAGGGCCAATAATTATATATTATTTTTTTAGTTTTTAGAGGTTTTTGTTTGAGTCGGGGGTTTTTTAAATTTTTAATTTAACTTTTATTGAATCACTTGTCCAGTTGGCCCATTGGTCCGTTGGTATATTCAACGGACCAATGGGCCAACAGGACAAATTATTAGATATTGTTTCTGATAGAAAACATTACCTGATTATTAACAAATAAAAGGATTGATTATGATAAAAATAATAAAACCTTTGTTTTATTTCATAACTTTTAATAAAATCGCTATTATAAATTATCCAGTATTAATATCAATTTCCTCTAATATTGTTATTTTTTAGACAAACCAAGAAGTAATAGGTACTGATTTTTTTAATGAAACAAGTATTGGCAACATTATATTACTGTTAATCTTTTGACACCACACATCGACGAATATTACTGTAATGTAATATTACAGTACACACTATCGTTTGGATTTCACCCGAATCATGCCGTAATATCTATTGAATTTTTATCTATTGAATATTTACTTTGTAAAGTATTTTTATTTTATTTAATTATTGTGAATGTGAGGACTATGTGGGTCATTTCTTTTTTCTGTTTTCCTTCTTAGTTAGTTTTAATCATGATCTGGCAGTTTGAGTAATTTACGCGGCCTACCCTGTCCCTTCTTTGGTATTGTTCGTCGAATCGTTGAGCTCCTCAAGTTCTGAGTTGAGCTGCACGATTTTTGACAAATGCGTGCACTGACTGGACAGGTCCGCTCAATCTGTGTGGTTCTTTCCTCAAAAGACCATTTCAGACACCAATCTACATGGTCTTCACATGATCTGACCAAGATTTTGTCTGGACTTTAAAAGAGAATGTGACCTCTGAGTTTGTTTCGGCCTTTCTTCTCAGAGTAGTCAGATAGGAAACGCCACCTCATCTAGCTTAAAAAAATATGATTGACGTGTAAAAGTGTTTGTACAAACCTACTTACAGAAATAAATCATTTATCATTGCCGTTAGGTTTTTTGACAACGTATTAGAACACTACGATATCGTTGCGTTTACACGCGAATAAATAATATTATGGTAATGATGCGTTGCATACTATACTTGTGCCCTTTAATTTCAGTAACATTATTTTTGTCAATAACTTAATTTTGTTAAACTATTAAAAAAAAAATCATAATTTCAAATAGATTGTATAAAAATAACTTTTGTTTATGTATAAATGTCTGTCTTACGATCTACCCGTGCCGAGATATACGCATAAAACAGTTTTTTTTTTAATTTTTCCTGTAAAATTCAAGTTTATCGATTACCATATTATTCGGTGGGGGAGCGACATGATATACAGGTAAACCAGAAAAGTTATGCGCTTCGGTAAATTTCGTGTTTCGGAATTAGCACCAGCGTCGCGGTACAGAGTAACCACCACATATAATAGGCCAAGCTTCTAAGTTTTGTACTGCCGCGCTTTGTTGTAGTTTATCTATCATTGAGAGTTTGTATGAAGACAGTCTATTCTCACTATGACATTACTTTTGCCCACCTTGTATAAAAGGAACCTATTTATAGCAAAACCAATTTTTTTCAAATTATTTTTATTTTATTTATGTTATAGGTAGCCCAACAACCACTATTCACAGTAAGTAACTTTATAACAGAATCGTGATTCGAATGAAGTATGTATGTGCATAACGTACAGGCAAACCAGAAAAGTTATGCGCTTCGGTAAATTTCGTGTTTCGGAATTAGCACCAGTATTGCGGTTAAGAGTAACCTCCACATAATTAGGCCAAGCTTCTAAGTTTTGTACTGCCGCGCTTTGTTGTAGTTTATCTATCATTGGGCGTTTGTATGAAGGCAGTCTATTCTCATTATGACATTACTTTTGCCCCACCTTGTATAAAAGGAACCTATTTATAGCAAAACCAATTTTTTCAAATTATTTTAATTTTATTTATGTTATAGGTAGCCCAACAACCACTATCGACAGTAAGTAACTATATAACAGAATCGTGATTCTAATGAAGTATGTATGTACATAACGTACAGGTAAACCAGAAAAGTTATGCGCTTCGGTAAATTTCGTGTTTCGGAATTAGCACCAGCGTTGCGGTACAGAGTAACCTCCACTTAGGCCAAGCTTATAAGTTTTGTGCTGCCGCGCTTTGTAGGTAGTAGATTATCTATCATTGAGCATTTGTATGAAGGCAGTCTATTCTCCTTATGATATTACTTTTGCCCCGCCTTGTATAAAAGGAATCTATTTAAAGCAAAACCAATTTTTTTCAAATTATTTTTATTTTATTTATGTTATAGGTAGCCCAACAACCACTATCGACAGTAAGTAACTATATAACAGAACCGTGATTCTAATGAAGTATGTATGTACATAACGTACAGGTAAACCAGAAAAGTTATGCGCTTCGGTAAATTTCGTGTTTCGGAATTAGCACCAGCGTTGCGGTACAGAGTAACCTCCACTTAGGCCAAGCTTCTAAGTTTTGTGCTGCCGCGCTTTGTAGGTAGTAGATTATCTATCATTGAGCATTTGTATGAAGGCAGTCTATTCTTCTTATGATATTACTTTTGCCCCGCCTTGTATAAAAGAAATCTGTTTAAAGCAAAGCCAGTTTTTTTCAAAAGTATTTTTTTTTATTTATATAATAGGTAGCCCAACTAACACTACTGACAGTAAGTATAACATAATCGTGATTCTAATGATGTATGTATGTACCATTGTACATTACGTACAGGTACACCGCAAAAGTTATGCGCTTCGGTAATCTTCGTATTTCGGAATTAGCAAGAGCGTCGCGGCACAGAGTAACCCCCCACATTGGCAAAGCTTCTAAGTTTTGTACTGCCGCGCTTTGTCGTGAGCGTTTGTATGAAGTCTGTTCTCCGACGGGTTACCAACTTCGGTCACAGATCGTCATCTGCCATTCAAAAGTTTATTGGAATTGCTTAGAGTTGTTAATCCATAATTTTGCAATCATGGTAATACATAATAGACAAGTACTTCCATGGTTGTTACAGCTCTATATTAGATCTCATGATCTCGTGTTCGTATTTCCGAATATGGACGATGATTCCCGAAGATAGCTAACTAGCACTAATGAGTTAACTAACGAAATATTGATTAAGTTCAACCGTGAAACTACTCGTATAATCTTAATCATTTGCAGTAATTATCAGTTCGTACATCCTATAATTTTAATGGACACTAAAAAGACGAAATCGCATTTTGTAGTTATAGTTTTTCAATGTTCATGTTATTTTACCCTGTGATATTTAGGCTAACCCCCTTATTAGAAACGTTGCCATGTATGGTATGTTTATACGTCTGATGTTAACTACTACTTAACTCTGAGCATCGTTCATAATGTTTTCGTCATTTCACTTTTTATTTTTGTTGCACTCGTGTTTCTTGAACTGTTGCCAAATAAATATTAAATTTCCTTTATTAATTTTCAGAACTCAAAACTTCAACTACAGTCAGATCTATCGAGACGGACCTACCACTCGAGGAACTAAAGCGGCGATATTACTCTACGATCCGTTCTATGAGGACGGAGAAACCACGCGAGGAACCAATGCGGCGATATGACTCTGCATTCCGTCCTGAGGAGGAGATGCAACCACGCGAGGAACCAATACGGCGATATGACTCTGCATTCCGTCCTGAGGAGGAGGTGCAACCACGCGAGGAACCAATACGGCAATATTACTCTTTATTCCGTTCTGAGGAGGAGATGCAACCACGCGAGGATCCAGAGTGGCGATACCCTTCAATCGACATCAATTTTCCTAATGGTGATCCTTCTCTATCTGTGCCAAGCATAAACAGTGGCAGAAGGCTGAAGAATCCTAATCTACAAGGATCACCGGTGATTGTGATCATCCGCAACAGGAAATACATCTTGCATGACTACGATCAGCATAAGCATGAATGTAGCTATTGAACTACAGTTTCCGTTCCCGGCCTCGAGCGATGCGACTTGCGTTGCGACTTGCGACGCGACTTGCGTCAAGCGAAACGCGCGCGATATTTTATTTACGCGGGTGTAAGTAAGAAAGGCTTTCATTTTGACAGTTCAACAACATTCATTGCGTAATTTACGTTGTTCAGTAGACAATTTGTTCGAATATATGAAGCAATGGATTAGAAATATCATTCAAAATGGTTCAGATTGTGAATGATACTGTGTCACGCGATTAGGGTGCTGTTCCCGTTCGTCGCTCCGCAAGTCGCTGTAGCTCGTGGCAAGCTCTAAACAACCCTCTTTTATTTGTTTTCTGCACAGTCGCGTGTCGCTTGAGTTTATAGCGCGTGGCCACAGGATACAATTATAATACACCAACCACCACTAAGGCTGAGGCTACATTAGGCCGCGACGCGACCTGCGACACATGAGCGATTAAAACAAATAAATGAATGCTCACATATATGGCTACACCGTACATCAAATATTACTAGCGATCTTTGGTTTCTTTGTGCGATAGGAACAACATTACTGTAATCACGGCATCGGCTACATCAACATATCAGCGAAATTGAAGCGAATTTATTAGAAAATTTCTCACTTGCACGACTAGTTCAATAGTGCTACTAAATATGAGTGTGGCTACATTATGCGTATAGTAAACCGCGATAGATGATTTGATAGCATGTGTACTGTAGCCACGTCATCGCTGAATATACGCCGGATTTTCGCTTATAATGTAGCCATACCATGTTTATCTCGTTTCGCTCTTCCAGTCGCATCGCAAATCGCTGCCTACTGTAGCCTCAGCCTAACACCGGGGACACGCACCAACTTTTTCATCATTCACACACTCACACACCCACACACTCCACACATAAACTCCTTCCTATAAGTAAAATTGAAATCAGTGTCTAGTTTTAGTATTCGGGAAACCATAATGAAATTATGTACTTGTGGCGGAAACCTGGTGGCCTGAAATACAGACCTCGGCTTAGCTTAGGCACCAGTCTTCCACAACATTTTTCTTTAAGCCGATTACTGGACAATATTGTTATTTTTTTTGTTATTATTTTATAAGAATATTGTAGTGAGAAAATAAATAAATATTATTATATAGTACTCGTACGTTACTGCAGCGGCCAACCAAAGAGGCATTGATGGACGAACGCGTAAATGTGGGCCGAGGCGAAGCCGAGACACACATACGTAAGTCCATCAATGCCTAGTTGTGGCCAAGGCTTATATAGTACCTACTTTTCTCAAATAATCCGCGGAAATTAAAACTAAGTAGTACCTAAGCAGAACTTTATTGTCAAATACAATTACTTTTCAAAATCAATGACGAACAACGAACAACAATAAATTGTCCCGCGTTAAAGTGTTAATTTTTTTTTTTCATAAACAGCTTTCTATTTGCAAGCCAGTTCGAAATTTAAATAAAACCCTTGATAAGTTACCTCCTTGGTTGCCATGTTTCGTAGTAAAAGGTCGTTCCATTTTTTTATTACACGACAGATATGAGTTTACTATGTAATTTATTTGGCCGCAAAACACGACAGATATTGATTTTCATACAACTTTTACCGGCCGCTACTCGCATGTTTTTGGCCAGTACAGCAATTTCGATTTTTCTCGAAGAACGTTGTCAAAATAATGCTCAAATTCCCAAGCATGTTTGAGAATTATTTTTTTATTTTAAAGGATATGCTTTCAGATTGGTCCCTTGGTCCCCATTTCATCAAAATCGGTTGATTATTTTGGTTTTTAAACCAAAATTACTGGGAAAAATTCAAGTAAATGAAATTGCCTCGTTTGCTTTCTTATGACTTTTCAGACGTGGCTTAGTGGAATTGTCATGGGATGCATTGTGGCTACAAGTGAATAGAATAGAATAGAATACTCTTTATTATGTACACCATATAAATTACAGACATAAATATAGAAATTTTACAATGGGTGACACAATGGGCGGTCTTATCGCTAAAGTAAGTTAAGTGCCGTATCTTTACATAATTATTAACCGAATTCCCTACGCGAAGCAAGCCATGCTCTTCTAACGGTGAGAGAGTGAGTAACCGACTATTTTTAGGTAACGCCTTACCATGAGAGTGAGTAACCGACTATTTTTAGGTAACGCCTTACCATTGCTAATCGCAGCTAAGTCCTCAGCAAACGACTCCCTTTGTGCATGTCTCAACAGTTGCCGCTCTGCACGCTCCATCATCTGTACACTATAGCCGCTCTGTCAGGGAGACCTTTTAACCTGTCAAAAAAATTGAAAATAGTGGCTGACGCCCATAGAAGGTGTGGCCAAGAAAATCGAACCGGATCAGGAACTGATGAATGTACTGAATGTTCCTGAACAACAGCAGTTACCTCTGACGTAAATTAACGTAATTTTAGTAGGCAATTTTTTAATCACGTCTAGCCTTGTATGGATTAGTGTCACTAAACTAAAATGTATCTTCTGTCCTTTTCTTAATGACATAGAATGAAAAAGATGCACTGAACTCAAATTTAGTTTAGTTTGTGAACAACAGAATCGGCACCATTGTCTAATCTTCATTCTCATAATATCCGTTTCAATGTTACAACTGCTAGACGAATGTTTAGATATTAAATAATAATATTCTACTATGTAGCTTAAGATATTAGGATATGAGGTTCAAGGATCTTTATTTCTCAAAAGAAATTTTATGATAATTATTATGATTTAAACATCTAAACTTCCATTCATTCATACTATATTTTCACACTCAGACTGTATAAAATTAAGGGTACAGGTGCAGGGAAAGAAAGGTAATCGTTTTGTCAAAAACAAAGATCCTGATCTAATTCGCGATTTATTTACCAAAAATGTAAACAAAAATATGAGTTTATGGTAAACTTACTTTAAATCCTACATCATAAAGTTCAGTTTACGCTACAACTTCAAACATGTTTATATATTTTTCAATAGTGCTAGTCACTCTGAAATCAACTTAATTACCATTGCAATAAAGTTGATATTTGTTTAACTTCAAATAATATTAATTTGACACATAAGTGTGAATAGACTTTATGTACAAGTTTTATACTTAATACTTTTGTGATTTATAGACATACATAAAATCACGTATTCTTCTTATGGGGGTGGGTAGGTAGATACTGAACGCCACCTGCTACGATCCTTATGTATAACTTTTGCTGCGTTTACGTTCATACATCAGAGGGGCAATTCTCGTAATTTTAAGAACGTTCACAGTCTGATCTCAGTCTCAATCCGTCAAAAATAATACCTCCTAATTTCCCTACATTTTGACAAGTTTGACAATTACACCATTGGATAGCTAAAGGATCAAAGAATTTATTACGCCAAGTGAGGACTGTGACGCATCCCGCGCGGTGGAGGGGGAAGCGCGGCCATTTTTTTTGTTTAATTGAGACCGCGTAGTTATAGCTCGTTTGTATGAAGCAGCTGTTTTTTTTTAACAACGAAAATTTTCTACGTAAGGGGTTTGAATTAATGGTTACAGTTTGCGCACATATCGACAATATTGAAATTACAGCGTTCCAAGACATATCTGGTCTAAGTGCACTAAACGGCGATATTTTATAATTTTATTCAATAATATTGACAAATTAATCAAAACAGCGAAATATTTTACAGCTATTTGTGATGTTGCCAACTTTTTGAATGCAGGGTGCGATAAGTTAATTCTCCTTTGTATATTGTTTTCAAACATCTCTGAGTGCGCAAGTTAGTCTCCTTGGGAAAACCTTATATTTTATAATCTATTATTAATGTTCCTTTTTGTATCTTACAGCAGCAGAGAGTACATAATAGGGATGACGACTAACTTTTTTTTCTTCGTCTATCAGGTAGATTATTAAAAAGTATTGGGCACGTATTTTTTCTTTTTCACATAATCAAAACATAATATTGATTTGAAATGTCGCATGACGTCACATTTTGGTACAATTTTTACCTAAACGTGACGTCACGAGCCCCCACTCCCAAACTTTGACACGCTTTATCTTTGTAATTTTTTGGTTGATTGACACAAGAAAAAATACGTGTCCATTATTTTTTGAGAATCTAACTGACGGACTAAATAGGATTTCGTTTACTTTACCCCATCGTCATCCCTACAATCAAGGCAAAACAACATTTACTTATAAATTAAATGTAGTTATTGACAAATGAATCTATGTTGTTATTTTAACTTAACCGGTCAAGCCCCGCGCGTACTGCATGTGGCATGATACAATAGAAAATCAATTGTGTCTCATTAGCGGGGATCAAGTGATTAATGCTGTAAATATAGAAACAATTAAAGTAGCATAGTACGGGCTACCAATAGAATAAGAGGAGACGTAAGAGACGTGCGGCTACCGTGGGCCGCAGGTCAGTGCAGCAGTGGTAACAAAACTAGTATACACAGACAATGTCATGACAACGTCCATAGTCATTAACCAGTAGAATGTCGTTATAACATAAACCATTAAAAAGCCATTGTGTCTCGCGTGGATCCACGTTCGTATGCATGATCAGGATATGAAGGGTTGAGTGTGACTGTCACGGAGTTTCGTCCGTTAAAATGACACAAAATATGTACGCAGTTTATATCGCAGCCTAACATAAATCTGACATTTCCGCATGTTGTGCAAGGTTGTCTACGAAATGATGCGTATAAATGACGAGGGGTGGACGGGAATGGAAAGCAAGGGATTGCAGGGCTCGCTTCAAGATTCCCGGCCGGGTTATCGCTTTCTGAGACAAAAGACTTATGAGATTCGAGGGAATGATGAATCGAGGTGGCCGTGATCTAATCTTTCATTGGCTTTGAAAAAAGAACTCTGTAGGATCAATTTGCATTAAGTAAAATAATGTACAAATGTAACATACTATCATTTACAGTTCGGATAGGATAATTTGAAGACACCGGAATATAACCGTTCGTCACTTTTGATGCTTCTGTGTCGCATAACAAAATTTTGTAATTGTTGTTATTTACAAATAATTTGCTATCAAATTATTCATGTTTTAGTCTGTCGTAAACCTAAACATATGCCGTCTTACCACAAAAAATAAATAAAACAAGGTTTAAACACCTGTTTAGTTAAATAGTCTAAGGGATAAACACTGCATAAACAAGTGTTTAAAATTCCTTACTAAAATACATAACATACATGTACATAACATGTTTAACATTTATTTAGCAAGAGACTGCTTAAATTGACGTAGCTACCCTTGTTTTAATTTGGCAACCCTAAGAAAGATTTCGTTTTAAGCCGATTTCATTTACCTATTGAGTCTTTCTCTTTCCTATCTTTTTTTTTTCTGATTCATTTGTTAATATCTATTACAGAATAACTAAGTTGGAAAATTTAAAATAAGTACTATTCAATCAAATTCAGAAGTCCGCCATTGGTAATTATACAGAATTAAATGTAAAAAGTTTTTGTATTAATAACGGAACGGAACGTACTTTTCGTATGCTTCTGAGAATGGGTGGCGAGACGTTTCATTGTATAAATTGAAGGGCTTAGAGGTCTTGTCCTCCGTCTGCACACATAGCGAACATGCGCTCGTTCATGTCAATCGCAATGTTATGTAGCTCCATTAACGCTACAACTGTGTGTGGCTTTAGCTGTATCAAGCTTTGTATATATGCCTATATCTGAATCTCTGTTTCCATAAGCCAAAGCATCGTTCTACAGTATTTCTGGTGCGAATGTGTGCTGTATTGTAAGCTTCTTATTTTGGGCCTTGTGGGTTGACCAGTGGGGTAAAAAGATATGGAGTGCATCCATGTCCACTGTCCCCCAAGAGCCTTCCACGGAACTCTCCACTTTCAAAACGTTCTTTAATAGCACTGTCATTACGGGAATCGTGTGCACTTCCTCTACAACGGGCTATAACATAGGTACTTCTTGTACATTTAGAGAAGAATAACCTTTTCTATTTACCTACATAATTGCTTGAATAAGTTCATCTCCTACTTTTTTAACCCTGATATGGGTATAAAAGTAAAATAGCAGTAAATAAGACAATGACAACCGGTAATGATGGTAAAAAGACAAAAATGAAAGGGCGCTTACCTGATGGCGGGCCCAGTTCCGTAAGACACAGGCAACTTGAATTTGAGGATCTAAGCACCTACCAGGAGAATCATGTGGAATATCATCTTTTATTAGGTCAACATTTTTTTTTCTGAAAGCTTCATTGAACCTGTAGCGTTTTCTGAAATTATATTCATTGTAATGTTCGAAAGCCGCAGGAACCCGTTGGATGCGAGAAGCACAGAACCGGTCGAAGTGGAGGCGCTTGGGGGAGGCCTATGTCCAGCAGTGGACGTCTTTCGGCTGAAATGATGATGATGATATGTTCGAAAGGATTCACTCGCACCCGCTACACTGGATCAAGATAGTTATCCATAAATGCCATGTCGTCCATCCGCCCTTAAGACGACCCACTGACCAAACAGTTGTGTCTAAAGCGTGTCTAAGTTTTTTGTAGTAAGACTGATGGTGTTCTGTAAAAATCTTACCGTGAAAACTACTCAGATACTAGGGCATAATCAGCCTATATTATTCCCACTGCTGAGACACACGCCACCTCTTTGTGAGTTAGTAGGCCGTAATCCACACGCGGGCCCAATGCGGGTTGGTAGATGTCACAAGTCTTCAAATGTTTGGTTCTAGGACATGCCGGTTTAGAAAGAAAGAAAAATTGTTTATTCTGCAAAAACAAAATGCACATAGCTACATACTATTTATTTATTTATTTACTTTAGGATCTCCAACAAAAGATATACACTAAACATTACATAGTTAATGGACGACAAAGTATTTGGTAGGTGTACTCTTTCAATTATAGGAGACCACAGCATGCACAATAAAATCACTACTATCACGTAGAACAAATAGAAACGACGACGATAAAAATTTTAAGGCATACTCCACAGCACTATACTCGGTTCACATATACCCAAAAGGCTTACAATGCTCTGCGTATCCAATGCTAGGTAACTAAGTCCACTAATAGGGAACTTGTTTTCAGGATGCAGAAAAGATGCTTACGCTGTATGTGTGGTTTAAAAACAACAGATAGTTGCATCCCATACTTTAAAAAGTTAAAAATATTACCCTTACCAGCTTTATACATCCTGGAAACAGCATTGTTTGTAAAAACAAATCCACATTTATTTAAAACAATACGTGCAGTAAAGAAAACGCCGATGCGTGCTCAATACATGAACGAATTATGCCTTGTGAAATGTAAAACTTCTCTAATGAAGAAAAGCTTCTTTGGTGTTGCTCCACAGGTGTATAATAAGATACCTGATGAAATAAAATGTATGCCATTGCAGAAGTTTAAGAAAACACTTAACGGGTTACTGCTTGAAAAATGTTACTATACTGTAGATGAATTTCTCAATGACAAATTATTTTAATTATAATCCTGACATAGATTCTTTAATACTATAGGTACACTAATAATAATCTTTTTGACTAGAATTATTGACATTAAATTTTGACATGAAAAAAAATTGATATTGATTCGTACATAATAAAATTGAGTTTTGCACGCATGAGTTAATTTAACAATTATGTACTCAAATACTTATATAATTGCATTGTAATATAGTTGTCATTGTAATTTAATACTAATGATTGAATAGCTTTTAATAATATTAATCATTTGTATGTCAATATTGGCAAAACATAGCGCACTACCTAATATTTAAGATCTTTGTATATAATCACCTATGTTTGACAAATAAATTATTCTATTCTATTTATTCTATTCTAATACAAACGCATTCAGGGTAATGTTGCGACTGCCGCGCTTCTGTAGTGATTCGGCAACGTTTGCAGGCGCGTAGTATAAAACAAAGTCGCTTCCCGCTGTCTGTCTGTCCTTATGTATGCTTAGATCTTAAAAACTCTGCAACGGATTTTGATGCGGTTTTCTTAATAGATAGAGTGATTCAAGAGGTTTATATGTATAATACATGCATATTATAGTAGGGAAAAGCCGAGAATTTCTTTGATTGTTAATGTGATGTCATTAACAAACATATTTTTGTGCGCTTACATTGCAAACTTTGGCTAAACCTTAAAAGATAGATCAATTTAATGTACTACGGAATTGTATATCTTAAAAATATCGATAAAAAAATCCGGGGTGTGTGTGTGGTGATCTTCTAAGGATAACCCACAGTAACTATTTTTATGTTTTTCGTATTACAAAGAAATGATGGGTTATTTACCAAGCTATTTTATACAATACGGTATTATTCCTTATCCAATTAAATACATTAGATACGTTGTGCATTTCGTGTAAATCAAAATTGCCCTTTATAGCATATCATTAAAATGAATAACTTAGAAGACATCAGAGATTTAAAAAGCGGGGGCAGAGCGGCTGGCGGGGCGGTACGAAGTTCGCCGGGTCAGCTAGTTACAAATAAAAAAAAGACATAAAATATACACACATAACGTAGTCAAAAGCCTCGTACTCAAGCTTAAAAATGTTGACAATTTTGTCCATTGCTTGATGTTAGGGCCAGGGACCAAAGACAACACACATTAGGTGACATTGACAAATGACAATTTGTGATCACGATGTTTTCCTTCACCGTTTTGATAGATGCAGATGCTAGGGAATATAACACTTTATTGACAGCTCTCTTCACCTAAGTTTTCACGGTAAGTTTTGCACAGAATAGATAGACAGTCTGGTATCCGTTTTGAGGATTTAATCTTATCGCCACTATCTTTCTTCCTCTCTATCCTGAAAGTGGGCAGAATTTTAAGGCCTTTTTCGTTCAGGTAAACTCAGGTTCTTCATTATTATTAGACTAATATACCTCTATACAAGGTCAAACTAAATTAGCCTGCGAAACTCCAAAGACGTTATGGGTAGATATCCATATCCAAACAAGGTAGAACCAAAACAAAAATATTTCACGTTTTTTTTTTTGTATCAACGACTTAGTTTTAATCAGGTTATTTTTAACGTGTTTAGTTAACGATATCCATCACATCTGTTAAGTTTACAAAACAGAAGTTTATTTCCCAGATAATTCAAACCACTTCGCTAATAGAGGTCGGTGACCGAAAAAAACATCAAAATGATCTTTTTTTTTTGTTTAATATGTTTAGATATCGATAATATCATGTTTGTGGAGTTTCGCTAGCTAACAAAATTATTTAAGTATGTACCTTTGTTTTTCAGGATGCCTTCCGCCATGCATGGAGAATTATAAATCAGAAAATGATACTACCTAAGATAACCCATCAAGCAGGTATAAGACGAAGGGGTAAATATATGACGGATTAGCGTCCACGTGTTCGATGTTGGTGTCCGCCATGTCGTATTTTTATCAATCAGTGCGCATAACCGGCACAGGCGCTATCTTGAGAGCAAGAGAAGCTCCAAAATAAAACGAACGCACTACTGATAGATACAACGTTTTCACTGACAGACCAACACCGCCAAGTCCGACGTGTTGCCGCTCGAGCAAATTAAATCATCATCATCTGCCTAGCCTTTTCCCAACTATGTTGGGGTCGGCTTCCAGTCTTACCGGATGCAGCTGAATACCAGCATTTGACATGGAGCGACTGCCTATCTGACCTCCACAACCCAGTTACTGGGTAATACAATACCCCTTGGTAAGACTGGTTGTCAGATTTTCGGGCTTCTGACGACCCGTAACGACTGTCAAAGATCCACGAATGACAGCCGGGACCAAACTTAACGTGCTTTCCGAGGCACGGAGGGGTCTTGGTATGTAAAGATGGTCACCCATCCACGGACCAACCGCGGCAAGCGTAGCTTAACCTGAACGATCGACCCGTGCGGCTGGTATTTTACTTAGCCACTAGCCCCACGTATGTAATGCCAAATTTGCTCGAGCAAATTAAATAACCACTAAAATAAGTGACGTCGTAATTTCTTGTGCATCTTTATCGCTGACACGGCCATTCTGCTAGTCAACGCGCTCTCGCGTTGCTTCTCGAAATCACATTTAGTCTAAACGGCACTATTATAGACAAAGTGTTTTAAAAAAACTTTCAACATTCTCATAAGTCAATAGAACTCAAAAGCAAATCGTGAAAGCTTTCAGCATTAGTAAGAAGACAGAACTTTAAATAAACCGTAAAGCGTTGAAGCTTTCAGCAATATTCATGTGTCAATACATGATTCAGCTCAATGACTAAAGTGTAGCAACTTTCAACAGTTCAACAGGAAAAAGCGATGAAACTTTCAGTCCATCCCACGCATAAAGCGTTACAGCTTTCAGCGTACCAATAAAACATTTTATAAATCGGAAATAAGTTTATTGATCCAAGTTCATGATCAACAACAAACATAAGTTCCTCATTTCAACAAAACTTAAAATTCTGCGAACAATCAAGCACTAATTTGCAGTTCATTCATTCGTTAATAATTAACACGCCACAGTGCGGTGACAGTAGGTATCCAGCAATTTGTTAAAATTAAATGGATCAGCTTTGGATTCTACAGGAACAAGACATTCAGACAATTCTGGTAGGCTAGTTGGATATTTACGTATTCGTTCATGAAACACATATTGGCCCCGTCCCCCACGTGCGTTTGGACAAACTTTCATGATTTTGCAAGGAATACTAAATTTTTCGCTTAATTTGTTAATTATGCGGGGATTTTTTTTGAACTAACACTAGATCACCTTCTATAAAAGGACGAATCGCGGCTTTATTAGCGTCATAGTGTATTTATCTTTCGTTGCTTGCTCGTCCATCCTTTGGTTTCTCCTAAACACAGGTTATTTTGTAACCTATCTATGAGAGCAGTGCGGCACCCACTAAATAGATTAAGAATTAAGAATATTTATGCTTCTGCTTTATATTATACTCGCATTACCTTACCTAACATGGTAGGTCTAGTCCTAGTTGAACAATAAATCTTTTTTTTATATACAGGGTGTCCCGTAAGTCGACGTCAAGCCGGAAACGGGTAATAGGCTATGTTATAATAATTAAGTACCTACCAGAAAAATATTTAAAAAAATCTTTGGAATAAAAAAAAAATAATATATATTTTTTTAATTTTACTTATTAAATGCGCCAACTTTTAATGTTACTTGCCAAACTCGCATAGTACTTTTTTTTTCAGTTCAGTCAGTCAAAGTTTGGCAAAGTATTAATTTTGAATATTTGGTTGGACAAAAAGTGAAATTTAAATGCCAATAATTTTAAAAATTTGATTTCTTAGTTTTTTTTACATATTTTTCTGATAACTATTATGATTTGACCTATTACCCGATTCCGGCGTGACGTCGACTTACGGGACATCCTGTATATACACGGATAAAAAAAACGAAAAATCTTTAATATTATTATTTCCTTTATTTCATTATTTACATATAAATTATATTTTTAAATATTAGCATAAGTATAAAATATAGAAAAACATTTAAAAATATAAAAAATAGTAGCCCACTGGTATCGGGAACAGGGTCCAAGCTACCGGCGGTCAGGGCTCCAGAGAGAGGAACCTCCGGACAATGCGGGCCGTGTCCAGAAGTACCGCTTTCTGAATCAAGCCCTTGATCCAGCTGCCCAACGAGAGCCTCCTTAGGTGTATATATTATTATTATTATTGGGAGTGTTCTTCCCTAAGGCTGGTATTAGCTACATTTACGGGCAAAAGCCAAGTAAATGCAGCGTGTGGTGTGTATTTAAGATGAGGGTGTTTTATTATTTATCCTAAACTTAGCCGCTTGTCTTGTTTCTATCAAATCCTGTTCTTATTTCATGAAATTCAATAGACCACTCCCTACAAAGGTTTTGAAAGAGAAAAAAGGTATTTTAGCCCTTTCAGCGCTTTACCGAGGGCACCAATCTGTTCTGATATTAGTGGCAAAAGATAACTAAAGTTAATAATTCTCTATAATCTACACAAAGATGGTCAGACCCGTCTTTCCTCTTAACAAGTAGAGCAGGGCTCGAAAAGGGCGAAGAGCTCTCACGCACTATGCCTTTGCTCTCCAGGTCTGCTATCATTTCATGCATTATGGATTTTTAAGTTCTATTTGCATCTTTCCTGTACTAACAGTCGACCTAGACTTACCGCTGGAAAAATTTGTTTCGAATTTTTTTAATATAGACCTCAACCTATCAATACCACATTGCTCAGCCAGATTTGTGTGAATGTGTTATCGAACTTCATGTTCGTGTTTTGGATAAGATACATATTGACATTGACGTCACGTATTATTTTAGCACCGTCACTATTAAGGGTAAAAATCAAACAAGGAGGTCTTTTTTTCTTTTGTGGATGGGAAATCATCAAATCACCCCTCCCGCTCTGGGTGGAGCGAAAGGGAGTGTCAAAATCTTACTGACTAAAACCCACTCGTGTTCCTTCCTTAGCCCTTTATGTTCCGGGGTAGCGGTAACCGTTTCAGACAATCCCGCTGACCCGGCAGGCTTCAGCCCTAACGGGCCCCTTCACTTGTGCTGACATCTCTACGGACATGTTCGGGGAAATTATCTTTTGGACAAGTGACTTGGTTTCGTCACTTGTTTGGGTTTTATCGCTGGGATAGATGGCGACTGAACTCAAGTTTGCAGGACGGACGAAGTTATCACATCCTTTCTTCACCATGCTAGCAAAGGTAGAATTTTCCGAGGGGCTCAACTAAGTTTCTACGACCTCTTTGAATTGCTGGAGAGGGTTCACAATGTTCTGGTGAACCTGAAGGTGCTGGATTGTGGTATGGGCCAGAATCGTTTTCTGCTTCAGCGATTGGTATAAGATGGTCATCTGAGAAGTCCCACTTGAGACCCTCCTGCAAAAAGTGGACACACGAATTTACTGGTCCGAGTTCATTTTTCCTTCACCAACAATACTGCAAACTTCGTTTAGTAGGGCATCGATAGATTCTAACCACTTCTGGATCTCCAGCGTACTGACGACTTCACTCGGCAATTCATTCTCCGCGGGTGCTGGTGGATTTGGGTCGCTCGAGGGTAATGGTTCGGTGGCGTCGGTGGGGGACTTCTCGGTAGTAATTGGCTACAACCAAATGGGCTGGATACCGGGTTAGACATACGACCAGAAACACTTTATTTATTGGTTACAAAAATTATTCAGATCATCTTACACATGAAAAGTCGGTAAAAACGTACAAGTTCCGCGCGACACACTCTACTTTTATAGTGACGGCGCAAATAATTATATTTATTTGTCGATTTGTCATAATTCTTTATTTTATTATAATCAATACAAAACACACGTCCGCTTTGTCTCACGTCACGTAAAGCGAGTATGAATGATGATGGAAAGTCAAAAATTCGTTTCGCTTAAAGTCGTTGTAGAAATACGGAACGCTTTGAAAGCGATTGTCACATGTTTAGGCCCTCAGGCTATTTGTACTGCGTTCGCCATAGCCATGGCAATAAGCCGCGTTAACTTGCTGATTAATATTTATTCCGCTGGATGTGAGAAGTAGTGTGGGTGTATGTTTGTGGAAAGCCTATGTCCAGCAATGGACGTCTTTCGGCTGAAATGATGATAAAGATGAAGTTTGCTCTGTCAAACCTAGAGACTAAGAGATAGAGAGTTAAACAGATTCCCAGACAGAAGCTAATTCTGCTGATACCTAATTATTTTAATTTTTAGCTCCATGGGCTGTAAAAACAACAACTCGAATCGCAGCAACGACTGAGACAACGACTAAGAAATACGAAGGACGTACAATCTTTCTAGATATGGACATGGATGAGACAATCAGACCACGTCCAGGCATTATAAATATCTTCGAGGATACTACAATCAGACCACGTCGAGACGATGTAGATATCGACGCGGCTGAGGCAATCAGACCATGTCTAGTCGTTACAGATATCGACGCGGCTGAGACAATCAGACCACGTCCAGTCGTTACAAATGTTGATGCGGCTACTAAAATCAGACTACGTCCAGTTATTACAGATATCGACGCGGCTACTACAACCAAACCACGTCGAATCGATGTAGATTTCGACGCGGCTGAGGCAATCAGACCACATCCAATCGATGTAGATATCGCCGCGGCTGAGACAATCAGACCAAGACCAGTCGTTACAGATATCGACGCGGCTGAGACAATTAGACCATATCCAATCGATGTAGATATCGACGCGGCTGAGACAATCAGAGCACATCCAATCGATGAAGATATCGCCACGGCTGAGACAATCAGACCACGTCCAGTCGTTACAGATATCGACGCGGCTACTACAATCAGACCACGTCCAGTCGTTACAGATATCGACGCGGCTACTACAATCAGACCACGTCCAGTCGTCACAGATATCGATGCGACTGAGACAATCACACCACGTCCAGTCGTCACAGATATCGATGCGGCTACTACAACCAGACCACGTCCAGTCGTTACAGATATCGACGCGGCTGAGACAATCAGACCACATCCAATCGATGTAGATATCGCCACGGCTGAGACAATCAGACCACGTCCAGTCGTTACAGATATCGACGCGGCTACTACAATCAGACCACGTCCAGTCGTCACAGATATCGATGCGGCTGAGACAATCACACCACGTCGAGTCGTCACAGATATCGATGCGGCTACTACAACCAGACCACGTCCAGTCGTTACAGATATCGACGCGGCTGAGACAATCAGACCACATCCAATCGATGTAGATATCGCCACGGCTGAGACAATCAGACCACGTCCAGTCGTTACAGATATCGACGCGGCTACTACAATCAGACCACGTCCAGTCGTTACAGATATCGACGCGGCTACTACAATCAGACCACGTCCAGTCGTCACAGATATCGATGCGGCTGAGACAATCACACCACGTCCAGTCGTTACAGATATCGACGCGGCTACTACAATCAGACCACGTCCAGTCGTCACAGATATCGATGCGGCTGAGACAATCACACCACGTCGAGTCGTCACAGATATCGATGCGGCTACTACAACCAGACCACGTCCAGTCGTTACAGATATCGACGCGGCTGAGACAATCAGACCACATCCAATCGATGTAGATATCGCCACGGCTGAGACAATCAGACCACGTCCAGTCGTTACAGATATCGACGCGGCTACTACAATCAGACCACGTCCAGTCGTCACAGATATCGATGCGGCTGAGACAATCACACCACGTCCAGTCGTTACAGATATCGACGCGGCTACTACAATCAGACCACGTCCAGTCGTCACAGATATCGATGCGGCTGAGACAATCACACCACGTCCAGTCGTTACAGATATCGACGCGGCTACTACAATCAGACCACGTCCAGACATTACAGATATCGACGCGGCTACTACAATCAGACCACGTCCAGACATTACAGATATCGACACGGCTACTACAATCAGACCACGTCGAATCGATGTAGATATCGACGCGGCTGAGGCAATCAGTCCACGTCCAGTCGTTACAGACATCGACGCGGCTGAGACAATCAGACCACGTCCAATCGATGTAAATATTGCCACGGCTGAGACGCAGACCATGCCCAATCGACGAGGATTAAAAAACCTCAAAATGTCGACTTTACGAAGTTAAATTTGTTATCCTTTAATATTATTCTCTTTATTTGATTTTGATACATATTGTTTAATTTTTTAAATATTTTTTTAAAAAACAAAAAATTGCGAATTGTTAAGATGTTCATGATAAATGACAGATTAAAAATGTGAGAACTATAATTATGTGTTTATCTACCCCAAGGAAGAAATGTATGCGTTTATATATGGCTCGTGCATTAAGTTATTTAACCTCGTGTATAAGAGACTGGGCCTTAACCATTAGGCCATCGATCACTTTTATAAATTATGTCATATAATTATTTTGATCTTTCGCAAATTCTGTCAAATGCAAGCTACAACAGACTGTGCTCATACAACAAATATTTTTTACATTCAAATAGCTTCCCACCGACATTCGCAACACCATAATACCTAGTCTCCAAGACAGGCATCGCTGATGTTGGCGATAAGTGTACGAGGCTGAAATACTAGGCGGGTCATACGTATAGGGTACATCAAAACAGATGGGCCAGGATAGTCACACAGTGGGTGCCTGAATACGGACGTCGTCACCGAAGCAGGCCGAAGAAACGCTGGCGTGACGATTTGGACTCGTTCCTGACCGATTGGCCGGAGAAAGTTCAACGTAAGAAAACTTGGAAAAGTACGGGGAAGAAGTGGGACAAAATTTGAATAGGATACCAAAAAAATGAATGCTACAAATTATGAAAATTCTTACAACACATCACAATAACAGACATGTTATATGGAAAAAGAAATCAATTAGTCTATCCACGTCTCCCGTATATTTCTCCCTATATTAATGAAAGTTACATAAAGGAGGCGGCTCATTAACAGTATCCGAGTAGGTATAACAAAGTTTATTAGATTTATTAGCACACAAAGGTCAGTTGGCTTAACGAACATGTGACGTCACGGTCAAGCTTACGACTAAAGATCACGCGATTTCTATGTGAGGCCGGAACCGTTAATGATATTTTTTCCCTTATTTAGGAAGATATTGCGTCTTGTAGGTATGTTTCCATTTTTAGTACTTATACAGCATAATTAGCCGTAAATGTTCCCACTACTGGGACACAGGCCTCCTCTCAATGAGAGAGAGTTAGGCCGTAATCCACCACGCGGGCCCAGTGCGGGTTCGTAGGTGTTACATGTCTTGGAATTTTTGGTTCTAGGACATCCCGGTTTCCTCACAATGTTTTCCTTCACCGTTTTGAGAGCAGTAGTGATGAAATAAATTACACAAAATAAAGCGCCTGACTGGGTTCGAACCTACGACCTACAACTCGTAAGACGCGTCGTTATACAACGTGTGTCAGTAGATAATAATAATAATTTGTACATTTATTTTCTGTAATATTTATGGTGTACATAATAAAGAATATTCCTTTCTATAATTAGCCGTCTCATTTGCGTTGAGTAGGTATGGAACAGTTGATGTTTTTTTCGTGATTACAATGTTGGTTAGGGTCTGTTAGTAGTTCTAATAAAAAAAGAAACTATGAAACGTGCACTAAACATAATGGCGGCTATCGCTGTCTCGCTTTAACATCTGCAGTCTGTGCATAGTCTGTGTCTTTTTTGCTATGTTGGTATTCAGTTTTAGCGCAAGTTTCATACAAGCGCCGTTTTTCATCTTTTTCTTCTTTATGTATGAATGTATGTTTGTCGAATCGTTGAGCTCCTTAAATTCTAAGTTGAGCAATATGATTACTGACAAATGCGTGCACTGACTCCGCAGATCCACTCAAATCTGTATGGAAAGAAAGAATTCCTCAGAAGACTATTTCAGACACTAATCTAGATGGTCCTCACACGATCTGACCAATATTATGTCTGGACTTAAAAAGGCTTAATTAGACCTCTGAGTTTATTTCAGAATTTCTTCTGAGAGTAGTTGGTTAAGAAACACCAACCTCGTCTAGTTTTAAAATATTATTATTTCTTTTTGATGTGTGAAAGTGTTTTTTAAAACCAATTTACAGATATAACATAGCATAACATCACGCATATATTCGCAAAAGGCTGAGGTTGAGGCTGAGAGGACGAGCCTATTGCCATCAATCAATATGCCAACGAGAAAATCCAGATGGAAAAACACAATAACACTTTACCCAACCCGGGCATCGAACCAGGACCTCATGCTTAGCAATAGCTCTTATGACCACTAGACCAACGGCAGTCACGTCAGTGTTATAGAAATCAAATATAATTTATCATTTAGGTATCAGAACAACACATCTGCCGTCCTTACAAAAAATGCAATAACTCGGATTTGGGCTTTAAAAAGTTACATACATATCCGCAATCAACACATTCTGCTAATTTTGGGCTTTAAAAAGTTACATACATTATCCGTAATCAATAAATTCAGCTCATTTTGGGCTTTAACTTTTAATTAAGCCCCAAATCCGAGTTATTGCACTTTTTGTAAGGTCGACGGCAGACATGCCATCTTAAAATAGATTACATACATAACATAACATACATAATCAGCTTATAATGTTCCCACTGCTGGGACACAGGCCTCCTCTCCGTGAGAGGGAGTGGGCCGTAATCCACCACGCGGGCCCAGTGCGGATTGGCAGATGTCACAATTGTCTTCGAATTTTTGGTTCTAGGACATGCCGGTTTCCTCACGATGTTTCCCTTTACCGTTTTGAGAGCAGTGGAGAAAATAGGTTATCCAAACATAAACATACCCACACATCACCTCATTCCCCACCGTGAATAATCACAAAACAATTTTTTCCCATCTAAAGAAAAAAATAAACATGACATTTAGAGTTGACAAGGGTTGGAAACTTTGTACATCTGCTTCACCTGAGGCGGATCCTGGTTAAGCTATGAGCGATCGATTTAGGGGATAGGATTGGTATGAAATTTAAGGTGTAAGGAGCAATAAATATGAATTTATTGGGTACCTACTTCCCATTAGAGTTGCTAGTTCTGTTTAAAAATACTTGAGGAATCGACCTCGAAAATCTAAAATCCTCGAAAACCTACTAAGCCAGCGAAAAATGATGCAATTACTTTTGAAACGCAAAAGAAGAGTGATGGCTATAGTATGCGTGCGCTCGGAATAAAACGACGTATGTGCCAAAACTAATTTACACCTTTTTGAACAAAATAAATAAATAAAATTTAAAACTACTTTGAGTAAACTTTGATATGATAATTCTCTGCGCGTTAAAGTAAATTCCATTGAATAACTCTTAAGTGTTACGCCGTGATGCCGAAAAAAGTAAAAAAAATAAATATAACTTTGCAATTTTTTTATATCGAGAAAAATTCATTGAATCGTGTATTTTTTTTACACGATACTAGACCAAAGAGTCAAAAAATATATACTAAAATGTTATATCCCTATTCCACATACTTAACAAGTTACACGAAATAAAAAAAAAACACATTTTTTTTCAACATATCACCTTAATTTTAAATGTTAGTTTATTTCAGAATTGACATTCAAATAATGTTTAATTATTGAACATATTTAATACTAAATAGTGATTGGTGTAGTTAAATCAATTACTTTATATAAAACTAGCTTCTGCACGCGACTTCATCTGCGTGAAATTGCTTCTACTCCCAGACCCACCCCGTCGCACCTCATCGTCTGCCCGCGCTATTCTTTTGTTTTCACTTAGCGTTCTTTCTGACTTTTTTCTTTTTGCTCAGGGTCCAAGCGTGATTTTTAATTAGTCTATAGCCTTCTGCGAGAATTGGGCTTTCAAATGCATTAAAAAAAAATCAAATCCGATTGGCATTTCCAGAGATTAGTGCGGTCAAACAAACAAACTTTTCAGCTTTGTTATTTAACTTTAAAGATAATAATAGATAATAAGAAGATAGGTAGTATCATCTTCCTTTAAACTCATAACAACCAACCTGCAAAAAAACCACCTTTAAACCTTACATAATATAAATGGCAAGTTGCTGTTCAATTCTATACCGTTTAATAATATTTTCATCTATCAATCCACCTTAAAACCTGGCCATGTTAATGATAATCTCATCCACTTTTCGTTCATCCACCGCCCGGTTCTTTATTAAAATGAAAAAGCGTAAATTATGACAAGGTAAGCCGTGGCGTCCTTCGCTACCAATTTACAAGTAACCGTATATTGGGTTTAAACGCAATCTTTTTTCTTTGTTTATGGGAGATTTTGTGCTAAATTATGGCAGGACTGACCAAGGGCGGAGGAATATTGTAGTTATTATCTCCAGGAACATGGGGGGCGTTGATTATGTATTCTATCGCATTATGGTAGGTTTGTTGTGAGTTTGCTGGAAGGAAAAATAAACGCTAACGTGCACATTATCAGCATAGCTATTCACAGCTATTCGATACGCCTCCGATTCGAATCGAATCAATCAATGTCATCGAAGAAGTCCTCTAAACGCTGTTCACATATCCGAATTTCCCAACAAAAAACAAACGGTTTAAAAATAAAATAGACGGCCTTTATTCTTTCGTCAGATATGTATTTGATGTCGGGAGCAAGGCAAATCAGGTTATCCAAAATGTGTCCTTTTCGACACAACAGCGATGCTATTCTGTAAAAAGATCACCGTGATAACTTAGGTGCAGTGAGCTTAAAGTAAGCTGTCATTGCACCTGATGCTAGGGATTGACAATATTGACAGCTCACTGTAAGCTCACTTCACCTAAGTTTTCACGGTGACATTTTTACAGAATAGCATTACGGTCTGTCAAAGGGTTGTGAGCAGCTTTGCTGTTCTTCCTTTAGATCCGTTTGATATGACCAAAATCCGTACCATGTATTGTGACGGCCTCAAGATCTATCGACAAGGCAGAAACGATAATTATAGAAGCATAATCAGCCCATAATATTCCCACTACTGGGACAGGCCTCCTGTCTGTGAGAGAAGTGGGCATCCACCACGCGGGCTCAGTGCGGGTTGGTACATGTCAAATGTCTTCGAATTTTTGGTTTCAGGACATGCCGGTTTGTTTTCATTCACCGTTTAGAGAGTAGTGGTGATGAAATTAAATAAACAAAGTAAAGCGCCTGTCTGGGCCACTGGGTCAGCACTGCTCCAAATAGAAGAAAAACTAAACGTTGAAAATAAACAATCTGCTAGGTATTCGACAGTTTGAAGTTTGACATTATTGTATGCTACTAGCTTCTGCCCGCGACTTCGTCCGCGTCTTTCACCCTCCCCCCATTCACCCTCTTAGGGGTGGAATTTCGAAAAACCCTTTCTTAGTGGATACCTACTTTTCACAAAGAACCACCCTCCAAATTTCATGTCTCTAGGACCAACGGTTTAGGCTGTGCGTTGATATATCAGCCAGGACTTTGAATGTTATACTGTATGCTATTATTGTCAGTAGTTTACAATAAGATTAGCTTTCCGTGCATAGATATAATAATACGACTCACGCTCCACTTATCACCCTACCTCTACCCTAATTCTTAAATCCGTCCGAATCGAACCAGTCCGATAACAACCACCCCGATCATGATTCCTATTGGACGCATAAACTATACAGGGTGTCCCATTGAAATATTCTTCCTACAGAGACCCGGTATAAATTCAGGGATTAAATTCAGAATATACGCAGTGGGACATCGTAAAACATGATTTTATGCGATTTCTGTAAATGGGCGACGATTTTTATTAGAATTGGATTGTATTGGAGATTTCTAGATATTTCGAGATTCGGACTTTTTTTCAAGGTTTTTTATGCTTTATCAGGAAAATTGGAATATTAATTGTAAGTTGATATTCTTTTAAAGTAGGGATGTCTAGAGATAGAGACCAGAATTGAAGGTAAAATCAAAAAACCAAATCTATTTTTATGGGTTTGCCCTGTATTTTTAACCCCCGACAAAAACAGAGGGGGTTATTTTAACCACTTTTCAGATTTTTGAGCCGTAGAGGTGACTCAAGAGTCATAATACTCTGTCCTACTATCAAGAATTCAAAATTACTACATATACAGTCAGTGGTTGACTGTACATGCAGTATCTTCGAATTCTTCAAGACTATTGTCAACGCATCAGTGGCAAAAATTGCACTACGAAACCTGCCCTTACTGCTTTATTTATTATTATTAACCTGTGATGTCCCACTGTAGGGCAAAGGCCTCCCTACTCTCTTTCCACTTCTCTCTGTCCAAAGCTGCTAAAGACCAGTTCTTGTTGAAGTAGTCCAGCTCATCCCGCCATCTCCGTCTGGGCCTGCCACGATGTCGTTTGCCATTAAGAGGGACCCATTGGGTCGTTAGTTTGGCCCATTGTTCGTCAGACATGCGGCAGATGTGTCCAGCCCAGTTCCATTTTAGTGTGGCAGCTTTCCAAGTGACATCAGTTATCTTTGTGATGGAACGGATGGTCGTATTCCTAACCCTGCTACGGAATAAAAAAAACTGACAATGTCAAATTGTTGCCATGGGTGTGTAGTTCATTGTTTTTGTTAACACATGCAGTGATTTTTGCAATGTATCTTGGCTTGACAAAAACAACGAGTCTTTGGCATCCCTATATTTTTAACCACACCGTTTTCCTAACACATTGTTACTATGTATAAGCGGTTGGAAACGGTCTCAGAGCCGTGTATTGTCGCCATTAAAACCCCATTCGCTGCATAAAGGACGGAACTGTATGCATAACCTACATACGAATAACTGAGGGTTAGTTTGGTACACGTTCAACTGCTCTCGTGTTTTTGCTTGACCGTCTATGGTTTAAAACATAGATTCTCAACCTTATTTAGCACTTTGGAAATATCGTTGTTTCTAGAGTTTCCCAATTTTTTTGGGTTCTGTACCTCAAAAGGAAAAACGGAACCTTTATAAGATCAGTTCGTAGTCCATCTGTCTGTCCGTCTGTCAAGACCCTTTTTCTCAGGAATGCGTGGAGTTGTCAAATTGAAATTAATATCAAATACTCAAGGCTGCAATCCTTTCTAGCAGTGAAAAAATCTAACTTCTAAGTCAACGCATTTAAAAGATACAGGCGTTTATGTTCCGTTTATGCCGCATATTTTGACACTCGCAAGGGAATCAAAACCTATAGGCTACTTCCCGTTGACCTACAATCATGAAACACCCAACACCTTATTTGACTAGCCAACCATTCAGCAATAAAAAAAAGACTGGAATTATTATAATCCTAGTTTTGTAAACCGAAATGAAATCATCCGGGAAAGGACTAAAGTTACCGACATAGCTTGCGGAGTTAGCAAGCTGGAGGACCGCTAAAGGACAGCACTGGAGGCTGACGAGACCTCGAGTGGAGACTGCGCACGACGCACGGCAACTAAGGATGGGTGGGACGGACCGGATACGGAAGACTGCTGAGAATCGGGTGTTGTGGCGCAACGTAAGAGATGCCTATGTCCAGCAGTGGAGGCAATAGGCTGAGTTGATGGTTCTTAACTTTCTATGTAAAAGTTAAGTAGTTAAAACTCTAGCGCGTCAATAATATTAATGGCTAGCAGCGCCCCGCGTAAGTGTCGATCCCGTGGGAATATGGGGATAAAAACTATCCTATGTCCTTTCCCGGGACTCGAACTATCTTTATACCAAATTTCATCTAAATCGATTTAGCGGCTTAAGCGTGAAGAGGTAACAGAAAGACAGACAGACAGACAGACACACTTTCGCATTAATTATAATATTATTATTAGAATGGATTAGGAAGGCACGTGATAATTCGTGTCAGCCCTACGAATAAGTAATATTCTTAGTGTCAGCCTATAATGTTCCCTCTGCTGGAAAACAGTCCTCCTTTCTTCGAGAGGGAGTGGGGAGTGGAATCTACCACGAGGCACCAGTGCGGGTTGGTAGATGTCACATGTCTTCGAATTTTTGGTTCTAGAACATACCTCCTAAACTAAAACATATTTCCTCACGATGTTTTACTTCACCGATGTCAATAATGTCCAGGATGAACTCTGAAAGTAACCCGTGGCTAAATTGTAAAGCGCCTGCCGGGATTCAAACCCCCGACCGTACTCGATCGACTCGTAAAGTCTTCTTTTAACACTGGGCCACTACTGCTCCTGGTCATAAGACGATTTAACTGTATCGATTTCGTTAACATTTATGTACTGGGTAACGTAGAAAGCATCAACACACAGAAAAACTCGAACTGTCCAATTTAACATTCTACAAAACTAAATCTGAAATCGAAGCATCTTCAAATAAAGATGCAAACATTGGATATAACCAATATGAGTGTCCACTTCAACCGATACGAGTGTCCGAACGGATTTAAATAATGCCATACCAGTCTGGCATGTGTCTTCGATTCGTACAGTATTGAATTTACATTCTGCCTGTTTCGTTGGCAAAGTGCCAGATTTGCCCTGATGAGTTATGGCACTCATATTTGTCTTTTCTGACTACTTTTTTCCAGCACTTAGCCAAGGTTCTAAGAGTGAGGCCACACGATGCGTTAACGGTGCGGTGCGGCGCCGGAGCGGTGCCGCAACGTCATCCTACATACAAATCACTATGCCATGTCACACGATGCGTTGGGCCGCCGTGCGGCGTCGCAACGTAGGCTCGCCGCGCTTGTGACCTGCGAGACGAGGTGGGGAGGGGTGATGCGCTGCGGCGCACACCACGGTAAACAGCGTTCTACTGCGGTGCCGCACCGCTCGTGTGGCACCCTATAGCTCGAATCAATTGCAGTGCGGTGCCGCACCGCACCGTTAACGCATCGTGTGGCCTCGCTCTAAGTTTATTTTTGTTGAAAGAACATTAGATAAAGAAACAGATTATGGGGGTAAGCTATGGATTTTGTCTGAGTACAGATAGTGCAATCCACGAAGACGCGCCCCAATCTTTTTCCTAATCGTAATATCGCCAGTTAATGCCGCTATTGTTTTGTTTTTTCGATACACGCTAATTACCCACTAAGTAATAAGTAATTAGTGTGTATCGAAAAAACTAAAACACTAGCGGAATGTTGCACACTTGTAGTGTAAGAGATTAGGAAGAAGAGTGGGGCGCGTCTTCGTGGATTGCACTATCTATAGTTGTAGGGTGACCATGTTATAATACGTTCTCATATGTATAATTACAATATGAATGATGTACGTAACCAATATTTTGTAACAATTTTATGATTTAAAAGAGTGTCCATGGAGTTTCTTGCCCGTTCTTCTCGATAGGTACCTACTACGCTTTGGAATGGGCAACTAGCTTCATCTTTCTTACTGACCGACCCCTTGATAATTCAAAAGTGCATGTAATTGCTTTATTTGAAACAAATGCTTTGAGTTTGAGTTTATTTTGTGAACAATGTGAGATGTCAGTGAGATTCGGGAAAAGTGAGAAAAATGGTTACTGTGACAAAAATAAAAACTGAATATCGATTTTATCTGAATACCTAATTGCAGGGTAACCATGCTATTTTATAAACAATGTGAGTAGTGAGATTAGGAAAAAGAGGGAAAAAAGGCTACTGCGTAACTGAAATCACCTACAAGGATTTGTGAATCCTTTGATGGTCAGGCCACGTATTTAAGCAATAAAAGTTCGTCAATTTTGTCCTTTGCTTGATGTCAGAACCAGGAACCAAAGACAAGATCAATTCTCGTAATTTTGAGAAGTTCACTCACAGTCTGATCTCAGTTTCATTCTGTCAGAAATGCCTCCAATTTCCCTACATTTTTGACATTGTTTGTCGCTGAGATAAGATTGCGACTAGATTTTGAACGTTTTTAATTACGGGAACTGGCCTTCGGCAGATGACAACAAAATCAAAACAAAATGGCGATTGCAGAATGGAAAAATAGCTACTATTGTAACAAACAAACAACAATAATAAGAAATAAAATATTTATGTTAAACATGACGCAAAAAAAGAACATAAACATAAAAAAAATAAGAAAAGGTTGGGGGAAACGTCACATCCACGCAAAACGGCTATCACTCAGCATTATGCTGCGACCCTATGCAAGACAGAGCCCCAGCGCTGGTTTTCAGCGACAGTCGGCGCTGACTTAATGACGTCGTCCGATGCAACAAACAATTATTAGGACACTGTACTGGTACAGCGTACATAAAGAAAAATAATATACCTAATTGAATTTAAATGTGATATAATAAGAACAATTAAATACGTCGCATTTGTGCAAATAAAAATGCTAAGTAATAACTCTAGACGTTGTGTGTGCATCTAGGAATAGAACTAGCATTATAATATAGGAAATTACATCTACCCACATGATCGTAAACTCGAAAAACATATCTCCGAAAGGCTTCAAGGCATTTGAAAGCGTTTTCAGAAAATATCCCTTTTATCAAAATTCCTTACGATATCTTGAAAGTTAGGGTCAACTTAATCTACCATTTGAAGTTATATAGTATCCTAGTTATTATGGGTAACGGATTTCCGTGGGCGAATCGGAGCTTATTATAATTCCTTTGATGTTTTTTTTTCTAGTTCCGTGGTCCATTTTTATAAAGGGGTTTATTTTTCATTCGGTTTTCCAGGGTGGAACTATTTTTGATTGGCATGAGTGACTTGGTCCACGTTTGCACGGACGTAAAAATATCGCCGTGGGATTTTCAACCGTCGGTGTTGAGCCGAACGTTGAGAATCTTATAGAGCGTAATAGATTATCCTAATTATAGGTATTGCTATTGTTATATATATTTTTTAATTATAATAGTAACGCTTATATAAAGATATACATTTTTCTTTAATTTAGTTATAAGTACACTCTATGTTCAGCTAGAATCACACTTATTTCGGAAAACTAGACTTACCCGATTTACAGTGGGACGTCATTGCGTCATTCGAGAGGTAGTTGCTGAAAATCAGTGCTGTTGACGATAGGTTCGTCCGAAGTCACAGCATTTTGCTGAGCAACGACCTGTTCTTGCACAGATGCGACGCACGGATTAATTGTCCTTATTATTGTTGTTTGTTACAAAAGTAGTTATTTTTCCACTGCAATTGGCACTTTGTTTTTGTTTTGATTGTTGTTGTTTTCACGGTGTTTTGGCGTCGCGGGCGCATCACGGATTGATTTGTATTGTCATTGTCAATCTCAAATTGTCATTTGTCAATGTCAACTAGTATGTGTTGTCTTTGGACCCTGGCCCTAACATCAAGCAATGGACAAAATTGTCAATATTTTCAAGCTTGAGTACGAGGCTTTTGACTACGTTGTATGTGAATATTTTATGTCTTTTTATTTTATTTGTAATGTGCGTTTTGTTTGTGCAGAATAAACCATTTTTCTTTCTTTCTTTCTTTATCATTTTACTGTTAAAACTTGATAAAATAGTAATGTTTTGCATAACCTAAAACATGTCTGTAAAAGTAGACTAGTTAAAATATTAAGGAATAAAATCAGAAAATATTCCAAACGGATATCCACCTTTTATATCGTTGATATTTTGGATGACGGTAGATAGAAACGTAAAAGTTGTTTGCTCACGGCTATAAATGGAGGAGCTCCGAGTGGCGGGGATCATTCTTGTTCGAGACATCGATCAGAACGGAGCTCCGGCCTACAGGTAAAAGTTAAGTTATTTGATTTCTGATTACTAATACTATATTATTTTTAAAATGTTTGTTGTTTTACTATTGTTATTATATTTGATTGCTATTGTTATTATGTTGCTGTTATTCTGAGTTCTCTTGGACCATTGTCCAAGAGATAGAATTAATTGTTTTTAAAATAACTATAATTTATGGCAATATAAGAATTTTTTGATAGAATACTTTAATACTGTTTCCATGGAGTTTCTTGTCCTTCTTCTCCATGATGACCTAGATTTGGAACGGACAACTAGCTTTCTGATTAATTACGACAAGCCTAAATTGAAATGAATATCTAGCTTGTCTTTCTGTGCTTCATTTCATAAAATCCTTTCCCTACTTATCATATTCATGTTTACTTTTACACAAATTAAATAACTAGTAACCATTCTGATATTCAATGATTTATATTTGAGTAATACACATATAGACTTATAGATAGATTATACTCCATTTTCTAACAAGCGCATCTCAGCGCGTCAAAAAAACACTGTTAGAAAAAAATCACCGCTGGACAGACGCGTCCATGCGATCCTGGGCTTATTTGAGTTAAGTCGTATTGAAACGTACTTGGATGATGAAACGTTTAAGCACATAGTGCAAAGTTTTAGAAGAAGATGACCTCAATCAATCTGCCAGCTTTTTCCCAACTTGGTATGTTGGAGTCGGCTTCCAGTCAAATTTTACAAGAGCGACTGCCTATCTGACCTCCACAACCCAGTTGAGAGGTAGCACGATACCCCTCGGTTGGAGAGGACCTAACAAATTAAAACTATGCACGTTTACACTTGATAATTTTTTCACCTCTTTCGTACAATCGATCAACTCAGCCTATCGCAGTCCACTGCTGGACATAGGCCTCTCCCACACTGCGCCACAACACCCTGTCCTCTGCCTTCCGCATCCAGTCTACCCCAGCCATCTTCTTTAGGTCGCCCGTCCATCTAGCTAGGGCATGTCCCACACTACGCTTACCTCTTGGGTACACTTTAAGGTAACTTAAAAATATCCAAAGTATCTAGTCCCTTACTTATTTAGTTTTAATAGTACTGTAGTTTCTGCCTAACCCCATTGGAAGGCGTGAGTGTACGTAAGGTCTATTCAAATGTATGTTTCCAAGTGATTTTATTTCAAGTTATGCAAAAAAAAAAACTTTATTTTAGTGGTACAAAGTGACTAACACTATTTAAAAAGTTATAAAAATGTTTGTTGTTGTAGCGTAAACTGAACTTTATTGTGTGGACATTAAAGTTATTTTTTCTAAATACTGACAGCTGTTTACATGTTTGGCAAGTAAATCGCAAACGGTGTTTATATATACATATACGTGTAAAAATAGAGCGCCCTAGTAGTAAAACAAAACAAACTGAATAATAAATTAAATAGCTGAAAAACATAAGTAATTAAAATACAGAAAAGAAACAACAATAACACTGTTAGTACTTTAAGCGACAGCAATTATCAGAGTCATATAATTTCATTGAGGTATAAATATTCAGAGTTAATTAAAGTAGTCAAGGGTGGAACTCAAACACCCCTGCAATCTTGGCTCGCGATTCGTGACCAATTTTTTAATTGAAATAAGCGTGTCGCCACCTGGGTCGTGCCGATTATGTTGTTTACTCGCAATATATTTTTATTGAGGTTTGTTTCGTAAAAAAAGAAAGCATGAAAGAAAATTCGTTTATTTGCCATAAGACTTGATGCAAGACAAACAGAAAAAGTTGGGGGAAAATAAACCTCACATCCACGCAAAACGGCAAAAAATAATTGTTTTAAGAAAAGTATTTGTTTGTAAATAAGGTAAACCTAGACGGTTACAATAGTAGCAACATATGTGTCAATTTAAAGTACCTAAATCAATCTTAATAGGAATCGATGTAAATCACTAAATCAATTAAAAAAAAACACTTTCAAACAAATTATAAAAAAAAACACTACAAAAAATAATGCCTAGACAAGTTACCAGAATCTTTATGTAAAATGGCACAATGAAAAATCAAAATGTAATTGCTTAACCACCAAAAAGTAATCAAGCATGAATGTTTAAATATTAAGTAAGTACCAACACGTCTAAAACCTCTATATTTTCATACTTCATCGCTAATGGATCTCGTTAACTAAACAGCACTTTGCTCAAACAGCAAAGTGCACACAAATTACCTATCAAACTCCGTCATAAAGAACCTACAACCTGTGCCAGCGACAACTAAAATTCAATACCGAACAGTCCCCTGGTTTGAAACATTAATAGGGTTGTGCCGACTTCACTTTTAGATTCCATTTATCTTAATTACCTTGGGAGTTTCGTATCACTATGTCTAATGAAATACGTTTAACCTCTCACACGTTTGCCCGCCTACTTGTCGTAACACCCCACGCATCGGAGTAGTTGAATGTGCGCAGTAAAGTCATTGTTTTAACAATGACAATAGAACAATGACACTTTTGTCTACACTTAGTGTACCTACCGTTGACGTTTCGAGCGCTTTCTCTTATGTACACTTTATGTACAGTTGACGCTTGAGGGGTCTTTGTGTTAATTTTATTTATTTTTTAAATAAGGAAGTGAAATGCCCCATGGTTTACGGTATTGAAATATTATCTCTGAAATATCATAATATCAAACTGTATTAATTTGGTCTTAGGTGTCGCTTTTGTATAATAATTCTGGTAATTATATATATTTTGTAAGACCTTCTGACATTAGCTGCATCCAGTTAGACTGGACGCCGAATTCCCTGAATATTTAACCGAATTTCTATATTTATATTCTAGCTGCACCCCGCGGTTTCACCCACAAAGTTTCCCGTGGGAATATCGGAATGGAAACTATCCTATGTCCTTTTCCGGGACTCAAACTATCTCTATCAAATTTCATCTAAATCGGTTCAGCGGTTTAAGCGTGAAGAGGTAACAGACAGACACACTTTCGCTTTGCGGTTTCACCCGCATAAGTCTCTATCCCGTGGGAATATCGGAGTAAGAAGTATCTTATGTCTTAATTCAAGTCATGGATCCATGTACCCCATGTGGCGAATTTCATCCAAATCCGTTCGGCCGTTGTAGCGTGGAAGCGTAACAAGCATACACACAATAAGTCATAAATCTTTTTACTTTATAATCTAATAACGGTCGCACAGGTCGATTGATCAGGTTAAGCTACGCTTGCCGCGTTTGATCTGTGGATGGGTGATCATCTTTACATACCAAGACCCCTCCGTGCCTCGGAAAGCACGTTAAGCCGTTTGGTCCCGGCTGTCATTTGTGGATCTTTGACAGTCATTACAGGTAGTCAGAAGCCCGAAACTCTGACGACCAGTCTTACCAAATTAGTACCAGTATTACTCAGTAACTGGGTTGTGGAGGTCCGATAGGCAGTCGCTCTTTGTAAAATACTGGTATTCAGCTGCATCCGGTTCGACTGGAAGCCGACCCCAATATAGTTGGGAAAAGTCTATGCAGATGGTGATGTAATTATTGTGGTGCACATAATAATAGCCCTCTAGATTGAATTTCGGCCATAGCAGCCAATTTCAGGGGAGACATGGGAGATATTATAGTGCACAAGTGTGTGCGCAGACACAGGTGTACTCTCTCTTCTCCCACTCTAATAGTCCGTTGGGACGGCAATCCGACACAACTGATCAGGCGCAAGACCATCGGCTTAACGTTTATTCCGAGGCACGGGAGTGTACTTAATAAGGGGTATTTGAAGTAAGATTAAGTCAACTCCAACATAATTGAGAAAAGCCTAGGCAGATGAGAATAACGATGTAGGTTTGGTTACAAAATAAATGGTAGACAAGCTTCTAAAATATTCTCTATTTCTCGTCATTAAAGAGATCCCGTAGCGCCCCCGTATGTGGTCGTTAAGGCTGCGTTTTCACCAGAGATGTGCGAGGATGCGTAGCGAGGGATGTGTGTGAAACAAACCAATAACATCGCTTCATTTTCATAGCTTGAACTAAGTTAGCGTTGTTATTGGTTAGTTTTATACGCATTCCTCGCTACGCATTCTCGCTCATCTCTGGTGGAAACTGAGCCTTATCCTGAGTATTTCGCATAATAATATATTATTAAGCCTACTACGTGTTTCTCCGAACAATGAGGTCATTACCCAACTATCCCTAATTAGTGTATAGCTAGCTAGGCACTTAGGCAGTTCGTTATCTAAAATAATTATGTTTGAAATTGCTGCCTACGCACAGCCGCAGTAAGCTCATGAAATTCGAAATATGTTATTAGTTTCTTTAGGATTTTAGATGAACACTGCTTTGGTATTTTTAACCGACTTCAAAAAAGGAGGTTCTTATATTTCGACCATTATGTATGTATGTTTGTATGTCCGAGATTTTAACAAAAACTTCTGTTCCGACTTGGATGGGATTTTCGTCATTTCCTCCTCTGTAGCCTCTCTTCGAGGGCTAGTAATCTACCATGTGGGCCCAGTGCGGGTAGGTGAGAACTGTATAAGATTGACATCTATATACATATACAAATAAATAAAATTGGAGTGTCTGTTTGTAATATTAAAATAACCGCTTTTTACTAAAAGCATATGGATGTATACACGGTACATATACCAAAATATTTTTTTTTCAATTTTTGTCTGTCTGTCTGTTTGTTGCGGCTAATCTCTGAAACGGCTGGACCGATTTTGATGAAAATTTCAGTGGCAGATAGCTGATATAATAAGAAGTAACTTAGGCTACTTTTAATTTAGAAAAATAATTGGGGTTCCGCACAAAAAAATTAAAACGTTTTCCGTCATGCATGCGAACGAAGTAACTACTAAAAAGCTTATGTCAATTCTGTTGTAAATCGTTGCAGGAATACGAAACGCTTTGTAAGCGATTGCCACTTGTCTAAACCCTCTTTTGTCCTTCAATGGGACAATTACAAGTCCTTTAACTTTCAATCTCCATCCATCCTCCATTCCTCTCAACGTTGGTCATTACGTCACAGCCCTACGTCATTACAGCTCGTTGCCCGTACTAATTGAATCAGAAACGGTCCGCACCGCAAGTAGTGTGCCGTCAACCTTTGAGTTTGATATTTGTTGCGTATGTAGCGTTAGTAGTACGATGCTCCCTAGAACACAACGCGCGACGTGAACGTATCGCAAATTCGAACGATTTTTCAATTGAAAACACGAAATATCCTATAGCATTTTGGTTAACATTTTTGCGACAAGCACAACTAGTACAGTATTTTTTTCAGGGCTCGGAAACCGGTTGAAATTCTTAACCGGTTACGGTCATTGACCCCAAACCGAAATCGATTTAGGTTATAGGTTGCACTTTACCGATTTTTACCGGTGTATGCGGGAAACCGGTTTTTCATGAATTTTGGTTTTGTTTAAAACCAAGTTTGAACCCCCCCGGCCCCCGCCACTCTTGTAATTTGTTGGAAGTGTTACAAAAGTATTCGAAAAAAAATTACGAAATACGGAATTAACGGTTAACTTGGGTGTCGAATCCGTTTGTGCTTATGTACTTAACCGGTAACCTTTATCATTTGCGTTACATAAGAACAGTTCACTTGTTTAACCGGTTAATGAGGGAACTATATATTATATTTACCGGTATTTAATCGAAATTAACCGCTCTTTTTAAACCGGTTCAGAGCCTTGATTTTTTATATCACGAAGCGACGCACGCTTTACTTGTGATGACCAAGTGTACAAACACGCTGTTAATGTGTGCGAAAGACGAGTAGTGACAGCACATAACACACACGTCTGTTGCTATTTTTGCACTAAGTTATACAGGTTGTTATTTAATCACCGTTTTCCTCTTAAGGGGTCATTGTACTCATCATTATGATCAACTTTTACTATGGGACCAAACCTGAAATTCAGGTTTTGTCCCATAGTAAAAGTTGTCCATAATGATGAGTACAGTGATCCTTTAAGAGGAAAACTGTGATTAACATTAAACTTTGTATAAGATGTTTTTAATGAAGTGTAATAAAACATTTGGTTCTAAAAATCTTACTTTTTTATTAATTTAAAACACCTGCCTTAATATGCAATAGGCACAAAAGAAGTTCAAAATCAAAATATTTTATTTCACATAAACCTACATGGGCACTTATGAAACGTCAGAAGCTAGGTGCACAGTTCCAAATGGTCGTTTCCTATGGAGAAGAGCCGGCAAGAAACTCCACGGTTACTGTTTTATGAATAATTGGCTTTTACAATGTTTTCAAATTAGTTTTAATAGGTATGGTATTAGGTACTTAATAAAATAAAAATAGGCCTACAAATACAAGTTCACGTTTAAAGTCAAACTCAAAGTATTTATTTCAAATAGGCACTTAGAAGGCACTTCGAACGTCAAAGTTCACAAAACCTCAATATTGCCTATTATTATTTAACCACGGATTCAAATTACTATTTTTTATGGATCCCATTATTAGTGTCGAAACCTGCGTTTGTAAAACCTCAACTAAAATCGACGATGTAGTCCCTTTTTTTCGAGTCGGGAAAACCGCCTAAGGGATAATGTCAAGTGTATCACAATCGTTCGATGTGGTGGTCGATTAGGAATTCATCTTGGTAGGTAAAGGGTCGGCTTATTTTAATTCCTTCATGAGACGCCTGCACATCAAGCTACCCCAATCTGTCTTTTCCCAATTGAATATGAACCTTATTTGTTTGTGGTAAAGTTGAAAATCTATCAAAGAAATTTGACAGATTGGGGTAGCTTGATGTGCTGGCCTGTACAAACTTGTAATGTCAGCCTAGATACTGTTCCAGTGCTGGGAAAAGGCCCTTCTCCAAATCCTTCCGCGCCAGCTGGAACCAGCCCTCGCGGTAAGCATTCAGCTCATCTCGCCGTCTATTTCTAAGGCCGGGGCCGCACTGGTACGGCGACTGCGGTTTCGTGAAAACAAACTCATATAAACATAATGTCGCTGGCCGCACTGCAGAAACAACAAGCGAATTTTTGAAGTGAAAACTTCTTTAGCGGCGTTGTACATTTTTTTTGTAATGGGTAAAAAATGTTAAACTCGCGTCAGGACACGTGACCCTGATCGAAAATTCGTAAGACGGATGGAGAGTAGACAGCCGGCGCGGCGTAGGAGCATCCCCCTCTCTTTCTACGGCGGGGCGAAAATGTATAACCGACACCGCTTCGGATGTGTTCGGCTGTCCTCGAGATGTACTCGGTTTTAATGTATACTCGTATCCGATATGTCGGTGAATGATGGCAATGTATTATGTTTGTGTTTTGTTTTCACTTCTGTCGGCACTCCCGGAGTGCCACTGTTTTTTTTGTTCATATCATCGCCGCCGCGTCGCTGTCGCCGTACCAGTGCGGCTCCCGCCTAATCCGGCCTCGGCGGCACGGTTCATCTTCGGGCACACAAACCTACTTACAGAAATAAAATCATTTATCATATTTTAACCCATTACCCTATTTCCTTCTTCAAAGATAAGTATTAATATTTTTACCATATTTTTTAACACAATTTACTGGAAACGGTAAAAAAGTGAACTAGACTGAATCATCCCAGTTCGTTAGCTGCAAGAAGTGCCATTCTTTGCCTTCTATTTTGTTGCATGTTTAATTCGTTTAGCAGTTCATTAGCTTTGTTTGTGGTTGAATTAGAATGCTTTTTTATATCCGTGGTCTGCTGGCCTGCGTGTTTGTTGAGTAAATTATCTAAATGAGGCTGGGTTAGTTTTGATTAAAAAATTAGGTAGGTAATACGTAACATAATTTATTTTAATGTTATAATCAGGTTTCATAATTATTCTTAATTTTGAGCATGTTGTTATAATGCGTATTTCGTAATGTATAGTATTTTTATCTCACGAAGCGATGCGCGCTTTACTTATAATAATATTATAATATCTTGGCTCGTGAGGTTGTCGACATCTGGGATGTGGACTCAGCGATCATTGTGCCGATAGTCGTGACTGCCAATGGGTTAATAGCCAAGAGCTTCGACCAACACCTAAGGAGGCTCTCCTTGGGCAGCTGGATCAAGGGCTTGATTCAGAAAGCGGTACTTCTGGACACGGCCCGCATTTTTAGGAGGTTCCTCTCTGTGGAGCCCTGACCCCCGGTAGCTTGGACCCTGTTCCCGATACCGGTGGGCTACTATTTTTTATATTTTTAAATGTTTTTATATGCTAATATTTAAAAATATAATTTATATGTCAATAATGAAATAAAGGAAATAATAATAATAGTCTGCTTCAGAAGGCAGTACTCCTCGATACGGCTCGCATTGTGAGGAGGTTCCTGTCTCTGGAGCCCTAACCACCGGTAACTTGGACCCAACAGGGTCGGGGTGTCGGGAACACCCGACACCGGCGGATATTCACGCTTATTTAATTTTCAAGCTATTTGTACATATTCAGTAAAAGGCACCAAATTCCACTTTCAATAAATTCCAACATCTCATACACATATTTCTTTGTCAAAAGGGTACTTGCCTAACTACCCACTCTGCAACCGGTCACCGATTGATCTTTATAATAGTGACTTCGTTGCCATGGCAACCTCGTAGCTAGCATTGAGACTTTCCTCACAAGATGCATAAAGCTCATTCCGATTTCACGGATGACGTGGCTAAAGAATTCCTCAGTCCAGTTATATTTCTTTGAACGATTTCTTTACGGACAGGTGGAGGTACAAAGGTTACCTATAGAACTACATTATTATGAGAAATTATTGGAAGTCTAAGTTAGGAATCAAAGGGTTCTTAGAATCTATGTTTAAAATATGCGAAGAACAAAATCGAAGGAACATAGTTGTTCAAAAATCATAATCAGTGTCAATGTTTTTACTGTTGGGACACAGATCTCCTCTTTTTAAGAGGGATTGGGTCATAAGCCACCACGCGGACTCAGTGCGGGTGCAGTTGTGTTATACCTAAATCTTTTATGACGATGTGGTGGCATCTTCATCGCCGCATACGAACTACGCATCACACTGACGTCACGCAAAATTCTGTATCACGCAAGCAGCTTTCCGTGCAACTAGCATAATTATATACAACGTTTCGACATCAATCGTCTTGCAGTTGCCCATTAGATACAACACCCGTCTGGTCGGAGGAACCTTCCTTTCCAATGGAGGTTGAGTGAACTTCACACTCTGTTCTTCATACTTCTATAACGACAAAAAAAGACAGTTATCATGTCAAAAGATAGAATTCTACTGTAAATAACAAAGAACTGCCGAGCCAATTAATTTCAACTACTTTATCAGTCCCACTCAGCCAAACTATAATAAACCTTATATCATCCGCCGAAAGTAATGATTTATGAAGACAAATCATAAAACAGTGGATGAGGGGACAGGATGTACGGATATAAATCAGACTCGCGCCGGAACTCCGATCCGATGATGTAATTATAGGAAAGCTTATATGAAGGATGTACGGGACACAGAATAGGTAGTTCAGAAGTCTGGCTCTGTTAACAGGTATTACTCTGTTCCAAAACAATTTGGTGAAGATGTAAACAAATGGGCCAGAAAACGTACTCCCAATTTATTGTGCCAATTACAAATTAAGTGTTCTGATTCGGCTATTTGAATACTTAAAAACCTGAAATCCTTACTGAAACTTTAATCACTTTAAAGGTGTTTTTAACTTGACAGTTGAATTTAATTTTTTGTAACTTAAACAAAATTTTTGCGCACGATTTCTTAATTATAATTTAATAACATTATACAAACTATAATATTGTTAGAAAAACTGGTACAATATAAAGCTGAAACCTTCTAAACACACAGATGAATGTGTTAATACTTTCGTTTAATGAGTGATTGTGTAAGAATTTAATCTGAACAGGGTTTGTTTACAGATTTATCAAAAAGGTTTGGAACAGATTATAGACGCGTATTTACGTGTTGTTTTTTTTTTTTTTTTTTCAAATCTCAAATCGTTTATTGCAAAACGATGCTGGACAAATGACAGTTGCCAGTGCGCTTGGAGCCCCTGTATTTATTAGAAGCGTGTCTATGTTTGCGTACGTTTTCACTTGCTGTATGGAGAAGGCCTCCTGTAGAGTCTATAGAGGTATGAGGAACAGGGTGTTAAGTTCACTCATACTCTATAGAAAAGGGAGGATCCTCCGACCAGACGGGTTTTGTGTCTGGCGGGCAACTGCCCGATGATTCATGTCGGGTCGTTGTATATATTCTGCTTGCAAGATGCAGGATTTGCGTGACGTTAGTATGGCGCGTTGTACGCATGTGGCGTTGTAGACACCGCTACAAGTCTAAGTGTGGAAAAGGAGCCCCATCATCATCATCAAGGCCTTCTGTACCTATCTATTCTGTGCACGGGGTATATTCTCGTAGTAGATGTTGATATACGACAACACAGTAAATCGAGTCGGTCTCCGGAAGTGTTACCCATTTTGTTTTTTTTTGCCGTCCACGGGATGAAGGATGAAAATAACAATAATAAGTAGGTGCTAGTGACATTTTAAAAGGGCAAGGATATTAAGTTTTAATAAAATTTTCAGTAGCAACGTGGTTGGGAGATTTTTGCAGGACTTTATATATCTGTTCGTGCTTCCAGTTGCTTTTTAGGGTTTCGTACCCAGAGGCAGCCAACGGAACCCTATTAATAAACCTCCACTGTCAGTCCGCTCATCTGTCTATCAGCACGCCGTATCTCCTGAACCGTAATTGGTAGACAGTTGTAATTTTCACAGAGTATATTTTTACTGCCGCCGCCCGTATTAGATACCGTTTTTCTTAAAAAAAAATACAATTTTAAATATATCTTCACGGCTGTGTACAGACATCAAGCTACCCGAAACTGTCAAATTTTCCCATTCAACTTTGAACCTTATGCTTTAGCGATAAAGTCGAAAATCTATTAATGAAATTTGACAGATTGTAGTACCTTGATGTGCTGGCGTCTGTACATTTTATTACCTTTATTGCATAAAATACAAAACGTGCCAATTGCCTAATATGTACAGATAGAAGTTGTCGATTCGCTCACAAATAAAATAACTTGGTGCAAGTCGCCTACAGAAAAATAATAGTGAGGATGGCTTGGTACTCGATTAAAAAAAAAAAATAGTAGAGAAAAAAAGACAGATAAAAAAAAATCTGAATCTTTTCTACCTCTTTTTTATCTTTTCTTTTTCTAAAATACCAATCCGAGTTCACAACATCAGTTATAATAAACTAATGACACACGTGTTATGACGTTGTTACAAGACTAACAACTTAAACAACGAGCCGCCGAACGATAACGTAGGTTGTGTACATGAAATTTTACGAACGCAGATACGAATAAAATCGATGTTTGCCGAACGTTGTTTGAATGTCTTCACGAATGTACGCACGTCTCGACTTTTGGAAGTCACGATACTTCGATAGTCATTTGTTTACTATTAGCATAAAGCCTAGTTTACATGGACTCAGTATTACTAAGGTAGGTACTCGTCGGCTTGTTGCGCAGCAAATAAAATTAGTTTTATTCACTTTCGGCCTCATTAATATCCGTTTCATTAATATTAACACAATTTTATAAGCAAAAAAGTAAGTTATGATTAGTTTTTTTTTTTTGTATAAGCATTAAAAAACTGTATTGTCTCGTTCTAGAATTCTGATTGGTCCACTGATGTTTTGACTTTCATGCTTGTAAAATATCAGTATAATATTTGAAAATTTAATCGATATATTTATTAATAATCCATCAAATAAAGCAATCAAGACTTGTTCGCCTAAAATGAGAAAAAAAAATGTTACATTATAAATAGATACCTATTACAAAAAAAGAATGTTTTCATTATTCTTAATTTTTATATTTTCATTCATCTTAATCACATGCAAAACATCATTCGTCAAGCTCACTTAGGTACAGTTCATGTCACCCAAGGTAACAACTTCCATAACTCTGAAACTCTCATTCAGAATCAGGCCCGCCTCCCTTAGCTCAATAATCCTACATAAAAATTTAGGGTGTTACTAAAATGTTTGCTCCATAGGAATATAAAAAATTCTTTATGCATCACGTACGAAAATAAGTGATGGCACATTATCCCGGAGAAAGATGTTTGAGGGTTAATGCGGGAGAAATTCGGATCCCGGGATCCCGGGATGTCGGAAGTCGCTCAGCTAAATATTGAGAATTTATTTTATTTTGTTTTGTTATTTACAGAGCAAGTTTTATTGATGTTTATTTATTGCTTTCCTTTTGCTTACATCGGCTGTTAGGTCATTTCGTTTTTTGTGTTTTTTTTTGCCTTTTTGGATAAAAGTCAAAGTAATTAATTTGCCAGAAATACGGTGCTTATTCTTTCACAACGTTACCAGTCTTTTTTGTATATCTATCAGCCGCTGTGGAATCTTTTGATCAGTACCTGAACATTGAATACATTGCGATGGGTTTGTGGAAATATGATGAAAGGCAGTGGGTCCAGTCGACCTATTCAAAATTAAATAGATTTAGTCAACTGGACCTGCGGGTTCTGTTCGTGTGGGTCCAGTTGACCAAAGGCTCGTAGTTTCTGTATAAAATACTCATGTTCAATTGTTTCTGGTTAGACTGTTAACTGAGCACAAAAAGTTGAGAAATGTCAAACAATTTCACCGAATTACTCTAGGTATAATTCAGCATAAGATTCTAATTACTAATTCCAGTATTCAACTACTCAAAATACCTACTGCAATGAATGCAAATATTACTAATCTTCGATCGCATGAGGATCGCTGTGAACGCGTAACAGTGTTTCTTACCCCAGTGATGGTGAGTGTGGACTGTATTGGTTGACGATTCAACGAGTAATAATACAAAGAATACAGAAAGACTGACACAGAAACGCATGTCATCAGTTTTTGAAGGCAATGGTTCAGGAAGCGCCGGCCGACGCACGCGGTTGGTTTGACATCTCGATGGCACTTGACTTTGATGACATTGACAGCGTCACATTAGCGATCCGCGGCGCCAACACTTATCATAAACATAAAATTACGCCTGTTTCACAAGGGTTAGGCAAGACTCTATAGCAGGGATGGCAGGGATTAATTTAATTCTGTTTTTAGAATTTGTTGTTATACCGGCAACAGAAATACATCATCTGTGAAATTTTTAACTGTCTAGCTATCACGGTTCATGAGATACAGCCTGGTGACAGACAGACAGACACGGACAGTGGAGTCTTAGTAATATTGTTCAGTTTTTACCCTTTGGGTATGGAACCCTAATAAAAATAAAATAAATACTCAATACCTAGTTCTGAATGTTTATACTCTATAGCAGGGATGGCGAACCAATAGCACGCGTGCCGTTGGTGGCACGTAAAAAAAAATTGGCCACGGCATCGTTTCAGGAATGAAGCAAATCATCTAGTTTGCAACAGCAAAAGTAGCCCTAATTTATCATTTTATTTAAATAAATATAAAACTTTCAATATTAACATTAGACCTACACCAACCGGGCCACTCTTACCTAACCACCCACCGCCACCAACCGGCCACCGACCGGGGGTTGTCCTTAGGTGCACTTGCATAGTGCGAACATAGGATAACCGTCGGTTGGTGTCTCATCTAATTAAAAACGTCTAACGCCTCTGCGAGTTGGTTTCGGCTCCTCGTACGCCTTCCAAAGGTCCGGGACCCCAGGGTTCCACGAAATGTCAAGAGTGATTCAAAATTATAATAATAATACGAATGTATATATGTAGCTTTTTCCAATAATCACTAAGCCAAGATAGTTTGTTGGCACGTCATGGCCGCATGAAATATTTATTTGGAAAAAATGGCACGTAGGTGTATATAGGTTTGCCATCCCTGCTTTGTAGGATAACACACTTTCATTAGCCCACTCCCTCTCAAAGAGAGGCCTGTATCCCAGCAGTGGGAACATTACAGGCTGATTATAGTATAGCGTCATTCTCCGGTGAATTGCGGACGGTATTTGTAGACCACCGCAGTCTTCGCATACACTGGCTTTAGGTCCTTTGCGCTACCGGATAATTAGATAGCAACCATTCTGATATTATGTGCAGTCATAATTTATTGAAGCAACACATGGTACTAATGTGCCCAGTATATTAGCCGTATGGAGCAGTATAATTATGATATACCTAACTTATAAACTTATAGATTATACAAAGTCTGATTAGCGACCCGCCCTTGCTTCGCGCGGTTTTATACGACTATAAAAAACACAAAGATTATGAGGCACTAATCGAGGTGAAAATATCAATACATACTGGAGTATTTTTACTACAAAGAGGGAACAGGAAGAAACCACTGTGTACTTCAAACGCTTGGCTATAGAAACCAAACGCTTTTGTAACTTTGAAACGCAAGTCACCTGAAACATAAGAGGGCCTGAAACTGCTCTATTTTAATAGCACTCGTGAAAAGAACTCCGTTCTAAATAGTAGCGAACGGTTTATTGATCTATTCCCCTCGCCCTCTGAAATAACCTTAAAATATAATCAATCATTAACTTTGATTGTTCACGGACGAAGGATGGATTGCTTGATAGATGATTATGCCCGAAAGGGGGTGAATAAAGAAATACAAAATTAATATAAGTATGTTGCGCAGATCCCTAAATCATTTGGGATTAGAATGAAGATGACGTCAATGTCTGATATGTCATAATATGTGAGTGGTTGACCGAAAAGGGACCTGGAGGGATTGGAAACCGTTATTTTTTTTTTTCAATTTTTTAATCTGTGGTCTTTTAGCTTTGTTTTGGTCTAACCAGAATATTTTTAGGTGCCGTAGTGTTTTTTTTATGATTTTTTTTGTGAGCCGAGGCAGTTTTGGTAAAATTAGTTTTTGTGATGTCAGACGCACATAAAGACAAGAAACTGACACTAAATAAGTCGCCAATAACGTAGTAACCGCAAACACGTGTTGACACTCACTAACGAAGTCGCATACTGACATAAAACATGCCGCAATTTGTTTCTACACGAAATTTCAAACGCGATTTACTCGAAATCAATTATTTTCCCTTGAGGTCCCTTTTTGGTCAACCACTCACATATAACTAACTTTCATTTGTTTTTGGTGGCATCTACGTAGTACAATTTCATACATACCGTACTAAATCATCAAACAGCATTTTTATTAGTGTCAATATTTCATAAAAAGCCGCTGCAGATACAGCTGTTGTACTCTACCTAACCTTTTTTATCGCCAGTAATAAAAACGCAATCAAATCAAAAAAACAAACAAACATTTTTGTTTACGATTGACGCATACATCGCTCGTAACTAATAAAGGTACCTGACTACCTGTCAGTTGTACCTACATACCCGTAGTTCGTACAATGCGACTTTGTTTATGGTCTTTGTGAGTTTGTACACAGGGGTAATCTTTGGAACTTCTGAGTCAATTCCTAAAATTCTTTCACTAAAGGGAAGCACCATGGCAATTATTATGTACAGAGGCCAGCACATCAAGCTACCCCAATCTGTCACATTTTCGCAATTGAATATGAACCTTATTCCTTTGTGGTAAAGTTGAAAATCCATCAAAGAAATTTGACAGATTGGGGTAGCTTGATGTGCTGGCCTCTGTACAACCATCTGCCAAATAATACACAAGATTTGCCATTGCCGTTGTTCAAAAGATCATTGTGCAGGCTACTATTAGAATATAATTATTACAGTGTTCAAGAATATTTAGAGGATAAGTCGTTAATAATATAATAAAATAAAGATAGCATTTTTTCTATCGCATGCAAAAATTACATAATTAATTATTACTACATTTTAAATCTTTATTAATTAACTATTATAGATTCATATTTTATTTTCATAAGTATTAATGGGCTAGTAATATAATCCTTGTTTTTTTTTATAATAGATATATTTGTACGCCATATTACGGCAGGATATGCTGGAACCAATATTGTAACGTCTATTGTACAATATTCTAACAAATAAACATTTTTGATTTGATTTGAACAGTATTGCCTAGGGGTATAGGATATACAGGGCGGCAAGGACATCGACGTGCAACCTGCAACCATGTATTCAATACATGGTTTTGGACCCCCAAAACAGATAGTTTCAGATCTGAGGAGTTTGTTGCGCCACTTCTTCCCAGCGAAAGCACTAGGAAGTAGTGAAGGGTGGGCGTTTTGGGGGACTTTTTTTAATGTAATTTTGACGTTCGAAAAGTGCTGATTCTCAGCTTAATTTGAATACATGACTTTTAATTTTGATAAAATGCCAACTTAAAGCTAGTGTAAAATAAAAACTGATTTATTAATAAATCATGTATGGTCATTTTTAACTTCAAAATACCTTATAACATTGCTATTATTTTAACGGTTCGGTTAAAATTATTTTGACACATAATATATTATAACTAGCCACACCCCGCGGTTTCACCCTCATAAGTCTCGATCCCGTGGGTACATCGGGATAAAAGTAGTCTATGTCCTAACCCATGTCACAAAATAACTAATAGCCTTAGCCCATGTGCCAAATTTCTTCCAAATACGTTTAGCTGTTTTAGCGTGAAAGTGTAATAAACAAAATATAAATAAAAAAATTCACTATCGCATTATAATATTAATTAGGATTTATTAGATTTCTAGCCTTATTATCTACCAAAGCAGTGGTGGCCTAGTGATAACGACCACGACCTACGAGATATATAGGTCGTAGGTTCGAAACAGGCGCTTTACTTTGTGCAAATTATTTCATCATCACTGCTCTCAAAACCGTGAAGGAAAACATCGTGAGAAAACCGGCATGTTCTAAATCCAAAAATTCGAACACATGTGACATCTTCCAACCCACACTGGGACTGCGTGGTGGATTACGGCCCACTCCCTCTTGCCGATAGATGGCCTGAGACCCAGCCGTGGGAAAGCAAAGTAAGTACATACGCCAGCACATCAAGCTACTACAATCTGTCAAATTTCTTTAATAGATTTTCATCTTTATTGCTACAGGATAAGGTTCAAGGTTGATTGGGAAAATTTGACAGTTTCGGGTAGCTTGATGTGCTGGCGTCCGTACATAGATTTGGATAGTTCTTGTAATACAAAAGTGGGTCGAAAAGTCATGACCTATACAAAGAATCAACCAAACATGTAAAGAGGCAATACAAACAACCTAATATACCAGAGTAGGTACACGACATAAAAAGCTTTTCCCTTTTATACAAGTTAAATATAGAGGAGCACTTTGCTTGTAACGTCTCTAATATTGATACTAAGGGTCAGCGCATACAGGACAGCAAAAACTTGAAAAAAAAATACCGGCTAAACGCTAGTCGGACTCGCTCGCGAAGGGTTCCGTACTACAAGGCAAAAAACCTGGAAAAATACACGTTTTTGTTATGGAGGCCCCCTTAAATGTTTTATAACTTTAATTTTATTATTCTTTTTTGTTGTTATAGCAGGAGGAGCTTGTGGCTAAGAAATAACAGCCGCACAGGTCAATCGATCAGGTTAAGCTACGCTTGCCGCTGTTGGTTCGTGGATGGTGACCATTCATTAGATATCGAGACCTCTCCGAGCCTCGAAAGCCGTTGGTCCCGGTGATTCGTAGATCTTTTTGTCAGTCGTTACGGGTAGCCAGAAGCCCAAAACTCTGACATCCAGTCTTACCAATGCGCATCGTGTTACCCAGTAACTGGGTTGTGGAGGTCTGATAAGCAGTCGCTCCATGTGAAATACTGGTATTCAGCTGCGTCTGGTTAAACTGAGAGTCGACCCCAAAATAAGTGGGAAAGGCTAGGCAGATAGATTTTTGAGTGAAAATATACGCGAACACAGGCCACTGAGGATTACCAGTAACAGATGATTATCTCTTGCAAGCTATTTTAATCAACCCAAATAAATAATAAAAAAAAAATATTTGAGTTGGTCGAATTTCTGACCATATAAGGAACACAATACTGCATGCCAAAACGTTACCCAGACGTTACCCAGAAAGCCGCTAAACTTAAGTGCATTTCCAACGTACCCGAAGGTCGTGAAGAGCACGAGATCTGTGTTTTTTTTTTTAATTTTGACGTTTGAAAAGTGCTGATTCTCAGCCTAATTTGAAAAAATTACTTTTGATCTTGATAAAATTCCAATTTAAAGCTAGTGAAAAATAAAAACTGATTTAATAATAAATCGTGTATAGTAATTTTTTAACTTGAAAATACCTTATAACATTGCTATTATGGTGTGGACTGGGCCGGACATGTCTGACGCATGTCAGATGACAATTGGGCTAAGAGAACCACCGACTGGGTCCCACTAAACGCTCGACGACATCGCGGCAGGCCAAGACGAAGATGGCGTGATAAACTTGACTTGTACCGTAGGGAGTGGCCGGCACTCGCAAAAGACATAATTGTGTGGAAAAGGGAGAGGGAGGCCTTTACCCTGCAGTGGGACAATACAACTTAGTTAGATTAGATTTGAGTTGGGATTTTAGTTTTTTTTTTCTTCGGGGAAAACACGCGTCATGTTATGTATTTATTTATTTAATACTTTAAGCACAAATGTACAGAGGCGGACTTAATGCCATAGGCATTTTCTACCAGTCAACCTTAGGGTGATGCAGAGACAAACAGTGGTAGGTGCAATCCTAAACATTGAGGAATAAATATTTTAAATATAAACATACGCATAAACTTATTAATAATAACTTATTATTAATTTATGTTTTGTTATTAACACAAAACATTTGTCAATAAAGAGCAGTGGTGGCCCAGTGGAAACGGTCGCGACTTACTAGTTGTAGGTCTTAGCTCCGAACCAAGTCAGGCGCTTTACTTTGTGTAAATTATTTCATCACCACTGCTCTCAAAACGGTGCTCGGAAAACATCGTGTGGAAATCGGCATGCCCTGGAACCAAAAAATCGAAGACGTGTGACATCTACCAACCCGCACTTGGCCCACGTGGTGGATTACGGCCCACTCCATCTCACCGAGAGGAGGCCTGTGTCCCAGCGGTGGGAACATTATAAGTTGAAAATTGTTGAAAATTTTTCTGCTTTGTGTGCGCTAGCCCTAAGTTCAATATACGTAATAGTTTTATAATTATATGTATATACATGATCCATACGTTTTATTAAGTCAAACGCTTTTACTTGCTCTTGTTTAAATAACTAGCAGCTGTTTAATATTTATGTTCCTTTTTGATATGAAGCGAAAAACCTTTTAAAATTTTTGGTCTATCTTTTTTTCTGCGGGTTGAGAAGTTTTTCTGGCCCCTACGGCTCGTTATACCGAAAGCATGGTAAAAAACTAAATGAACCATTTATTTTTAAAAGAGTGCCAACGGAACACTAGTACTAAGCCTCCGCTGTCCGTCTGCCTGCCTGTCAGGGGGCTGTGTCTCAGGAACCGTAAGAGCGGTTTCGCACTACATCCGATCCGAATCCGAATTAAAGACACTACTTCAATCCGAATTGGGAATGTTCTAAATTCGGATGGATAGAGTTCGGATCTAGTGTGCAACCCCTCATACAAATAGGACTTACTTCGGACCGGCAATTCTCGAATTCGGATCGGATGTAGTGCGAAACCACTCTAAAAGGTAGACAGTTGAAATTTTCACAGAGTATGTATTTCTATTGCCGCTATAACAAAAAATAAAATTAAGTAAAAAATTAACTCTATACGAGTACAAGAAACGTGTTTTTTACGGTGGTGCGGAACCCTATCGTGTGCAAGTCGGAACCCTTCGTGTGCGAGTCGGAACCCTTCGTGTGCAAGTCGGAACCCTTCGTGTGCAAGTCGGAACCCTTCGTGTGCGAGTCGGAACACTTCGTGTGCGAGTCCGAACCCTTCGTGTGCAAGTCGGAACCCTTCGTGTGCGAGTCGGAACACTTCGTGTGCGAGTCCGAACCCTTCGTGTGCGAGTCACAATACTTTTGTGCGAGTCTGAACATGAAGGGTTCTGCGGTGCTATTCTGTAAAAAGATCACCGTGATAACTTCGGTGAAGTGAGCTTAAAGTGAGCTGTCATTCCAACTAATGCTAGGGATTGACACTTTTGACAGCTCACTTTAAGCTCACTTCACCTAAGTTTTCACGGTGAGATTTCTACAGAATAGCATGGCAGTTTTTATTTCGTTCAGGCTGTGATATAGAAGACAGCCAGTCAGTTAGGTTAGTAGTGAAACTAACTGACTGCTCAGGAAATGACGAGGAGCCTTGAAGCTATTGATCAAAAAAATGCTGCACACTACAGCGGTGCTATTCTGTAAAAAGATCACCGTGATGACTTTGGTGAAGTGAGGTTTTAAGTGAGCTGTCATTCTACCTGATGCTAGGAATTAACACTATTGACAGCTCACTTTAAGCTCACGTCACCTAAGTTTTCACGGCGAGATTTTTACAGAATAGCATTACTGTACATTTTTAAGAAAAGTCTCGAACACAGCCTATCGTAGTTCACCGCTGGACATACCTCTCCCATGCTGCACCACAATACCCTGTCCTCCGCCTTCCGCATCCAGTCTATGCCAGCCAACTAATCCTAATAAAAATACCTTAGCCCTTACGAAAAAATAAAATTTTCATGACTGACCGGAATAATAACTGAAGACCAATTCTTGTAATTTTATTTAAAACGTTCAAAATCTAGTCACAGTCTCATCTCGGCGACAAACAAATGTCAAAAACGTGTCAAAATGTAGGGAAATTAGAGGTATTTTTGACAGATTGAGACTGAGATCGGACTGTGAACTTTCTTAAAATTACGAGAATTGCCCATCTGATGGTTTGCTTATAGAAAACTCCCCTATGAACTTAAAATATTGAACCATGTCGAAATAACAATTGGACCATCTAAATTTGATCTCAAAGAAATCTATAATTAAATTCCTCTGTCCAAATAATCACTTCGAAAATGTAATATCCCCATTTTATTCAGAAATCAGCGTATAAATGAGTGCCCTACGATATTTAATAAAGCGATGCCACGCTATAATATTCCACGCCGAGGTCGCTCGCGATACAATGCGAACGATTTTAAAATTAAAAAATTCTCAGTAGGTAGTGCCACCGGAATGTCAGACACGGTTCGTTCTTAATATTGATTCTTGAAATTATGTTCGACGGACTTGAAAATGTTAATGAGCATTTTTAGAGGAATATTTGAAGAAAGTTATCCTGGTTTTAAACTATACGAGTAGATATTAGAAGTTAAGAACTCAAAGTGTAAATTATTTTTTACTTCTTATGCTCTATAAGTTTATCTTTATGTTATGCACAGGCGACATAAAGTCGCTTTTTATGCTCTAGTGTATAAAGTACTTTTTTTTTCTAAGACTAAGAATCGATAATCAGGCCCAACAGTCACACGCACAATAAAACAGATTAAAGTCGTTATTTTATTTAATTTGCTTTAATTTATATCACTGCCGTGTTTTCTATCGTTAATTTAATAAAACCAGATAAAATAGTTGTCATTTATTATTTAAAAACGCAAAGAAACGTTTTTATGACTTGGCAGTATGAAATACCCAAGTCAAATGACACAACTGTTAAAAATTAAAAAAGCTTTTAAAAAGTTTCGTGGCGGGCATTAGCTATTCTCTTCTTCAATTTTGCAACATTTTTGAACAGTGAAAATACTGTTATATACTTTATGCCTGTTGTATTTTCTCGCAATCGAAGTGAAAAGCAGAGTGTATTATAACTTGTGCATAAACGAGCCATTTTACCCCTCGACTTAACTATCCACACCCGCCTGCGGCTCGGGTGGATTTAAACGTCTCGGGTTAAAATGGCTTATTTTGTGCACTAGTTGTACAATCTTATATTATGTTATGATTTTAGTTTTTAAAGTGTGGAACACCTCTGCCTTACCCATCAGGGAATTCAGGCGTGATGGTTTATCATGTTTTTTTTTCAGATACTTAGAATATAATATCTATTCATCATCATATATCAGCCGAAAGACTTCCACTACTGGACATAGGCCTTCAAGCACGACCACTTCGACGAGTTCTATGCTTCCTGCATCTAGTAGATTCCTGCGGCCAGTTTACAAGGTCATCGGTCCACCTTCTGGGAGACCTTCCAAGGCTACGTCTTCCGGTACGCAGTCACCACTCCAAAACCATTTGGCACAATGGCCATTCTGTTCTGCAAGTTTGGCGATTCTTCGGGTTATGTCGGTTACCTTGGTTCTCCTTTCTTTTTTTGGTGCGCGGTGGAAATCCTCATGGACTTCCTCCATCGTGGGGGGACAGAGGGGCATGCCGGTCTGTTACCGGCTAAAACCACCGCGGTGTTCCACCTCTACCTATGGCCGGGGGTGCGAGATTCGCATAAGCATTCACCGCTCCCTTGGTTCTCCTGCGGATCTCATAATTTCTGACTCGATCACCCAGGGAAACTCTAAACAGCCCTCTCCATTGCCCTTTGGGTAACTTTTAGCTTTCTAATAACATTAAGCCCGTGTATAAGTTGTCAATTATTCATTAAGAACTTTACGTTCGTCGGGATAAAGTTTATAATACAGTAACTGATCGCAGGCTTAGGCTAGGTCTAAATTTAGAACTCGTTTTGTAATAAACCGGACTAAGTTTAAAAATAATTAAATAATACAATGTGTACATGCGTCATGTTGCTTTGGATAAGATGATAAAGCACCTTTAATGTCGGATGCACAAACGTCACTTTGTAGGTGACCAGAGGGGGGCAATTCTCGTAATTTTAAAAACGTTCACAGTCTGTGATCTCAATCTCAATCTGTCAAAAACACCTCTAATTTCCCTACATTTTTTTGTTTGTTGCCGAGATGAGACTGCGACTAGGTTTTGAACGTTTTAAATTACGAGAACTGGCCTTCTGATTGATTGCCGTCCATTACCAAAAAACTAATTATTTTAAATAGATAGCACTTTACAAAAAGATGAAACCGTACGACCTAATAAGTTATAGGGTCACGTCACCGCCTCGAGCGTCGACCTTATTGCGAGTTAATCTGAGCTTATGTCAATATTATATATTTACAGCAAAACATGTGCCTTTTAATCTGCGGTGTAAGATGATTGATTTTAAGATTATATTGACGAAACCCTCTCTTGGCTATGACGTAGTCGGGTAAAAATTACCATAATAGTTGATAGGTTATACAGGATGGTAGGATATCGACGAGCAACCTGAAACCATGAATGCAGCACATCTTTCTAGAAATTATTCGTAAGTTATCAAAAAATAAAAGCAGCTCTTTCAAAGAAAAGTGCAATATTTACGCGGTCAAAATGTATGAAACAGCTATTTTTGAAGTGAAAACTTCGTTAGGCGCGTTGGGCATTTTTTGAGATGAGAAAATCCCATTGAACTCGCGACACTGTTACCGTAACCGACACCGCGCTAAATTCGGTTGTGTTCGGCTGTACTCGGGATGTACTCAGTTTTAATGTATTTCCGATATGTCAGTGGGTGGTGGCAAAGTATTCTGTTTGTGTTTTGTTTATAAGACGATTAAAAAAAAAAAGTAATTGTTCAAGCTTTCACTTCTGTTGGCACTCCCGGGGTGCCACTTTTTTTTTTAATATAACGTAAGGGGGTTCAAAATTATGTACTGCATCCATGGTTTCCACCTTGTAGCATTCTACTCTTATGCCTCTGTGTTTAAGGTTCAGTTCCATGATTAAAATTGTTTTAAAAACTTATTTTATAATGTATTTTTAGGGAGATTAATAGTTAACCAAATGGACATGTCGCTGATGGATAGTAAAATCCGCTGTTTTACAAAACCGCTAGTTATTTTAGAAAACAGCACCGTTATGTAAAACAACTTTCAGTGGTTTCCATAATTACTGAACATGAACACGCAGAATTTCATAGACGTTTTGGTTCATGAACGCAGGCTTAAGTATATTTTCTTTCTTTGTGTTGTCGCAAAAGGACGCCTCTCTCATTCTCTCTTATTTACTTTATAAAGAAATAAAAATTATCGTTTATAACTTGGCAAAAATAAGTATAAAAGAAATCTCTCCAACTTCGATACTTTGAGTAAACCCAGGACTCCGACAAAAGCAGATAAAATGCTAAGACGAAGAAAAAGTGCTCGGCAAACAACATTTCAGAAAACTTTCTTTTTTTAATTTTAAACTTTAATATCTTCATAGACGGATCCTGCGATCCCGTATTTTAATTTAACACGGAAGTTTTTGGTGTATCGTCTGAATGGGCTTAATATTTTAGCATGAACTGCGATTCACTGGGTGTTAATAAGGACGAAGGCGGATCAAAAATATTCCAACGTATATTACTCATTTTAGCAACCTCATAAATTGTTTAGATATTTTTTTCATTTAATAAAAGCATATAATGTCAGAAAATTTCAATTTCTAGATATTACGTCTGGTCGCATAACTTTTTGGTTTTAATATTATATCGTGCAGTAACTGTTGATAAAGATTGTGAATTTTTAAAATTAGTATCGTTAGTCTACCAAATTATATTTAAATCACAAAACAAAATCACTCAAAAATAACATTTAATGCAACAACAACAACAAATAACACAATCTATAACACATTAAATCACCAAAAATAACATTTTAAAGAATCAATAACAGTCGACTGGTAAGCGTGGCCGAAGCTTGCTTTAGTTGTCTGGGCGCCGTAGCGCGGAGCGGTCGCCTCTACGAAACACGCTACGCCGTAGCACGCGCTACGATACCGATGAAAAAGTGCTACGAGCCAAAAAATGTGATACGAAAAAGTACACTCGTGAAAAAAATTGCTCAATTAAATTTTTCGTTTTTTATCTAAAGTGTTGTGACTTATTGTGCTAAAAATGGAGTGGACTTTGTTACTGGTGGTCTGTATTTTCTACACGGCAGCCGGTAACCCTGCAAAAATGGGTCAGTACAAGTTAATAATTTAGTTTCAGCGCGGTTAGCTTATTGCATAGATTGGCAGTTTGATGGCTAGAACAAAGGAGGAGTTGGGCGGCTTATAAATTATGGTTTCGATGTTTGTCTTGGATATATTTCACTCTGGGTTTGATGTGATTGAATATTCTGTTTCATAGGCGGTTCTGTTTTGTTACATGTGAATAATTAACCTGATGGATAAACATTATTTATAATGCTACTAATTACAGAAAGCTAGAAGAACTATCTATAATTTATTTACCTACGATAATTGTCTTTATTACTTCTAAATAATATCGTAGCTTAAAACGCGACTTCTAGAAAGGCAACGTGCAGTTTAGGTTTTGAATGACGCCACTATTATTAGCCTGATAACAGTTTGTTCCAAATCTAAATAACACATACATAGTGAAAACATAAGAAAATCAAGAAACAAACGAGGTCGATGATAAAAACAAAATATTTTAAAAATCGAATAGAGTTATTTTACAACTTCAACCGCTACAAAAAAAAACCCATTCCTACCGCCAGCCAGCAATGCTGCATTCCAGTTTGAAGGGTTATAGGCTAAACACACACAGGAGGCTCTTCGACTTTGTCTCTGGGCATTGCTCACGTACACCACGTCCTGTGTGCACGTGACCTAAGAGCTACTGCAGCTGAATCAACTAGGGGTTATCGCTTTATTTAACCTTTTAAACGCCAGACTTCATATCAGTTATAAGAGTTTCAGCGCCCGGCACGGTGAATCGGAAAATAAATACCTAATAGAATACAGGATAATTAAATAAAAAAGCAGATTAAACGAGCTGTGGCATTTGGCCGCAAATATACGACCTTGACGAAATGGACACGAAAAATTTGTCGAATTAATCCGGCGTAAGCGGTTAAAAGGTTGAGGCAAGAAATTTTGTTGTATTGAAGGCTATACTTCAAAAACCAGCTACTTTGTTAGGGTTCCAAACTACCAAAACTATAGAAGATTAGATTACATTTTTTATGTAGTCAGATAGGAAACGCCGACCTCATCTAGCTTTAAAAAAATATGATTGACGTGTAAAAGTGTTTGTGCAAACCTACTTACAGAAATAAATCATTTATCATTTATGATTGAGGATATCGAGTCTTTTCAGGAAGAACATCGTAAGCGCCAAAAATCCCAAAAAACTGTTTTAATATCAATCGCCAGATCAACTGATTTTGCATTTTGCATCACCTTCTCCTGTAAAATATGCAAAATGGCGGTTACGATCTTCTTCCTGAAAAGGTTCGATATAATAACAAGTCTTCATCATCATTGTCTTGTCCTTATCTCAATATATTTGAGTCTGCGCTGCACGCCGTTTTCATTTATACTTCTCTATTAGTCGTCGACATGGGAACAATTATCCTGTGAAAATTCCAGATTTTCTGAAAGTGGCATCGGTGACTGAAAAGTTGTGTGGGAATCGGTTGTCATGGTATGGACCTATGATGCGGAAGAATGAGGAAAATGACGTTGAAGGAAGATCAAAAAACGATGGATGGACTGTGTGAAAGATAATTAACCTAGAAAGGGTGTGACTAGCGAGATGGCGACTAATATAGAGAAGTCATCATCTGCCTAGCCTTTTCTCAACTATTTTGGAGTCGGCGTCCAGTTTAACCGGGTGCAGCTGAATACCAGTATTTTACAAGAGAATAATAGACTAATAAAGAAATATGGAAGAAAAAGACATGTTGCGCCGACCCGAAACAAATTGGGATAACAATAATGATAATATCGTATGAAAATTTCAACTGCCTATCTACTACGATTACTAAGATACAGCCCTATAACATACAGACGGACAGACAGACGGCGGCGTAGGCCTCCATTGGCACTTTGAGCACGGAACCCTAAAACTAAACATGGGCTTCCTATTTATGCAAGGTTAAAATCAATGAGCCATTCATTTGCGTTCTTGTAAAGTATAGCGCTTTGTTTATATTTTATACGTTCTTTACACCTGTCTGCTTCACAAATTATCAAAGTCACAAGGATGTAAAAAGCCATTTGAAAAATAATTGGGTGATTTCTGCGGAGCTTTGTATAAGCACCCGTGTTTTGTTTTTGATAACAAGTTATACAAGCTCACACAAAAAATATATTTTTGTGCTTATGTCCGCAAAAACGTTGAACCAGGATGAAACGTATCCTATATGTTAATCAATCCAATTTTTATACAATATATTTTTTAAATTTAATTGCATGTATTCTTATATATTTTTATCTACATCTAATTAGGTGTGTTGTTAATTTTTCATGCTGGATTATATTCGAACGCAAACGTGATTTTTTACTGAATAAAAATTGAATTGAATTGAATCCAGGTTATAAACTATCTGTGTGTCAAATTTTATCCAAATCCATTCAGCCGTTTTTGCGTAATTGATGAGTAACAAACATCGAAACATCTTTCACAGTTATAATATTTGTGGGATGTACGAGTACCTATGTACATGCGTATAAAAAAAGAAAGTTTTTTGTGCATTAAAAAATTCGTTCGCATCGCTATCAAAGGGAAAAGTGCCCAAATCGCTTGCGCTTGCTTGCATGTTGGATGGCAATGCTGATTTTTTGGCCTCAAAATAGGCAAGCCCTCATGGTCACCAGAGGGCTGGCCTATTTTTAGGCTAGTTCAAAAACTAACATAGATGTCAACCTAGGTGAGAACCATTATTTGAATTATATGAATCTTTTTGCACAGCTGTGACGCGCAAACTAATTGTAGTTTAAATTATTTTTACTTTTTCATTTTGTTATTTGTATTTTGTGTTTCACGAACTGTGTCCAAATTAACTTTATCCTATTTTTCTTTCTATTTTTAGATACCTAATAATATAATCTATACAAATAAATAAAATTGGAATGTCTGTTTGTAATATTAAAATAACCGCTTTTTACTAAATGCATATGGATGTATACACGGTACATATACCAAAATAATTTTTTTTTTAATTTTTGTCTGTCTATCTGTTTGTTCTGGCTAATCTCTGAAACGGCTGGACCGATTTTGACGAAACTTTCATTGGCAGATAGCTGATGTAATAAGGAGTAACTTAGGCTAGTTTATTTAGTAGTAGTAGTATAAAAAAATAAAAATAAGGTCCAATGAAAAAAATAATTAAAACGGTACTTAAACTTTTTTGTTAAATTCCACGCGGACGAAGTCGCGGGTAACAGCTAGTTAAGTAAATATAAATTATTCACTATATTACGGATTTCAAACATTATTCTATTCAATTATTTATTTATTTTAAAATAATTGAGGACTTTGTAAGCCTTGTAGACTTTAGATCTGTAGACCATTTTTTATTTTATCAAGTACCTGGTACTTGTTGACAGGCCTATGCTGTCCTCTCATACCTACTGTAATTTGAAAACATTATAAAAGCCAATTATTTTTAAAAGATTAAATGTGGAGTATCTTGCCGGCTCTTCTCCATAGGAAACGACCAATTGGAGGCATGCACCTAGCTTCTGGCGTTTCATAAGTGCCCATGTAGGTTTATGTGAAATAAAAATATTTTGATTGAATTTATGTACTCGTACTTATACAGATCGTTATTCGAATGCCAATCACTCATAATTTTGTTTTTGTAAGCTCGAACTCATTACGTTAATTACTGTAGGGACTTGGGTTTAATAACGTGAATACCTAAGTGCTTTCTCAACGTAGATTAATTTCTAAATCTTGTTATTAATTTTCTGAGTAGTTCTAAGAAATTCACTTTATTCGTACAAGATTAAGGGGCTTACAGGACCTAAACGCAAGTTTTAGAAACAATAAAAGTATATGATCGACTACAGTAAACAAAATCAGAAAAATATATGATATTCTTCAGGATATATGCTAGGTAGATAGTGTATTGAAAACATAATACAACTAATTTGACACGATAGAAAAAAATCATGATGATACCTCTAAAAACTTTCTTTTTACAATAAAAACCATACTAATATACATACAATGATTATGATTTTTTGTCAGATTATTTTACAAGCAACATACTAAAGCACTAGTGTTTTAATTTTTTAGTCCAAACAATAGGTTTTTTGTAAATAGATTTGAAATTTACCAGCGTTGTGTCATCCCGCTTCTCTTTCTTTTCTATGTAGACCGACAAAGACAACAAGTAATTACACTTTGTAGGTAGAAGATTAAGAACAATTTTACTGATTGATGTTTTATCACTAGACTGTCTCGATGGTCTAGTGGTCGCAAGCGCTACCGCAGAGCACGAGGATCTGGGTTCGATTCCCAGGTCAGGCAGAGTTACTGGGTTTATCCAACAGGAATTTCTCGGTAACCGGAGTGTGGATTTGTGTATGGCAATTATTAGGCTTGCCTCCTATTACATGGGACTTAAACATCACTTGTTATTTTTTTGTGTTTGTGTTCTTTATGCGTCATTTTTGCCGCAAATAAATTTATCTTCATTCTTTCTTTCTTAACTGGCGAAATGTGGGTGTACTATAAATACACTTCTGCCCAATCCATCGGCGTAATATTATGTTATGTTATTCAAGTGGAATACATTTTGTAAGTACAACATTAAAAGCAATATTACTGATTAATATTTTATCACTCTACTTGATGAGGTGAATTAGATTTTATTTCTCTGTAAGGCTCATATATTTCATTCAACGTCGGGAATAAAACATGCTAAACACTATAAAAATATGAATACGAAAAACAAATTAAAATTGATATGGTGAATTAAAAATATTTACTTATCGATAGGTGCCGTATGTGGAATACCTCGGGTGCCATTCAATCAGGTTCCGTTTAAGCGGGTGCCCAATGTGGTATACGATCCTGGAAATACGTCATTTATTCGTAACTTTCGGTCCCGGACCCATCACGTCGCCCACCCGTGCTATTACCTACTTTATTTTCGCTTAGCGTTCTTTTCCAACTGCGTTTCCTTTTGCTCGGCTCTTAAGGATCGTAGCGTGATGTTGAATAGCCTAATATACTTAACCTTTTTTTTTTGTTTCCTGGGTAGAAAATTCTCATGGATGGTCGCCGCCCCGGGGCGGATGGCGGGGTCTGTCAGACTCTTACTGACTAAAAACCACCCCGGTGTTCCATCTCACACCTACGCCGGGGGTCGCGGGAACGTACGATCCTTCCGCAACCCCCGACTAGTGCCGGCCCGCCACTTCGGGCCTCTTCGGGAATAGCCTATAACCTTCCTTAAGGCTATCAAATGCAAAAATAATTTTCAAATCCGGCTGGTAATTCCGGAGATTATTCCCTACATACAAACAAATTAATTTTACCTTTTTATAAATTATTAGTATTAGTATCAGAAGGGGCTTGTGGCTAATTAATAACAGCCGCACGGGTCGATCGATCAGGTTAAGCTATGCTTGCCGCGGTTGGTCCATGGATGGGTGACCATCTTCCCTTCGTGCCTCGGTAAGCACGTTAAGCCGTTGGTCCCGGCTGCCCGGCTGTCATTCGTGGATCTTTGACAGTGGTTACGGGTTGTCAGTAGCCCGGAAAAGTCTGACAAGCAGTCTTACCAAGGGGTATTACACAGTAACTGGGTTGTGTATGTCAGGCCGTCGCTCCAAGTAAAATACTGGAATTCAGCTGCATCCGGTTAGACTGGAAGCCGACCCCAGCATAGTTGGGAAAAACAGATAATTAACAGTACTACCGAACACACATAAAAATAGTAACATAATGAATTCAACAAACACAGCTCATTTAAAAACCTATTTATGTTCTCATCATCTATGTACAGTCAGCAAAAGAGTTAAGTATGCAGGATCGTCGGATATAGTTGAAGTTTAGTAAGAAACCGATGGATGTTCTCGAATAAAATTTAATTTTATTAATAGAAAACAAACAGCTCTTTTATCAAATTAAATTTCAGTCGACAACATCCATCGGTTTCTTACTAAACTTCAACTATATCCGACGATCCTGCATACTTATCTATTTTGTTGACTGTACCATAAAAAATAATACCTAGTGTGTAGAGCGACCGTAGTGGACCAAATTAAACTTTTCAGTTTCATAAAATTATTCAAAACTAATTTTCCGTGAGCAAATTATTAAACAACGGCCATGAAAAGTTAACTGTTGCAAATAGATTAATTTTAATTAAATTTTTGACTAGATTTACTGTTATCACGATACAAGCTAAATATTACAGTTTTTAGGGTTCCGTACCTCAAAAGGAAAAACGGAACCCTTATAAGATCAGTTTGTTATCCGTCTGTCTGTCCGTCGGTCACGGCCCCTGCCAAGTTGTTATTAATAGACTCGCTCCCTATTACATGGCACTTAAAGATAACTGGCGAAATGTAGAACTACTATAGGAATGCCTAAATGTCATGGCACACTATGTCGGCACCGCATCGGCACCGCTCCAACCCAGCAATTAACTTGTCATTCAAATTAGAGCATTAAATCGTGTGTCATATAATATATTTCATAATGTCAATATGAAAAAGCCGACGGCGGGCAGTCAACGCGCTTGCCGCTACCATACAACTTGACTCGCAGCCCGCGTGCTTACAGCGCGCCGACCGCGTGCTTACTGCGCGGACTCCGAATCTCCAGCGACATTATGAAAACGTGCAAGTCCTTGGCGTGTTCAAACACAAATGCCATATAACAATCAAAGTCAAAGTCAAAAGCATTATTATTTCAATTAAACCAATCACAGGCACTTTTAAATTGTCAAGGGGTTGGTCAGTCAGAAAAATGAAGCTAGTTGCCCATTCCAAAGCGTAGGTATCTATGGAGAAGAATGGGCAAGAAACTCCATGGACAATCTTTTAAATCAAAATAATATGTTTACAAAGTCTTGGTTACATCATTCATATGAGAACGATGCAGAACGTTAAAAGCGTCCATAATGAAAATTCGAGAAAAAGAAAAGCAATTTAAATATTAAATTAAGTTAAAATAAGCCATGGCAGCAAAGAGATGACCAGTCCCCACTGACGGGGCCCGTTCTCGAACATGACAACAATTATGTTCGCGGTGACAGCAAGCTTGCACCTCGCAGCTACCGCGCGGAGTGCGAGCTTGCACCTCACGGACGACGCGTAGTCAGCGCGCTGGCGGCTAGCCGTAGCGTTGCGGTGCCGGTATACTGTGATAAATGTCCTTAATCCTTCGAGAATCGCAGGTGTGATGTTATCCATAATATACATAATCAACCTATAATGTTCCCACTGCTGGGACACAGGCCTCCTCTCTTCAAGAGAGGTGTGATGTCATATAAACGTGTAATTTTGAGAATCCAAGAATTGCAATTGTAACACAAATCTCAACAGCAACACTAGATAGCGACTATTTGCTACATGTTTATGCTACACTACATGTTCTCACAAGTCCCACTACAACTACATACAAACATAAACTGCAATGCACTGGCATTTGTCACTTATATCGCGTCATTTACACCGAGACAGTGCTAGCTCCCCCGGGGATGCAAGCTATGACGTCACGGCGAATTTAGAGTTTTCGACTCAAAACGAGTTACTGCTAACATTTATTGAATGGTTGTACGTGCTAGTTGGATTGGGTTTGTTTTAGCATTTTGGTATGCGTTTTCTTGCAGAATAAGATTGGTGTTAGGAATGGAAACTTATATCATGGGTACGAATAAATGCTTAAATAATTTTGAATCATTGTATCAAGCGTTGTGGCTAAGTAATAACAATCGCACAGGTCGATCGATCAGGTTAAGCTACACTTGACGCGGCTGGTCCGTAGATGGGTGACCATCTTCACATACCAAGACCCCTCCGTGCCTCGGAAAGCATGTTAAGCCGCTGGTACCGGCTGTCATTCGTAGATCTTTGACAGTCGTTACGGGTCGTTCGAAGCCCGAAAGTCTGACAACCAGACTTACCAAGGGGTATCGTATGACCCAGTTACTGGGTTGTGGAGGTCAGATAAGCAGTCGCTCCATGTAAAATACTGGTATTCAGCTGCATCCGGTTAGACTGGAAGCCGACCCCAATATAGTTGGGAAAAGGCTAGGCAGATGATATATAAAATTCAAAGTCCTGACTGACTGATATATCAACGCACTGTCTAAACCGCTGGTCACACACATGAAATTTGGAGGGTGTGTTCTTTGTGAAGAGTAGGTATAAAGGGTTTTTCGAAATTCCACCCCTAAGAGGGTGAATGGGGGAAGGTGAAATCACACGCAAACGAAGTCGCAGGCAGAAGCTAGTTATAAGATAAGATATGCAAGTTTGCAAGATTGTTATTGGTAATTCTACCAAAAACACACCATACAGTTAAAAACTGTCGCATTAGCAACGTACCTAAATAAATACCACAACACAAACGAACAACAAAAACATATACCATAGCTTACAGGCCACAGCTAAGTTAACCGGCGGAATGTGTAGTTGTTAGTTAAACGATGATTAACGAGCAGCCAGCGAGCAGTATTTTAATCTTTTAACTTAATATGTTATTGCTGTAACTTGCTACTCGTGATCCTTCATTGTGCTGGCTTTTATACTGGGAAGCAGTTAGTTTGTGTTATACTTACAATGTATCAGTGGCGAAGGGTGAATTTATGACAGAGGTAGGCCGGAGGAAAAAAAAAATTCCGAAAGAAAATTTCAATGATGAATTTGACTATAGAGTGGTTATGTTCTGAATTTTCGAAGGGAAGCCGGTGGGAATCGAGTTGTATGGTACATTCGCCACTGCAATGTATAATACAAGGTGTGTCGTAAATAGTGGTCTACCGTTAAGGATTCGATATACCAGATAATTTACTATAACATATTACAATTTTAACCATTTTTACCCAGGGGTTCTGAAAATAAATTTTTTTGTTGATTTTTATTTACGAAATTTCAACCTTTTGTTACAAATTTGGTTGTAGTTTCAACAAAAACCATTATTTTTTCATTTTAATTACTGTTGAATGCTAGAGCTATCGTGTAAAATTATAGTTTTTTATGTAAATTTAGAGCTTTTGAAGAAAAAGTTAGCTTTTCTCTATTTAAACCCTAATTTTTAGCATACACATGCAAATTCAGGAGCGATTTTGTAAAAAAAATGAACTACTAAAATGGATAAAATTATAATAATTATGTTATAGTAAATTATCTGGTATATCGAATCCTTAACAGTGGACCACTATTTACGACACACCCTGTATATGCGTGCCTATTTCCAGGCAGAGTGTAAAGACGCCAGCACATCAAGCTACTACAATCTGTCAAATTTCTTTAATAAATTTTCAACTTTATTGCTAAAGTATAAGGTTCAAAGTTGGTTGGGAAAATTTTACAGTTTCGGTTAGGTTGATGTGCTGGCTGGATCTGTACATGGATCACTCCTATCTCCTCCACCTGTATTTTAATGTACTTACATTCGTTGCAAATAAATGATTTGATTTGATATTAACTTTAGAATTTATTTTATGGATTATTGTTAGTTTTATGGATCCAACATTAGGGACAAGCTTTCATTTAAAGTAGGTAGTAGGGGAACCGGTGGCCCATTGGTAACGGCCATGCAATTTGCATGTCAGTGTGAGGACGATGTTGCACAAAATATGATTCGCGATTCGCGACCGTAACATATATAAATATTTAGGTACAGAATTATAATCATTAAATTCATCAATACAACCCATTAAGTCTCAATCCTATTGATTGATATTTCATGGCACAGTAATTCGACTTCGCAAGCTACCCAACTCAGAAGGCAAACTAGCGTATAACAACCTATCTTTTTCAAATAAAAGATAACATCGTTGCTTTTTTTTACGTAATGGAATGTACCGTAGCCTGCAAGTTTTATTTTTTATGTAACGAAGATGCAATCAAGAAAAAAATAACGGAGATATGCAAGTTATTGGGTAAGTATCTACTGTTAAAAAAAATGATGTAAGTGTTCGTTTTATTTTTTATACAAAACTAAACATTTTCGAATGCGTTCAAACATTCCGAAACGATTACTTTTTAGTTGTTTTAGATATTTTGACAGTTTAGATTGTCTACAGCTATTTTTGATTTCGTTGTACCAATACAAAAAAATATATCCCGAAGTTATTTTTACAATATTAGGTATAAACTTTTTCTTACCTTGCTGTTCGATGTTCAATCTCTAAATTATGATTAATGTTGCAGTTTAACTTAAGTCTGGTATTCTGTAAGTTGGCAACGTCGCAAATATCTGTCAAATATTTCTCTGTTTTAACTAACAAAAAAATACTAATTCATCATTCTCATAATACAGGCATTACTTGCTTAAAGGGAGGCTCCATTCACTAATCTGTTGTAGACTAATTTATGTTGGAGAAATAAATAATTTTTGATTTTGTTTTTTTTTTTTGATCTGCCTACCCTTAAATTTTCCCAACTATTTTGGGGTTGGCATCCAGTATAACCGGTTTCAGGCAAATACTAGCATTTTACATGAACAAACTGCCCATCTGACCTCCACAACCTAGTTAATAGGTAATACGATACTCATTGGTAAGACTGGTTGTCAGGCTTTCGGGCTTCTGACGACACCTAACGACTGCCAAAGATCCACGAATGGCAGCCGGCACCAACGGCTTAACGTGCTTTCCGAAGCACGGAGGGATGAATAAAGATATTGATATTTAAAGATGGTCACTCATCCATGGACCAACCGCGGCAAGCGTAGTTTAACCCGATCGATCGACCTGTGCGGCTGTTATTACTTATCCACAAGCCCCTATATTACTAAATGAAATAATGACATATCGCTCTATCATCATCATGATCATCTGCCTAGCCTTTTCCCAACTATGTTGGGGTCGGCTTCCAGTCTAACCGGATGCAGCTGAATACCAGTATTTCACATGGAGCGACTGCCTATCTGACCTCCACAACCCAGTTACTGGGTAATACGATACCCCTTGGTAAGTCTGGTTGTCAGACTTTCGGGCGTCTGACATATCGCTCTATGTTGTACAAAAATATTGATTATGAATTGCAATAACTAATATCGTGATACTGAAATATTTAGCACATTATTGCAATTCATTATCAATTTATTGCTCTTGCCAAATTAGAAACTTTCAGAACGTCGCCTCTTAATTATACCCTTATTAATTAACTGAAACTCGAAGGTACAAGAGATCTTCAAGGACTCACCAGGCATAACTTTCCTCCTTCCCCTCTTTGTATAAACAGCCCTAACCCACAGGACACCCCTATACAACACAATAACAAATAACACTACAGTAACTTCGTACATAAATCCTCCGTAACATCGCAGTAAGGACTGTGTTGCACCGCGGACAATATAAATCATAGCATAGCAATTATAGCGTGGCCCACAAACTGTTAACACATAAATCTCATGTAAAGTTTGTAACTGTGACAATCCTTGCCTTAAGGAGAGATAAGTTAAGCGATTTGTGCTTGCAATTTGTTTTGTGTGCGCCAGGCCGTATCGTATGGACGTTGTTGGAGGGTATTCGACACCTGCGTTCCTGGTGTGTCCAAAAATTTATCACTTTGGCCCACTAATATTAATTAACTGTTTAAATTATGGTGAGCACGGGCCGAAGGTAATGGTAGGGTAAAGTAGGTATGGTAAGGTCTTTGGGGTCACAGGCACATGGAGTGGGGACTCTGTCCGCCCACCAAGTGACCCCACGGAGGACGGTGGCACAGTGGTCACGTGCTGCCGTGCATAACGAGGCTCAAGGGAGGCGCCTTTACAGTCTCCCCAGGGATGTGCCTTACAGGCGTTGCACGGGGGGGTTCCGGAATTGGTCTTTTAAGAGGAACCGGGACCACCCCTATGTGCTGATGGTGATCACCGGGGTGGTTTTAGTGAGGTAAAAATCCCACACTCCCCGACCTCCCTCCTCGGCGGTCGGGTGCCTTCTGTAGGTATCCCCCCGAAAAAAAAAAAAGGCAATAATGATTGCACTAAACTCCAATTCTGTAACACCCTTTCTCTCTCTCACAATCTTAAAGATTATGAAGGAATTTCACAACACATTCTTCTCATCATGTGTAAATATCGTGATTTCGTGAGTTCCAATCGAACTCAGGCAGGTGCTTTACTTTGTATTTTTCTATTCATTACCTCTGCTCTCAAAACGGTGAAGGAAAACATCGTGAGGAAACCGAAATTACCTAGAACCAAAAATTTCGAATTTACGTTGACCAACCCGCACTGGGCCTGCGTGGAGGATTACAGCCCAGTTCCTTTCATAAAGAGGAGGCTAGCGTCCCAGCAGTGGGAACATTATATAATGAGTATGCTGTATGTTGTAAATAACGCAATGAATGTTGTCAAATTGAATGGCATTGCCATAGTTAGTATGTTACGCAATTACCCCACGTGTTGTCATTATTGCAATCCATTTAGAAGTTTATTTATAAACGTTGTTTAAAGTTAAGAAAAATTTAAACGTCAAAAAAGTATGGATAAGCAAACGATTTCATTTCTTAAGTTTAAGCGAAGTTTATAAATAAACCCACTATCATGAATTTTTCGTATATCGATCGCCCGAATGTTTTCGGGGTCGGATAGTCAAAGTCTATTCGTTAGTCTGAAATTCAGAACCTCAAAAGCGTACCTCGTTCTATGGAGAAATAGTCCTTCAGATCGCATGACGGCCATAGCGGCAAATCTAAAACAAGACTAGCCTTCGGCGCGGGTGATATTTTAGTGCTCAAGTCTGTGCGCAGACATAGGTGCACTCTTTAATTCGTCACTCTTATACTCGATGACGCAATTTGACACGACCGGAGAGAGACAGGACCAACGGCTGAACGTGCTTCCTAAGGCACGGGGGTATCACACCGCCTACTTCCAAATTTCGGGCTGTTACTAAAAAAATCTTAATGAAAAAACCCAATAACACTTTTCTCGACCTGGGAATCGAACCCAGGGTCCCCACACTCGGCAGAACACGAGACCGACGGTCCTATGGAGAGAAACGTACAATAAAACCCACTATAATACTAACACAAATGACTAAAATCATCCATCTTACCTGTATTGTACGTCCAACATTATGTTGGGAGCTCTAGGATCCTATCCTTCAGCCATTATGACTGTGCACTATAATTATAACAATAATTTCGCTAAAATGCGCTCTGTATATGGCTACAGTTTCAAATCTTACATTAGTGCGATTGTTTGTAGGGAAACACACGGTAACGTAACCTGAGCGTGACGGAATACTCACGAAGTTATTGATATTAAAGGCATAATTAAATGCATTTGCAAGACAAGTGACAGTTACCAAAATCACAATATTTCATTTCGTTTCATATTAACCCCCTCAGTTAATATGAAACGAAATGAAATATTGTGTTTAATTTGGGATTGTAATTGCGTAATGCAAAGCTATTCTTTTCGAGAAATTAATAATACTTATTGTGTTATTTATGCTGTCGACAAGCAGACGATTTTTCAAACAAATAGGAAGCAATGGATTACAAATTTCCTCCAAAACCCTTTGGATTATAGTAAAAAGCCTATTACGCAATTGAGGCGTCGTTTTAGTAGTAAATGTTAATCTATTTTTCGTCGTAATTCTCATCTTTTTTTCTCTAAAACCGTAGCTGCCGCAAATATTTTAAGCACAACAATATCTTTTAACAAGCAGCAGTAACGTCCGTTCCGTATATTTCCACTGAAACATTCCAACATTTCCACATGAAAGGGCGTTTAGATAGGAACAAACCGCGGCCGCGTTCCATTCCCTCCGCCGTATATTTTCATTGTTTGCGATCTATTGTTTGACATCTGACTGAAATGTTCCCGTGTAATTTGGTATAATAACATTTGCCAACACGACTCTGCATAATTGAGTATGCACGTATATATTAAAGCATTTAATTACATAATGTAAGTTGAGCTCAAGTAAAGATGATTTAACTGGCGTCGCGCCGTTTTGGTCTTAAAATGTTGGGCAAACGTTAAAATATAATTGCCATTTTGTCTTCATAAAATGTTCCTTTAAAATTACGATTTATAATAAAAGCGTATTTCTTTTGTTTCGTGTTTCCCTGGCGCTGCTGCTTTGTTCAGTTTAATTAAGTTATTTATTTTATTTACAAATCAAAATATTTACAATATTTAAAAGCTGTCTTAAAATAATAATATGTACAAGTATATAAAAAGGGAGGGGAAATAATCAAAGGGCATCAAAAAATTCGTCCGCATCGCTGTCAATAGGAAACGTGCCCAAAAGGCTGGCAGCATTGCCACGTTGTATGGCAATACTGATTGTTTGGCCAAAAAATAGGCCAGCCCTCTGGTCACGTGAAGAGTCGACCAACCGTTTGGCGATGTCTCGAAATACTACTAGTTTAATTTGATAAACAGTTTTAATCAGAAATATTGCTAAGATGTGTTTTCATTCATATATGATATTCATCAGGATATATGCTAGGTAGATAGTGTGTTGAAAACATAATACAACTAATTTGATATGATAGAAAAAAATCATAAAGATACCTCTAAAAAATTATTTTATACAATAAACACCATACTAATATACTTACATAAAATAATTTTGATTTTTTGTTTGATTATTTTACAAGCAACATACTAAAGCACTAGTGTTTTAATTTTTTAGTCCAAACAATAGATTTTTTGTAAATGCTTCATGTTTTGCAACGCAGAACGAGACACAATAGAGGTTTTATTGTTATTACGTCTGGGGGCGCTTAGTGTCCCGCAAAGTGTTAAAATGAAAATGAGAACTATGTGTGTTAAATTAAAGTCGCCATTAAAGCGGCACACTATATGTAATCGTCAACAGATTGAGAAAGTGATTTCACAACAAACTCTCACAACTGATTCTCAAATACTTCATCATCATCTGCCTGCCTTTTCCCAACTATGTTGGGGTCGGCTTCCAGTCTAACCGGATGCAGCTGAATACCAGTATTTTACATGGATCGACTGCCTATCTGACCTCCACAACCCAGTTACTGGGTAATACGATACCCCTTGGTAAGACTGGTTGTCAGACTTTCGTGCTTCTGACGACCCGTAACGCCTGTCAAAGATCCACGAATGTCAGCCGGGACCAACGGCTTAACTGCTTTCCGAGGCACGGAGGGGTCTCGGTGTTGGGGGGTCGGATTCTCAAATACTTATGACATGATATACACCACGTTATATCCCTCGCTCCCATTTCACAACTCTGCCTAATATAGCATAACACATTAACTATTTGAGCTGAGTGAAGTGGTGAGCGGTAATAACGTGTTACAGTCATGGTTGGAGCGATGTGGGGAACCGAGTGACAATCATTTGTTTAGCAGAAGGTAAGATTTGCAAGGTAGTTAAGACTATTGTTATTATAATTGTTATTATATCTGCCTAGCCTTTTCTCAACTATGTATGGGTCGGCTTCCAGTCTAACCGGATGCAGCTGAATACCAGTATTTTACATGGAGCGACTGCCTATCTGACCTCCACAACCCAGTTACTGGGTAATACGATACCCCTTAGTAAGACTGGATGTCAGACTTTCGGGCTTCTGACTACCCGTAACGACTGTCAAAGATCCACGAATGACAGCTGGGATCAACGACTTAACGTGCTTTCCGAGGCACGGAGGGGTCTCGATATGTAAAGATGGTGACCCATCCACACACTAACCGCGGCAAGCGTAACTAAACCTGATCGATCGACCTGTGCGGCTGTTATTATTTAGCCACGGGCCCAGTACCTACTTAACTATAATAAAAAAATACCACTTTGTGACATACATTATTAATGCTGACTCTCATTAAGCCATCAAATCCAATGCTTTAATATTCCGTCTCACGTTGTGTTTATTTTCATCAAAATAAATGAACCTACTGTATTCGCCGCACAGCTCATATGACTTGATATTTCTTGAATAACGACGCTTAACGAGCCTCATTGACGTGGAATTTCGCCTTTTTTCACGGAACATGTAGAAAAATGTTATTTTTTTTAACTGTACGCAATTTGTGTTTGAGAAATTATGATGTGATTCTTATTCTGATTTTAAGCTTCGAGGTAAAGTTTCTTCCATGTCGCTAATGAGCTACTTCGTGTAAGAAAAATGTTTATGTGACGGTCTTTAAAGAGCCTTGTTTAACATTGAGATGGAGCTCAGTAATAGTAAAACTCTTTGCGAAGAGACTCGTTTATTAAAGTACTACCACTATATCTATTCCAACCGCCGCGTAGCGTTACTGTGTTCCGCATTGGAGATTATGGGTACTCAAAACGGTGAAGGAAAACATCGTGAGGAAACCGGCATGTTCTAGAAATAAAAATTCGAAGACATGTGACATCTACCAACCCGCACTGGGCCCACGTTGTGGATTACAGCCCACTTCCTCACACAGAGAGGACCCCTGCGTCTCAGCAGTGGGAACATTATAGGCTGATTATTCTTTATTTATATTGGGTGTAATAACAGGCATATGAGACCAATTAGCTTTTACCTGCGATGTCACAAGTATTGCAGATAATTATATAGTATGTACTCATGATAACAAACAACTTTTACTATGGGACCAAACCTGAAATCGCGAAAAAAAAAAATCTGCTGTTCAGTACATTTTGACCAGTTAGGCGAACATAAACGAATAAACAGCAGTTTTTTTTCGCAATTTCAGGTTTGGTCCCATAGTAAACGTTGTTTGTTATCATGAGTACAATCACGTGTTTAAGTATCGGTCACTAATTACCAGTCACCCTATATACAGGTTGTCCCGTAAGTCGACGTCAAGCCGGAATCGGGTAACAGGCCAAGTCATAATAGTTATCAGAAAAATATAAAAAACGGGACAACTATAAAAAAGCGACGGTGACTACTTACCACCAAATAAACGCAGTTTAACGTTATTCAGGTGACAAAAATATGTGCATTACCTTTGTTAAGGCTATAGGCTCGCCCCCTATTACGTGGGATCTAAATATAACACACAAAAGGTGGGCGTAGGTACAGTATACACATACCTCTGCGTCCTCTGCATAACCTTCTGGGCAATAGAGGCGTGACATTATTTCACCTATACATGTTAGTGACGTCGAAACGACAATTAATTAAACTTCGTATACTTACTAATGGCATTCCCAATTTACGAACAAAAAATAAAACAAATATAATATAATACAGGATGACGGGGAAACTCGACGTATTATTTGAAAAGGGTTATACTAGAGGTCATTAGCAACAAATGAGGGTCCAGTTAACTAGTGATCAAACTGGATGGTTACCAAGCTGTGTCGGTTCTTCGATTTTTAGAAATTTTCTGACTTGTCACCAAAACAATTAATTATGAAAAAACTACTCCACTGTAAACATTTAATTGCCACTTTACTGAAAGCTGAAAAATTAGTAATCATTTTAAATAAAAATGCTTGCCAAAATCTTACATAGTCTCAGAAATAAAAGGACTTACGTAGCAATTTTTTTAAAATAAATTAATAAATAAATAAATAAATTTTTATTATTGTTTTTTTTTGGTGGACTAAATTTGTGGCTAATGACCTCTAGTATAACATCTTTCAAGGAATACGTCGAGTTTCCCTGTATAATACAAGGCGATAAGGACATGGATGTACAAACTGTACCCGTGAATAACAATGATTAAGTCTCTTTCGTAGGTTATAAAAAAAAACTGCTGGTTTCATAGAAAAGTGCAACGCGGTCAAAGTGTATGGAACAGTTAATTTTTTTTAGGGTTCCGTACCCAAAGGGTAAAAACGGGACCCTTTTACTAAGACTTCGCTGTCTGTCCGTCCGTCTGTCTGTCACCAGGCTGTATCTCATGAACCGTCATAGCTAGACAGTTGAAATTTTCACAGATGATGTATTTCTGTTGCCGCTATAACAACAAATACTAAAAACAGAATAATATAAATATTTAAGGGGGGCTCCCATACAACAAAATTTATATGTAGTGTTAAATATTGTACAGTGGTACGGAACCCTTCGTGAGCGACTCCTACTCGCACTCGGCCGGTTTTTTTATATCCAGCGAATAATTTCAGAATAATGTCCTAAATCCTATATTTTAATAACACAAATAAGGCTGGATGATTGGCAAAAACCATAGCCGCTATCATTAGTGTTTATATTATATGAAAACAACTTTTATTTTTTCATTTCAATGTTTGGATCTAGGTATTTGATGGTTTCAAAATAATATCTAAGTAGTATTGCCAGTGTTTTTATTTATCATCGTATTGTCGTCCCCACTTAGTATTACTCCCAGAATACACATTTTTTACACGCATAGTCGGCCTATACTGTTCCCAATGCTGGAACACAGGACTCCTCTCTGTGAGAGGAAGTGGCCCGTAATCCACCACGTGGGCCCAGTGCGGCTCACATGTCTTCGAATTTTTGGTATAATTATATATTTAATTTTTTCATATAAATGTACAAATTATTATAGTTTATAATGTTAGCTTAAATTATGTAAATATTTACATCAAAAAGTTTTGGTACATTAAATATCATTTGAGAAAATAAAGTATTGGTTCTAGAACATGTCGGTTTCCTCACGATGTTTTCCTTCACCGTTGTGAGAGTAGTGGTGATGAAATAATTTGCACAAAGTAAAGTGTCTGCTTGGATTCGAACCTACGATCCATTAATAGTAAGTTCCAACCGTTACCACTTAGCCACCACTACTCTCAAAATAGCAATTTATTTATGGAAAAGTTATGTTATGTAGCCCACATTAGTTGGAACATGTATCTTGTTTATAAAATATGTAGTGCGTGTGGAAGTTTAAAAGTTAGTTGACCTTCTTCGATCAACAATAGTACTAGATTTCCGATGATGACATCAAAAACGGCCGGAAAAATAAGACCACATATAATTGTGTGGTCTTATTTTAGTTCTTATTTTAAAAATACGTTTACTTTTCAATCAAAGTAGTAAATATATTGCAAACTATAATAAACTTTATGTTTGAGTGTTAAGGTTTATAATCATATTATATGCAATCGCGGCCACTTGAGCGATGTGTTTTTGTTCCTAATCCTTAATCTAGTGCTATTGTTGATCAAAGTTGACCTTGTTGAATTTTATACAGGGTGGGCAAAAAATCGTGGATCAAACGAAACAGGGCGATAGTTTGGGTTACTTGTAGTAAAAAATATGTTTGTGCGAGAGCCCTAACTTGATCTCCTTAAAAGTTATGACAATTTGAGTGTTTACACTACTGTAAACACTCAAATTGTCTAAAGTTCTAAAGTTACAAATAATTTTTCGTGAGCCTTAAAAGATATTGAAAAATGTGCCAATACTGATAAATCATGGGACCCACTGTCATAAAAAGCACTGTTGTAGTGATGATCCTTTTTTAATTTTTTTTTTTTTTTTTACTGTAAATAACCTCAACTATCGCCTTGTTTCGTTTGATCCACGATTTTTTGCCCACCTTGTATAACTCGCCAGTTCATGAATTTTATTAGACTAAATATATTATTCGTGAGTTGGTTTACATACGTAACTTTGAAGTTATTTATAGAGCTTACTTAATAACATTATTTAAACAATGACTTCCATTAGGTTTACAAAGAAATAGTTTACTATGAGACGGGAACGGGGAAGTTTTAGAATGAAAATCGTTATATTTTCATACAAATTTACATAATTTATTCCAAATCTATGTCTATATCTATCAATAAATTGTATAAAAAATGTCACTTTTCGTTTTTGTCTGTGTGACAGCTTAGATCTTCTTAATTATACAATGAATTTTAAGGTCACATAGCCCGAAGAATTGCCAAACTTAAGTAGCAGTGGGCAGGGCACATTACTCGCAGAACAGATTGCCGATGGGGCGGAAAGGTTCTGGAATGGCGATCGCGTTCCGGAAGATGTAGCGTTAGAAAGCCTCCCACAAGGTGGACCGATGACTTTGTGAAGGCCGCAAGAATCCGCTCGATGCGAAAAGCACAGAACCAGTCAAAGTGGCGGTGTTTGGGGGAAGCCTCTGCCCATCAGTGGATGTATTTTGGGTTGAAATGATGCATGTGAATCAGGGGCGAGTCGCTAGAAATGGTTAAGTAGATTTTCTTTACAATTCTCCATTATTGTGTTTATGCCAAAATCGAGCAAGAAGCAATTTACGGGTAGCCCTACAGTAAAACTACGTAAATTTTCTGGCCTACATGCAAGCACGAAAAATAAGAATTATGCACCATAATAAATAACCTCAATTTTACTTATACTTCCATTATAATTTTAACTACAAACTTTAACAACGTAGCAATTTTGCCGAAACTCTTTTATTAAAATGTAAAACGAGCTTACAGTGTAAGGGTTATTCACCTTGCAATAAAACGTGATACAAATAAAGACTCTTTAGCAACACAACTCTACAATAAAACCCTCTAATTTATAATACTATTGAATGATACATCATCTGCCTAGCCTGTCCCAACTATTTAGGGGTCGGCTTTCAGTCTAACCGGATGCAGCTGAATACCAGTATTTTACATGGAGTGACTGCCTATCTGACCCCCACAATCCAGTTACCGGGTAATACGATACCACTTGGTAAGACTGGTTGTCAGATTTTCGGGCTTCTGACTACCCGTAACGACTGTCAAAGGTCCACGAATGAGCTCAACTGTCACTATGAGACAAATACTATTATTTCTATTATTACCGATCTTAATAAGTCTGCCTAACAGACGAGGGGCTGGCAAGTAATTAAATATAGTTTTCTATGCAGTAGTCTGCTCAGTGTGGTGAACGATATTGTGTCCTGACACCTGACTGTTCTGATAAAGGAAAAAATTGGAAAGCTGACGAAGATATATAAGAAAAATAGTATTCCCTACACTATTCCGCTCACATTTCTCTCCTAGCAACATCAAACGTTGAGATTCAACAAAAACACATAAGGAAAACGTGCCTCATCTGATAACATCAAAGCTGCTACTTACATCAGTCTTGTTATTTGTCACGGTAGCAGCAGAAACAAATCAAGGGCCTGTTTATCTGTCACGCGGTTATATTTTTCACGCGCCCTCTGGCCTGAGCTATGCGTGACCTGCGTTCTAATGGCCAAAGAACAAGTTGCCAAGACGTGACGGTTAAGCTGAATTTAGACAGGCGGTTGACGTGTTTTTTAAGGCTTTAATAATGGGAAGTTTTTTGTGGACGTTGTAAACAGTTTTTTTTAGGTAGACGGCGAACAATGGCGTGACGTCAGAGTTTTCTCTATGAATTTATTTTAAAAAATATGAAAGTTGTCAAAATATACAGGGTTATTGGAAAAACACCAACAAACTCTTAAGAGGTCATTGTACTCATCATTATGAACAACTTTTACTAAGGGACCAAACCTGAAATTGCGAAAAAAAATTCAGCTGTTCCCTATATTTATGTTCGTATAACTCGTGAAAATGTAGGGACCAGCTGAATTTTTTTCGCGTTTTCAGGTTTGGTCCCTGAGTAAAAGTTGTTCATAATGATGAGTACAATGACCTCTTAAGAGGTTGTTGGTGTTTTTCCAATAATCCTGTATAAGTACAGTATTTTGTAACCTAAAAAACAACTTCTCTATAGTACAGACACCAGCACATCAAGCTACCCGAAACTGTCAAATTTTCCCAATCAACATTGAACCTTATGCTTTAGCGATAAAGTTGAAAATCCATTAAAGAAATTTGACAGATTGTAGTAGCTTGATGTGCTGGCGTCTGTACTTTGTAATGCACGGCTTGTTTTTGTTAACCTATAACCTACTGTAACCCTACTCTCTACTCTACTCAATTTAATTTTGTTTTCTTCAGCAGTTTTCCAACATTTTGGGAACATTTATGTATCTAACAAAGTAGTGACTATATACTAAAACACATTTTAAACCAAAATTCAATGTACTTAAGTACCAATATTGGTGGAAAATGTAATTTAAATATAATTTTAATTATATAAAACAATCTAAAGCTTTTATGTATAATTAATTATCATTAATTTCATTTCTTTATCTTAACTATTTAAACAAATGGAAATATGAATAAGATTGTTATATTACTAGTAGTATAACAATCGCTATATAGCTTTATATTTTACTGGCTGCCGCGACTTCGTCTGCGATCCAGAATCAAAAGTAGCGTGTGTCCTAACCCAGGTCAAGGTCTATCTGTATGCCAAATTTCATCCAAATCCGTTCAGCCGTTTTAGCTTACTTTCTTATTTATAATATTACTTAGGATTTAATTTACCTACTAGCAGCGCCCCGCGGTTTCACCCGCATAAGTCTCGATCCTGTGGAAATATCGGGATAAAAACTATCCTATGTCCTTTCCCAGGACTCAAACTATCTCTATACTAAATTTCATCTAAATCAGTTCAGCGGTTTAAGCGTGAAGAGGTGACAGACAGACAGACACACTTTCGCATTTATAATACGACGAGTATTAGTTAGCATTTTATTTACGAGTACCTATATCGTATGAGTCCGGTGACGGCCTTTATTCGACGATACACTGTCAAAACAATATCGCAATACTACCAATCACTCCAATTACTGGCCCCCATCACAGTGTCGCATCTGTTGATGGCTCTGTGCCCCTCTTCCGTTGCGTACGAGTCACTTTCTATATCAGGGACCCTACAATAAACATTCGCAGCGCAGTTCATGTGCCGGGCATCGCTCAAGGTTAAAAATCGCTTGACATTTTGAAAGAAACAAAGAATGAAAATACGTTTATTTGTGGTGAACATGACGCAAAAATTAACATAAACACAAAACTAAAATAAAAAAAGATGGTAAGGGAAACATGCGTCACATTGCGTCGTCGTTTTGCATGACAGTTCTTTTTTGTCTTAATGTGTGGTGCCACATCCAGCTCAAATAATTGCGTTTCAGTATTTTGGGGACAAAGCAATAATAGCCTTACACTATCAGGTCGTCAGAAGCCCGAAAGTCTGACAACCAGTCTTACCAAGGGGTATCGTATTACCTAGTAACTGGGTTGTGGTGGTCAGATAGGCAATCGCTCCATGTAAAATACTGATATTCAGCTGCATCCAGTTTGACTGGAAGCCGACCCCAACATAGTAGGGAAAAGGCTAGTCAGATTATGACTATCAGTTTACTTGAGCACTGTTTCACGACAGACAATAGATACAATAACATACCTATAATATTTTTGGCTGTAGTATTAAACTAGGGTGTCCTAGAAGAGCGTTTCCGTCATGTTTATAATGGACGTCATGAAACTCTGTCATTTTCATCAGTATCTGATGTTAAGATGTCAAAAAGCGCTTTGTATTGCACGACTCATAGTGCGAAGCATTAGAGAAATACAGACGCCAGCACATCAAGCTACTACAATCTGTCAAATGTCTTTAATAGATTTTCAACTTTATCGCTAAATCATAAGATTCAAAGTTGATTGGGAAAATTTGACAGTTTCGGGTAGCTTGATGTGCTGGCGTCTGTACTTTGCGATCAATTTTTTTTTGCCTCCTTTCTGCAACTGTTTCTATTGTTATACTCCTGCTAGTACACAGAACCTACTTAATTTATATTACATTGTATAGTTAATTTAATGGAGATTAATTCTGTACTTTTCAAAAATTGAATTAAGTGTGAAACCTGAAAACAGTGTAACTTGCGAAAAAATCAATTAATCAAGTCAATTTTTTTAAATAAATTCGTTTTACCCATAATAGGAGGAACCCTATTGAAAATGGCGTTTATTCAAAGTAGTTTAATTATAATTAATAAAACTAACTAATATAGTATCTATATCTATGATTTTTATACGATCAAATGAACATTATAAGTCGTGCACTTTTGGATTTTCCATTTTTTTTGTTAACTACGGCCGCGTGTAGTGGTCACCGCTCTACAAGGAAACTGTAGCTTTATTTATTATTGATCCATTTAATTCAGGCATCTAGGCCCATAAAAATACATACAATACAATAGTAATATTATTTAAAAATACTATAAATACTTACAACATTATAATTACACTAAAAACTAACGCACACGAAGTGTCTGCGTCGTGTTTCGCTGACTGGTGTCATGTAGCCGGCCACGAAACCGGCGGTACACAACACCCTTCGGCTAGAACTCTTCCTCGAGGGACTTCTCTTCTTCTTCTCTTCTCTTTTATGCCTTAGACGACAAGTGCTCAGCAGCCAAAACAATATCGCATCATTACTAATCTCTCGAACTAACCGCTCCCCCCTCCGTGTCACATCTGTTCATTACTCTGTGCCCCTATTCCGTCGCACCACGTCACTTATCGTCGGTCCTACCTCCTTGTTACACGTCATGAATGTTGATGTCCGTCTAATTGGTTTAACTTTCCTGACTTTCCTGTAATGTTTTGCCGACATAGGGGAATCTGACATTCGCTCCGGGGATGTAGGAGGTACGAAGCTTGCCATTTTCGAGCTCGCGGCATGTGACTCTTATGTCATTGTTATAAGGTATAATTTTGAATGTTTGATACGCGTTCGTGAAATGCAATTACTATAACGTTCATTTTTTATATGAAAGTATTGGAGTAACTTGTGTGCCATTTCAAGTTTTTTGACCAACTGTTAGCATTGAGAAGAGTTATAGCTATAACGGGATAGTCTTATAGGCTTCTGAGTTCTAAGTAATGGGCTAAATCTTTTAAAAGATAATTTATTTGAAAAAACATGAGCTTACAGTACACATTCAAGTTTGTAAGGTAAGGTGTTAATAATCATACTAGCTGACCTTCTGAACTTCGTCCCGCCTCAGAATAAATAATTTTTTTTTCGTGAATTTTTCTCATGTTTTAATAGTTCTTCTCCTATTCGGGGCGGAGACAAATCCAACAAATCAAAGATCATAAAAATTGGTCCAACGGTTCTTGAGTTATAAATGGTGTAACCAACACTTTTTTGTTTTAACCAACACTTTTTTGTTTTATTTGTATACCCCCTTACTAATAAACGCTGTATAGCGTCTGTATAGTTACACAACGCTTTGTCTTCTTTCGAAAGTCAAATTACTGACGACTGAAAGAGAGAAATCGGTGTGTAACTATTCATCTGATATAATTACGTTTATTAGTAAGAGGGAATATTATACCTATAGATTATTATCATGTTCCCAAATATCTGTCACGACAAACAGAAATACCTATGCATTACAAAATCGAACAGTGATGACTACAAATAACATTACCAAGTCCCCGAGGCTCCAACAGTCAAATATAATGAAAGCGAGCTAAAGCCGACTGGCTTAACAGAATCATTGAATTTTAGTCACGGTCGTGGTCCCAAGGGAGTGCGTGGTGGTTGGTCCCCGCCTGCATGATTCGTGCACAAATAGATAAGCACAGAACCAGAAGGCCAGCTCCATGTAATTAACGAAAATGCACGCACACATAGACACGCTTCATGTGCAGCGAGTGTAAGCGCACTCGCGACTGGAATTCGTTTTAAAGTCAAATCATTTACTTCAAATTTTTGCTTACCAATGGTAGAATTTTTTATTGCTAAACTGGGCAAATAAATAGATTCGTGAGATAATTTTACCTGTGATAGCTACTTCCATATAGGAGTGTCTGATATGCAAAGCTATGAGGTATTTGCTTCACTATGGGTAAAGATAAAAGTCTTAATTTTAATCAATAACAGTCTCTAAATTATAGGAATCAGCAATGAGGCGGCAATATAAATTGATTTCTATTGGTCGATAGTCACATTTATTTGTCAAAACTCGGCTTTCCCGAAGATAACCAATGGCATCTTTGACCATGGTCGTAGTATATTATGTCGCAGCCAACCGGTTTAATTAGACGTTTAGTTAATCGCCTAGCCTTTCAACTAAACGGCGGCCGTTCAACTAACGGCCTGAATGATATTCAATTATAGTTTAGGTTGGAATTGTAACCAATCACGCGCGAGCCGAATTTGGTCGCGCAGTAACTAAGCCAGGGCACCCCGACCAAATGGGTAAGGTTAGGTTAGAACTGTGATCAGCCGCGTGCGAGCCGAGAGAGCAAAGCGAGGCGAGCACTACTTTCAAAGGCCAGGTGGTTACATCATGTGTGTATTTCGTTTGTGGTATGGAACTGACCTTCTGTACCTCTCTATTTTGTGTGATTCGTGTTAGGATTGAACTGCACATTCATTAAACCAGGCCAGGCTTTTGACGGTAATTTTGCCGTATTGTTGGGGCCTAATAATAGTATCCATCGTACTGGCAGATGGATTGGAATCGCAATTTGATATTAGCATAATCACCAATACATCAGCCTGCTGATTAGGTATATCACTAGTCGACAGACAGATGTGTGGCTGGGGAGTTTGCTGCACCACTTCTGCACGTCTTCATCCCAGCTAAAATACTAGGAAGTGGTGAAGGGCGGACGCTTTGGGGGACTGTCTTATGTAACTTTGCCCCTGCCCTAACTGCCCCGTTGGTCTCGTGGTCGCAAGCGCGACTGCTGAGCGTGGTGTCTGGAGTTCGAATCCCGGGTCAGGCAAAGTGTTATAGTCGCCGGCACGTAACTTGGCAAGGTTTTGGCGTATTGGGAGTAAGTTAGCGCATGTACACTTAGTCCAACAAGAAAATGGTCGCTTTTATTGTTTGTCATTATACTATGGTTATCGCCATAGATTATTTTTAAACATGTCTGTTTACAAGAAAGCTAAAGAAAGGAAAAACACATCTAACGACTCTTGCCAAGTTACGTGCCGGGGACTGTATTAGGTTTTTCCATTACTCATTTCTTAGTAACAGCCCGGAGTGAAGGAAGAAAGCGCGTTGAGCCTTTGGTCCTGCGCCTCTCGCTCTCTCTGGTCTTGTCGGATTGTGGAGAGTTTGTTGCGCCATTTCTTCTTCCCAGCGTAGTGGTAGGTAGTGGTGAAGAACGGGCGTTTTGGGGGACTGTCTTATGTAATTTTGAAGTTCGATAAAACGTGCTGATTCTCAGTAATTTGTAATTTGATCAAATACTTTTTGATTCGACAGTATACCTATTTTAGCCATTTTTCTTTTTTATTGGTTGAAATGGACGACTTGAAAATGATGTGGAAGGTTTGTCTTCCTTTTAAAGTTTTGCCTAGATTTTAGGCCTTTGTCTCGGGTGACCTTTGGGGATCAAACCTTTTTGACGAGATTTTAGATATTATTATTATTACCTTTGACCAGAATTTGAAATATAATATATAGAAAAATAACAAAAACTATTTGAAAGCCTTGTTGAGTTCTACAATGGTTCTAAAAGTGGTGAAAATTGAACAAAAAAAACTTTTATCACAAAACGCCTTTAGAACTTTGACCAGAATATGAGATAGGTAATTGATAAATAGCAAAAAACCGTTTTATGAAAATAACTTGAAGGCCTTGTTGGCTTCAACAATGGTTCTTATAGTTTTGAAAATACTTAATCTGTATTATCTGGTATTGTCGTGTACTCCCATTCATTCCAGTGCCGTTGTCCCACTGGTGGGTCGAACACGAAAACTTTTTTTAACTGATTATGTCAGTGGATCTAACGGGAATAATTAAGTCATTTTACTTTTAATTCCCATTGGTCCCACTAAATAATTCGAGTCTGGTTGATCAAAGGTAAATAAACACTTATTCTATCATACACGTGCATTGGTCCCGTTTGTCCCACCAGTGGGATGAACGGGAATACACGTGTATTATCATCAAAGTAGGTACCTTAGGTACCTTTTAATATACAAAAACCACATCAATACTCCTTCATAATACAGATACCACGAAGAATAAGGACATAAACCCGAAATACACAAAAATCGTACGAAAAAAATCTTTGTTCTCTATATTTACATTTACAACGCACACACAGACAGTTCGGAAAGGCGTTATTTACGACTAATAGGGCATCAACGATATCGCCACCAGTCTTTGTATACATATTTCTATATCTGCTATAACAGTCATATACAGGGTGCGCTCTTGTGACGATTGAAACGTTGCTCAGAAAATTGGGTTGAAAAAGACACGCCATAGTTGCATTATGTTATTGTGTAAGTATATTATGTATATTATATAAATAGTGTATCTGTGAAATAAAATTTGATTTTTGTTTTACGTAGTTTAAAACGCACGTTTCGGTACATTTTGTGTGTGTTTTTATAGATTTTTGTAAACCATAACTATGCTTTAGCATCACTACAAAAATGAAAAAATAAATAGAGTAATTTTTATAAAGCATATGTTTAATTGAGGTACCTCAAACATTTGCCCATTTTGATGTCGTAAATATTAATGTACCTACACTCTAATACATATCATATATGTGCCTCTTTTTGTGTGCCTGAGATAATTGCTATTTTGTTCTCTAACTACTCCCTAACTCACTAACTGTAGCACTCGCTGGCTGCGGCAGCGATACGATTGGTCACAGTTCTAACCTAACCTTACCCAACCCATTTGGTCGGGGTGCCCAAGCTTAGTTATTAGAACCAAAATTGAGAAAAGGCTAAGTAAAAAGAAGCACATTTATTTTAAAAAGCCAAAGTGCAGTGTGCTGTGCCGAGGTTGCTGATGAGGCTGAGGGTGATGACCAGGTATGCGCGGTCGCTACATGCTGGAGGATACCCCTTGAAGCCTTGTGTGCTGGCTGGCTGGGTGACTTGCCGTTCTTAAGCTTGCGGGAATGATGATGATGACGTCACGCTGAAGTAGTTGCACGAAAGCTGCGCTGAAGTTTATATTCGGGGTCACCAGTACAGAGGCATGAGGAACAGGGTTTAAAGTTCACTCATACTCTACTAGCTTCTTCCCGCGACTTCGTCCGCGTGAAATTTCACCCTCCCCCATTCACCCCCTTAAAGGTTAAATTTCCAAAAACCCCTTCTTAGTGCTCCCCTACATTATAATAGGAAGCCGTGTGCAAAATTTCACATTCCTAGCCCCAGTAGTTTCGGCTGTACGTTGATATGTCAGTCAGTCAGTTCTCCTTTTATATATATAGATAGACAAGGGAGGATCCTCCGGCCAGACGGGTGCCGTGTGTGGTAGGGAACTGCCCGACGATTGATGTCGGGACGTTGTATATTTATGCTAGTTGTGCGGTAAACTCTGCTTGCGAGATGCAGGATTTGCGTGACGTCAGTATGACGCGTAGTTCGCATGTGGCGTTGTAGATACCGCTACAAAGTTTTTAGAGGAGCATTTAATTCTCTTTTTGTAATACAGTCTCTGACTGCATCACATTAACTCCCAAACCAACAGCGAAATAAACAAACAGTAAAATAAAACAAACAAACCCTGATATTTTAAATTAATCCCAAACGTCAAATAAATAATCCCTGCATGTAAATGTTTCCCCTTCACTTACGTATGCACATCCCTGGAAACAGAATTAATGTGCAAACATTGAAATATCCCTTCAACAGCGATTTCTTCAGCGCTTTATTGGTCCCAGGGCGGCCACAATAGTGGCATTGACTTGTTCCGTGATGCATTGAGAGGGTTATATATCACTTTGTTGTTTATTGCATGAGTATTCTTTTATTTATTTCTCCTTGACATTGTTAAAACAGGAGGGTCGGGGAAAAAAAGGGGGGGAGGGAATGGTTAGGAGCAGAGGTGGCCCAGTGGTATCGCTCCCGACTTACGAGGTCGTAGGTTCGAACCCAGGCAGGTGCTTTGCTTTGTGTAAATTATTTCATCACTACTGCTCTCTAAACTGAGAAGGAAAACATCGTGAGGAAGCCGCCATATCCTAGAACCAAAAATTCGAAGACATGTGACATCCACCAACCCGTACCTACTGGGCCCGCGTAGTGGATTATGGCCCACCCCCTCACAGAGAGGAGGCCTGCGTTCCAGCAGTGGGAACGTTATAGGCTGATTATGTTGTGTATTATGCGGGTTGTTGTATGGTTATTTTTTTTTTTTGTTTTTTGTCAATTGAGTGGAATGCCGTCGGCTCCCACGCATAGAAAATAATATTTAAGGATCAGTTGTAGAATTACCAATTTAGATGACAACTAGATATACCTTATTTATCTTGGCATATAAAGTAATTACATATGTAGGTAGGTTACATTGTAACACATTGTAATATTACTCTACACACTATTTTTCCTAAATAAAGCATCCCAAAGTACGAAGTGTTAATTTAAAATAGCACTAATATATTAATTCCGAGATATTCCGAGGTATTTTCCCAACTATTTTTGGGGTCAGCTTCCATCTAACCGGATACAGCTGAATACCAGTATTTTACGTGGAGCTGCTGACAATTCTGGGATATTAAATTTCTAAAACCATCCCGATTTACAACTACAGTCAGGATTGATTCAAACTAGCTCAAGACAGAGGGTAGTGGAAAGAAGAAAGAGAGGCCTTTTTTATTGCTGAATGGGCCCGCTCTTGGCCTAGATCACGCCTGATGGAAAGTGATGGATGAGGTCTATCATGGAACGAGCGTGCCCAGAAGATGCCTAACGCACTGGAACTCCCACGCATCGACGAAACACAGCAGGGTGCTTGCCGCCGGACTCCGGTGGGAGGGTGGTCGCAAACCAAGCGGGCGTTAGCCCTACCACCGCAAGGGAAGAATTGACCAGTCAAATAAGGTGTTGGGTGTGACTGTCCAGAATGCGCCGAGCGCTCGGTTCAGTTGAGTAACTGGCGGAACAAACTGCACTACACGAGGAGGTATCTTCATGTATCCGCCTTTGCCCTTGGGACGATATAGGCCAAAATAAATAATATCCCAATTTATGAACATGCTGTATATCGACGGCGGTGTAGAACAATTTATCACGATGAGACATCGCCTCTGTTGTAATCCTTTTGGGACTAATAATACTACTACAAATTGTAGTTGAAAGATTTCTTGTGTCTCTTAAGTAATATCTTTCTTGCGATCTTTTTCAAAGATGCTGCTTTGGCAAAAGTGCAATGTTATTTTTGTTCAGAGTACCTTGATTTTAACGATTTCAGCTTTCTTTTTATCTTTATCTACACAAATAAATAAAATTGAAGTGTCTGCTTTTAATATCAAAATAAAAGCTTTTTACTAAATAAATGCATATGAAAGTACATACCGTACTTATATATAAAAAAAAAATTTTTTGTCTGTCTATTCCGGCGAATCTCCAAAACGACTGGACTGATTTTGGCGGGACTTTCACTGGCAAATAGTTGGTGTTCTAAAGAGTTGAGGCTACTTTTTTTTTACAAAAAAATTAAAACCCATGAAATCCAATATGTTTTCCGGCCATGCCTGCGATCGAAGTCACGGGCACAACTAGGATTGTAATATTTATAAACGCTTTTGTATTTACAGTGCTATGAACCTGTCTTTGTCAATTTTCATGTAAAAAAATATGAGAATATTTAAGCGCTAAATAAATCCTTTTTTAGTAGAAGTACTACCTAGTCTAATGAATAAAAGTGTACTTAAGATTCGAAGACATGTGACATCTACCAACCCGCTCTGGGCCCGCGTGATGGATTACGGCCCACTCCCACTCACAGAGAGGAGGCCTGTGTCCCAGCAGTGGGAACATTATGGGCTGATTATTATAAGTATATTTACCTCGATTCAAACTTTATTGATTGAGATACTATTTTTAGAAGAAGACGGCTTCTCTGAAGGTATATTGAATTCATAATTTTTTTTTATTTTTCCAGTAGAAATTTATTTTTAACTTCTTTTCTTTTATGACCTCCGACAAAGAAGCCTGAGAAGTCTTCTTCTTATTATTGTGTCGATAATACACTTCTGCGATGTTTATATTGTTAGAGCCCTTTAAGTGGCCACGATGCTTGATTACGGCATCTGTGTCATTCTTCAGGTCATCCAAGGTGCACGTGAAAGGACACTTAGGGCATCCCAGCATTTGTGACATGGTCTGATTAGAGGCTTTGCACTAGCACTAGGTATTGGACAGGTCAGTAATCCCCACTACGACAAATTGTGTCTACAACGGCCTCCTTAGTTAGAAATAAAATGGCACATTATTTTAATACACACATCTATTCTTTTAATATCAAAAACCTGCTTGAACTTCAACAATGAAAATGACACCCACTGTATATTGACCTCTAGCGCAACCCTAGAACCAATTGATCACAGGGACACGACTCCATTGTGACCCGCTCGACACTAATAAAAGCATTGGAGAATTCTCAGACACGATTTAACGATAGATTTATTGTTTTTCTGTCAATTGAGTTGTACATGAAATATTAGATTTCTTGAAGCAACACAATAGACTGGTTGCCTTTGTACTCAACTTACAGCTTTCTTAGGCAGAGAACAAATGAAAGTTCAGGTCTTTGTATTGCACGTACTTTAGCTTTTATCGCCAAACTATGTACTACCTATTAATTAATTTATAATTTTTTATAATTCTTGGAAAACTTAATGCTGTCTTAGCTTCCGATCATTAATAACTAATGATCGAAGTGTCTTAGTGAAATTGTTAATAATAAAAAATATGGCCAATTAGTTTTAAAAATAGGTAAACATATATATAACTATTGTTGTTATAATTTTCCGTATGCAAAAGTTGAGACTATTTTAGGTTGTCAAAGAAATGGTTGTAAAAGTTTTTATTTTATTTACATTTACATTTTAACACCAGATTTAAAAAGTTTGATATCATCTTCCTGGCAACTCCTATTGTATATTCGGCTCGCCTCAATTATTTATGAGCAACTCCTCATTCTTGAAACTCTGCAAATTCATACTAATCTATACATACATACTACAATACAAATAGATAAAATTAGAGTGTCTGCTTGTACTTAATAATAAAATAACCGCTTTTTACTAAATGCATATGGATGTATACACGGTACATATACCAAAATAATATTTTTTACAATATTTATATATTATATATATTATTATTTATTTATGTATTTTTATTTATATTTAAAAAAAAAATCAGCTGTTCCCTACATTTTGACGAGTTATACGAACATAAATGTAGGGAACAGCTAATTTTTTTTACGATTTCAGGTTTGGTCCCATAGTAAAAGTTGTTCATAATGATGAGTACAATGACCCCTCAAGAGGAAAACGGTGATTAAAATTACACCCTGTATAATAAAAACTACACGTTTATCTACGCACTTACATAATATTTTACTTCATAAACTCCCCTAAAAGTAATTATAAAACTTCCTACGAACTATTTTCAGATTTAATCACGTTACTGTAGGTATGTCAATATTGTAGCTAGTACCTACTCGTGACGTCGACCGCTTAGGGCTCGGTATCTTGAAGATATCAGTACTAAGCTGAGCCACGCCGGAGATTGCGTCACCTATCTCAGCCTCTCAACTTATATCGGGATAATCTAGACGAGTCGACGGCATTTCATCTGGGTTTTGAGCTGAGATTTTTCGTCGACGTCTCTCTCAAAATGTGTTTTACTCAGACTCCGTGCGAAATAATCATACATTTATTGTAAGCGAGTCCTCAAAGACTACTGCAGACTTTGAATATTTATGTAGGGATGTATTGTACGTATAGTGATAAATAATTCTGTGTTTTTACTTTAGAATCATCATCATCGTTTCAGCCGAAAGATGTCCACTGTTGGACATAGGCCTCCCCCAAGCATCACCACTTTAACTGGTTCTATGCTTCCCGCATCCAGCGGATTCCGGCCTTCATAAGGTCATCGTATCCACCTTGTGGGAGGCCTTCCAACGCTACGTCTTCCGGTCGCCACTCCAGAACCTTTCATCCTCCAGGCCATCTTTTCTAGAATAGAAGACCAATATGAACTAAAAAAATGGTTTTATGTGGTCTTCAGATTTGCTAAGCTTAGATTGTTAACACAGACTCATACTCGTACATACATAAGTACGGCAGAAATAACTATTAATGATACCTAAGAGGAAAATATTTAAACGAATTGACATTAATTTTTCAGAAGAAAAAGGAAAATGAACCGGCAATAGAAGTATTTCTGTTTTTCCTGGATTTTTTGAAACGTTGTCTGAGCTTTTATTTTTTATAGATCATTACTGCTATGGCCAAGGCTTTTATAGTAATTTTCTCAAATGTGCGGAAATTCAAACTTAAGTGAAATAATTATAAATTCCAGAATTAATGACGAACAATAATAATTGTTTACGTGCCAATATAGTCATTTGTTTCTTATTTATTTTAAACAGCTCTATTTGCAAGCCAGTTCGACATTTAAATAAAATCTTTGATAAGATACCTTCTTGATTGCCATGAATAAAAGTAAAAAATTGTTCCATTTACCTACACGATATATATGAGTTTTTACTGTTATTTATTTGAAGTATTCCCGTTTGAGTACCTATTTGGCCACTTAACTCAAATCTACACTAAAGACAGATATAGATTTTCAAACTAACATTGCCGGCTGCAGCGCGCACGTATGTGACCGGTACAGCATTTTCGATTTATCTCGAAGAAGCTTGTCAAAAACATACTCGAAACAAACATGCTCGGAAATTCGAGCATTAAATGCACCAATTTCCGAGCATGTTTGAGAAAAACACTTTTTACTAAAAAAATAAGTACAGTCAACCACAATTATAAAACCCCACGCACTCACAAAGTACAGTGACGTAGATAATGGTGCAGACAATTTGTCACAAGACAATGCCACAGACCGTCCTCTTTAGACAACTTGAGCCATCGTCATTTATGCTGGGCTGCAGTCACTGGCGCTGCCACGATACAGTATGAATGTTTATATATTTGAGGAAATTGTGTGTGCAGTCACGGCATTGTTCAGCAAATTGAAATTTGAAGACTACGTAATCTTGCCCCGTTATATTGACATTTTTTAAATCTATAGGTATACTACTATTAATAAAGCTGAAGAGTTTGTTTGTTTGTAAGCGCTAATCTCAGGAACTACCAGTCGGATTTGAATAAATATTTTTGCCTTTGATAGCTCAATTCTTGAAGAAGGCTTTAGGTTTTTAACATCACGCTAGGACACTTAGAAGCCGAGTAAAAAGAAAATAAAGTAAGAAAGGAAACGAAGTAACAGCGCGGACATGCGATACGATGCGACGGGTAATCAAAAAATTTCACGCGGACAAAATTACTAATCAAAATGGCAGTTGTGATTTGAATAAACGAACAATTTCAGTTGGTAGCCAATTTGCCAAACTATTCCTTTACGTGACTGTCCAACAAAAAGCCTCAGAAAAAAGTAATAGGTATTCTCTAATTGTTACTTTCAAATTCAAACGGTGTCGGCATGTCAAATCATACCGTCTTATTAGAAAACGAGTTCTAGCTTTAGACCTAGCCTAAACCTGCGAGACAGGTACTGTATTTTAAACTTTATTCCGACGAACGTGAAGTTCTTAATACAAAATTGACAACTTGGACTCGGGTTTAACGTCAGTTTTTAATTGTAATAAGAACTTTGACGGATTATAGTTCGAAATTTAAAAATGACCTAATGGTTTAAACCTGGCTCTAAAGATAAATCTTGTTTTGAAATAAGGCCAGCGAGGTTTAACTTTAAAAAGCAGTGAGTTCATTTTTATAATTGTATGTGGTCACTTGAGTGAGGTTCGAAGTAAAAACGGAACAGCACTGGTTGCTCATACACTAAATCTTTGTAGCAAGGTTCTATTATGATAATAACTATGATAAGGCATGATCCTTATGTCGGAGCAGCCTTAGGGTATTATGCATTTCTAAACTGCCGAGTTGTACTAAATTCATATCCTTATCCCGATTATACTCGTATTGTGTCAGAAATATGCAAAGCTATGTCTGAAATAGCTTATAGGGAAAGAGCCTGCATGCGTTATGTAGATTTTCTGTGACAGTTGGCACGCATGCGTCCATCAACATTTAGCTCAACCTAGCTTCAGATTCTCAACGTTGGCAGGCATTTGTTTCCAGGTGCACCTCTAGTCTATTATCCGAATTATCACCGCCCAGCATTTCCTTGAATTCTCTAAGGGCCAAAGCACACATGCTACTTTTAGCATCGGCGATCAGCGATTTAGCCGCTTTTTAGAAGCTAAATGCAGCTACCAAGCATTCCACACCGCACACTTAAAAACGCCAAACGCGGCGATTCAGTCGCTTTTCGGAAGCTCGACACAGCGTTTGAACGCTACACTCCGCACACATTCGGATGCCAGTCGCAGCGATTTGGCATTTGCCGCGTCCGAACGCAGAGTCGCCAAAACGCGATGCAGCATCGATACAGCCGCAAAATCGCCGATCGCCGATGCTAAAAGTAGCGCGTGTGCTTTGGCCCTAACAGAATAAACGGCACCGCCGAAGCCAGCCACCATAAAGGCAGTGTACCACGAGTGTGCCAATTAAAGTGACGCGCAGTGTACACACTGACGCAGCAATGGTACTAACAATTTATCACTCCTCGAGACAATGGGCGCTCGAGGGACAGTTTAAGCTCACCGCTCAGTAATGCATTTAGCGTACTTGTCGAGGGTGTGTGTTGTATCGTAGATTCCTAGACATGTGTGCACGAAAGAATAACATAATTGTACGCCCGTGGAAATGGATAGTTTGCCAAATTATCTACCATGTCCGAATATTGAATTCACAATCATAACTGTCATTATACAGGGTGGCAGGGACATCGACGCGTAACCTGTTACCATGGTTTCAGTACATGATTCTAAAACAGAAAGAAATTACTGCCATTTTATTTTATTTTTTCAAAATGGCGGCCATGTATGAATCCTATATAAATCGATAGCTGACATCAATGCAAACGGAATATACAGGGTTATTGGAAAAACACCAAAAACCTCTTAAGAGGTCATTGTACTCATCATTATGAACAACTTTTACTATGGGACCAAACCTGAAATCGCAAAAATAAAATCAGCTGTTCCCTACATTTATGTTCGTATAATACTTACGTCAAAATGTAGGGAAAAGCAGATTTTTTTTCGCGATTTCAGGTTTGGTCCCATAGTAAAAGTTGTTCATAATGATGAGTACAATGACCTCTTAAGAGTCCCTATCAATTTCTGCGCGCTACTAGATTAGGTAATTATAGGAGCGCAATGTGTCTGTGTGCGTTCGAACTATAGCTGATAATCGTAGTGTGCGTTGAAGCGTACGATGAAGCGGGAACAAATAATCTTGGTCCGGAACCGCTATTATTAGTACTCCATAGTTTTTACTAAGATTCCGTAATACTGGATGGATTTTATTGTGATTATGACATGTTATGTTTAGGTCCCCTAAATACAATAAATATCGTTGAAATAAAAACATCTTAACCTAATATTCACTATAGCAAAAGCAAATTACAAAGTGTGACCAGCGTATACAAGGTACGTCTGAGACGAATTACACGTGTTATTGTTTACCTAATACAGAACGAAGGGGTCTGTAGTATTTCCCTCGCTATAAGACCGCATACCATGAGAGTATAGTATAGCGAGCCATTTTGTCTTATTTATTTTATTTATTTATTAGGCTTTTCAACAATGAGTACACTGTTACTTTATAATTTGTCTTGTTTGTGTGTTTGTATTTGTGTTTTTGCTCATTGATGATGTTCCAAGTAATATTTGATTTTTGGTAGATTTCTGCCATGTAATTCTCTACAAATACAATTAAAATATTTTTAGACTATAAATAATAGTAAATTATTACAATTTTCTTAATTAAGGTGATTGCAACAATTATTATTTACCTAAGAACTGCACGTGCCTTTCGTGTTTTTTCAACTTTATTCTTTTTACCTTTGATTTTTCCATGATAATAAAGTTCACTTTTTCGACCCATTTTCTAAAAATATATTCACCATATTACTAATAGTACAATACAAAACATTAATAAGTCACACTATTAAAATAAAAAAATAAATATACTTAGTCTCAAAACTGGTCAGGCGTAGTACAAAATCATGCGCGATTCGCTAGTTACGTCGGGAGCGGCGAACGTCACAGGCGACACAGGTCCGTCGTCGAGAAGCCCTCGGGCGCGACTGAATGCATCGAGCGAGCGCATCGGTTTATAAGGCATTATTTAAATATTTTACTACAATTAAATAAGTAGTCTAAATTAAAATATAAAAATTGAGTTTGGTAGATAAACACCTCAAATTTTAAAATATTTAACACTTATTGTTATTTTCAATCAATTCTTACACATAGACGACGGTTTTGCACATGATTTTATTGGAGTTTTTCAGCGTAGTCAACATTTTTTTACAAGTACTAATTCATTAAACTTTAAAAAAATAAATTGTAGACTTACTAATATACTATGTTCCCAATATTTGGGATTTTTTTCAGATTGTTATTTGCTACCAGTAAGCTAAAAAAGCAATTGAAAAACATGGTGTTTCGTGTTTACGTAAAAACGTGTGTTAGATTTTTATTTTTCTTAATTTATATTAAGTAGTTATCAAAATTTTAATTTGTAGACTTACTAGATAAATAGATGATAAATAACTATGCATTTAAAAAAAAAGTAGATAACTTAAGGATATTGAGAAAATTGCGCTGAAAAAAATGGAATTTTCTGTTTTTAGACAACGAAATTGATAGGGACTCTTAAGAGGTTTTTGGTGTTTTTCCAATAACCCTGTATAATAGGACCGAACAGTATTAAGCCGAGTCGCGATTTTGAAATAAAAAAATGGCACTCTGGGAGTGCCGACAGAAGTGAAAACTTGAACAATTACGTGTCTATTTTTTGAATGGTTATATAAACAAAACACAAACAGAATACTTTGCCATCACTCACTGACAAACCGAATACATCCCGAGGACAGCCGAACACATCCGAAGCGGTGTCGGTTCCGTATTCGGCTAAAAAACCATCCCAAAAAAATGCCCAACGCGCCTAAAGAAGCTTTCACTTCAAAAAACAAAATGGTGGGACTGTAGGTAGGTATAACATGGCCCTTCAAAGCCCTTTCTACGCTATCGGGTCTAGAACCATGTGGTGAATTCATGGTTACAGTTTGCGCGACGATTTACAGACGCCAGCACATCAAGGTACCCGAAACTGTAAAATTTTCCCAATCAACTTTAAACCTTATGCTTTAGCTATAAAGTTGAAAATCGATTAAAGTAATTTGGCAGATTGTAGTAACTTGATGTGCTGGCGTCTGTACCTGCCACTCTGTATGATTGGAAGAAATAGCTATAACATGGTTTTGAGGCATGTTTCAATCGGCTATACCTACAACACATTTCCCTGATAGTTCGCTTGATACCATTTCGAGTTAGAAACTTTTGACGTTGATTTCGGTACGGAACTCATTACGGAAGTGTGTTGTTTTAATAAGTGATGAAATAATGTTGAAGGATATCCCCTGAAAACATGATACCCTGAAAATAATAAAGATAATTATGTACTCTACTGTGTTGTCTTTGGTCCCCCCAGCCCTGACATCAAGCAATGGACAAAATTGTCAACATTATAAAATATGCTTGAGGACGAGGCTTTTGAGTACGTTATATATATGTATATTTTATGTCTTTTATTTTTCATTTGTAATGTGAGTTTTGTTTGTGCAGAATAAACAACTTTCCTTTCTTTTTTACTCATGATAGTAATAACAATAGTTTTTATTAATACTATTGTACTTTACTTTACTTTGTGGCACTATACTTTGTGTAAATTTATTTCATCACCACCGCTCTCAAAACGGTGAAGGAAAACATATACAACAAGCCGGTATGTCCTAGAACCAAAAATTCGAAGACATTTGACATCCGCCAACCCGCACTGGGCCCGCGAGGTGGATTACGGCCCACTCCCTGTCACCGAGAGGAAGCCTGTGTCCCAGCAGGGAGAACATTATAGCCCGATCATGCTTATGTTAAATTTTTGCGTTTGCCAAATCTAAAATTAAACTGGTTTATGCTTTATCTATAGTCAAAATTCAAAGTCCTGACTGACTGATATATCAACGCACAGCCTAAACCGCTGGTCCTAGAGACATGAAATTTGGAGGGTGTGTTCTTTGTGAAGATTAGGTATCCACTAAGAAAGGGTTTTTCGAAATTCCACACCTAAGAGGGTGAAATTTCACTCGGACGAAGTCGCGGGCAGAAGCTAGTTATTGGTTATGATACACGTGTCAAAGTTTGGCCAACAACTGTTTATTAAGGTAGGTACTGATATGATAAACAGTTGTGGACTAAAATTTGAGGATTCAATACAGATCAGCTTTACGAGCACTTAATTTTCCTTAACAAATCGATCGTAACTTTTCAAATCACCTCCCAACTCATCATAGGAAGTAGACAAGGCATTGAACTTAAACAATTGAGTCTTCCTTTTAGCGAAGATGTTATTAATATAATGCAGAAAAGTTTTGTCTGGATGGGAGCCAGACTGTGCTGAGTCTTCCGTTTTTTCTTTTAGACGTTTTAGGCTACGACTTTGACTTGCTGTTTTGCGATGTCAGGTTTTGGAGAATATTTGCAGAAAGTCTGTCTCATCATCATTTCAGCTGAAAGACGTCCACTGCTGGACATAGGCCTCCCCCAAGCACCTCCACTTCGACCGGTTCTGTGCTTCATGTGTTTTTTGTGCTTGTCATTCTTTGGGGGTTGCCATAATCGCCACGCTTGGCAGGCGGGTTGGCGATCGCAGTATGGTGGTGAAATGCATAGGGAACGCTGCTGCCCATTCTCCGGTACGACCCTTAATCGCCTTTTACGACACCGACACAGTATTATATAAAGTTCCATTCACTAACCATGTTGTTCCACCTAGGTTTATTGTAACTGAACGAATTATATAGCTTTCAAACTCAAACTCAAAGCATCTATTTCAGTTAAACCATGTACAGGCACTTTTGAATTGTCAAAATTAAACTGGGTACATTATCCTTGTTGCTTTTCTATATGTGAGAACAATGTAAAAAAAAAAAACACAAATGAAGAAACAATTCAAAATATAAGATTAAATATAAGCATTGGCAGTTAAGAGATGACCAGTCTCAACCGACGGCGCCCGTTCACGAACATGACGCGTGGATCAGCACCATCCAGCTCAACCATTTTTTAACTTTTAATAAGTAGTGATTACCTACTGTAACTACCCTTGTAAATGTCGTTGGTGTACCTTGGTTAGTAAACAAATGAATGAATCAGCAACTGAAAAATGAAATGTTCAATACAATAATAAAAAAATACTTACCCCCTTACTAATAAACGTATTATATCAGATGAATAGTTACACACCGATTTCTCTCTTTCAGTCGTCAACAATTTGACTTTCGAAAGAAGAAGACAAAGCGTTGTGTAACTATATAGACGCTATACAACGTTTATTAGTAAGGGGGTTCGTTTAAAGGACTGAGGGCATAGACAAAGTGACATTCTATAAGCGACAAAGTTCATTGAAAAGAAAAAAAATTATCAGACTGACATTAGAAACAAAATCGTCGTAGAAATACGTAAAGCTTTGAAAGCGATTGCCACTTTTCTTGGTCTCTGTCCGCGAGTTTTTGACAGAGAACTTATCTGACACAATACGTAACCAACCAACGTACAGACGCCAGCACATCAAGCTACTACAATCTGTCAAACTTCTTTAATATACCTATTTTCAACTTTATCGCTATATCATAAGGTTCAAAGTTGATTGGGAAAATTTGTCAGCTCCGGGTAGCTTGATGTGCTGGCGTCTGTACCTTGCAATTTTAGTATAATAATCCCATACAAAACCACGTTGCACTACCGCCTGCAATCACAAGAAAAATTCAATTACCCCAACAGTTTTACAACCTGAACGTAAAGATAAGAAATCGTTGCATTGTTTTCATAACAAAATCAATAAGCCACCCTCCACAGCCCTCCACCAAAAACTGAAACAACTACCACACAATCCATTACCTTGTTTTCACCTTTTGTTCAAAGTTTCGTGCTAAAACAGCAATGTACAACTATCGCTTCGTTTGTTACAAACATAACAAATGTTTGACATTAACTGGGTCGCTAGTGGCGCGAAGTTAGCGTTGTTTGGAAGTTTGCCAACCCTGAATTAGGGCATGCACTTCATTAAGTAAATTGATAAGAGGTAGATACCGCTACTGGGTCTGTTTAGAATTCAACTGAATTGAGAATTGGTGACGGCGCTACCTGTCGTATTATTGAATTTAGAGGATTTTTAAGAGCAAGGCCTGCACTCTAATTCCGTAATACACTATTAATTACAATCTGAATCATTTTGAAGGATATTGCTAATTCATTGATTCATAATTGTATTCCAAAGTCTGCTCAACAACGTAAATAACGCAATGAATGTTGTGGAACTGTCCAAATGAAAGCCATTCCTACTGCCAGGCTACGTAAACACTGACAGGTGACCTAGAGCCTAGTGAGTTAACATCCTTCAATACACGAAGCGTCTAGCGAAGGCGCCAAGCGCGCAGTGCGTGCGGCTGGTTGCGAAAATTCTAGAACGTTCGGTTCGGTTCGCTACTCGCAAGGTGACTCGCTAAGCACCTGTCAGTGCGTGCATACCCTTACCCCGCTGTTAGAAATCACGTTCATTTTTTAGTGTTTCAAATCGTAGGGACCTAAATAATATTAAACACACCAGCCAGTCATTGTCTTAGTTCTGGGTAAAGACCTCTGCCCAATATATTAACTCCTAGTTTAAGTACCTACCTGCAGGTAATATTTTGTGTATGATTTTGAGTAAACTTCTTGAGTTCCCGAGCAATCCCAATATCAGAAACTGAAAAATTCAAACTTGCCCGAAAATTTTCCCTAAAAACCTGACTTTTCTACCGTTTTTGACAGGTTGAGACTCTTAAATTTCCTCTTTAACCTGTCATAAATTGTTGGTAAATTATTATGAAAAACCTCCAAAGCATGAAAAGAACCCCTCTACTTTTCAAAGGACATTGAATAAAAACAATACAATCTGGTAAAATGAACCTCCATAATACGCCCGTCATTATACTATCTTCATAATTTATCTCGCGTTGACAATGAGAGAAAAATTGCATATTGTTATTATTTGATAAATGACTACTATTGTTCATCTCGACGATACGGAGCGAACGGGGGACAAAGGATACGGGCCTTTTATGATAAGAAAACAATGTAATAATTGTGAAATTATATGTATAATTCATATATCACTTTTCTGGGGTGAGTGATTTGGGCACCGTAATAATTCTCGAGATGTGGATGTCCTAGGAACAAAAACCGAAGACTTATAGAACTGTCATCCAACCATGGTGTGCTGGATTTGGCCGTAATCCAGCATAAGCATAATCAGTTTTATAATTTTCCCACTGCTGGGACACAGGCCTCTTCTCGGTGATAGGAAGTGGGCTGTAGTATAACGGAAGGTTATAACGGACATCGCGAAAATCTGTTATTTTCACCAGTATCTTTTTTTTTTTTTTTATTGCTGAATGGGCCCGCTGTTGACCTCGATCATGCCTAATGGAAAGCGATGGATGAGATTTTAATGGAACGGGCGTGCCCAGAAGATGCCTAAGGCACTAGAACTGCCACGCATCGACGAAACACTGGACTCCGGTGGGAGGGTGATCGCAAACCAAGCGGGCGTTAGCCCTACCACCGCAAGGGAAGAATTGGCCAGTCAAATAAGGTGTTGGGTGTGACTGTCCAGGATGCGCTGAGCGCTTGGTTCAGTTGAGTAACTAGCGACACTACGACCGCACGTGGCGGTCACCGCTCTTCCTAGGAAACCGTTAGCTTTACAGAAACCAGGAATAGCGTTTGATCGTGCGAGGTCAGCTTTAACGTTATGCCATGTTTTTAATAATTAAAATTAAAAGCATACATTTAAATGATAAAAGTGTCGACAGCTTGCAGCAGGTCATCGTACACATAAATTTCTTGGCACTGTATGCGTCCACATAATTCCACTTTTTATTGCATTCTGGATACTAAAAGTGTTTCCTTTTTTTAGATAGGTAATATTTTAAAGCATGATATTAAAATAATCACAAAGACTGTACGGCTATTATAATGTTAGTTATTTTATAAATGATAGATCAAAATTAATTATATGTATCATTATTATTTAGACACAAGATTCGGGAATCTTGTGTCTATTAAAAAAAGCATGCTGTATTTAGTTACTTCACAATTGCATATCAACCTGTGGACTGAATACAGCAAGTATAGCAACTGTCATTAATTTCAAATGATTGGACCCCTGGGTGACATTAAAAGTGACTATTTATAGTTCTAAGCAACAACACACACACACACACATCCTAACAGGGTAATGGGAGCCTACTAAAGGAATATTTTCATAAAAACCACATTTGTTAACATTCTTATAAATTTTAATTAAGAACTCTTATATTCATTATTAATGTATATTTTAACCACAGTTATAATCACTTACAGACTTGTATTAGGGTACAATAACGATAAAAAAAAAACAGTCGCTCTCATTACCCGACACATGCGGGTAATGAGAGCCCGTTTAACGCTCACATGGGAAATGGGAGCTATAATTTACTCTTTTCCGAAAATTGAACTAAACATACTTTAAAATATGTGATCTTAGTAATTAATACAAAGAACTATTTGTAACACAAATAAAACAATCAACTTAGTAAATAAAACAAAAAAATAAAGATAATAGAAAGATGCTAGGCTACCATTACCCGCTGGCTATTATTTTGAAAAGTAATAACATAAATATGTAATTTTACTTTCAATCTCAATTTAACCAATTGGGCTTGTTAGTGCATGAATCTAGGGATATAATAAGCATAAACATAATGAAAAAAGAATATAAATTCATGCTTACCTCGGCGCTAGCAATCAGAGATTTTTTATAAGTGTGGAGTGAAAATCTCGTGACATAACGCATGTCACTAACGGCTCGTCTTCGTCAGGCGAAGTTTTTCAATGGTTGACGAAAGCGGTCATGTGTTAAAAAAAAAATCTGCCTACTTTCCGTTCAATCACTATGGCTCCCATTAACCGACCGCTCTCATTACCCTGTTCTCCCCTACACTCAGTTTGTAAGGCAGTGGAAACATGGTAAAAACACATGGAGTAAGAAAAAACATATTATTCATTGTATACCAATTTGTGATCAGCGGTGTAACAAACTCACAATGTTCAATAACATTCATTGCGTTGTTTACGTTGTTGAGCTGGCGAATTTTTCAAACATAAGAAGCAATGGACTAGGAAATTCCTTCAAAATCCTTCGTATTGTAAAGAGTGTTACGTAAATGGGTGCTGAATACCAATATTTAGCAGAAAATTTTCAAAAGTAACTAAACAACCATTAACAGAAAAGCAAACCAAACAAAACAAACCAACAGATATAACAACCTATTACACCAACAACCACCCACAAAATAACAGCAAAAAAACATCAACAGTACCTCTTTAAAAAAAAAGAAAAGCCCGCAGAAAGAGGCCGGGCTCGTTCGTGTGTAGCCGATATGTCCACAAATTCTGGCAAAAAGGCTTGTTCCAATAAAAAGTCTGTGAGATATTGCGATGGTCAATACTGGCCAGTAATACGAATTCTGAAATGAAAATGCCGAATCGTATGTGGAAGATGGGATTGATTATGTACGTATAGGAACTTTTTTCGTGTTGGATGTATAGTGAGTGATTGATAGGACTTTGGTAGACTGTTGGTATTTTTTGAATTTGGAATGGTTTTTCTTTAGGAACTTACTTAATAAGTAGACTTTAACCATGTTATGGAAACGCTAATATGTGTTCAGCAGCGTCCTCTTTATTTGAAAGTTAACATGAAACACTAACATAGATTTTTGTTTATTTTTTTTTTATTATAAATATCTTTAAACCTGTTACAGGTAAGTTCCTGACATGTTGCGCCGACCCCAAATAAATTGGGAAAGGGGCAGGATAATGATAATAATGAGGCTGACAGGTAAGTTCTTGATTTCTCATAAGGGGCTAAACAATGGTTAGCAAGAAACCTACCTAAGTTCTGTTGTTGACCTTTTTTTTTTGTTTTCGGGGGGAAACTTTCAAAAGGCACCCGACCTCCGGGGATGGAGGTCGGGGAGTGTGGGATTTTTACCTCACTAAAACCACCCCGGTGATCACCATCAGCACATAGGGGTGGTCCCGGCTTCTCTTAAAAGATCAATTCCGGAACCCCCCCGTGCAACGCCTGTAAGGTACGTCGACTTATTAGCGTGGATTCTATGAGTATGTGATTCCATTTCACGAACACGATTTGAAAGCCTACACAAAGCTTCGAAATGGCAACAATTTCGGATTCCGAATGCAGCCGTTTAGATGCTCGAAAGTACAGTCAACAAAAGAGATAAGTATGCAGGATCGTCGGATTTAGTTGAAGTTTAGTAAAAAACGGATGGATGTTGTTGACTGAAATTTAATTGTATAATTTAGCTGTTTGTTTTCTATTAATAAAATTAAATTTTATTCGAGAACATCCATCGGTTTCTTACTAAACTTCAACTATATCCGACGATCATGCATACTTATCTCATTTGTTGACTGTACATCAGCCTAATCTTAAAGCTGTCTTTGTTTACAAAGGAATGAGCAACCAGTTAAGTAACAACTAAAATAGCTAATAATAGGTTTAGGATGCGTGACCAACGACATGCTACCTCAACCGGTCGCGCTCGCGCATCCTAAACCTTATAGTATTTATGTATACTTACGTCATTCAACCTACTATTTAGCTATTTACTTGTTTACCATTTAATGTTATAATTCTTATACGTGATCATCATATTTATACAGTCCACTCATTTTAACTCTCTACATATGTACTATCGTCGCGAACAGTATCGTTTGCCCATTGTTGCTAAGTATGCACAAATTATTCAATAATTAACAGAAAAACAGACATAAAAATTACAGAAAAAAGTGTGTCGTTGATGTCTGAACTAATGAATGAAAATCATGGTATTCAGCTGCATCCGATTAGACGAGAAGCCGACCCCAACATACTTGGGAAAGGCAGAAAGAAAGTTGAATTACCCGAAAATACGATTTATTCCGGTCTGACCTCCACCCCCCCCCCCCCTCCTCGATCCCCTGCCAGTTCGTCATCTGTTTTAAACTCTGGCTATAAAAGGTTATTTTATTCCTTTGTTTTAATAGAGGGCTTCCACTATTCTCTCAAGAGATTCGTAACAAGCGCACAGACCTTATGTAATATGCATTCTGAATAATATCTTTACTCTTAGTAGTTCACACAACATTGTGGGACAATGTAATCGTAGTATATAAAGTAGTTCAAAGTTCTTCGGTACTTTCTACTTGTAATGGTGACGTCACATGCCGCAATAGTTCTGTTATTTTGTGGGAGACAAACAAATTAATGTTGAATGGGTTGAGAAATAAGTTTTTGGTTTCAATTCATGAATCTCGATTTCAAATAGGTTAGGTTAGAACTGTGGCCAACCGCGAGATCCAAGTTCGTTGCAGTTAATTGGCTATGTCGTATTTTAGGACAACAAAATGGGAATTATTTGAAGCTCACAAAAAGAAGCACATTTATTATAATATTTCAGTGTACAGACGCCAGCACATCAGACTACTCGAAACTGTAAAATTTTCCCAACAATTTTGAACCTTAAAACTTTAGCAATAAAGTTGAAAATATATTAAAGAAATTTGACAGATTGTAGTAGCTTGATGTGCTGGCGTCTGTACATTAATAAACTATTATTATTATTTTGCTCTTTTATTTAATTTAGGATATCAAAATATAAATTATTTGGGTTACGGTTAAATATATGTAGGGGGTTTGTATGGATGACGGAAAAAACTTCATTTCTTGATAAATTCTTTAATTATTTTCCAAATCGTCTTACAAAAATGAGAAAAGCTCGATCGCCATCTTCCTCCATTCTCCCTTTCTCCTTCCCACACATACTCTCTCATTCATTCATCGCTGCGTTCATACCCAATTCGTTTTCTTAAAATTATGATGCGTTCCAAATTAACATACTACATACATGTCAATCGATAATAGTAGTTGGGCCAAACTACTATTATCACAAAGCTCTGATTTTAATCCTCAATACGGGATCCTACTAAGAAATCCCTAATAAAAACCCATCACAGGTTTTCCGACATGCAGATCGAACTTCGGACCCTATTAGCCTTCAAAGCAAGAGTGAATAGGCATCTCCTGGGCTTGCGCAGTCCATCATAGACCTCATCCATCGCTTTCCATCAGGCGAGATTAAGGTCAAGAGCAGACTCATTTCGCAATAATAAAAAAAATCTAAGTTTTGACCAATAAGCCCAGAAGTCATACTGGCAACCACTACAACATCGAGGTAACAACCCCACTACCTAACTCCTAACTTAAAGTTCCCTAGCTATAAACAGTAAGTTACTTCAACTGTAATTGTACCACCCTGAACGATATACTTATGGACTACGTAACCCTGAGAGCCACTTGACCCGTTTGAGTTCTTTTGTGACTTCTCACCTTTGAATATACGTTTATTATTGAGTCATACACTGCACAAAGTTTATTTACTCCTGGGTTCATGCAGTGGTTTATTCACCATGATTGTGGTATTCATATTCTAAAGGTTTGTACTTAATTGGTACAATTCTATCTGTATTTTTCAGCGTTTTAAGTATACCCAATATTTCACTGTCTTCTTCTTTGTGTAAATAATTTTCTTTTGCATAATAAAATACCTTTTTATCACATCTATTCCAAAAGAGCTAGTGTATTCTTCGTAAACAGGGACTAAAATTGCTCTTTAATCTCTAAGGACTAAAAGTGATTTGAGTTTGGAATGTGGATATTTTTTGTAAAAGTTCCAATCATCAAAGAGATCAATTACGGACATTGTATGAACAAGTAACAGGCTGTATGATAAATCAAAAGGCGCGCAAACCATATTAAAAAAAAAGTTTGTGAAAAAATAAAAAAACGCGCGAAAAGTATTATGCCTTCGTTCGTAATTGTTTACTCAAAATGTTATGTAAATAAATAAACGTACTATTCTTATTCACAAGTTGCACTTACTTATTTTTTTAAAGTATAGTGTCCACCTCGGAAGCAACACTATTTTAAGCTCGAGTGACGTACTTTGAATCCCTCGCTGCGCTCTGGATTCAAAGAAACACTCTCGCCTTCAAAATGGTTGTTTGCTCCCTTGGCAAACAATCTACTATTATTATGCAGCTCGAGACCGCCAAGACTTAAATAAACTTTATTAGGGTTCGAAAAATCTTTGAAGATTTTTTTGTGAGGTTATTGACATGCTGGTGTGTGTAGTCACTCGAAATATCAGTTTAAAAAACAGTTTTTTTGTGTAAACTTCACAGACATCATTGGTATCTATATCTAAGGAATCTAAACACGACAAAACAAATGAAAACTGAGTATCTCAACTCATACTTTAATACCAACAGTACCAGCGGTCGTTGACGCCCATAAAAAAAAACACCGAATCTCTTTTATTTGATCTTGTGTAAATGTCGATACCCATCACATCTGCAGTGTTTCGCTAGCTAATTTCATTTGACCCTGTATCAGTTCAGTGTAAAAAATAACATTACATTCTACGGTATGGTGTTTATTTGCTCCAGAATTTGGCTTCCATACTACAGGGTCTGGAAGAGTAACAATAGTGAGCAATTAGTGGGTCCCCTTCTTTGTTTGTTCCCGTTACACAGAGCCCGGGCTTCCGTAGCCCCATCTAGGATGCGAGGCAATATATCACGATCCTTGTTACAACTGTAGGACATGGCTTTTGATATCAATAGACATGGCTTTTCATTGAGGTGTCAATTTTTGGTAAACAAATCTTTGTTAAAATCAGTTACATATTTACTTATCTCCAAATAACTCCCTCAGAATCGGAATCAGAATATTTATTTGTGAAACATAGGTATTTACATAAAGGTCTTAAGTTAATTATATGGGCGCTATGTTTTGCCGTAAAGGCGTACAAATATTGTAGAAAATAAAAGCAAACAATAAAACTTATAGCCTATTTGGTGCTTTTAAGCAACTTTTATGAGTACAGACGCCAGCACATCAAGCTACCCGAAACTGTCAAATTTTCCCAATCAACTTTAAACCTTATGCTTTAGTGATAAAGTTGAAAATCTATTAAAGAAATTTGACAGATTGTAGTAGCTTGATGTGCTGGCGTCTGTACTTTAAATAGTACAATGGCAGAAATACGAGACAAACCCTAATTTGTATAAGTAATAGAAAAACAACGGTAGGTGTCAGATTTGGCTGACAAGCTAAGTGTCAAGGATAAAAAAATGGAAAAACGTAGAACCATCTTCTAGGAATAATTATTGAAGTAATATTATGACAAACTGGTTGCATTTACTCGTCCCAGCAATACCTAAATATACATACATACATAAAATATACCTAAATATAATTTAAAAAAAAATATCTGATCTGTAAAGAAAAACTGTTTCAATTAACCAACTAACTAAACCCAAAAATCAGTAAACCATTCAATCGTGGAGTAGGAAGGAAAATGAACAACATACGTATTCAAAAAAGTAAAAAACATCTTTCATTGGTTACCTGCGTCGCTTTGATATTTGATTAAATGCTCTGTTTACGGTACAGGCTCCTGTACGTAAGCCTTTGAAAGGTTTTCTCATGTAGTCAATAGTTACTTATATCTAGCTTTTTATTTTTATTCTCATAGAATAATAGATGAAAGATTTTATATTTACAGATATTGATAAAAGAATTATATAACATGTGATGAATTATATTTACTTCTGTAAATTTGTTCAAAAAATACGATCAGTGTTTCTTTTTTGACCACTCTGAGAACAAAAACTCATACAAACTCAGAGGTCTCTTTTAAATTCCAGATATTGTCTTGGCCAGGCCATAATATATTATGAGGACCATGCTGAATCTGTGTATGTGCCTGTAAATCACTAAAGACAATGAATGCTTCTTTTGTTTTCATAATTATTGACAAAATTAAAGCATGATAGATGGCAGTAGGTAACTTCAACTGTTGCCTTTGAACCCTGCAATCTCGACGGCAATCCTTACCATAACGTAACGTTAATAACGTTAAGAAAGCGTGATTCATATTCATATCTCCTATTTGGAATCTGATTCATGTCCATATCTCCTATTTGGAATCTAAAAACCGAACACCTACTTCCAAAAAAAAAAACCTGGTAGTCGCACAATTGAAATCACAGATCATTCTTTCAAACATACTTAAAAAACCTATATGTACTACACCCGTTTTGAATTTACCAAGAAAATCGCCCCAAAATAACCCCCATTCAGAAAATATCGTTTAAAAAAACCCTCATTTCCCCAATAGAAATATTTGTGAGCATACAATAAAGCATCATTTTCAATAAATCCAGTTCATATAGCGAGTCTATTATTCGAGGAGCATCCCAACCGTCCAATCACATTTTCTCCCCTTATTGAATCGTAAAACCATTGTGTTGTAAGGAGCGGATCATATTCTGATTTTTTGGGGATATTTTAATAAACAGAAATATATTCGAGGGACTATTAAAAAGACTGCCCATTTGTCGGGCGAAAATAAATGTTTAAAAGTCTAAACAGGTATTGAAATTGCGGGAAATGGCCTTTATTCACTGAAAATACATATTTGAAAAGGATTTCTTTGGTTTCTATTTCGTTGCAATGTTTTAAACTTTATTGAAGTGTATTTTTAGTTCTGGTATTCTTTACTTTAATAACGAGTATACATACATGCATAATCAGCCTATAATGTTCCCACTGCTGGGACACATGCCTCCTCTTAGTGAGAGAATATAACGAGTATCGAATTTTTTAATGTTACGATTTGTTGGAAAACATGGTTTTCTATATCAATCAAAAACAACAACTCATTACACTAACACTAGTGCAAGATGTTTTAATTAATAGTCTACATGAAACCAACACTAATACCTATGTTTGCAAAGCAATAAATGATTTGATTTGAAAAATTTAAGTCTTACAATTTTCATCTTAAAGATTGGCCCAGATCGCGATGAGTTGATAATGACTCCTATTCATAAAATTGTATCCAAACATATATAATTTTGTCTTCTCAAGCATGGTCAAACAACTAAAGGACATGGATATTTTGTGGCCCTGCACGGACAAAGACTTAAGAATGTTAAAAAAAAAACTTATAATAGGTACTTGAATTTCTATCATGACTTTCATTTCTCCGCAGAGGTGTGTGGGAAAATATCAATTTAAAAGAGTAATAATTTGTTTGTTTTATTTTGATTAGCATCCGTGAGTTTCAAATGTTGCAATTATTTGAAATAAAATGGTAATTAGTACATGTTCATCGTTCGAAACGACATGTATTTACCTGTATTTTTGATAATAGAGTAAGAAAAATATATATTTTTATGCGCGTTTAGTGATAACGGAACTAAAAGTAAAAAAGAAACATTTTATTTTATCTCTTTAATTAAAAATCAATAGATTATTTGGTTCTTCAAAGTAATGGAAACACTATCTTCTTCTGTTAAGGCAGTTACAGACGAAGCAATAAAATATGTTTTCAAACTAAATCTTAATCGATATAGTGTTTGAACCAATATTCACATAACATCACGCCTGTAATCCTCGAAGGGTTAGGCAGGTAGAGGTATACCTATAGTACACCGCCATTTCACCAGTTATGTTCAAGTCCCATGAAACAGAGGGCGAGCCTATTGCCATCAACCGGGCAAAAATCCAGACTCCGGGCTGCTAGGTACTGAGAAATTCAATACAACATAACATAAGTAAGTAACAGATCGTTTCTAACAGATATTTAGTGCAGGACATATTATTGTATTATTATAGTAAGGTGATTTAAAATATATTTTGACATATTTTTGTGACGTTTACGATATTATACTTTCTGTTATTATAAACACATACACAGCTATACCTATGACTGCACCTTATGTATACAACACAATATATCCGTTCTATTATAGTGACGCGCCTAAATGACTAGATGTATGAACGTGGACAAAGCAAAAGAAGTAAGTAGGTAAGGGTCGTAATAGTAGAGGGCGTTTTATAGTTTCTGCCTTCCCGCATGGCAAAAGCAGTGCAGCAGTTTATGTATGTTTGTATACATAGGTATTATAGCTAGGTACGTGTGTTAAGGGTTTTATGTCGATTGTCATGACAAAGTCAAGATATTTGTCTTTCATTAATGATTTGACAATTTAAGTCATTCCTGTCACAGATTACTAATTCGTATGTGTAGGTTCTTGTGGCTCGCATATTGAATAATTTCTTTTGGTGTTTTACGACGACCTTTGGCTTTGTTTCTGTTACTGCTCTCTCGACCAACCCCGGCTTTCACAGACACAGACAACTGATTTTGCCCTATTTCTGATGGAGAACCAGCGCTGCACTAACTGTGGTATAGCAATGTTTTCGCATAACGAGGCATTTTTGGGATTCGGATGAAATTCAATCTATTATAAGACAGTGGATTACTCCGCGATTATTGAGTTTTCAGTAACGGCTTCAGCACGTCTTTTAAGGGTGTAGCTATTTGTTTATACTTATGTAGGTTGTCTTTTTAGGTCACTGCGTCTGATAATGTGTGCCATTCTTGCTGGTTACTGGCTAGGCAAACATTATCACAGTCTGATACAAGTGGAATACCAAACCCTAGTGTTGGCCATCGTAATGTGTGTGTAAACTGTGAAAGATCCCTGATACGTGTTCGTTTTCACACACTGACACGTAACTCTGAAAGCAATAGACACATTCATGATGTTATATCTGAATGGATTTGTCCTCAACAAGTTGGTTTGTGCTTAAATATTTTTATACAATTATTATGTTATGAAATGATAAATTATGAACTTTTTCGTATACTTAGGTGAGACCGACAACCTCTATTTGCCACCCATGCTGGCAACAAGCTTACAGAGCGCAATCCCCAGTATGAGTACCTAGGCGGCCCAACCAGCGTCACTGACGGCGGTCAGCAACAAGAAAATATAAATGTTCCACCAGTCCCCGAGGTTCTACCGTTCCCTGAAGTTCCACCAGTCCCTGAAGTTCCACGTGTTGAAATATTTCGTAAAGTGCTGATTCTCAGCCTAATTTGAATAAGTAAATGACTTTTGATTTGATTTTCTCATACAGAGAAAGAACGAGCATTGATCACCACGATTATTCATATAAAACATTCTAACAAACGAAAGAGTTTTCTTTAAAATAATAGTCATCATCATCATTCATCTAAAGAATTCCACTGCTACTCATAGGTACCTAAGCCTCAGATGCTGAACATATATGACCTGGTAGAAGTCCCTGGAATTAATTTTATGCGGTCTATGTGACACACGTAGTTAAATATGATTCAAAGTAAATAATAATAATACCAGCCTATTATTGTCTCATCTCGTACAAAAGAGACACGAGCATTGCACGTTTGCTCACGACAGGGTTGGCGATGTCAGACTTATTTTAACTAGAAGTCCAGGTTTCCTCACGATGTTTTTTCTTCACCGATGTCAGTAATGTCCAAGATAATCTCAGAAACTACATATGAATTGAAAAAAGTCACACTGGTACTCCCGGAATTGAACCCACAACCTCGTGCATGAGAAGCGAAGCATTAACCACTGGACCATCACGACAATGATGTACATGCCTACTGTATTTAAACGTCAAAAAATCATACCAGAATTTTCACCTAAAATGTTTTATATCTCGTCACCACCGACTTCTGGAGTAATAAAATATAAACAGGACTATTAAATACAAATATTCCTTCATGATATATATTGTTTCATTTATGTCCATGCTGGACCAGACTTGTATGGGAGCGTTATCCATCTCCTTTACTTAAAAACAAAAGACAATAACAAAAATTTAAATTTCAACTCATAAGCTAGCTCATCAAATTCAAAGACGTGTGTAATCTATCAAGTACCAACCTGCACTGGGCCCGCGTGGTATATTATTATATAGATTACAGCCCACTCTCTCTGGAAGGGAGGAGGCCTATATCCCAGCAGTGGGAACATGCTATTATGCTAACTCATAAGCTAAGTCCAACTAAAAAAATTGCCCTGAAAAGGCCAAACAAGAGGTCCACATTAGATTTCCGATAGAATACGTCCAGCTCGGAATTAGGGCAGTCCGCCTGGCACTCTGCCAGGTGATCTCGACCTGTGGAATTATGCATGAGACCTATAAGCGTCCAAGTTGTTGCAGTTATGAACAAATGATAATATTATTCTAGGAATAGTTTCTGTCTGGTTAGTTCATGTTCTGCTTTTGTGATGGACGTTTATTTTTAATGCAATTTTTCATTTGTTTTTGCTGAACGTGTATTTGTTTTGTCATAATATTGTTCTAGTTTTAAAAAAGAACCAACCCGCACTGGCCAGCATGGTATACAGCCCGGCTGCCTCTCACAGAGAGGAGGTCATACACAGGGGGCTGTTTTAGCAGTGATGTCATTAAAGGCTGATAATAATATTATGTTGAGTTACCGGAAGATTTTCTATTATACCTACCTAGGTATGTAGGCTATTATTATTTTCCACTAACAATAAAATCTTCATTCGTTATTTGCTTGACTTGATCATTGAAGGCGTTGCATTAACCATCAGTTGGTAAGGTTATGTTACTTTAGACAATGAGATAGCAGGTCAACTCTAGTACTTATTTTATAATAACAAAATTGTTGTATTGCGATCGTTCTGCAGTCCTTATCCAAATTTATTTGTGGTAGGCGCATCATGTCTTTTTCTTCCATACTTCTCTATTAGTCGTCATCTCGGTAGTCACCCCCTTTCTAACCATACCATCATCCGCACAGTCCATCCATGTATTGTATTTATCATTTAATGCAATGATCAGTGGTTACCGTTTAAAAATAAGTATAAAACTAACTAGAAACATACCAATTTCGGAACAATTAGGGAAAACCAATCGAATTCAAGATCGCGTGAATGAATTTCCTGAATTTCAGAGTGTATGCCAAATTGGGAAAGCCGATTGGATGTAAAATTAAGGCATCTGTTACCGTAACGTGTTAAATGAGTTTTTGGAGAGCACGGGGTTCGGTTCCCAGGCCGAGTATCGATGAAGAAGGATTTCGTTATTTACCGACTTTAGAAACAAGGAGTAATTTATTTATTTAAGGACTTTGGAAGACTTACAGCTAAATACAATAGTGATAAATAACAGCATGATAATCTGACAGCCAATTAAAGGTCTTCACGTCTAGAGCTTGTCTGGTATAAAAGTACGGTGGAAAAAAATATACACACCGCCAAATATTGCCAAAAAAAAAAACAAAAAAAAAAAATAAAAAAATAAGAATAAAAATTTGAAAATAGATCGTCACATATGTAATTCGAGTGTATTATCATCTCCGATGAATTCCGTCCCATATACAGTCTTGTTTGTCTTATGATAAGAAAAAAAGATTTTAGACCGAGATTCTGACGCTGCAATCGTGTTCAATATAGATTTTTTTTTCCGTTAGCCTATGCTGTGCCACTGCTGGGCAAAGGCCTACCCCATTTTCTTCCACATTTCCTTGTGCTATATATATAAATATTTAGGCCATCATTATGCCTTTGTCTCATTGTTTGGGGGTTGGCGCAACCAACACGTTTACTTTTTCCATTTATTCCTGTCAACCATCACGCTATCATTCATTATTTAGGACATATAAAATGGAAATACCTACTAGGCTAATGTTATTTATTTCTTAGTAACATGACATGACATGACGTCATCATGACGTGATCAAGTTCATCCTCTGTTATAGGAACTACTTATTAAGGTACACTGCCTATTTTTTTAAGAGAACTTTTATTACACTAATATTATAAAGGCGAAAGTTTGTGAGTGTGTGTGTGTTTATATGTTTGTTACTTCTTTACGCTCAAACGGCTGGACCAATTTTGATAAAATTTTGTATGGAGGTAGCTGATACCCTGGATTAACATATAGGCTACTTTTTATTTCGATATTCCCACGGGATCGAAATTTATGAGGGTGAAACCGCGGGGTGCAGCTCTTTATATATCTTGTTCGGAACAATTCAAAAGCACCTACATTTTAAGCCACAGAGCCACAACACATAATTACGAACTCTGCAAAGTTAAGAGGTCACGGCCAGGAAACTCCACACAGCCAAAGAGAGACCCTTTTAATGAACTCTTCAAAACGCAAAACATAAAAGCTGAGATATCTTTTCTCTTTCTTCCGTCAAAAGATAAAAGGGACGAAAAGATTTTGAGAGGGAAATGGAGCGGCTAAGACTTGGACACAATATGTAGGATCGGAACTCCGTGGATCGGAAGTACTTTGGGATTTTTATTCATATTTTATTTTCGATATTCTTTTATTGTCGTCTCCACAAAACTTATATGTTGTTTTTTTTTACAGAAGATGTTTCAAAAGATGCTTAGAAATTGTTTTCATATACTAGTACCAAATATAGCTTAGGGGTGGCCAATAGGTATTCAGCAATGGACATCTTCCTGCTGAATAACGCTGATGGTAATGAGTACCGTGTTCAACCGCAACATCGATTTACGTTAATAGCACAGCCTAATGTTCCCACTGCTTGGACACAGGCCTCCTCTCTGTGAGAGGGTGTGGGCTATAATCCACCACGCGGGCCCAGTGCGGATTGGTAGATATCACATGTCTTCAAATTGTTTGTTCTAGGACATGCCTGTTTACTCACGATGTTTTCCTTCACCGTTTAACGACACACAATTTGGTTTATACAAAAAAACAATTTATTACTAACTAAGTATCTCATTCCGCTGTCAGAATGCAGACGATTTAGAACTTTTCGCTTTTGAAACAATACCTAATTTTGGCCAAATTACAGCTCTTTGTAGATACCAAATTACTGTAACTTAAATGAATGTGAACGAATTTGGGAAACCATTTTGCATTTAAATTACTTATTCAGAAGTAATTTTAGATAATGAGGATTATTGTCGCTTATAACGAAGTGAGCCTCGCTTAAAACGCTTACGTTTTAAAAATACTGAGTAATGGAGGTTGGGAAAATTTTCGTGTAAGTTAGAAAATAATTATCTTAAATTATTGAAAGAAATGAAACACTCAAATGGAAATTGGTATAATATTTTCTCTATAGAATTAAATTTTCAGATAAGGTTTATATTTCCTAGAGACATAACCTCAGGAAATATTATATAACATCACACATTAATCTTTCGATAAAATTGACAGAAATGTATAGTCATTTTAGTGAGCAATGTGTTTATACAATATGTTACTCTCACATTTCATCAGTTCAAGAGAAGTATTCGAAAGAAAAATAGGTATATTTTCCTCATTTAATTTTATTTACAACAAGCCTTCCTCTTCCCAGTGGTCTGTATGCGGCCTTAAAAGGGGAGTGAAACAATTTGCTCCTAAAATAGGGCAGTTATGAGGCGGCCTCCATCAGATTTAGGGGTGGATTCTCTTAATGATAATTGCGATAACAACGAGTATTTCACGCTTTTTGCAGAGATAAGTATCTCCCGAGGGGCTTTTAGTAAATATCGCTACGTTTCACCCCCCTTAAGAGTTTTGCAAGGAGTTGGCAAATTTTTAATTAAATACAATGAAATAGATATAGCAATCGCCTGTATCCCCGTGGGGTTAGGCAAAGGCGACCCCTAGAGTACACCCACATTTGGCCAGTTATGTTTAAGCCCCGTGTTATAGAGGCGTCTTTACTAAATGTACCTTGTGGGGACTCCAGTGACGTCACGGACTTGGCCGACTTCGGGTATAATTAAGAGATCACATTTTCGAGCGACTACCCCTAAATGTACCTTACCAAGACACCGCTACTCGGGTATATATAGTAGCAACAGATTAAAATGAGTAAGTACTAAATATGCCTTATTTATATAACTTGCTTGAGTGAAATCGGGTATAATATTAGTAACTACTTCAAATAAAATGAAAATAAAAATAAGTTTTTAAAAACAAGCTTATCTATACATATAATAAAATTGTAGAAAAGTGGTGTCTGTACAATGGAAATATATAAAAAAAAAGTAGCAGGGGTTGTTATTATATCGATGCCGAACCCGAATTTGTAATTACATTTTTTTTTGTCTGTTTGTCTGTTTGTCGGTTTATCTGTTTGTCTGTGTGTTTGTGCACGCTAATATCAGAAACGGCTTATTCGATTTAGATGCGGTTTTCACTAATATATTATAGTAAGCTTCACTTAACAGTTAGTGTTTATTTCATGTCAATCGGTTCATAAATAAAAAAGTTATGTCAATTTAAAGAATCACGGCGAACATTAATTATTAAGGTATTCTATCAGAGTACGTACACGCCTCGCGCCTGCGCGTCCGTGGCTATATAAAGCCAGAGTCATGGAAGAAGGAGAATCTACAAGCTACCCAGTAGAATTTTTAGAATCCCTCAATGCTCCTGGACTACCAGCACATAAAATAAAATTAAAAGTAGGCGTACCTATAATGCTTCTTAGAAATTTAAGCCCCCCAAAACTTTGCAATGGCACCAGGTTAAAAGTGATCAATTTACAACAAAATCTGATAGAAGCAGAGATTTTAACAGGGTGTGGAAAAGGTGAAAGTGTTTTCATTCCTCGGATTCCTCTCACTCCAAAAAATTTTCCATTTAGTTTTAAACGAGTCCAGTTTCCAGTCAGCCTATGTTTTGTGATGACAATTAATAAAGCCCAAGGTCAGACGCTGAAAGTTGTGGGTGTAGATCTAAGTATCAGCTGTTTCTCGCACGGTCAGTTGTATGTGGCTCTGTCACGGGTTAGCAATCCTAGGAGCCTGTACAAGCTACCCAGTAGAATTTTTAGAATCCCTCAATGCTCCTGGACTACCAGCACATAAAATAAAATTAAAAGTAGGCGTACCCATAATGCTTCTTAGAAATTTAAGCCCCCCAAAACTTTGCAATGGCACCAGGTTAAAAGTGACCAATTTACAACAAAATCTGATAGAAGCAGAGATTTTAACAGGGTGTGGAAAAGGTGAAAGTGTTTTCATTCCTCGGATTCCTCTCACTCCAAACAATTTTCCATTTAGTTTTAAACAAGTCCAGTTTCCAGTCAGCCTATGTTTTGTGATGACAATTAATAAAGCCCAAGGTCAGACGCTGAAAGTTGTGGGTGTAGATCTAAGTATCAGCTGTTTCTCGCACGGTCAGTTGTATGTGGCTCTGTCACGGGTTAGCAATCCTAGGAGCCTGTATGCTTTCATCCCCGATGGCCATACGTCAAATATCGTATACAGAGAAGCATTACTGTAAAGTAAATTTTTAGCTACTCAAACGACGGTATATGTAGTTCAAAATATGCTGCCCGAAAAGTCACTATTCCACGTGGACGAAGTCGCGGGCACAGCTAGTATTTAAATAAAAACGTAACATAAAAAAGAAAGACTAACGCGAACTAAAAAGAAAAAAATAAATTTAGGTGACATTTTAAAATATAAATTTTAAACGCTTGAGGTACAGTGGGTTATATGTGTTAGCTGACCCACCTAAAAGTTAGACGAATTTGAACCTTCTGCAATTAGCAGTACCTAGATAAATGTGTTATTCGATTTCGAGCTTCACGAACTATATAGAACGACTTGTTCAAGGTAGGTAAATATTATAGAATACAGTTATGCCAATTTGATCTTTAACACGTAACCTTAGGGTAGGTAAGCTTTTGAATACTGTTTTGTCACATGATGGAGTTGTTAATTTCAACGATACTTGTTAAGTCGATTTGGTCTAGTGGTTGCAACAGTGAACCTATAGCAACATGGTTGCGAGTTCAAAACAAACTTTCCACTTCTTGTAGCTTTATGTTTACAATATTCAATTATGTTTTTTGAATCCAAAACATTATTTATATTAAATTAAAATAGTTAATTTAAATGAACTATTTAAAAACAAATACCTAACATGAGAAATAAAAAACAATAATGATTATGATAACGATTTTATTCAAAATAAATACAAAATAATCACTTACAAAATTAATTACTTGTTTTAAATATAAGGTATTCTATGATAAGCTTGAATTTTTGTTTCTTCGTTTCAACAATGTCTATAAAATACCCATTTTTATTTTTAAGTAGGTAAGTAATCAGTTACATGTAGTGAATCAACATGTTATATGTTTAGAAATATATATAGGTATTTCTATTTTATAACAATAACATCACCACATTAACTATCATACTTACCTACTTCTAAACTATAAGTGAAAATATTTTTTTAGAAAATAGTAATTACTAAAATATAAGTGAAAAAATAGCACTAAATACTTTGATGTTTTACCTACTTTATAATTTTTTTCTACTTAAGTATTTTTAGTTTTAAATATGGTTATGATCGTAAAAAGGACCTGCTTATTCATTGTATGAAACACTTCCATAGAAATTATGATGACAACAGTTTATTTAACACACACACTGACACGTAAGTAAGTATTGTTGACTGCGGGCGGTGGTGATATCATAATAGCGAAATGGAGCACCATGTCTTTCCACAATTTGTTGCAAGCGGCTTCGCATGCCGCACACCATGTTCCAGCAAGCATCACTTACTCTTCATGAGAACGTTGAAATCACAAGTTGCGCCAAATTCTCCTGACTTCTGATGAATCCCAATTTAAAATCATTTGACCCCACAAGTTTTCTATTGGGTTTACGTTTTAACCACAATCTGACTGTATTTCTGTGAAACAAAGAAATGAAACAGGTGTCACTATACGTTATAAAAAATATGTTTGCTTACGTCACGGCATAAGGAATAGTTAGGTATAAAAACAAAGTATAAAATTAGAAAAATACACTTACTGCTATAATATTATGTCTTCTAGCAATCTTTCTGATGCCAACATTCTCCTCGTGCAAATAGATTATTTTGTATTTTAAATAATCACTCAATTGAGACATGATAATAAAACTATAAAAAATAAATTAAAAACTTGGAAAAAGACGTTGTTTTCACAATTTAGTAAGGCAAGGTAAAACATATTCACGCGTAGTCACTGCAATTGTGCGTAGACTGGCTTTTAGCTTTATTATTGTGACGGTTCATTTTTATTTTCCTACCCGTATTTTTAGTAACATTTGAATACTAGTTTTATAATGAATACGTTGTCTTTCAACTACCCACTTATTACAAGTTAGGCGAAAATATTACCGAGTAGCGCTAGTCTGATAAACTCATACAAATGAAATAACTCTTAATGTTACAGGCAGAGGGTTCAAATTCCTTCGTTTATAGGGTGGGTCAGATAACTCATATAACCCACTGTACTAATATTGTGTAGTAGGTACACGTGTACGAGTATAACGGATACCGTACATCAGTGCCTCAAGCATTCAATCTTCATCATTACATTACAGATGCTGGCCGGGTATATTTAGTAGTACGTAAACACGCAACGCTAGGTCCTAAATATACCCGATTATGATACTCCAACTCGGGTATATTTAGTAGTTAGAAATTTCGAAAGCCTCATGCTAACTATACCCGACCAAAACCCTATGGGGAGTTTCCACAAGGTACATTTAGTAAGAAGGCGTTATAGGGGGCGAGTCTATTGCCATGTGTAACCAATTAAAAACAAAACCAAATCTATAAGGCCGACAAACTACCTGAAAACATCCCCAATATTCACCACCATAATTCAATGAATATTGATACATACATAAGCCTACCCGCTAATTGTTCACTTCAGTGAATTCTGAGCTCGGGAAACATTCAATTGAGATCCCTTCGATTTCACACCCAGTAATTAATTAGAATACCATAAACTTTGCGGTAACTTACAAGATTGAGTGCCAGGAACATTGTAGGTATAATTTTATATTCCTAATAGGTACAATAGAATAGAATAGAATAGAATAATTTATTTGTCAAACATAGGTGATTATATACAAAGATCTTAAATATTAGGTAGTGGGCTATGTTTTGCCAATATTGACATACAAATGATTAATATTATTAAAAGCTATTCAATCATTAGTATTAAATTACAATGACAACTATATTACAATGCAATTATATAAGTATTTGAGTACATAATTGTTAAATTAACTCATGCGTGCAAAACTCAATTTTATTACGAATCAATGTCAATTTTATTTCATGTCAAAATTTAATGTCAATAATTCTAGTCAGAGTCACAGTCACCAAAAAAAAAAAAAGTAACCAGGGTCGTCGGATATAGTTGAAGTTTAGTAAGAAACCAATTGATGTTTTCGAATGTAATTCAATTTGATAAATGAATAACTGTTTGTTTTCTATTAATCCCCAAACTCACTGGTGGGCATGGCCAAAAAGCACGCTGTCTCACCTGCCATTGTGTCCGATAGAGATAATATCAGTGATGAGCAGTAAGACGCTAGTCTACACGCACAACGTCTAGTTCATACGCACACAAACACCGTTCCGAACCGAAACGCGCGTAAAAAAATACGATAAGTCCTTTAGAAAATCGAGTTTTAAGAAAAAACCACCACCACCGCATAAATCTGTTACAAATAAAGTTAATTGTACTCTTTAATAATTAAGCTTTGTCTGTACTAACTGACTTACTTTTAAAGATTTTGCACATCTTTTATTAGTTATTTACACCCAAAGTTACGTTAAAATTAACAAGAAAAACGAATCTTTGTTGGCTCATAACTTTTTATTTTACTATTCTGTTTCCACACAGACAAAATTAATAATAAGATAAACAATATCACGTTTAACTTTGGATGTACAATGTCAAACAGTAGAATAATACCCTCTCGAAATTTGTATGGAAAAAATATCGACTAGTGCCACCACGATTTACCAAGCACATTCTAATCTCAGTACAAAAATCTCCATAAATATGTCTGACTTATATTTCTCGTGTTTTTATCTTACAATTGACTTCACCCCCATCAAAGTAATCTAAAATTGATCGCCAACAAGATACCTGTTCTTTCAATCTGCTATCGGAGAGTGTACAAGATATCGGGGGTGTACAAGATATCAGGGGGTGTACAAAATATCGGGGACACGTAAGACTCTACATTGGCATGCCATGCGGGCAGGTAAACACCTGGGGATGGGGTCAAGGTCATTCGTGTACCTTTTTGCTGAGGGTGCAAGTTTTAAGAGACGATATCTTCATTTGTTTATTGATGTGATATTTTCTTTGGTTTTATACTCTGTTTACTTAGGAATACTCGTAGATTCATAATAATTTGTGTACTTTATTGAATATAATATGAATGCCTCTGCTCACGCCTGTGAGTCAGTGATCAGTGGAATTACAGTTGCTACCGGGAGTAATATTTGTTTGTTTTCCTTGAAAAGCAAATTATATGCTCAATTTCAATTTTCATCATCATCTATTCTTCTTCAATGACGGGCTTGTGGCTAAGTAATAACAGCCGCACGGGTCGATTGATCAGGTTAAGCTACGCTTGCCGCGGTTGGTCCGTGGATGGGGGGCCATCTTTACATACCAAGACCCCTCCGTGTCTCGGAAAGCACGTTAAGCCGTTGGTCCCGGCTGTCATTCGTGGATCTTTGACAGTCGTTACGGGACGTCAGAAGCCCGAAAGTCTGACAACCAGTCTTACCAAGGGGTATCGTATTACTCAGTAATTGGGTTGTGGAGGTCAGATAGGCAGTCACTCCATGTAAAATACTGGTATTCAGCTGCATCTGGTTAGACTGGAAGCCGACCCGAACTTAGTTGGGAAAAGGCTAGGCAGATGAGGCAGATGATGATCTAATCTTCTTAAATTAGCAGTAGCTAGCATCTATTTTTGCATTTCTTCTTTCACAACTAATATTTTTATGCAACACAAATGACTTCTTGAAAAAAAATAATCACAAAAGGAATAAACTGCCTTCACCGTCCCATAAAACAATATCTACTAAACTCACTTAGAGAATGTCGTTTCCCTAGTAACAATAATCTAACAAAATTGTTTGCACAGCACTTTTGCTCGCAGAGCGCTCATAACTTCAACGCATTTACTAGGACCCGTGCCTCCACGTCTCATGAATATGTAACGATTGTACCCAGCCACGATTTTCGGCGGGGTGAAATAACGCATGTAGATTCATCCCTCTCTAAGTTAGTATGTGCGAGGGGGATGAAAGTGAAAAATAAGCCGTAAACGTTTGATATATGCGATGATGTTTGTGTTTAATTGACCTGCTGTGTACGGCGTTGTTTGGAATTCGTGGCGTTTTTTAAATATATATTTTATTACGTACGGGAAATTTTTGCCATTTTTATTTATAAGTTTTCAACAAAGAGAGGAAGTCATCATCATCTGCCTAGCCTTTTCCCAACTATGTTGGGGTCGGCTTCCAGTCTTACCGGATGCAGCTGAATACCAGTATTTTACATGGAGCGACTGCCTATCTGACCTCCACAACCCAGTTACTGGGTAATTTGATACCCTTTGGTAAGTCTGGTTGTCAGACTTTCGGGCTACTGACGACCCGTAACGACTGTCAAAGATCCACGAATGACAGCCGGGACCAACGGCTTAACGTGCTTTCCGAGGCACGGAGGGATCTTGGTATCTGAAGATGGTCACCCATCCACGGACCAACCGCGGCAAGCGTAGCTTAACCTGATCGATCGACCCGTGCGGCTGTTATTACTTAGCCACAAGCCCCTCAACAAAGGGAGGAAGTATTGAAAAATATGTGTTTAACGCGTAAAAAGGTAAGGATGTAAAAATCTGGCGCTGTAACAAGTATAACCCCCTTAGCTTTGAACTTTGGATGTCTCTTCTAAACCAAAAACCCCGAATAAAATTTGAGATCAAAACGAAAGGGGATACAGACACTGTACTCGCTAGTAATTCAATGGTTTTCATATTCTTTTTCCCGGAGATTTCTATATATTCAGATCAAACACATTTTATACCTGACCTGTATTTTGAGTACCCATCTCTAGAGACTTCAAATTGTACGATCATTTTATGCTTAAGTAATTTTTGATGACAAGATTTTCATATTCTTTATCTTTGGAATTATAACTATATTATCAGATCAAACAGTCTTCTAACATGAGCTGTGTTTTGAGAACACCTATCTGTCATCGTCATTCTGCCTATTGTTTTCCCAACTACATAGGTTGAGGTCGGCTATTGGTCTCATACGTATAACATACATAATCAGCTCCCAATTATGTTCCCACTGCTGGGACACAGGCCTCTCTGTGAGTGGGAGTGGGCCGTAATCCACCACGCGGGCCCAGTGCGGGTTGGTAGATGTCACATGTCTTCGAATTATTGGTTCTAGGACATGCAGGTTTCCTCACGATGTTTTCCTTCACCGTTTTGAGAGCAGTGGTGATGAAATAATTTACACAAAGTAAAGCGCCTGTCTGGGTTCGAACCTACGACCTACAACTCGTAAGTCGCGGGCTTTACCACTGGGCCACCACTGCTCGGTCTCACCAGAACAGTATTTTACACGAAACTAGTGCCCATCTAACCTGCACAGTCCAATAACCGAACACGATAAAGTGCACTAACCATCTACTTCAAATTCCACGATCAAGTCATTTCTGACGATGACAGCAGAAAGCTGTCGATAAAAGCCATTCAACTAAAAATAAATGACATATTACGGTGACTCGACCAAACGTCGGCAACTACGCCCAATTACGGGTAAGAGGTCCCAAAAGGTCTTCCCATGGGACTTTATTATAAACCCCACTCGAAAGGGTGTATCGTTAAGCGATATTACAAAATCAAATTACATAGTTTTTCGCCTCATGACTGTTGATAGCCCGGACCTTAGATAGTGTTATTATATAACTAGCAATTGAGGAGATTGCTTAGCAGTCGTTATTGAAACTAAATCGCTGGACAGAATACCATTTTGGTGGTACGTGCTGAATTAATTTGATAGTTATGTCATGATGGTCCTTTTTGGCCGAGGAGTGAACGGTTTTTTTATACAACCGATATAAGGATAAAACCATGTTATAAAATATTTAGTTAGGTAGATAACCTTATGAAATTTTATAATTCGTAATCGTTTTGAGTGCCGTAATTACAGAAACAATTAAAAAACCATTGTGCCTCGCGTGGATCCACGTTCCGGCACACCAAGGTTTAAGGACCAAACCAACCAACCGACCAAACCAGCCTGTTACAGGCCAACAGCCTCACTTGATACCAAAACCGACTAAGGAATCTTTTAACACTGCATTTGTCAGCCTTACCATTCGTGCCACAAGAAATTACCTACCGAAATTTGCAAATTATACTAAGCGTTAACACATGATCGAATCTCACCGAATTTAGCCGACAACAGCCGATGTTTGCCGATCTAAATATATCATGTCACACATGAGTAGCGAGCAGGGATGAGTGGACAAATGGGACGAGGGCAAGGGGTGGCTTTTCAAAGGCATCTAATACTTTTAAGGGATTCTTAATTTATGTGCTGAGCTAACAATCTATTTGTTCAGAGTGAACTTTTGTTTGTGATGGGATTGAGAACGGACCTCTCTGACATTGAGCCAGTTTTACAGGATGGATCTCAATGAACACCGAAAAATTAATATGTAAACCGGAGAGCAGCCGACTTACCGAGTTGTAGGTCGTAGGTTTCGAACCCAGGCAGGTGTTTTTCTTTGTATAAATATTTTCGTCACCACTACTCTCAAAACAGTGAAGGAAAACATCTTGAGGAAACCGGCATGTCCAAGAACCAAAAATTTTAAAAGTTGTGACATCTACCAAACCGCACTGGGCCCATGTGGAAGATTATTAGCCTACTCCCCTCTCGAAGAGAGGAGGCCTTTGTCCCAGCAGTGGGAACATTATAGGCTGATTGTGTTCTATGGAAACCGTTTTAAATCTGGTCGACTATTCACAACCACTCGATACGCTTCCGTACCGTATCGAACATCAATCAATTTTATCGTAGGAGTCCTCTAAACGATGTTCACAAGTCCAAAACCCGAAAATTTTGTCAGTTTAAATGAAATAGACGACCACTATTCTTCCGACAGCTGTTTGCTGTCGGGGGCAAGGCAAATCAGGTTATCGAAATGTGTCATTTTCGATACGATATCGTGTCGGATGATTGTGAATAGCTATGCAGAAAAGACAAAGTTAAACTAACATAGTGTACTATCATAAACTCATCTACTTAAAACATCTTAGAATAAGTTTGTAATCTTAATACGAAACCATATAAATTCTGTATCAAGAAACAAAACACTGATATAACTTCACCCCCAGATTAAGTACTAGCCTACAAGTAAAGTTGCTCATCTAACTTATATACAGTATAGCTAGGGATTCGAAGATTATATTCAAAGACAGCATTCTAATTCTGACGGACGGAAAGACAAGAAACGAACTCCAAATAGTGAGTGCAAATATTCATAATTACTTCACCCATAATCATAAGGGGTGAAACTGCCGATAGTAATCAATGTCGATGATATAAATAAATTAAACGAGGGTGAAAAAAAGGGGGTGAATAAAATAGGGCGAGGGAGTAAATGCACATGTGGTATTACAATTTATATTAATAATTAATTTATGAAAGCTAAATCGTCGTTGAAACTTATTTGAGCAGATGAGATCATAATAATGTTAGATGCGATTATATTTTAAAAATAGATGTTGAATATGAATCCAATTTTAAAGCTGAAGTGAATCTTGAGCTGGATGTGGGAAGCGCCCACAAAGAGCCACGCGTTATTACAATATGGATGAATGAACTGATATGAGCAATTTTACTCTCAGATCTCACGTTTATATTTATATCAAGATATTTTTTTTGTATGCTACAGACGACTTTATTATTAGACTCGCGAGTCTCTTAGAAACAAATTTAAAGAAATTGATATACTAACTCTGCCTTCTCTTTACATTTTAGAAAGTATTTTGTATGTTCGCAAAAACTTAGGACTTTTCAAAATAAGAAGCGATTTCCATAATATAAATACACGCAGTAAAAATGAAATTGTGATACCTAAATTTAGACTAACTAAAACTAGCAAGTCATTTCTTGTAAACAGCATCCGTTTTTATAACAAGTTGCCAAAGTCGGTTACAGAACTTAGCGATGGAAAGTTCAAAACCCTCATCAAACGAGTCCTTATCAAAAAAGCATATTATAAGATTAAAGACTACGTTGAAGACAAGGTAGTTTGGCAATAATTCCTTCTGCACATGTGGCTTCCCTGGCACCTCTTTGACGGCATAAGTTCTACGTAAATGTCTATTAACTGCTCTCAAATTACGATGTTTATTTTTTATTTGTACATACTTCTATGACATAATCTTTTTATTATTTGACATTATATACAGACAATTTTAATTTTTCACCTCTTTCTTAGTTGAAATGGCAATCATATCTCTTGGTTTTAGTAGATTTTTATATTTTGTTTATCCTTTTGATACATCCTTATTTTGTAAATGTGAGGACTTTGTAAGCCTTGTAGACTAGATCTGTAGACCATTTTTTATTTTTATCAAGTACCTGGTACTTGTTGACAGGCCTACGCTGTCCTCCCATACCTACTGTAACTCGAAAACATTGTAAAAGCCAATTATTTTTAAAAGAGTAACCATGGAGTTTCTTGCCGGTTCTTCTCCATAGGAAACGACCAATTGGAACCGTGCACCTAGCTTCTGACGTTTCATAAGTGCCCATGTTGGTTTATGTGAAATAAAAATATTTTGATTTGATTTGATTTGATTTGAGACTCTCTTATAATATTGAATCCGTTTGGCCCATCTAACGCAACAGTCTCTTCTTTCCAAAATAATTTCACTCTGATTACTCCACAGTTTCCTCCTAACAATATCAATGACGTCATCATCCTGAAATTCAGAAGTTATAATTACATCGTCTACTGTTTGTTTTAGCCCTGCAAGCTCAATGTTAGTTAAACACTCCTTGTTATCTCACACCGGTGTAGTCTAGATAGCTCCGGTCGAAACCGGTTCCAACCGGTATTGTTCCGTAACTTGATGTTTGTTCGTGATTGTATGTTATTGTGATAAGCCCTGTAGTTTGAATTACGTATGATAATTTGGATTTTGGTCCGTGTAGTTTGGGACTGTATGTTTTGTTAATGATACGTGTTGGACATTTTGTCGAAATATTGAGAATAATTTTTGGTACCTATGTGATTTTAGGTTTGATTAAGCCTATTATGTTCTTACTGCTGGGACACAGGCCTCCTCTTTATATGAGAGTGAGTGGTCCATAATCCACCACGCGGGCCCAATGCGGGTTGGTGGATAACACTTTTCGAATTTCTAGGACATGCCGGTTTCTTCGAGATGTTTTCCTTCACCGTTTTTGAGAGTAGTGGCGATGAAATTATTGATAGAGTAAGAACCGATTATGAATAAACCTCTTTCCGTAAGCATCCTTAAATATTATTTAGAAAAATAAAAAGGCGTTAGAAAGCTTAAAAACAAACAGCGGAAGCACTTAATGATAAGGATGGGGGAAAAATAATTTTCTAAACAAATATTCCTACAATTTCTTCCGCAAAACCCGAGGGATGTAGGCAATCTAATCAAATAGAATGTAATGCACCAGCGCAATTTTAAAGGCTCAACAATAATCCTGTTGAACAGGAAACACCATTTTGTTTCCTAAATTAACCCTCGAAACATTAAACTTAATTTCAAACATCCAGGCTCATTTGTAAAAAAGAAGATTACCAACTCATTCCCTGAGAGAGAAACGCTGTATAGTAACGTATTTGCGCGCAAACAAAGCGCAAAAAAATGTTCAACATTTGTCTAAACACATCTATTCTCTTAAACAAATTAACTCGGAGAACGAAAAAAAGGTTTTTCTTCGGGAAAAAATGTTCCAAGGTATACTAACGATGTTACTAAATGAACGAACGAATGAACAAATAGGCCGCAAATGAACGGCTAATGTTTGTTGACAGTGAATGATTTGCAACGTTACGGAGGGTTCAGAAGGAATTGACCGGATGACCGGTCGGCATTTCGATTTTCGAATTTTAATTAATTCGGTATGGTTTGTTTGTGTTCTTGCCAGTTCACTTGTTTTGGAAAGACCTATTGCATTGGTTAATATCAATGGTTACTATAGCATAACTTGCCGTTTCTTTGTTGAAATTGTTTTTTTCACAATTTTATTTTTTAAAGACTTAATTTCAAAACATATGTACCTACTATTATCTATGGTCTATGATAATAATAAAGCTGCAGAGTTTGTTTGTTTGAACACGCTAATCTCTGAAACTCCCAGTCGGATTTGAAAAAATATTTTCGCATTTGATAGCCCAATTCTTGAGGAAGGCTATAGGCTATATAACATTATGCCAGGGCCCTAAGGAGCCCAGCAAAAAGAAAAAAAAGTCTGAAAGAACGCTAAGCGAAAACGAAGTACCAGCGCGAGCAGGCGATGCGATGCGACGGGGTGGGTCGGGGGAACAAGAAATTTCACGCGGACGAAGTCGCGGGCACAGCTAGTTTGTTTGTAAAAGACAGTTATTTTTCAAGACATAGGTACAGTCAACAAAAGAGATAAGTATGCAAGATCGTCGGATATAGTTGAAGTTTAGTAAGAAACCGATGGATGTTGTCGACTGAAATTTAATTTGATACATGAGCTGTTTGTTTTCTATGAATAAAATTAAATTTTATTCAAGAACATCCATCGTGGGTAGGCGATTTCAGTCCTATATTAACTGTGAGTCCAGATGCTGTTTTTCGTTCACTGTTGTCAGTAATGTCCAAGATAAACACAGAAAGTACAGTCATATGAATTGAAAAGTCACATTGGTACTTGTCAGGATTAGAACCCATATTTGATTCAAATTCAGTTATATTTTTCCATGAATGAACCTTTACAAGCTTTACTCCACAAAACCTAAAACTACCAAACGTAAAAAAAAACAAACGAAAATTTTTCCAAATTCAAATTTGGGGAGGTAAAGTTCGTTCTGGTCTCGCAGCCAAGTCTAGTATTATAAGGATACTACTCTCCAAAACTGTAGCACTTACTTTTTACTACAAGCCTCGTGCTGCTAAACTTTAAAATTATACGGGGAGAATTGAAAATTTTTCTCAAAAAATTTCAGTTTGCGATATGAAATTGTAGAATTTTATTTGTTTGTGGATATTGGAATAGTTATAGGTATTCAAACTGCCTGTTTATACGGATTTAGATAAAAGTATCGTTGGTAAGATTGTAAAAGCTTGGTTTACAAGTTGGATCTTTTTTAAAGCGTTTATGTTGGAATTTACCTTTTTTTAGATTTTTCTTCATATTTGCCACAACATGGTTTCTTATTTAGTTTATCACTATCAGTAGGTATATAGTCCTCTTCACCGTATCTGGCAACAGCGACCCAGCATATAATTTCCATTCCTTTCGTGAGCTTTCTGTTGACTCGCAAAACAAAATTTGGTCTTGAAAACCAGCACACTAATTGCGTAGCACACTATCAATCGGAATCTAAATCATTTTGAAGCAAATTGCTAATCCATTGTTTCATAAGTTCGAAAAATTTGTCTGCTCCACACGTAAATAACGCAATGAATGTTGTTGAACTATCAAAATGAAACTGATTCCGATTGATAATGTGTTACGCAATTACCCCGCCGGTCACACCGTGTCCAGAAGAGTTGGTCAGCATCATTGTAAGTGTAGGTAACTGCCCCGTTGGTCTCGTGATCGCAAGCGCGACTGCTGAGCGTGGGGTCATGGGTTCGATTCCCGGGTCGGGCAAAGTGTTAGTAAGTTTTTCCATTAGGAATTTCTTAATAACATCCCGGGGTTTGGAAGTTGGCGGTGTGATACCCCCGTGCCTCGGATAGCACATTAAGCCGTTGGTTTTGCGCCTGATCTCTCTCCGGTCGTGTCGTATTGCCATCCCATCGGACTATGAGAGTGAGGGAAGAGGGAGTGCACCTGTGTTTGCGCGCACACTTGTGCAATATAATATCTCCCGCGCCGAAGGCTAGTCTCCGTTGAGATTGGCCGCCGAGGCCGAAATACGGTCTGGAGGACATTTTAAGTGTAGGTATATGAAGGCTTTGGGCGACTTTTGCGTAATTGGCGATTCTTGTCTCGGTCTTCAAGACGATTTGTTTCAAACCATTCAGTTGTTTTGTGGATTGAAGAGCGCCGCCTTTCTCTGTTCTGTTCGTCGCTTTCATTTCAATAAAGATCTATGAAAATAAAGATAAAAGTTTTAAAATCATCAATATGTTTTGCATATGACAGTGCACCTAAATGACTAGATGTTTTTACCCGTGAAAACATGTAATTGGTTCTGTGTTATCTTTTCAACCATTATCCTTATTTTATAGCTGTTAGCTCTTCTGCACTTAAATAAATAACATTCCCAAAAAATCATCACAAAAGACCATGAAAAAAAAAAAGGGAAATAATCTCGTTCCTAACACTTCTTTCACCATAAACAAAACTGCCTCTCAACTTAAAAAAAATCTAATTTACGGTGCGAATATTATGACTCGTGAAATACGTGTAAAATTACGGGCAAACGCGTCCGACGTGCAATCTTTATAGCGTGTAGCACGAACGCTGTTGTCACGTTAAAAGCAAGTGACTTGTCGTATTACCAGGTGACGTTCGTTATTATAAATAATTCAATAGCACCGACACTGTTGGAACTCGTAAAATTCTCGCTTGACTAGTGTAAGGTTTTAGGTAATATTAAGCGGTAAATAAGTTATTGGCCGTTCCTTCGGTAGGAGTGGAAGGGTTCTGTGGCTACAACGCGAGTAATTAACATGTAGTAGGGCATCAGTGTGCAGCTGTACTTTCATACCGCTTTATTCATAAACGTTGCTTAAATCGAAGTTCCTTAGTTATTAGCGACTGTTTTGCCACAATTTTGTGACGTTTAAAGGATGATTTTCACCAAACTGCAAGTCCGCCGATACCCACAACAGGTGTCGCTACGTGACGCGATCGCGCGATTACTTTTGCAACGTCACAAACAGCAATGGATCTCAAAATGGTGGTGGCCACTTGTTTACCTTTAAAATATAGAAAATCCATCTTCTTTTTTTAGCTAGTCCAGATAATGTTTCCCAATCTTCTATTTATACAAAACAAAGTCGGGTTAGTTACACAATTTGTAACTCAAGAACAGCTGGACCGATTTTTATGATCTTTGATTTGTTTGATTTGTCTCCGCACCGAATAGCAGAATAACTATTAAAACATGGGAAAAATTCACGAAAAAAAAAAATGATAATCCATTTTCTCATACATTTTGTATGGAACAGCTTTTTTGATGATATCTTGAGAACGGATTGTATGATTTCGATAGATGGCGGTACGAAGTTCGCCGGGTCAGCTAGTAAATAATAAAAAGGGGATCGTATTATTTCGTAGTCATTGTCAAACTTTATTTACTGGACACATGTGAACAAAGCGCTGACGCTAACAAAATTGAAACCTTTCAAAGTTATGTTTTGTCAGATCCTTTGAATAAACTGGGGCAATATATAAGGAAAACATACAATAAAAGGATATAATATTTACGTCTTATTTACCTACTCGGGTCTATTCCTACCGGGTAGGTGAGAAATATTTTGATATTGTTGTTTTATTTTATTTATCCGGGAAAACAAACAATTACCTACACATTAAGAATTACAAAACGATAGGATACAGAAATTATACAAATTGAAATTCATTGTTGTTGTTGCGGAATTTTTTAAAATATCATTATATATTTGCAATCCAAAATCCTGAAATGAGCGTAAACTTTTATATACAGGGTCAAATTAGCAAGCGAAACTCCTCAGACGTGATATTTATCGATTTTTAAATGAAAAAATATTTGGCGTCTCGACCGCTGGTAATGTTAGATACTTTAAGTATAAGTTAAGGAACATCATATTTTTCTTGTTTTAACGTGGTTAGACATCAATAGTGATAACTTTGTAAATTTTACACAAAAAAACAGATTTTTTAAGATAAAAATGGTCGTTGACCCCAAAAAAACTTCATCAAAAAAATTTTTGTTCTATCATGTTTTATCTGTCATGTCTGCTGAGTTTCGCTACCTAATTAAATATGACGTTGCATACATATATACATTCATTCATAAAAATTCTTCATTACTATGATGTATGTTGTAAAATTGCAGAATAATAACTTCCACACTAGTGTAGTAAATGGTATTCCTTTATACAATTAAAACGCGAATGTTGCTACCGAAGAAAACGCAATAATAAGCCTAGAACACACATTTCTATGCTGACCTAAGACAAAAAAAAACGTAAATAAACTAAGCCCGTTTCTTATCGCCCCGCATATGTTGCAGCCCTGACTAAAGGAAACGATTTATTACGGTACTCGGAACGAAAAACCTAGTCTACCTGATTTAGTAAAATACTGTAGAGGCTATCTATGTAGTCTTACTTTATAGTGCAGGCTGGCTATAATTGAGCTCGTGTTCCATTCGAACGTTCAGGCAAGTGTCAAATATTTTTATAAGATACTAGCTGACCCGGCGAACTTCTTGCCGCCTCAGAATTAAATAATTTGACAAAGTTCAATAGACACGTGGCGCCATCTGTTATCATAATAACGTTATTGTTGTTTTCCTCGGGAACAGCACTTTTTTCGCGATGAAAGGTACATGTCCGTTTCTGTACACCTGGCAACGTACATGCAAAATTTCAGGATGATCGATTCAGTGGTTTAGGCGTGAAAAGGTAACAAACAAACTTACTTTCGCATTTATAATATTAGTCAGGATTTTTGTTTAGTTGAGGGAGTGCTAGTTATAACGTGGTAATGTAAAATATTTCTAGCACTATAATTATTCTGAATAAATCCTATCGCTGTTTAATTACATTAAGAGGCTCTTCTAGTCTCTAATATATCGAAGAAAATATTCACTGAGTCAGCTTTGGAAAAATTCTTGTTTGAGAAAGAAACTTCTGGGACTTATGAAGCTTGTTTAAGAGGATTCACCGCTCCTGCCGGGGTAGCGGGATCGTCCGAAAGGGTTACCGCTGCCCCGGAACATAAAGGGCTAAGGAAGGAACACGGGTGGGTTTTAGTCAGTAAGAGTCTGACACTCCCTTCCGCTCCACCCAGAGCGGGAGGAGTCATTAGATGATTTCCCATCCAAAAAAAAAAAAAAAAAAGAGGATTCACCGCTAAGGACCTACTAAACCACAGTGGTGGCCCAGTGGTAACGGCCGCGATTTCCGAGTTATAGATCGTAGGTTCAAAAACAGACAGGCGCTTTATTATGTGTAAATTATTTCATCACCACTGCTCTCAAGACGGTGAATGAAAACATAGTGAAGAAACCGGCATGCCCTGGAACCATAAAATTCAAAGACATGAGACATCTACCAAACCGCACCGGGCCCTCGTGGTGGGTTATGGCCAAGTCCCTCTAACTAAGAGGACGCCTGTGTCCCAGCAGTAGGAACATTAACGGCTGATTTTGCTTTATGCTAAGTGGATTTAAGATTATAGGTACTTCAGATCTCCCAGGACTTTTCTCTCGCAATTAATATTGAAGTGAAAACGTAACTTCTTTAGGCGCGTTGGGAATTTTTTACGATGGGAAAAAACTATTGAACTCGCGCCACTGTTACCGTAATCGACACCGCTTCGGCTGTCCTCGGGATGTACTCGGTTTAAATGTATATCCGATAATACGAGTATGTCAGTGAGTGATGGCAATGTACTGTTTGTGTTTTGTTCTGACTTTTGTCGGCACTCCAGGAGTGCCACTGTTTTTTTTTTTTGAACTTGTATTTATCTACCTAACACAAAACGCAAAGTTTTGAGGTACTTTACTTATTTAGTACATCGTTTAAAACATCTCAAGGAATTTACTCAAAATTTCCTTAATTCCCATTAAAAGTGAGCGTTTAAGGAATCCAAACGGTTAATACCCATTTAACGTCTATAATAAAATTGGCCTCGGGCAAATTTCAAATTATTCCCTTCAAGTTATCTCACTCGAGGAGCGGTATCGCTGTGAACTCGGATTCCAAGTCCATCTACGTTCAATATCTTACTTCGTGAACTCGAAACTACAGGAATGCTGAGGATAACAAATTGTGGGAGAAACTGCTCAAGCTCTTGTGCGCTGTTGTGTACAACTATTTTAGAAGCTTGATCTTAAGCTGATCGTTAACGTATTTTGTTTGCAGTTAACTACTAGATTGCAAGGTTTTAAAATTATTCAACATGATCATTTGCCCAGCCTTTTCCCAAGGGTTTCGTTTTTGGTTGGGGTCGGCTTCCGTCTCACCAGATGCAGCTGAATACCATTTAACATGAAGCGACTACCTATCTGACCTCCATAACCCACTTACTGGGTAATACGATACCTCTTGGTAACACTGGTTGTTCAGACTTTCGGGCTTCCAACGACTCGTTATGATCAAAGATCATAAGACTAAAGATCCACGAATAACAGCCGAAACCAACGGTTTAACTTACTTTCCGAGTGGGGTCTTGATATACAAAGATGGTCACCCATCCACGGATCAACCGCGGCAAGCGTAGCTACACCTGATCGGTCGACCGTGCGGCTGATATAACTTAGCCACAAGCCCCTTTGAATAGCAATAAGTTGAGATAAATAATGAAACAGTGCAGAGCATATGTACTTAAAATTTTTACTGACATAAAGCTAGTTTTTTGCTAGCTGAATGTTATTAAAATTGCCAAAAATTTCGTGAATGAAATTTTTTTTGTGAATTTTCAGCAAAGCTTTATTTATGGTAGTGTAATTTTCCCCAAATCGAGATGAGAATTCGTGGTAGAGCAGACACAGAGCTACCAACTTCATAATTTCAACTTTGTTAAGACGCTACGAAGTTAATTTAACTAGTTTTTAATTATGCAATTTTTAGTTTTAAGCTCCTCAAAGCGGGAAATTTTAACGCTCTCTTGTTTTACGCTTTATTAACTAAATTAAGGTTTTGAGGGTTACTGGAATTATCTTTTCCGTAACGATGACTTCATTTATAAAACTTTGACGCACATTCCTTTATTTCGTCGTTCTTTTCATTAGCATAATCTGCTTATAATATTACGCACACACAGACACAGGATAGGACATAGGCCGCCTCTATGTGAGAGCGAGGGTTCCTCTCATTATAAGCTTTTTATTGTATAGCTTACAGTTGTAATAAGATTACCAGGTAATTTAAATCAAATTTTTTATTAAAAGCGATTCTAATTTTAATAACTGTGCAATGTGTATACCCTGACTATAAACCTGGTTCCTAGATTTACTGTTATTATAAAGTTAAAAGCTATAATAAAAGCAAACTATACCTAACTATTCAGGGAATTTAAGCATAATATACATTAAGTAGTAAATATGGCTCAATATATTATTTTAACGAACACCAATGTCGGCTGGATATAGCCTCGGGCTTTTACCAAATTAAAATATTAATAACATATTATATTATCTACGCGAGCTTTATATTATGGCTATTGGCCTATTTATGGAAATAGTTAGGTAGCGGTTCTATAGAATTACTTGCTATTGTAATGAGTTTGCTACTGAAAATAATGTGAGAGCATCAATAATAGTTTATGTTCAGTATATAACGATGAGAGCAGTGGTGGCCCAGTGGTATCGGCCGCGACATACAAGTTGTAGGTCGAACCCAGACAGGCGCTTTACTTTGTGTAAATTATTTCATCACCACTGCTCTCAAAAACGGTGAAGGAAAATATCGTGAGGAAACCGGCATGTCCTAGAACCAAAAATTCGAAGACATGTGACATCTACCAACCCGCACTGGGCCCGCGTGGTGGATTACGGCCCACTCCCACTCACAGAGAGGAGGCCTGTGACCCAGCAGTGGGAACATTATAGACTGATTACGATATAACGATGACGTAATAACTTTTCCAAAACCTTTCGGCCCCATCAGCCATCTGGTCTGCGGGCAATGTGCCCTGCCCACTGCCACGAGGTGAAGGTTCTGGAGTGCCTACCGCGTACCGGAGGACGTAGCGTTGGAAGGCCTCCCACAAGGTGGACCGGTAACCTTGTGAAGGCCGCAGGAATCCGCTAGATGCGGGAAGCACAGAACTGATCGAAATGGTGATGCTTGGGAGAGGCCTTTGTCTAGCAGTGGACGTCTTTCGGCTGAAATGATGATGTAAGACTTAATTTAAAAGAGTAAAACATACACTAGCTTGCTCGCGACTTCGCCCGTGTCATCATCTGCCTAGCCTTTTCCCAACTATATTGGGGTCGGCTTCCAGTCTAACCGGATGCAGCTGAATACCAGTATTTTACATGGAGCGACTGCCTATCTGACCTCCACAACCCAGTTACTGGGTAATACGATACCCCTTGGTAAGACTGGTTGTCAGACTTTCGGGCTTCTGACTACCCGTAACGACTGTCAAAGATCCACGAATGACAGCCGGGACCAACGGCTTAAAGTGCTTTCCGAGGCACGGAGGGGTCTCAGTATGTAAAGATGGTCACCCATCCACAGACCAACCGCGGCAAGCGTAGCTTAACCTGATCGATCGACCTGTGCGGCTGTTATTATTTAGCCACGGACCCCCCCTTTGCGCGACTTCGCCCGTGTGGATGTCGGAAAATATCCCATGGAAACGTACTACCGGGATTAAAGGTACCCAATGTGTTAATCCAGGTTATAAACTAGCCGTTGTTACGCCAATCCGGAACATAGATCCAGACAAACGGACAAACATTCTGTGAAAACTATAGTTTCGGCATCAGACTCGTTCCTACACCTCGCAGCAATTACTTTATTTTCAAAAATTTTCAATGTTTTGACTTCGTTTCTATTTTATTATATGTATAGATGGTATTAGGAACTATATCGTAGTCTATAAAATAAATTGTATCCCCAACCAGAACTATATTTTACGTTTTAATTTCTGCATTGCAGTGGAGGTTTGCCTTCGTAATATAAATGTAGGAACAATATAAGGAGTTACGTTACAGCTCTATAGCGATCAGGTAGGTGTGCCGGTGTGGCACTCGATTCTCCCGAGGCGGTCCTCTAGCAAACAATACCGTCTACACACTGCAAGCGCGAAATTGCAGCCAAGTACTGCGGTCTAAGCGAGGAGAAAGTGCTTTTCCGTATAATTACATTCTTATAAAGGTAAATGTAGTTTTTAATAACAATGTGCAGTAGAAAAACCTGATTTCTTTAGAGGATTTTTCTGTGCTTTAAGATTATTAAGGTATTCAGGGGCAAATTACATTAGCTAGCGGAACTCCGCAGACGTGACGGGCATCTAAACATCATCGTCTTCGAATTTTTGGTTCTAGGACATGCCGGTTTCCTCGCGATGTTTTCCTTCACCGTTTTGAGAGCAGTGGTGATGAAATAATTTACGTAAAGCGCCTGTCTGGGTAGGAACCTACGACCGTCAAGTCGCGGCCGTTACCACTTGGCCACAAATCTTTTTTATTTTTATTTTCTCGTGTTTTAGATATTGATATCCATCACGTCTTCCGAATTTCGCCAGATAATTTAAATAGGACCTGTATAATCATTAGATATGAAATTGTCATTACCAAATTGAAATCTTTTTGTATTTCAATTTGGCAATAACTACTACTTATCGGATAACTATAGGGTTTTGTTTAATTATTACAACATAATAGTTGACAGAAATAATTACGCTCTCAACTGATGAACTGATGTAGGTTTAATGAGGCTAGGTAAATAAATTACCAATCACGAAATATTTACTAAAACAATCCGCCAAAATTAATAAGGTTAATTGTTCGATAATTAATAATTATTAATGAAGTATACAAAGCCACATGAATCATTATGGATTCTGTTAACGATTACAACATATTTGAAGAGAAGAGCATACATTATTATGATAACCTAAACTTCAAAGTTATTGTAATTTGTTTATGAAGTCTTTTCTTCTTCGTGTCTCTGGCACGACTTTATTTTATATCTTTTTGGCCAAAAACTTTGCTACTTCCACGGCGTTGTCGGAGGCAGCACAGAGGTCACTGTGACTGCATGTTTTGGGACACAGAGGGCAGGATAGGAGGTGGAGCATGGTTTGTGACATAGCTCCACAATCACACCCTACTGCCGTTCCGTCAAGGTAGCCCCACTTTACCAGGTTGGACTTACGTCTTCCCACTCGTATTTGGAGACGGTTATAAAGTTATTACACTAGTTTGACAATGAATAAATAGTCATATAATGACTTCTTCTAATTTGAGGCTCTATTAAATCCACAGTCAATATTACTGGGCACACTCTGAATAATTTATCTAAGGATTAGTCTAAAAAGTTACAGAAGTAACTCCATCAGCATTTCCAAGGAAGAAATTAAGGTTGAGTAATAAATATAAAATTACCAGCTTATAGCTTATAGGATCAGTCATCTAAGAAATGTGCCATCTAGTTTTAAAATATTTGCCAGCAAAATATTGACGTGTAAAAGTGTCTCAAAAGATCTACCTACAGAAATAAACATTTCATTTTATAATGTTTTTAGTATTTCATATCTTCACCGGGCAGGTGAAGTCCCCAATTAAATTGGGATAAGACAGAAGAGTTTCTGTATTATACAACAATTTTTGGGGCCGGATCCGCTTGTCTTCTCCTTCCATATACATGGTCGTCTCAGTAGTCACTACCTTTCAAGCCATATATATCATCTCTTGCACAACCCGTTCATCGTTTCTTTGGTCTAACTCTACTGTTACAGACATACATCCTCCCGACCAAATTTCGGCCACACTGGCCAATCTCAACGGATATTTTAGTGCACAAGTGTATGCGCAAACAGGTGCACTCTATGATCCTTTACTCTCATAGTTCGATGGGACGGCAATCAGATAATTATGACCGAGAGATCAGGCAGCTGCAGCAGGACCAACGATTTTACACTACAAAGGCACACACTGCTAACTTCCAAATTCCGGGCTGCTAATGAGAAATTCCTAATCGAAAAACTCAATAAGACTTTGCCTTTTGCGAACCTACGACACGAGAATCTACTGTGTTAGCCATTCACATTAATAGGGATGACGACGGGGTAAAGTAAACGAAATTCTATTTAGTCCGTCAATTAGATTATCAAAAAATAATGAACACATATTTTTTCTTGTGTCAATCAACCAAAAAATTACAAAGATAAAGCGTGTCAAAGTTTGGGAGTGGGGGCTCGTGACGTCACGTGTAGGTAAAAATTGTACCAACACGTGACGTCATGCGACATTTCAAATCAATGTATCTCTGTAATGTTTTGATTATGTGAAAAAAGAAAAAAATACGTGCCCAATACTTTTTAATAAATAATCTACCTGATAGACGAAGAAAAAAAGTTAGTCGTCAGTCGTCATCCCTATTATACCCAAAACATTCCAATTAATACCACCGATAAAATCGCTCTCTCTTATCACGTGCATCCTGCTTTCGTAAGATCGCTAGATTGTTCAATGGAATGTACATAAAATTATGTAGCTACCTACGTCCCCCCGCTCCTAGCGGATAAGGTGGGATTAAGTTTCAACTGTTTATTTTTCTTTCTTCTTTAATATCGTGAACTCCTCGCCCGATATCATAATCTTTTAATGCAAGCACCCAAGAAAAAAATAACGGGGGTATGAATTTTTCATATTGCTTTCGTTAGTTTTATTTAGGAATAGAGTTTTATAACGTTGGGAATGTTTATTGTGATGGGGTTTGTGAGAATTGTGGAATAGAAACGGTCACGTTCAAGCAATGTTGTGCTATGAATGTTCTTTACTAAATTTTTAAAGTGAAAACTTCTTTAGCGGCGTTGTACACTTTTTTTGTAATGGGTAAAAAATGTTAAGCTCGCGTCAGGACACGTGACCTGATCGAAAATTCGTAAGACGGATGGAGAGTAGACAGCCGGCGCGGCGTAGGAGTATCACCTTCTCTTTCTACGGCGCGGCGAAAATAACCGAAACCGCTTCGGATGTGTTCGGCTGTCCTCGAGATGTACTCGGTTTTAATGTATATCAGTGAATGATGGCGAAGTATTCTGTTTGTGTTTTGTTTTCACTTCTGTCGGCACTCCCGGAGTGCCACTGTTTTTAGATCTTTTTATCCTGCTTATGCATATGATTTTTCATTAAAATCGGTTCATAATTTCGAAAAACAAGGGCTTGAAAGTTTGTATGAAATGCCGTACGTCGTAAATGCTCTATTGCTTTATATTCTGTAAGTTCTTATGCTTACTCTTGAAAAGTTTAACAAGACGCCTAATTAATTAATTAATAAGCAGTTCCTTTGTACTCAAATATTAATTATGTCATTTCTTTATGTATTTTACTGTGTGTACATAAATAATAAAATAAATAAATAAATACAAATATCAATCTTTATAAAATTTATTCTCTTGGCTGCCAATAAATGGATTCGTCCATTTGCGAAGATAATTGTTAATTAAAACCTCTTTTATAATATTACTTCGCTTAATTATTCTTTGAAAATGCTTGTTTCAGAAGCTTTTATTTCTTTTGAAGTTTTTTTTTGTTGGGCACTTGTCTCTTTTTAATTACGATTGAAAAATAACTTCCCAGGTCAGTTCCCTTAATAAAAACGTTAAAATCTAAACGCAATCTCATCTCAGCGACAATGAATGTCAAAAACTTGTCAAAAATGTAGGGAAACTAGGTAGAGACGCCAGCACATCAAGTTACCCGAAACTGTCAAATTTTCCCAATCAACTTTGAACCTAATGCTTTAGCGAAAAAGTTGAAAATCTATTAAAGAAATTTAACAGATTATAGTACATTGATGTGCTGGCGTTTTTATAAGTATTTTTGACAGATTCAGATTGAGAACGGTCTTAAAATCACGAGAATTGCCCCTCTGGAATGTAATATAAGCATTGAGTTTAATATTTACTAACGATTTTTGTGGATTTTCTGACATAAAATAATTATTATATACTTATATTAATAAAATATAAAAAAAAAATGAATTATTGATAGATAAATAAACTTGCTTTATTTATTTGTTAATTTTATTTTATTTATTAGGGACAACAAACCGCTACAATAATTATGTGTTAGAACAGAGAAAAGATAAGACAAAATTGCAGCCCACTATATTATCCGCATACTCGTATTAACAAAAGGAACTAATGATAATTTGTGCTACTAGATAGGTAATAAATAATTACATCACAATTAATCAATAATTTGACAGTAAGTACTATTGTTATAGATTGTTTTGTATTGTAATAAATGCATTTATTTTGTTGTAAATCTTAAATAGGTTTATTATATTCTTGAACATTTAATTATTATTATATTATTTAGTTTATCCTAACATAGTTTTCAGCATTTCACAAAAAATGCTAGTTTGTTCTCTTATCCTACCAATCCTACCAATTATAACTAACTACTTTTGAAGAAAATCCGTAGCATTTGAATTTATTAATAAAGAGACTAGCCTGCTATCATCTTTCTTTAACATAATTGGATTGTTACGAATTTCATGGGCCAATAGAGGAAATTAAATAATCAAAGTAACGCCGCCTATCCTGTCGGATATTACTTAATACCGCTACACTGCTTTACAGCGATGGCCGCTTTATTGCAGTTTCTCATGGAGGATTTTTATTTGTATTTAAAGCAGATTTAACCGCTTTAATAAAAATTTTATTGAACACTGGCTGGTTGTTTGCATATTATTATAATATACGGTAACGTTCAAATTTTGAAATATTTAAGATAATTTAAGATAACCAATGACCGTTGGAGTAGACGTGTTCTTAGGTGGAGACCGCGAATCAGCAAACGTTAGGTAGGTAGGAAGCCCTCAGGCTAGGTGGAGCAACGATCTACGCAGGGTGACTGGCTGTAGCTGGATGAGAGTTGCCGAGAATCGAGCTAACTGGAGTGCAATTGGAGTGGCCTATATCCAGCAGTGGACTGCTTTAACATCATAATCAGCCTATAATGTTCCCACTGCTGAGACATAGGCCTCCTCTCTGTGAGAGGGAGTGGGCCGTAATCCACCACGCGGGCCCATTGCGGGTTGATTGATGTCACATGTCTTCGAATTTTTGGTTCTAGGACATGCCGGTTTCCGCACGATGTTTTCCTTCACCGTTTTTGAGAGCAGTGGTGATGAAATAATTTACACAAAGTAAAGCGCCTGCCTGGGTTCAAACCTACGACCTACAACTTGTAAGTCGCGGCCGTTACCACTGGGCCACCACTGCTCTCTGCTGTAGGTATACTGATGATGATTAAAGTGAATGTTGAATTAGAAATTCAGAACGTAGTAAGAAATTCATTTCATTAGTTTCATTCTCAATATTTAGGTGAAATTTTCTTTATTATATAGAAAGAAAGAAAGAAAGAAAAATAGTTTATTCTGCACAAACTAAACGCACATTACAAATAAAATAACATAAAATAAAAATAAAAAAGACAAAATATACACATACAACGTAGTCAAAAGCCTCGTACTCCAGCTTAATAATAATAAAAATGTTGACAATTTTGTCTATTGCTCGATGTTAGGGCTCAGAATAATAACTAAAGTGTTAGGGCCAGGGACCAAAGACAACACATATTAGTTGACATTGACAAATGATTATTGATTGGTAATAAGTTATACTTTGCAAATAACCAAATTGATACTTTATTTTGTTTAGCAACTAGTCATTCAAAAAGAAGCATTATAGCAAAAATAATAATTTCGATTTGTTCATGATAACTAAATTTCTGCTTACCTCTTCAAGAGAAATAAACTTGGGGTTAATACAGAAAAGGCGCTTGCGAAAACAAGCGCCCAATTGTCGATAACGGAAATGAGATGATCCCAAATGAGAGCGCGCCGTCGGATATCACTCATTGCCGACCCGTTCCGTTTCGTGTGAACGGCACTAACTCTGAATGCGTTCGGGATTGGGTTAGCGTAGCTTCACATCTGCCGAAATTATGCTACGGAAAGTTCCTGTTTATGCCTGCAATGCTTTTTAAATTATCTATGGTCCTTTCAATAGAAATTCTTCTTCTTTCTCTTCGTAGAACTCTTGTCGGAGCGGTCATGGTCCTCATGTAGTTTCTTGTCTAGGGGCTCACGATTTCTCGCCACTTACTCCGATTTCTGGTATTTTTTGTACACTCTTACAAGGGATCGAAATTACGTCGCAACATCTTCATTTTTTTCAAACAGGAATTTTGTATGGGATAGCTGATTAGTTTTTTCGGGTTTAGTTTAGTCTAATGGTCTGTACTGCACCTTTAAATATGACCACACATTTTTGACAAACGATGTACAGACGCCAGCACATCAAGCTACTACAATCTGTCAAATGTATTTAATAGATTTTCAACTTTATCGCTAAAGCTTAGGGTTCAAGGTTGATTGGGAAATTTTATATGACGTTTTAAGTTTTGTGCGGTTGTTGTTTTGTTTTGTGGTTTACTGCCTCGTTGGTCTAATGATCGCATGCGCTACTGTTGAGCATGAGATCCTGGGTTCGATTCCCGGGTCAGTCAAAGTGTGTAACCGACCTAGTCTGGATCTATGCCTGATTCATGGCAATAGGACTTAAACATAACTAACGCGTAAGAAAGAAAGAAAGAAAAATGCGTTTATTGGCATTACAGCAAAATAAATACACCGTAACACAACTAAACCTGCACCTCTGCCTTGCCTTTCGGATAATATAGGCGTGATGTTTTGTATGTTATGTTATGTGATAATATAAAGTAATTTAAGTAATAATACTGATAAGAAACAATATCGAACCAGATAGGTTCCTAGATAAACATCTCGATTACATAGTCGTTCCGTTTCATGTAATTGGACACCAAAGTTGATAGGTATCTAGTACTTGTGATTACCGTATTATATGTACCGACGCCAGCACATCAAGCTACCCGAAATTGTAAAATTTTCCCAATCAACTTTGAACCTTATGCTTTAGCAAAAAGTTGAAAATCTACTAAAGTTTGACAGATTGTAGTAGCTTGATGTGCTGGCATCCGTACCTTTTATTTTTTTGTTCGGAACAGTAATAGAATATAAATGATGCCATTACTAGGATTAATTATTTTCTGTGTAACTGAAGTTATTACTTGTATGTTCACTTCATCGATTTACCTTGTGGGCCTTCCAACGATTTGCCTTCTGAAGACTCTCCGCGTTCTAAAGACCGCAGGAATCCGCTGGATGCGAGAGATATTAAACCGGTCGATGTGGCGACGCTCGGGGGTCGCCACATCGACCTGAGGGGTTGAGGGGTAAGTATTTCCAGTATTTGACGTCTTTCGGCTGAAATGATGATGATTTTCATTTCGACCCACACTCAAGTGACCGTACAGAACGTGAAGTCATTATCTTCACAAGTATGTAGACCGTCTCAGGTTCATACCCCCATTCAAATAATAGAATGCGTCTTGATACTATCATACAGTTTAATACAAGCGAATATATATGTATGTTTTGCGAATTTGATCTTTATTAGCTAGAATTGTCTCACTGAGAGGTGTCAAGAAAGCATTCTCTCCACTGTAGTTACTTCATTTAATTATAAACTTAATTTTATTAATTAAAGTCAATTCAAACTTTTGTTTTAAATTAATATTGTTTCAAGTTAAACAAATATCAACTTTATTTTAATGTCAATTAAGTATATTTCAGAGTGACTAGCTCTATTGAAAACGTTATAAAAATGTTTGAAGTTGTAGCGTAAACTGAACGTTATTGTGTATAATTTAAAGTTATTTTTCCATAAACTCATATTTGTTTACATTTTTGGCAAATAAACCGCAAATGTAGATTACATACATACATAAACTCACGGTTTTGACGGTAGGCAGAAACTAATTAACTATTCATTAATTAACCCGTTTTGCTGCAACGCAACCAAAATAACACCATTTACATAAGAAAAACTAATTCCTTAAACACAAACATGTAAATAAGGAAGCTCACAGTTAAGGAGACAGGCGATACCAACCGAATTCATCTCCATTCCCATATCAGTCATTCAGATTGGATATTTGTCTTTGATATCCATCTCCAGCGACAAATATTCCACGTAACACGTATATCGAAACGTATCCAATCATTGATCAGTTGGCTCAGTTATGTCGTCACCTATTCCCTTGACGTCACTGTATAGGCAGGTACAGAAAGTCAAGACCGCCGTATTGGTGAATGAATGAATACCTTAACTTAAACTATTCACGTTATCGATCAAATCCATCGCCACCGCACAATAACTTCGTTGAAATAATCAAGTCATTTAGGTTCCGAAGCGAGATTCACTGTTTATAGCATAAAAGTGATCATATTACCATAAAATATAGGTCGGTACAGAAGGCTAGCTCCATACAAAGAGCTGGAACAGACGCACGCACACGTAGACGCGTTTAGTACGCGTCAAACTTTATGACAGCTCTGAAGTGCGCTATTCGCTGCGCAGTACCCCACACCTCACCCCCGCTGACCCATGAATTTGTTCCTGCGCAGCGACTTACCTCATCTTCCGAGCCTTTGAATCAGGCTGTACGTACGGCGATCTCGAACTATTTCAAGGGAATGCCACAACTAGGCATTGATGGTCTTACGTATGGGTGCCTCGGATTCGCCTCGGCCCACATTTACACGTTCGTCCATCAATGCCTCTTTTGCTGGCCGCTGCAGTAATGTAGTACATCCGTCTACTCCTACATTTTCAATAGTGATTCAATCCAACACGAATAAGAAATACACTAAAAACCATCTTTCTTCAGCAACTCACATCCACGTTACCCGCATTTGAACTTCGCAGAAGTAAATTTAGCTCAAGAGAGCTCCGCAAACATTCCATATTGAACTACGCTTCCTGGAGCTAGTTCTTAGATCAATCATTGTTACTAGAAATTTCGTCCGACTGAATTTCCATATCGTACAAATGTATAGCTGGGAAGGATCTTCAAAATTGGATTCCAGGAAATTTATATCCATGGGTACTGTGTTACTTTATTGACGTATATTAGCTGTAAATATTGTGGTAAAATCAAATAATGAAATTTTATGTTTTGTTGTATTAATTACTTTCCAAACATTTAAAAGAGTAGCGGTGAAGTTTCTTCTCCACTCTTCTCCATACAAAACTAGCCTTTAGAAGGGGCGATTAGAATCAATCCAATTTTTTTGTAAATGTTGACTTTTTTACATTTTTTTTTTTTTATTTTAAATGGACTTGCTCTTGACTCTAGTCTAGGTCAAAGGTGACAGAGACAAAGTCGACAATGGAGCGAGCTTATCCAGAAGAAGCCTGTTCACTCTCACTTTGAAGAGATTTGGGTTGTATGCGCTCGGAAAAAACAGACGCAGGTAGAGAGTTCCACTCTTTTGCTGTGCGCATTCCAAAAGTGCCTTTTATATGCCTGAAACAAATGATTTGACTTTGAAACCTACTATTGTATAGAACCAAGATCTTCTAATAGATAGTTGTGCTGCTGAGAAGGGTTTTACGTCACTTTATTATCTCAGATTAAGCACTAGGAGGTAGTGAAGAGCGATCGTTTTGGGGTCTTATTTTTATTTTTTTTATTTATGTATTTAATTTAATTAAAACGGTTTAAAACCAATTACAGTAATTAAATACAAAAAAGACACACACAAAAGAAACATAAAATATTAAATATAAAATCATAAAGTAAGAAAAAATAAATTATTTAAGTATGTAATTCTGTAATTCAGACTTTCGAAAAGCGCCGATTCTCCTCCTAATTTGAATAAATTGACTTTTGATGTTGATTCTCTGATATTAGTATTACTATCCACATATAGCCGATAACGTTCCCACTGCTGGGACAAAGGCCTCCTCTCTGTGCGAAGTGGGCCGGAATCCACCACGCGGGCCCAGTGCGGGTTGGTAGATGTCACATTTGTCTTCGGATTTTTTAGTTCTAGGACATGCCCGTTTCCTCAGGATGCTTTGAAATTCATCACTGCTCTCGCCATTACTATCCGTTACTAGTAAATCCCTAATACAGTCTAGGGGAAAGATATAATAATAATATATCAGTAATATCGTATCTCAGAATCAATTTACGACTACATGTCCATTATTTCCATTTGTTCGACACAAATAAACTGGGGGGGAAATATAGGCATCCCTGTTTATGACGTGCCCATTGCTCACAATAAGAGAACCACATAAATTAGGCTCGAATAAACAGTACACTTATTCCGAACGAGCCTCCCGCGACTTATTACCCTAGTCCTGTGAACCCGAGCGAAAATCACCGTTAGCCATACAACTTAAGGGTCAAAATTCTATGAAAAGTGTAGAGAGTAATCCCAATTGACTAATCTGGAAACACTCGGTCCGCCTTTCGCAGATGTCGATTAATCTTGGCATCGGAATTATTCGGGCTGTTGACTGGTTGCTATGACAACGAGCTGGGTCCCGGGTCTGGGTATCCGGGTTCCCGAACATGAAGGGATTGATTGAAAAAGATGGAAATGCAAATACGTCTGCAATATAAATAGCTGTGTAAATAACTTCGGTATTCCGAATCGTATGTTTACTTTGTGTGATGGGTTTTTGATTTTAAATAACGTTTTAGTAATGTAACTTGAATATTATTTATTTATTAAAACTTTATACACAAGACGTAAAAAATAACAATACAAAGACTAAATCAAGTCTCACTTTGTACTGTTATTTTATGAAATTCATACGTAAAATTGAGTAGGATTCAAAAAAGCTTTATTTTACAGGTTCTAAGTATTATCTACAAGACATGAAGTTTCTTTTACACGCATGGTAAACAAGGAATATTTACCACACAATTCTCCTTATTACTGAAATCTCTAGCATTCTCTAAAATTTAAATACCTTTTCATAGAGGCACCATTTTCAGTTATCTTTGAACGACATTCTATTGCTCCACGAGCGGCTACACACGATTTAAACTTCCCTCTCTGTCCCCGGTCAAAAGACCCAACCGATCCGAAAACGATACATTACTACCCTCATGCAAATTCCATAAAATAACCCTAACAAAAACCATGTCCCTGCGGATATCCGGATATACGCATAAATCCGCCAATAAAATATCGGGTTGCCGGTTGTTTATACCGGCCGGTTGCCGAGTTATGACCGTGCTGGTTGCTAAGTAACGACCACCAGGCCAAAACGAATAATATTTTATTTGGTAACCGTAATGCACTCAAGAAAATTGAGTCCGTAGTCCGTATGAAATAGGGTATGTCTGAACCAGCGTTTTATTTATTTTTGAAAAATTTTCTCTAGAGGTGCTACGATCGCCGTTGTGATATTACCCTGAATTTGGGATATTACCCTTGAATTTGTGATATTACCCCTGAATCTTCATTTGTGCGAAGTGACTTGTTTATTTATGAAGAGTCTTACTTACCTTGCCTTCGCGCTATTTTTCTCGGACGTGGGATAATACTTCAGGGTTACGGAGTACCCCCATTTGAGCCAGTCCGCTTTTAGGCTACCGCATCGATTCTACACTCGTGACCAAATTCTTAAGTAAATTCACTGTATGGAAGAATAATTTTACTGGCCGAACAGTATACAATATTGATCGAGGCATAAAATTGTTTGTTTGTTTTACAAACCAATGAAGTTTCATTCTCAACATGGTTGAGCTCATGTTGCAGAGTGAAAAACCGTTTGCACAAAACACTTGAAAATCACATTTATATGAGCATTTTACTAATATGTCTCCATTATTAAAAATGTGCAGTATCTTTATTTATTGCATACATATTATTATTATAAATTACGTTCCTTTTCGTGTATGTCTATATGACCGCGTTGTTCTGCTACGCAACGGGTTTTGATGCAATTTTTACCATCCATAAAGGAATTTATTCCGAAAACTTTATGTGTATAAAACATTAATAATTAAACTTACAAATAAAGTCGTAAAATCCGTGCGAAGCAGGGGCGGGTCGTTGGTATGTCGATAAAATGTTAGGCTTTTTCTTTTCTACAGTTTTATTTTCAAAATCGACAAACCTTTTTCTCATTGACATTCAACGCATCAATCAACAGGCTCTTTCGGAATGCAATATTCAAAAACGGCAGTCACACAAAACAATTGACGATCCCATTCGGCTCACTCCCGCGGCTCGTTAATGTCAGTTCATTATCCACTAAACGATTTTATGTCCGGGGGGGGATACATCCATCCGTGGTACGTCGATGTGGATGTTAGAATTAGAGGATGAGATTGAATTAGGATTTTAAAACGACTTTATGAATGTATGAAGAATTAGGTTGATTTGTTAAACTGTGGTTAGTATTTTAAAATATTATGTGACAGGTGGTAAACATGGCCAGAGATCGCGCAAGGGCGAGAGATTTAGAAGAGATAGAGAAGGCCTATGCCCACTATTAAAACACGTTATAGGCTAGCAAAAAAAAAGTCGCACCCCTTGAGTGCCGACAGAAGTGAAAACCTGAACAATTACGTGTGTAATTTTTAAATCGTCAAATAAACAAAACACAAACAGAATACTTTGCCATCACTCACTGACATACTCGTATTATCGGATATACATTTAAACCGAGTACATCCCGAGGACAGCCGAAGCAGTGTCGGTTACGGTAACAGTGGCGCGAATTCAATGTTTTTTCCCATCTCAAAAAATGCCTAACGCTAAAGGAGTTTTCACTTAAAAAAAAAATCAATGGGCAGTAATGGTGGTCCTTCAGTTATACGACACGCTATTATTTTCAGCTCATAACTATCTTCATCAACAGTACATGATGCATTTCAAATATCGATACACATATTATTGTATAAAAAAAAATACGTGTGGCACTCGGGGACTGCCGCGGTAAAGCTATTGCATAGCAACGCACACAAACAACGTGCCGATGTCTGCCGAGCTGATACGACGTTAGACGATGCTTAGGTTTATTTTCGTTACGGAATTTCTTCATTCGGTCGCCGCGCTCAAAGCCCAAGATAAAAGCTATGCAATAGCTTAAAAAACCGGCCAAGTGCATGTCGGACCACGCACAATGAAGAGTTCCGTAGTTGGTATGAATTTATCCCAAGAACCAACTTAACATTGTAGTTGAAAATCATGTTCTCCTATACATTGCAACTGCAAATTTAAGTTGGTCGACTATTACTCGTAAACTTGTAAAGCCTACTTAGCTGTGATAGTTTTCCTTTTAATTTCGTTATATAATACTACTGCCGTGAATTTTTTCACATATCCAAAAGCAACCATTTAGCTGGCAGGTGGGGAGACACTTGACTAACAAAAATTAGCAATTCAAAGCTTAATATTTCACAAACGGATCCCTGAATCGAAAAATAGATTCGAAAAACTCGCAATACTTTTAAAAAACCTATCCGACGATACCCTACACTATGGAGTAGACGAGAAAAAAAAACATCCCCAATTTTTGTGTAGAGGAGGAACTCTAGATATTTTTTTTTTCATGGTTTTATTCAGTCACTTTGTCAGCGTAAGTAATGTGTATATCCATGCCAAATTTCTAGTACTAACAGTCTCTGAGCTAAGCTGCGGATAGACAGACGGACACGGCGAAACTATAAGGGTTCCTCGTTGACTACGGAACCCTAAAAATATCCACCTTTTTATTACTGCACGAACTATTGAACATTTATGCCACAAAAATGTTGTGTTACACTTTCGTTCACAAAGTATCTATCCACCATTTTCTACAAATAACCTTTCCCGACCTCAAATTACTCTTGTAAATCGTTTGTCCGACCTTACCGTCGTCAGTCGTCTCCAAACTGCTGCGTAATTGTTTCATACAATGTCAACTATATTCATTCCAGTAATAGCGTGGTTACATTATCTGGGTTCGTTGTTATTTTCTTCATCGTGTATTTCTATGAGAACGATGGAGCATTGGGAGCTTTAATTATTGTTTTTAAGTACTTCTTTATGAGCAGTTTGAGGTCTTTCGTATTAACTGTTACTGTTTCTATGAAAACTACATTGTGTTTATATCTTTTTCGTGTTTGTTGGGTAGGTTAGTTTGTTATATCTACTTCATCGTCAAAAATCTGACTGATGATTTTTATTATAAGCAAATACAATCATTACAGTCGTCATTGTAAGATTATGATGGCTAACTTGACATTTTTAGTGTTATCATTCAAACAATGGCTAACTTTTGCAGTATTGATGGTCCTCAATAATGGTCATTTCTATTTATTTCCTGTCATTGAAACTAACCAACACCCTCCCATACTCCATAGAAAAGGGAGGATTCTCCGACCAGACGGGTGTCGTGTCTGACGGGCAACTGCCCGATGATTCATGTCAGGCCGTTGTTTATATGCTAGTTGCGCGGTAAACTCTGCTTGCGAGATGCAGGATTTTAACGTCAGTATGACGCGTAGTTCGCATATGCCATTGTAGATATCGCTAGTGCAATAGGTATACCTGTGATTAAACCTTCGGGGATTACAGGCGTTATGTTTGTTATTATTTAACATTTATGATAGTTAAATTTATTGACTTAAATATACGTGGTTTACCAAAAAAGTCTAACTTTTCTCCGCCCTTAGAAAGAAGTTGTTGATATAAATGACGATGGAAAGCTAAATCTCGGCAGTATATCTTAACCAAACAATCTGGTGCATTTATTGGGAGTTAGCATTGTGTAGTAAACATTAACGGGCTATGTTAATATAAAATTAATATTAAACTTAAACAAGAATTTTATCATTAAATTTTAAGTTCGTTATTACGTTAACTATGACAATGCTCATACATTGGTCTCAATAATGGATCTCAAAACTGTTAATGATTGAATTAAGTGTTTAACAATGGATGTAAAATATCGCCCGCGGCAAGTATCGGGAATGAATACAGTTCGCCAATATTGCCTTTAATTTTATCTATAATTTTGGTAATTACTCGAATCTGAATAATCGGAGCGTTATTTCAATATGTATTTAACGCTCACTTTACTAACGAGCAGCTCAAAAAGGTTTATTAAGTACACAATAAATAAATAATCTCATACCATAATTATCAGAATGCAATAAAATCATTATTTGGCTGAAATATTTTTCCACAAACCTTAATTACTATCTTCAAATGGGCCTGAACACAAAGGAAAATTTTCCAAAATCACGAAACCTCAAAGGTCACGTATACACTGACAAGTGGCTTGATTAGTACCTAGAGCCTTTTGACTTAAGAGGACTACATGACCTAAAGCGCGGTCTTTGTCGGTCTGCATAGAAAAGAAAGAGAAGCGCGATGCCACAACGCTGGTAATTTATTGCAAAATATGAAGCAATTATCGATTTACGAAAAATCTAGTCTTTGGACAAAAAAACTAAAACACTATAGTTTTAGTATGTTGCTTGTAGAATAATCTGACAAAAAATCATAATGATTGTATGTATATTAGTATGAATTTTGTTGTAAATAAAAAGTTTTTAGAGGTATCTTCATGATTTTTTTCTATCGTACCAAATAAGTTGTATTATGTTTTCAACACACTATCATCCTAGCATTTATCCTGAAGAATATCATATATTTTTTTGGTTTTTTTTACTGTAGGCGATCATTTACTTTTATTGTTTCTAAAACTTGCGTTTTTTGCGTTTAGGTCATGTAAGCCCCTTAATATCCTTCTATACACGCTAGGCGCCAAGCGCGCAATGCGGCCTGTTCCGAGAATTCTAGTTCGTTCATTTCACTTGCTACTCGCAAGGTGACTCACTAAGCTCTAAGAGCTGGCAGTGCAGTGTGTACGTTGCCTAGGACACGAATTTGTGATCGTAGTTACGCGCCTACCTCATCTACCAATTAGAACCTATTCAAAATCTACTCTAAAATCAACCTTATATGTCAGTGGCACTAAGATTAATTTGCATATCAAATTAATTCATGACTCGATGTAGCGTTACAAAGATGGCGCCTCCGCAGTAATATAAAAGATTTAGTTGCCATAATATTCATACTCCGGGAAGCTCCATTAACCCCTGCTTTATAAGGGTTGCTTCTTAAAAGGGAAATCTTGCGCTTCTCGTAAACTTCTGCAATAACTTTGGAACGGATATTCATGATTATTTATTGGTAATAAACGTCAGAAGTTTTGGTCCGTGCTTAACAGTATACATACAATATGTGAACCAAGTTCCTATCAAATAAAATTTACGATTCAACAAAGCTGTAATTTCTATAATAGATGGCGGAATAATTGATTTCGGAAGCTAAAGAAGAAATTAAAAATCACGATCATGACAGGCATGACGATGCTAAATTAGAAAAAGCGGCTAATCCTAAAGGCACAGCTTTAGATTCAGGTCAAAAAGAAACAATTAAAACAATAGACCTTTATAAAACTGAAACAATAACAAACAAAGCAGTGACCCTAGCAGCGAACGACCAAAATTGCTTTAATAAAACACGAAAATATATTTCCTTTTTCAAGGCGGACGATATTAACGTCAGATACTTCGCAATGTTGAGTATAGTTGAGTTTTTGCGAACGTTTGCAACAAACTGAGCGTCATTTGCTTTTTCTGTTTGCTGAGCAACGTAATATATCGTTTCGCTAGCTACTGTTGGATACCGGATAGTACAGTCGGAAAAGCTATTTGGTATGTTGGATTACGCTAGAATATTGTACACCATAGATGTTACGCTGTCCTTTCTAAAGCTGAAGTGTTTGTTTCTTTGTTTGTTTGAACGCGCTTATCTCTGCAACTACTAGTTGGATTTGAACAATTATTTTTGCATTTAATAGCCTAATAGTTCTTAACATTAAGTTAGGACCTTAAGGAGACGAGAAATAGGAAATAAAATTTGGGACAACCCTAAGCGAAAAAGAAGTAATAGCGCGGGCATGCGATGCGATGCGATGGGGTGGGTCGGGGAACAAAACAATTCACGCGGACGGAGTCACAGGCAGAAGCTAGTTAAGTAATAACTATAAGTACTAACATTCCATCTGTGACAAACAATACCTAAATTAATTCGTATACAGGTTTGTGTCCTAACAACATAACTCTCACAAAATTGTTTTAAATACTACTTTTAAACAATGTTGCGAGAGTGGTGAGTCGTCAATTCTTTACATTACTCTCGTATGCATTCCATAAGTATGAAAGTGGAAAGTCGAATATTTTGGCTTGTATACAAAGTAACTTGTTAAACAGTATCTACTACGGACTGCATAGTGGAGCCGGTAGGAAAGCTGGTCCAGTTTTTATTAATTCTGTATTGTATGCTTAGCTCAGCTGGTTTGTTGGTTTGGATGCAGATGTTATTTATTTAACATACTGCATAAATATATTTTGTAGGAGATAACTGCAGTGTATTTCTATAAATTGTAGTATCTTAACGGTATTCATCTTTACTGTGATAATTATTTGCCTTAAGCATTTGCTTATTGTCGGATGTAAATGCCTTTCTGATGCGAAATAAGTTTGTTTCTGCCTCAGCATTGGCTTCTTTAACTTAATTAAATGCTTCTTTTCTATTAATAAAAACAAAAAGTTATTCTTCTTCTTCTATAGTGTTTACTGCATCAGCCCTTTGTATCATCATCATCTGCCTAGCCTTTTCCTAAGGGATTGGCTTCCAGTATAACTAGATGCAGCTGAATACTATTTTACGTGGAGCAACTTCCCATCTGACCTTTACAACCCAGTTACTGGGTACTGCGATATCCCTTAGTAAGACATCAGCCCTTTTTATGACACGGGAAATATAATCCTTGAAGCTTTTGCTTACATATATGTGTTATGTAATGTGATAGCATTTATTTTATTTATTTTATTTTATTTTGCATGCAATGATGGTTAAATAACTTATTTTCTAATCTATATGAGTAGTATAATAGTACGCGCATCAATAGAGATTCTTGTATATTTTTTATTTAAAAATGTTTATGACAATTGGAATTAGGTTGTAATAAAAACAAAAATTTTGAAAAGTTTCCCGGTAAATGTTCAAAATCGAGAAAACAAAAAAGTGCTTTTTTATGGATTGAGGACAGGACAATGTCTATCAAATCAGCTAGTTTCAAATAATCATCAACTTCTTTAAACAAGTTATCTATACCCTACTACAATTGGCTGCAAGAAAAAGCGAGAGAATCTTCAACCAAATTGAATTCTTCGCTATTTTCAATTAACATCTGTGTGTCTCTAGAGAGGTTTCTTTCGTTACGAAGGCTTTGTGTCGAGTTGAATACAGTGCTTCCTCTTTGTCTCCGCAGTTTTGTAGAACGAGAGGAGTTTCCTTTTTGTATTGTGTCTCTATTTTAAATAACTCCGTGGTTGTTCCGCAAGGACCTTTTTTTGGTCCTTTTGAGCTGCGATATACGATGTTTGAAAGAGGAAAAAAATTATGTTAATTGTTTAGTTTTTTTTAATAATCTGGAAAGCATACTTATAATGTATGATAATGACGAAGAAAACTTATAAGTACCTAATAAATTCTAAGCTTCTTTATAAGTTGGGCAGAGTCGAAATTTGGATATACTACCTTTGGGTGTAGTGATGTTTAAATCCTATATAATAGGGGACAGTAACAAATTCTGGCATATATATAGTTTCAAGCGAAATAAAAAAATAAATTAGAGGCAACTTGTTGGTTTGTCAAGGATATAATTTATCGTTACTCGAAGCCATATTACAATTTTCAATTAAAATCCCGTGTATCCTTTGAGAGTTTCTTTCGTCGCTGGAGCTTTGAGTCGCAATTATTGAATGCTATAGGTAGATTTGTCTTTAAATTTCTCAGAAACGAACGGCTTTCAACGTTCTAGGAAATAACCAATGACTGGGTTACCTTGTCACTCGTGAATATTGTTTATTTAAACGATAAAAGATTGCCTTTATTGCCTCATTGTTTCAATAACCGGTTAATTTTTATCTAAGGAATAAATATTGCGGGATTCACAGCTTTTGTATAGCACTGTCATATTTATTCTTTAAATATAACTAAATGTTGGTAATTCAGCCCCAAATTATGGTGATGTTTGTGTTCCTTTTTTTTTTTGGATGAGAAATCATCTAATGACTCCTCCCGCTCTGGGTAGAGCGGAAGGGAGTGTCAGACTCTTACTGACTAAAACCCACCCGTGTTCCTTTCTTAGCCCTTTATGTTCCGGGGCAGCTGTAACCCTTTCGGACGATCCCGCTACTCCGGCAGGCTTCGGCCATAGCGGGCCATGTTTGCGTTCCTTGATACGTGGTTCTGTCGCAAATTTATATAGCTGTGTAAAAATGGTCACCCATCCATGGACCGACCGCGGCAAGCGTAGCTTAACCTGGTCGATCGACCCGTGCTGCTGTTACTTAGCCACGAAATTTTTGGAATACTATGATAGAAAAGTCAAAAACGTATTCGATAGACATAAGCTATTGAAAAGACTATGTCAATCAAAGTCGTTGTAGACATACAAAACGCTTTAAAAGTGATTGTCAAGTGTTTCTGCTTACCCTGCCTCTGCTTTCGCTGAGAGACAAGTAATTTCAGCCAGCCATTCACCTATAAGACCCTAGTTCAAAAATTGTCTCAAAAACAGCTTCAAAGAAACAGACTATATTACAGACTTCTTTTAATCCAAAATAAAGGGAACATTATATGATTTAGTGACCGTAATATAGGTTTTTTCTAAAACCTACTTCAGGCACCAGCTCTCTCGATGTGAATTTAAGTATATAGTTCAAAACTTGTGAGAGAAAATAATTAATGAATTTTTATTATTTCAAATGAAGTCCGAGATTTACAAGTTTCGTTTTAAGTGAAAAACTTTTCAGATAATATCTAGCTTTATGAGGGACTGGCAAAGATAAAGTGGAAAATATATTAAAGTAAGTACTTTCTAGATGGATTAAGGTTTTGTACTCCCAAGTTAGTACCAAAATGGATTTCTTTTTATAGTTGTAAGTAATGTAATGGCTTTGACATTGCGAGTTACGTTCATAAAGAACAGATAAATGTAAAAATAATAATAAAAACTAAATAAAAGCTTGTAATAATACTAATGCCATTTTATCCGTGTATATATAAAACATTGATCAGGCAGGGGTCATAGTTCTTCCATAGTTCTTGGTAACCAGTCCACTTTAGCCACCCAAACCCATAGACCAACTTTTTATTTTTCCATATCCTACAATAGTCCTACACCAACGGGCGGGTTATCCTTGGGTGCACTTGCATAGTGCATACAGGGATAATCGTCGGATGGTGCCGCATTTCATTAAAATTTCCTAAGGGGCCTCTGCGAGTTGGCTTAGGCCCCTAGTACGCCTTCCAAAGGACCGGGACCCCATGGTCCCGAGAAATCAAAAATACTAATGTGATAATGAACCCGCATATTTCTTGTGAATTTTACTTTTATTGTTGGTGTACGGTTTACGACCTAAAATGGATAGAATGGTTTTCCAATAGACTAAAAAAGAACAATAAATAATATAACAACGGTAACAGGCACAGATATAGATAGACCTAGATAACGCAAGTATCACGTATCTGTATGAAAACCAAGTGTGCCATTTTTTGACTACCTACTATGACGTCACAAGCATTATTAGTGATGGGAAAATCAAATCGATTCAAAGACGCTGCCGCGTGCCGCACCCGTCTCGCCCCATCCGCGGGGCCTATAGCGCCAGCGCTCACGCTCACCCAGCCAGCAGTACACAGGACTTGTACCGGGTTTAAACTGAGCTGCTATAGGCTGAGATGATTGATTGATTAATTGAACATAACAGCATATTCAATACAACAATGCGTTCAGGATGCTGCTGGGGCTTCCACGCTTCTGTAGTGCGTCGGAAATGTTTGCTGATGCGCACACTGATGGCTTCGCAGCGATCAGACGTAAGCGTGCCGTGTCGCTGTTGCAAAGGGTCTGGGGCAGCTCGAACAGTCTCCTGAATGTCATTGCAGGGAAATTTGATTGCCCGCTCCTCCATTTTTGTCCAACCTGCATGTTTACTAACATAGTTATTTAAGGTTTAATGTTTTACTAACAAATTATGGATGTTTAATTCTGAAATAAAATGATTATTATATTATTATCCCCTTTATTCATCTAAATACATATAAATTATATTTTTAAATATTAGAATATAAAAAAATATATATATAAAAACATTTATTATTATATCGCTTGTTTTTCCCAAGTGGTTAGACAGCTTAGCCGTGGGTTGTTGTGGAGCGCGCGCAGAGGTGAAATCAACTCTGCCCTCTCAATGGTGCATCGCACTGCCGGACATTGGTCTCTCCCAAGCTGCACCACAAAACTATTGTTATTTTTTAGTCGATTGGAAAGCTCCTCTAGCTTTTTTAGGTCGTAAACCGTAAATAAATAAATAAAAGTAAACGTAAATAAAAGTAAAATGCATCCAGTCTGTCCCATGCAGCCACATTCTTAAAGCTCATGGTTACTAATGACTAATTCGTAATCGAAAAACCCATGACCACTGTAGCCACTGTACCCAACCTGGTTATCAAACCCACGACTTTACACACAATAGTCGCGCTTGCGACCACTAAACTAACGAGGCAGTCACGTAAAGGACGTTGCCCTTACAATGTTTTTTCTGCTGTAGCGTGTTGTCTACAAACAAAACCTTACATGCACGAATACCGACTCCCGGAAAAACTAACTATAGGCTTTACAAACATTTGTTCGACGATGGAATCCAAATTGAGTGCAACTCGAAGCTCGCCAGTGAAGTGCTTTTATCACTTTCTGACCAGAGTGCATCAAACGTGAACTGTGTGTTAGTGGCGATTGGTATGACTGACCAATCGTGGGGCATAATTAAAAGGACTGGTACCTGTGTATCTATAGTCAAGCAGCATTTTTATGTCCCGGTTTGGGTAGGTAAAAGATTTACACATACCTTTTTTTTATTTTTTTATCGTGTGGAAATTCTCATGGATGTCCACCACCCTGGGGTGGGTGGAGGGCTCTTTCAAACTCTTACTGGCTAAAACCACACGTTGTCCTGCTGCTACCTTTAGCCGGGGTGCTGGATTACATACCCAAGATGCCTCACTGCGATGTTTCGCGGTCACGGTTTAGCTCGCTACCTCTACCGCTAAAAACAAATGCATGCTATAGTCCGCGAGGAACTAGTTGGCCGCTGAGGTGGACAGGGGTGAGGCGGCGGTACGCAACGCACGTACTGAGTAATGCGCCCCTGCCCCTCCGTTCCACCGCTCACATACCTAAGGCGCGGCCAACTAGTTCCGCGCGGACTTATAACAGACACGCATACACATGCCAGGCATCGACATAAACCCCCAAGCAGCGATGCCGAAGGAAACTTCGGCATGTGCATGATTAGCATGCATTTGTTTTACATGGAGATGACATCGAGGTAGCGAGGTAAACCGAAACCGTGAGGTATCACAGTGAAGCATCTTCGACATGTAATTAACCTAAGGGTATGGATGCCTGTGTTAACAGGCACATGATACATTTTTGTTATATCTCTGGGATGCCCCTCGTTTTGCAGATGTCAAAAGGTGACAGTGCAACAACCTCTGACCACCTTGTCAGTTTGTTTGAAAACCTAATATTATAAATGCGAAAGTGTGTCTGTCTGTCTGTCTGTTACCTCTTCACAACCGTTGAACCGATTTAGATGAAATTTGGTATAGAGATAGTTTGAGTCCCGGGAAAGGACATAGGATGGTTTTTATCCTGATATTCCCACGGAAAACTTATGTGGGTGCACCGCGGGGTGCTGCTAGTTTTTTTAATTAAGAATCAAAACTTTTATACATATACAAGATGAATTCTCCTCGTCGAACACATAACAAAGAGAGGATACAATAAACATAAAAAGCATACAGTCGGAGTTAACTTGGCAGTCTGAATAAGTTGTTAGCTGGAAACTCCGCGAGTCTACGACACGCCACAGAGCGTTCAATCTTGTCGGGAACCGCGAAAATGTTAACAAGGTTTTACAGTCGCTTGCTTCTTTTGTTTTTGAAGGAACGACGTGCAATGATCGAATAAGTTAAATAATACCAAGTTAGGTATTTATTTTCATCAATCGGAATTTGTTCCGCCACTTCTTCTCCCCAGCGAAAGCACTAGGACGTGGTGAAGGGCGGGCGTTTTGGGGGACTGTCTTATGTAATTTTGACGTTCGAAAAGGGCTGGGAATGACTTTTGATTTAGTATAATTCATTTCTGACTACAGACATTGAAAGGTATGCGCAACACACGGCGCTCATCGCATGCTTCGCAATGTGTGGACGTTCATATTCATGGTGAGGCTACTCGTTACTCCAGGAAAATGAATATCAAGGCTTGTGTTGCGAGGCGTGCGCAGCGCATTTTAGGCATCAGGCAGCATGCACTTCATTTTGTGCAAATCATTTTATCATCACCGTACTACAAAGTCAAACTCAAAGCATTTATTTCAATTAAACAATTTACAGGCACTTTTGAATTGTCAAGAAGTCCGTCAGTCAGAAAATATGAAACTAGTTGCCCATTCCAAAGCGTAGGTACCTATGGAGAAGAACGGGCAAGAAACTCCATGGAAACTCTTTTAAATTATATTTTTACAAAAATATTAGTTACATCATTAATGTTGAATTTATAATTATATGTGAGAACGATGTAAAAAAAAACCTACGCGTTAAAAGCGTCCAGAGTACAGCAAATAGTAAAAAACAACAATCCAAAAATAAAATAATTAACAATAAGTCGAGGCAGCTACACAAGCATAATCAGCCTATAATGTTATCTCTGCTGGGACACAGGCCTCGTCTAAGTGGGAGGGAGGGGGCCATAATCCACCATGCGGGCCCAGTGCGGGTTGGCGCATCTCACATGTCTTCGAATTTTTGGTTCTAGAACGTCACTATGAGGAGTTTCCTCACTATGTTTTCCTTTACGGTTTTGAGAGCAGCGGTGATGAAATAATTTACACAAAGTAAAGTGTCTGCTTGGGTTCGAACCCACAACCTACAACTCGTAAGTCGTGGCCGTTGCCACTGGGCCTAGTGGGCCACCACTGCTGTCAATATCGATATTTATGAGATATCGACTGCAATAACAAATTAGAAATATGTTGATTTAATCGTTTGCATTCAGCTTAATATACCAGCACCGTAATCGCACTTAAAATCACAATCTGAATTATTTTGAAGGACTTTGCTAAACCATTGCTACATTTGTTCGAAAAATTTGTCGTACGCAATGAATGTTGTTGAACTGTCAAAATGAAAACTATTGCTACTGTTAATGTGTTATGAAATTACCCTGCTGTTTATTTTCAATGACCCTAGAAGTGTTTTCGTACAAAGTAGAATAAAATAGCTACAATATCTTAATACAATCTGACGTCCAAAATTAAGATGCCAACACGCACGTACAGACGCCAGCACATCAAGCTACTACAATCTGTCAAATTTCTTTAATACATTTTCAACTTTATCCCTAAAGCATAAGGTTCAAAGTTGATTAGGAAAATTTGACAGTTTCGGGTAGATTGATGTGCTGGCGTCTGTACAAATTCAATTACCAACTCCCAAAAGCATTTACTGAAGATTAAACTCCATCGCAATTTTCCTAATTCAATTTTAGTTCCAAATAAATGCAACATAATATACACTCCCATTTATTTTCCACCTAAGCAAATTAAAATAACGAAGAAACTTCTCCAAGTGGACGGCTAAGCAATCCTTTTCGTTCGCACTCAAGTAACGAATGCCGCATCCAGACAAAATAGGGGTAATCAACTTTATGACATCCATGTATCTTCGAACTGCACAAATTGCGTTCTTTACAACGTATAAAAGTTGTTCTCAGCAATCAGCTGATTAAAGTCAACGTTCCAACCGAAAATGCACTCTAATGTTGAGAAAACAAAGTCTAGATTTCTTTGGGGAGTTGGAACCCACAATGTGGAGACGGCTTTAGTGTCTACCATGAATTTAGTAGTAAAGGAAATTAGATAAACTGGCTATTTCGTTAGTCTTAATATAGTTACGAGTATTGAAGTTAGAGTACAGTAATATTTCTAAATAGATCGGCGCTTGGAGAGTTTTGTTCTTACTTACTTATTTGTAACTTAGTTACAGAATTGGAAGTAAGTTGAATGTCACAGGAGCTTGGATTAGTTCGAACTAAGTTTATGTATGTTGTAGGTACTTGTAATTGATTTAGTTTTTTTACTTTGGCGAATGGACCTTATCTTGATAGCCTTTCGCAAGGTACAGTCAACAAAAGAGATAAGTATGCAGGAACGTCGGATATAGTTGATGTTTAGTAAGAAACCGATGGATGTTGTCGACTGAAATTTAATTTGACAAATGAGCTGTTTGTTTCCTATTAATAAAATTACATTTTATTCAAAAACATCCATCGGTTTCTTACTAAACTTCAACTATATCCGACGATCCTGCATACTTATCTCTTTTGTTTACTGTACATTACAGTATACGACCCTAGCAAATTAAGTATCACTTACACTGCCCGAAAGCAATTATGAATAAGTATTTATGTGTTTTTAAATGCCATAGGTATACAGCTTGAGTATTTCACAGGATTTGGTTTTAGAAACCAAAAACTACATCATCATCATTTCAGCCGAAAGACGTCCACTGCTGGACATAGGCCTCCCCCAAGCACCTCCACTTCGACCGGTTCTGTGCTTCTCGCAACGGGTTCCTGCGGCATTCACAAGGTCGTCGGTCCACTTTGTGGAAGGCCTTCGATCGCTACGTCTTCCGGTACGCGGTCGCCACTTCAGAACCTTTCGGCTCCATCGGCCATCTGTTCTGCGAGTAATATGCCCTGCCCACTGCCACTTAAGTTTGGCAATTCTTCGGGCTATGTCGGTTACCTTGGTTCTCTTCATTTCTGATTCGACCACGCAGGGAAACTCCTAGCCCTCTCCATAACCCTTTGGGTGAATTTTAGCCTTCTAATAAGGCCCATTGTGAGCGACCACGAACAACAACTACATAGGTACAACATTTTGATAAAGTACCTAAACTATTGATGATTGAATAGATCTTTATAATTAATTAAAATACAATTATTATAACAATATATTGACTGGCTTTCAATGCTAAACACTCCACCTTTATCGTTAATTATATACCTACTTTGATTTCCATTATAATAATCAGCCTATAATGTTCCCACTGCTGGGACACAGGCCTCCTCTCTGTGAGAGGGAGTGGGCCGTAATCCACCACGCGGGCCCAGTGCGGGTTGGTAGATGTCACATGTCTTCGAATTTTTGGTTCTAGGACATGCCGGTTTCCGTTGTTTTCCTTCCCCGTTTTGAGAGCAGTGGTGATGAAATAATTTACACAAAGTAAAGCGCCTGTCAGGGTTCGAACCTACGACCTATATCTCGTAAGTCGCGGTCGTTACCACTGGGCCACCACTGCTCTCCATTATGTGAATGAATAAAAGGATAAAAAAATGATTGGATCATTCATGTAGCTCTTATTTCCGTTTCCAACAATAAAGTATACAATACGGCCTCATTGTGTCTAGATCCTTTATTCCTCAAATGATATTAATATTATTGACGTGTAAATGTTAGGCATCTCCATTTTCCTACTTTCATTGTACAAGTAAATATCACATTAATATTCTCTTGCCGAAGTTTAAAAGCTGAAAGAACTTTTATCTTAGAGCATGTACATACAAACATACAGGTGTACGGTATGGATCGGTCCGCAATTTTATTGTCAGGGTGCATTTTCTTTGCCCAGCTTATTGAGTCAATGAAATAGTGTAAAAAAAAAATCATAACAATACCCATCTTTAAAAATTTGACAGTAAAACGCACTCAACCGTCCACAAAACGAGGCCGTACATTCGCCGTCCGTCCCAACGAATGTGTAAAGTGACACCGGGACGGTAGACGCTAATGTGAAGTTCTCCTTGCCACCTGTTTAACTTTTGAGTTCTCCGCGAGAATACTAAAATGTTGAACTAAGTATAACCGAGTGTCTTCAAGGTACTTCAGACTGTACTTTGATGGAAGTGTCTTCTGCATAGAATGTAGTTGCGAATTTTCCTTTCCTCGTCTTATTTTTGTATCTAAAGGAGATGTTTCAAAATGTATGGAGCCTGGGCCAGGTCCTTGTACACTATACTTAAAAATAGGGAAATTCATTTAAAATAGTTCTCAACTGTCCAATTACTTTGAAATGGCTTGGTTTGCTGGTAAACGCAAGAAATTACACTTGAAATTGCAACACACAACAAAAACCCGTCATGGCGGTAAGCTGTCATTTTGATTGATTAATGACGTTTGACATGTTTATTTCTGAAGAATTGACACTGTTGTGACAGCTGACAGTTCTGTTTCTATGATCAATGGTCGATCTATGGTTTACTGTCATTGTTTTTAAGCACAGAGTAACTAAATCGGTGAGACGCCATGTTGAAAGTCGATAAAAATAATTGATAAATATCAATTCACTACCACAACAGTATACATTTAATTGATTTATCTGTATTTTTCCCGAATTCTACGGATTTTTCTCTTTTTTTTGAGTTACTGTACATAGACCTGGCCCATTATGAAACATCTCCTTTCTTTATTGAAACTCAAAGCTCTCAAAACGGTGAAGGAAAATTTCGTGAGGAAACCGGCATGTCTTGGAACCAAAAATTCGACGACGTGTGACATTCAAAGTTCGATTGTTCGAAGCCCGACTGTGTGATTATTAAAACATAAGAAAGGTTTTTTTTTATTAAACATTTTATTAAAACGACCATAGGGTTCGTCTCGTTAGTTTTAAAAACATTAAACCTACAAAAACACATAAACCATAAACACACAAAACACACATAAATCTCGTGAAAATCAGAACCGTGTATCTGACATTTTTAACTCTTAACATTTTCAATAAAATTCAATCTCTGTACAAGCTCATTTCACATTACCATCACGTTCATGTAGAATAAAGACATCCATTCAGAAAATCCTATCAAAAATATGGAGATATCTAAAATTCAGATATCCGAGTATCCGAAAATCACTTGAAACAAATGTCTATGTAATAACCGCGCAGACGATAAATTGTTGGAAAGCTGCGCTTATCAGATTTAAATATCCACAGACCGCACGGAGTGCTGCAGTCTCTTTTCATATTACCGGCCGAGGCTGATATAATTAGATGAATCTACTGTTTTAGGTGGCCCAAGTTATGAGAGGAAAAGATTTTAGTGTTCATTTAGTTGATTAAATTTTTTAGTATCCTAGTTTGTTTGTTTGTTTGTTACCTTTTCACGCCTAAACCACTGAACCGATCATCCTGAAATTTTGCATATACGTTGTTAGGTGTACTGAAACGGACTAGGGTACCTTTCATCCCGAAAAAAATTGTTGTTCCCGAAGAACACAACAATAACGTTATTATGATAATAGATGGCGCCACGTGTCTTTCGAAACATGATTGAATTATATTAGAAAAACTCGAAACTTACGTGGGTGAAACCGCGGGGTGCAGCTAGTAGATAATACAGGCGTCGCAGCAGGGGTCGGACCAACTAAGCAAAGTTAACAAGCAATGGTCCAAGTCTTGAGAAAGGCCAAGACCCAACAGTGGAATGACGCAAGCTGGCTGTAACCAGTATAATTTATAGTTATCATAAAAAGAGATATTGATTTGAAAACAAGGAATATTTAACTTATTTTTTTCATAGTAGTCATTACCACATTGCAAGTGTTTCATTGTGGATAATTAAGGGCTCATTAATCAAGGGATCATGGTGTTCTCATGTGCAAAATTTTATTCAAATCCGTTCAGCCGTTTTAGCGTGAAAGCGTAACAAACAAACTTACTTTCGCATTTATAATATTAGTTAGGATTGTAATCAAAATCTTACTATACCGCTACCTTTCATATTTCATACTAGAATCCAAACGGGGCATTCTCTTAACAAATTCAATTCCTCGAGTATTCGTTAGCGAGTCTGCAAGGATTATTATCAATGGACCGCTGATAAAGGCACCAGCGGTGCAATTTGTATTGACTAGACTGACATAATGGGGAATGGAGTTAACCCGTAAAAGGTCTGCAGTTTCCGTCTGGACTGGACTGGTATATTTATACGTTTTTTTTCTTGTGTGTTTGTTAACTTAATAGATTGGGAATGGGATAAAATGTTTATAAATACAATACAGTCCCGTGACGGAATAGGTACTTAAGGAAATAGGCGTTTGTTAATTCGCAATACGAGTACCGAAACCTTTTTATTATTATTGTTATTTGCTGAACACCAAAAATGCTTTGTGCATTTTATTAAAAGTGCTAACAGAGGTGTTGTTTTCGTTTTGATAATAAAATTTTATAAAACGTTACTAATTTTAGGTATGGTACGTCTTCCTTTTTCAAACGTAGCTAAATTATTTACCCTACGTATCGATTAAAACTTTTTTCGTTGACCTCATTCGATATTGTGCCCTGGCAGCTGATAGTATGTCATGCTCACACAAATGTCTCGCTGACGGTGGCGTGTGTGTTGGATCATTTAGCTCCCTTCAAAATGGTTGAGCTGAATGGTGCTGATCTATGCGTCATGTTCGTGAACGGGCGCCGTCAGTTGGGGCTGGTCATCACTCGGCTGCCTCGGCTTATTTTTATTTTTAATTATTTTATTTTTGGATTGTTGTTTTTTTATATTATTTAATATTTGCTGGACGCTTTTAACGCATACGTCTTTTTTTACATCGTTCTCACATATTATTATAAATTCAACATTAATGATGTAACTAATATTTTTGTAAAAATATAATTTAAAAGAGTGTCCATGGAGTTTCTTGCCCGTTCTTCTCCATAGGTACCTACGCTTTGGAATGGGCAACTAGCTTCATTTTATTTTTGACTGACCGACTTCTTGACAATTCAAAAGTGCCTGTAAATGGTTTAATTGAAATAAATGCTTTGAGTTTTGAGTTTTATTGTTCTTTCTTATCGTGTTTATATGGAACATAGTGTAGTGTACTCAAAGCCATTAAAGATAAACGTTTCAATCACTATCGATTGAGGGGATATAATAGTCCGTTGAAATTGAATAGAGCAGTTCATGGTATAAACCTCTGCGGCCTGAATCAATGTGTCTATTCACGGTATTTCCACCTTTAGTTACTGAATTGATTATAATAGATGGTTATTTATAGTTACTAGCTATGAAAAAACGAAGATTTTCTGTGTAATAGGTATATTTTGACATGAATAATATTAATGATAAAATAGTTAAATAATTGTTAAATATTGTACGCCCTATGGGTATGTTACAGCGATCTTTATATAATTATGATAATAACTTTCCACCTGTGACAAACAAATAAATGAATTTGAATTTGAACAAGCCTGTACCTAGTACTAGCTGATATATGTAGATACTAACGACTAACCCCTTTTACTCACAGTTTTACGACTAGACAAAACATTGAGCTTTCTTCATTATAATTATGTATAGTTTATAACCTTCTGGAATAAATTCTATAAATCATGGAAAAAAATCGCATCAAATTCCGTTGCATAGCTTAGAAGAACAAGGGGCATGTGGCTATGTAATATCAGGTTAAGCTACGCTTGCCGCGGTTGATCCGTGGATGGGTGACCATCTTTAAATACCCAGACCCCTCCGTGCCTCGGAAAGCACGTTAAGCCGCTGGTCCCAGCTGCCACTTGTAGATCTTCAGTCGCTCCGTGTAATATACTGGTATTCAGCTGCATTCGGCTAGACTGGAAGCCCATCCCAACATAGTTGAGAAAAAGGCTTGGCAGATGATGTATAGAAATAGCGACAAGAGGCCTGTGTCCCAGCAGTAAGAGCATTATAAGCTGATTATGATAGGAAGAGATAGAGATAGGTTGAACACCCGCATAAAGCACGGTGTTCTATAAACACTCTATTAAAAACACAAAACGCGAATAAAAGATTAAGTTTCATATAAGTAGTATGCTCCTATCATAACCGTTCAAAATTCTCAGCTAACCGCATCATCATAAATAAAGCCCGCAACAAAATCAACTTACATCGAAACACATTTTCATACTAAACACTATACGGTACTCCATCCATCTCCTCTGAGCATCTGGGGCCCAAGTTATAATCGGAAAAAAGTACTGCTATGCCATGAAACGAGCAAGTTGCGAAGTAACCCAAGTTTTCACGACACTCTACTCACTGGGCGAGGGACTTTTAGTTGGTTTTTATGAAGTTTTCAACGGAACCCCGTTTTATTTTCCACTCGGATCTTTTTGAACTAAATTTGTTCTTAAGTATTTGACGTCCTCTGTTGAAGGTTGATGGGAACTTTGAATGTTTCGGTTGAGTTAAGGTACATCGATTTACCTATTCTGTTGTATCTTAAACGCGTCTATAAGATGTTTTTATTCCACAAAAGAAAACAATCTACTTTATTTGGCTTATGTAAACACTCTTAAAGCATTCACAAGAAAATTATGTTTTTCTGTTTTTTGTATAATATAATTAATAAAAAAAAAAATAATTTATCATACATTAAAAAAAGTACTTTGGAATCACATTAGTATTTTTTCTAGACCAATTGCATCAAATAATGATTTATTTAGAATACAAATACATCGCAGAATACAATAAAAGTTATTTCGTGCAATTACAACAAAAAAGTAGTGACGATTTAAAGGCGAGATTTCGGGTAATTTTGGGAAAAAGACTAAGAAAATCATAATCTCAATAACCGTGACACTTACGACATGGGATCTTTGGGTGAAACCTCGCAAATGACTATCCCAAACCTCTAAAAAATTGTGTCGGTCCACGCGCCAAACATCCTGTATATTTTTTAATTAATAATTTTGAAGACTGTTTTGAGACGTGCATTGTTTAAAAGTATGGTTGCTTTGCCACTGCCAGCACTTTTAAATGTCTATTGATCTGCCGTTTTCTACCCAAATATCCGACACATACGACAGATATCGGAAAAATGTTTCACAATTCTTGTAACAACATGCATCTTATAACTTCATGTAGACTGCATATTCACTACATACTTATAGTTTTATTGTCGCCCGGGGACCTAAGTTTCGGATAAAAGAAAGTCTGCCGTCCAAGTTTAGTAACCACGTACTATGTAGTTGTGCTTAGAATGTCTTGTACCGAGTTCTACTTTACAGCAATGGATTTTTCTTTCGATAAGTTTCCTTAGAAAGCGGTGCCGTCATATAACGGGCAGAACGACGACGGTCGCTATTATAATGAAGAGCGTTTTTTGTCCCCGCAAAGCCAAATAACTGTGCCGCGTTTTTATAGCGACTTTGCGGTTACCGCTGTCTGAGGAAAGCTGTATTAGCTTAAAATTTTTACAATTAAAGTTATTCTAGGATTTTTAAAGACCGCAGCCGCTTTAACAAAACCTATATACCTATAAAAAACTTCGGCAAAAAAATGACGAATGACGACGATGAAAAATATGATTTTTTCGTTTATTGTCACACATTCCCTTAAAACCACAAACTCGACCAGCAACCTCATTTTTATAAGTAGCCACAATAAATTGCAAATAACCACATCCCAATAGTGCCAAGGGTCATCGCACTAAACGACTGCGACTGCAGCGAGTGGTCGCGCGACCGGTCGCTATGAACTATCAGTTGCACTCGCTACAAAGAGATGGCCGCAGAATTCACCGCATCATTTAAAATAGTACCCTTATATTTATTGCAGCATTGTATGATATCAAACCGCAATTATGTTTCTGGGCAGTTCTATATTGAAGTCAATCGATTAGATACGTCATCCGTTAGTAGCTCTTTATAGTAGATAGGGCGTGGATGTAAGGTCAACCTAATATCCTGCCCTATGTGTCCCAAAACATGCAGTCAAAGTGACATCTGCGCTGCCACCGACGACGCCTAGGAAGTGGCGAAGTTTTGGGCCAACAAGATCTGAAATACAGTCGTGGGTGCCAGCGACACGAAGAAGAAGCATCTTTTTTTTTTTATGCATGGGAAATCATCTAATGACTCCTCCCGCTCTGGGTGGAGCGGAAAGGAGTGTCAGACTCTTACTGACTAAAACCCACCCGTGTTCCTTCCTTAGCCTTTTATGTTCCGGGCAGCGGTAACCCTTTCGGACAATCCCGCTGCACAAGAAGCTCGTTGAGAAAGAGTTCTTCCAGCGATTCTTAATTCTGTCGCAAAGCGGCTTTGCTGTGTTCCAGCTTAAAGGATATTAGAGGTACCAGGGTACATATAGGCACATGAATTTATTGATTAGTGACAAATTATGCGTGCAGTGACTGGACAGGTACACTCAATCTGTGTGGTTCTTTCCTCAAAAAACCATTTCAGACACCAGTCTACATGGTCTTCATATGATCTGACCAAGGTTATTTATTTTATAAAGTAACAATGGACTCAAATAATATTATTTGCGTACAATTTCATATCACGCAATTCATCTGTTTGGCAGTTTTGTGTGGAGATTCGTAAAATGGTCCACAAACCATGAATTGCTTTAATGTCAAATAATATTATGAATTGTAAGTTTGTGACCATTTTACGACTTTTATTATGATTCATAATGTTATCCTTTTATGATTCTGCCAAAGTGGCCTTTTTAGGTCCCCTGCCTGCTCGCGATACACCGGAGTAGAATGTTGGGGCTAGCCCGCACCCGGCGCACCATGGACGCGCATCTTTTTCGCATCGTAGCGTAAAAGCAAGCAACACGAGCTTCGGCAAACATCCCTGACACGCTACATAAGTGGAACAGCCCCATAAACACCCTGAACGCATTATCACATTGAATGCGAAGGGCGCTATACGATGTTTGAGCGTAATCTACCCAAAAGCTGCACGTGTAAAATGAGGTACAATATGCACGAAATAAGGTTCTTTTTCCTACAGATTGAGACAGATCAGACTGTGAACGTTCTTAACTGGAATTGCCCCTTAGGTATCGATCTGGAATACCTCTGGTATTGCAAATATCCATAGATATGCCGCAGCCAACTGGTTTAATTAGCCGTTTAGTTAACCGCCTAGCCTTTTAACTAAACTAAACGGCGGCTGTTCAACTAACGGCTTGAATGATATTCAATTATAGTTAAGGTTGTGGAATTGTAACCAATCATGCGCGAGTCGAATTGGTCGCAGTAACTAAGCCAGGGCACCCTGACCAAATGGGTTAGGTTATGTTAGAACTGTCATGTGATCAACCGCGTGCGAGCCTAGAGAGCGAAGCGAGGCGAGCACTACTTCCAAAGGCCAGGCGGTTAACTAAACGGCTAAATTAACCAGTTGGCTGCGAGAGATACATGGCGGTGACTATTTAAATAACTTCAGCGGAGCCATCGCCGCGTCGTCTTGTTTACCCATACAAAAACTTAAATAGTAAAATATTTGTAGGCGAATTGAGGTGTTTGCTGCTCATCACGCCAAACCAATTTCAGGCTGTCAAAAACCCGATTACCTTCAAGCTCCATTTACCCATATACCTATCCGTAAACAAAGTTTCCATCTATCACCCCCATATAAAATCAACACAGGCAAGTCGACACTCAAGGAATGTAACGGGAACATAATACCGGGAGACGTTCCCGTGATGTATAGCCCCCGGCCCCCGGGATGAAAGTTTGAGCCGGCAAAAATCCCGAGGGTTGAAACTAGTCGTCGGTAAACAAAAAACTGTGATGTTTTTGTTAGTCTTGTGTGTGCGACATACGGATAGCGAGGTGGGCAAACATTTTGTGGGAAATAAAATCTGATTTTGATTAGAAACTTAATTAAGTAATGTCTGTATATTGTATAAACAAACCCTGTTCAGATTAAATTCTTACGCAATCACCCACTAAAGGGAAAGTTACATTCATCTGTTTTTAGAATGTTTCAACTTTATATCTCATCACTTTTTCTAATAATTATTATTCATATCACATTAATAAATTGTAATTGAAAAATCATCGACGTTTGACATTATAAAATATGGAATGTATTATTGTAATTATGTTTTAATGTATTTTTACTTAACTCATAATGTAGGTATGTTTTGTACCAGTAACTTCTCTGCAAAATCAACAGCACTTTCCATTTCAGCATTTTCAGCACTAGATTTTTAACACAGTTTTTTTTAACTGTTTTCACTTAAGAAAAAGAACGACCAATACGCGGCTAGCAGTAAATCAATTTACGCCACAAATTAAAAAAAAAAATTAAAAATACCCAAACAATTCCAAAATAAGTGCCAACTAAAAATAAATCATCGGTTGAACGAAGTGGATACATTACCTACGAAAGCCCGCCATTTTACAAGTACTTACCAAGTTCAACACTTAGTCAACCCTCGCCAATTTAATTTATTAACACTTAAAAGTTACATAATTCTACGCACTAAGTTTTAAGTCTAGCCCTTCTAAGTTGGAGCACTTCGCAAGACGCACCTGATACTCGGCCTTAAGTGACAGATGGGTTGAAATAAGGCTGAAACTGAACTAAGTTCCAAGTTGGAAGTGTTTAAAAATTAATACAGGAATTAATATCGCTAATGCAGGCAGGGCATTTTTTATTTTTATTTTCCGGATTCAATTGCAGAAGGTATCGGAGCAATCTTGTTTAATTTAAAAAAAACATGTTGCAATTTTATTCTTTCGTCAATTAAAAAAAAAATTTATTGTAAAAATGCATTTAAGTACATACGTTAATGTTTTTTTTATTTATGTTGTTTTATGTTAATTTTAGGTATTGTATTATTCTATGTTCTAATATTTTACAGAATTTGTTGTGTTTTTATGTTCTACTGTCAAAATTTTTATTTTATTTTGTATTGAATTGAATTGAAAATATTTATTTCAGACCAAGCACACACACAGTAATTGATACAAGTCCATAATTATTATGTTAGTATAGACACTTATAGTTATGTTAGTAAAATTTAAAATAATGCTGTGGTCTCCTGTAATTGATGGAGAACACCTACCAAATACTTTGTCGTCCATTAATGTGTAATGTCTTTGTCGTTGTATGTAATATTTTTAATTATTTACTGTATATCTTTTGTTGGAGATACTAAAGTAAATAAGTAAAATGACTTCTCATTGATCCATATTATTATTGTGCTTAAATGAATAAATGCCTAGTGAATTCAGTTTTCCATTTTGCTCAATACGATGTGCGGGTTCTCTAGCATCAATACCTACATAGTAAAAATTCTACGTACTAAGTATTTAAGCCCTTCTAAGATGGAGCACTTCGGAAAACGCACGTGATACTCGGCCGTAAGAAACAGATGAGTTGAAACTCCATTAAGTGCAAAGTTAGAAGTGTTTAAAAATTAATACAGGAATATAAGTAAAGGTGCGGTTACACGGTCAATTTTTCCAGCAATTATTGCTCGGCAACAGTGCTGGAGGTATTGGTGCCGAGCAATCTCCTCATATAATTTATTTACATTCCGGTTTAATTCCTAAGAAATACTTCAGTTGTTTTCGGCAATCAGTGCATGTTCTGGCCACGCTCGTTCCATCATAGACCTCATCCATCGTTTTCCATCAGGCGTGATCGAGGTCAAGAGCAGGCCCATTCAGCAAATAAAAAAATTAAATGTAATTGTAATATTCTATATTGCTATTAAGGTTTAGTATTAGTCACTGTATATCGCTCAATTGCTTGATATTGGCGTGACGTCACTGTATCATCGTTGTTTTATTTTATTTACGTAAAAGAAACCAGATTACAATCCCCACCAGTACAAACGTCAAAACGTCACCCCCTATATCGCCCAGAATTGCTCAATTTACGGATGCCCGTGTGAGCTCAGCTTTAGAATTATTGTGTTTAAGTGGTTCGCTACTTAGGAGACCGTGCATTATTGATAAGGGTATGAGTGTTCGGTTTTATGAGCAGAGAAAACTATTGATCCGTATTTATTGCTTTGTTTTGAGAAGACTATCAACTTCATCAAAATAAACAATCTTCTATACATTTGTCGGCGCAGCATGGAGGATACATGATATTCGCTGTGGTCATGGACTTAATGGCTGTGGTATATATGTCGGATAAGATTGACATTTGACAAGCTGTCATTCTTACGGAGCGTCGCATCTGTGGCAGCGAGGCGGTAGACTCAGACGCGTGTGGCACGAGAGCCATCGTCGCACCATATTAACGACGAATCGTTTAAATCCGGCACAATCATTTAAGTGACGATGGAAAATTCATAATATTATTTGACATTACCGCAATTCATATTTTGTGGACCATTTTACGAATCTCCATACAAAACTGTCAAACAGATGAATTGCGTGATATGAAATTGTACGCAAATAATATTATGAATTGTCAGTTTGTGACCATTTTAGGACTTTTATTATGATTCATAATGTTATCCTTTTATGACTGTGCCAAAGTGGCCTTTTTAGGCCCCCAAGTATGATATAACCACTAATGATATTCAAGAAGTGTACTTATGAAGTTTGTGCTCACAATATACTGGGTGTGGCGTAAATAGTGGTCTACCGTTAAGGATTCGATATACCAGATAATTTAATATAATATATTATAATTTTAACCATTTTAGTAGTAGTTTTTTTTTAAATCGCTCCTGAATTTGCATGATTATGCAAAAAATTTGGGTTAAAATAGAGAAGAGCTAACTTTTTCTTCAAAAGCTCTAAATTTACATAAAAATCTATAATTTTACACGATAGCTCTAGTATTCAACAGTAATTAACAGAAATCAAAATGAAAAAATAATGGTTTTTGTTGAAACTGCAACCAAATTTGTAACAACAGGTTGAAATTTCGTAAACAAAAAACAAAAAAGAACCCTTGGGTAAAAATGGTTAAAATTGTAATGTTATGGTAAATTATCTGATATATCGAATCCTTAACGGTAGACCACAGTTTTTTTTTTTTTTTTTGGATGGTAAATTATCTAATGACTCCTGTCGCTCTGGGTGGAGCGGAAGGGAGTGTCAGACTCTTACTGACTAAAACCCACCCGTGTGCCTTCCTTAGCCCTTTATGTTCCGGACAGCGGTAACCCTTTCGGACGATCCCGACCACTATTTACGACACAACCTGTATAAGTTAACTAATTGAATTATTCGGGACCGCGGGAATGCGATCAGATTATACGGATGTTAATTGATGAGACGAAGATAACAGTATGTAGCCAGACTTTCGAATTATATTTGGGGATCCGTCGCAGAAATATAATTATACATAAGTATGATAGATTACGTAGAGTAGATTATTAATTAAGTTGCTGAGTGCTTCGTCGGTTTAAAAGTTGCGAACGGGACTGCTGCGGTGGGGTCCTGGGTTTGATTTTAAGTTCGGGCAATGTTTTATATGTCCGCGATTTTCTCAAAAACTAATAAACCAATTTTGATAATTCTTTCACTAATGTAATCTACATACTTTCAGAAAGGTTTTAGTATATAATACATCATGTAATTATTCTTATGTACGATGTTATATACATAAATGTACTGCATCTCCGGCATTTCTATGCGAATTTTGATGATGCTACTCTTCTTCATGCACACATTCACAGTGTTTTTGTTCACTTGGGTTACCCCAAGTAAAGCGCGTGTCGCTTCGTGAGATAAAAATACTGTACTTTTTTAACCACAAAGTCAACCCGAAAAAAAAAGTTTAACAATATTGTCTATTGCTTGATGTTAGGGCACAATGAACAGAAGGCCAATTCTCGTAATTTAAAACGTTCAAAATCTAGTTGCAATCTCATCTCGGCGACAAACAAATGTCAAAAACTTGTCAAAAATGTAAGGAAATTAGAGGTATTTTTGACAGATTGAGACTGAGATCAGACTGTGAACGTTCTTAAAATTACGAGAATTGTTCCCCTGGTCACATCATGATCAAACACAATAAAACAATTGCATACCTGCATTGCGTAACAATGTGACAACAACACAACGCACGCAACGGTTTTACGACCCTGCTATGCCGATTTAAGTTTAGTATGCCTAAAATGATATTAAAACCACAAAATCGATTTGTTTGAATGACATTTTAATCAGAAACGAAGCACGAACTGTTATAACATTATTTGTTTTGTACTAATAGGCTTTGCAACCGATTTCATTTCACTCCGATTAGGGGAAATAAATATTTACGTTATTCCAAATATATTTTCGGTAAAACCAATAGTACTAGCGCGTGTTCAAACTCAAAAGACTCAAACGATATAAAATAAAAACGAAAATCAATTCTTTAATACGCAAACATTCTCTTCAAGCAAGCTATTTAACCAATAGATTGGCCAAATTAGACAAACATACCAACTACATAGTTGATCATACTTCGGCCAATATGCAAATATCAAAACACACGCTGGCAAAATTGGCCTTTTGGTGGAAACTAACACCAACAAGTTGGTGGAACTTCACAGCTGTGTGCACCGACCGATAGGAAAGTTTGAGAACTGCAGGGCTTACCAACCGCGTCATAAATGGACTCGAACCTTGGTCGAACTTCACTTTTTTGTTCGTGTGTAATTCGCAGGATGTTTGTTTCAGAACTTTTTTTTCTAGTCCATGGCAATGGATAAAAAGCCACACAGATCGATCGGTCAGGTTAAGCTACGCTTGCCGCGGTTGGTCAGTGGATGGGTGACCATCTTTACATACCGAAACCTCTCCGTACCTCGCGTTGGTCCCGGCTGTCATTCGTGGACAGTCGTTACGGGTCGTCTAAGCCCGAAAGTCTGACAACCAGTCTTACCAAGTGGTATCGTATTTACCCAGTAACTGGGTTATGGAGGTCAGATAGGCAATCGCTCCATGTAAAATACTCGTATTCAGCTGCACCCGATTAGACTGGAAGCCGACCCCAACAATATTGGGAAAAGACACATGACGATTTGAGGCCTCTCGGGGGAGCGGTGAATGCTTATCCGAATCCCACACCCCCGGCCATAGGTAGAGGTGGAATACCGCGGTGGTTTTAGCCGGTAAGAGTCCAGCATGCCCCTCTGTCACACCCGCGATGGAAGACGTCCATGAGGATTTCCACCGCGCACAAAAAAAAGGCAGATGACGACATATTTATAACGAATCGATAAGATATAGCTAAAATAATAATTACCCAACTTACACAACTAATCACTTAATGTGTTTAGCACTAAATGTATTCAAAACGTCATTCTGTCTCTGTCAACTTCAAACGATTGACAGAAATGGAATGATATTTTAAATACGTCCAAGGAGATGCGCTAAGGTAGCCCACGAAATCAATTTTCTTACGTTTTTTTTTGCAATTTACAGGTCAGTGTCAGGTTGTTATGTTGATTAAAATATGATTCGCGACCGTAACAAATATAGATTTAGAGAATTATAACCATTAGAATCAGCAATTCCTTGAGTTAGAATTGGCCTCAAATGTTATGACTTGATATCTACCTAACACAGTCCCCGCACGTAACTTGGCAAGAGTCGTTAGATATGTTTTTCCTTTCTTTAGCTTTCTTGTAAAGATACATGTTTAAAAATAATCTATGACAATAACCATAGTTTAATGACAAACAATAAAAGTGATAATTTTCTTGTTGCACTAAGTGTACAGACGCCAGCACATCAAGCTACCCTAAACTGTCAAATTTTCCCAATCAAACATGTACTTTGGCAATAAAGTTGAAAATCCATTAAAGAAATTTGACAGTTTGTAGTAGCTTGATGTGCTGGCATCTGTACATGCGCTAACTTACTCCCAATACGCCAATACCTTGCCAAGTTACGTGCCGGCGACTATACTTCCGCGTTTCACAGATTAACAATTATTTAAACTCATAAAACACTATCGTTCCAAATTCAAAAACCTTTGTTCCATCAACCATATCAATTTCACCATAACGCGTATACCAAATACTTTTTATCAAATGTGGCAGTCTGGATGCATTGCCTTTGCCATCCGCGTTCCCGTGACAAATATCTATGAACTAGGAGCCGTGGAGTTACTTATAGCCCCCAGCGCAATGAGCTACTACCGCTGTCAACGTGAAATACGTCCAGGTTTTCTGCAACTTTAAAATTAAATCTTTTTTTGCGTTTCTTAGTTTTAAAGTTGTTTCAAGAAAGAGATTTTTGTTTTACGGCGAGTTTTAGTTTTGTTGTGTCACTTTAAATGTTGTTGCTTTCTTTAGACAAGTTTAAGTAGGTAGGCGAGTGCCTTTTTCTGGTTGTGAACCTAATTAATTCAAAGATAATTCAAAAGAGCACTATTTTAACTTCATATATATCTTACTTGTAACTGAGGGGCCCGTGGCTAAATAATAACAGCCGCACAGGTCAATTGATCAGGTTAAGCTACGCTTGCCGCGGTTGGTCTGTGGATGGGTGACCATCTTTACATACCGAGACCTCTCCATGCCTCGGAAAGCACGTTAAGGCATTAGTTCCGGCTGTCATTCGTAGATCTTTCGACAGTCTTTACGGGTAGTCAGAAGCCCGAAAGTCTGACAACCAGTTTTACCAAGGGGTATTACCCAGTAACTGGGTTGTGGAGGTCAGATAGGCAGTCGCTCCATGTAAAATACTGGTAATCAGCCCAGACTGCATCCAGTTAGACTGGAAGCCGTCCCCAACATAGTTGGGAAAAGGCTAAGCAGATGATGATAATCTTACTTGTAACTACATTGGTTTTAAGTATATCAATCTGTCAATAAATGCTAGACCAAAATGACAGCTGCGATCGACCTTCTTCTGTTAACATGACAAAAAAAGGTCAATTGCAACTGTCATTTTAGTCTAGCAAATTAAAAATCATAGTTCAGGTCACGGAGGTACATCATCATCGCCATTCTCCTGCCCATATCCCAAATTTATTTGGGGTCTGCGCAACATGTCTTTTCTTCCATACTTCTCTATTAGGTATGACGACGCGTCGGGAGAATGGGTTTGGCGACGCCAACCTGTTTGATTATTGTTTTTTTAGATGATATGTCAACTGTCTATTTGACGTAACTCCATGTACCTACTAGGGAGGCGGCCCGCCATAAGGGATAACAAAAAGTGCTATGATATCCTATATTGAGTAAATTGATTGCGCTCGTGCCCCACATATTTGGTGGAACGTCGTTCACGCATTATAGTTCATTAAGTACCTAATTGGATTAGATATCTTGTGATTGTTCATAAAGACTTTCATCTACTTTCTAACTCCTCAGCCTCGCCCGCAAACCCATGCAACATGGCCTCTTCTGATAAAGATGATCTATTGCTTTTAAGCACATATTTGCCGCAGATTCCATTTTCAAAAAATGGTAGCTTCTATTTTTTTCACACCCATAAGCCGACCAGATTTCCCGCCACAACACGAAGATTCAATTCAAATATAGAACGCGAATGACGTCACCTGGATAATGGAGCCACCAGCTTTAACCAGCTTATACTTCGGTATCAAAGCAAAGCTTTGATGTGAACGTCAACGTGAAAGCATATTCTCAATTCATTTAGGTACACGCATGGAATTAGTATGTACTATTTTACATGTCAGGCACCACGTAATTACGAATGCGGTCGGCTGTTATTCTTTATACGAGAATTCCAGACGCTATATGGGCGTATTTCTATAGTGTATTCCTTTAATGGTGTATTTTAATAGCTTTTGCCAGGAACGTTAGCGTTAATGACTTTATTCTCATTTGAACTGTAATGTCAGGTTTTAATGAACACTGAGCTTTGTGGTGGAAATGCGTTTAGAGGATCTTAATTGTTTTCTGTGGGGAGGATGTGGGGGTCTTTATTAGTTTTGATGATAATTAAATACATATGTGCACGGAATCTATTCAACTTTAGTGTTATGTGAATTTGCAAAGTAATGATAATGTATGTTACGCGAAATACGTAGTTTTTTCGTACGCTTACTGCAATAATCATTTGCAGGGAAATTGATGTACATTCACGCGATTAGATACTTTACAAGTACGCAAATATCACAATCGTTTTTCTCGTGAAATAAAAATTGTAACTTTGAAAAACCGGCCAAGTGCGAGTCGGACTCGAACACGAAGGGTTCCGTACCACTTTACAATTATTTGATTTTTATTATTTGAATTTATAGCTGCAATAGAAATACACACTCTGTGAAAATTTCAACTGGCTACCTATTACGGTTCATGAGATACAGCCCGCTGACAGACAGACGGACAGACAGCGGGGCTTAGTAATAGGTTCACGTTGGTACCCTTTAGATACGGAACGCCAATAAAGACCTATTTCATAATAGTATGGGTTCAGTAACGCCATAAAATATCTATCAATAAGTACTTTAGGAGAAAATTGCTTTAGGATCTTGAGTAAGTGTACCTAAGGTACTTAGGTACTTATGCTCGGACTGTAAATATGGTCCAAAATCGCATGACCATCTTCTTTTCGCGTTATTGTCCAGCGGAGTAATTGCATAACACACTAACAGTAGCAATGGCTTTCATTTTGACAGATCAACAACATTCATTGCGTTATTTACGTTGTTTAGCAGACAAATTCGACGTAATGAAGCAATGGATTAGCAATATCCTTCAAAATGATTTAGATTTGATTGATAGTGTATTATATATGTATGTAGGTATGTATAACAACTAAGATTAGTTGATTTGCTATACACGGCGTTAAGGAGTACCAAAATTAATGAGCGTTTCCTTGTTCCAGATTCCAAACGGGACCATTGCAACAAGACGGTGGAGATATATGAGGACGTGTCCTCCCCTCCGGTGACCTCTGAGAACTTCGGGAGGCCCCTCACTTGCACATATAGGTAAGGATGTAGTGTTAAAACTATGGAATCGATACTTTTTGTAAACAAAAGAATATCACACAAAATAAAGATTTACTCATTGGATTCGAAAAGTGGGGTGCCAGGGCTGATACTAGCTTTGGAATCAAAGTACTTAATAGGAAATCTAGGTTTCTTCTACAAATATCAGTCTCAATAACGTTTTGTCAACTTGCAAAGATAGACGCATTCGCAGGTTAAGTACAGTCCGTCAAATCTAAGAAGTACCGTTTGACGTTTCATATTTTTCAATCAGTTTCGATAACCTTTTTCATAAAACCATGAATTTAGAAAGATTTCATTATTGTATCTAAAAATGTACAATTCTTAATATCTAAATGTAATTGAAAACTTTCAAACAAAGCAAAATAACACATATTTACACCTGTCAAACGGTACTTCTTAGATTTGACGGACTGTAGATTGATGCACTACATCGATTGCCATTTATAACAGAACTAGCTTCTGCCCGCGACTTCGTTCGCGTGAAATTTCACCCTCCCCCCCATTCACCCTCTTAGGGGTGGAATTTCGAAAAACCCTTTCTTAGTGCGCCCATAAGGAACCTACGTGCCAAGTTTGGAATCTCTAGACCCAGCTGTTTGGGCTGTGCGTTGATATGTCAGTCAGTCAGTTCTCCTTTTATATATATAGACTAGCTTATGCCCGCGACTTCGTCCGCGTGAAATTTCACCCCCCCATTCACCCCCTTAGGAGATGAATTTTGAAAAATCCTTTCTTAGTGCACCCCTAGACATCATAAGGAACGTACGTGCCAAATTTGGAATCTCTAGACCCAGCGGTTTGGGCTGTGCGTTGATATGTCAGTCAGTCAGTTCTCCTTTTATATATATAGATGACAATTATTATTTTAATAAACAGAGAATATAAGTTGACAATTAACTTGAAATATACGCGAAGTTTTTTTTCTCACCATCTAAATTTTTACAGGATGAATATGAACAACATTCACTATGGGACCAACCCTGAAATCACGAAAAAAAAATCTGCTGTTTAAAACAAAAGTTCAATACCTACTTGACCAAAATGTATGAAACAGCTGATTTTGTTTTCGTGATCTCGTGGTCCCATAGTGAAAGTTGTTCATATTCATGGGTAGAACATCCTGTAAAAATCTTCCTGTATACGTTTTCCTGACAGTGAAAGTAGTAAGTAGAGCAACTGTTATGACATCTCGATAATCCTTGAAAACTATCAAGTACTTAATATACTAAGTATCGATACTCCTCCCGCTCCCGTAAATATAGGTCAGTAGCTTACCAACTTTTGCGAAGATCGCACGTACTCCAAGCATTTTTGCTGTACAAAGGAGCGATGATTGATGTTATTTGTAGGGAGTTTTACTTCTTTAGTGAACAAGGGATCAAAGGAAAACTACAAAGAATAAGAATATGAAAATGGTATTATCATTCGAAGAAAGTTTTGTGAATTTGATGATAGTCCTGTCGCATTACTTTTGACAGGTCTTGTAACCGTAAAACGTTACATGGTTTTTTTGGTGCATGGCCAAAGTTGGAGCTAATGTTGTCAGGACAATTTAACAAAGGTCTCACTGAATTTGTTTAAGTATGTTTACATTTTTTGTATGTTGGTAACTAGTTTTTATATATTCACATGCAATTTTTTATCATTTAATTGTTCTTTTGTGTGTAATAAATGGTTTATCAATCTATTTACCAAAAGATCCTTTTACCTCGAAATGTTTGTAATGAGGCTAAAAACTGAACGCTCGTCCGTGCCGTGCGATGGCGTACCTTTTACGTCCCAAATTGAAATAAATTACTTGACTTTGGTGTCGTCGTAAAGGGATTATGCCGAGAGCATAGACGTCAATAGTCTATGTCTGCAAATTATATGGAACTATGGTCGCTACTGGAACTCAGCGGGGCAATTGCGTTACACATTATCAATCGGAATCGGTTTAATTTTGACAATTCAACAACATTCATTGCGTCATTTACGTGTCGAGCAGACAAATTTTTCGAACTTATGAAGCAATGGATTAGCAATTTGCTTCAAAATGATTCAGATTTCGATCGATAGTGTGTTTCGCAATTAGGATGCAGGTCATAATGATTGCAAGAAGTCGTCGTAAAATGAGCGTTATTCAATCAAAGCATTAGTTTTCAATTCACAGAATCACAGCACCACTAATAGTTGGTACCTATTAGTAATAGCTACATCTTTTCTACGAAAAGCAGTTTGTACTAAAGGCTTATTTTCATTAGCATTAGTTAAATAGTTAGTAGAGTTCCTTAACGTCTGTCATAATGGTGGATATGCAACAAAAATAATAATTAAGAATATAATAATCTGCGTTCACGATTTATTTGCCAAAAATGTAAACAAATTTGAATTAAAGGAAAAATAACTTTAATTCCTACACAATAAAGTTCACATTACGCTACAACTTCAAACATGCTTATAACTTTTTCAATAGTGCTAGTCACTCTGAAATCAACTTAATATTAGAAAAATTCCACGAGCGTGAGAACTTATTAGTACGACGACTGCTGTAATTAAGGTCACCCATATTTCCAGTCTGTTTACCTTGATGACCTGAATCTTAATTAATTATTATATAGGTTAAGTGGCGAGCAGTGGTGGCCCAGTGGCAACGACCCCGACTTACGAATTCTAGGTTGTGGGTGCGAACCCAGCCAGGCGCATTACTTTGTGTAATTTATTTCATCACCACTGCTCTCACAACGGTGAAGGAAAACATCGTGAGGAAACCGGCATGTCCTAGAAACAAAAATTCGAAGACAATTGACATCCGCCAATTCGCACTGCGCCCGCGTGGTGGATTACGGTCCACTCTCTCTCACAGAGGCGGCCTGTGTCCTAACAGTGGGAACTTTATAGATTGACTCATTATGCTTATGCTAGGCAGGGTGGCAGGGGAAAAAATGTAAACAAATATGAATTAAAGGAAAAATAACTTTAATACCTACACAATAAAGTTCACTTTACGCTACAACCTCAAACATTTTTATAACTTTTTCAATCGTGCTAGGCACTCTGAAATCAACTTAATTGTCATTGAAATATACCTAGTTGATATTTGTTTAACTTGAAATAAGGTGGGGATGTGCAGCTCTGCGCACTTTTACTATAGACGCGCAATGTGTCACCACGGATTCAGTACATGATTAAGTATAGCTTTTTTTTTGATAACCGTCGAAAAATTTCCACGCTAGGGGCCTAGGGGGTCTAAAATCATGTGCGCAATCCATGGTTACAGTTTGCGCGCCGAGGGTCTTGTGACTAAGTAATAACAGCCGCACGGGTCGATCGATCAGGTTAAGCTACGGTTGCCGCGGTTGGTCCGTGGATGGGTGACCATCTTTACATACCAAGACCCCTCCGTGCCTCGGAAAGCACGTTAAGCCGTTGGTCCCGGCTGTCATTTGTGGATCTTTGACAGTCGTTACAGGTAGTCAGAAGCCCGAAAATCTGACAACAAGTCTTATCAAGGGGTATCGTATTACCCAGTAACTGGGTTGTGGAGATAAGATAGGCAGTCGCTCCATGTAAAATACTGGTATTCAGCTGAATCCGGTTAGACTGGAAGCCGACCCCAACATAATTGGGAAAGGCTAGGCAGATGATGAGTATGCGCGTCGATGTCCTGCCAACCTGTACAAGAATTACGCACATAAAATCTTATTAAAAAAAATATCAGGATTAATACTTTTCGCACACAGGAACTAGCGATAAGGAAGTCTCGAGCATTCTCGTCGAATATAATACCGATAATAAATTGTCGTAATTTATTAGAGCCAATATTGTACAAAAATAATGGTTTCTCCTTTCTTTGCGTAAGATAACAATAAATGATACTTACCTGGGATATTTCTCATGATAACAAGTTTTTGTTCGCAGGTTTAGAGCTTTTCGAGGGTCGCCCAAAGATTGGATTCTCAGGATTAGGTTCAAAAAGTTCAAAGTTGGTACCTTGATCAACGGTACGACGTGCCACAAGGGATACATGCAAGTAAGTACTTTCTTATTTACTTTTCATTTTTGTAGTTTTTTAGGCACTGAAAAAAAATGTCAGACTAAAAAAAATGGCAGGCCAAATTGAGGCAGTTGTCCCACCGCTGGCGAGGAAGCGACTAACTATCGGCTATTTTCTCGCTCAAGAAACGTACAATAGATATACATTCCGTGTAAACAAAAGAGATGCATATCAGTGGCGAAGGGTGAATTTATGACAGAGGTAGGCCGGAGCAAAAAAAAAATGCCAAAAGAAAATTTCAATGATGAATTGACTATACAGTGGTTATGTTCTGAATTTTTTAAGGGAAGCCGGTGGGAATCGAGTTGTATGGTACCTTCGCCACTGATGCATATATTAATAGTTGATCGCTGACTGTTCACACTGCCGGCGAAGACTCTTCGCTCAGCGATGCTCGCTTGGCGGTCAGAGCTCACGCCGAGAGACCAACCGACCGACTGAAACCTCTGTGGGACTAACCACCCCGAGCGAGTGGTGTGAGTAATCGCCCGTCGCACTTGGACACTCGCTGATAGCCCAGCGACAAAACTATCGGAACAACACACTCGCTGCTAGCTGCTCGCCGACTCGTTTTCAGTTGCTAGTTCTCGCTACTCGTTCATCGCCGGCGTGGCGGGGCGGCGGGACAACTGCCGATGAACTATACATAATTATACTCATGTCAGAAAAAAAAACCTAAACAGACATGTACCCTAATTGCGTAACATACTATCAATCGCAATTTGAATCATTTCGAAAGATAAATGCTAATCCATAGCTTCATCATTATGTTCTAAAAATTGTCCGCTGAACTACGTAAATACGGTACCGCAAGAAATTTTGTTGAACTGTCAAAATGAAACCCATTGCTACTGATAGTGTGTTACGCAATTGCCCCGCTGACTTTGTATTTCAGTTTATCTAATCCCTATTTTCTTTTCTACATGTTATCGCCATTATGATACAATAATTACCGGAATTAAAGTATACCACCAAACATTCCAATTAGAATATTGTGTTATAATCATAATGCATACACTAAACGTTTACTATTATCTATAAAACATTGTTTATTTATTAAATTAGTTATCCCACCAAAAACATTTTCATCTACAATGTTGCCAAGACGAGACCATACGGCTCGCACTATCCAAAAGTTATCAGATCTCATGTAGAGCCAAGCTTCTAACTCCACATGCCCTACGTCTACAAGCCGTAACTTCACAAACTCTACACCTTAGTCAAAATATGAGGCTAGGCCGTTTTTGGGGGTGATTTAATTTAATAAAAATTTTGAAATATTTATAACAAGGAGTCCCTATATAAATTTTCAGACCTCTAGAATTTGCGTAAGTCTCATACAAACTAGCCTACCTAGTTTAAGGGGTGGGGGGTTAAAAGTTCCAAGTTTTAGTTTTTTTTTTTTGTTAGTGTACTAATACTAGCTTACATACCCAGCTTTCTAGGACTTCAGGAAGTACCCTAAGAATTTTAATGATCATCTGTGAGTGAGTCAGTGACGAAACCGGGGTTTTTTTTTATTATCAATAAAATCTAAAGTATAAGAGTTATGCAATTTAAACTTTATATATTTAATAAGTCCTCTATTTACATCATATCCCGAGAATTTTGTTTATGTGGTATAATTCAAACCCAAGTTATGAGGGTTCAAAAAAAACGACGAAGCGCTTCGAGAAAAGGTGCCCTTGCGCTTCGTTTGGCTCGTCTTACTGGCTGTGGGAGGAAATTGTGGTCTCATTACAAATCTACATACGCACACGTTGATGGGTTTAGCCGTAGAGTATTATATATTCTGTGGTTTAGCGTAGCAGTTATTTCGTCCGTTTTGGTTTATTTTGACTGTAGAGCGGAAATGTTACTGTAATTTACGTAGTTTACATTATTTTCGGGATAAAAAAAGATTACTACTTTCATAATGTGAATTAATTCAGTTACACATTGTATATATATCTATTTAAATGAAAAGCCATACTTAATTTGAGCGACTTAATAATTTTTATAAAAAATTGAACAAAAAAAACGTGGTGTAACATTCGTTCTTAACTTAAAAACAAAAAAAAAAACAAGATTTTTTTATCAAACTTGTCAAAAGCAGACATCTAACGATTTAAGAATGGAGTCTTATTATATTTTTCCTTTCATTTATAACCGTCTTTAAAGGAAACGCTGAAAAGGGGAAAGGGCGATCATTGAAACAAAAAGTTCTTAGTCATAAAGTCGTGAAAATCGGCCGACATCACGAGTACTACTAATTGAGACGGCGCACGCTTTCGAAATTCTACTAATTAATTTTTGAACTCGTCTGACGGGTGAAAGAACTCGGAACTCGGAACTGGGAACTCGGAGCGGACCAATTTGAGCGTAATTATTGAATCATTCTCCGTTTGTAGATTTGCGAGTTTACAAACTGGGAAACTTTGGGAATCCTGAGTGATTGGGATTTGAAATGTTTACGCATATTTGGGTAGAAACAGCTATTAGCTGAATCCGTTATTAGAATTATAAGTAGACAAGATAATGAAATGTTTTTGAAGAGACAATAATTTTCAAAATATAAATTTTGAAGAAGGAGATCCGAAACAAGAGCACATTTAAATCTTAAACGAATAAAGACGTAGGATTACTGAATATTTAACGAAAATAATTATTTCTTAGAACTGAAACAAGGAAAAACGAGTCAAGAACACGGTCCATATTCCACTAACGGAGCTCACATGTTTATTAAATTAACATTGCTTTGTCATATTATTATATTATTCCTATGTTCAATTTAGTGTTAGTTCGCCTGTATTATTATCTTCTTTTTATAAAAGTGTATTATAACTCCTTGTATACTCGTAAGAGGGGCTTGTGGCTAAGTAATAACAGCTGCACGGGTCGATTGATCAGGTTAAGCTACGCTTGGCGCGGTTGCTTCGTGGATGGGTGACCATTTTTACATATAAAGACCCCTCTGTGCCTCGGAAAGCACGTTAAGCCGTTGGTCACGGCTGTCATTCGTGGATCTTTGACAGTCGTTACGGGTCGTCAGAAGCCCGAAAGTCTGACAACCAGTCTTACCAAGGGGTATCGTATTACACAGTAACTGGGTTGTGGAGTTCAGATAGGCAGTCGCTCCATGTAAAATACTGGTGTTCAGCTGATTCCGGTTAGATTGGAAGCTGACCCCAAAATAGTTGGGAAAAGGCTAGGCAGATGATGAGTTAGATACTCATTAAAATAATTCATAATCAATTTTTTTATGATCTTTGATTTGTTGGATTTGTCTCTGTCCCAAATAGCAGAATAACTATAAAAACCTGGGAAAAATTCACGAAAAAAATAGTGAAGATAATTTTCTCGGGTACGTATCAAAATCCCGAATTTTAAAAGACCGAATTTTAAAATACCGATGGACGAAATCCCGAAAATTGAAACGCCGCGCCGAATGGTTGTTTGGTCGAAAGTTTAAAATCCCGAAAGTTCATTTGCCCGAAAGTTTAAAATCCCGAAGTTTAAAATCCCGAAGTTCAAAATCCCGAAATTGTTACCGTTTCCGAGAAAAACTATTTTTTGTAAACCTAACCTCAAAACACTTAAAAGTTGCCTAATTTTTTTAAAATAATTAACCTATTCTAACTAGTTCGGTTCCAGGTAGCCTACTAAAAATAATCTCTTTTTTTCTATTAGCGCAAGTCGTTTCTGGCGCCCATATTTTGTGTAAAAGTATTTTTTTTTCTATATAATCCTGTCCTTTCTGGCACTCGCCGGCCGCTGCCGCGGCACCGCTCGCTTCGCTCGCTCGGCTCGTGCGTAGGGGTCACAGTTTTAACCTAACCTAACCTAACAATTTTTAAAAAAATAATTAGCCTAATCTTTCGTCATTTGAACATCGGTATTTTGTGTTTCGATATAACGACTATCGACATTTAAAACTTTCGGTATTTTGAATTTCGGTGTTTTGGACGTCGGTATTTCAATCATAGGTATTATGAACTTTCGGGATTTTGATACGTACCCAATTTTCTCATACTTTCGTTGTTATTGACTCTGAGGTGGTACGAAGATCGCCGTCGGTAAGCTAGTATATTAATACAAGCGTAGGTTGCAGCATTTTTTACGGTGGATAGCTGGCAATATTTGTATTTTGGCCAAAGTAGAAGGAACTTGATTGTTGAGCAGATTTACTAATACCTATTAGGTGTTATAATCATTCAGAATTACAGCTGTTGCGATTTGAATTTAGGGCCATCGACGCAACTTACTAACGTCCTAAATACTTTGTTTTAACTGTTTGTGACTAGTAGAGCGTCATATACGATAGCCCTTACGGACTATTTCAATTGATAGCCAACTTCCTTTTCAATATCGATCCCTGACTTTGCTACCATAAACAAAACCGAACCCAAACACTCCACTACAAATAAACAACCCTCCACAGATAGTCGACGGCAACGCGAAAACCGACGTCTCCAACAGGAAAGAGCCAGGTCTCTTCTGTGGCGAGATAGAACAGCCGCAGACGTTCATATCTGAGACCAACTTCGTCAAGATTGTGTTCCACGCCGACAACTTTACTGATCAAACTTACTTCAGCTTCGACTCCAGGTCAGTGAGCATTTAACGGGATAATTTAATATAGAAACAAAGGGTAGACTAGATTTTAAGTTCGTTATTGAATTGTTGGCATCAGTTGATAAAGTATTCCTGTTATTAGTTTTGAATTCAATTATGACTTTCCTTGTCTTCTGACATTAGAATAATTGTAAATTTAATATATTTTTATCAATTACTGGGTTGGTTTTTGGTAATTAAATTACTACCGGTTTGTATAAATAGTAGGCATGGTATACTGTTCGTCATTGATAGAACACTATAATTATTTGAATTAAGAATTTAAGATAATTTTCAAATTGTAGAACAACAAACTGAATATCATACATAACAAAGTTCAAATTCCATTTCAACCATAAACTTGAACTTTTTTGTTACAAATGGTCACTCAAAAATGAACTTAGAATACACTTAGCTAAAGTAGATAACTGATTAATTAGCGATGAAATTTAAATTACCTCTCGTATAGCTAAGACATGATGACGTTGTCAGTGCGAAATGGTTTCCACGGACGTTCGGCTGGCTGTATCTGCAAAAAGTTTTAGCCAATTTAATTCAACATAGGAACTTGATACACTGTCTATTTCTCTAACGAAACTTAAATGGAATTAACACAACATTTCCTGCAATAAACAATAGTACAGTAAGTAAACATTTAATTTCCTCTACAGAGCGGAGCAACAATTTGAAGTGTATCTACGCTACGGACAGCATCCGGAACTATATCCAAACAGAAGAGGAGAAGTAGTTTCTGGGTATGTATTTACAATTCACTTACTACATGCATATAGTATAATATAACGTCAAGACTCCATCGGCAAAATTCGTCAAACACGATCGCTTCCGATCAAATATTGAGATACTACGTTTCCAAAACAAAAACCTTGAGCGAAAATAAATAATAATTACTGTCTCGTTGGTATAGTGGTTGCAAACGCTACTGCTAAGCTTGAAGTCTTGGGTTCGACTCCCAGGACGGGCAAAGTGTTATTGGGTTCCTCTACCTGGAATTTCTCAGTACTAGCAGCCCGGAATCTGGGCTTACCCTCAACACGACTAGCGAAATGTAGGTTTACTATAAGGCTGCTATTTCACCACATATGAGTGAGAATGCGTAGCGAGGGATGTCTGTGAAACCAGCCAATAACATCGCTTCATTTGTATAGCTTGCAGTGGCGAAGGTACCATACAACTCGATTCTCACCGGCTTCACTTCGAATATTCAGAACTTAACCACTCAATAGTCAATTCGTCATTGAAATTTTCTTTTGTCTTTTTTTTTGATCCGGCCTACCTCTGTCATAAATTCACCCTTCACCACTGATAGCTTGAACTAAGTTAGCGTTGGTATTGGTTAGTTTTACACACATCCCTCGCTACGCATCCTCGCTCATCTCTGGTGGAAAGGCATGCAGCCTTAGGTACACCTCTGCTCAACTCTTCAGGGAAACAAGACGTGGTGTTATGGTTTGTTATGTTTATGTTATATGTCCACAGTACCACGTATTCTGGACACACTTAATGATCTCTTGGACTCTAATCCAACAAACGATCTGTTGCGGATGAATAGACGAAGATTTTGTCGGACATCTTCTTCCATTCGTCCGAAGTATTGTGAGAGGGATTAATGAAAGTCTAGTTAACATTTTTACCTGAACTCGGTAGTCTAATTTTTGTAATTGGTTTAATACCGTTCTAATTAAAAAAAAAAGAATTAAATAAATACTCGTAATAAATAAATGTTTACCTTGGTTCACAAAACATATTTCAACTATCAATCAGGTTGTAAAAAAGTCCTGCAAGAATTATAAGCAAAGACTCCAACGATAATACAATGGACTCACAGTGACACTTCCAAAGTCCTCTACTACAGACTGAAAAGAAAACGAATACCATCAATGTAACCAACACAGATAGATAACTAGATGACGCAACGCAGGATGTAAAGGATCTCGAACTGCTAAATGAAGAAACGACAAATCTGATCAAAGTTGATTGACCTGACTACAGATCGACGAAGGAAAACAAAAGAAAATAACTTATGCAACTTGAGTTTAAACCAATTATGGGGAGGCATATACCTCTCGAAGAGAGAACGTCTGTGTATCAGCATTGGGAAGATTATAGGCTGATTATGCTTTATGAAGGTACCCATAGCATTGCTTGAATTAGGAACGATGAATAGTAACTTGAGGGGATCTTAGCGATTGAATTACTTGTGCTGGTCGTTCGACTAGCAACATCGATGGAACTTTTAGCTTGCGCAATGCTATAGGTACCTTCATAAAGCATGAAGCAAAATCAGCCGATAATATTCCCACTGCTCGTATATAAGTACTCTTTGAGAAGGATATCTAACTCAATTGGTTTAAACTCAAGTAGCACAAGGGATATGTTTTCTTTTCATTCGACGATCTGGGATTAGCTTTTGAGCTTTAATCATTTAACTTTGTAACTGCGATTAACATTAATGTGGTAATAGCAGTTACAAAGTTAAAGGTTTAATTGTAGAAGGGAAGTAAATTGTAAATGATTAAAGTTTAGTTTGAGATGCAGAAACAAATAATGAAGGTAACAATTGTCATGCTAATGGGAAAAGAGAAACAATTTACCAATAAATGGTTTTTCTTTTCTCCTGTAGGGACAATGTAAGTATAAATGTTATGCGTCAGCGGTTCGTAGTGTGAAAGAGATGGTTGTGTGGTGTGATTGCCAGTTACTGCGCGCTGAGCGATCCATGTGCGTGTGTTCGAACTTGGGATTTCGGGAATAAATAAGTATTCAACAGTGATCAAAGAGCGGTAGCGGGATTGTCCGAAAGGGTTACCGCTGCCCCGGAACATAAAGGCTAAGGAAGGAACACGGGTGGGTTTTAGTCAGTAAGAGTCTGACACTCCCTTCCGCTCCACCCAGAGCGGGAGGAGTCATTAGATGTTTTCCCATCCATAAAAAAAAGTGATCAAAGAGTGTCTTCATTTAATACATGAGTGTCGCAGTAACTGCCGTAGCAAACCCAGTAGGTATAGAAAGAAGAGTCCTACAATCCCATTATCAATCGTATAATAAAAAAAAAACACCAGAAATGTCTATTTTTTAATCATTACGCAATATCGCATGAAATTAGTAGTCGATATTATACTAAGCATTAATATACAATGCTACCCTGCAGATATTCTTAGTATCATCAATTATTTCAATGATGTAATAAATTGAATACTTATTGTCTAAATACATAGTTAATAAATTCAAGTCAATTTTTATACCATTTAACCTATACAACATTAAACATTTTCAGTGTTCGTATTTTTTCCCTGTCATTATTCAACGCAAGAATACCTTTGCTCAACACAAAGTACAAACCATGAAGAAAGGAAAGATTAATGATGATAAATACATAAAGAACAGAGAATTTACGGAACAAAATTGCCTCGTCTCATTTTACATACGCTCCTAACGAGATCTAATAATAGATTCATTTGAGTATGCACCACAGAGCATTGAATCAGCAGCATCTAGAGAAGGCAGTACTTCTAAAAGTTGTGGAGCTGAAAGTGCGTTGAGCGAAAACGAAGCCTCATCCGTTTCTACACATCATTAGTAGAGACCGGATTATTATGAAACATAAACATCTTTAATGCTGGAAGTATGCAAAGAAATCGCCAAAAAGTGCCAACTACAAAAAAAAAAGGATTTTTGTTAACAAACCGCAAAAATAAAAATTGTTCTCGAAAATGTATCAAGCAATGCCAGTGCCAAACTCTTTTTGAACATTGTAATTACTGAACTAATGTATTTTTCAATTTGCATAAGTCCAGCTAAAATTATTAAAAACGTGCCGAAATGAGCACAATCAGTAGGTATAGATTTCAAATGAAATATGCAATAAAATAAAAATATCCAAAATATGCAAATGCATAAATGCAAACATACATTCGCATAAATTCCGGTGTCGAGTCATTATTGTCATAGTTCGAACAACAGTGACACATTTCGTTTATATGGAAAGTTTTTATAACGCTTGCCGGCTCTAGCAGCGGTCACCGAAGCATACCTTGCTGCTTTGTGTAGTAAGCCCTTCTTGTACCTATAATATCATGGTTATTCCATATTTTGTGCTCTGTGGTGTATACCTACAACCAAGTTACCGAGGGATGCAGTCACCCCTAACAAACATTACCTCAGGTAATACAAATTGCTTTAAAAAGATAATTTTATCGAAATCACATAAAACATGAAACAAAACATAAACGGGGTTCCACAAGGAACGGTCCTCGGCCCCGACTTTATTTAAATTATTTGCCAAATTGCGACGCCGACTTCAAAGGGAATTCAAACGTACGTGATCAACATTTTAAAGCAAATCGTTTGGAAAAGCTATTCGGTATTGTCTGCGCTTACTTCTGAGTGTGATCGATTCTATGTGTTGAGAGTACAAAGGGTGTTTTGAAATGGAAAGATCACGTTTCTGTTTATTGTTGTATTGAACTAGAAACTAGACAACTTGTGAATGTTGGAGAGTGAATGATACTGTAAAAAGAATCAACGAATCTAAGAACCTTGATTTGTGTTAGGCATAAGTAAACAAATACCTAATGAAATGTTATAAAATATTTATTTACTTTTTGTACATACATGAGATATCACATAATATAAAAGTAAAAACAGTCTGACGCAACTGTCTAATAAAAAAAGGAACTATGAAACGTGCACTAAACATAATGGCGGCTATCGCCGTCTCGCTTGAATATCTGCAGTCTGTGTCATTTTTGCTATGTTGGTATTCAGTTTTAGTGCAAGTTTCATACAAGCGCCGTTTTTGATCTTTTTCATTACATATAATGAACATTACTTACTCTATGAGTAAAAACATGTAAAAACAGATGTAAAATATTTATAATTAAGAATAATAAAAATGAAATATAAAGAGGTTTTATAACTTCTTGTTGGCTCTAACAATATGCAATTTATTTAAAGAATAAAATCATGGCTCTTTAAAGGTTAAAATATTATGAGCTTTAATTAAAATGACTTTTAGATTAGCAAAGTTCAGCGGTAAGGTTAATAAAGATAATTATAATTGCCCATAAAAAGTATAAAAATAAATTACCCTTTAATAAAAACGGTAAATTCATTAAAATCCGAGTAATAAAAACCGTTAATAAGTTCGTAACAGTTAATTCAGCGAATGATAAATTGTTATTTGTTGCCGCTGAATTTCGGTGCCGAAAGTTTTCAATAATTTAGTATCACATTCCGAACAATTTATATTCTCTTTTAAACAAATACATGGAAAAGGAGACGTTCAGGATTTATATTAATCTAACCGTGCTATTGAATCCAAAACCTTTTTTTTTTTGTGGAGAAGTACTTTGCAAGTGAGTATATTTATTAATTCATAATTAAAATTATATGTAACAAAAGAGATAAGTATGCAGGATCGTCGGATATAGTTGAAGTTTAGTAAGAAACCGATGGATGTTCTCGAATAAAATGTAATTTTGGTAATAGAAAACAAACAGCACATTTATCAAATTAAATTTCAGTCGACAACATTCATCGGTTTCTTACTAAACTTCAACTATATCCGACGATCCTGCATAGGTACTTATCTCTTTTGTTGACTGTACATTACTATCCTTTAACAAACTAAATGATGGCGTCGAAAAATTCATTCGCATCGCTGTCGACTGGTAATAGTCCCAAGAGACTGGCGGCAATGCCACCATGTCCGGCCAAGGTAAAAGCCAGCCCTTGGGTCCATGAGCACTCAAACCCCAAGGCCCCAAGGGTCTCAACCCCAAACGGCTCGAAAATATAATTACCAATAATGAATTATATACTTAGAGCTGATTTTACCAAAGTCAGATATCTTTTATTTGTGGAATAAATTCTAGTATGGAAAAACCGTCATAAATTCAAAGTGTATTCTCAGGATAAGATTCATTCTAGGTATAAAAGTTTGGTGGAATTTGCCCTTAAAAGAACTTTAGGTGTTTTTAATATTTTTACGTTTATGAACACATGAAAAAGATTAAAAAGTTAACATTGATAAAATTATAATTAAAAATATTTATTTTACAAAAAATAGGTAGGCATAAACGGACTCAATCCATTCATGATTTTGTTACTACATATTATGTAGATCGTGTAAGTGAGTGCGTATTTTTTCACGGTATAATATCTTGATTTAATTTATACTTATGCAGGGTGTCCCGTAAGGCCGTAAGTCGACGTCAAGCCGGAATCGGGTAACAGGCCAAGTCATAATAGAAATCAGAAAAATATTAAAAAAATCTATGTTGTGAATCTTTTAAATTATTGGCATTTAAGTGTCACTTTTTGCCCAACCAAATATTCAAAATTAATACTTTGCCAAACTTTAGACTGACTGTACTGAAAAAAATGTACTATGCGAGTTTGGCAGGTATCATTAAAAGTTGGCGCATTTAATAAGTATTCAATTTTTTTACCGACTTCAAAAAAGGAGGTTCTGTATTCGACCCGTATGTATGTATGTATGTATGTTTGTTTGTCCGCGATTTTCTCAAAAACTAATGAACCAATTTTGATAATTCTTTCACTAATGTGATCTACATACTTTCAGGAAGGTTTTAGTATATAATACATTATATAATTATTCTTATGTACGATGTTATATGCATAAATGTACTGCATCTCCGGCATTTCTATGCGTATTTTGATGATTCTTCTAGTCGGTATCTTCAATTCCTCAATGCACTAGTGTTATTTGAATTTGTGTGGAGTAGGTACAACTAAAAAATGAAAAATAAAAACTTTTTTACAAAAAAAACAACCGACTTCAAAAAAACTACAAAGTGATAAATAACTTTAATTTCGGAAGTCGGTGTCAAAAAACGAAAATGCGGAACCAACGACACCGACTTCCGAAATTAAAGTTATTTATCACTTTGTAGTTTTTTTGAAGTCGGTTGTTTTTTTTTTTATTTCTTTTTTTTATCCTAAAGATTTTTTTTTTACATTTTTCTGATAACTATTATAACTTGGCCTATTACCCAATTCCGGCTTGACGTCGACTTTCGGGACACCCTATGTATCGTCAATATAATATCGTATTTAGATGAATCATCATCCACACCCCGACTTCACCTACTGCTGATCCTATGCCTCTGTTTTCTCTTTTTAACCGACGAAAAAACGGAGGAGGTTATCAAGTCGACGCGTATATTTTTTTTCATATTTAGATAACCAGAAGAAATTCTTCAGATTTGTGCCGAAAGCTCTGCTCTTAATTTTGCATAATTATCTAACTTCAGGACATTCCGCCCTTTAAACAATCAAATTAAAATAACACGCGCAAATATTGTGAATGATTCCAACACCATTAACGTCCTCAAGTACGCTAAGTACTACCAAACGTGACCTGAAACTTTCCAATCCTTCCATAACCAAGAGCTTTGCCCAAAGTCGTGACACCCAATTTCCATGCCAATAAATCACTAACTCAATACTTCAAATCATCACTCGACGGCCACTGCATAAATCAAGTTCGAGTTGCCAATTACTTAAGAGGCTTAGCCCGAATGTCGCGAACGTTCTAGAATCATTCTGACTCGCTCCAAATGGCTACACTTTCGTGGGTACGTGACCGAAATGGCTTATAAATCGTGTTGAATTGTCGGCTCGGGCTCACTGCCCACCTATTATCGCAGCCGCAATGATTTATGCGTTGTAATCAAGTACTCGAATTAAAGTGAGTGAGGTGCGTAGTTGCTGATTCTGGGATTTCTTTTTTTTAAATTGGGAGCCCTTTTTAGGGCCCGAAAGGGTGCTTTAGAGAATGTTATTTATATACATGAGTGTGCAGAATTTTTGCAGCGTATTTTGTTTCGCTGACGCATTTTTTATAACCACTTTGGTGGCGAAGGTTGATGTCAATATGGTTAAAATTGCAACTCATGCTAGAGTAGAGAGAGGTATAAAAATGCTTAAATTTAGGGATTGTTAAAATCTTACTGTGCTTTCTAACGTTACCTCTACAGACGATGACATTAATTATAGCAGGTTAATCAATTCTATGGCAGTTGAACTGTTCTTATTTATATATACTTTTCGTTTACCTACAAGTAAACGAAAAAATTATATAACAAAAAATAGATCGAACACTAAAATATACAATGCTGCCTTATCGCTTTCTGCGATCTCTTCCAGGTAACCTTGGAATTAAAAATGTTCTTAGTTTTATGTTTATAAAAAAATCATGAATTATTGCACTAATTATTAGTTGTTGCACGTTTTATTGATCACGATGAACTTATCACCTTCAATAATAACGTGCAACTAGTTTGTAAACTTCTAGTAATTATAATGATAACTAAAGAGAAACAAGACTCAGATTCTGAAACACTTACTGCAGCAAACTTACTCCTGCCAAGTAATAAAAATTCAACAAAATTTAAAACTCAGCAATTAAAAAATCCCGTTTTAAAATATTAGGAGTACTGAAAAATTTACAGCTAAACCTCCCAACTGAAAGTGTCAGGAGTAATGATTTCGCTCAGCTTTGTTAGCGAATTAACGTAATGAACGGAACCAATTTTTCTCAGGTCTTACTGCGAGAGAGTGTTCCGGGACTGCCGGCTGCAAACGTGTTACGTACAGTCGGCTGCCTACCCTGGAGTGTATCCAAGAAATCTTCATTGCAGGCAAGTGTATTACCGTATTTTATAGTTGAACAGCTATCGGGTATTGCTTCGTTAAGTTTAAGTTAGTGTTAATTAGCGATAGCGTTGTTAAAAGAGCTTTTATTGTTGGAAGCCATTCGATTAGTTTTATTGAAATTGAATGCATTCTCTGAATTTATAGTTAAATTTCGATTTGCTAAAGTGACTTTGGAAATCAAGAATCTTGTACCAAGGACATTGTACAATGTACGAGTATATATTCCACTGTTAATACAGAATTAATTCAGCATTATATATGTATCTATGCATCTATTATAGTATATTATTTTGCACCACTGACAACCCCATGTTTTTATATCCACGCAATCACTGTCCATTCCAAGGTCGCCTGGAAGAGATCGCAGAAAGCGATAAGGCCGCCCATTGTATGTTTTATGTTAATAATCGTTTTTTTTTGTTATGTTGTTTCTGGTGTACAATAAAGTATATATAAATAAATAATTATTTTTAAATAAAACAATTATACATTTTACAATGTCCTTGGTACAAGATTCTTGATTTCCAAAGTCACTCATACATATTTTTCTTGAATGCGTGTATGCTTGTAATACAATGTGTCAATGTCCCAGCCACTCTTTATAAGAAAAGGAGAGGAGTTTATTGGGCACCAAAAAATTCGTCTGCATTGTAAAAGTGTGTTGAAAGTGCTCAAAAGCATTGCAACGTTGAATAGCAATGCTGATTTTTGGCCTAAAAATAGATCAGCCTTCGAGTCGACCAGCCGCTTGGCGATGTCCTGAAAAACTCAATGATCCAATATTATTATGAAAATTATTTTAAAAAATTTTAGCATTAGGTACCCAAATGGTCTTTGAACCCAATAAATTAGATGGCAGTGAAGTATCTCTTCAAAGTCATGGAGCGTAGCAGAAATTTTGATGAGGGTTTGTCCTGGCTTGGACAAATGTGTTTGTTTAGGCCCAGAGCGTTAAGTATTGTTTGTCAACGCTGTTCTCCCGGTATAGAGGCCCTAACACGAACGCGCGACGTTGACGTAACGTAACTCGAAAGTTTTTAGAATCGAAAATACAACTATCATAGCATTTTGGTTACAATTTTTGTAACACAATTAGAATCGGTTTTTTAGTCGATTCGCACGAATTTACTCGCCCGAAACGGGCGAATCAACAACTCCAGAAATACGTATTAGGCGATTGGCACATTTTGAATTTTATCTAATAACTAGCAGCCCCCGCGGTTTCACCCGCATAATTTTCCCGTGGGAATATCTCTATACCAAATTTAATCTAAAGCGGTTTAGCGGTTTAAGCGTGAAGAGGTAACAGACAGACACACTTTCGCATTTATAATATTAGTATGGATTATGTTGTCGGTTCACCCAAAAATAAATTAACTTCGTGCGAGTCGCCCACAGAAAAATAATATTATTTAAAAGTGTCGATTCGCCCGTTTCGGGTGAGTAACTTCGTGCGTTCCATAGGCACCTGTCGCACGACCGATGAGAAAGCGATAAGCTATTAAACTCAAACTCAAACTCAAACTCAAAGCATTTATTTCAATTAAACCAATTACAGGCACTTTTGAATTGTCAAGGGTCGGTCAGTCAGTAAAATGAAGCTAGTTGCCCATTCCAAAGCGTAGGTACCTATGGAGAAGAACGGGCAAGAAACTCCATGGACACTCTTTTAAATCAAAATAATATGTTTACAAAGTCTTGATTACATCATTCATGTTAAAAATTATGTATGTGAGAACGATGCAGAACGTTAAAAGCGTCCATAATGATAAGTCGAGAAAAAAAAGCAATTCAAATATTAAATTAAATTAAAATAAGCCATGGCAGCAAAGAGATGACCAGTCCCCACTGACGGCGCCCGTTCACGAACATGACGCATGTATTAGCACCATTCAGCTCACCCATTTTGAAGGGAGCTAAATGATCCAACACACGCGCCACCATCAGAGAGACATTTGAGTGAGCATGACATACTCTCAGCTGCCAGAGCACATTCAAGTCAATGAAAGACGTACCCAGTAAATGGTAGCTTTATAGTATGTACATAGTACTCACACATGTGCTATGCAATTATACAATACTAAGAGATTGAATTTATATAATGCAATAATAGTATTTTAAAATCTTCAGCAGCTCCAACAGTATTTTCCAATGCTATAATCAATTTATTTGTGCGTCCTTATGGAGCAGGACCAGCATTTAGCCAAGCATTCTTATCAGTGATGTAATCCCCTAATTAATTATAATATGCTTGGCTGCATAGTGTGCGTTTTATACAAGATTTAAATTTCTTTTCATTTAGTTGAAGTATGTGGGTAGGTATTTTATTGTAACATTTTAAACAGTAGCCCATGAAAGATGAGTCTACTTTAGCCAGCCTGAAACCTGTTTGAACTAATTGGTCCCTATTTCTAGTGATATAATTGTGTCTTTCACCTCTTTTACTAAAAAGATGTAGATTTTTCCTTACGTACATGATATTTTCATAGATATATTGACAAGGTACCGTCATGATGTTAATATCTTTAAACAGTTCCCTTAGAGAGTCACGCCTGCGGAGATTATATATGGCTCTGATAGCTCTTTTCTGCAGAATAAAAATAGACTCGATGTCTGCAGCCCGTCCCCATAGTAAAATACCGTACGACATAATACTATGAAAGTAACTAAAATAGACCAGTCTCGCGGTATCAACATCAGTAAATTGACGGATTTTTCTCACAGCATATGCTGCTGAACTTAGCCGTCCTGCAAGGGATGTTAAATGAGGACCCCATTGAAGCCTTGAGTCGAGCGTGATCCCCAGGAAAACAGTTTCATCGACGAATTCTAGTTTCTCTTGATTCAATACTATCTCACAATTACTACTTTAACCATTTGGTAAAGAAAATCTTATGCACTTCGTTTTTTTCCCATTTAATACTAAATTATTAGCAGTGAACCAATTTTGGATCTGCAGTAGGGCGTTATTTACGTCGTCAAGATTTGATGCACGTCTATTAATTTTAAAAATCAAGGAAGTATCGTCAGCAAATAACACCATTTGTGGTCGGGTTTTTAACAAATGGGGTAGATCATTAATATATACTAAAAAAAGGAAAGGACCTAATATCGAGCCTTGTGGTACACCCATTTTTACTTTTAAACCGAGTGAGTTAACACCATTTATTTGAACTTGCTGTTGTCTATCATTTAAATAAGATTTTACTAAACTGAGCGCAAGTTTTCCAAGACCGTAATGCTCAAGTTTTAAGAGTAAGGTTTCGTGGTCGACGCAATCAAAAGCCTTGGAGAGGTCACAAAAAATTCCTATGGCGTCTTGGGACTCTTCCCAAGCCGTGAATATGTGTTTTAATAAGGTGACACCGGCATCAGTCGTACAACGTCCCTTGGTGAAACCATACTGTTGGTCGTGTAATATTTTATTGGTGTTAAAATGATTGAGCATTTGGTTCAGCATCACCTTTTCAAACACCTTGCTGAAAACCGGTAACACGGATATGGGTCTATAATTATTGGCATCTTTACTGTCCCCCGATTTGAAAAGTGGTATTACCTTAACTTAACTATTTGCTTGCTCAAGAAACGTTATACAATTTTTAGATGTAGGTCCTGTGTCTGAAAAAGAGACACATTTTATCAATACATGATTGCTGCTGTTCATACTGCCGGTAAAAACTTTCTCTATTGTACATACGCCAGCACATCAAGCTACCCGAAACTGTCAAATTTTCCCAATCAACTTTGAACCTTATGCTTTAGCGATAAAGTTGAAAATCTATTAAATAAATTTGACAGATTGTAGTAGCTTGATATACTTAACAGGCGTCTGTGCGTTTCTTGAGCGCGAAAATTATCGATTGCTCGTCTCTTGCTCGACGGTGGGACAGGTGTAATAAATTTAACATGAATAAAGTCTTAAAACTACGTAAATAATGTAAGAAACTGGTATTTTTTAGTATAAAATCGTGCGAACTAACGTTACTTTTTCTCCGCACGTTCGTGTCAGGCCCTAGTTTAAGCGGGCAGCACTTTGTAGTCTTTACGTCAAGTCCCAACAGTTCCGTTTTTATTACAAAAGATAACACAATGCTGTGGAGCTTTGGACTCAAGTGACAAAAAAAATTGTAGCACTGTACGAATCCTTGACACAGTTCTTCAGTAGGTCTGTTCTTGTTCAGTCGTAGAAATTAATTGTTTGTCAAATTGACACACCTCAATTTGACGTGATAAAGCCACTTCATATAACCATCAAATAATGACAGTTGTGATTCGAATATGTACAATTTAAGTTGGAGTCTATTTGATAATTCATTTTCTTGACTTATATAAGATGGCGATTTAGTTATATCCTTCAAGGCGGTGATTATATCACAAAAAAATATATACTTAAATCGGTCACTTTTTCTGTTAAAGTCAGTTTTGTTTCGTGGAAAAAATAAAAAAAGATTCATACATGTGTGGCGGCCTACTTCATCATATGCGAACTACACATCTAACTGACGTCACGCAAAATTTTCTGCATCGCGCAGGCAGAGTTTACCGCACGACTAGCATCAACGTCCCGACATCAATCGTCGGGCAGTACCCCACCACACACGACAACCGCATGGTCGGAGGATCCTCCCTTTTCTACGGAGGAAGAGTGAACTGTATACTCATACCTCTATAAATACAGGCATTGAAATATTATGCAGAATTGATGCAGTGACGGTTGTGACGAATATTTATAATTTAGCGAATAAATATGTCATCTAAGTGACTGTGAAAAAATATCTTTAAACTTAAATTATCTGTCTATTTTTTGCCAAATCAGATATGAATTGCGTAAAGAAAATGGCTTAGTATCATGAAGGAGGTGACTAAATCGCCAACCTCTATACCAATATGTCAGCATCACAAAATGGTGTCGACTGGTTAATTTCATGCTCTCCAAATGCTGACCACTCAACAATCCATTAACACATTGCTACGTTAATGTTTGAGCGTACGTGAACATGCTTTGACTCACCGCTTTGATGTCAAGAGCATGTTGATGACTTAAGTGTGTAGTGAGCATTTCAGCAATCAACTGGGAAGAATTAGCACTGATGTTATGATAGAATGCTATGAACTTAGGACCTCATTGTTATTGCTGCCTGTTTAGATTGTCCTTTCCAAAATCAGTGGATAAGGACTGATACTAATAAATGGATATAAATAGGTTCAGTTAGGTGTGGGTACTAACAATACTAACATAATTTTAAGTACAATTTTGTTGCTAACAGACTAAGAGCTTGTCCAGAAAGGGCGAATTTGCCGCGATTATCTCGTGCATATTACGCGCGACCGTTGCGTCCAAAAGAAGCGTATCAACGCGCGAGATTTTGTTCAAAATTGTGGCGCTCCATTTCCCTTGATACATGCACTCGCTCTGGAGTTCGCGCCTCAACTGGACGCAATAAGGACTCTCTAGTATCTTCAGCTAGTCGAGGGTCTGTTGTATTGCACGCGATTTACGCGCGTATTTCGAAATCGCGCAATGCTTGTGGACGCGATATATTGGCGCCTAGCATCTCGTTAACGCGGGAATTCATTCGCGGCGAATTTGTCTCTTCTGGATAAGGCCCAAGTACGCACGGGCGCGTTTTTCGCTGACTGGTTTTTCAACGCACGGCTTAGCACCAATGGATACGCTCTGCAGGATTCTCAATGCTCGGCTCAACCCCGAGAGTTTAAAATCCAGTGCGCGATAAAATCCTGCCGCGATATTTTTGCGTCCGTGCGAACGCGGGCTAACATTGTATGATTTTGTGTTTTTTTTTTAATATATTTTTTTGTTCTTTTTGTAATATTACAAACATTTAACTTATAAGGAGATTATCTGAAATAAATAAATATAATAATAAAAAAGAATAATTATAAGAAACTTCTTAAAATTATTTGCAAATAGCTGACAAATATTTCGCTGGTTTGATTAATTTGTCAGTGTTACTAAATTAAATTATGAAATGATCGCTCTGAAGTGCACTAAAATATTCATAATGAATTACTATAATAATTCTGTTTTATATATTTTATATGCTTATATTTAAAAATATAATTTATATGTACCTAAATAATGAAATAAAGGAAAATAAAATTAACAGAATACCTATAAATTTTTCAGAAACAGACGTTTTCAAAAGCATGAGACATCGTCCACTAATTTTGTATTTTTCTTTTAGATACCATCTAAACACGAGGCTACCATACATAAAGCTGTATATAGAAAACGAAGAATTCAATATAGACGGACAACGATGCGAAAACATCATGACTTGCCCCATGAGACCCATAACCTCTGGTAAGTGGCCCAAATATTTGGAGAACTTGATTAAAAATACACAAGATAAAAAAAACTTCCCTCCGATGTTGTTTATACATTCGGGATTCTCATTTAGATTCTTAGGAATTGCCTTTATATTTTTATCCGCTCCTAAGTTCCCAATACGAGGAGTTATCGTAGTCGATATGTCTACGTTAAGTAGCCTTTTACTGCCAAGTAAATGTTGTTAGATAAGGTTAGTGGAATCACTGGCGGACTATTCACTTAGCTTCTAAATATAACCACTATTTGCTGATAACATTCCGTAGAAAGAGAGCAGTGGAGGCGCAGTGGTAACGTTCGAAACCATGCAGGCAAGTTTGTGTAAATTATTTCATCACCGCTGCTCTCAAAACGGTGAAGGAAAACATCGTGAGGAAACCGGCATGTCTTAAAGCCAAAAATTCGAAGACATGTGACATCCACCAACCGGACTGGACCCGCGTGGTGGATTAACAGTCCAGTCCCTCTCACAGACAGGAGGCCTGTTTCCCAGCAGTGGGGCCAGTATAGACTGATTATGATTCCGTAGAAAACAGGCAAAGTTTACTTCAGCAATATCGATGCTATTCTAAAAATAGATCGACCACCTCGAGGAAATTAGTTTTATAAATACAGCGTCTTGAAACGCGAAGCTATATCTAAACCACGTTTACAGCTGACTTGAATAGGCCACTTTGCTGAACGTACAATCGTTCGGACGGAATCACCAATTCGAACGTTCGATTCCACTAAAAAGGCAATCGAGTCTGGTTCAATGTGTCTATCAGAATAGGCCTGCATCAGCAAATAGGGCTGCCGCGTTCTTGATAAAATGAGATTGCACTTTGGTTGTGTAAATAGGAAGCGTATGCTCGGGTTTCCGTTTAGTTTTTCCTGTATAGTGTCGGGCGTAGATCGATAAAAGTGTTCTTATGGCTTCCGTATATCGAGTTTAATGCTATAAATTAATGAATTTGCTGTGATTATATTTTGACGTTAGACTTGGATCGAAAGAGCTGGAATTCAAGAGGAGAGGCCTTTGCCCAGTAGTGGGATGATGCAGGTTAACATTAGACTTACATTAAAAAAGGAATTGAAAGTAGTCGAGTCTAAAGAAAAATTTACAAATCTTTTGAGTATATATCTACGAGTACTATTGATAAAAAAGTGGCACTCCGGGAGTGCCGACAGAAGTGAAAACTGGAACAATTATGTGTGTATTTTTTGAATCGCCTTATAAACAAAACACAAACAAAATACTTTGCCATCACTCGGATATCTATGGCCATCACTCACTGACATATCGGATACATTAAAACCGAGTACATCCCGAGGACAGCCGGACACATCCGAAGCGGTGTCGGTTACGGTAACAGTGGCGCGAATTAAATTGTTTTTTCCCATCTCAAAAAATGCCCAACGCGCCTAAAGAAGTTTTCACTTCAAAAAATAAATAGGCGGGAAACATTTATTTTGAAATACACTTGTATTCCAATGATACTAAAATATGTAAAAAGTAAAAAAAAAATAAGCAGTTCACTAACCTCCTCATTTAACTCTAAACCAAGAACAAAACACTCATTTTTCTCTCTATTCCCAAGGTGTAACAATTTAAGGAGACCATAAATAACAGCTATCCAATAACCGCTATTAAATCAAGCCGGCCAGCAACTTATTCGATATTAAATTCTTAGACCGCTCGACTTTACCCATGTTCTAGAAAAGCTAGCGTATTGAAAAATTATGTAGCAGACTAGCAGATAGTCCGTGATTCGCTTCGTCTTGCTTTATATGAATATGAAATGTGTGTATCGCTTGCTTGTATTGAGCAGTTGGGTGAGCTTGAATTGGTTTACCATACGTTTTGATGGGTGATCTGAATTTAAAACGAAACTGCTTGGAGAAGTTTGTGTTCTTATTTTGAAGTCAGCGTAAACAAGTGGAATAAAATGTGGGGCGAACAAGGAATATTTTATGTGGGGCAAATCTTCGTGGGGCGAATATGGAATTAGATAAAGCATACTTTGGTAGAACTATGAGAGTCTCACACACAACTCAATAATTATGAAGTATCCTGTTGTCTCTTTTCTTTTAAGGCGTGTTTGTAGCGACGGCAAGATTTTAATGTCGTTTCTAAAAGGTATTTAAGTAAATTTCGGTTCAAATACGAAATATGGATACCAGTACCACGATGCATGAAGAAGCCTCCTCGTGTAGCGTAGTTTGTTCCGCCAGTTGCTAAACAAAACCGAGCGCTCGGCGCATCCTGGACAGTCACACCTAACACCTTGTATGACTGGGCAATTCTTCACTTGCGGTGGTAGGGCTAACGCCCACTTGGTTTGCGACCAACCTCCCACCGGAGTCCGCGGCGTCAAGCAGCCTGCTGTGTTTCGTCGATGTGCGGGAGTTCCAGTGCCTTAGGCACCGTCTGGGCACTCCCGTTCCAACATAGACCTCATGCATCGCTTTCCATCAGGCGTGATCGAGGTCCATTCAACAATAAATACAAAAATAGAAATCGCACTTACGTGCCAAATAGCAGTCGATTACAATGATTTAAGCCTTACGTGTAAATGTAATATATTCCTATTCTTCTTACTCAGGGTCAGAAAACTGTCCTTACGACTACATAAGGATCTACGATGGGAAGGACGAGTCAGCGTCAGTCATCGGAACTTTCTGCGGTATGGGCAAGTTCCCTTACTCCATCATCGGAACTTCTCAGGATCTGTTTGTGGAGTTTGTCAGCTCACCTGCAGGTAAAGTAGTAGCTATTTGTTAATCATGCTTATGTCACTTGGGCAACTAAAACTCGCTATTATTGGCAATTGCTACCATCTTGGCATCGCAGTTAACAGTTCAGCAGGACTACCACAAGCTCTTAACGAGATCCATTTTAGGACCTAAACTGAACTGTTCTTCTAATTCGTACCATGACGTCAGTTTAACGATTCCGTTTAGGCCGTACCATCTGCTGAAAGCGATTGTCCCAAACTGAGTCGCAAGTTTTGGTTTCATTCATACTTGTTTGGTACCATGACGTCCATAAAGCAGCTCAAGCGATGCAGTTTAGGAACCTAAACTGAAATGTCTTGTTTTTGAATCGTTTTTAATTAGATCATGGTAGGCCACCAGAGTTGCCGAGATGGAATAATTGTCAAATTTCTCAATTTTAGTAGCCCTTGCAACAGCACCGTTTATCTGACTTCGGATAGTAATGAGTGAGGCTCATTATACACACACGTTTTTTTTTTTAAATTATTCGGTTTATTCGCACGGTCGTCAGTGTTGTATGGATCACTATAATGGAGGTTTGTACATACACACTACGTTTTTTATGGCGCGGTTTATACGCCGTACTAATGAAACTGTACCGTGTACAAAGGGCCTTACAATTCAAAATTACATGACATATCTCAGTGTCTATCTAGTGTGATTATAGTCTCATGCATGGATGTCAGTAAGTCCTAATTAAATAACAAAGAAACTGTACCTACTGACTCATCATATTATTTGAAAAGTTATAACAAAAGTAACTTGCTCAATAAATAACTTTTCTGTTTCTCTAGGTCCTCTTCTAAACACTGGCTTCCATTTCAACGTGGGCAACTGGCCTGGCCACGTCGAAGCTCCAGGTTCGAAGGTCGGCACCTGCGACTGGCTGCTGACGGCTGAGACCCTCAAGAAGTCAGGAGACACTGAGGGCATCTTCCTCTCTGTGGCGCATTGGTACCCTCCACATACCTCCTGCACTTACCTGATGCAAGGCTTCCCGGGTCAGGTCGTTAGGTTATATTTTCCGAGGTAAGTTTGTGTTCGGAATATTTGAGGTGGTTGTCTGTAACTGTTTATGGTCAAATACTTTTTTTTTTTGTGGCTGGGAAATCATCAAATGACTCCTCCCGCTCTGGGTGGAGCGGAAGGGAGTGTCAGACTCTTACTGAATAAAACCCACCCGTGTTCCTTCCTTAGCCCTTTATGTTCCGGGGCAGCGGTAAGCCTTTCGGACAATCCCGCTACCCCGGCAGGCTTTGGCCCTAACGGGCCCCTTCCCTTGTGCTGACATCTCTTTGAGGCGAGGGGGAAATACTGATATAAACATTCAAGTCTTTGAAAAACACTTTAAATATTGTTCCTTATAATTTGGTAAATTTTCCGCTACCGTTCAATTGATGCTGTTGATGCGCTATGACCACGAAGTGTCCATAAGCTCACTTAAACAAAACAAAACACAAACATAAGTTGTGACGTTACAATTTATTTAATATTGATAAAAATAAAGGCTAGTAAAGCCAAAACAACAAGTTTTTTTTTCACGCAATATCTAACCAGAAAAAATATTTATTACACAGTTGTAGTATGAAGTAAAATAACTTTAGAAACCACAATTTATCATCACAACACAATTCTTTGTCAACAGTTTCCGTATCAACCGCATAGAGTCTCCAATTCAACCCTGGACTGGCGACTGTGGAGAGTCCCTCACGTTGTATGACGCTCCAAGACCTGACGATGCTCGCATCATCAAGACTTTCTGTGACACTTTCAGCAGACCTATGGAGAAACACGACTTTGTATCTACTGGCAACGCTATGTTCGTCAGGTTTGAGAGCAAGACTGGCAGTTATAGTGGGTAAGTGTACCTGAAAGAAAGAAAGAAAGAAAAAGTATTTATTGCGACTCATACAGGAAGATTACAAACTAAACTAAACACAGTCAAAAATAAAAAAAATTAAACAAATTATATTTAAAAGAAAAAGTAACAAAAGAAAAATTACACAGAAAGTCGTATACGAGGCCAAAAGGCTCCTATCTCAGCATGATGCTGCGACATTTAAAAAATTGCTATTCCTTTAGGGCCCGCTGTGATGTCACGGGCAGTTACAGAAATAAATAAATAAGAAAATGGATATGCGTACAATATTAGCAAATAAAATAAAATACACTTATTTACTTCAAGTTTGATTTTAAATATAGTCCACCAGACGGAATTTCGGCCGTCGCGACCAATCTCAGTGGAGATCCGACCACCCGCGCGGGAGATATTATAGTGCAGGCGTGTGTGCGCAGACACAGATGCACTATATTTTTCCTCACTCTCATAGCCTGATGGGACGACACACAATCCGGCACGACCGGAGAGAGATGGCGCAGGACCAACGGCTTAACACGCTTTCACGGGGGTATCTCACCGCCAATTTCCTAACTCCGGGCTGTTACTAAGAAATGTCCAATGGAAAAACGCAATAACACTTTGCCCGACCCGGGAATCGAACCCAGGACCCAACGCTCAGCAGTCACACTTGCGACCATGAGACCAACGGAGCAGACAGTATTTTAAATAATATGTTACCGTCGCCATGTTTGTCACTATTTAGAAGCTAGCTCATCGTCTGGATCCAATACACAAACAAAAAAAAATGAATGAATGTATAGACTTGTCCATTTGCACTATCACAGCATTATGCTGAGGACCCTTATCGGCCTCGCTCAGGTCTTTTCGCTTATTAGTTTTCATTAAATATATTCTTTGTGTTTTTCCTTCTTTTTTTTTTGGAATTTCCTGAGCGTGTCCTAAATAAACACTTTTCCTTTATTCTTCTATTTGTTAGCATTTAAACATATTCATGGTCCATTACACCTAATCTATAAAACTATTAATCATTTCAATTCGTTACGTAAAAGCAAACTATTCTACCGGTAGTAAAGTGTTACACAATAACTCCATAGAATTCAAAGCCACAAGCCCCACAACCGCACTGGGAACAGAAAACAACATAAAACATAATTTATTACTCGCTCCAACTTAATTTCGCGGAATTTTTATAGCTTAAAACACATTAAGCAATCCTAATGAGGGCGGTTGTAATAAACAAGAAGAATTGCACCAAACGCCTGGCGCTTATATTTGTTTACCTAAGAGTTCCACAGAATACCATGAATTAAATCTGAATAGGAAATGGGTAAACAAATGAACAAACATGGGACGGTTGTAAAACACTTCTTGTATATCATTAGTGGTTATTCCATACCAATAGTCATTAGGAACACAAATAGTCCGGGTATGGGTGCGCGTGTAATTACAAGCACATGAGCCATTTCAGATTTATCACTGGGAGAGCAATACATCTCCAATGTCTTGGTGATTGTATTGCAGACATGTCTATTAGTCTATTTTGTTTCAGTGACAAACTTAACAAAAACGGGCTGATGCTGAGAAATTCAGAATCGCAAAACCAACTATGTAGAAAATAAATACCAAGACAATTACACAGGATTATTTAAACACTGCAAAGTATTGCCTGTTATAGCGCGCTCTGAGTATATGCTCCTCATAGAACATTTTGATAACAGTGATATTCAAATTCCAGTTAAATGTGACGTGAATACATGACAAGCCAAATCAAAATCATTTCAAGTGCCACGCAAAAATAACTTTTATGGCAGGCGTACCGCTTCCTTCACAATACCCAATTTACTAAACCAAATACCTGTACATGTTAGAGACTCAATGAATAGTAAAAACATAAAGCGTAAGCTGAAAGAGAATTACATCAATTCGATTATACCTTAACTGTTAATGACGTGTTGATCAAATCTCAGGCCAGGGCATGCCCCCCCCCGGTGGGTTCCCGCATTGTCGAGGCGGGGGGGCTCAGTAGCCGTGGCTTGGACACCCATGGTGAAGCGAAGAGGAACCCCAGGAGGGACCGCTCGTCAGGGCTTTTGCCTGTAAGCCGACGGCGTAGCGGCCAACAAGTAGGTTGCGGTGCCGCTTGGGCGACATCGCAACTGAGGCGGGCCGCGATGTCGTGTGGGAGGCGTTGCGGCTGAGGTTTGGAGGCCGCGGCGGGAGAGGAGTGCCGGTATTGCGGTGCGCCGCTCTCCCTACCTTCCGCGGCCTTGACGGGGTCGCCACCGTCTGATGGCGGACGCGGTGGGGCCGCAGGGGAGGAGGAGTGTTGGTATGACGTTGGCCGCTCTCCCTATCCTCTGCGGCCGAAAATTGGCAGGTGGCGGGGCCAATTACCTGACCCGTCGCAGGGGGACCAAGGGTGCCCAGACACAGAGTCGTTTGGCACCCATGTGCTGGTTTGGTCCCATTGGTGGTCACGGCGTGCTATGTGTTCTGGTGCGCCGGTACTGGGGAATACTCCCCAGAGGAGGGTCCGGTGACGGACAGCCGCGGCGGGTTCACGGATGAGTGCTAACGCGTGCCCGTGTTCCCGCCGTAAGCGGCAGAGGAGGATACCGTGGAGTTTTAGTCGGTTAGAGTCCCACATAACTGCACTATCTCCCCGTGATAGTAAGAATGCATGAGCATTTCTCCACGTTAAAAAAAAAAAAGAAAGGCCAGGGCATGCTAAGACAGACTCCAGAGGTCTAATTGTGTGCCTTGTTTAAGTATAAGGAATTTGTATTTTTTTTTAATTAAATAAATAAATAACAATTTACTCGTCTTAGCAGGCTGCATACGGTCACTTGAACTAAATAGGAGTCGAGCTTTCGTGTAACATGTGGTGGTTATTCCGGTTATTAGTATCAAAATAACTCCTTACTATTTAAAACTCCTTAGTGCTGTCAAAATCTAACCAAAATCTTCCTTCCAGATCATCACTGTACTACTGGGCTCACTACGACTTCTTCAACAACACACGGTTCGGAGAACCAGTACCAGGAACCGCCTGTGACGAGATCATAGCCTCCTGGAAGCAAAGAGCTGGAAGACTCAGGTCTCCCCTTAATACCCTGGTGTATAAGCAAGCGTCTCCAGGAGAAGACGTCCACTGTCTCTACAGATTTGTGACAGATAAGAGGATTTATGCCAGAGTCATCTTGACGATCTTAAGTGTTAACTTCAAAGTGAGTATTTTTTATTTGTTTGGTTAATTTTGGATCGCCGCAGCATTTCTTTTTTTTCCATTTATTTCTATCAGCGACCCATCTGAGTATTTTTCATCGTTCTAGGTATTATCATCTTTAAGAGAATCCATGCATATTAAACTATTTTTAGTAATTCTGCCATTTGATGAAATTCGCAACACCATAATACGCTCCGAAACAGGCATCAGGCATCGCGGATATTGGCGAAAAGTCTGTGAGGCTGAAATGGCACTGGGCGGGTCATACGTATAGGATTCATAAACAGATGGGCCAAGATCGTCACACAGTGGGTACCTAAAGACGGGCGTCGTCACCGAGGCAAGCCTATGAAACGCCGGCGTGACGATTTGGACTTGTTCCTGACCGATTGACCGAAGAAAGCACACGATAAGGGAAATTGGAGAAGTACGGGGGAAACCTTTGCCCATCTGTGGAACAAAATTGGTTAACAAAAGAAAAAAACCATTGGTTTTATTTGTACACGATAGACATTCATCTTGCCCTGCCTAATGCAAGCCAAGATAAAGAAATGCCTGCCTGCGAGGCAAGATAAAGAAATCACAAGACGAACGGAAAACGCCTGGAAGAGCTACTGGTTCTTGAAGGAACTATTTTAAGGGTGAGTTGCCTATGGCACTGAAACGCAGGCTCATGGACATGTGTATTCTTCCCATCTTAACCTATGGTGCACAAACTTGGTCTCTGACTAACATCCAGAAGTCTAAACTCAAGGTCTGCCAACGAGCAATGGAGCGCAGCATACTAGGCGTTAAATTAACGGATCGTGTTTGAAACACAAAACTTCGCTCCAACACAAAGATAGCTGACGTGGCTCAAAAGGCTGCCCAACTTAAATGGGACTGGGCAGGCCGCCGACAGGCTGTGGGCCCAAATACTACAGAATTGGTGCCCTGAGACAGTGAGGCGGGGTCGCGGCAGACCACGTAGGAGATGGCGGGTCGAGCTGGATAGGTTCCGTCAAAGCTGGAAGGAGGACGCGCGGGCTCGCGGAAAATGGAAGAAGTGGAGGGAGGCCTTTGCCCAAGAATGGGACAGTGTCTAAAAAATTACATTTAAGTAGCGATTGGCAAAATATCCATGACCTTTCAAAGTATGACTCATGTAGATAGATGTAGAGTAATTCCAATGGTATACTTAAAAAATTGGTTAACAAATAATTTAACAGTTTTGAAATCTCTAAACAATACAAAAACCCCAAACAATCAAATCCAACAAGCTCTAGTCGGAAATATTGGCAAAAATATTTTTGGTGAAATCAAAACTGGGCCGACATGGGCACACCGACGAACAAAATAGAAAACACAAAAAAATGTAGCAAGTTTATACATGCGAAACTAACGGAAAATTTTACGTTGAATCATTGATAAGTCTGTTCGTTTTCGTCAAAATACTGTTCTCGTAGTGGAAACAAGTTAAATTATGCTGAGTGATGGTTGTCATTTATTGTTACAAAGTAAAATTAATTCGTAAAATTAGGGTTCTAAGTCTAACACACCGAAAAATCTATATGAATATTATGTACAGACGCCAGCACATTAAGCTACTACAATCTGTCAATTATTTTTAATAGATTTTCAACTTTGTCGCTAAAGCTTATGGTTCAAAGTTGACTGGGAAAATTGTACAGTTTCTGACAGGCCTGATGGTCTAGTTTTTGACAGGCCTGATGGTCTAGTGGTTAGTGACCCTGACTGCTATGCCAGAGGTCGTGGGTTCGATTCCCACCCAGGACAAATGTTTGTGTGATGAGCACGATCATTTGTTCTGTGTCTGGTTGTAATTTATCTATAATATGTATGTATTTAGAAATATATAAGTATGTTTATCAGTTGTCTAGTACCCATAACACAAGCTCTGCTTAGCTTGGGACTAGATGGCGTTGTGTGATAGTTGTGGAATATTATTATTATTATTAGTTTCGGGTAGCTTGATGTGCTGGTTTCTGAACCTAAGGCTAAAGAGGTATACAAATGAAGAGATGGGAGATGGGCAAAGATCGTCACTCACTGGACGCCTCAGGCAGGACATCGCCGTCAAGGTGTCTACCTGATTTTTAAACCGACAGTTAATTTTTATTCGTGGAATAAAATAAAAATTATATAGTATATTCCTCCGGATTGCTGTCATCTGGTATAGATAGTGCCATCCACGAAGATGCGCTTCGAAGACGCTCTTCTTACTAATCGTTATCGCTAATTAATTCCGCTAGTGTTTTAGTTTTTTTGATAAACACTAATTACCCAGTAATAAGTAATTACTGTGTATCGCCAAAACTAAACACACTTGTACTGTAACTGTAAGCGATTAGGAAGAAGAGTGAGGCGCGTAATGTACAGACATCAGCACATCAAGCTACCAGGAACTGTAAAATTTTTACAATAAATTTTGAACCTTATGCTTTAGAGATAAAGTTGAAAATCTATTAAAGAAATTTGACAGATTTTAGTAGCTTGATGTGCTGGCGTCTGTACCCAATAGATCTACATATTATAATGATTACCAAAACATATACAGTATGTTCAAACTTAGGAATTTAGTACGTAATTACAGAATTGTTAACAGACTTAACGTCAAATGTGATAATCAATTACTTAAAACTCGTATAACAACTAAGCAACTTCCACAAAATGTTATCCTAGTTCCAGTTACTTCTACGTTAATTAATTTTACCTGAAAATTCGTTTACTTGAAATAATTTCTAATTAGTTTTCCGTTTACATTTCTTGAAGTAAATATTTTATGTAAGTATATTTTTTTATTCTGCAAAGACAAAGTTTCTTCTGAGTTATTTAGTTTTCAAGGAATTCGAAATTCACAAGGTAAAATATTTTCAGTTTGTTTTGTTTCTCATTAGTTGATCGTTTTAAAGAAAGAAAGAAACAAGAAAGAGTAACCTAGCAAAAAGTGGATAAGCCAGACTTTAAAACAGAAGACAAACTAGCAGGGGATCGAGGAAGGGGGTGGAGGGGGGGGGGCTCAGGGAATCAGACCGGAATAAATCTTTATTTGCGGTAAACATGACGCAAAGAAAGAACACAAAAACAAAACAAAAAACCGGCCAAATGGGAGTCGCACTCGCACACGAAGGGTTCCGTACTACCGTACAATATTTTACATTACATCCTATATAAAAAAATCACGTTTGTTGTATGGGAGCCCCTCTTAATTTATTTTATTTTTAACCGACGAAAAAACGGAGGAGGTTATCAATTCGACGCGTATATTTTTTTTTTTATTTTTTTTTTTTTAAAGTGAATATACAACTAAGTACCTATTCTGTAAATATCTCAAGCGTCTACCTGTTGCCGTTATTAATATCGAGCAAAAAACGGCAAAAACATCACGTTTGTTGTATGGTAGCCCCCCTTAAATATTTATTTTATTCTGTTTTTAGTATTTGTTGTTATAGCGGCAACAGAAATACATCATCTGTGAAAATTTCAACAAACAGACAGACTGACAGTGGTTCCGTTTTTACCCTTTGGGTACGGAACCCTAAAAACAAGTTGATAGAAAATATTATGCGTCATATCCACGCAAAACGGCCATCGCTCAGCATAATGCTGCGGCCCTATACGAGACAGCCCCAACACTGGTGGTTGGTTTGGTTGGTAGTTTATATGTATTTGCGAAGTTCAAATAATATTTTTCTAATCACCGTATCATTGTCATTCTCCTGCCTCTTTGTGCGGACTATATGTTATTGGACATCAGAAATGCTATTCTTCATGATACCAAGTCATCAATGAATTCATAATTAATATCACAATGCACTACTTAATTAGGCCATATAATATTAAAAGCCTGAGGGGTCCGTGGCTAAATAATAACAGCCGCACAGGTCGATCGATCAGGTTAAGCTACGCTTGCCGCGGTTGGTCTGTGGATGGGTGACCATCTTTACATACTGAGACCCCTCCGTGCCTCGGAAAGCACGTTAAGCCGTTGGTCCCGGCTGTCATTCGTGGATCTTTGACAGTCGTTACGGGTCGCCAGAAGCCCGAAAGTCTGACAACTAGTCTTACCAAGGGGTATCGTATTACCCAGTAACTGGGTTGTGGTGTGGAGGTCAGATAGGCAGTCGCTCCATGTAAAATACTGGTATTCAGCTGCATCCGGTTAGACTGGAAGCCGACCCCAACATAGTTGGGAAAAGGCTAGGCAGATGATGAATATTAAAAGCCTGATACATATGGTTTGGTCGTCTCTTCACCTTGAGGCACTGTGATATATGAGTGGTCGTTTCATAAAGTGCCTCATATGAAAGTCTTTGACTAGTGCGTGTTGCCAGTGATGACCTATGGAATCTCTTGCACTGACTAGTCTAGCGCACCCAAAGAGCAATGGAGAGAGCTATGCTTGGAGTTTCCCTACGTGATCGAATTAGAAATGAAGAGACCCGTAGGAGAATCAAGGTAACCGACATAGTCCGAAGAATTGCCAAACTTAAGTGGCAGTGGGTAGGGTACATTGTTCACAGAACAGATGACCAATGGGGCCGAAAGGATCTAGAGTGGCGACCGCGTACCGGAAGGCGTAGCGTTGGAAAGCCTCCCACAAGATGGAACGGTGACCCGGTTAAGGCCACAGGAATCCACTGGATACGAGAAGCACAGGACCAATCGAAGTGGAGGTGCTTGGGGAAGGCCTTTGTCCAGCAGTGGACGTCTTTCAGCTAAATAGAATAGAATAGATTTTATTTTCTTAAAATGATGAAATGATGATGATGATACGTATGGTTTGGGGAAAATGCAACAGTTGCTACAGTATAAATAGAATATTTATAATCCAGTGTACTTTTAGACTTGATCTACTTCTAAAAGCACAGCGGATATTAGAAGTGGGTGTAAGAAAACACGTAAATCGAAGCTCTAAGGCACCTACGCAATGTTATTTTCAAAATAGGCCTTAATTGATATAATCTCGCTACCTTCACGATATGATAATGAAATCAAAAGGCCACGTATGCCTTTTATTCTAAAATTAGAAGCAACATTTTTTTCAATATGACAATAGGTATGTTTCAAACTGTGCCGTTTCAACACATGTTCAAACACAAATGTTTAAAGTCAAGTAACTCCTAAACTCGTTGTAATTAAAACAATAGATCTTGTCATTTTTGGATCCAACTTACAATTTGCATAGCACCCGATTTACAAGGTAACAGTAATGTCCAATATGATTCTAACACTGTTTTTCTTACAGGAACACCCCTACACGTCAGTAACCTGTCAGAATTGCTACGAAGACCGTGCAGACAAGCTGATCATCTGGGAGCCATACCCTGCTGGGAAGTCACCCAACATGACAGCTCCAGGAGTCAGCACCACCCCACTTCCACTCCACTTAGCTGTCCAGCGATCCCTGGGCTCATGCCTTTGCGCTAAACACGCGAACGCAGTGTCCAGAGCAAGACCATACAGAGTGGTATCATCAGGAGAAAACTTGAACCTCCAACTCATTGTTGATAATGCCCATGCCGCAGCATCTTACTTTAAAAATCCCTCACCACTCTTCGAAGCGCGCTACGAGTTCGTCCATGGCCCTCTATGTGGACCAGCTGTTTTAGCTGCCGCCTCAGATGGTGAAATAGTCTACCCACATTTAGAAGCCCTAGGTTACATGGAACCACCAAAGAGGATACAGTGTATTTGGGATCTTGAGATCGAAGAAAAGAGGGACATCTGGTTACACTTCGAAAGTATCAAGTTTGCTTCGCGCCATTGTGAAGATGGCAACATTCAGATATACCTGCCTGGCCGGTTAGACCCCTATTTATCAGTATGTGGAGACAATGTTACAGAAACTGAAAAACTGCCAATATTATCAGCAGGTGAACTTGGATTCGAATCTTTAGATGACCCGTTAGTGATTGAAAAGGAAAAGACGAGGTCTATTCGTATAGTCTTCATCGGAAGCGCTTCACCAGCTCGAGCCGCCTTCAAAATTGCCTGGACGGGGCTGTACCATCTACCCAAGAATTCTGATGGAACTTTAATGACGTCTCGCTTGACTGATGGAGAAACGAAATCTTCTGATTCAGGTCACAATTGCGATTTTATTTGCCCAGGTGAAGCTCTATGTATTCCAGCTCGATTGATCTGCAATGGTGTGGTCAACTGTCCAAATGTTACGTCAGGAGACCGCAAGTTCTGGACAGCTGATGAAAAGAGAGCTAGGGAAGCGTATTCTGAGGACAGTCTCCGACGTTTGGGTTATTTAGATTTGTTAGGAGGACTTCCATTGGGACAACTGCACGATGAAGCGCCCGAGCTGTGTGCGCGGGCGAGGAGTGTCGGGGGCGGTGACTGGACGGCGCCCGCGCTGGGCGCCGGGCTGGCGATCGCGATCGGTGCATGCGCGCTGGGCGCGGCGTGGCGCCTGTGCTGCCGCAAGCGCTCACCGGACGAGGAGTCGCTGGACTACTGACACGCGGCCCGCGGCGCGCCGCACGCGCCGCCGTCGCTGCAGTCGCGCTCCACCTCGCGGGACCTCCCGATGGACTGGAGCCTCCATTGACAGACGCTATATTGAGCGCCGGAGCCCTCCTTTGTTGATTACTGAGAACCAAGTTCTTTACTTGTTATTGTTACCCGGATAATGATGAATATCATAATACCTAAGAGTTCACGATCCTGTCAATTTTCACTAAGAATTTTCTATAAATATCGCTGTATAAAGACAGTAGCGAGCAGTTGGTAATGTAGAATATTTACGATTTAGGTGGATCAGTCTAATTTGTTAACAACGACCGTTGTATGGCCAAAGATTTCCTTGTAACTGCTTGGAGCTGTCATTATATTTCTAGTTTACTTAAGTACGCTAATTTTGAATGTACTTTATCAAAGACACGACCGATGTTTCCGTGTTTAATTTTAGGAGGGTAAGATTCTAGGCGCTCAAATTGACGACGTTGTTTTGTAATTATTGTATATACCCATATACCTAAATTTAACCTAACATTAATTGATGCTTCAAACGAACGATCATAGGATAGGGCAAGGTGATAGTAGCCAAACAGTTAAGTCATTATCAAATTAGGTAGTAATAGTTGTAATGTTTTTATAACATGGCATAAGTATTAACATTCCTGAAACAAATCTAAGGAATGTGTTCAATTTTATGGTTTTTGAACTCGTTTTGTTAGGCATCACGTTGACTTCTATCATTATGTGCTCGTAAAAGGATCGCCAAGTTCATACGAAGAAGCATTTTTAACAAATCATTCCCAAAAAATTCAATATTTTTTACACTGCTAAGTTACCAGTTCCCATATCAATATTGTAAAAGAAAATGCTCAATCAAATTGTAACTTGAGACAAGAACTTGGCGTGTTTTTACGTACTGGCTTCAAAGCGATTTGACTGACTGCGAGCATCGTATAATCTACTCGTTGTAATGTAAATATATTTGACTAGAAATTAAGATCGTTACTAGTTTAAGTAATAGCAGATATTGTTGATTTCTCGTCTGTAATGTAATCTGAAGTTGAATATTGTAAGAGTTTTGATGTACCTAAATCTGTGTGAAACCTTCAGTTTGGATGATTAGGACTTCTATTAATTTCTTCTTTACACTTACTTTACTTACTACTTACTTTTCTTTACTGTTAGCCTGCATCGCCCCACTGCTGGGCAAAGGCCTTTCCATGACTTCCAGCTCTTTCGATCCAGGGCTAAAGTGGACCACTGGTCGTTTGATTTGTCCAGCTCGTCCCGCCATCTTATAGAATTTCTTCTTTAACAAAGTTTAATCCTCTCCTGTCATTAAGCACCAAATTAGTTTGAATAAGTGAGTGTACCTGTCTTTTTATTTCTGTTTCAATAGTTTTCGTCAGTTTCATTTCGTAATTATACCTCTTCATTAAATTTTATTGTTCCTATTCTATGTTCAATCATTATTGTAATACCTTTAGTATTGAAATTGATATTATTAATTTTATTGGAATCGTTTTTATTACTTTGTTACAAGAATGATTGAAGAGCACAAATTGTACTGCAGGGTGCAGTTTTCACTATTATAGTGCAAACTATTGTTATCGTTACTCATAGAAACAACATCAATGTTGAACCATACTCTATTGAATAAAGCCATTGCATTACTTGGGAAAAATGTTTCGTCTCTTTCATTCCTATCTTCTGTCTTAGTCTAATAAGTGTGACCAGAAATCAGTGATATCTGCCGTTTAATGTAAGCAGTACGCACTGCTGTTAGCTACGATTACTTCTGCATTTGCAATAATTTATCAACTTGTAACGTTTATTTATTAATAACATTTATATACTTTGCACTGTTAGTTGTTAGATTGTTTTCACTGCCTTTATGATAAATGCTTTGGATAAAATTTACTATTTGAACCGAGAGACCTTTGTATTTAGGTATGAGCAATATCTATTAGAAACTGTTTAAAATACTTACAGAAATTGCATAAAACAAAATCTTAATAGAAAACATCATAGTATTTTGATATAAAAAAAAACTTTGAGACTGTGAACACATTCACACTCATTTTGAGAAGTGCTCATTTTGAGAAATGCACATTTTACGAAGTGCACATTTTGAGAAATGCTCATTTTGCGAAGTGCACATTCTGCGTCAAAACCCTTTCATTTGAATTCATTTGAATAACGAAATAACATTCATTCAATGTCATATTTAAATAAAAGATGCACTATTGTCTATTATTTAAATCTGTCAAAGTTTTCAAAGGTGTCAATGAAAAGTATGTATTGTAGAAAACACAATAATATGTACCTTTAATTAGACACATTTGGGCAGACACATTTGAAGCAATGGATTAGCAATATCCTTCAAAATGATTCAGATTGCAATTGATAGTGTGTTACGCAATTAGGGTGCCGTACGTGGTTTGCACGGGGTAAGATTACGCGGGGAATAGAAATTTCCATACAGAATTTGGGCCCTGTCTGATACAACGCTCTAATAGATATTGCTCTTACCATTTCCCTTATTTTAAGTACGATACTGGAAATTAGAGTGTACCTATTGTTTGCAACAATAATTTGAAAAGCTTTATTTTGACAGTAATTTAGATTTTGTTAGCATTTACCGGATAGGTAATGTTAAAAAAATAAAAATATATTTTGTACAAAAATAAAAGTTTTATTTAAAAAATCCATCTATAGCCATTCCATTCGTTTCAGTAAAACACCTTATAAAACTCCTTCGCCCGCAATTCCAATCCAGTAAACTGCTAATGTACAGTCAACAAAAGAGATAAGTATGCAGGATCGTCGGATATAGTTGAAGTTTAGTAAGAAACCGATGGATGTTCTCGAATAAAATATAATTTTATTGATGATGATATTTACATGCGACAATTGATTTTTATTTATATAAAAGACTACCTTCTGCCCGTGACTTCGTCCGCGTTAAATTTCGGCCCCCGATCCACCGCGTCGCATTACATCATCTACCCGCGCTATGACTTTGTTTTCGCTTAGCGTTCTTTCTGACTTTTTTTCTTTTTGCTCGGCTCCCGAGGGTCATAGCGAGATTTTAAATAGCCTACAGCCTTCCTCAAGAAATGCGCTATCAAATGCAAAAAAATATTTTCAAATCCGAACTGTAGTTCTAGAGATTCGTGCGTTCAAACAAACAAACAAACGAACTCTGCAGCTATTATTAGTAAGTATAGATAGAAGATTAGTAAGTATAGAAAAGGAGGTGGCAAGTCGCTCCAGCAAACGAGAGGCAGCGGATTTAAAGCTTCCAAGGAATGCAGCAGTTTAGTGCGTTGAGGCCAATAGAAGGTAGAAATTTGTTTTGTTTTAACTTCATTTATATCTAGTGACCAAGTCCATTTCTTAGAGAGATCGGTAAAAGGCCAATTCCATAATTAAAAACGTTCAAAATCTAGTCGCTATCTCATCTCAACGCCAATCAATGTCAAAAACTTAGAGGTGTTTTTGATAGATTGAGACTCGGATCAGACTGTGAATGTTCTTAGAATTACGACAATTGCCCCTCTGTTTTTTTGTGAGATTGGTGCCAAAGATTAGAGTAGCCAGATGCACTCGGTGGATAGGTAAGGCAGTCAAACAAAACATGAATAGACACAAAAATCACGCCATTATTTACGAAGCAAACCAAGTACACGAGGGCAGACAAACCCTTCACAAGTGAAAACCTAATGTCCCATGCATTACAGACCATCACGCTCCCTCGAGCGATTATTCACAAAATTATTTATAGCAACAATATTTCATTGTATCTGTAACATTCACGAATACATAAATCGTATACACGACAAAGAGCACTTAAAATCTATAATACGATAGCATTTTTCATAGCCGTATATCGTATTGGTGGACGTTGTTTGCAAATATTGAGGCACCTGCCCGCCGGCGCCATTTTATTTTTATGACATATTTTTATTCGCGCACTCTTTTTGTAAAGAAGGGTCAGTATTGTGACGTTTATAAATGTTTTAATTGAACATGAATTTGAACGAATGAAACTCAATTTAAATTCGGAACCTTTTTATTGTACGAGTAGGTATGTACAGACGCCAGCACATCAAGCTACTACAATGTGTCAAAGGAAAATGCCCATTTCTCTATTGACCGCCGTTGCGCATCAAACAATTTTGTATGATACCAAAAATTGGATATAAAAGAGGGGTGATGTCGTACTTTCATAGGAAATAAAAATTATCCATTTATTTTGTGGGGTTTTTGTTGTTCTTTGATTTTCTGTTCAGTTTTGAGGTTAGTTTTATAACAAACCTTCCACAGAAAAAACAGTATTTTACAACAATATGATTTGAATTCACATAAAACAACAGAAAATAGTTCCAATAAATCAATGAATGATGCCAATTAAATAATATTTCATAGGTAGGTAAAAAAAACCGACATGCAAAATGTAGGTTTTTATAGGAAATAGAAAATACAAATGCTTGAACATAGGATTGCAATAGTTTTATTGGTCCATATTATCATCATATTCATAAAATATGTCGTCTATAAAAGGAGCCGACGTGGCGGCTCAACAGACCTAAATCAGCTACTGAGTTACTCGTAGCCCTATTAACTAAAATGTAGGCGTACACCTTGCTGCTGACATATCGAGATTTAATTCTTCCCCTTACTAAACAATAACTTGTCCGTTCCCAGTACCAACGGCAAGTCAACCTCAATGTCGTTTGCTAGTTCAATTTCGTATTTTCCGTTCCTACGGACATACTACCCATAATACGACTCATCATTTGCCTAGCCTATTCCCAACTATGTTGGGGTCGGCTTTCAGTCTAACCGAATGCAGCTGAATACCAGTATTTTAATAATAATAACCCCATCGCCGTATCTCTACGTTGACGTCGTGGTGGGGCTTGCGCGCTCCGAACTCTGGGCATGTGCCTGAAAAGTTTACTTTCCGGAATGGGTCTAAGGTAAGTAAGCCAGACCAAGAGAGATACAGAAACCTGCAGGGCAGCATGTGGCGAGCTGTTGAGCAGTAGCGACTATCTCCCGGGAGAAGTCTTGTTCCTCACCTCTGGCTTGCCTTTATTGGCCGGCTTGAGTGGAGATTCGCAAGAGCAAACGTGCTCGGAGGAAGGAAGTATTCCAGTAAGATGCTGGTAGGGATCTTGACCGTACTTCCGGGATTGTCCTGATAGCCGTGGAAACCTCTCCATTCCTCATAAGCACCTCAGGACATGTTGCCCCCTTGTCGCTACGTCACTATGTACTAGCGACCGATTCCGGGGGCCCATTATTGAGTGTGCAAGTCACCCCCTGCCATTTTATTCGTGTATATATAAAACATTGATCAGGCAGGGGTCATAGTTCTTCCATAGTTCTTGGTAACCAGTCCACTTTAGCCACCCAAACCCATAGTCAAACTTTTTATTTTTCCATATCCCGCAATAGTCCTACACGAACCGGGGGTTATCCTTGGGTGCACTTGCATAGTGCGTACAGGGATAATCGTCGGTTGGTGCCGCATTTCATTAAAACTTCCCTAAGGGGCCTCTGCGAGTTGGCTTCGGCCCCTCGTACGCCTTCCAAAGGACCGGGATCCCATGGTCCTGAGATCTATATGTAAAATCGTAAAAAAAAAAAAACATTTTATTATCAGGCAGCTAAGGCCCATAGATAAAATACACAACATAATCTTATACTATAATAAACTAATACATATTAAAAACCTTAAAGTCACAGACAGGCAAAAGCCACAAACAAAATCAAATCAAACTAAGAAAAGTATAACTGATGGTTCTTATCGCATCACCTTCTTCTTGGCGTGTCGATAGCAACCTAAATGGACTGGGCCCAGAATTCAGCTATTTGTTTGCCGCCATCACCAACGTCCATCAGTTCCTGTAATGTGCAGCTGACAGGACACGCAGGACACGATATTAAGTGTCCCATCTTTTGTGGAACAGCACCACATTTACACTCCAAGGCAGAGTAGTCTATGAATCTCCATCTGAACAGGTTTTTCATGCTTCGGCCAACCTGCGTCCGGAGGTTACCCAAGGTAACTCATGTCCAGGTAGGAGCTCTTCAGCGGATGGAAGTAATGGTTTGGGTAAAGAAGCACTGTCACGCCACAGCTTGTCTTTTTTTGTAATCGTTCGACAGTGAGTGGGACAACAGACTTCACCACTTTTCTCATCATGATGCATTTAAATGTATATTTTGAACATATGTAGTTAAACAGCTTCTAGTATTAGCTGTAAAAATTAACTGTAAACAACGAAATACAAATAGTGCTGAAAGACTTCCATTATATCCGTTGCCTCCCCGACTTGACGACGGGGTAGACACAGCTCCCGCAGCGTGACAGTTTTAACGAAATCGTTAGTGATTTACTGCACAGAAGACACGGACCATAGTCCTGAAAATGTTCTACATAATCCACACCACCAGCACAGAAACAGTACAATCTTGACTGTGCAGGAATCTGAAGATTCAACTGGACACGATGTCAACGCAATGATAAGCTATTTATTAGCACGGCAAACTCAAAAACTATCAATACATAAGTAATAAAAACAAAGTTCACTGCGGTATGCTGGTCGGTGACGTTTGTTTGACAAATTGAGAGTGACACTTTTGGCAGTTCATCTTTCACATTGCCGGTGATAGTGTTACCAACAGTTAATCTTAATCCCCCTGACCATAAGTGATTTGTCAACAAAAGAAAGATTTTTAATTAGTAAAGTAATGTATGGACAAAATAATTAATCTGAAATAAATGGATTTAATTTAATATTAGTTTAAAGATGTTAATTAAAAAGATATTTTGATATGTTAATGAAAAATGAATAACGAAGAAAAATGATAAAAAAACACTTTTACACATCAAACATATTTTTTAAAACTAGATGAGAAGGGCGTTTTCTATCTGACAACTCTGAGAAGAAAAGCCGAAAGAAACTCAGAGATCACAGTATCTTTTAAAGCCCAGACATAATCTTGGTTAGATCATACATGTGAAGACCATGTAGGTAAGTGTCTGAAACGTTGTTTTGAGAAAAGAACCACACATATTGAGTGGACATGTCCAATCAGTGCACCCAGTTGTCAGTAATCGTGCAGCTCAACTCGGAACTTAAGGAGCTCAACGATTCGACGACACCAAAGAAAGGACATTTGAGTAGGTCGTGTAAATTACTCCAACTGCCAGATCATGATTAAAACGGAATCAATGACCCAGGAAGAATGTCATAGTTGAAATTATTTTTAAAACTCAGCGTCTGTCCTCATACTATTCGTTAAGATAGATTATCGGGAGGTTCTTAAAATTGGCAACACTGCTTTTACAAAAATACGCCATTTAAAAAAGTATGCAATAAAATCCAATAAATAACTAATTAAATACAAAATATTAACCCCACATACGATTTCGATCAAATGAACTCAGAAATGTTAATAAATTATTTTATAATTTATGAGTATATTTTGAAGGCCATACTCTATTGCTTTAAAGCGGTTTTGGCTACGGGCAATCTCCTTTCTTTAATAGATTTTCAACTTTATCGCTAAAACATAAGGTACAAAGTTGATTGAGAAAAAAAATACAGTTTCTGGTAGCTTGATGTGCTGGCGTCTGCTGTACTATATGAATTTTTACCATTCACAATTAATTTATCTCTGATTTTGCATCACTGTCAAAATCACAGTAGTCTTTATACTCCTTGTAATAAGGTTGCTGTTGGATTGCTGCTACTGAAAATTTTGTCAAAATCACAACGATCTTTATTGTCGTTATAATAAAGTTGCTGTTGGGTGGCTGCTGCCAGAGGTAAAATAACTATGAATGGACTGTTTTTTCTCGTTTCTGGTATCCAAATGACCTTCTGATGGTAAATATTCGTATCTTCGACAATATCGAAACGTAAGTATCAAGTAGGTAAATATTGATGTTACATAAACATCTAAGTACCTACCTAGTGGGAATTTCATAGTAATCTTGCCAAAAGAGAAAACTCGGCGTCGAAGAAGGCTGAATGGTTTTTGCCTCGATTTTCTTTATTAAACACGTACTAGTAGACTTAATACAAATATTGAATACGGGTAAATCAAAGTCATATACAAGGTTATTTTAAATTGGCTAACTAAACTCCGCAGACGCGATGGGTAAGTATACCTAAATATGATAAAACAGAGAAAATAATTTGATAATTTTTTTGCGGTCATCGACCGCAGTTCTCCCTCTCACAAAGAGGAGGCCTGTGTCACCTGTATCCCAGCAGTGGGAACATTTTAGGCTGATTATGTTGTTGTTGTGACCGCAGTTATTATAAAAAAAAAGAAAGTCTAGTTTTTGTTTGCGAAGACTTCACAGACGCAGAGTATCGATGTCACACAAACAAACACAGTTAAACACTTTTTCTCAACTCATACTTCAACTAACGACAGTATCTAACAGCGGTCGTTGACCTCTCAAAAAAATAATTAAATAAATTTTTAATTTTTATTTTAACGTATTTAGATAACGTATATAGACATAGGATACTTTTTATCCCGATATTCCTACGGGATCTACTCGACTTATGCGGGTGAAACCGCAGGGCGCTGCTAGTTATAAAATAAAATAAACAATAAGCTAGATGAGTTCGGTTTCCTATCTGACTACTCTGAGAAGAAAGGCCGAAACAAACTCAGAGGTCACAGTCTCTTTTAAAGTCCAGACATAATCTTGGTCAGATCGTGTGAAGACTGAAGACCATGTAGATTGATGTCTGAAATGGTCTTTTGAAGAAAGAACCACACAGATTTGAGTGGACCAGTCCAGTTAGTGCAAGCATTCGTCAATAATCGTGTAGCTCAACTCTAAACTTGAGAAGCTGAAGACTCGACGAACAATACCAAAGAAAGGATATTTGGTTAGGCCGCATAAAAAACTCAAAACTGCCAGACCACCACTAAAACCGACAGAGATAGAGAAAAAAATAATAGACTGACCCACATAGTCCTCATATTCACAATATTTAAAGTAAAATAATACTTTACAAAGTAAATATTCATATTATTTTGTATAATTATCCATCAATGTCAATGCGTAAAAACTAAAAAAAAGGTTTAAATGAAAACCTCAAATCTTAATTTTACCGTCTTTAGTTCGTCCTAATTCAAAAGTCAAACACACGATGCCCGATACCTACATTTAATTAACTTTTCGACCCGCCCCGGACGGTTGAACTTTCTGAGAAGTTTTATTAGTTTTTCGTTCTTTTTTTATAGATCTTTCTACTTAATGAGTTGGAGGTATTAATTGGTTTGCACGTGCAGCTGACTTGGAACTGGACGCTGTTTACAACTTATTTATTTATATTTAAATGGCGGGGTTGTCCAGCTTTGGTGCCTGTGTTGTTCCCGACTAAGAACTAACAGCTTTATTTGCTTTTATTTAGCAGCGCCCCAACATTCCTCCCGCTCCACCCAGAGCGGAGTCATTAGATGATTTCCCATCCACAAAAAAAAAAAAAAAAGGGGTGAACCAGTGGGCGGCCTTATCACCAAAAGCGATCTTTTAAAGACAACCTTTAGATGGATTAAGGCAGAAAAGAGAGACAATACTTCCTATACCTATTTGTTTCTGTCTCGGACTAGTGTTGAGGAATTATTCTAAGCATCCCTCTTGATCACCATGAAAAGTCTTCTGAAGAAAACATTACAAAATTATGGATTTTTTTCCATAAAAAAAACGTAGGGTATTGAATTTCAAAATTATGAAAGATATACTCGTAGATATTATAAAGATTTTACAAAAAACAAGAAAATCAACTTGCCTATACTTATAATAGATTAAAGATGCAATGCTATTCACAAATTGCTCTAAAAAAATTCAACTAACGCACCGTAAAAACACCGATATTAAAAATCCAATTCCACCATAACTAACAGTTACTTCAGTTTAACACTTAAACAGTACCGTCTCGAAACGGTTATTACACAACAAATTCGCACAGCCGTTATGACGTCACATATTCGTAAAATGGCCGACAGAAAAAATATAAGAAACAATCAGCGAGAATTTACAGCAGCTTCAAGTTTAATGTGCCGATCCTGCGCTGTTATAATGACTCAAGGTGACCTGAGGTGCAAGGGATGAGAGGTGAGCGAGTTTTGAGAACTGGACACCGTGGAGTATATTTATAAACGTTGATTAAAGTTAAGATTCGTTTAAATGTCAAACATGTATGGTTAAACAGTCGCTAGTCATTACTTTTTCGCACAAACACTTTTACACATCAATCATAATTATTTTAAAAACTATTACTACTATCTGACTACTCTGAGAAGAAAGGCCGAAACACTCTCAGAGGTCTTTTAAAGTCCAGACATAATCTTGGTCAGGTCCTGTGAATACCTACATTGATGTCTGAAATGGTCATTTGAGGAAAGAACCACACATATTGAGTAGACGTGTCTACTCAGTACACGCATTTATCTGCTCAACTCAAAACTTAAGGAGCTCAACGATTCGATTAAGTTGAGGACATAAAATTAAACTGACATAATATCATATTTGAATACTGTAAAATATGATTAACAGAAATAACCGAAATACTGTTTTCCAATACAAAGTAGATGTAATTAATATTAAGTTCGGAATATTAACTCCGCTTCAATATAATTGCAATTTAATATCGTTTGCCGAAATTAAATACACAACAAGCTAACGACATAGTTGAAATTTCATGTTTATCAATAATTGGTAAATTGAAAGGTCGTGACCACACGACAGATTCCAGTGAAACCCGCGCAGTGCACATAGCAAATAGCAAGGTGACTTTGGTTGGTGCTCCACTATATTTAACTTATCGACCGCTTGGTTTTATATCAATAGGTAGCCCTGCCCCCAGCGCCCAGCTCAGAAATCAACAAACAAATACATATCTACGACGAATAGGGTCGTGCAATAGTCATCATCATCATTTCAGCCGAAAGACGTCCATTGGTGGACATAGGCCTCCAGGCACCTCAAGTTCAACCGGTCCTGTGCTTCCCGCATCTAGCGGATTCCTGCGGGCTTCACAAGGTCAATGAAGAGAGGAGTAGGAGAACCAAGGTAACCGACATAACCGAAGAATTTTCAAACTTAAGTGGCAGTGGGCAAGTCACATTGCTTGCAGGACTGATGGCCGATGGGGCCGAAAGATTCTGGAGTGGCGACTGCGTACCGGGTCGTGCAAGGAAATAGAAAAAAAAAAGTTAAGATGTGCTTTTCGAGTTCAGATTCATTGGTGAATTTAGTCCTTAGTCATAATCCGACTGTAAGCTGTCACACCCTTTATTCCTGGAGGCTTTTATTTAGGTACTAGCTGCTGCCCGCGACGTCGTCTGCGTGAAGGCTCTACAGCACCAAAAATACCCAAGATTGGCAGTGTCGCTATAGCATTATAAGTAAACAACTTTTAAAATAGCATTAAAAAATAAGTTTTTTTTGCAAGTGAAGCAAGTGAAGAGAGTTATATGGGAATCCTGCTGAGTTCAGTCATAAGATGTGACTGAAGGAAATAGAGAAAATAATTCAGGAATACATTCCAGGACACAAAAGAGTAAAAATACGTGCAAAGGTATTGTAGCGGTATCTACAACGCCACATGCGAACAACGCGTCATACTGACGTCACGCAAATCCTGCATCTCGCAAGCAGAGTTTACCGCGCAACTAGCATAGATACAACGGCCCAACATAAATCATTGGGCAGTTGCCCGCCAGACACAACACCCGTCTGGTAGGAGGATCCTCCCTTTTCTATAGAGTATGAGTGAACTTTACACCCTGTTCCTCATACCTCTAGGCTGGTGACCCCGAACATGAACGTCAGCGCAGCCTTCGTGCATATACTTCAGCGTGACGTCATCATCATCACTCCCGCAAGCTTTAGAGCGGCGAGTCACCCAGCCAGCCCAGCACCCACGGCTTCAACGGGTATCCTGACCACCAGCATGCAGCGACCGCGCATACCTGGTCATCACCCTCAGCCTCATCAGCAACCTTGGCACAGCACACTGCACCTTCGGCCGGTCTACAAGCAGAGCCCTTAATAAGCCTCTCCTGGTCGACGCCAGCAGTCAGCCTCAACCCGGCGCTATACCTCATCCGACGCACTGGAGCATAACGCAGCGCCACCCCGACTCACTGGGGACATCTTCGTAGACAGTTCCGACTCACCGTGAACTATGCGGCAACCGGTTCCGACTCACTGGAACCTCAGCTGGCCTGGCAAGCATCGCAAGATACAAGACTCAGCCCACTATCGACCTCCGGTCTCCGGGGGGGAGTGATGTAGCGGTATCTACAACGCCACATGCGAACAACGCGTCATACTGACGTCACGCAAATCCTGCATCTCGCAAGCAGAGTTTACCGCGCAACTAGCATAGATACAACGGCCCGAAATGAATCATTGGGCAGTTGCCCGCCAGACACAACACCCGTCTGGTCGGAGGATCCTCCCTTTTCTATAGAGTATGAGTGAACTTTACACCCTGTTCCTCATACCTCTATAGTATCATACCTTACAACACTTTCCTATAAACTACGTTGGTAGTTATGCTGCCAGGAGCCAAAATGTAAAGAGAGTCAGGACTGGTGACGCGGGAGCAAGCGACGTACAATTGCGTGTGAGAAGCAAATCGTCCTGAGGTCGACACCCGCTGCCCTCAGTGTCTTCCCCTGCGACTTATTGATGGTCATCGCGAAGCAAACACTCACGGGGAACTGTACGCGCTTGAACTGGAACGGGAAGTTATGAGGTATGAGGGGAATGCGTGGTATAAATACTGCCTCGCCGACGCCACAACCCGTAAGAATTTCCGCCTCAATGGTGTGTCTGTGGAGCGAGATGACTTTAAGGCGGGTCCCGTTACAAAACTTCGGAGGAGATAGGTTCCGAAGAAGCATAATCGGGCCGACCTTTAGCTTGATGGTATGCGCTGGAAGTCAACTTGCTAACAGAGAGTTCAGAAATCCCACGGGATAATGTGTGGCGTCATCTTGCTCGATAACAGTGTTTATCGAGGTGTAGACCACTTCATTCCCCTCAATTTCCGAGAGAATGCATTCGTTAATTGCTGCAGCCTGATCATTTTTGGGCGTCAAAATGGCCCGCTCACACACCCAAGAATTCTGCTGGTGCGGTATACGACTGATGTACAGACGCCAGCACATCAACCTACACCTAACTGTCAAATTTTCCCAATCAACATTGAACCTTATGCTTTAGCGATAAAGTTGAAAATCTATTACAGAAATCTGACAGATTGTAGTAGGTTGATGTGCTGGCGTCTGTACACACAGCGAATGAGTTCTTCTAAGCTGGATACCACTCTACCGAGAGACTCTGTAAGCACCACCTGTCCACCTCTCTCTTCTGGTAGAGTGCCTTCGCCAAGACTTAGAAGGACATCGGAGAATTCTTGAGCACGTGCATTGCCGCCGAGTCGAGCTCTCATATTAATGGTCAAGCGCAGCGTACGAACTCGTGACCACAACGTAGATCGTTTCAACGAAGCATTCACCTCGTCAGCCCTCGATTCCCGTGTCACCACGGGAAGCTTTTGCCGGAAATCGCCACTGAACAGAACTGTGACACCACCCATCAAATGTTCGTTCCTGCACATGTCCTGCAGGATTCTGTCCACGGCCTCAACTGCCTTCCTATTGGCCATCGTACACTCATCCCATACGATCAGAGAGCAATCCTTGAGCACGTGTCCCTTATCGCTGTTACGTGACACACCACAAACAGGCGTTTCGGCGCTCTCTAAATCGATGGGAATTTTAAACATGGCATGTGCTATCTTGCCACTCGGATGCAGTGTGGCAGCGATTCCCGACGAAGCTACAGCAATAGCAATTTTGCCTTGCCTACTGACCTCTGCAAGTATGCCAGTGGTAACAAATGTTTTTCCTGTTCCACCAGGAGCATCCAAGAAAAACATTTTACCCTGGTTTTGGCCAACGCTTTCAAGGACGGTGTCATAAATTTGTTTTTGCTCTGAAGAGAACAAAGCGACATGGTCATTTCGTATGGTGGTCATTTCGCCCGGATCATAATTTGTCTCAGCGTTATACTCCCGATTTCCACGGTCTTGATGCGGTGATGATTGGGGAGCTGGTAACCCGTATTCGATCAGTGGATTGCCGCCGATAGAAATGACCACATCTTGAAGTGAACTGAGACGGGTGTTCAGCACGCGTTCATTAGTTACTTCGACTTCGTCTCCAGTAGCACGCCTCAAAGCTCGTAGAAAATCTTCAGACAGATGATAGCGATACTTCTCCCACAAAGCTACCGGGTTCGCGACTCCGCAAAACACCAAGATGACGGCAAATAGATGACGCATGCGGCTGGGACTCTCACTGACGCTCGCCTCCGCGAGGGTGTCATCCCAATTTTGGTCACCGTCGAGAAGGTGACGTTTTACATCACATTTAAGTTTATAATTAGGTATACGACATGAAAATATATTAATTACCAAGCAATAATCACACAGATAAATACCGAACAAAAGTATTAACAGTCAATGTTTACTTTGTACTAACAACATGAAATTGATGAAGAAATGATCATCATCAATGAACATAACTTTTTTGTAATACTTAACACCGCATTTTTTTTTATTGTCTTCCTCAACTCTGCTCAAGATTTTGAGGGTTTTGTTGGACCTTGAATTTGTCAAAACGAACTATACGATACAACTTTTATGAAGAAAATGCACATTACCATCTATGAATTTTAAGAATAACTAACTATTAACCTCGCGAACATGATCAAATTTAAATTATTAATTTCCAAAAATTGTTAACATGTAACTTGATTTGATTTTTATGAAATCTCACAGATGGCGCTGCTTCTAAATTTTCTTTGTACTACTAACATTCATTAAACTATGTTTCTATGCCCAAGTTACTTAAATGGCGTAGTTTTTATAGTGTAAAGCTAGATAATAGCATGGCTTACTCAAAAACAACATTTAAATATGCGTCGTTAGATTACACGCTGTCACAGAATGCGTAAGAAAAATAAAGATTCACAGCTCCTCCCCCGTAGGTGATAGCATGATGATATGTAGCCTATATGTTGACCCGACCTCTTAGTAATATTCATGCAAAATTTGATGTAAATCCATGCAGCACTTTTTGAGATTAGCCCGGACATACATACAGACAAACAGACAAAAATTCTAAAAACTATATTTTCGGCTTCGAAATCGATTGTAGATCACGCCCCAAGTATTCTTTTAAAAAAATATTCAATGTACAGTTTTGACTTTCCTACGATTTTATTATATGTATAGATTATGTTTTGTTTACGTTTTTACTTTTTGCTTGAGTATAGGTTCATTACATATTGGCAAATAATTTAATTTAATATTCTGTGTCTCGAAGTGTTAATTACTTTGCGTACTATTGTATTGAATCAAGTTATTCTAACTGAACAGACAGCTGTGCTGCTGGGGAGTTTGTTGCGTGACTTCTTCCCAGCTAAAGCACCAGAAAGTGGTGAAAGGCGGGCGTTTTGAGGGACTGTCTTATGTAGTTTTGACTTTCGTAAAGTACTGATTCTCAGCCTAATTTGAATAAACGACTTTTGGTTTGAATCTCATTATCAAAAAACCTCTTTGGAAGCGTGGAAATTGCGTAGAAAAAATAGAAAAAACCTGAAAATACTCAGGTATAATCTAAACCTAAAACAAAAACACACGCCGAAATGAAATATAATCGCTGCCACTGTGTTCTATACTTTAGAACACATCTAGTAGCAATACAGGCTGCTCGTAAAAAGAGCTCTTAACATCCAACTCGGCCGTAAACGCGAATAAACGTCTACGTTGTAAACGTTGAATAGTAAACCTTACCTCCAGGTGTTTGCTTAGCACTGAATATTCATGAATTGTAAACTCCAGGCGATAAATTCGTTATGTCTTATCGTTTATCTGTTCCTAATAAAGCTCGAGATTGTAACACTTTGTTGTTTTCTCAAGTTGTGGATTTAGAACTTCTGGTAAGGATTTGGGATGACTAAGTCTAAGTGCTGAATTTCGCTGTAAAGCGCTTTAGGCTTTATAATTGAGGCGTTTTTGGAATTCGTAGATTTGTTTGTGTAGTTTGATTGTTTTTAAGTTGTTTGGGGAAATCTTAATACGATCGCTATACGCAAGGATTAAGCATTATATTTTATACAAGAATGGTTTTCGCTTGAAGATTCTTCTCCATAAGCCGATGCCTTATGGGATTTGCCATCGGCGAACATGAAGAACTACCATACAAACTTTCATCCCTTATTTAACCCATTTAGGGAATGAATTCTAAAAATCCTTCCAAAGGGCTTACCTTCTTTATAAAAGGAACCCTTGTGCAAAATTTCATGCCTCTAAACCCATCGCTTAGACTGTGCATTGTGAGACAGTGAATGATTTGTTTTGTTTTTATCCCTTATCAAAAAAAAATAAGACTAATAAGCAATTTTAAACTAACTTAATTTTTTACGTGATAAATATTTTAAAACTTAGGATAGTGGTGTACAGATGCCAGCACATCAAGCTACCCGAAACTGTCTAACTTTCCCAATCAACTTTGAACCTTACGCTTTAGCGACAAAGTTGAAAATCTATTAAACAAATTTGACAGATTGTAGTAGCTTGATGTGCGTCTGTACTTTACACAAGTCCGCTTCACTTTTTTAAAGTCAATTATAATGATATTAACACTTTGTTCATGTGTTATTATGTGTGTCATTGTCAATATTTGGGAATCGAACCCAACACAATACCTTGCGCGCGGCCTACACGCGTAGGCAGCGTGATCACCGCGTCATCGGTATGCTGGGGCGCGGCGGCGACACGGCTCGGCCCAACGACCACTCGCTTCCACGGACTCCACCGCGGCGGACGATACTCCTCTCTTAAAATAACTTTTTGTTTGTCCGGGAAAGTTAATATTGTAAAGAAGAACGGCATTAAACTATTGCCCCTAAATACAGTCCACTCTTTTATTGCTCCCCGCGCTTACACTATTATTTCTACACTGTTTAGTCTTACAGCTGAATTGCCGCGATGACAGCGATGTTCACATGTCGGTGGAGTCGGTGTTCGTGAACTCAGCAAATTTTTGGATTATGTTGGTGACGGGTTCCATTTTTAGGTCCAGTAGGTTTTAGTGACGGGCTCAAACATATAAACACGTTGCGACGACGCAATGTAACTTTTCTAACATTAACTTATGATAGTACTGAGGATCTTCTGCTAGGTAATTTACAGTGATTTCATTATAAATCTATACATACTCACCCGCACCCCGCACCTACACACTCACACCCCACATCTACACACTCACACCTCACACCTATACACTCACACCCCGCACCTACACACTCACACCCCACACCTACACACTCACACCCTACACTTACACACTACACATACGCTTCATCATAGATATAAACTCATACGCATAAACATTTTTCATATTTGTTTTTTTTATCTTTATAAAAATTATACTTAATTCTGTTTTCAAAAAATTATCAAAATTACTCAAATTGTTATCTGTTTGTTGCTACGGAGAATCACTGACTCCTAAGTAATACAAACTAACACCTAGTTGAGGAGTCGGGGTATTTAAATTTTGATTTTTGTATTATGCATTTTATGTTTTAGTCATAAACAAGATATATGCTGTTTTTTACATTTCTATGATCATAAAGGTCAAGGGCTGTTTGTGAAACAAATAATTTATTTTATGCCTACGCTTCTACCACAAATCACATTTAGCGCTAAATTAATTTACTGATATATATTATATACTGTGTGTGTGTTATCTGTCAAACATTAATAGATTTTCAACTTTATCACTAAAGCATAAGGTTCAAATTTGATTGGGAAAATTTTATAGTTTCGGGTATCATGATGTGCTGGCGTCTGTACTTAGTTTTAGTCATTATCACGATGAAAATCAAGGAGTAATTCTATTATTTTGTACTCCTTGCGTGCTCTTTGTTTTTATGTTGACTTGCCTCTATTGACAATATTTGCTGTGTTCACATTCATCACTGCCTAGACTTTTCCCAACTATGTTGGGTTCAGCCTCTATCCTAACCAGCTGCATCTGAATACCATAATTCTACATGAAACGACTGCCTATCTGATCTCCACAACCCAGTAACTGGGTAACACGATACCCCTTGATAAGACTGGTTGTCAGACTTTCGGGCTTCTGACTACCCGTCACGACTGTCAAAGCATGGAGCGATCTCGGTATATGTAATGAATAGTCGCCCATCCACGGAACGACCTCACCAAGCGTTGCATAACTTTGAAGATCGACCCGTGCGGCTGTTATTATTTAGCCACGAGCCCCTTTCACCTTTTCCTTTCTTTGCTGTATTCACGTTCACAATTCAAATTGACAAATAATTCTCCTTGACCCAGCTTATTGCCGCAAAACTTGCCAGTTGCTCTCCCAGACCAATAAATAAAACTAAATGTCACCCGAGCACTCGAAAATCCTTAAACAAAAATCCGTAAGAGAAACCCGGTAATCCGGACTAAACTAAACAAATGGCGAAGATCCGCGATTTTCACTCGTAATTAAAATAAATTCTCGCGCTCAGACTAATCCTTACACAGGGTGTTTGCTTATTCACATGGTGTTGTAGTTATTTTCGGCTTGTTCCTCTCGGATTAGCGTTAAGCTTCACTGATTGGAGGCGCACAGATTCAGTGGCAGGTGGTAGGGATGGGATCCAGTGACGGGAGGGTTATTCAATCGCTTTAAGGCTGGAGCGCAGCGCTGCGCGGTTTTCCCTGCCAAACACAAATAAATAAAATGTATTTTCTCTCTTTCAGAGATTTAGTGCAGTGGTGGCCAAGTGGTAACGGCCGCGACATACGAGTAGTAGTTCGAACCCAGACAGGTGCTTTACTTTGTGTAATATTATTTTATTAACACTGTTCTCAAAACAGTGAACGAAAACATTGTGAGGAACCGGCATGTCCTAGAACCAATAATTTGAAGACATGTGACATCTACCAACCCGCACTGGGCCTGCGTGGTGGATTAAGGCTCACTCCCTCTCACAGAGAGGAGGCCTTCCCAGTAGTGGGGACATTATAGGCTGTTTATGTTATACTCGTAGTCTTTCAGTGGCAAATACATCTTTCGAATTACTCTTAAACGCATTACTGGAATGCTAAAGCTTGAAAATTTATAATATTAACCGGATGCAGCTGAATACCAATATTTTATATGAAGTGACTGCCTATCTGATCTCCAGAACCCAGTTACTGGGTAATACGATACCTCTTGGTAAGACTGTTGGACGGCTTATTCCGAGGCACGGAGGGATCTTGATAATATGTAAAGATGTTTACCCATCCACGGACCAACCGCGGCAAGCGTAGCTTAACCTGATCGATCGACCCGTGCGGCTGTCATTACCTAGCCACAAGCAGCTGTTCTCCGAAATAATATAGCATAAAATAATATAGCATAAAATAATATGCTTCGCAGTGTTGTCGCAGCACTTTTCGGCTAGCTTTGTAAAGCCCTAAAGAGATAAGCAGCGTTCTTCAAAAAACATGTACCTAGGACTATAATTTTCTCCAACAAAATTGGCTTCAATTTCCAAACAATCGTCCGCTAAAAGTATAAACATTCAATAATGGGGTAGTATAATGTGTTTCATTAGGGCCAATCAGGGCCATGCTATACCATCGTCAGAAAGTCATCAGGCCACTAATACCACTAGTAGGAGGAAAGTTGCTGAAAGAAATTACAACCAAGATTAATATGAAAATAATTGGGTTGAAATGTAGCTTGTGATTGGTGGAAAGGAATTTAAAAATCAATTTAATGTGAATGTACAGTCGGACAAAATATGTTCGTTACTTTTAGGGGACCTAAACGCAAAAAAACGCAAGTTTTATAATGCCTAAAAGTATATGATCGACTTCAGTAAACAAAATCAGAAAAAAATATATGATATTCTTCAGGATATATGCTAGGTAGATAGTGTGTAGAAAACATAATACAACTAATTTTATACGATAGAACAAAATCACGAAGATACCTCTAAAAGTTTCTTTTATCGATTAAAAACCGTACTAATAAACATGCAATCATTCTGATTTGTGTAAGATTATTCTACAAGCAACTTAACGTAATAGAGTTTTAATTGTTTAGTCCAAACAATAGATTTTGTAAATAGATAATTGCTTCATATTTTGCAATAAATTACCAGCGTTGTGTCACCGCGCTTCTCTTTCTTTTCTATGCAATCCGACAGTGACCGCGGTTTAGGTCATGTAGTCCCCTTAAGGTCTATTTTAGTCTGCTCATTGCACGACACTATCTGCTGTACCGACTCAGTATTATTCAGGATGGCAGGGACAATCGATACACAACCTGTTACAGTTCCAGATTCAGTTCATGATTTTGAATCCCCCTGCATTGAAAGTTTTCGTCGGTTATTACAACACTTTTCTATGGAACAGCTGATTTTGCTTTTTGATAACTGGTGAAAAGTTTCTACGTTTAGATTCATGTGTACTTTGCGCGTCGATGGGAAGCCATCCTGTATATTGCTTCGTAATGGCAATACCACAGAATTACATTCAGCCATCTTCTATACATATCAGACATAATTAAAAATGTGACATTGACACACTCCACCGTTAAAAAGATTAAAAAACATTATATCATGGCCAGGCCTTTAATATAATTTGAAAACTGGGGCAGATATAAAATATTTGATTGTATCTATCATAATAAAGTAGTAAGATAATAAAAACCAACTTTACTCTCATAAGCACAAAACTATTTTAAAATCAGGCGATAAATAAATTTAAAAAAATTGTGCGTGCATCACCAAAATAAAGAATAAGAGAGATTCAGTGTGAGAGTCAGAGAGTTAGAGTTCTTCTTTCTCGTATAAATGCCTTGTCCAATTATAGAATCGCTGCTTAAACGTTCACTTCAAAAATTAGTAGGTAGAGGATTTTTAGGCTGACATAAAAACTATAACATGTTACGTTTATTAATTTATTTGTAAAACTTTTAATAAACGAGAACGTAAGCGACAATATAACATTTACCACATCATCATCTGCCTAGCCTTTTCCCAAATATGTTGGGGTTGGCTTCCAGTCTAACCCGATGCAGCTGAATACCAGTATTTTACATGGAGCGACTGCCTATCTGACCTCCACAACCCAGTTACTGGGTAATACGATACCTCTTGGTATGACTGGTTGTCAGACTTTCGAGCTTCTGACTACCCGTAACGACTGTCAAAGATCCACGAATGACAGCCGGGACCAACGGCTTAACGTGCTTTCTGAGGTACGAAGGGGTCTCAGTATGTAAAGATGGTCACCCATCCACAGACCAACCGCGGCAAGCGTAGCTTAACCTGATCGACCTGTGCGGCTGTTACTATTTAGCCACGGACCCCTCCGTCGTAATATAACATTTACCACATAATCTTATGAAAGTTTCCACCGCGGGGTGTTATTGGTTTTCATATAGCACCGGTTAAAAAAAAGTTTATAAAATGTAACAGAATCTTCCACCGTTTCCGTTTATCAGGTTTTATCCAGGTTATTTCTTTTGATATATTTCATAATAGTATTCTCACACGTTCTAGGTTAATTAAGTTTTTATTTGATTAAATTAAGTAAAGAAAAGCTTTCCACTTGAAAAAGCTACTATATGAATATGGCAGCTTTTTCAAGTGGAAAGCGTAAAAACATTTAACAAAAAACGCCCTCGATAAAAATGTTTGTTTTGTTTTATTGTCCAATACTTGCATTTATTTGCTTCAATTACTAATCATGTAGCAACGGAATCCTAAGGATGCTGAGAGGCTGTGCAGTGCTGGGGAGATTCATCCAGCTTCATTTGACGAGATGACACTGGTACTGACTATGAGTTTTAATTTTTGACATGATATTTTCGACATGAGTGGTTTTATGATTTTATTATTTGAATTTTTGAGATTCTGAATGATGTTTTGTTTTTGATTTTTTAGTTTTGACTAACACAGTTTCAAGACCTTTGTTACTGAGAGCTATGAACATTTGTAATTAGTCTGCAATAAAAGGATTTATTTATAATCAGCCTATAATTTTGCCACTGCTGGGAAACAGGCCTCCTCTCGGTGAGAGGGAATAGGTAAGCCATAATCAACCACGCGGGCCCAGTGCGGGTTGGCGGATGTCTTCGAATTTTTCCGGTTTTCTCACGATGTTTTCCTTCACCACTTTGAGAGCAGTGGTGATGAAATAATTTACACAGAGTAAAGTGCCTGCTTCGGTTCGAACCCACGACCAACGACTAGTAAGTCGTGGTCGTTACCACTGGGCCACCACTGCACTACCCAAACTGCATGTAGGTACCATTTTAAAAATACATTTCATCCATTTACTTTTTCCCCTTGTAAATGATTTGTGTTACAATTTTGAAGCGCAATAAAGCATATTCTATCTAAAAACATTTTCACAACACCCAACACCCTAATCTACCCTGCAAGTGAAAACCACGTTAATCCACCCTCAATGGAGCGTCAAAACGCGTCATTGATCATCGAGATTGACGACGAAGACCCCAGGTGCGTCATTATGGCGTATAAAGAATAATAATTCGGGGTCTATCCCGTGATGGATGCGGGGCCAACGGACGCGTGACAAATCGCTTTTGGACTTTTTTCGACGAAAACGTGTAGCAACGTTTTCGGCGAACAAATATTTTGCTCGGCCGGTCGTTTTGACCGCGATTAGGTAGTTCAGGGTTTTGGGTAATTGTTGGTTTTATAAATGGGGTTGTGTGTGAATTGTGTGTTGTGAAATTGTTTTTTTTTTAGTTTTGTCTGTTAGGATGCTGTTGGATTTTGTTTTGGTTAAAACTGGATAGCCTCACGTAGCTCCAACTAAAATAATTGAACAAAAATAAAAAAAATCAAGAGCTGGATTTTATTATAAAGTTTTTATTTGTTGCTTCCAAATATTTCCGTGTTTTTAAATCACCAGCCATACTACGATATAGCTAGCAACACAACCAGAATCGTGATTAATATTTGTACATCAAACCAGATATTTGATTGGTTACAAAGGCTTCAACAAATTATTTATTTGTCAGTTCAGCATCGTGTTTACATATCACATACATAGGTGTTGTCGACAAACAGTGACAATTTCAGTTAGATATTAGACAGTCAGCTGACAGTACTGTCAACCCATTTGGACAGTCGGACAGTTCTGTTTAATTAAAGCAGGCTATAAATCAAGCTGTTTTGCAATAATCTAAAATAAAGATACAGATTCAAAAGTGATGGTTAGTTTTATTAGTAGAGGATTTTTGATGTGAAAACTTCTTTAGGTGCGTTGGGCATTTTTTGAGATAGGCAAAAACCATTGAATTCGCGCCACTGTGACCGTAACCGATACCGCTTCGAATGTGATCGGCTGTCCCCGGGATGTACTCGGTTTTAATGTATTTCTGATATGTCAGTGAATGATGGCAAAGTATTCTGTTTGTGTGTTGTTTATAAGATGACACTAATCGAAATCGTAACGTAATCGCCTCGCCTCGGGACAAGCTCATGAACCACGGTGCGGTGCGTGGTCAACTTGCACTTCCTGCGCTTACGGCTCCTCCATACCCGAGCTTACGTCTCTTTGTCCACCCTTGCCCCTCTCACCCCTCCCACGGCCTGCCTACAGCACCATCTGCAACCAGCGGTCGGCGAGCAGTAAGCGCGGCGTCACCTAGCCGTAGCCGAGTCGACGTACCGGAGCTGCTGATCCGCTTTGGTTACGTGCTGACGTTAGGTTGACGTCTGTTTGACGGCGAAGCGAAAGGCGATACGGTGACGATCCCATTCCGAGCCATCCATCCTGCAACTCGCAAGCAGAGTTTACCGCGCAACTAGCATAGATACAACGGCCCGACATGACTCATCGGGCAGTTGCCCGCCAGACACAACACCCGTCTGGTCGGAGGAACCTCCCTTTTCTATAGAGTATGAGTGAACTTTACACCCTGTTCCTTATACCTCTATATGTGTGCTATGACCCTATGACTTATAGGAAGAAGACGTGAGTTATTGTATATTGTATTAGTATGGTTATACTAGGAACTTCCTCAGACGGGCTGCTTCACAAAGAGCTCTACTAAGTATTACTGTTATTACAGATAAAGTAATCTACTATTTTTATCATACACGATACTAATGCTAAGACAAAAGCTATACGGTTTTCTAAAAGAAAGATGGCCTCCGCATGACTGTCGCCGGGCTGTCATGAAATGATGGCATGGGGTTTGACTTTATGGTATCAAAAAATGCTCACTAGGAAAACAAATTAACTTACTTTTATAAATAGCGTTTCAGTGTCGACATTCGCCGGTAAATTGCGGACGCTATGTGGGGGCCACCGCACTTCTACGAAACTTTTTTTTTATTGCTGAATAGGCCCTCTCTTGACCTCGATCACGCCTGATGGAAAGCGATGCATGAGGTTTATGATGGAACGAGCGTGCCCAGAAGATGCTTAAGGCACTGGAACTCCCACGCATCGACGAAACACAGCAGGCTGCTTGACGCCGGACTCCGGTGGGAGGGTGGTCGCAAACCAGGCGGGCGTTAGCCCTACCACCGCAAGGGAAGAATTGGCCAGTCAAATAAGGTGTTGGGTATGACTGTCCAGGATGCGCCCAGGGCTCGGTTCAGATGAGTAACTGGCGGAACAAACTGCGCTACACGAGGAGGCTTCTTAGTGCATCCCCAAAACTGTAACTTAACTCGTACTTTTTACAACACACAGTCTTCACTAATTCACATAAATACAGGATGTCCCAGGAAACCAGTCGAAAACTACATAATATCGCGGAACATACATAGGGGTTCAATCGATGGGTATTAGTGTCCCCTGACCACAGACCTTTGCTGGTACAGGTTTCCTGGGACACCTGATATATCGACATAGACAAAGAAAGAAAAATTGTTTATTCTTCACAAACAAAACGCACATTACAAAAAAAACATAAAATACACACATATAATATGACATAATATAATATGACATACAACCGATAGTTATGTCATAAATTCAATCCAGTTACATAGCGCGCACCTAGGCATCTATAATAATCCTACGTCACCCAACACAGTCCGTTCCCACATCTCCCCTCGCCCCTGTAGCCTGTAGTTTCTCTGCAGCCTGTAGTCAATCCTTGCGATCAACAACGTGATTATGGTATTCAGATCAAAGGATCGCTGCAGACGATAAGTCCCTTTGGGAATACAGCTTAATTAATAAGCCCAGCTGTGTTGGCTTTTTTATTAAAACTCAGACTCAGAGGATTATAAGCCTCTTTTGTTTATGGAATGGGGTTTTATTTTGAGCTGGAAGACTTTTATGATATACTAGCATAAAGTGGATAAGCCAGATTTTAAAACAGTAGACGAACTAGCAGGGGATCAGAACGGAATAAATCATAAAATCTTGCATTTTAAATTATAATTTTAACGGATCAATGTTCAAACTACACAGGGCCGCAAAGAAAGCGGGTCAGTAACAATAACCTCGATAACTTCCAAAATATTGGAGCTACTCGAAGCTTTATGAAATAAAGAATGTTTTATAGACAATTAAAAAAAAAAAAAAATAATAATTTTATAGTCCCTAAATCAATGTCATAAAGGTTCAAGATTATGAAGTTTATTTTGAATAAAAGTAAGTTACGTAAAAATTACCATTTTCACTAGATTTATAACCGACCCGCTATCTTTACGGCCCAGTGTATATTATTTCTAGTTTTCATTTTGTATTTTTTTTTAATTATAATTTTATTCTTTTGCTGTACCCTTACAGGGTCCATATTGTTGTACCTAGCTTTAAGGCTTCTGTAACATCTTCTTAACAATATGGAATGCAATAAATGAATATGAAGAAAACTTACCATTGATAGATTTTGCTTGAAGTCGCAAAAGTGGGTCGTTTTGTTTGGAAAGCCAGTTATTTTCCGTTTCTATACCTATTATTGTCCTTTGAAAATACGCGAGGTTACTTTTAAACAATGAGATCATCAGACTTGAGCATTACAAAAAATTACGCATAGATATTGAAGAAGCTATACGATAGTATTCGGAAAAAAAATCAGCCTATAATGTTCTCTCTGCTGGGACAGACCTCCTCTCTGCGAGAGGGAGTGGGCCATAATCCACCACGTGGGCCCAGTGTGGGTTGGCGGTGTCACATGTCTTCGAATTTGGTTCTAGGACATACCGATTTCCTAATGACATTTCCTTCACAGTTTTGAGAATAAATAAGAATTCAAAACTAAAACCCGACTATTGAGAAGGATGAAACAAGAAAGTACCTTCCCGTGGTCGCATGCCGCTGTACTAACATACATATAACCTATGGCAGCATGTGACCACGGGAAGGTACTTTCTTGTTTCATCCTTTTCAGTAGTCGGGTTTTAGTTTTTAAACTAATTTTTTATTTAATTGTTTTGTTTATTTCAGTTATATTTATATTTTTGAAACGTGCTAATTAAGCCCTTTCATTTGATATTACCCAAAAAGGCATGATTAAAAAAAAAATTTTTAGATCATGTCCTTCTGTCCGCTAGAGGGCGCCATATTCAATTTAATGTAACGTCACATAGCCTATAACCAGCGGACGATCAATATCTTCCAACAATACCTTTAGTTTAGAAGTTATGAGGGTGAGATGAACATACATACCGGTCAAAATCATAACCCTCTTTTTTGCTTCGCCGTAGTCTGGTAAAGAAATAAGACTAAAACATCCTCCTCCAACAAAAAAAAAAAACACCAACTCGCCTACAGGTTCTGCAACACAACAAAAAGCTCTCTCAATATTGTTCAATACTGCAAAACAAAAGCAAAAAAAAAAAACTTCAAGCATTTTCTGAAAGAATAACCCAAGTAAAAGCACAAGGCACCTAAAGTATGTACGGGGAAGAATTCTAACAGCTTCAGGAGTGATTTACGATGTCATAAATAATAAATATCTAATAAGGGAGAAAGGAAGTTTCCATTTTAATCGATTTATGAACGGTGCTCGCTGAGATTGTAAGAAAACAGTGCACATGGGAACCTTGCAGTATTTTCTGCTTCATGTTGTGTGAAATTTTATGTTTATCGAAGAAAAAGAAGAAATTTTTGTATGTAGAAAGCGCCTATGCAGTGTCTTAAAAATAAAGGGAAGTGTTCAAAAAGGTTTGAAATGGAATACTTTTTTATTTTTATTTTTATTGCTGAATAGACACGCTCTTGACCTCGATCACGCCTGATGGAAAGCAATGGATGAGGTCTATGATGGAACGAGCGTGCCCAGAAGATGCCTAAGGCACTGGAATTCCCACGCATCGACGAAACACAGCAGGCTGCTTGACGCCGGACTCCGGTGGGAGGGTCTGTCTGTCTTATTTGACATTGTTCCTAAAATATAAATGCAATAGTAACCCGTCCTTGCTACGCACGGGCGCAATCAATTAACGTGGCGTATTGTATGTAAAAATAATTCAATATAAAGGTTTTTACACATACACCTTTCGGAATAATAATCAGAATATTGGTGAAAACCATTGCGTAGATTAAAAGAACTAGGTGATACGAAAAGCTAGTTTGTTTTACTATTATTTATGTGTTGTTTTTAAACATAATTATTTCTTAAATGTGTGCACAAAAAAATGTGTATTCAAAAATACATTGATGTTGTGGAAACTGGAGCTTGTAACTAGAAATACCTGTGTTACAGCAAAACATAATAATAAATGATAATGTTCTTATGAAAGATAAAAAACAATTCAAGAAAAAAAAAACAAAATATATTTAGACAGCTAAGTAACCTTACTTAGCTGTCTAAATATATTTTGTTTTTTTTGTGTGTTGTGAGAGAATCTTCTAATATGGTATTCGTAGAACAATGTCGAGCCAACAAACCGCAAAAACATAAAATACACCTTCTATGACATACGTTTTTTATCAAAAAAAAAAAAATATGCCATGAAACAAGACATTATTTTTAAATCAGTTTCATCATCGTCATCATTTTTGCCGAAAGACGTCCACTACTGGACATAGGCCTCCCCCAAGCACGTCCACTTCGACCGGTTCTGTGCTTCTCGCATCCAACGGGTTCCTGCGGCCTTCACAAGGTCGTCGGTCCACCTTGTGAGAGGCCTTCCAAAGCTACGTCTTCCGGCACGCGGTCGCCACTCCAGAACCTTTCGACCCCATTGGCCATCTGTTCTGCGAGCAATGTGCCCTGCCCACTGCCACTGAAGTTTGGCAATTCTTCAGGCTATGTCGGTTACCTTGGTCCTCCTGCGGATCTCCTCGTTTCTGATTCGATCACGTAGGGAAACTCTAAGCATAGCCCTCTCCAATGCCGTTTGGTTGACTTAGCCTTCTAATAAGGCCCATTGTGAGCGACCACGTTTCAGTGCCATATGTCATCACTGTAAATACGCACTGGTCAAAGAATTTCGTCTGACTCTGCGGTATGTAGGACGAGAAGATATTGCGTAGCTTCATGTTCGTGAACGGGCGCCGTCAGTTGGGGCTGGTCATCACTTAGCTGCCTTGGCTTATTTTTATTTATTTTATTTTTGGATTTTTGTTTTTTTAAATTACTATTTGCTGTACTCTGGACGCTTTTAACGCATACGTCTTTTTTTTTACATCGTTCTCACATATTATTATAAATTCAACATTAATGATGTAACTAATATTTTTGTAAAAATATAATTTAAAAGAGTGTCCATGGACTTTCTTGCCCGTTCTTCTCCATAGGTACCTACGCTTTGGAATGGGCAACTAGTTTCATTTTATTTTTGACTGATCGACTTCTTGACAATTCAAAAGTGCCTGTAAATGGTTTAATTGAAATAAATGCTTTGAGTTTGAGCTTCCCGAACGCTGCCCAGCCGAGTCGGATTCGACGATTGACCTCATTCTCGAAGTTGGACCTACCTAACTGGACAGTTTGTCCTAGATAAACATACTCGTCCACGACTTCGAGTGTAGCGTGTATTTTTTAATGAGTTTACGAGGCGCAAATACCTAAATATTTCACACAAGTTTTTAACAAAGTGCCAGTAGAATGTTACAGTAATATATTATGCCTAATTTACTAAGCAGTCTGGATTTAAACTGGATAGGATGAAGCACGCCTGAATACAATCAAGCCGAGTACCTACCGAGTAGTGTGACCAATTTTAAGAAATTCAATAGATATTCTTTTTTGATTTAGGAGATCCGTGGCTAAATAATAACAGCCGCACAGGTCGATCGATCAGTTTAAACTACGCTTGCCGCGGTTGGTCTGTGGATGGGTGATCATCTTTAGATACCGAGACCCCTCCGTGCCTCGAAAAGCACGTTAAGCCGAAGTCCGAAAGTCTGACAACCAGACTTACCAAGGGGTACCGTATTACCAAGTAACTGGGTTGTGGGGATCAGATAGGCAGTCGCTCCATGTAAAACACTGATATTCAGCTGCATCTGGTTAGACTGGAAGCCGACCCCAACATAGTTGGGAAAAGGTAAGGCAGATGTTTTTATTTTTATTCTATTTTTTTTACTAGGCCACGCTGTCCCACTCCTGGACAAAAGCCGGATAGGTTTCGTCATAACTAGAAGGAGGACGCACAGGCTCGCGAACGATGGAAGGAGTGGAGGGAGACCATTGCCCAGGCTATTCTTACCATGAAAAATTAGTGGTCGTGACAGTCGGTTTTGCTATATAATGCTCAATTTTCACTGACACTAAATGTAATGCCGTAACTAAAGCGTATCTTAAAGATTTTTTATACAGAAAAAACATTTAACTAATGCACAAACTGCAGTCATGAATTCAGCATAGGATTCTAGACCGTAGAATAGAAATTTTACGTTGGCTATAAAAAATTTCGATGTGTAATGTGTTGTGTGTGTGTGTTTTTGTGTGTGTGTTTCGTTGTAATAGTTACAGTTGGTGCACTATTTAAAAAACATCCTTTATAAATGTTCTACGTTGTTCCCATCTGGCAAAAGACTTTTGATATTTTATTAATTTGAGTCCTGTTTACTAAAAGTTAAATCAATCTACAACCCAACCATCTTATTTTAATTTTATTCTGACACTCGTATTTAACTGCTGCTGTCCCGCACCCTAATTGCGTAACACACTATCAATCGGAATCTGAATTATTTGAAGCAAATTGGTAATCCATTGCTTCATAAGTTCGAAAAATTTGTCTGGTCAACACGTAAATAACGCAATGAATGTTGTTGAACTGTCAAAATGAAACTGATTCCGATTGATAATGTGTTACGCAATTGCCCCGCAGTATTCGGTTACAATACATTCGGATTCGGAGTCTCTCTAAATTTTTTTAAATAAAATCTACATACATAGGTATTAACATAAACACACCATTTTCCCATAGGGGTAAATAGATACTATAGAACGTCACCTGATACGATCCTTTTTTTTTTTTGGGTGGGAAATTATGAAATAACTTCTCAATGCGTGTTCCTCCAGTTGCCTGTGCCAGGGGCCACTGTATCTCTTTCGAACAACCCGCGACCCTGGCAGGACCTGATACGACCCTCACTTATTGTTTTTGCTTCGTTAACGGTCATTCGTAACAAAATATTGATCACGAAAAAACAAGTCCTAGATAATTTCCCCTACTGGTCACTCTACCGCTACCGAGTCAGAACAAACAGACAAAAAAAGCAACAATAAACCGGGTGCCGGCACTGAATTGGTAAGAGTTTGCTTTGCACGGGAATCGAACCCGGTACACGTACCGCTCCAGAATACAAATTGCCTTTATTTGGCTTCGTAATTGTGATTTTAAAAAGTTTCAGTTTTAAAATAATGTTTTTTTTTTTCTTTTTGCATAATGAAGTTTGTAATTAACCACCTACCATTCTGATTTTGAGTCAGTACTTGTTCATAAATTGACACTTCATAGAAGTAATATGTAAAATCATTTGATTCCTTATCATTTCAGCCGAAAGACTTCCACTGCTGGGAAAAGGCCAAATACAGCTGTTCCCTACATTTTGACGAGTTTTTTTTTTTTTTTTTTGTTAGGCTTTTGTCGAGTTAGACTAACATAAATGTAGGGAAAAGCTGATTTTTTTTTCGCGATTTCAGGTGTGGTCCCATAGTAAAAGTTGTTCATAATGATGAGTACCAGTGGCGAAGGTACCATACAACTCGATTCCCGCCGGCTTCCCTTCGAAAATTCAGAACATAACCACTCTATGGTCAATTCATCATTGAAATTTTCTTTTGGTATTTTTTTTGCTCCGGCCTACCTCTGTCATAAATTCACCCTTCGCCACTGATGAGTACAATAACCTCTTAAGAGGTTGTTGGTGTTTTTCTAATAACCCTGTATAGATTATTTATTTATTACATATATACGCTACCATTACAGTGTCCCAATGCGGTCAGTGTCCGTCACACACACACAGGACAGACAGGAGGGTCAGTGTTCTTGGATGGAAAGCCAATTTTAACATTTCTAAGTACAACCAGCCTCAACAAGATGTTGTGTAGCGTAAGATGTTGTGTGTGTATGGAAAAAACAGGAAAAAAATAACCAGTGCCCAACTGTAGCCATGAATTGAGCATAATATGATTCTAGATGAAAAATTTCTGCGCTAGGGAAGCGTAGAAATTTTTCATCGGTTATCAAAAATAAAGAAAGAAAGAAAGAAAAAGTATTTATTGCGACTCCTACAGTACAAATCACAAACTAAACTAAACACAGTAAAAAATAAAAAATCAAGTTATTCAATAAAAAAAAAGTAACAAAAAGAAAAATGAAACAGAAAATCCTATACGAGGCCAAAAGGCTCCTATCTCACCATAATGCTGAGACATTTAAAAAATAAATGTCACAGCGCTGGTATTCTGATAGGGCCTGATAGGGCTGAAAATAATATTAGCTGTTTCATAAAAAAGTGCAATACCGCGCAAATGTATGGAACAACCAATATTATTTTTTATAACCGACGAATAATTTCTATGCTAGAATCTAGAATCATAATTATGCTATATTCATGGTTACAAATTGCACAGTGGTTATTTTTTTTCTGTATAATATTATGGAACAAATATTGTAGATAATTAAATGAATTCTTGTCGATGTTTACATCTTTTTGAGGCTGATTGTACCTAATCTAAATTCAATTCGCACTCCAAATTAACTTAAAACTCCGATAAATAAAATTTGGATTAAAACTTTGTTTATTAAATAAAAGGAATAAATTATTGATTTCAAAAGATAAGTTATTCTACGAAATTGTTTTGCTAAAACAAACTGTATCGACGGAGCAAGGGAGATTGGAAAATAAAAAAAATATAAAAGCCAACCCTTTGAAGTGAAACCCAATTTAAAAGAACTAAGTCTGTTGGAGTTCGTCAGAATATTTATATGACCCCAAGTTTATTAAGGGGTTCAAACGAGGTGTTCATCAAAAAGATGGGAAAATTGAATTTTAAAATTCATCTCACAGTTTATTTTTTGCAATTTAGACTTTTAAACTATTTCCTCAAATTCGTTTGGCAGTATAATGTTCTATGACCTTAAATGTTTTTGGCATTGTACAGTACATGGAATTCAACGCGCATGTTACAGGATAACATCAATATAAACAGATTACAGTATCCCAGCTATTCCCATAATTAGCCTGCTATTTCTCTTATTTTTGAAGTGAAAACTTCTTTAGGCGCGTTGGGCATTTTTTGAGATGGAAAAAAAACGATTGAAATCGCGCCACTGTTACCGTAACCGACACCGCTTCGAATGTGTTTGGCTGCCCTCGGGATGTACTCGGTTTCAATGTATATCCGATATGTCAGTGAATGATGGCAAAGTATTCTGTTTGTGTTTTGTTTTCACTTCTGTCGGCACTCCCGGAGTGCCACTGTTTTTTTTCCCATAAGCATAGATAGTGTTCAGCTGCATCCGGTTAGACTGGAAGCCGACCTCAACATAGTTGGGAAAAAAAAGGCTAGGCAGATGATGAAGCATAGATAGTGTTCCCACTGCTGGGACACAGGCCTCTAGATATCAGAAAAACCCGCACTGGGCCCGCGTGGTAGATTACAGCCCACTCTCTCTCGAAGAGATGAGGCCTGTGTCCCAGGTTAAGGTGAATTCTACTAATATCAAACACATATCATTAATATTTACGATCAAACAATTTATGTGTCGATAACATCCCCACAAGCAACGGCTCATTATCTCCCAATGATCTTCAAGATAATGGCTCCCATACGCTTCAGTCCCCCATAAAAGTACGCTATAAACGCCTTTCTATGTCCCCTTTTCTGATTTTATTGCTGAAATCTTTCTATTTCTCCCCCATAATTGATGGTATAGTTCCCCATGGTGGGAGCTAGTGTTTTGATATTGATTAGATGTATTGTACGCGGCCTTTAATATCGCACTTCGTTATGTAGAAAGGGTTGCGGCTTCGTAGAGCGTGGTAGTCTCTTTCTGCCACTCGATGTGTGATAATTTAATCCTGGGTCCTGTATACAGGAGCCGGGAGTTTGGAAGTTGGCGGTGTGATACCCCCGGGCCTCGGAAGGCACGTTAAGCCGTTGTTCCTGCGCCTGATCCCTCTCCGGTCGCGTCAGACTGCGTCCTATCTGACTATGAGAGTGAGGGAAGATATAGTGCACCAGTGTCTACGCATACACTTGTGCACTATAATATCTCCCGCGCTGAAGGCTAGTCTCCGTTGAGATTGGCCGTCATAGCTAAAATACGCTCTGGAGGACCACCGGGGTTAGATTGAACGAGGGTAACTGAACGGAGTGTAGTACTCATAAAAATAAATGGGAACAAACTTTAAATTGCAAAAAAAAAATTGCTGCTGCATACATTTGATTTATGTTCGAATACCTCGACATTTAGTGAATAGCTTGTTTATATTTTCGTCATATTTCAAAGTTGGCTCCATAATAAAAGTTGTTCATTTTCATGACTACTACACAGCCTTAAAGTGTGTTCCTCGTTTAATATAACATTCTGTATAGCTGTGCCCATATGCGTCTACCAGAGATACCTAAAGTTCCAGGTGCACAACTACACAGGATAGTGTAAATATTACTATGTTGCACTTTATACAACAAACATGCAGAGTATTGCAGAGACACGGAGATGTAACATATAGTGGACTATGTTTATTTCAGTCTGAAATTGCAAAACGATGAGGCTTTTGCCCAGTTGTGGGGTATAACAAGGTAACAGTAACAATAAATTATTTCGGTTAAAGAACTTTATAAGTATGTTTAAAAATTCTCATAAACATGAACATGTGAAACAAGCTATAGTAAAAGTACGCAGTGCTATCCCCCCACCTCTGTTTCAAGTTAAACGAATATCAACTTTATTTCAATGACTATTAAGTTGATTTCAGAGTGACTAGCACTATTGAAAAAGTTATAAAAATGTTTGAACTTGTAGCGTAAACTGAACTTTATTGTGTAGGAATTAAAGTTATTTTTCCATTAATTCATATTTGTTTACATTTTTGGCAAATAAATCGCGAAAAATCGCAAAGATCAAATTGGAAACGTCAAAATTACAATTATCCAAAGTTAAGAAAAACAATCTTGTACCTACGTAACTTTGATGCATTCGCGACTTATTTGCCATAAATGTAAACAAATGAGTTTATGGAAAAATATTTTTTTACACCATTGACAGATCACTTCAAGTTCACTTAACCTAGGTTTTCACGAGGACAGTGTTAATCAGCTGTTATCACAACTCTTATCTAGAAAGCTGTTTAGCTTTAGTGGGATTGTATCGATCATGTTTGTTGCATGTCAGATGAGCTGTGAGCTAAAGAAATGAGTATCCCATTGAATGCTAGACAACAGTGGCATACCACGGCGAAGATGGTGTAACGAGCTTGAATCCTACCGAAAGGACTGCCTCGCTTTATCAGAAAACACAAGTGCGTTGAAAAGGGAGCCTTTTGTACATAATACAGGCTACTTTGTGTAAGTTATTTCATCACCGCTACTCTCAAAAACGGCAAAGGAAAACATTGTGAGGAAACCGGCATGTCCTAGAACCAAAAATTCGAAGACATGTGACATCTACCAACCCGCACTGGGCCCGCGTGGTGGACAACAACCCACTCCCTCTCACGTAGAGGAGGCCTGTGTCCCAGCAGTGGGAACGTTATAGGCTGATAATGTTACAGGCTAGATAAATAAACAGCAACCTTTATAACAACAACAAAATTAACTAATTTACAACGATAAACACAAAACAGTTTCAGCCGAGGGCCAGATCGTGGGTCTATGCACTTAATTAATACGGTTTAATTTGCTCGCCAGCCAAATAAAGCAATTTGAACGACAACGCGGGCGTGAAATACGGCCCTGTTTGAGTGCCACTGTTACGCTTCGGTGAGTTTGGTCGATGGGTACCTACGTAAGTAGACTAGATTAGCGATATAGACACGGAATAAATCGAAGATTGTGGTCTGTTTATCTATACAGGATGAAATTGAATAGGTAGGTGCGCCAAATTAAAATATCTAATTCAACATGTTATAAAGAAAATCAATTTAATAATATATACGCGTTTAATTAATGTAAAGAAAGAAAGTCAACGTCAGGCAGGTGAAAACTAACGTGTTGATAAAGGGCGAAGAATTGAATCCTGAAAACAGCACAGTATTCTTGGGCATAACTTTGGATGCTAAGCTTCAGTGGGGTCCACATATAGACAAATTGTCAAAAAAGCTAAGTTCCGCAGCATACGCTGTTAGAAAAATTCGTAATTTAACTGATATAGAGACTGCCCGTTTAGTGTCCTTTAGCTATTTTCATAGTGTAATTTCGTATGGTATTCTATTGTGGGGAAATGCCGCCGATATTCAGACTATCTTTGTTTTGCAGAAGCGAGCTGTTCGTTTAATTTATAAAGTAAGTCCGAGACACTCCCTCAGAGAAAAATTTAATGAGATTAATGTAATGACTGTGCCTTCTCAGTATATTTATGAAAATCTTTTATATGCCCATAAAAATATAAAATTGTTTAAAAAATACTGTGATATCCATAACATTATTACTAGGTACAAACACAAAGTTGTACAGACGCCAGCACATCAAGCAACCTGAAACTGTCAAATTTTCCCAATCAACTTTGAACCTTATGCTTTAGCGATAAAGTTGAAAATCTATTAAAGAAATTTGACAGATAAAGAAAGAAAGAAACAAATATATTTATTTAGCACAGACCAAAAGACACACAAAACACCAGATAAAAACAAACAAGAAAAAAAAAAAAAGAACAATAAAAAAATAATAATAATGAAAAAAGATAATAAAAAAAAAACCAGGAAAGTGTGCCTCACGGCTGCGCTAAAAAGGTCCCAGTTCAGCAAAAATGCCAGACAACTAGTGCCTGACGCTGGTTTTCAACTGGACCTGGTGTGTGAGGCGCCGGATGTAAATCAGTTTCATACTGCAACATGACGTGTGTATGCATACTTAAATAAAACAAAATAAATATATTTTTTTTTGTCAGATAAAACAGTAACGAATAAACTAATATGTAGAAATAGTGTGATATTGAGTAACATTGCAAAAATAAACAAAAAAATACTGATATATAAATAAGTGAGATGGCCGCATGATAGACCTTCGCAAATAAAGAAATTCTTCGAAACGAGTCAGAACAAAAATCTGTTTTATACGATGCCTGACTTCTATGTTTCAACACAATGTCATAATAATAATTTATTAATCCGTGCACTGTAATGTCATCGCACAATACGCTGCAAGCAGCCGAGCGCGGCGGACTATTTTCGGTCAGTTTGCAACTTGTGTGTGTTTTGATCTTGTCTTAGCTGTTGTTTGCATTGGGATTATTAACTAAATAACGTCTATAAATAAGTCAGGTAAAACATTTTTGGCGGAAGTGGAAAAGGGAGTAACAAAACATGCACAAAATAAACGAAAAAATATAAGGATGAAAAGGTAAGCGCTAGTCGATAATAGAAATATTTGCATAATGAATAAATAATGAATTCTTGTTTAATGTGAAAACTACCCACTTTTAATTTCCCGTCTCTTTCTACAGCCTCATGGATGTCAAACCACAAACTGCACACAGGTTCGCCCACTGCCAGCTCTTGGTGAAGGATGGGTGAAATGGGTGAAATGACGCCATCCAGATTGTAGTAGCTTGATGTGCTGGCATCTGTACCTACAACAAGGCTCAAGAAAATAGGTAGCTCGTTCAGATGCCAATGTATACGCTTTTACAATAAACTACCAAGCCAAGTTCAAGATCTAAGCCTTAATAAATTCAAATCATTCATTAAACGTAAGTTGTGCCAGAAAGCCTTTTATAATGTTAAAAATTACATTGAGGACAAAAAAGCTTGGGATTGATCTGCTTCCAATTTTGTATTTTGAACATATTTTTTTTTTATATACACATTGACATTAATGAATTTTATATAAACAATGACATGTGCTTACTTTGTAAAGTATTATATTATTTTATTTATTGTGAGTGTGAAGACAATGTGGGTCATTTTTTTTTTTACTTTTTTTTTTTTTTTGATTATTTTCTTTGTTCTGTTAGTTTTTGTCATGATCTGGCAGTTTGAGTAATTTATGTGGCCTACCTAAATGTCCTTTCTTTGGTATTGATCGTCGAATCGTTGAGCTCCTTAAGTTTTGAGTTGAGCTGCACGATTTCTGACAAATGCGTGCACTGACTGGACAGGTCCACTCAATCTGTGTGGTTCTTTCCTCAAAAGACCAGCTCGGACATCGATCTACATGGACTTCATATAACCTGACCAAGATTATGTCTGGACTTTAAAAGAGACCTCTGAGTTTGTTTCGGCCTTTCTTCTCAGAGTAGTCAGATAGGAAACGCCGACCTCATCTAGTTTTAAAAATATGATTGACGTGTAAAAGTGTTTGTGCAAACCTACTTACAGAAATAAAATCATTTATCATTGAAAGAAAATATTTATTTAGCACAGATTAAAAGACACACAATACACCAGATCAAATAAAAAGTCCGAACACAACCGAATGTAGCGCGGTGTCGGTAACAGTGTCGCAAGTTCAATGGATTTTTCCCATCACAAAAAATGCCCAACGCGCCTAATGAAGTTTCACTTCAAAAATTCACAAAATTCACACTTAAAAAAGTCTGCCCTAAGTAACAATTTCTGTTTTGTGAAAGATCTTTTTGCATAATCCAGATCCGTCCACCTACAGTGAATTCCGCTCCATCATAAAACCACTTAGTCAAAAATTTCAAACTTTTTACTTACAAAAACACATACAGCGCTAAGCCGAAACACAAACGAAAGGTACATTAACCTGCACGTAACAACAACATGGCGTAACAAGCCGTTGTCCGGTAAATACCAGTTTTTACCAGATTAAGCCGGCACAAGTCGGATATGCAAACTAGGTTATATGAGAATTTACCTCTTCTGTATGCAAACGCGTAGTTCCTGAGTTTTTAGTGTTTTGTATATAAAAATTGTTAGTGAGAGTTTTTGGGATTGTTGTTTCTTTGCCGAGGATATAAATAAAAATATTTAAACAGAATTATTTGTATGGAGTTGTACGGTGTGGGTTAAAAATCTGTGGAAATAATGTTAATGTTTACGAGCTGCTTTCTTTCACGAGCACGTATTTACTCTAGTATTTCTATCTTAAACATAACGCCTGTTTACTCCGAAGGGTAAGGCAGAGCGAGGATCACCCAGAGGACACGGTGGAGCATACGGTGGAGGTCTGCCCCGCTTGGGCGGAGCACCGCCGTGTCCTCGTGGAAACGCTCCGGGCGTCGGGAGCCGCGGGACAACTCCCGGCCACCGTAGGCGCGGGCCTGCGGACGGAGAGTAATAGGGAGCTCACCGTTCGATCTGGACCGGGCCCGTGCCGGATGGCGCGTGTGTTCCACGCACGCCTCATAGAGATGTCAGCATAAGGGAAGGAGCCCGTTAGGGCCGAAGCCTGCCGGGGTAGCGGGATTGTCCGAAAAGGTTACCGCTGCCCCGGAACATAAAGGGCTAAGGAAGGAACACGGGTGGTTTTTAGTCAGTAAGAGTCTGACACTCCCTTCCGCTCCACCCAGAGCGGGAGGAGGCATTAGATGATTTCCCATCCATAAAAAAAAGGGTAAGACAGAGGTGTATGTACATGTACAACCGGATTTCACCAGTTATGTTTAAGTCCTATGTGACAAGGGCGAGCCGGAATGTAAGGCTGAAATCACCTGTCGTGAGCAAGTATTGTGATCAATGATCGTGCTTTCTCTGTATGAGAAGAGGCCCTGCAGTGTGGCAATAATAGATTTGTTTTATCCCTATCCTACTAATATTATAAATGCGAAAGTTTGTGAGGATGGATGGATGAATGTTTGTTACTTTTTCACCCAAAAACTACTAAACGGATTTGGATGAAATAATTGGCACACAAGTAGTGTATAACTAACCAGGATTAACACAAAGACTACTTTTTATCCCAATATTTCAACGGAATCGAAACTTATGCGGGTGAAACCGCGGGGCGCATTTAGTTACTTCATAGAGTAACAACATAGGCAGTCATGTTTTAGCAATGTTCAATGATACGATTTAATTATCGCTATCAAAGTTAATTTTACCATGTTTTAATTACGTGATTAAAATCTGTTATTTTGTTGATTGGTTGTGGAATGAATACGTGCATTATTTGATTAGTCAAAACAAGCTATTAGTACGTATTTAAAATTTTAGAATATATTATCTGTGGTAGTACGAGGAGCTTGTGGCTAAATGATATCAGCCGCACGGGCCGGTTCGTGGATCCTGACAACCAATCTTACCAAGTGGTATCGTATTACCCAGTAACTGGGTTGTGGAGGTCAGATAGGCAGTCGCTCCATGTAAAATACTGGTATTCAGCTGCATCCGGTTAGACTGGAAGCCGACCCCAACATAGTTGGGAAAAGGCACGCAGATGATGAGTGATTTTGGAGAACATTTTGCAAAATAATTGGATTTCATGAAACTAGGTAGTCTTGTGCAGTACGCGTGAATTCATTAGTATTAACATAAATAGTAGCTTGAAGAAAAATGTTAGAATTGATTTATACTTACTATATTTGACAAAATACTCGTACATTGATCGTCACACTAATGAAGTTGCGCGTGTAGGTACTTTTAATTGAGGTAATGTATTGTATATTATAATATACATTCCCCCATACATTGTTAAACAACAATGTTAATTTCGCTCATCAATTTGAACTTTATCTACGAAAACCATAATAATTATGCAAAACTTTGTTGAAGTTAACTACGACGTAGTTGCTACGCTGTAGCTGCTACGCCGTAGCTGCTACGCAATTGTAGCACATGATCGGTTAAACTGGATAATGTTTTTACCTATGTATAACCGTAAAATTTGTTTTTCTGGTATGCGTATATTGTAATTAGGGATTTTTCTTGTCATTATAATACATGAAAATAGGTAATAATAAGGTCGGCACAGCACTAAAGTATCACAGAAACTTTTGAACTTTTGTATGCTACGGCGTAGCAGGTGTAGTTACAACGAAAGGTACGTGATTGCAGCAGATCAAGCTGCCTGGCTACGAATATAATAATTACTGCTGTGATCAAGAGTTTCTGATGTAGTAGAAATCATTGCATAGTGTAGGAGGTTTTCAATATCATACGTATTTGAATATTATAAATATCATCATCTAACTAGCCTTTTCCCAACTATGTTCGGGTCGGCTTCCAGTCTAACCGGATGCAGTTGAATACCTGTATTTTATATGGAGCGAGTGCCTATCTGACCTCCACAGCCCAGTTATTGGGTAATACGATACCCCTTGGTAAGACTGGTTGTCAGACTTTCGGGCTTCTGACGACCCGTAACGACTGTCAAAGATTCACGAATGACAGCCGGGACCAAAGACTTATCGTGCTTTCCGAGGCACGGAGGGGTCTCGGTATGTAAAGATGGTCACCCATCCACAGACCAACCGTGGCAAGCGTAGCTTAACCTGATCGATCGACCTGTGCGGCTGTTATTATTTAGCCACGGGCCCCTCGTGAATTTTAATATCATAAATATCACCTACTGAATTTTCATGGATACAAAATTCTTCCTGCTAGTTCAACATATATTTATTTTAGATTAACTGACCACACTGACCACTGGCGTAATGAAGATATTAATATATTAACTTCAAAATCTATACACCCCAAATCCAAACCCTACTCAACAAAATATGAACCTTATAACAACACAATAAGGCTAAAAATAGAAAACATCTACTCCAATCCAATACTCGCACTGGAATCTTTTTATGAAGTCTCTCGTCTCATCTATACATTTTCGTTACAATGTCTTACAAGTTCGACAATAGGCAATTAATACCAAGAGCAAACTTCGCAGTAACATTGAAATTGAAAGAAAGATAAATTCGTGAAGTTGGTAGCCGAGAATTGTTCCTGCTACCCTACAGTTTCTTGAGCCAACAATGCCTTATGACTTTTGATTTATAATTATAAGGTTCTGTCGAGCTAACTCAATTTGCAGCCGAAATTAATGAAAGAAAGTTTATTGTACTTTTTTAATTTCTAGTTAATTCCGTTTGAAGAATTTTTTTATGGAATTCTTGCTGTATCAGTCTTGTTAAATCATCATCTTTTGTCAGCCTTTTCCAAAATATGTTGGGGTTGGCTTCCAGTCTAACTGGATGCAGCTGAGTACCAGTATTTTACATGAAGCGACTGCCTATCTGACGTCCAAAACCCAGTGGTATAGAAATATTATTAAAATAATATTTAATCAGTAGGAAGTGGATAAGACAAAGTGAAAAACAGAAGACGAACTAGCAGGAGATCGAGGAGGGGGGGGGGTTGGTGGAGGGGGGGAGGGGGATCAGACCGGAATAAATAAATAAATCCCACCAAAAATATTTTCATGTAAAATGTTGCCAAGACGAGACCATATGGCTCGCACTGTCAAAAAGTTATCAGAGGGGCAATTAAGGAAGGGGCCCGCCAGGGCCGAAGCCTGCCGGGGTAGCGGGATCGTCCGAAAGGGTTACAGCTGCCCCGGAACATAAAGGGCTAAGGAAGGAACACGGGTGGGTTTTAGTCAGTAAGAGTCTGACACTCCCTTCCGCTCCACCCAGAGCGGGAGGAGTCATTAGATGATTTCCCATCCAAAAAAAAAAAAAAAAAAAGGGGCAATTCTATTAGTTTTATGAACGTTCACAGTCTGATCTCAGTCTCAATCTGTCAAAAGTACCTCTAATTTCCCTACATTTTGACATTTGTTGTCGCCGATATGAGACTGCGACTAGATTTTGAACGTTTTTAATTACGAGAATTGGTCTTCAGATCTCATGTAGAGCCAAGCTTCTAACTCTACAAGCCCTAACTTCACAAACTAGTCAAAATATGAGGCTTGGTCGTTTCGTTACTGCAAGAACTATTGTATAACAAAAAAGTAATGAACAGTGAATACATTTTTCACCTTACGCCCATGTAATGGAACATATAAAAAATTATCTTAAAAAATTACTGCATACCAGTCAGCCTCGCCAACATCTTTGCTTAATAAAGTCTTTTCACTTCAGCATATTGAGCTGCACAAGAATAGTACATTACAACAGCGGCCAGCAAAAGAGGCATTGATGGACGAACGTGTAAATGTGGGCCGAAGCGAAGCAAAGGCACTCATACTTAAGTCCATCAATGCCTAGTTGTGGCCAAGGCTTGTATAGTACTTTCTCAAATAATGCGCGGAAATTAAAATACAATTACTTTTCAAAATCAATGACGAACAACAACAATTTTTGCCGCGTGTTCATTTGTTTTTTTTTTTCAATAAACAGCTTTCTATTTGCAAGCCAGTTCGAAATTTAAATAAAATCTTTGATATGTTACCTCCTTGGTTGCCATGTTTTGGAGTAAAAGATCGTTCAATTGTTAAATTACACGACAAATATGAGTTTACTATGTAATTTATTTGGCCGCTAAACCACGACAGATATGGATTTTCATACAAATTTTGCCGGTCGCTGCTTGCATATATTTACCCAGTACAGCAAATTCGATTTATCTCAAAAAAGCTGTCAAAATAATGCTCAAATTTCCAAGCATGTTTGAAAAAAAGCAATTTATTATTTGTATGAAATAAACAAATACCACGTACCGGTTAGAAAAGTCGACACAGCTACAAGCCGACCACTTAACTGAGACGTTGCCTGATGTAGCTGCGCGGTGCGGGTGGGATGATAGTTGTCACAAGTTGACGAATCACTGAGCTCTCGCATCACGTCACCACACCCCTCCCGCACCGCGCTGCTACCTCAGGGAACGTCTCAGTAAAGCGGTCGGCCTATGGACAGAACAATTAATGCACGGCGGATGTCTAGTCGTTAAAGAAAGAAAAAGTATTTTTCACTTCTCATGCTCTAAAAGTTCGTGTTTATGTTGTGCGTAGGCGACATAAAATCGCTTTTTATGTTCTAGTGCATAAAGTAAATTTTTTTTCTAAGACTAATCAGGCCCAACAGCCACACACGCACAATAAAACGTTGCAGATTAAAGTCGTTATTTTATTTCATTTGCTTTAATTTATATCACTTAAGTGTTTTCTATCGTTAATTTAATAAAACCAGATAAAATAGTTATAATTTATTATTTAAAAACGCAAAGAAACATTTTTATGACTTGGCAGTATGAAGTAGGTACCCAAGTCGAATGACACAATAATGTTGAAATTAAAAAATAATAATAATAAGTTTTGTGGCGGGAATTAGCTATTGGTTCTCTTCGTCAATTTTGCAACATTTTTGAGCAGTGAAATTACTGTTATATACTTTATGCCTGTTTCATTTTCTCGCAATCGAAGTGAAAAGCAGAGTGTATAACTCGGGCATAAACGAGCCATTTTATGCACTAGTTGTACAATCTACTATTAAACTAATAACACATTTCTCTTACTTAGTGACAAAACAACACCGATACATTTTTGTTTCATAAGTACATACTACATTTATTTTCCTACAACTAGCTATAATCTTAAAGTCTTTCGAAATGCTTTTAGCAAAGTTTGTGAACGCCTCAAGTCTTGAGTATGACTGTGCCAAACATTTTAGGGTTCCTCAGGCAAAGAACCTTTACGAATTCATCATGTCCATCTGCCAAGATACATCTTAGTACAAGTATAGTATACCTACATGCATGACGTCATTGACTGCAATCATTCGTAAGATAAGATATATTAATTTGCTCAAACGTGTACATATACAAGAATACAATGCAAGCAGGTTACAATAAAGCTTCAGACATATTTGTCACATAGTATGGCGTGCAAATAGAATAGAATATCGTATTTCCTAAATAAAAACATAAGAACTTTTAATAAAGCTAATATATTTATTAGGAATATTACTTGTACTCGTAGCAAATACAGTTTTCCAGCGATCCTAAATTATAATTTACTAGGCACCTTTTATTTTAAACAGTAGCTATTTTACAGTGAGGGCCAAAATCCATTGGGGGCCTTCACATGCGCACACACACAATAATCCTACAATGTTCTCACTGCTGGGATACAGGCCTCCTCTTTGTGAGAGGGAGTGGGCCGCTATACAGCACGCGGGCCCAGTGCAGCTTGGTGGTGCCTTCTTTCTGTGCATAAATTCAGACTGCATGCTGTTTTGTATAAGTTTAAACTATAAATTGTTATTTACTACGGAACCACACACATTACCCGGGTAGGTACCTCAGAACATTTTCTCACTTTTTTATCTAAATCTTTTGTAAAACTCCAGAACTCGTCAGGCATGTGTCGCCTGTGACCTTTCAGCCAAGAGAGTGGATGAAACAAAGCGAGACTTTACGACTTATCTCGCTCCTACGGGACTAAGAGTTTTTTATTTTCTTACGGGAAATGATTGTAACTCCCCATTGAGAATGAAGTTTTTGGAACGAATGACGTGGAGCAAAATAGTGGTAGTGGCTAATACAATGTTATTGTTTATTTTATTTGTATTATTTAGATGTGTATTTGCGAATATGCCTATAAATATTTTTATGTGTATATCATTGGTGCTATCTTTTCTTTACTATTTTTCTATTGTATCAAAGATATTTCGAAGCTTCGTTTTCATAAGTAAAATGATATCATTCACAGAAATAGTACCATTGATGTTTATTTACCAAAATCTCCCTTACAACTATCAGTACAGGTGTATACCTAATACGATAATATAAAAATGGTGTTCCAATCATTTCATAATGTTACTATACCCTATTTTTAATGTTTACTTTTTTTTATTGCTTTATGGGCCCGCTCTTAACCTCGATCACGCCTGATGGAAAACGATGGATGAGGTCTATGATGGAACGAGCGTGCCCAGAAGATGCCTAAGCCACTGGAACTCCCACGTATCGACGAAACACAGCCGTGTCGCAAACCAGGCCCGTTCAACATTAAAAAAAAAAGAAACAAAGACTTGAAAAAATATTCGGACATGTCAGTTTTTTTGTTGTTTTGTTACATGTCCTGTCTTACCCCGAATCTTACAACTGCACTCATATTTCACGGACACTCGGCTGACCAGCCTAATATCAGAATTTCTAACTACGAAGACGCAATCAAAATTAGAAATAATCAAAATCAAAAATATTTTATTTCACATAAACCTAACATGGGCATTTATGAAACGTCAGAAGCTAGGTGTACGGTTCCAATTGGTCGTTTCCTATGGAGAAGAGCCGCCAAGAAACTCCACGGTTACTCTTTTAAAAATAATTGGCTTTTACAATGTTTTTAAATGACTGTGTTAACATGTATGGGAGGACAGTGTAGGCCTGTCAACAAGTACCATGTACTTACCCAAATAGAAAATGGTCTACAAATCTACAGTCTACAAGGCCTATAAGTCCTACTCCAATCCTCATCTGCCTAGCCTTTTCCCAACTATGTTGGGGTCGGCTTCCAGTCTAAGCAAATGCAGCTGAATACCAGTATTTTATATGGAGCGACTGCCTATCTGACCTCCACAACCCAGTTACTGGGTAATACGATACCCTTGGTAAGACTGGTTGTCAGACTTCCGGGCTTCTGCCTATCCATAACGACTGTCAAAGATCCACAAATGACAGCCGGGACCAACGGCCTAACGTGCTTTCCGAAACACGGAGGGGTCTCGGTATGTAAAGATGGTCACCCATTCACAGACCAAACGCAGCAAGCGTAGCTTAACCTGATCGATCGACCTGTGCGGCTGTTATTATTTAGCCACGGGCCCCTCCTACTCCAATCCTGACCAAAAAATCGAATCCTAAACCGCTGACATCGATAAACCAGTAACACAATTTTGTACACAATTCACCCCTCCAAGTTAATCCTTTTAAAAACCAATGTGACGTACAAACATTTAAATTCCCAATCCCTGTCGCTGGGAGCTCAATAAATAACGATGTTTAAACAATATTGAACAAATAAATATCGTCACGTCAAACCGAGCCACCTTCACAAATGAAATTCCACTTGATTCACTTATTAATCCAGTGTCGGGGAACAATGTGTAAAATTAATTAATGTAACTCGATTTAACGAATATGTTCGGTCGTATTGTGTAAATTATTTTGGCTACTAGTTGCTATTGTTTTAATGTTGCGGCTGGTTGGTCTGTTCAGTTAATATTACTTCGAAGTCTTCTAGAATCATAAAGGCTATCAAAAATAGTATTATGCATTGTAAGGGGTTAATGAAACATGATCTTGTGGAGCTGAAAGATGACCACTAGGTCACTAGGTCATCATCTAATGATAGCATAGTATAGCATAACAAAAAAAAACCAAAAAAATTGACAGTTAAAGTTAGTAGTCAATTTACTGACATAATCATCCTATAATGGGACGCAGGTCTGTGAGAGGGAGTGGGCCGTAATCCACCACGCGAATCCAGAGCGTGTTGGTAGATGTCACATGTCTTCGAATTTTTATTCTCTCTTTTAGACTTCGATGTTTTCCTTCACCGTTTTTAGAGCAGTGGTGATGAAATAATTTACACAAAGTTAAGTGCCTGGTTGGGTTCGAACCCACGACTTACAACTCGTAAGTCGGGTCCAATGCCAATGGTCCACCACTGCTCTTCATTTTACATAGACAAAGTCAAAATTCCGAAGTATACCGACGAAATGAAGGACGCCCCCTAATTGCTAACTGGACCAATTGCGAATTGGACTAATTGCGAACTGGACCAATTGCGAACTAGACCAATTGCGAACTGGTCCAATTGCCAACTGGATTGAGAATTGGACAGTTGGACATTTTGCGAATTGGACATAATGCGCCCAAAGGATGTTATTATTCTCAATCAAATAGCGAACATCAAAAACAAATGAAATTGAGTTTCCAAGTCAATGGCCGCATAAAAAGGCAACATTCCAATATAATAATATAAGTAAGTATTTTCATCATTTCATGCCTTATATCGGCACTCGTAAATCAGAATATTGGAATGATAGACATGTCCGCTTGATATAATATATTATTCTTTGCTATCATTCATCTAAGTGTAGCTATATTATCATCTGTCAGCCCGATATTGTATGATATAATATTTCCAAGGCTGTTGCCAGGCATTTCGTATTTCTCGTTTTTAATCAAAGGAATAGAAAAAAAATCATAAAAAAATCAAAGAAAAAGTATGTATTTTCCTCTATATTGATATGTTTTTTTTATAATTAGGTATTTTATAGGTTGGATTGGGGTCGGGTAAAGAGCTATTGAGTGTTTCCATCTGGCATTTCTCAGAAGGCCAGACCGGAGTCTGACTCCTATATCCAGCGAGCCTACTCGTATTATATACGAGTAGGCTCGCTCCATATTAGATGGGACTTAAACATAACTTCATCCAAAGGGCAATGGAGAGGGCTATGCTTGGAGTTTCCCTGCGTGATCGAATCAGAAATGAAGAGATCCGCAGGAGAACCAAGGTAACCGACATAGCCTGAAGAATTGCCAAACTTAAGTGGCAGTGGACAGTGGCACATTGCTCGCAGAACAGATGGGCGATGGGGCCGAAAGGTTCGGGAGTGGCAACCACGTACAGGAAGACGTAGCGTTGGAAGGCCTCCCACAAGGTGGACCGACGACCTTGTGAAGGCCTCAGGAACCCGTTGGATGCGAGATGCACAGAACCGGTCGAAGTGGTGGTGCTTGGGGGAGGCCTATGTCCAGCAGTGGACGTCTTTCGGCTGAAATGATGATGAAATATATCTTGCGAAATGTGGTTGTACTATAGGTACACCTCTGCTTGAGACTTCAGGGAATACGGGCTTGATGTTGTGTTGTGTTAGTTCATTGACGGTTCTGGACCGATCTTTTGAACTTATTCGTTCCTTATACACTTTTTGTTTCATAATTACTAGCTTTATTGATAATTTAATGAGCCATTTCATCATCATCATCATCATTTCATCCCGGAATCACCTAAAGTGCATTTTTTTTGTTGACTGTACCTTTAAAATACTTGTAATTTGGGACGAAACACAACTTTAATAGTGATATGGGACGAACTAAGAATTTTTTGGAATGTGGGACATAACTTCGGGACGAACGAAGAATAAACCACTGCTGGATATAGGCTTCTCCTTTCTTCTGCCATACTTCCTAGTTCTGTGCGTCTCTCATCCAGGTGTTTTTTTTATGAGCCATTTAAATACATTGATTTTCTGAAAATTTAAATCCATGCCATATTTGTATACAAGACACCCCCCTGGCACATGACTTCGTTCGAGAAATTTGTTGTTTTCACGGCCCATCATCCCGTCGCATCGCATCGCCCGCGCTGTTACCTAGTTTTCTTTTTTCTCGGCTTCTAAGGGTCATAGCCTAATGTTAAACAGCCTATTGCCTTCCTCAAGAATCGGGCTACCAAATGCCAAAAGAATTCGTAAAATCCGACTAGTAGTTCCAGAGATTCGCGCGTTCAAACAAACAAACTTTTCACCTTTATTATTACTACTATACTCGTAGATATAGATAAGACTGGTAAAAAATACACTCAACTAAATATTGGATTTCAATATTGAATACTTATATTTGTAGTTATAAGTACCTACGCCTCCATATTGTCGGCACTCTCAAAGCGTAACAGAAGCCTATAAAGTACGGCGGCACATATTGATTCGAAATTCAAATTGAAATTTGAATCTGGCCGTTGATTAGAATCGGAATGGGCAGCCGAGCTGTGACTCGAATACATAATCGATTCAAAATCGAATGATTTAATCGCGTATCGATACATTCGTTGAGTCTCGACGTATTGGAATGAACGAATTTGATATTTTGTCATGATTATTCTCGTATGGATTCTCAGTTATAGTATGCTTCTGACGTTTCATAAGTGCCCATGTAGGTTTATGTGAAATAAAATATTTTGATGTGATTTGATTGATTATGTTCTGTTTCTGCGAAAATTTTAACTGTTTTTTTTTTTAACTAAAATGAGTGTGTTATTTCAGTAAAAAAAAAAATATATAAGTAAATGTCCGACTATAACCACCGCGTCCGCGTGGCAATTATAAGTCTGTTATATTTGCATCAAATTAGCTTTAATGATCTAAGGAAAATCGAGAAAATATACCTTAAGGAATCCTTAAATTATTACTTTTTAATGAAATTATTAATAAATTCGAATAAAAATGTGTAAAGCGTAAACAAATACTGAATAATTCATTCCGTCATATAATTTTAATGCATATTTAATGAACAATACTGCAAAGAGATTTTAATAATTGCGAGAAAAATAATAAAAATTTTGTGTCATTACAACATGGATTTTTGTAAACTATCCCTAGGGTTGTTATCCCTGTTTCTTTGATAAAAGTTACTGGTAGTAGTTAACTTGTACGGATAATCGGAATCATTGAATTTAACACTATTTTTAAATCCTCCATCTATATATCATCTAGAAAAAAAAAACCTGTCAAGTGCGAGTCGGACTCGCGCACCTAGGGCTCCGTACAAATTTGCAGGTACCTATGTAAACAGTTTTAATTATTTTTTTTATGTAAATACACGGTTTTCGGATTTTTTCTTTTACTTGTGCTACATGACATTGCTTCTTCCCAAATTTCATGATTATAGGTCAACAGGAAGTACCCTATAGGTTTTGATTCCCTTGCGAGTGTCAAAATATGCGGTATAAACGGGACATAAACGCCCGTATCTTTTGATTGCGTTGACTTAAAGTTTGATTTTTTTACAGCTTCAAGGTATAGCAGGTCTGAGTATTTGATATTAATTTCAACTTGATAACTCCACGCGTTCCTGTGGAAAAAGGTCTTTATTGACAGACAGACAGACGGATAACGAAGTGATTTTTATAGGGGTTCCGTTTCTCCTTTTGAAGTACTGAACCCTAAAAAATCAGCTGTTCCCTATATTTATGTTCGTATAACTCGTCAAAATGTAGGGAACAGCTGATTTTTTTTCGCGATTTCAGGTTTTAATTCGATTTTTGATTTGATTTGATTTCAATATAACTATATACACTAGATACTAAAATAAAAGACTAACTAACCTACTATACAACTAAATAAAAAATAAAAAAAAACCAAAGGACACTTAGGCGTCGAAGTACTCATCCGCATCGCTGTCATCCGGAAACGTGCTCAGAAGACTGGCAGCGTTGCCACGTTAAATGGCAGTGCTAATTCTTTGACCAAAGAACGACCCAGCCCTCTGGTCACGTGAAGTATCGACCAGCCGGCGAGAAATTTCCTTAAAAAGGAGATGATCTTAATATCTTCGTGTGGGAGTCGCAAAGATACTGAAAGCGTTTATTATCATCTTAGACTCCAAGATCGCCTAGCGACAAAGCACACACTTGAACATAAATAATTCATACTAACTACAAGCACCCACTTAGCTAAAGTGCTGTATTATATTACAATAAAGTTATTTTTAATTCCCTTGGGAATATTTATGTAAGAGCTTGACGGCTCCTTAATTCGTTGAGATTAATTTATTACTCATTAGCCTGATGGGAGAAATTTAATGGATCAGATGGAGAAACTGGGGTATCTTTGTCTTGTTAAATGTCGTTTATATAAATGTTATTTGTAGGTTTGTTTTTACTTTGAAAGTAAAATTGTTTCATAAAATAAAATAAATAAAGTAGCCTTTTATTCCTTGCTGTTTGAATTAAAAATAAAAATATTGCATGCAATCATAAGTATACATTTCAATTCATAATATAAGATTGTTTTAATTTTTCTTTGCAATGCCTGTCTTTTACTTGACATAACATAACATAATTAGCCTATAATGTTAACACTGCTGGGACACAGGCCTCCTCTCAGTGAGAGGGAGTGGGCCGTAATCCACCACGCGGGCCCAGTGCGGGTTGGCAGATGTCACATGTCAGATGTGACATCTTATAATTATCACAATAAAAAGTAAATTAAATTATTATTTTACTATTATTAAAGATTAAGCTTATTGGGTATACGGCAGACGTGGCCAGCCCAATCTCACTCCAGCTTAGCGGCTTTTTGAGCAACGTCAGTAAATAATCTGTGTTTTGGATACTTTTTTTTTGACAAACATTCAAAAGTCCAAACTCAAGGTTTACCAACGTGCAATAGAGCGCAGTATTCTAGGCGTCAAATTGACAGACCATATTCGTAACACCACTCTGCGCTCCAAAACACACATACAACATTAAGCTTTAATAAAAAAGACAACACGAAAACCACATCAACAGATATTACGAAAACCGACATCATCTGAAGCACATTAAAATTTCGCCCGCACACCACAACTTGTAATTGGCACCGCAAAAATCCTCGACTCACACGAAGCAAGGTAAAACAGCTTATATAGTTCGCTCAGCTCGTCGGCAGGATTCAATTAATGTCCTGGTAATGAGCGCTCTGGCTTCTAGCCAGCTCTTGACTCTTAAAGATCCGACTTTTTTTTAGATTTTTGCAGTTGTTACGCTGTAATCGCTTCTTTGTTCCATTAAGTCGAAAGTTTCGCAGAGAAACACACTGCTGGGGAATTTTAAACAAGCTAAAACTACCAGGTTTTTACAAAATGTTTTCTATTTAGTATTCTAAACGTGGCTTAACCCAGTTAACCTCGGTCTGTAGCGGCTGAACTCAAAACACCAATATACATCATCCGCTTGGAGCTGGATTTAGAAATATATTGGATTTTCGCGGATTTCTTGGTTCGTTGGATACGGCGCGGTGCATCGACCGGTGGAGTTTTAGTTTGGATAAGATCGCCTAGGAAATCTTACTGCATTATATATGTTTCTTGCTGAAAATATTTTGTCGTTCGAGCAAAATTTTCATAATGCCGTCTATATTTTAGCTCTAAATCATGTCTGAGAATGTTCCTGTTAGTCTCGGAATTGTAAAATTTTAGTGGTAAAAAAAAATATGTTGCGCACAAAACTCATATTAACCACTTCTGTCAACTGCGTAAGTCATATCACTTCAAAATTTCTAGATCAAGTCTTTCAAATTATGAATTCTTCGTAACTCAATTAATACTTTGATGGACGTTTACTTGAACGTGGGTTTAATCCCGGCTTCGGGCTATTGGAAAATAAGTGATATTAAATTTTCCATTAGGAATTTCTCAGTAGCCGCCCACTGTGTCTGGATTTTGCCCCATTGGTTGATGGCACACGAGGAGCTTGTGGCTAAGTATGATGATGATGGGGCTCCCTTTTCCCCACTTAGACTCCCATTTGGTCCGTTGTGCGTGGGATTGTGGCTAAGTAATAACAGCAGCACGAGTCGTTCAATCAGGTAAAGCTACGCTTGCCGCGGTGGATGGGTGACCATCTTTTCATACCAAATTCCCTCCGTGCCTCGGAAGGCACGTTAAGCCGTTGGTTTCTTTTGACAACCAGTCTTACCAATTACCCAGTAACTGGTTTGTGGATGTCAGATCGGCAGTCAATCCATGTAAAATACTGGCATTCAGCTGCATCCGGTTAGACTGGAAGCCGACCACAACATAGTTGGGAAAAGATTAGGTAGATGATGGTGTTGGTTGATGGCACTGGGATCGCCGCCGATTAAAATATAGATCTTAATCATAACTGGCGTGGATGTACAGACGCCAGCATATCAAGCTACTACAATCCGTCAAATTTCTGTAATAGATTTTCAACTTTATATCTAAGGCATAAGGTTCAAAGTTGATTGGGAAAATTTTACAGTTTTGGGTAGCTTGATGTGCTGGCGTCTGTACCATATACTTCTGCCAACCCCTACTACTAAATTTACTTCCTTTGATGAACTATAAACTCCCAACACGAATCCAAGCGAGTGAATATCCTGAGCCAACATAATTACGAGCGCGTCTAGTCACAATAGCTTTCATCTAACTATCCCAAGCAATTACTATAGGTGTCTCTCGTTGCTTTGCTGTGGTCGAGCCATTGTGACGGGAGGAGCGGGTAGACAATATTTTATCAAAAGATAAGGCTAGGGAGGATATGGTTATGGGGTTTCCCGTCGACAGAAAATGACGAAACTTTAATATTAAAAACATTCGTTCCCTATTTTAGTCTTTTAGGGAATGAATTTTTAAAACTCTTCCTTCGTTGTATTTCTATGTAACTTTTCAGAAGAGTTCTTTATACAGTATGTTAACTAACAGAGGGCGTTCCCGTTAACCCGCAATAGTATAGCATCCATACCTACATGCTAAAAAAAAATTAAAATTCGAAAATAAAATGTTTTTATTTTTTTTATATTAAAATATTCACAAAAAATGTTAAATTGATACGTAAAAGAAACACTGTACACGCGTACTTGAAGGACGGCAACGTCGCAATTTATTTATGAATGACGGGCCGCGTGTGCGGCGATCTTTTACGTATCAATTTAACATTTTTATTGAATATTTTAATATAAAAAAAAATAATAACATTTAATTTTATAAATAAATAAATGACAAACAAAGAATGCATATGCATTTTGCATACAAATATTTCCCGCTCCGTCTATCACATAGGCAGGGACACAACGCAGTGCGTCGCATTCTCTCGTGTGATATGTCTCATTGTGACTCGCGACTGAACAGCATTGCATATGGAACTCCTTAATTTCACTGTAATAGTGTACGCGCAGACAAAATGAATAATAAGTACGGCATGTTTGGCAAAGGCTTCGTTATTTGAATCTGTTTTTTAATAGTCGGTGTATTATCTATACTCATCTAAACGAACAATAAAGCTGAAGAGTTTGTTTGTTTGTTTGTTTGATAGCGCTCATCTCTGGAACTACAAGTCAGATTTGATAAATTATTTCTGTATTTGATAGCCCGATTTTCGAGGCAGACTATGAGTTTTTGAACATTACGCTAAGACCCCTAGGAGACGAGCCAAATGAAAAAAAACAAACATACATACATACAGGTCAAACACATAACCCTACTTCTGAGCTTCGCCGCAGTCGGGTAAAAAGAAAGAACGCTAAGCGAAAACGAAATAATAACAAAAGCAGGCGATGCGATGCGACGTGGTGGGTTGGAGGAACAAGAAATTTGACGCGGACGAAGTCGCGGGCAGCAACTAGTTATTGGTAAAAGAGTGGACAGGTACTTTTTTGCCCTGTCTTCTTCATAAAAAATATTTCTTGGAACTGGTAACCTATCAGCCTAATTGACAATCTATTAGTACCTACTTTATGGTTAAATCTAGGGCCCTATTTTATAAAGCTGACAATCCGACAAGTCCGACATATGTCAAAAAGTGACAATTCGACAATTTTTCTGTTTTATAAAACTTACAGGCGACAAAATTGTCATGGTGGAAAATTCACAAATATGTCGGATTGTCGCGACATTTTTGTGAATTTTCCACCATGACATCATTTTTCTGTTTCATAAAACTTTTTGAGCGACAGGTGACAGGTGACAATTTGTCGTGAAAAACTTGTCAAATCTGCTTTATTAAACAGAAAATTGTCATGACATATTGACATATTTGTAGAATTGTCCGACAATTCTGACAGGAGCGTTACTCTCTGTCGCGAAATCATATTTTGAATTTTGAAAGTGTAAGAAAGTGTTAATAAAAGATTTATTACAAAAAATGGTACTTACATCGATCAGTGAGAGTAGTTATAATGAATACTTGGAACAAATACAAACGAGGAGGCAACGACGATCACTTAAAAGCAGAATCAATTTCTCCTTCTCAATTACTGATTTCTGCTTTAATTAAAGAAAAAAAATAATTTTAAACAAAATTATTTGCAAATAATTATGTCAAGTCTATATACTTACCTAATTTTCACGACAATCCGACAATTGTCACCAACAATTGTCAGAAATAATTTGACTGTGGTTTTTTGACATATGTCGAGTTTTATGAAACGCGTTTTTAAATGACAAATATGTCATGATTTAGCCTGTCTATATTTGACATATTTGTTACTTTTATTAAACAGCCTAACCGCGACAATTCTACAATTTTGTCATTTTTTTACATATATGTCGAATTGTCAGCTTCATAAAACAGGGCCCAGGTTGAAGTTGAAAACATGCGACAAATCGAAATTGGAGATTGCACTCATCATTATCAACAACTGTTACTATGGGACCAAACCTGAAAACGCGAAAAAAAATCAGCTGAAAAAAATCAGTTCCCTACATTTTGACGAGTTATACGAACATAAATGTAGGGAACAGCTGATTTTTTTTCGTGATTTCAGTAATACTATTCTGTAAAAATCTCACCGTGAAAACTTAGGTGAAGTGAGCTTAAAGTGAGCTGTCAATAGTGTCAGTCCCTAGCATCAGGTGGAATGACAGCTCACTTTAAGTTCACTTCACCTAAGTTATCACGGTGATCTTTTTACAGAATAGCACCGCAGGTTTTGTCCCATGGAAAAAGTTGTTCATAATGATGAGTACAATCTCCCATTTCGATTTGTCGCATGATTTCAATTTCAACCTGTTGTATAAATATTAAAAAATAAATATAATGCTGTTCATTGATATACGCATCACTTAGGAATAGCTAGACCGATTTGGCAATTTTTTTTATTATAAGATATTTATAATAGTCCAAGTTAGGGTTTTGTAGAAAGAAAAATTGAAAAACTTTCCCGAAATATTTTCAAATTCGGGAAAAACTGAACGTCCTTTTTTCTATGGGATTTTTGCATGAATTATTGAAATTTGGACAGGACAGCGTCTGTCGGGTCAGCTAGTACTGAATAAAACAAATAAATGATTTTAATTATGAGTTTACATGGAATGAAGATGAAGTCGTATTTATCTCTTGCATTCTCCAGTCTATCAACAAAGTCCATGAAACTGAAATCCAGTTTGTTTAAAAACGTATGATTTTGAGATTTAAGAATATAAAAAGAAATGTCTGGTAGTAGTTTAAGTGAGCCCCTGATAGCAATGCAAAGGATTTTCTGCCATAAACGAGCTATGCACAAAGGATTTGCTGTTATCATAAAGAAAAAGCTTTCCCCAACAAAAGTACTAATTCAACTAATAAAGATAACAGTAAAAAACAATTGCCAAAGTCATTCACAATTAAAAAACAAAACACGGTTTTCTACAAATTCTACTCTTGGGAGTCAAATTCTTCGGAACTCCTACCTCCTTTAGGAACCCTTAGACAAAGTTGAGGATGAACGTGAAAAATATCGTTGTTAATCTTAAAGTTTGGGGGGATATCACGCGGGGGACTTGATGGCACAACAATATATAAATATAGGTACAGAAGGTCAACTCTATACAACGAATGAACGCATGCATACGTAGATAATATTTAAATTCATGTTTCCATTTGATGTTATTTCCACTCAAACAAATATCAAATGAGACAAAGGGTTGATTTCAGAATTGAATTGATTGGCCTTATTGAAATAGTAACTTAAAAAAAAACTGCGGAACTGTCTGTGTGCGTTTTAAAGTTGTTTTTCCAAAATCATACTTGTTTACATGTTTGGAAACTAAATTGCGAACGCAGTATATGTAACACAGTTCTTTCACAATTATTTTATCATACATGCGCGTCAATTTGTCCGTGCACCTGTATTTGCTCGCTTACCGGTATTTGGTACCGTCTGCGGTAGAGAAAACTGAGTAGATATACGGTAATATTACTGTTCACACCAAAGCGGGTTTCACGCTCTAGCCGCAGAACTTGATACTAAATACCTGAGCGAAAGCCGCGCGGTATGCACCTCTAACCACAGCAGCAGCGAATACCGCTCAGGTCGCTCTAGCCGCGGAACTTGATACTAAATACCTGAGCGAAAGCCGCGCGGTATGCACCTCTAACCACAGCAGCAGCGAATACCGCTCAGGTCGCTCTAGCCGCGGAACTTGATACTAAATACCTGAGCGAAAGCCGCGCGGTATATACCTCTAACAACAGCGGGACCGAATACCGCTTAGGTTTGAATAGACCTTTATAGATCCAGCCTTCTGTGCATGTCTTTTCTATGTACGTACATGCTGTGATGGTGACTGAATGAACAAGTTGGGGGGATGAGTATTATCTGTAGAGTATGTCATTAAATGTTTGCAGTGTGGGTAGTCAGATATTGTGCGCGGGAGATAAGTGGTGGAGTTTATGGGGCGCGAGGTTTTATATCGTATGCTTAGTATGTTTCTTGTGGCGTGTTTTGTGTGGAAGATTGTTGCGTTTATGTGTTTTCTACGATTTGTGTGTTTTACAATGTGTTAAGACAACAAACAGGAAGAATATCATCTAAACTACATTAACGCTGGCTTATTCATTCACAAACTTAATTATACATAATGTTTTAGCTGAATTGTAACTGTGAAGTTAGGTACGGTCACCAGAGGAGATAAGTAACCAGAACAGACCATTCATTCATCAAATATTTAATTCAAATACATCCATCGGTTTCTTACTAAACTTCAACTATATCCGACGACACTGGTTAGGTACTTATCTCTTTTGGTGACTGTACCTACCTACTTTAAACTAAACAAAGAAGTATAAAATAATAATAAGTCACTTGGATGAATTTAATAGTCAACCATAGACTAGAAAAATCAATAAATTCTTATGTAAAATCAAATTCAACGCATTTGTTTTTGAAACGATTTTCAGGTACTTTTGAAATAACGATTTCAAAATTGGCAAAATGTGGGTATATTATAGGTACAGTGACGAGCATAAGTATGTATACACTTGGCTTTATTCAAAGGTGATTTTCTCCTTTATTTTTGAATGAAATTTTATGTTATTGCGAACATAGTATTTTCGAACCCATAGGCTTATATAAAGTGTCGTATTTCAACGTTGCATTCGTTATTTCAAGGAAAAATCTCAATTGAAAGTTGCCAAGTGTTGACATATTAGTGCTCGTGACTGTACACCTCTACCCAACCCTTCAGAGAAACAAAGCGTGAAAGGTGTGTTATGTTATGTATTATAATAAGGCGTTAAAAAATTAACCCGACAAACTTTAAGAGGTGCTTTAGACCATCGAACTGAACAACTTTCACTATGGGACCAACTCTGAAATCACGAAAAAAAATCTGTTGTTTAATACAAAAGTTCAATACTTACTTGACCAAAATGTATGAAACAGCTGATTTTTTATTCGTGATTTCAGAGTTGGTCCCATAGTGAAATTTGTCCAGTTCGATGGTCTAAAGCACCTTTTAAAGTTTGTTGGGTTAATTTTTTAACACTTTGTATATAGATAACATAAGTTTCTTAATGAAAACGTTCCATCCATGCGGGAAGCTGAACAGGACCGAAGTCCCTAAGCTGTCTCAGATAAGTGGAGTTTCGAACTACGCTACACGGCTACATCGTACGTTATAACACTAGTGTGAGTTATAATAGGTTACGGTGTATTGGGATTTAAATGACATCAGTGTAATTATAAGTTCTTCTTTAGTACGTGCTCGAGATTAGACAAGAGAGAGCTTAGACAAAGTGACATTTTATCAGCGATAGCGATGATGGAAAAGACAAAAATGTATGTGAAGGATAAGGAGCTCTTAAATCAATCTAGGACAACGATACAAGGTTTTTCCAGATTCGGAACTAACGCCGCCATTTTCTGAGACTATTTCACAAATGTTTACCAACAACGGCCCCTGTCAATGTCATTTAGGCGCCAAGACACCTGTAGTACTTTACATACAATTTTTTTTTGAAGTGAAAACTTCTTTAGCGGCGTTGTACACTTTTTTTGTAATGGGTAAAAAATGTTAAACTCGCGTCGGGACACGTGACCTGCTCGAAAATTCGTAAGACGAATGGAGAGTAGACAGCCGGCGCGGCGTAGGAGCTCTCTTTCTATGGCGCGGCGAAAATGTATAACCGACACCGCTTCGGATGTGTTCGGCTGTCCTCGAGATGTACTCGGTTTTAATGTATATCCGATAATTATGTCAGTGAATGATGGCAAAGTTTGTGTTTTGTTTTCACTTCTGTCGGCACTCCCGGAGTGCCACTGTTTTTTTTTTTTTTTACTAGCCTGCGCTGTCCTACTCACCAAAAAAAGCAAAGCAAAGGCCTCCCTTCACTCCTTCCATCTTTCGTGAACCCGCGCGTTGATTTTTCGTCCATTATTTGGATTGACATAAGTTATTTCAATTAAGCTGGAAAGTTAAAATTCTGTGTGGTTTTGAAAAAATGGTTGATACGGCATAGTTTTTATTCTGTCGGCGAATTTCTGAACAAAAAACCTTGTCACCACTTCAGAAATGCATTGTACAGACGCCAGCACATCAAGCTACCCGAAACTGTTAAATTTTTCCAGTCAACTTTGAACCTAATGCTTTAGCGATAAAGTTGAAAATCTATTAAAGAATTTTGACAGATTGTAGTAACATCCAATATCCACTTACCCAAGTTTCGCAAATCAACTAAATAAAGTAATAAGTATAAATAAATGACAACTTATTTCCCAAAGTTCTTTTCCCGCTTCGGATCTCCGCCATCTTCTTTTTTACGCAATATTCTGAGGAGCCCATCCTGTTGCCAATATAAAAAAATATGTTGCAATATAATTGAACATTCAAGAGCAACACTGGTGCGGAAATAATAGAAATAATCAAGGCTTCTCTCGCTTTGTATGCAAATAAGCAATCCGCCACGGGCAAGAGAGCTTCGACAAATTCCCAGAAAACAACATTTTCTAACAAAGACTAGTTGGAATTAGAGGGTATTTGTTGTGCCTGCCGGGGTAGCGGGATTGTCCGAAAGGGTTACCGCTGCCCCGGAACATAAAGGGCTAAGGAAGGAACACGGGTGGGTTTTAGTCAGTATAAGTCTGACACTCCCGTTCGCTCCACCCAGAGCGCGGGGGGGGGGCTTTTGATGATATCCCATCCACAAAAAAAAGGGTATTTGTCGCGCTGATTTAGGTGTTTAGTGGCTGTAGTTCGTATAGAAACATTTTGCCATACAATAGCAGTGAATGTCGTATGTTTTGTATAGGTTAAACAATAAACATACATAATGTTGAGTCGTCTTTAAAGATTTTATGTCGATTAAGATGAAATTATATTAAAAGGCACATTGAAAGAAAGAAAAGACAAAGCCATTGCCATTGGCTATTGCGAATAGGTTTTATGACTAACAAAATATGATACTACAGTGCGACAGTCGAGAGAATGCGTGTTTTGCGAATTTGACCTTTATTAGCTACTACAATTGTCGCACTAACTGGTGTCGGGACGCATTCTCTCGGCGGCCGGACTGTAGGTATCTTATTAAGTCTTTAAAGCTGTCTTCTGACTGACTGAAAGTTTAATCTGCCTATAACTCTGTGGTATCAACACCGAGTGTGTGCTGTTGACAGTACCTCTACATAAGTTCTAACTCATTTTAATTATAAATTATGTCGATTTATTCCGGTCTGATCCTCTGAGCCCCCCTCCACCCCCCCTCCTCGTTCCCCTGCTAGTTCGTCTTCTGTTTTACACTTTGTTTTATTCACTTTATGCTAGGTTACTCTTTTTGACAGGTAAGTACAGTCAATAGAAAATAAACGGTTCATGTTTTACAAAATTAAATAAAGATTTTTTTTTATGTCCGTGCTATTCTGTAAATTACTTTAAACCAACGACCATACACTTTAAACGAACACTTTTTACACGTTATTTTTTTTTAAATAGTTAAATGAGACCGCATGAGCCTCTCAGAGACTCTACACTCATAGGCACAAAACTAACCCAGCCCTTTCAGTAGTTCTGTCCCATTTTTCTCGATAATCTCTGCCCTCTCAGCGCAAGGTGAAGCACTATGAGATTACTCGTGTTAAAATAAAACCACTATCAGTTTTACGTGACACAAATAACAAATCGTTTATGTTAACTAACTCCAGGAGCCTTCTGCTAGGTTTTATTTCTGTACATAATTAAAGTCTTGAGTAAACACTCTTAAGATTTTGTAGGGAATGATAATTTTTGATTGAGGAGTATGCGGATTATCCATACTAATATCATAAATTTCGAAAGCGCGTCTGTCTGTCTGTTACCTCTTCACGCTTAAACCGCTGAACCGATTTAGATGAAATTTGGTACAGAGATAGTTTTCAAACTATCTCTGTACCAAACAATCGTATGTCCTTTACCGGGATTCATCCCGGTAAAGGACATATGATTGTTTTTATCCCGATATTCCTACGGGATCGACACTTATGCGGGTGAAACCACGGGGCGCAGCTAGTCTTCTATAAATAAGCCATAACAATAATTCATTACCCTATCAGATTCAGTTAAATTTCGTTTATTATTTGCCTTCATTACGCATGGTTTCCACCAGTAAGAATTTTCAGGAGCCTTTCCTTGCGTAATCGGTTTCTTTTTCAGTGAAATATTATTTCTGAGGTTCCTCAATCTCTCACTGCCCTGAATCTGTCTGAATGTCTACATCTGTCTGTATGTGACATTCCTTATATAAGGTCACATTAAAATAGATGGAAAAACTTTTAGAAATCATTCAGACCACCAAAATAAGGACGATGGTAAAAAAATATATAAGGAAAAAGCATTAGATACTTAAAATAAAAATAATCAGCTAACGAATATACACTAATATGCCGGCAATTTATTATTTTAGGTCATAATAAAATCACTTTAATCAGTTTTTTTTGCTTGGATACCTTTGGTTAGACGTACTGAGCACTGTGATAAAATTTGTCCATCTATTTTAATGGGACCCTGTATTTGGTTCAACATAAAGTATTCCTACAAACAAGACCGCATATTTGTTTAATAAATGGTATTAAAATGCAAAGACCCGTTGCTTTTCCAAGAACATAGTAAAGTGCATTTTGCACTCAACTAACATCATGTATCACATTCATACGCGGCTGTAATTTTTCAACTGAACACATATAATCTTGAGAAACACATTCTCATAACATCGCTCCAAGCGTGCTAATGCAACGAATGTCCTGAAAGCAAGTAGGGCGTGTCAATAAGAATGCATATACCACAGATAAATTAAGAATGGAGTTACTGCTCAAAATACCATGTTCTACGCTAATCTGCATGGTTCTATAGAGGTATGTGGAACAAGGTGTAAAGTTCACTCATCCTCTAGAGAAAAGTGAGGATTCTCCAACTAGACAGATGTCGTATCTGGTGGGCTACTGCCCGATGATTGATGCAGGGACGTTGTATATATGCTAGTTGCGCGGTAAACTCTGCTTGCGCGATGCAGGATTTTGCGTGGCGTCAGTGTGCTGCGTAGTAAGCATCTGGCGATGTAGATGTCGCCACAGTCCTCACATAATCTGAACAAGACCTACCTAACAACCTACCTATGAGTACCTGGAAGACAAATTGTAATCTAATGACATTTTTCATATATTTCAATAATTGGTAATAATCGAATTGTTTTATTTACCTCTGAGGTCATTTCAGTGTTTCCTCTCAGAGTAGTCAGATACGAAACACCGACATCATCTACTTTAAAAAATAGTTTTGAGGTGTGAACGTTTTTGTAAAGACGCCAGCACATCAAGCTACTCGAAACTGTCAAATTTTCCCTATCAAGCTTGAGCCTTATGCTTTAGCGATAAAGTTGAAAATCTATTAAAGAAATTTGTCAGGTTGTAGTAGCTTGATGTGCTGGCGTCTGTACAAACCTTCTTACAGAAATAAAATCATTTATCATTTAAAAACTTACCCACACAACCACTACGAACCAAGCATTATGACGCAGTACCACTAAAGTATGGGTTTCTTATGAAAGTGTAGCCGCTACATATCGGTCGCTGGATAATTATAATGGAAATGACAACATCGTTATATGACCCGTCATGAGAGTGACACTATCGCTACAGTACCCTAATTGCGTAGGTAACACACTATTGATCTCAATCTGAATCATTTTGAAGGATATTGCTGATCCATTGCTTCATATGTTCGAAAAATGCGTCTTCTCAACAACGTAAATAACGCAATGTATGTTGTTGAACTGTCAAAATGAAACCCATTGCTACTGATAGTGCGTTACGTTTACCCCGCAGGGCGGCTGTGTGCGTCATACAGTGCCAACGCTTTTCACGCTCTTACGGCCATTATGAGGGATAACACACCTTTCTTAGAGACCCAAGCTTAGCCGACCAATGCTGAAGGCAGCTCTGAATTTATGAGGTGCGTGACGGTGATTTTACAAAGATATTCGTGAATTGTCACTCTGTCCTTACATTATCCGTGTCTTCAGCTATTCTAGACGTGCCCACTGCATATTTTAAAGCGTTAAAGACAAGCCAAGTCGACCGCAATTACAAAGTACGACTTGTAGACTTGTATTTCAGCACTTTGTTACGGAGATGCACTCCTTCTCTTTACTGAAGTGTTGAAACATTTATTTTATTATTGTTGCAGTTTGTTGTCTATATAAATACATATTATAAATTCGAAAGTAACTGTGTTCTATGTGCTTGTATGTTCCCTTTTCACACCAAAAAGACTACTGAACCGATCGTTATGAAATTGTCATATAGGTATGTGACCTAGAGATGGCCATAAGGTAGATACTTTTCATCCTGGATATGTGTGTTAAAAATGATATTTATTGAATTAATACTAAAAATAACAAAATTAAATCCTAACTTAACTAAAACTATACAGAAACTAAAATATAGCGTCGAAAAATTCATCCGTTAAAAATTATGTAATAAAAAATACACGCAGACGAGTTGTGGGTAATAGCTAGTTTTATGTAATCCTGGGTACGAAAACATACTTTGCCCAGCAGTGGGACAGTAAAGGCTAATCAGAAAAAAAATCAAGATTATTGAACAATTATTAATAACAAGTGTTTTGAACAAAGTTACGGGTCAAATACCTAATAGTTAATTTATACAGAAATCAATGTTAAGAAAACCAAAATATAATATTTTCCGAAGCAGGTAATATATAGAAAACTTAAGCACCCCTCTTAAAGCAAAACTAACTAAAATACCGCCAGAAACTGGCGAAGAACTCACAAAAACTATTTGTTATTAGACGAAGACAAAGAGACTGTTTCTCTAAAGTACAAAAAGTACAAGAAGAACTTAAAGAGCGTGTTTGTAGTGAACAAGGAGCACTTTTTATTTGTGCCGTGCTCCTAGGAAGCTAGACCTTTAGTACTAGGCAGCGTACTGAAAAACCTTACTATTTGTTTGAAGCAACGCTGGCACAAAAACTTATAGAATACTCGTATATAGGGTGACTGGTAATTAGTGACCTATACCTAAACACGTGATTGTACTCATGATTACAAACAACTATTACTATGGGACTAAACCTGAAATCGCGAAAAAAAAATCTGCTGTTCAGTACATTTTGACCAGTTAGGGGAACACAAACGACTAAACAGCAGATTTTTTTGTGTAAAATTGGTCGGCGTATTCATATGGGACTTGTTTTCCTCACCTATCATGTGCAGATAGACCAAAAAACTCGCAGTGTGTTTCCATACCACCACAAACTGTATTAAAACGTTAAAAGATGCAAAAATAAAACACGTTTTCGGATGATCCCTGTATGGAGACCCCCTGTGAATTTGAAACAATATTTTTTATTATTATTGGCTACAGTAGTAGCCATAGTTACACATATTCTGTATTCAACTAGCTAGCTACTACGGTTTTCAAAATCGACACAATTCGTACCCCAAGCCCCAAAACACAGACTGTTTAGTTTGGGGCTCACTGGCAAATAATAAATTGTAATCTAGCTGTAGGTAATATTTCAAGCTACTGGCTAAGTAATAACAGCCGCACGGGTCGATCGATCAGGTTAAGCTACGCTTGCCGCGGTTTGTCTGTGGATGGGTGACCATATTTACATACCAAGACCCCTCCGTGCCCCGGAAAGCACGCTAAGCCGTTGGTCCCGGCTGTCATTCGTGGATCTTTGACAGTCGTTACGGGTAGTCAGAAGCCCGTAACTGGGTTGTGGAGGTCAGATAGGCAGTCGCTCCATGTAAAATACTAGTATTCAGCTGCATCCGGTTAGACTGGAAGCCGACCCCAACATAGTTGGGAAAAGGCTAGGCAGATGATGACATGTGATAACTTAGGTGAAGTGAGCTTGGAGTGAGCTGTCAATAGTGTAAATCCCTAGCATCAGGTTGAATGACAGCTCAATTAAAGCTCACTACACGTAGGTTTTCACGGTGAGATTTTTATAGAACAGAGGGGTAATTCTCGTAATAGATCGTTCACAGTCTGATCTCAGTCTCAATCTGTCAAAAATGCCTCTAATTTCCCTACATTTTGACAAGTTTTGACATTTGTTTGTCGCTGAGATGAGACTGCGACTAGATTTAGAACATTTTAAATTACGAGAATTGGTCTTCAGAATGGCTGCTTACTGTATTACCTGAACAATAAAATCTTTTCTATTTTTATTTCAAACATACAGATGGACAAATAAACGACGTAGGCTTAGTAATAAGGTCCTGTTAGCACTAAGTATGCAGCAAACTAATTGCGTAACATACTATCAATCTGAATCATTTTGAAGGATATTGCTAATCCATTGGTTCATATGTTCGAAAAATGTGTCGGCTCAACAATGTGAATAATGCAATGAATGTGGTTGAACTGTCAAAATAAAACCCATTGGTACTGATAGTATGTTACGGAATTAAATAAAGGGGTACAGCATACTTACTACAGAACATCATCATAATAGTGAAAACATGCCAGAATTCATCTCGAATCCGTAGTAGCGGTAAATACGCTGCCTCCGAACAAAAGTGTTGTTTCTATTGAGTTTTATTTTTTGACAAATAAACGTTGAGTGTCTTTTCCTTGGCTTCGTCCAAATTATTTATTATAGTGAAAAGTAAGAGTTATTCATTTCTGCATTTTTTCTGAGCGCTCTTGTTTAAAAAGAGTAACGAGCGCGTTTTCTAAACAGAAGAAATATAAATAAATAAGCATGGCTTTCGATGTATCCTAATGGGTATTAAAATACGAGTTATTTTAGCTTGGCAAAAGCAAACGCTTTTTAGTTATTCAACGTTCCATTATGTGTTTTATTACACTTACATAGGTTTTATTTTACAGATAGCCATGTAACAAACCTTAATATAATCGGCCTATAATGTTCTTTATGTTCCCACTGCTGGGACACAGGCCTCCTCTCTTTTTGCGGGGGAGGTGTCTGAAATCCACCACGCGCGCCCAATGCGGGTTGGTAGATGTTACACGCCCTTTAAGTTTTGGTTCTAGGATATACTGGTTTCCTCACGATGTTTTCCTTCACCGTTTTGAGAGCAGCGGTGATGAAATAAACCTTACAGAACACCATTTGAACTTTTCACTTAATGCTGACCCCAAGATAGTTAGGAAAAGAATAGGCAGATGATGATCAAAACGTTTTCTTTTAGTCTGCTACAGCCGTCTTTTTAAGGTCGTTGTTCAATCTAGCTTAGGTGTAACAAACAGATTACTTCAATATGAGTTGTTTCGCGCGAAATCTGCCTTTAGTTTTTCATTCATTTGTTATTAAAAACCGATCCCAGAATAGTTAGGAAGGCTTGGCTGATAATGATGAAGCTTTACGAATAGAAAACGAAAACTCCTTAAAAAATAAAACAAAAGAACCTACAACACGCCAGGAAAAAACAGCACAATTATAATAAAAACGTTACAAAAGGGAAAGTGTTACCAACAAAGAAGAACTGTCTCATCTCACATTTGCAATTCAAGGATGTTTCAAAGTTGCCTAATTGATTGTTTCGGGGACCCCTAAGCCGGCTTTTAGCTAAAAAACGAAGGGAATGGAAAAAACGGTGAGATGCGAACGGAGACACGAACCGGGGGTTCCGTGTCTTAAGAATCAACAACGCGGAGTGAGAGTAGGGAAATAAACAAAAATAAGGAGTAACTGTGAGTGCGAATGAGAACAGTGGTGGCTCAGTGGTAACGGCCGCGAATTAAGACTTGTAGGTACTAGGTTTGGACCCAGACAGGCGCTTTACTTTGTGTCGGACGCCGGGCGCCGTCAGTTGGGGCTGGTCGTCACTTAGCTGCCTCGGCTTATTTTTAATTCTTTTTTTTGTTGTTTTTTTACTATTTGCTGTACTCTAGACGCTTTTAATGCGTACGTCTTTTTTTTACATCGTTCTCACATATATTTATAAATTCAACATAAATGATGTAACTAATATTTTTGTAAAAATATAATTTAAAAGAGTGTCCAAGGAGTTTCTTGCCAACGGGCAAGAACACACTTGATACTCTTTTAAATTGGACTTAATATGGAGAAGAACGCTTCTCCATAGGTACCTACTACGTGTTGGAATGGGCAACTACCTTCATATTTTCTGACTGACCGACTACTTTACAATTCAAAAGTGCCTGTAAATGGTTTAATTGAAATAAATGCTTTGAGTTTGAGTTTGTAAATTATTTCTTCACTACTGCTCTCAAAACGGTCAAGGAAAACATCGTGAGGAAACCGGCATGTCCTGGAACCAAAAATTCGAAGACATGTGACATCTACCAACCCACACTGGGGCCGAGTGGTGTATTACGGCCCACTCTCACTCACCTGGGGAGGCCTATATCCCAGCAATGGGAACATGACATGGCTGATTATGCTTATGCTTAAGGAGTAACTATGTGACGATAGGTTGTTTTTTTGACAACTTTTCTCGAATTTAGAGTCATTTACTAGTAGCACAGTGGTAATTTCAGACTAAGTACTAAATATAATTTACTAGATGACCCCACAAACGTTGCCGTGTCCAAATTTCAATTCCTGTAGAAAATAACGGTTTAAGTTTTTTTTCCGAATTGTCCAAGTTTCTGGGCATTTTTTTACAATTTTTCTCCCCTAAAATTCTTATTTGAATTTTGAAGAACGTTTAACAACAAACATTTGCGAAACCGGTCCAGCCGTTATGAAGTGGCGCGCTTACTAACGAACAAAATTGAATTTTTATTATAATAATTTATAGATTATCGCCCTGACCGTATCCCAATTATTTTATGTCGGCGCAGCAAGTTTTCATTTCCATCTCTATTAGCTGTCATGTAAGTAGTCACCCCCTTTTTAGCTATCATCTTTCACACAGTCCAATCTTGGTTTCCTTCACCCCTACCAAAGAATTGAAAGCTTAACACGCTTTTTCACTTACCTACAAGGAAACCAAGACTCCGGTTCGTAACACGAAACGCCGTGTATCGTTCTCCTAACATTCGGCAAGGGAAATCGAATTGGAAATCCGAAATGTAGAATCTGTGTAGAACAGATTCCTCTCCTAAAATTCAATGAAATTCGGCCTAATACTGCTTCATGGCCCCTTGTTGGTACGTCGGAATATGCTTTGCTAGAAAGCATAACATTACATCAGGACGGTATTCCCCACCATATAGGAAGTACCTACGCATCGTTCTTAGTGTTCTTATAAGTACATAATTATTATTTTATCTATGCGTGTGTATCAAATAGCTTGGAGATAATTATTTAGTCTGTGTTGACGCGTCCTGCTAAAGGGTCCAGGCAGGGGTCAATTTCATGTTCAAAAAAATCCAACGAAACTTTGTCTGACCCTCTGATCGAACCCAGGATCGATCAGAATAGCAGAAGCGCTTGTGACCACTGTACAAATTGCATAAAGCGATGTAAGTACCCATATAGTATTAAGATACAGTGGTAGTTAATATTTCTGGTTGCATTTACGAGTGAACACACTAAAGGACATCCGAGGCACTCTGTTTATTCAGCAAACCTCAGATAATGACGCAGCTACAGCCTCTAATCTTTCGACCATGATCTTTTCTCGTATGACGTGCTTCGAAAGAGTGAAGTTACTACTTTATAAGCACACAAAAATGATGCCTATCTGCTCAATTTAAGTTATCAAAGACTCTATCTTAATTAGAGTGGTATTCACAATCAGCACTCTCAAACTTCGAAGTTTAAGCCGCAGAAATTAAACGAAAAGAAACTAACCCCATTCTCATTTAACAAAAGAAACTTTGAACTAGTTCAGACAAGAGTCACTAAGCATCTATAGATCTCATTCCGTTCCGACGTCTCAAAGAGGATCCCTAAAGAACTTTTTCAATCAACCGGCTACTATGTCTTACGGCAATCGGTATTAACTTAATTTGAAAGGTGATGGCATCGAAATAGCTTATTGACCCATCTATCCTTTGTTTATTGTTCGCAGTTTTCTCCCTTTTTTCGTCCTTCGACGCTGTCAAAAGAAATAAGTTTTTCGGAGTCTGTTGGAGTTACGTCACTATTTTGCTGGATACGATATTTGATGCGCTTGGTGCAAATACGTGTTGTATTTAGATTAAACATTCTCTGAATACAATACTGTTTTAGAAAATTCAATTTATTTGATAAACTAATTATTTCCACGAGTTATGCTACACAGAGAATGAACATAAAAGAAATTCTAAATTGTGAATTTCTGTGAAATAAAATATGTGCAAGCTTTTTATCATTATTCATTCTTGCTTACCTACTCTTTTATCCATATTTATAGTAAAAAGTGTATCTTCGATTTATTTTCTCTTTCTCAGTATCTGTACAATTTTGATCGTTAAGGCTCCCGCAGACAGGCGCGACAAGATAGTGCGATGCGATTTTGGTAGAGCAATTTCCATAAAGTTTTCATAGAAATTGTTCTGAAGGGGCTTGTGGCTAAGTAATAACAACCGCTCGCATCGATCGATCAGGTTAAGCTACGCTTGCCGCAGTTGGTCCGTGGATGGGCCACGATGAAGATGGCCAAGACCCCTCCGTGCCTCGGATTGGTCCCGGCTGTTTTTCATAGATCTTTAGGTCTTCTGACGACCAGTAACAACTGCTTCTGCACGAAAGTCTGACAACCAGTCTTACCAAGGGGCATCGTATTACCCGGTAACTGGGTTATGGAGGTCAGATAGGCAATCGCTCCCTTTAAAATACTGGTATTCAGCTGCATCTGGTTAGACTGGAAGCCGACCCCAACATAGTTGGGAAAAGGCAGGCAGATGATGTTTCATAGAAATTGATATACTAGCGTTTGCGAGGGTCTGTCTGGGAGCCTTGAATATTTTTTGCGACAATCGTTTCAAGACATAAATAACTACTTAGATACAGGTCTGCTTTTGAAAAAACCTAGGACCGCTTTTCCACATACCTACCTGCAAGAAAACTTCCTTTAGGAATTGCCAACAATATGCCTGATCACTGACCACATAGAAAACATTTTATTAAAATGCGGCCTCAAAAAAAGAATACCTTAGGCAACCAAGAAAAACCTTTCTAACAATAACAAAAAGTACTCACATTGTACGGAAACCGCATAATAAAACTCAAAGAACACAGAAACTCGAAAAAAAACAGTTGAAAATACAACACAGTATCCTATCCTACTAATATTATAGACGCGAAAGTTTGTGAGGATGGATGGATGTTTGTTACTCTTTCACGCAAAAATTACTCAACGGATTGCGATGAAATTTGGCACACAGATAGTTTATAACCTGTATTAACACATAGAAAGAAAGAAAGAAAAAGTATTCATTGCGACTCGTACAGGAAGATCACAAACTAAACTAAACAAAGTAAAAAATAAAAAATCAAGTTATAAAATAAAAAAAAAAGTAACAAAAAGAAAAATGAACCAGAAAATCCTATACGAGGCCAAAAGGCTCCTATCTTACTTTTTATCCTGGTAGTACGTTCCCGTGGGATAATTTCCGACTCCCATGCGAGCGAAGCCGCTGGCAACAGCTAGTAGAAAATAATTTTGCTTCGTCACAACAGGACGCGTTGGTAACGCTAAAAAGATTCGGTTCATGAATAAGCTATGTAAATGCTGTTCTTTGTCTAATCAGCGAGGAAACTAAAAAGAAACCTAGGCGAAACAAATGAAGATGTCTTTTTGTTCGTTTGTTTTTAAGGTTGTAATTAGCGTGGCAATGCTTGAGCGATGCGCGTCATTGAGGTTAGTCATGGAAAATTTAAGATCATGGTACACATATCAACTCGGAAAGGGATCGTCACCGTATCGCCTTTCGCCTCAACGTCAAACAGGCGTCAACCTAACGTAAGCATGTAACCAAAGCGGATCAGCAGCTCCGGTACGGCGACTCGGCTACGGCTAGGCGACGTTTGCGGCTCGCCGACCGCTGGTTGATGGTGCTGCAGGCAGGCCGCGGGAGGGGTGAGAGGGGCAAGGTTGGACGAAGAGACGTAAGCTCGGGTACGGAGAAACGTAAGCGCGGGGACGACGAGCAGTAAGCGCGGGAACTGCAAGTTGACCACGCACCGCACCGCGGTTCGTGAGCTTGTCCCGAGGTGAGGCGGTTACGTTACGATTCCGATTAGTGTACGTTGCAGTAGGGAGTTTCATACAAAGAATACTGAATGGCTCGAGTTGATACGGTGACGATCGTTTAGAAGGTGGTACCAAGTGTGAAAACTGTTGAATTTCACAGAGAGCATTTTATAAGCGAGTAGACAGTGTGATATTTTCTTTGGGCGTGCTCTGACGGCAATGTACGAAATCTGGCAAAGTCAAAAGGCTAGAACCGAGCCTTAATTTTTGCCTCAATTAAAAATGTATACTGCTAGCTCTGCCCGGGCTTAAAGCAGATTTATTCCGGTCTGAACCCCTCCACTCCCCCCCTTCCTCCCCCTCCCCCCCCCCCTTCCTCGACCCCCTGCTAGTTCGTCTTCTGTTTTAAACTTTGTCTTATCCACTTTATGCTAGGTTACTCTGCAACCATGAAACCTTCTCTATGATAAAAAACATATGATGTGCCAACTTGCATCGTATTCGGTCAAACGATGTTGGAGTTTGACATCCTCATATACATTGTCAAATTAAATTAGTTGGCGAAACTCCATAGACGTTATAGGTCGGTACCTAAACACAATAAAATAAAAATTTGTTAATTATTTGTTTGGAGTCAACGACCGCTGTTAGTAACATGAAGTAAGAGTCGTGTTACCCATAAAGTCTGTGAAGATATCAAGTAGCTACACAACCAGCTGTTGTCGATCCCAAAAATTAAATTCATCATATTTTTTTTTTTTTTTTATATGTTGATTATCGACACCCATCTCGTCGACCGTACGACCTAAAGAAGGTGGCTGGGACAGACTGGTACGGAAGGCGGAGGACAGGTTGTCGTCGCGCAGCCTGGGAGAGGCATATGTCCAGCAGATGACTACAATAGACTGAGTTGATTGACCCATCACGTCTGCGAAGTTTCACTAGCTCATTTAATTTAACCCTGTATACCAACATCTATTTTTAAATATAACATTGTTGACAGTCAAAAAACTCTCATATTGTAAATGACCCCTCAATCGTACATTTTACACCAACCGCATTAAAAAATAGGTTACATATTTATACGGGGACAGTCGCCACCTGATAATTGAAGATTTAACCAATTTAAAAGAAACTGGGAGGTTTCAATTAACGAGCGGGCATTCTTTAGCCCACTAATTGAGCACCCAAGCATAAAGCTGCTTCTTCATCAAAGGAGGAATCTAAAAACATAAGTAATTAAATAAAAAGGAACCTTTCATAATTTTAATTACGTTGCAATTAAGGGCACACCGTTAATGTGGAAGGTGATGCTTAGAAGGCTTATTACTCAACTGAGCTCCCATCATTCATTCATTCATTTTGACTGACATCATTCAGCCAAATAACGGCCTTTGCTAGACATAGGTCTTAACGTAGCACCACCACAGCGACCGGTCTTGTGCCTCCCGCCTCTAACGAATCCCCGAGACACTTACAAGATGGTCGGTTTACCTTGTAAGCAATTACAGTCAACAAAAGACATAAGAAACCGATGGATGTTCTCGAATAAAATTTTATTTTATTAATAGAAAACAAACAGCTCATTTATCAAATTAAATTTCAGTCGACAACATCCATCAGTTTCTTACTAAACTTCAACTATATCCGACGATCCTGCATACTTATCTCTTTTGTTGATTGTACACTCAGGTGTACAGTTACTTAGACTTAGACTTTAGAATCTAATATCACTAGTATGCACTGAACAAACGTGGTGATTCTTGAAGCAATTCCCCGGTCAATGGACAAAAATTGGCATACCTACTTATCAATATCCTTAGGTACTGATCCTTCGGTCGCAAGCAAAACTGCGGAGCGTGGTCTTGATTCCCAAGACGGGAAATAATTAAATGTTCTTGCGTTTTTCAAACAGCTACTTCTTAGTAGCAGCCACGCCTGGATTAGTCAAAGTCAAGTCATTTATTTCAAATAAGCACACTAAAGGCACTTTTGAACGTCAAAAATTACAATTAAACGAAATTGATTCTAGTCGCCCCTTCCAAAAGGTAGTTTTCGTATGAAGTAGTGCCCGGGTGATGGCCATATTCTCACCTCTTTCTATATGGAACTTAAAAATATTTGACGAAAATGTAGATGAAGGCTATAATATACCTCTGCCAAGTACCTACCCCTTTTGGTAATACAGCTGGTGTGAAGTAATTTTTAGGTCCTTGATAGAGATCTATGCGAACTTGGACTTCTGTCTATATACTCTTATGTCGTATCATTACAGTTTACATTTTAATGTCTAGATCCAAGATGGCGGCCGCCTATTCATTTATACATTAGTTAATTGCTTTTAGAGCACTTTGTACTACCGGTATTTAAGCCAGGTAGATAACGTGAAAAGATTCTCGTTCTAAATAATATGGTCTTTTAAATTTAAGACTTTGTTGCTTATATTTTAAAACAGGCTGAAGCTATCTACTTGTGCCTTTAAAAGGGCTTTGGGAGGGTCGATCTATAAGTTTAGCTATGCTAGCTATGGACAAAATTACACTAGTTCCGTAGTTTATATTATATACTACACTAATAATAAAGATGAAGAGTTTGTTTCTCTGGAACTGCCAGTCAGATTTGAAAAAAATAATTTATAGCATTTTATAGCCCAAATCTTGAGGAAGTCAGTATATCGCTTTATGAAGCCCTCGATATATAACATCACGCTACGACCATTAGGAGATGAGCAAGAAGAAAAAAGAAATATATATCGAAATGCGATTATTAGAATATGTGTAGCAACCAAAGAAGATCAGAAAGCGCTCTTCCTCTCTCATACTTATTTAAAACTAGCTGACCCAGCGAATTTCGTACTGGCTAAGAATATGAATTATCTTCGTAGATTTTTTTTCGTGAATTTTTCCCATGTTTTAGTGGCCGAAGAAAAATCCAACAAATCAAAGATCATAAAAATCGGTCCAGCCATTCTTGAGTTATAAATGGTGTAACTAACCCGACTTTGTTTTATATACAGGATGCCCCGTAAGTCAACGTCAAGCCGGAATCGGATAATAGGCCAAGTCATAATAGTTATCAGAAAAATATTTAAAAAAATCTGTTGTGTATTTTTTAAATTATTGGCATTTAAATGTCACGTTTTGCCCAACCAAATATTCAAAATTAATACTTTGCCGAACTATGACTGACTGTACTGAAATAAAAATTACTATGCGAGTTTGGCAAGTAACATATTAAAAGTTGGCGCATAAAAGTATTCCTAAATTTTTTTATTTTTTTTATTCCAAAGATTTTTTTAAATATTTTTCTGATAACTATTATGACTTGGCCTATTACCCGATTCCGGCTTGACGTTGACTTACGGGGCACATTGTATATAGATTTTGCTGTGCCCGACAGGGTCCATAATTGATTCTATTGTTTTATACTTACCACTTCGAGTATACATTATGGATACAATAAAGATTGAATGTAATTGAAGATACGTTTACAAACAAATGTGAATATATACCTAAATCCAACATAGTATCAAGGTAGGCTTATGTACTCTACTTAACGTTACCAGGTAGCATATGGCAACACTAACGTAAACAGGGGCGATCAAGTAAAGTGTTGCCATACAACACGTCATGCAGTAGGTAATGTTAGTACACTATAACGTTTACGATCTCGTTCCGGTCTATTACCTACATAATATGTACCTGCACTGGTTGCTAATAGGCTCTAGTTAGCAAAGAAAATAGGTAGAATATATCGTCTGGTATTTTTTTAACCGACTTCAAAAAAGGAGGTTCTGTATTCGACCCGTATGTATGTATGTTTGTTTCTTCTTCACGCACAAACGGCTGAACAGATTTGGATGATATTTGGTACACAGATGTCTATAACCAGGATTAACACATAAGTATAATACTTTTTATCTCGATATTCCCACGGGATCGACCCTTATGCGGGTGAAACCGCGGGGCGCAGCTAGTAAATAATATTTTTTGGTTTTATTAGTGTGCATGCGCTTATAGGTATAGGATAGGGCTCGCCTCTATTAGGGCAAGTCTTTTGTCATGACCGGGAAAAGATCTCCACTATGGACTACTATTGAGGAATTCTTGATGGAAAACCCCAATGCACTTTTCCCGAATAAAAATGATAAAATTAAAATGGACGAGGCTGGCCCAGAAAGACATGGCGAGATGACCTGGACGCGTACCGCTAGGGCTAATTCGAGGTGGCTCGGGAAAAGAGTTCCTGGAAGGACTTGGCGCTGGCTTTTGACCAGCAGTGGGACAAAATAGGCTAATAAAAAAAACGAACGTAAAACTGTAATTTTGATGACTTGTTCTGATAAGGTAAACATTTTTCTTCACAAAGATATTGATAGATTTGCTACTTGTCAAAATACCAAGCATTTCTTTGAAGAAAATTTGTTAACTTACAGTTCAAGTTCTTTATTTATATTTACATAATTTAAAAAGCTAACAGTATTAAAATAATAATATTTACAAGTATATAAAAAAGAGAGGACATAATCAAAGGGCATCAAAAAATTCTTCCTCTTCGCTGTCAACAGAAAAAGTGCCCAAAAAGCTGGCAGCATTGCCACGTTATATTACAATATTGATACTGGCAGTAGGGTTCAAGTTCTAAGAATAACTAATTTATCTTAACTAGATTGACAATTAACTTAACACAACCAATTAATTGAGAATTTATTGTTCAATTCGAGGACAAATGCTCTGGAACCCATTAATAGGCCCATCAAAGTTAGTCATACGGAGGTCGGTTGTCATGGTGACGTTAACGAGACTATTTCGCCTGCTAATAGCTCGGACATACTCCGTTAGCTTGAATACTCGGTTAGGGTATAGGTAGATGGTATGAGAAGATGTTACTTGTCGAGTAATTATGCTTAAGTCGAACTGTCATTAACAATAGTTGATTGTTATACAAGGGGCTAAAATTACCCATTATATACGAGGTAGTTTTACTCTGAGGGAGTAAATAGAAACCGAGTTATCTCGAGTCTTTATTCATGATTATTCTATTTATGAATAAAGACTTTTTCTTTTTTGTAGGCTCGTTGATAACAGACAAAAATAAAAAAATAAAACTTTTTCCCCTAGAAGTAAATATGCTATTTTTTTCCTCGCTCTGGTACGCTACAATTGCGGTCTTTTTGAGCAAGAGGAGTGAAAAAGTTATTGTTGAACAGTTAGTGGCAAAAGTTTGGTTAATGCATGTACAGCACCCTAATTGCGTAACAATCTCAATCTGAATCATTTTGAAGCATATTGCTAATCAATTGCTTCATATGTTCGAAAAATGTGTCTGCTCAACAACGTAAATAACGCAATGAATGTTGTTGAATTGTAACGATGAAAACCATTGCTACTGATAGATAATCTGGCGGGCAACTGCCCGATGACAGTTGCCCGCCAGATTATCTATCTATCATGTCGGGCCGTTGTGTCTATGCTAGTTGCGCGGTAAACTCTGCTTGCGAGATGCAGGATTTTCGTGGCGTCAAATATCGCTACAGTACATTAATATTAAACTTAAATTACTTAGATATATTAAACAAAATATCTTGATGTTTTGTCAAGTTGTAAAAGCCGTTCGAAGCGGGGGCGAGTCGCCAGTATAATAGGTATATGCTAATATACTGCGGACATGAACCCACCTGTTTTGCCCTCATTACCGAATATTCCTCTAAATATTGTCTATCTAATACTATGGCCTGAGGGAAACCCGTGTTCAGTTTAATAGTAACTGTTCTGTGTGTTTTCACAAACATGCGAACCGTGAGAGAGGTATTAATTTAGAAAGCTTCCACACATCGTATGGTAAGCAGATTACCCTTACATTCATCATTATAAATTCCTGTCCTTGTCCCACACTTTAGTTTAAATTAAAGTTTTTGAACAGGTTCGACTGTTTAGGATATCGTTTCTATCCCTAATAGTCACGAATGAAAGGAAATGAAATTATGAAATGACATGAAATTATGAAACGAACTTAAATGATGAAATGAAGTAAAACAAAATGAAATGAGGAAAGAAAAATGATTTATTATTTTAACAAGTAAACCTAAACAACTTGTTTTTTTTTATCCTTTATTAAAACGAACCAGGTTCTTACAATCTAGCCTATAAGACTAATAAGCAATTTTAATCTAACTCAATTTTTTACGTGATAATTATTTTAAAATTTAGAAGTGTTGATTGTACTTTATACAAGTCCGTTCTACTTTCTTAGTCTGTTATGATAATGTAAACACTTTGTTTATGTGTTATTATGTTTGTCATTGGCACTATTTTTTCTACAACTTGTGATTGGAGCCTCATTTTAAGCAGATAAGCTTGTGTTAGGGGACTGCTCTTCCATATCTAAAATAAATATATTTTACTTGTTTTATACAAATGTAGGTAAAGGAAATAATATCTAATATAAAAAATGCCATACTTATTATGTAACAGTTATTTTAACTCGCTGAGTCTTATTGGTATTACGGGATACCACAATGATTAATAATAAAAAGGTACAGTCGCACTTGCAACCATGAGACCAGTGGGCCAGGCAGTTAAGGGGACTACATGACCTAAAGCGCGGTCACTGTCGGACTGCATAAGAAAAGAAAGAGAAGCGCGATGACACAAGCTAGTAATTTATTACAAAATATGAAACAATTTATCTATTTACAAAAAATATATTCTTTAGACAAAAAAATTAAAACACTAGTGCTTTAATATGTCGCTTGTAGAATAATCTGACAAAAAATCAGAATGATTGTATGTATATTAAGTATGGTTTTTATTGTAAAAAAAAAGTGTTTAGAGGTATCTTCATGATTTTTTTCTATCGTATCAAATTAGTTGTATTATGTTTTCAACACATACACGACATATGCTAGGTAGACCTAGCATAAATCCTGAAGAATATCATATATTTTTCTTATTTTGTTTACTGTAGTCGATCATATACTTCATTGCATCTAAAACTTGCGTTTTTTGCGTTTAGGTCATGTAATCCCCTTAAAGTCAGTCTGGTATACCTAATACCAGACTGATAAAGATAATACTTATAACACGTAACACCGGCGCCACACGTTGCCGCCAACGCTCGTACCAACGTTGGTCGGTTAATTTCGTGAGGCGTCCACACGTTGGCTATCATACCAGTCCTGTCCCGTCAGAGCCAACGTGAAGATGTCCAATACTGAAATCGAAATTGCTCTAAGCGCTATTATAGTACTGAGTCCCAATTATAATTTATATTTGTTACTAAAAAAAAAAAGAAAAAGCCACGTCAAAGAAAATGGTGGATGACGACACATCATAAAACACGGAATGCGTGTTGCAACAGGACTGAGCAAAGCGCCAACATGTGGACGGATCGCGAACGTTGGCGCAGATTCCTTTGATAAACCGACACGCCTCGGCCAACTCCCAACACTCGTCCCAATGTTGGTGCGAATGCTATTTTCTAGATCCACACAGCGTTGGGACCGACGTTGGGGCCAACGTGTGGAGCCGGCCTAAATGTGTAACTCAAGTCCCAACAAACGACGATGCAGCAATATGGCCGCGTTTCAACAATACATTCCCACTTAGATTTAAGATGCGGTTTAATTGTTTGTTACCCCGTTCAAAATTCTACTCTAATTAATTTAGTTTAATTATACGAGTTAACGATGCGAGCTTAATGTCTTGTTTTATTGCTATCTAACAAGTAGGAGTCTTGTAAAAGATATGAGAGAAAAGCATTTGTTTATGTCATAATTTTATTCCTAGAATCTTGGGTAAAATATGAGCTGGCTAATATTTCATAATTTTAACTTGTCTAAGGTATCTAATACGGTCAGGAACATTAATTATTTATCATATTCACTACGTTAATTTGTCGTGGTATAGCGATTTCATTCAACTCTCAAAGAATTACAACTGTTGTAATTTGAATATACGCACAATTTAAGTTGGTATTTTTGATAAATAATTCATTCTCCCTGACTTTATAACAAGTATAAAACCAAAAGTCTTACTCAAATCGCTAATAGAATCTTGAGCAGTTGTATTTAAAATCTATCAACCAAATAAGAAAGGTATTTTCTTTTAAATCCCCACTAGCATTCTTATCTAGTATAATTGATACCGAAATTATTATATTCGTATACCTATTTATCAGTTGGGGGCGCGTTCTCGTCTAACCAGACGCCGCTTAGTACCAGTATTTTACATGGAGTGACTGCCTATCTTACCTCCACATTATAGTCCTCTTCACCGTATCCGGCGACAGCGACCCCGACTACTTCTCTTTCCTTTCATGAGCTCTCTGATGACTAGCAAAACCAAATTTGGTCTTCAAAACCCGGTGATACCGTATACAGAAGAGCTTATCAGCATTGTGTTACCCACACGATACCCCTTGGTAAGACTGGTTATATACAAAAGAGCTGATCAGCATTGTGTTACCCACACGATACCCCTTGGTAAGACTGGTTATATACAGAAGAGCTGATCAGCATTGTGTTACCCACACGATACCCCTTGGTAAGACTGGTTATATACAGAAGAGCTGATCAGCATTGTGTTACCCACACGATACCCCTTGGTAAGACTGGTTATATACAGAAGAGCTGATCAGCATTGTGTTACCCACACGATACCCCTTGGTAAGACTGGTTATACACAGAAGAGCTGATCAGCATTGTGTTACCCACACGATACCCCTTGGTAAGACTGGTTATATACAGAAGAGCTGATCAGCATTGTGTTACCCACACGATACCCCTTGGTAAGACTGGTTATATATAGAAGAGCTGATCAGCATTGTGTTACCTACACGATACCCCTTGGTAAGACTGGTTATAGGACTTTTGGGCTGTCGACTACTCGTAACGGCTGTCAAAGATCTACTACTAATGACAGCCGGTACCACCGTCTCAACGTCTTGCTTTCCGAGGCACGGAAGGCCTCGATATTATTGGATGGTCAAATAGTCGCGAACTGACCACGGCGGCATGAACTTTCAATCGACCCGGGTGTTATTATTTAGCCACGAGCCCCGAAATGCTTCCAAAAGGTGATCTATTTGTTAAATTTGACACATAACTATAATCGGCTTATAACTTTCCCACTCATGGGACACAGACCTTCTGTCTGTGAGAGGGAGTGGGCCGTAATCAACCACGCGGGCGCAAGGTGTGTTGGTGGATGTCACATGTCTTCGAATTTTTGCTTCTAAAACATGCTGGTTTCCTAACGATGTTTTCTTTCACAATTTTGGCATGGCACACTATAAAGCACTTGTGATAAGGATTTTTTTTTAAGTGAAAACTTCTTTAGGCGCGTTGGGCATTTTTTCAGATGGGAAAAAACCATTGAACTCACGACACTGTTACCGTAACCGACACCAAATAAATATTTCGAAATATTTCCTGACGTTTCAAAAAATACATACGTAATTGTTCAAGTTTTCACTTTTGTCGGCACTCCCGGAGTGCCACTATTTTTTCTAATTAAAAAGTGTTTTAATACTTATTTTTTTTCATAATTTAGATGAGTACTTACTTATCCTGTCATCTACTAAGTAAAGATTAAATGAACGTCTCTCAAATTAAATATTAAAGCACATCAACATTATTTTGCTTTTCAGAGATATTAATTTAAATGAAATGTAAGTTGATTTTCAAAAGTCAGAGATTTTAATGAAAAGCAAAATTATGTCGCTGAAGATAAATAAAATATTATGCAAAGCATTTAAATGCTGTAATGGAAAATATATTTCAATGACTTAAAGATGATTTTAATATCGGCTCAGATATTGGTAAAAGCTTTGCGCGCTGTTTTAGTAAGTTTTATTAGTATTACTATTTAATTAAAATAAATCAATGCGAGATTACCTGGACGCGTACCGCGCGGGCTGGTTCTAGGTGGCGCAGGAAAAGAGTTCTTGGAGGATTTGGGAAGCCTTTGTCCAGCAGTGGTACAGTACAGGCTAGCCAAAAAATAACAATAATTTCGTCGAAATAAGTCTCTGCTAAATATCGAATCAGATAGACATAGACAGATTCCAGATTTACATTTTGAATGGTAATGTTCGTTATCTTCTTATGTCCAATTCTCGTAATTAAAAACGTTTGAAATCAGTCGCAATCTAATCTCAGCGACCATCAATGTGAAAATTTGAAAATTAGAGGTTTGAGACTGTAGCGGTATCTACAGCGCCACATGCGAACAACGCGTCATACTGATGTCACGCAAAATCCTGCATCTCGCAAGCAGAGTTTACCGCGCAACTAGCATAGATACAATGGCCTGAAATGAATCATTGGGCAGTTGCCCGCCAGACACGACACCCGTCTGGTCGAAGGATCCTCCCTTTACATAGAGTATGAGTGAACTTTACACTCTGTTCCTCATTCCTCTATAAGACTAAGATTTGAATGCGAATGTTCTTAAAAATACGGGAATTTCCCTTCTGCATAAAACAGGTAGGTGCTGTAGGTTTGAACCCAGACAGGTGCTTTACTTTGTGTAAATTATTTCATCACCACTGCTCTCAAAACGGTGAAGGATAACATCGTAAGGAAACCCGCATGTGCTATAACCAAAAATTCGAAGACATGTGACATCTACCAATTCGCACTGGCTCCGCGTCGTGGATTGCCCACTTCCTCTCACTGAGAGGAGGCCTGCTGGGCAGCTAACGTGGCAAACCTATCCATGCACATTCGAGGTAGCAGTGCACGATCGACTTAAGGGGCTTACAGAACCTAAACGCAAAAAACGCAAGTTTTAGGAACAATTAAAGTATTTATGATCGACTACAGTAAACAAAATCAAAAAGATATATGATATTCTTCAGGAAATATCCTAGTTACATAGTGTTTTGAAAACATAATACAACTTATTTATTACGATAGAAAAAAATTATGAAGATACCTATAAAAACTTTCTTTTTACAATAAAAACAATACTAATATACAGTACAGTAGTGCAGTACAGTAGTGCACAGTAGATGGTAATGTTCAGGATTGCACCTACCACTGTTTGTCTCTGCATCACCCTAAGGTTGACTGGTAGAAAATGCCTATGGCATTAAGTCCGCCTCTGTACATTTGTGCTTAAAGTATTAAATAAATAAATAAATATACATACAATCATTATGATTTTTTGGAAGATTATTCTACAAGCAACATACTAAAACTCTAGTGTTTTAATTTTTTATTCCAAACAATAGATTTTTCGTAAATAGATAATTGCTTCATATTTTGCAATAAATTACCAGCGTCGTGTCATCGCGCTTCTCTTTCTTTTCTATGCAGTCCGACAGTGACCGCGCTTAAGGTCATGTAGTCCCTTTAACACACCGAAATTAAATGAATTTAGGTACAGTTACAAGCACAAATATTTATGTACACTGAGCAAAATCCTAAAGCGATTTTTTCGTGGAATGTCGATTGATGTGTCCCAGCAGTGGGAATGTTATAGGCTGATTGATTATGCTTATATCTGCATTCCTCTTGCACCTCTCGTATGTCATGCTGTATCCAACTTTTGACCTAGTAACGATAACCTCTTCAGACTTACATTATGATAACTATCTATAAGAACTTCCATTCAGCTACAACTAAAAAAAAAAAAAAAAACATGAAAAAAAAAAGAATATAAAAAAAAAAAAGAAAAAAAAAAAAAAAACATGAATCATGAATTTTAAAAGAATTCATGTCATCCACGAAAAAAGAAAGATATAAGACGGCCATCTTAGCCCGAGAATACACGACCAGCAAACAAACAAACAGACAGACCCCAACACTATTGTAAATAACCCTTCTCGTGTCATGTTACCCCAACTAAAGCCAGAACACACGCCGTGTCTAACAAACACAGCAACCGCAGCGCCAAGACGCGAGCTGTCAATGTGTACCTGCCTCATAATTTGCATGGTTAGACTTCAATGCTGCCGCGACTCAAAGACGATACTAGTACCTACGTCCTGTAGTGGTGTGGTCTAAGGAGAAAAAAAAATGTCTTTGATTTGTAATGTCGTAAACAGTTGGGTTTCTATCTTTAATGTAAAAATTTCGTGTTTCCTATAGGTACAATTTATACAAAAATTGCCCAGACCGTAGCAATTTTACAGTAGGTACAGGGTTCGCTGATTTAAAGTAAAAACCGAGATTGGGTTGTTTTTGATGGTATTGAATACACAAAAAAATTAGTTTGTCTCTGCGTCACCCAAAGGTTGACTGGCAGAAAATGCCTATGGTATTAAGTCCGCCTTTGTACATTTTTAAAGTATTAAAAAATTAACCTTACAAACTTTAAGAGGTGCTTTAGACCATCGAATTGAACAACTTTCACTATGGAACCAACTCTGAAATCACGAAAAAAAATCAGCTGTATCATACATTTTGGTCAAGTAGGTATTGTACTTTTGTATTAAACAGCTGATTTTTTTTAACACCTTAAGGTTAATTTTTTAACACCTTTTAATTGATAAAATGCATAATTCTTTGTAAATTAATGTTGGTAAAAGTTCATTCATCCCAAAAATGTGTTCTTACTTAAATATATAATACAAATAGTTTTATTTTAATAGCTTTCGTGTCTAAAAGAGAAGAATTTCATTAAAGCTTTGAGAGGCCGAATATCCTTTGTGCTCACTAGTTCCTTTAGCAGTTCCTATGGCCTACAAGCTTCACAAATATTTATTCAAATCATCTCATATTTGCTTTGTCATTTGAAAATTAATAATATTTGCATAAACAAAGCCGACATTACACAATAGTATTAAACAAACGACAAGTTTCATGACAATTCAATTTAAATTCAATGCGCATTACTCGGAATTGTAAGCCTAGCCTAATTTAATATTGATGATCGTATTGTAATTACTGGTTGAACGTGCTACTGCACTCTGTATGCGTAAGCTATTGTAATTATTAAATTGTAAGAGCAGTGGTGGTCCAGAGGTAAAGGCCGCGACTTACGATTTGTAGGTCGTAGGTTCGAACCGCGACAGGCGCTTTACTTTGTGTAAATTATTTCATCACCACTGCTCTCAAACCGGTGAAGGAAAACATCGTGAAGAAACCGGCATGTCCTAGAACCAAAAATTCGAAGGTTTGTGACATCTACCAACCCGTGCTGGACCTGCGTGGTGGATTACGGCCCACTCCCTATCACCGAAAGAAGACCTGTGACCCAGCAATGGAGAACGCCGCCTAGTTTTCGATCACCCTCCCACCGGAGTCTGGCGTCAAGCAGCCTGCTGTGTTTCGTCGATACGTGGGAGTTCCAGTGCCTTAGGCATCTTCTGAGCACGCTCGTTCTATCATAGACCTCATCCATCGCTTTCCATCAAGCGTGATCGAGGCCAAGAGCGGGCCCATCAAGCAATAAAATAAAAAAAAACATCATAGGCTCAACATCAATGCAATGTAATGTCATACTATATATCGGCTATGGGACCCAATCTCAACGGAGACTAGCCTTCGGCGCGGGAGATAATATAATAGTGCACAAGTGTGTGCGCAGATACAGGAGCACTCATTCGGGGATGAATTACTCTGATAGTCCGATGGGCCGGCATTCCGACACGACCGGAGAGAGATCAGGCGCAGGACCAACGGCGCCACGTGCGCACCGAGCCACTGGGGTATAACACCGCTTACTTCCAAACTCCGGGCTGTTACTGAGAAATTTCTAATGGAAAAACCCAATAACATTTTACCCGACGTGGGAATCGAACCCAAGACTCCACGCTCAGCAAACGTGACCACGAGACCAATTTTATTGAAATAAGATAAAATACAAAATAGTACCTATTACAAGCAAATTTCATAGCAAAGCGCTGACATATTTATTTTTCTCGTCACCTGTACTAAGTTTTTTTTTTTAATGTCTATTCAGTTTTATAGACTAAAGTAATATTAATGACAGTGACCAGTGGGGTAATTGCGTAACACACTAACAGTAGCAATGAGTTTCATTTTGACAGCTCAACAATATTCATTGCGTTATTTAGGTACGTTGTTGAGCAGGCAAATGTTTCGAACATAAATGAAGCAATGGATTAGCAATATCCTTCAAAATCATACAGACTCTGATAGAAAGCATGTTACGCAATTAGGGTGATTTAATACTTTTCTGTATCTATGGCTTTACTGTCCCAGTCTTTTTTTAATATTTATTTATCTTTATAAAAAATGAGGGGATAATTGCCTCCAGATAATACCCCTCAGGCTCTTCTTCGATCACATACTACTTATGTAACTCGAGAAGGTACCAAAACACATGCGCGCTTACGGAACCAAAAACCCTAACTATAAAATCGAACCCGCTAGCTGCTATAACTTGGACCAGAACCCACACACTACTCGAAACACAATGCACGGTCTCCTTGTACCGCAAAGGATCCTAGCCACTCGTTACCAAGTTTTTATTCATCCATTTGTGCATGTCTCCCCGTCTCCCCTCTTCGGTCACAATCAGTTAGAAGACTTCTCGTTATTTTCTTTGTGACAAAGAGTAGTTGGGGGTCATTAGGAATATGGAATAATTTCCTTGAGAAATATTTTTGTGGTGTGATTTTTCTTTTCGTTTATTGCAATATTTTTGTTGAGCTTTTTAATTTGTTTACAAAGGGATTTCTTTTATGCTATTAATTATTCTTTTAATAATTTCGAATAACCTAATAAAAACGGAAAATACATTGATATTAAATAAAAGAGTTTTCCGGGAAATATTATATATATTATAAACGGTGGCGTGTGTGTTGGATCATTTGGCTCCCTTCAAAATGGTTGAGCTGAATGGTGCTGATCTATGCGTCATGTTCGTGAACGGGCGCCGTCAGTTGGGGCTGGTCATCACTCGGCTGCCTCGGCTTATTTTTATTCTTAATTATTTTATTTTTGGATTGTTGTTTTTTTTTTTAATATTTACTATTTGCTGTACTCTGGACGCTTTTAACGCATACGTCTTTTTTTACATCGTTCTCACATATTATTATTATAAATTCAACATTAATGATGTAATTAATATTTTTGTAAAAATATAATTTAAAAGAGTGTCCATGGAGTTTCTTGCCCGTTCTTCTCCATAGGTACCTACGCTTTGGAATGGGCAACTAGCTTCATTTTATTTTTGACTGACCGACTTCTTGACAATTCAAAAGTGCCTGTAAATGGTTTAATTGAAATAAATGCTTTGAGTTTGAGTTTGAATAACCTCAATTATTAATGTGCAAATATCGAGCACGTAGGTTCAAATATTTCGAGTACCCATCGTTACGATTTTGAGGTTTTCATAATTTCCGTTATGATTTTCTCCATATTCGCGGTTATCGTGAGAAAAAAAATTCCAGGAAACCAAAAAAAAAATATTCACAAGCTTTTGTAATTTTTTTTTCGCTTATTATTCTCAGTTGTTTTCAAATAGTAGGTAGGTATTTCTACTTTCTTATTATCCCGGCTATTACAAACACCTGCACCGTTCAAACAAAAATTCGCTAGATTTTTATCAACTATTTTCCTTAATTTTTCTCGCCAATTAGCTTACAAAACCAAAGACAATTTATGTCGCTTTGGCGAAGTCATTACTGGGACACAGACCTCCTCCCTATGAGAGGGAATGGGCCATTATCCACCACGCTGGTCCAGTGCGGGTTGGTAGATGTCACATGTCTTCGTATGTTTGGTTCTAGGACATGCCGGTTTCCTCACGATGTTTTCCTTCACCGTTTTGAGAGCAGTGGTGATGAAACAAAATTACACAAAGTAAAGCACCTGTCTGGGTTCGAACCAGCGACCTACAACTCAAGTCGCGGCTGTTATCACTGAGCCACCACTGCTTTTTTATCCGTTTGCTTTAATAAAATAATTATAATATGTACTGCATACGTATCTCTTTTGTTGACTGTACAAGTATATAAAAAGGAGGGGAAATAATCGAGAGCATCAAATTCTAAAACTAAATGAATAAGCTGTTCGACCAAGTGAACGACGAAGTTTACTACCAAAAACTATAGTTTAGTAGAGACTTTGTCATAAAATAGTTACCTTTAAGAATTCCACGAAAATCCTCTGCTTATACTGCAGATTAACTGAGCATAACTGGAATAAAGTTAAGCACTCGAGCACTCTTAAGCATCCGTTTTCACTCATCTATCTAAACAATGTTCGTAAAAATGCTTAAAAGCATAACTTTCTATAGAACGCTCGAGCATTTTTAACGAGCGCAAATATTGCAGCTACGTCGAGGTTCCCAATGGGGCTTCTTTTATAATTTGCGTGGCTTGGAATTAATGGCATAAGATGAAATGTAGTGTTAGACTTTTGATGGACAACGGTGACAATTATACGTTTTAGTTTCGACCTCGACATCGCGGCAGGCCGAGACGAGCTTGACTCCTACAAAAAGGACTGGCTGACTAACAAAAGACAGAATTTTTAGAAAAGGGAGAGGGAGGCCTTTGCTCTGCAATGAGACCGAAGTAGCGGGATTGTCCGAAGTAGCGAGATTGTCCGAAAGGGTTACCGCTACCCCAGAACATAAAGGGCTAAGGAAGGAACACGGGTGGGTTTTAGTCAGTAAGAGTCTGACACTCCCTTCCGCTCCACCCAGAGCGGGAGGGGTCATTTGATGATTTCCCATCCATAAAAAAAAGGGTGAATCACGCGCGCACATGCCGAAAGATACTCACTGTTATACATCGCGGGCTGCTTGGGGGTTTACCTCGATGCCTGGCATATGCGTAGGCACAATTGTGCGTCTATTATTTATTTATTCACAAGGCAACCACAACAGGCAATAATCACATTAAGTACTTGTATTACTAGGTTTTAATTATAGGTTTCGACCAGACTATCACCCAAAGCGTAGTCGCACAACATGACCAGCAACAACAATAATAATGATAACAACTACAGTAAAAAAAATAAAAATAAAACTTAATTGAAAAAATTACAGCTACAAGGTATGAGCGTCTGCCCTCCGACACTTCTGCTTACACAGGGAATGTGCAGGAGACCAAACGCGCCAGATTAAGTACATAATTGCTAATAAGTACATAAATTAAATATTAAAAAGAAAGATTTCGTACATGTCTTTTGAAAGCAGCGGCACGAGAATCGAAGATATCAATACTGGTCTTTAGAAATTTAATTGTAAAGTCTTGTATTAGTATGCATTTGTTTTACATGGAGGTGACATTGAGGTAACGAGCTAAACCGCAACCGCGAGGTGTCGCAGTGAAGCATCTTCAACATGTAATTAACCTAAAGTTACGTTAGTTTCTTAAGAATGTTAAAGCGACCACATGACTCTGACATAACATCTTCTATTATTTCCAATTCCACTGTTTCAATAGCTCAATAAAAACAACAATAAAACACACCTTTATAACTACAGAATGTAACATCCGAACCAACCCTTAAGCGCACATACCGCATACCAAACTCCAACGTCAGCGCGCCTGCAGCGCTCAAGAGAATGCCTCTTTTATATTTCAGACAGTAATGTCAAGCAGCGAATATTCGTGGAGTAATGTGGATCCCACAGATCCCAGACGTCTCGGCGGCTACTGCTAGAGGTGGCATTGTCACCACTTTCCATACGAACCAAGCGTACGTATAGAAACTGACTGCTTTGAAAGCGGTTCGTGACAGAAGTTGTGCGCTCTTTCGGCGCCACGAACTTTTATAGGACTATAAAAGTATGAGGGACAGGGTGTAAAGTTCACTCATCCTCCATAGAAAAGGGAGTATCCATCGACTAGACGGGTGTCGTGTCTGCTGGTGGGCAACTACCCGATGATTGATGTCGGGACGTTGCGTTGTATATATGCTAGTTGCGCGGAAAACTCTGCTTGCGCGATGCAGGATTTTACGTGATACCAGTGTGATGCGTAGTTCGCATGTGGCGGTGTAGACACAGTACTGCCGTTTCTAGACGCTGCTGGCGCGCTGATTCCACACTCTGTGGTGGATCCCTTGGAAATGAGCGCAGGACATCTTAGGAACACACAGACGGGGAAGATGAAAAGCTTTGTGGGGGGGAAAGAAAGATGCCTTTGTTTGGTAGCCTAGTTTTAGAGATGAAGGGTCTTGGAAAAGAGAGGTTGAGGTTTTTTGTAGACCTATTTTGATTGAGATGTCTAGCTAAATAACTCCGTTTAATGGAATAAAAATTGATAGGTACTTAGCTGGTTATATAAGATGCATACTACAAGATGGTTTTCAAGAGTCCTGCTCATGTATCCAAAAACAGGTCGTTTTTCTTAATATAAATACTTCACTAAGTATCAAAACTTTAAAGATAAACTGTAAAAAAAAAAAACATAAAAAAGCAATAATACATAAAGCAAAACATTCCATTCAAATTAATTATCATACGAATATTATAACCAACCCGCACTGCCACCGTGTTTATATGTTTGTTACTTCTTTACGCTCAAACGGCTGGACCAATTTTGATAAAATTGTATGGAGGTAGCTGACACCCTGGATTAACATTATAGGCTACTTTTTCAGGGTGCAGCTAGTCATTTTATAAAATAAGTGAACAAAACCACAGTCAGTATGTCGCATTGGCAAAGTCCCAAGAAATTACGTTTGCTTTAATAAAATTAAATTAATAAGCTTTTCGAGCAAGTCGGGAAGCCAGTGAATTATGTAGGTATGCCTTCTATTATAGAGTCCACCTCAGGGACTGTTATCATCTGTAATCGTACGTTGTATGCATAGCTTAAGAAGCTCGATGAAAAATACGGGAGGAATAATCGGGAGAACGTTTTCTAGGAAGTTCAAGATATTTTAAATTCGAATTTAATTTTTTTAAAGAGTTTAAGGGGGATGCGCTATGGTAGCCCGCGAAATTAAAATTTTCTTACGTTTTTTTGCAATTTACAGGTCAGTGTCAGGTTGTAGGTACCTATGTTGATTAAAATATGATTCGCGACCGTAACAAAATATATGGCTTTAATGAATTATAATCATTTGCATCAGCAATACTACTCCTTGAGTTAGAATTGGCCTCAATTATCATGATTTCGTGAAATAGTCATTCAATAGGGTAATATGAACATAGTTGTATTGATGATTTTTATGATTATAACTCTATAAATAGATATTCGTTATGGCCGTTAATCATATTTCGATCAACAAACAACTTAATACTGAACTACAAATTGCGAAAACGTGAGAATATTTGAATTTCGCGGACTACCCAGACGATAAACGTATTTATTAAAATATATCGTTCCATTTCTGTCAATCGTTGAAAGTTGACAGAAACAAAACCCTCTCGCACAGTATTAAAACATAATGGAGACGGGGATTTCTGGGCCTGATTGTAATAAGTTGAGGTATGGCTTAAAAAAAAGGTTATATTTTTCTATTTCAAAGCGTGAAAAATCAACTCAATTTACAATCTGGAAAATGAGATATCCAATAATTAAGTTGGGGTTACGAAGTAATTGGAATATCGATTCAATTATAATCGATTACCGTTACAGAGTTCATACTATTTAGGAAAATGCTTTCACCAGATGATTAATTCAATTAAAATAATTAAATCTTTACAATTAAAGTATTAAGAGTTTAAACTAATTAAATATCTACATAATTAGGATAAATCAATTCACGTTTACTAATCGATTATTGTATTTTTAACCTGTGCTAACTCCACAGAGTACTTTTTGATAGACTGCTAATTCTGACTCAATCAAAAAGTACTCTGTGCTCTGACTTGACATGCATGACATGACATCGACACTCGTTTCTCAATGAAACAGAAAAAGAAATCTTGGAGAAATAATAGAAAAGTACCCTAGAGTATATTTTCATAGATGAGTTTTTTCAGGAGGAAATGCGGTCGGAGAGACTTTTGAATAAGCCTTAGTAATCGTCTAGTGCGTGTGCGTTTTGACTGTGTTTCCTCCCATACTTTTATTGATATTTTCCTCGACCCCTGCTTTCCTACGGAATTCTAATCTTCCTTCGTGTACGACCCTTGCCTTGCTACTATACCGGACACGGAGAACCCCGCATAAACGTTGAACTTGGACTTGTTATTTTGGATTCTACGAACGACCTACCGATTGGATATTGATTGACACATGGATCGTTGTGTAAATTGTGGCAACCATTTTTTTTTTTAAACCATTTATTTTGACACCGCACACGATCAGTTTGAAAAAAAAATGGGCCCCCCACAATCCTATGGCGACCAAAAGCCGCCATTTTTTTCAATTTTAATGTAGCCAGCGACACTGGTGTGTTCCCAACCAGTCACACTGTAACATGTCACATTGTGACTCGTTGGGAACAATCGGTTAGGTTAGGTTAAAACTGAGACCCCTCTACGCACGAGCCGAGCGAGCGAAGCGAGCGGTGCCGCGGCAGCGGCCGGCGAGTGCCAGAAACGACTTGCGCAAATAGAAAAAAAAGAGCTAAAAAGAGAAAATTGCGATTGTTCCCAACGAGTTACACTGTAACATGTGTGACTCGTTGGGATTTTGGGAACAATCGCAATTTTCTCTTTTTAGCTCTTTTTTTTCTATTTGCGCAAGTCGTTTCTGGCACTCGCCGGCCGCTGCCGCGGCACCGCTCGCTTCGCTCGCTCGGCTCGTGCGTAGAGGGGTCTCAGTTTTAACCTAACCTAACCGATTGTTCCCAACGAGTCACACTGTGACATGTTACAGTGTGACTGGTTGGGAACAAATCGAAACATTCACATGGTTAAGACGAATCGATTGACGTAAGAATCATCAAAATCGGCTTACGCGTTTGGTCTCTAGAACGCTACAGAGGAACAAACATAAATACATACAAATATAAATACGTATACTGATAAACCCATTACCCTACTTCGGCAGTCGGGTAAAAAATGACAATCGCACTTCAAAAATCGGCTGTTAAGTACAGATTATTACGTAACCTCACTTTTCCTAAATCTCTTTTACCTCGGCTCTCAGATTGCCAAAATCTGCAAAATTTTCAGTGATTGTTTTTTAATGTAGTAGCTATCAATTGACACCAATTTCATCTTTTTACATCCAGGCCCAAAATTGTATGAAAGCGTATCCGTCTCCTTTGCATTATTCTCAAAGGTGTGCAAGGCCACATAAACAGCCTTGTTTATAAAAATCTCGCTAAACATAAAGGGAATACCGGAATACCTATTGACATACAAAATTCATTATAGTTAATGCGTTATAGCTTGGCAATAATTATGGACGAGTATGTTTACCTAGGACAAACTGTCCAGTAAGGTTGGTCCATCTTAGGGAAAGAGGTCAGTCGTCGAATCCGACTCGGCTGGGCAGCGTTCGGGAAGCTACGCAATCTCTTCTCGTCCCACATACCGCAGTGTCTCAAGCCGAAAGTCTTGGCTACTGCATGTTGCCTGCGATGACCTATGGCACTGACACGTGGTCGCTCACAATGGGCCTTATTAGAATGTTATAAGTCACCCAAAGAGCAATGGAGACCCTCTTACATTTATTGTCAATTCTACCAAACTATGAACAATTTTGATACCTTAAGGGGCTTACAGGACCTAAACACAAAAATCGCAAGTTTTAGAAACAATAAAAGTATATGATAAACTACAGTAAAAAAACTCAAAAAAATATATGATATTCTTCAGGATAAATGCTAGGAAGATAGTGTGTTGAAAACATAATACAACTTATTTGGTACGATAGAAAAAAATCATGAAGATACCTCTAAAAACTTTTTTTTTACAACAAAGTTCATACTAATATACATACAATCATTATGATTTTTTGTCAGATTATTCTACAAGCAACATACTAAAACTATAGTGTTTTAGTTTTTTTGTCCAAACACTAGATTTTTCGTAAATCGATAATTGCTTCATATTTTGCAATAAATTACCAGCGTTGTGGCATCGCGCTTCTCTTTCTTTTCTATGCAGTCCGACAAAGACCGCGCTTTAGGTCATGTAGTCCTCTTAATGAAAACTGTCGGCCACTTCAAATTGAAACGAATAACTTGCAAACACTTTCATTTATAGAGTTCATACATTCGGCTGGACTGTGCTTACATCAGTCATTGCGGCGCCATTAGTCATGGAATGGCGCAGTAATGACTTAGCTTAAGTTCTTACTTTTTATATGTTTTGTTGTGGGTAGTTTTAAGTATTACTAACACTAGTTTATAAGAACATTGCTACTAACAAAATGGACACCATGGTCTGAAATAAAGTATTTATTATTATTATTTCGTTTATTTATCTATTTACATATTCGGTTATATTTTTAAATATTTCTTAAAGTATAAAAAATAAGTAAAAAAAAAAAACATTTAAAAATATAAAAAAATAGTAGTCCGCCGGTGTCGGGAACAGGGTCCAAGCTACCGGTGGTTAGGGCTCCAGAGACAGGAACCTCCTCACAATGCGAGCCGTATCGAGGAGTACTGCCTTCTGAATCAGGCTCTTGATCCAACCGCCTAACGAAAGCCTCGATAGATGTTCATCGAGGCCTTCGGCCATAAGGCCATTGGCCGATACGACAATCGGCACAATGATAGCCGAGCTCACATTCCACATGTCAACAACCTCGTGTGCTAAGTCAAGATATTTCATTTGTTTCTCTTTCTCAGCTTTCACGAGATTCCCGTCATGTGGAATGGTAACATCGACAATCATTGTGCGGCGCGCTAATCGATCTATCACCACTATATCAGGCTTATTGGCGACAATAGTCCTGTCAGTAATGATAGACCGATCCCAGTACAACGTGACATGGTCATTTTCAAGAACTGGGTCGGGCACATACTTGTAATACGGTACCTCAGAATCCACAAGTTTATATTTCAAAGCAAGTTGCTGGTGAATAATCCTGGCTACTTGGTTATGCCTGTGCAAGTACTCGCCGTTAGCCAGACGAGAACAACCAGAGATAATATGTCTGATAGACTCACCAGGTGGCATGCCCGACACACGTCAACCGTCCCGTCCTTCATAATATGTCTCCGGTAGTTATTCGTCAAGATAACTTCGTCCATAATTGCACAGACAAAACCTTCGGTTTCCCCGAAGAGGTCACCAAAACGTAGCCAGGATACGGACGCTAAGAAATCTACACCGGGCTCATGAAGAGCCCGATAGAAGCGCCCATGAAGCACTTTTTATTATTATTTTTGAATTTATATATCTCGGGACCATGGGGTCCCGGTCCTTTGGAAGGCGTACGAGGGGCCGAAGCCAACTCGCAGAGGCCCCTTAGGAAATTTTAATGAAATGCGGCACCGTCCGACGATTATCCCTGTATGCACTATGCAAGTGCACCCAAGGATAACCCCCGGTTGGTGTAGGACTATTGTAGGATAGGAAAAATAAAAAGTTGGACTATGGGTTTGGGTGGCTGAAGTGGACTGGTTACCAAGAACTATGGAAGAACTATGACCCCTGCCTGATCAATGTTTTATATATACACGGATAAAATGGCAGGGGGTGACTTGCACACTCAATAATGGGCCCCCGGAAACGGTCGCTAGCACATAGTGACGTAGCGACAAGGGGGCAACATGTCCTGAGGTGCTTATGAGGAGTGGAGAGGTACCTATTCCACGGCTATCAGGACAATCCCGGAAGTACGGTCAAGATCCCTACCAGCATCTTACTGGAATACTTCCTTCCTCCGAGCACGTTTGCTCTTGCGAATCTCCACTCAAGCCGGCCAATAAAGGCAAGAATGAGGTGGGAGCTCTGTTCCTCGTCATTTTTCACTCCAGCCGGCCAATAAAGGCAAGCCAGAGGTGAGGAACAAGACTTCTCCCGGGAGATAGGGTCCGTGGGGTCGCTACTGCCCAACAGCTCGCCACATGCTGCCCTGCGGGTTTCTGTATCTCTCTTGGTCTGGCTCCTCACCTTAGACCCATTCCGGAGAGTAAACTCTTTCGGCGCAGGCCCAGAGTTCGGAGCGCGCAAGCCCCACCACGACGTCAACGTAGAGATACGGCGATGGGGTTATTATTATTATTATTATCTGCCTACAAGGAGTTCCAAATTACTCAAACGGTAACTTAGAAAACTAATACATAATATAATACCTATTACATATAATATATAGGTACCTACCCAAGTAAGGCCCTTCAACAATATTGCAAAAGACGCGGCAATCCCTCCAGGCACCCTATTATAGTTGCCAACAATAAAGTATCATCCAGCCCCAACCACGGGGTATGAGCAGATGAAAAGGGTGCCAGAGAATAATTCGGACAAGTTTCGTATTACGAGAGGTATATTTCGGTATTTCTTGCCTTTGTCCCGATAAAGTGATATATTTCGGTGATGAAATATATGTATACGGTATTCTATGGCGGTACAATCTACGTAAAATGGTTGGATTGTATTTGTATTCATATTTATTGGTTCTGTCTAGTATTTGACGAAAGTAGGCGATGTTACTTTGAGAATAGTAATGTAGGCACATTCAGTCACGAAAATATGTATAATTATGTTACTGTAAAAGCCCGAACTGCGGTAAATCTTAGGATTTACCGGTAAATCCTAAGATTTAATAAGTCTCACCGGTAAAAGTCCGAATTGTTCTATAATAATCTTTAATTTCAATCTTTTACCGGCATTCAGTCGGTAAATCCTAGGTTTTACCGCAGACACCGGTAAATGTCCGAAATCAAACATCGAAATACGCTCGAGAGCAATGAATCAGGGTCACATAAAGATAGCTGAAAGTCTCGAAAACTAAGAATGCTGGCTTAATGAAATAAATAAATGTCCCTTAAATGAAAGTAATAAAAAATATGTGTCACTTTGTGTTATAGTCTGTGCTAAATAAATGTATTTTCTTTCTTCTATATTCATAAAAAAATACATGTAAACAACAAAAATTACCAATCTCATCTTATAACAATAATAGAAAAGCAAATTTTTTTTCGACCACTTTAAACTTTTCTTGAGTTTTAGTAGGTACTTTGTATTACCCTCACGTGCTGTCATCACTGCGGGTATGTGGTTTGGCATGCTGTATACCAAGTTTCTTATACGACGTTGGGGAATATTCTCCTATTCCTCTTCGAGCGCAACTTTGAGCTCTTGAAGCGAGATCGGGAAAGGGTTTCGGCGTCTCACACATCGTCCGAGCTCGTCCCTAGCATGCTCGATTGGGTTGAGGTCCGGGCTGCATGCTGGCCACTTCATACAGTTAATGTTCACCCCTTTAATGTAGTCATTCACAATTTCACCAGTATGAGGCCGGGCATTGTCATGCATAAAGATTCACTCCCAAATTGACCATAAATGGACCAACGTATTCCTTTAGGATTTCTTCCACGTATCTTTCGCTAGTCATAGTGCCTGATTTGTGTTATTTTTTCTGCATTTTATTTTCCTAAAGCATGTTAAACATATTGATTAATGACAATAAATTGATAGTAATTTAGAATAAATAATTTTTGATTAGATATTAATTGCATTGTTTTACTCTAAAAACTGGTAAAACCTAAGATTTACCGACTGGGTAAAAGTCAGAAATTGATGATTATTATAGAACAATACGGACTTTTACCGGTGAGACTTGCTAAATCATAGAATTTACCGGTAAATCCTAAGATTTACCGCAGTTCGGGCTTTTACATTTATTTTTAGTCATTTATTTTGATTGTCTTGAATTCGTGTTCTGTTCATAGAAGTTAAAACACGAATAGATCAATTGTGTAATGTGTATTTATTTTAGTTTTTCATTAATCACAACATAACACACAAACACGTCATGTAGATACCTATGTCACATTTTATTTGATACTATCTTCTGCCCGCGACTTCGTCTAAAAATTTCGAAATTGTATGTTTATGATCTTTATCATTTATTTAGATAAATAAGCACTCATGGGTTGCAGCTGATAAGCAGCGTCACGTGGTACACCTTGGGCTGTCATCTGACATTATGCTGAACTGAGGCCCTTTTGGCATTATAATTTTTTTTTCTATTTATTATAGTTTTAAGGTACAGACGCCAGCACATCAAGCTACTGCAATCTGTAAAATTTCTTTAATAGATTTTGCTACATGTATTGATAATGTTTTTTGTTGCTGCGACTACTTAGATAAAGCCATAGTAAACTATCTCCCTTCTGATCACAGCGGTCAAACCGTTACGTTCAAGTCCAATATACCATTACAAAAAATTCAGATACAAACTAGACAAATAACACCAAGCAATCTAAATAGATTTAATAATAACTTAATTAGTAAGTTAAGTGTACCAGGCCATATAAAAAACAATGTAAATGAATTATATGAGGAGTTCTTTTCGATAGTGCGCACTGAGTTCAATAACACTTTAAAAAAGAAAACTAAAACTATTTGCCCAAATTTTTTATTCAGTGACTGGGCAACTAAGGGTATTAGGAAAAGTAGAGAAAAATTGTTTGAGCTGTATGGCCTTAAGCCTTATATTAACTCTGAAACTTTTAATAAATACGTTGCTACCTACTCTAAAACTTTTAAAAATACGTGCAAGGTAGTTAAAGCCTTGTATATTAGCAACAAGATAAAATCAGCCGAAAATAAAATAAAGACGGTTTGGAAAATTATAAATGACGAGACTAACCGGAATAAAAAATATAATAATGATTTCACACTAGAGACTTCGCGTGGTCTCATAAGCACTAACAAAGAAGTTGCTCAAGAATTTGTAAATTTTTTTACCAGTATCCCACATAAAACTACTGAAATCTTAAATTCCTCGCCCTTGCGTTCTATTGATTTATTAAGATCAAACGTATCATCCTGCCAGATTGAATTTAAATTCAAGCATATAAACCCCATAATAGTAATAAAAGCTTTCAAGCAAATCAAGGTCAAACTAACCGAAGATCTATGGGGAATGTCTATCAAAGTTTGTACCTCCATTATTGAGACTATAGCGCCGTACTTAGCCTTAATATTTAATTTGTGTGTGGATCAAGGAGTCTTTCCGGATTTAATGAAATACAGTAAGGTAATACCACTTTTCAAATCGGGGGACAGTAAAGATGCCAATAATTATAGACCCGTATCCGTGTTACCGGTTTTCAGCAAGGTGTTTGAAAAGGTGATGCTGAACCAAATGCTCAATCATTTTAACACCAATAAAATATTACACGACCAACAGTATGGTTTCACCAAGGGACGTTGTACGACTGATGCCGGTGTCACCTTATTAAAACACATATTCACGGCGTGGGAAGAGTCCCAAGACGCCATAGGAATTTTTTGTGACCTCTCCAAGGCTTTTGATTGCGTCGACCACGAAACCTTACTCTTAAAACTTGAGCATTACGGACTTGGAAAACTTGCGCTCAGTTTAGTAAAATCTTATTTAAATGATAGACAACAGCAAGTTCAAATAAATGGTGTTAACTCACTCGGTTTAAAAGTAAAAATGGGTGTACCACAAGGCTCAATATTAGGTCCTTTCCTTTTTTTAGTATATATTAATGATCTACCCCATTTGTTAAAAACCCGACCACAAATGGTGTTATTTGCTGACGATACTTCCTTGATTTTTAAAATTAATAGACGTGCATCAAATCTTGACGACGTAAATAACGCCCTACTGCAGATCCAAAATTGGTTCACTGCTAATAATTTAGTATTAAATGGGAAAAAAACGAAGTGCATAAGATTTTCTTTACCAAATGTTAAAAGTAGTAATTGTGAGATAGTATTGAATCAAGAGAAACTAGAATTCGTCGATGAAACTGTTTTCCTGGGGATCACGCTCGACTCAAGGCTTCAATGGGGTCCTCATTTAACATCCCTTGCAGGACGGCTAAGTTCAGCAGCATATGCTGTGAGAAAAATCCGTCAATTTACTGATGTTGATACCGCGAGACTGGTCTATTTTAGTTACTTTCATAGTATTATGTCGTACGGTATTTTACTATGGGGACGGGCTGCAGACATCGAGTCTATTTTTATTCTGCAGAAAAGAGCTATCAGAGCCATATATAATCTCCGCAGGCGTGACTCTCTAAGGAAACTGTTTAAAGATATTAACATCATGACGGTACCTTGTCAATATATCTATGAAAATATCATGTACGTAAGGAAAAATCTACATCTTTTTAGTAAAAGAGGTGAAAGACACAATTATATCACTAGAAATAGGGACCAATTAGTTCAACCAGGTTTCAGGCTGGCTAAAGTAGACTCATCTTTCATGGGCTACTGTTTAAAATGTTACAATAAAATACCTACCCACATACTTCAACTAAATGAAAAGAAATTTAAATCTTGTATAAAACGCACACTATGCAGCCAAGCATATTATAAATTAGGGGATTACATCACTGATAAGAATGCTTGGCTAAATGCTGGTCCTGCTCCATAAGGACGCACAAATAAATTGATTATAGCATTGGAAAATACTGTTGGAGCTGCTGAAGATTTTAAAATACTATTATTGCATTATATAAATTCAATCTCCTAGTAATTATTTATTTCCCAGAGACAGTGGGATGAGCCGCTCTGCAGGTTGGTACGGAATAATCTTATCAATACGTCCACCAATTCTGCTGAGCGTGCCCGCCTGTTGGCTGTGGGTGAGTGGGAGTCGGGGCTCTGGCTTCAAGCACTCCCGTCACCCAACATAGGCACTATGCTGGGTGACACCACCTTTCGGCTCGCTACCTGTCTGCGTTTGGGCGCTCCTTGCGGGGCTCCGCATCGCTGTCAGTGCGGTGAAGCTGTCGACTGCCTCGGGCACCATGGCCTATCCTGCAGTAGGAGCGCAGGCCGGATAGCACGGCACGCCAGCATTAATGACATCATCCGTCGTGCTCTTGTCACCGCCGGGGTGCCAGCTGTTTTAGAACCCAACGGTCTGGCACGCGACGATGGAAAGAGACCAGACGGAATGACCATAATGCCCTGGAAGTTAGGCAGACCTTTGGTGTGGGATGCAACATGTGTCGACACCCTTGCGCCATCCCATCTTCCTAGTACGGTGGGCTGTGCTGGGGCGGCTGCTGCAGGTGCAGAAAACCTCAAACGGCGAAAATATTGCAACCTAATTGGGAGTTATATGTTCGAGCCGTTTGGGGTTGAAACACTAGGGCCATGGGGTCCGAGTGCCCACTTGGTTTTTCGAGATATCGCCAAGCGGTTAGTCGACTCTTCACGTGACCAGAGGGCTGGCCTATTTCTTGGCCAAAGAATTAGCATTGCCATACAACGTGGCAATGCTGCCAGCGTTTTGGGCACTGTTCCTGTTGACAGCGATGCGGACGAATTCTTTGATGCCCTATGATTATTTTACTTATTTTTTTATATAAATGTACATATTATTATAGTTTATATGTTATCTTAAATTATAGAAATAATATCTCCTAGTATTGTATAATTGCATAGCACATGTGTGAGTACTATGTACATACTATAAAGCTACCATTTACTGGGTACGTCTTTCATTGACTTGAATGTGCTCTGGCAGCTGAGAGTATGTCATGCTCACTCAAATGTCTCTCTGATGGTGGCGCGTGTGTTGGATCATTTAGCTCCCTTCAAAATGGTTGAGCTGAATGGTGCTAATACATGCGTCATGTTCGTGAACGGGCGCCGTCAGTGGGGACTGGTCATCTCTTTGCTGCCATGGCTTATTTTAATTTAATTTAATATTTGAATTGCTTTTTTTTTCTCGACTTATCATTATGGACGCTTTTAACGTTCTGCATCGTTCTCACATACATAATTTTTAACATGAATGATGTAATCAAGACTTTGTAAACATATTATTTTGATTTAAAAGAGTGTCCATGGAGTTTCTTGCCCGTTCTTCTCCATAGGTACCTACGCTTTGGAATGGGCAACTAGCTTCATTTTACTGACTGACCGACCCCTTGACAATTCAAAAGTGCCTGTAATTGGTTTAATTGAAATAAATGCTTTGAGTTGAGTTGAGTTGAGTTTCAACATTATTGCTAAAGCATACGGTTCAAAGTTGATTGGGATTCGGGTAGCTTGATGTGCTGGCGTCTGTACTTATATTTTTATTCTGTAATGCTAAATAAACGTATTTTTCTTTCTTTCTATTTATAGAAGTTAATATTGAAGGTATAATTGAATTTTTGTTGATCTTAAGAGGCTGACTGAAGTACATTTTTTTCTCATTGCTGTATCAACGTAAGAACAGTCTAAACTAAACTGATCAAAGTAAATAAAAATATTTTCCTTAATGATTTTTTTTGAAAGGTGTTCAGAGTAATTTACTTCACGGAATAACCTCCTTTTTTTGAAGTCGGTAAAAATGAAAACCTCGTGATCAAAATTTTACGATCAAAAATCTCAAAATTTTATTTCAATATTATGGGAGGTTTTTTCATTTAATCGTAATAGATTATCTGCCCGCCCTATGCCCTGATTGCTCAGGTTGACATAATATTTATGTATAGCAGTAAATCTGTTTAATTTTTGTATGACGTTTATTTTTTTTTTGTTATAAGTTTAATAGGTTTTATATTTTATGTATCTTTTTGATAGATTCTTTTATATTTTGTAAATGTGAGGACTTTGTGGGCCTTGTAGACTTTAGATCTGTAGACCATTTTTATTTTATCACGTACCTGGTACTTGTTGATAGGCCTGCGCTGTCCTCCCATACCTACTGTAATTTGAAAACATTGTAAAAGCCAACTATTTTTAAAAGAGTAACCGTGTAGTTTCTTGCCGACTCTTCTTCATAGGAAACGACCAATTGGAACCGTGCACCTAGCTTCTGACGTTTCATAAGTGCCCATGTCGGTTTATGTGAAATAAAATATTTTGATTTAACTAAATTGATTTGAAATGTTATGTTCTTGGCTTGCTGCGTGCTTTGGTGTTTACTGTAAGTGCAGCAAGCAATTTTTATATAAATAAATTATATCAATCTTCAAAATATCACTCTATTTTTCTTCTCAGTTACAACTTATAGTTTTTACGCGTCATACTGACGTCACGCAAAATCCTGCATCTCGCAAGCAGAGTTTAACGCGCAACTAGCATAGATACAACGGCCCGACATGAATCATGGGGCAGATGCCCGCCAGACACAACACCTGTCTGGTCGGAGGATCCTCCCTTTTCTATAGAGTATGAGTTAACTTTACACCCTGTTCCTCATACCTCTATAAGTCCACTAGGGCAGTAGCAAGCTTAAGTAGATTTTCAAGCAGAAGTTTTTTTTTTATATAAACGTGCTTACAGATAATATAACGCCTGTATTCCCTGAAGGGTTAGGCAGAGGTTACCTATAGCACACGCACATTTCGCCAGTTATATTTAAGTCAAATGTAATAGGGAGCGAGCCTATTGCTATCAACCGGGCACAAATCCAGACTCCAGACTGCTACTGAAAAATTACAGAAGGAGAAACCCAACAACACTTTGCTCGACCCCCGGAATCGCACCTAAGACCTCGTGCTAATTAGCGCTAGCGACAACTAGACCAACGAAGTAGTCAGTTTTTTCTCTCCTCTACAAGTATAAAACCATCTCACAAACATAATTTTTCGCACGCCGTCCAATACTAATACAGATATTGTACACACGGCTACACATCAAGCAATACATAACCAGTATAAGCTGACTTCTGATCGTAAGAAAAATCTATACAATGAGAGGTCAGCGAAAACTGGAAATGTATAGCTTGATGTGTAGCCGTGTGTACCATCTTCCATCTGTTCCGAAAACAATGCAATGGCGGGGAATAGCTAAATTGTTCCTTTTTTTCTCGGAGAGCCGTCTGCCATGCCTTAGTAGCAAACATTCAAAGATGCCTAGAGTATTCTTGTAGGCCGCTTGTTACACCGTAGTGTAACACTGTCTAATTTTTATAATTTTTCTGCCTGTCTCTAGAACTGCTTTTTAGGGTTCCGTACCTCAAAAGGAAAACGGAACCCTTATAAAATCACTTCGTTGTCCGTCTGTCTGTCCGTCAGTCAAGTTCCTTTTTCTCAGGAACGCGTGGAGATATCAAGTTGAAATTAATATCAATACTCAGTGATGCGATCCCTTGAAGCAGTGAAAAAATCAAACTTCTAAGTCAACGCAATTAAAAGATACGGGCGTTTATGTTCCGAAATCAAAAACTATAACGTACCTACTTCCCGTTGACCTCGAATCATGAAATTTGGCAAGAAGCAATTTCATGTAGCACAAGTAAAGTAAAACATCCGAAAATCGTAAAGTAGTTACATTACAAGAAAAATAATTTTAACACTATTTACGTACCCACAAATTTGTACAGAAGCGTCGGTGCGCGAGTCCAAATCGCACTTGACCAGTTTCTTTTTTAATCACAATGGGGTATCTCACCTTATGTTAAATGATGATCAGGCCAAAGGTGGAAGCGAGCTTCACCCGGAATCCTCAACCACAGAGGAACTGGCTATCTTGCCTCTAAATGCCAAACACAACAATGCTGTTAACATTGTAGTGACAGATTCAGATAAGATGGTGGTATATAGCTAGGTGGACTTAGAACAAGCCCTACCACCAATCAAATAGAGCAGTTTTTCCCCCGCTGGTATTGATCCTCTACGTCAGAGAAAGGTGGTCTTACCTTTAGACCACAGAAGCAGTTTCTTACATTGACTGATGCAAGTAATAGCATAAATGGTTCAGCTCTGTATTACCAATACTGCTCAATTTCGGTGCCTTTCATATACTTAGGTGCCGTTGATTAAAGAAAGGTAGGTAAGCATTTAAAATTAATTAATAAGGTATAGTAAAGTGAACACAGAGAATATTTATTTAATAACAAAATGTCTTTTTATTTTACTATTCAAAATAATGTTCTCTTTAATCCATAATTATTCATTCAACTCAGATAAAATTAACGAATCAAAACATTGAAAATAACTGATTGAAAAAAAAAAAACATTCGGTCCAAACTTAATTATCACATTCGCGTGCAGAACGTATGGATACGTAAAAAAATCGAGATACGATGTCGCACAACGTATCGATACGTCAAATTTTATGTTTCTCTATCAACCAGAACGTAAGGAAACGTCCGTTTCTCATATAATGCTCCTATAGTGACGTCACAGTGCCACAACATATCAAAATTTTGATTTCGTAGTGTCACACAGCATCGTCATTTTAAGCGTTTTGTGGGTGCTTCTCACACATACAAAGACACCTACTCACAAACGCAGAACGTGCATAGACGTCAACTGGAGTATGCGCCGCCATACTGTCAGTCGGGCTGTGCACCGTTACGCGACGCACGTGTACAGTGAAGTAAGCTCCCGAGTTACGAAACTTTTAAATCGTAAGTTATCACATATTTTGTACTGGATTTAAATAATAGTGTGTATTATATATAGAATACAATAATTATTTTCATATTTGAGCAACCTGAGTAGTTTTATTTTAGTTCTTATTATACAAATTCCATTGTTTTAGATGAACAAAACAAAGCGAGTGAGAAGAAAGAAAACTAATAAAAAAGGTGACAAAACAAGCAAGGATCCATCAGAACCATGTTCTGAAAAATGATTAAATGTTGCGCAACGTCACCATACGTCGACGTATAATGTCGTTCTAATCATAGTTGATTACTCAAATAAATAGAGGTACTAAAGAACGTTTATAAACGTCAAAATAAATGTATGGGAGAAAACAGTGCTCCATCAGAAGTTTCGAAAAAGTGAGCACCGCGCGCGAACGTGTTATTATGTACATAACCGTGTAAACGCAGCCACGTCACTGCTAGCCCGATGCAAAGTTGTATTGTAAAGCAAAATGGAATTGTTGCGGGTTGGCGTACCATCGCTATACATATTTTCCAATTTTATCATTCTCACTTCCATCCAAAGGTTACTGAGGAATTCATTTTACTTTGTCGTGCCTCGTGTTTGGGGAGAATCGGGAAAAATGGCCGCGATCTGAGAGTTAGTGGGACAAATTGGATGAATTATAAATCCTTTCTCGTGGGTTTGAATTTTTCGTTTTCACCTTAGTTGGTATTTATATCTTAGAATTGTGTAAACTAGTCCGTAAATATCCAGATTCTTACAGCACACGGGGAGACATACAAACAAAGTATTCTTTGCGCCATAAAAATAGACTAAACTTGCCCCCCTCCCGTCTTAAACTACATTCATCTAGTCCATATTCAATGTCAATAAAAATATATAATAAATTACCAGAAGACATAAAACAACAAAATAAAACCAGTATATTTTTAAATAAACTAAAGCAATACCTAATTGAGAAAAGCTATTACACAGTACAAGAATATCTAATGGATAAATTAGATAATAACTAAGAATAACAGACATATTTTAATAAGTAAAATAACAAAAATAAATAATACTATAATACTTAATAATTATATTACAATAATAACAATGAACAATTATTAAGCGAGTAAAGAAATAAGCAATATTAAATATAATTAAATAAATTAATAGATAGACCAGCATATAAAATATTAATAGAATAACTAAATGAATGGAAATATAAATACATAGATAATAGGATATAAAGTAATTTTAATAGATAAATTCAATAATAATTATACATAATTAAGAATAACAGATATATATTAATAAATAAAATAACAAAAACAAATTATTTCATAATGCTTAATAATTATAGGTACTAGGTACATTAATAATAATGAACAATATAAAATATAATTAAATAAATAGATAGACCTGCATATAAAATATAAATAGAATAAATGAATGAATGGAAATACACAACAAGGAAAGTTAATAAAGCGCTCTTCCTCTCTCTACTTATTTGAAAAATTTGCTGTGCCCGACAGGGTCCATAATTGTTTCTATTATTTTTTATTTACCACCTGTAATTGTACATTATGGATTGCAATAAACGATTTGAGATTTGAGATTTGATATCGTAAACGTAAACGATAGAAAATAGCATTAAACTTTTTATAACTTTACCGCGTTGATTACAAGAATATCTTGCATTGCTAGGGCCCGCGTGGTGGGTTTGTTTTACGGCCCCTTCCCTCTCAACGAAACGAAGCGTGTGTCCCAGCAGTGGGAACATTACAGGCTGATTATGCTAGCAATAACAAGATTTAAACAAACACAAACATACAGTTAGACCAGAGAAGGTATGCGCTTCGATAATCTTCGTGTATCCGAATTAGCACGAACGTCGCACAGTGTAACCCCGCACAGAGGTAGAGCCTTTAAGTTGGTTTTAATATCCTTGGGTCAGTCGGCCGCACGTCTGTGGTACAATAACCAGTATAAGATGGCCTCGTATTCTATTGAAACTCTACTACGCTAAGCCAGCTCAAGGTTTAGGCGGGAGCGATCTCTCGCTCCAGCGGGAGCGGATGTGACGGGGTTGCCTCCTTTTGCGAGGACGTCATGTCTGCAAAGGAGGCGGCCGAGCGGGAGAGAGAAGCCGCATACTCTCTTCTCTGCCGCAGGAGACGCACCGGGCGCCCGAGAAGGGCGCAAAACATTCTAGAAACACTCAAGAGTGGGTGCGACCATTATGCGAATGGCCGCACGGGGAGGTGGGACCTGCTGAGTAACAGCGGGTCGAGGCCAGTTGGGGGAGCGGTAAATGCTTATGTGAATCCCGCACCCCAGGCTATAGGCAGAGGTGGAACACCGAGGTGGTTTTAGCCGGTAAGAGTCCAGCATGCCACTCTGCAACCCCCACGGTGGAGGATGTCCATGAGGATTTCCACCGTGCACCAAAAAAAAAGGCCTGCTCAAGGTCAAAGTATAACCATCAACAAGCGGTCGACTGTACTTACTGAATGATGATTTGCTAATTCACTTCTTTTTCAGATGCGAAGTGTCTAAACTGCTTTTGTATTTAAACTAGCTGCACCCCGCGGTTTCTCCCGCATAGGTCTCAATCCCGTAAGAACATCGGGATAAAAAGTATCCAATGTCCTAATCCAGGTCATGGTTTACCTATGTGCCCAATTTCATCCAAATCCGTTCAGCCGTTTTAGCGTGAAAGCGTAACAAACATACAAAAAATCAAATCTTTTTTCTTTATAATATTACTAGCTGCGCCCCGCGGTTTCACCCGCATAAGTGTCGATCCCGTGGGAATATCGGGATAAAAACTATTATACGTCCTTCCCCGGGATGCAATCTAGCTCTCTGCCAAATTTTATCGAAATCCGTTCAGTGGTTTAGGCGTGAAAAGGTAACATACAGACAGACAGACAGAGTTACTTTCATAATATTAGTATAGATACTACTAGCTGACCGTACTTCGTATCGCCTCGGAATCAATAAGAACAAAATGTTTGAGAAAATCAAATATAATAAAAAAATGTTCGTGAATATTTCCCGTGTTTTAATAGTTATTTTGCTATTCGGGGCTGAGACAAATCCAACAAATGATATATCATAACAATCGGTCGAGCCGTTCTTGAGATATCATCATCATCATCTGCCTAGCCTTTTCCCAACTATGTTGGGGTCGGCTTCCAGTCTAACCGGATGCAGCTGAATACCAGTATTTTACATGGAGCGACTGCCTATCTGACCTCCACAACCCAGTTACTGGGTAATACGATACCCCTTGGTAAGCCGTTCTTGAGTTATAAATGGTGTAAATAACCCGACTTTGTTTTATTTATATAGATTACTTGTGGGAGGTAGGGCACAATAATAGACACAAATAGGTTCGTTATTATATTTTCAGTAAGTGACACAGCAATACTTCATAACAATAATTATAGCATTTTAGAATTTAAAAAGAATAACACAGTAAAATAAAAAGATACAACATAAAAATAGAAATTCAACATTATTATTTAATTAACATACCTGACAGTTCAGAGCACCATTGTACCGTGTCCGCTATTGGACAACTTCTGATCTATCGAGAGACAGTGCGCCCCTTTTATAGCAAGACTCACTCGTATAGTGGGGGAACAAGTAGTCGGTTAAAAATGTTACAATACCTTCATATATCGGAAGTTGATTAAAATATGATTACACAATCCTTAAAAATCATTAATTTCTCTCTCACATACTTTAGATAAAAAATACAGACTTATACAACAACCTTCTTTACTCTCCAAACAGAAAGTTATCATTAACTCGATCGACAACAGTCTCCCAAAGATCCTGTTCAATTACACTGAACGACTAGTAGGATTGTGAATGAACACGGTACTTAACTGAAAAAACCTAATTACAGCTTTTGTCCCAGACAAGCGTTATTGAATCGAAACCCTTGTTAGTAAAGAGTAATGAGGTTGTTCTACTTTTGCACTTATTTGTCTGGATTTCTAGAATGTAGAAAGTTAGGTTGAGAACTTGGTGAAAATTGCCTTGAGGGTGAATCCTCCAAAGTCGTCTATATCTGAAACTAGCTGTGCCCGGGACTTTGTCGGGTATCAATAATGTGTCGCTTATAGAAGATGTATCCAGGTACCACTCCTCCATTGAAAAGGAAGAATCTTTTTTCTCTTTTAAGTATTTTTTTTTACACGGATCCCTAATTCTTTTTCTAATCTAATCGGAGATTAGCCGGAACAAACAGACAGACAGGCATTTACTAAAAAGCTATAATAAAAATATGTAATTGAGATGAATATTATACCAGATAAGCAATGCACCTTTAATTATAGACGTTAGCAAAAATCCCAAACGATTTACCAACTGGATCAAAAATCAAAGAGATTAAGGCTGACTGACGTCGCGATACAGCACGGAACGGAAAAGGATTTTATTTCTGATCAAGTACTTTTTATCCTTATTTCAATGATTTTAGAATTCATATTACTATATCTCGATACAATCACACCGCGGTATGTCATGGCATGCCGCGGCACGTCGTGGCATGTCGTGTCATGCCGTTTCATTCCTCGGATTGCGCGGCGTGCCACCGCGTCCCACGAGCCACATAGGTCACAAGATTATGACAGCTAAACTAATTAAAATAAGGTTTTGGCAGGCTGGCTTTCTGCTGGATGCCACGACGTGACGCAGCATGCTCGAGCATGCATCGGCATGCCGCGTCATACCAAAGCATCTTTCGGGCTGCCGAAGCACGCCCTGCCGTGCCCTTAAGATACTATAAATAGACTATCAGAAGAAATGTGAAAGAAAAAGTGTGATACCATGTTTTAAGTTACGGTTTCCTAGAAAAGCGGTGGCCGCACATAACGACCGCAGTGACGGCTTTCATGAACATAATGACAGCGGCAAAGATTTGAACCGTTAAGAGGAAATGCAGTCAGAGAGACTTTTGAAAAAGCCTAAGTAAAAAGTCGTAATCCGAGGTTTGGATATTGGACCAATTTAAAAGAAATTTCATAAACTGAATAAGAAGGATATATACTGTGTCCCTATGTTTTTCTTTTTTCATTAACAGTTGTCAAATTTGTACACTAGGCCTCTGTTGACAGCGGTTTAAATTGGCATTTTTCGAGGGTTCTAGTGCTTATAAAAATAATGTATCATCAAAAAGGAAAACATAGGGACATACAAGTCGTTAATATTTATTCAGATCCAAACTAAGATTATTGGCTTCTTAATGAGAAACTAAAACAATAAACAGCTCCAGACGCTCCTCACAGCACAATGGCACATCCCATATGACCCCATTATCATTTCATACGCTAGACCCAAAGGAAACGTCTTATACCGGAATTGACGTCCAGACACGTCGGCCCGATCAATTTGTTGGCTATAACTTAGACTAAACTATCTCCCTCAGGTGTATTTTAACACTACATAGATAGGGTTGAGTTTACGACAGGTATACCTCGTGGGGCACATTTTAATCTTAGTTAACAGAATTGTAAACAAATGTGTTTTGTGAAAATTGTTACGTAATCTCTTACTAAATAAGAATTGTTACACGTTCATTCGTCTTTCGAAGATTTCAACCACCACCATTCTCAAGTAGTTTCATTAATATGTGATTAAAATTTCTTGAAAGAAAATAAAAACTTTTTTACAAAAAAAACAACCGACTTCAAAAAAAACTACAAAGTGATAAATAACTTTAATTTCGGAAGTCGGTGTCGTTGGTTCCGCATTTTCGTTTTTTGTTTGACACCGACTTCCGAAATTAAAGTTATTTATCACTTTGTAGTTTTTTTTGAAGTCGGTTGTTTTTTTTGTAAAAAAGTTTTTATTTTTCACTTTTTAGTTGTACCTACTCCACACAAATTCAAATAACACTAGTGCATTGAGGAATTGAAGACACCGACTAGAAGAATCATCAAAATTCGCATAGAAATGCCGGAGATGCAGTACATTTATGCATATAACATCGTACATAAGAATAATTATATAATGTATTATATACTAAAACCTTTCTGAAAGTATGTAGATCACATTAGTGAAAGAATTATCAAAATCGGTTCATTAGTTTTTGAGAAAATCGCGGACAAACAAATATACATACATACATACATACATACATACATACATACGGGTCGAATACAGAACCTCCTTTTTTGAAGTCGGTTAAAAAGGGTGGTTTTTGAATACTTAAAAGTAGGATCAAATTATTCAATTAGAGTATTGACTCGTAAATTCTAGTACCTACAGTTGTCCGTAACTAAACCATCCACGGTCGAGATAGTGTTCATTTGTTTACATTTCTATGAAATTGAATTGAAATACGGTCTATACAGGCCTACCTGGTTTATCGACTGAGTACGATGGGTAGTGTTTCAAAATTAATTAGGAAGCCATATCAGTAGGCGTATGGCTATCACCATCTACACGGAGTACAGTGAACATATATGAATATTCATTATCTTCAGATTCGGTGACAAACTCCTGGGCAACAAATATAAAGGGAGTAAAAAGACACATAACGAAGACAGAAGAAGAGTCACTTATTCTTCCCATCGTTGTACCTAATATTTTTTCCTACCGGACCATACCTTCCGTTACCTCAGTAAAAAAAATTGAATTTTGACCTTCCATATCTCAATATGGAAGGCCAAAATTCTAATTTTTTTAATGTTTTTTACGAAAACAAGTTTCACATGTAAGATATATAACTTAACTTTCAATACCCCCCACGTACGCTAAGCACAATGTTTTTTGTGTGATACCGTAAACAGCGATTTTTCACACCAAAAATAAAAGTCGTTTCCCAGCAATTATTTATGTACAGTCAACAAAAGAGATAAGTATGCAGGATCTTCGGATATAGTTGAACTTTAGTGAGAAATGATGTTGTCGACTGAAATTGAATTTGATAAATGAGCTGTTTTTTTTTTTCTATTATTAAAATTAAATTTTATTCGAGGACATCCATCGGTTTCTTACTAAACTTCAACTATATCCGACGATCCTGCATAAATATCTCTTTTTTTGATAGTACCTACAATGATTACAAAATGTATGTAGTTTGATGTACGGAATACGTAGATAATGTACATAACGGCTTTGCGATAACTCTTTTTACACCCTGTAGGTATAACAGGCCTAAGACACATCCCATGACCAGAGTTATTTCCTCGATGTATCAGTATCACCAACCTACCAACCATTAACACCGACCGACTTAACCCATGAGAGCAGTGGTGGGTGGTTTCATTATTTCATCACCACTGCTCTCAAAATGGTGAAAGAAAACATCGTGAGAAAACCAGCATGTCCTAGAACCAAAAAATCGAAGACGTGACATCTACCAACCCGAACTGGGCTCGCGTGGTGGATTACGACCCACTCCCTCTCACCGAGAGGAGGCCTGTGTCCCAGCATTGGGAACGTTATAGACTGATTATGACCATAACCTATAACCCATAACCTATAACCCATAAATACTCCTTTCTGCCCACCATCAAATCCAAAATTTACCACTGAAACTAACACAGAATTCAAATTCATTCAGAAGCAGGTACTAGGTACTTCTCGTAAGTGAGTTATTAAACTAAGTCTGATATATACTAATGAAGTACAGTCGGGACGGTGACATTGTGCAAGTTCGACAGATGTCTTGGACGGTCGGTACAAGTTAGTACCTAGACTTAGACTGGTAGTCCCTCTTAGACTGCTTGTAGACCGGGAGCTGGTTTTGAAACTAGTTTAAGTTTTCGTGTTGCGTTTTAAGACTTCTTCACACTTGTTAGCGTCATTATGAGGTTTGCTTCATCAATCCATAACGTTCATTATCATCAACATCAAAAACACAAGTCAATAATTCATAAGTAATTTATGAATTTGTTGAACATAGGTACAATAATGATGTTATTATAAAGATAGAATAGTGCGCTATGTTAAGCTAAAGGGCGTACAAATGTTTGTGATTAAAATTAAAATGAGCATGGACAATAAAAAAAAATAATTATAAGGAATGACACATTTTGAAAAATGTATTAATAATAAATAGCAATAGAAACCAATGTAAAAAAACAGAAAAAAAAACAAAAACAAACCAAAAAAAATAAAAAAAATGAAAACTAATAATAATTATGTCAATATACAATTATTCAAACATGGCTGAGAATCAGCACTATTCGAATGTCAAAATGCCATAAGACAGTCCCTCAAAACGTCCGCCCTTCAGCACTTCCAAGTACTTTCGCTGGGAAGAAGAAGTGGCACAACAAACTCCCCATCAGCACAGCTGTCTGTTCAGTTAGAAAAACATGGTCAAAACTATAAACCGGATGACGGGACGTTATGGATGTAATTCGTAAGATTCGACCGTGTGCAGGATGAATGTGGAACTCATCATCAGCCTAACAGCTGTATTTTTTGTATTAGGTCTTTCCTATCGGACCCATGTAGTCCAGTAGTGCATCCAGTTGCTACCCAATTGGTCACCAACACTGTGGGCGTCCTACCTTTCGTTTTAATTCACTGCCTTCGCTCAAGAATACCCCATTGGTTATACGGTAGATTTGACCAGCTCTTTGCCATATCTGCTTTCCTTTCCTAAGGATAAACAGTATTTCTATGGGTGTGAAACTTGTGAGTTTATATTTTAAAACAGTGTCAACTCCCGAGCTAACCCTCAAAACGTGAAAGTGCGACGGTCGCCGGCAGTTGTATTATGCACACGCCGAACCTCTCTCCTGCCTCCAGGGTTCCAGCGATAAACTGCTCGACACGTCCCCTTGTACAAGTTTCGATTGGATATTGGTTTTAGTTCAGAATATTGTGTTGTGATGTTGGCAGTTCTGAAATTATGCCTGCCCAATAAATTTAGTTGAGATTAGTAGGAACATGTTTAGTTTGAAATATGTTCTGTCTTGAGGGCTAGTTTGTGTGTCTGATAGTGCTATTTTGAGAAAGCTTAATAAAATTGTGTGCTCTCAATTCTAGGTCTACGTCTATTCTGTAAAAACATCACCGTGAAAACTTAGGTGAAGTGAGCTAAAAGTGAGCTGTCATTCTACCTTATACTAGGAGATTGACTTGACACTATTAACAACTCACTTCACTGTGACATTTTTACAGAATTGCTCGCTGACAACGGCCCTAGCACGAACGCGTGACAAAAACGAAAAGTAAATTCTAACGATCTTTGAGCCGACAATACAACTGTATTAAAACTTTTTGGTTATTTTTGCGACAAGCTGAATTAGTATCACCCATGACACGAAAACGTCTTATAACTAAGTAAATGTTATGAGTGAAACGAGTATTTTAAATTTCAAAATCGATCATATTTATTTACGTTGTTACTATTCGCGTTCGACTAGGCCTACAAAACTAATCAAGTGATTCTCACAAAATATACTATACCTTTACATAATTATAACAAACTGTGATTTGATTGGCTTTTGCCTTACTTACCATTGCAATCATTTGATAAGATCAGAGGGGCAATTCTCGTAATATTAAAAACGGTCACAGTCTGATCTTAGTCTCAACCTGCCAAAAATACCTCTAATTTCCCTACATTTTGACAAGTTTTTGACATTTGTTTGTCGCCGAGATGAGACTGCGACTAGATTTTGAACGTTTTAAATTACGAGAATTGGTCTTCTGAACATTCACGATAAAAAAAAAACTATCTGTCTCCGCATCATTTTATGTTCTTTGCACTTGTTTCGTGATTATTATTGTAAATATTATTATATTTATATAGATAAAGATTATGTTCTGTGTATTTATTGTTCAAATGTAAATTGTACACCACAGACTATCTGCAGCTTGTAAACCCCTGCAGCTTTGTCTCTCCTTTCTCCCTTAATACATCCAAAGGATGTCTTTACAAGATCGCTTTTAGCGATAAGACCACCCATTGTAAAATTTCTACATAATGTATATATTGTATCATATATATTTACATATATATTTATATCTGTAATTTTTATGGTGTATGTGTGTAAAGATTATTTTATCTATCTCACGAAATTCTTCCTATAATATAGCAACTGCGTTGCACAAAAATGAAGGCAAAATATAGTGCAACCAAAACAAAAAAAAAACAGTCATAAATAACTCTCACCTCAATTCATCCCAATAGTTGTAGCGCAATTCATATTCATAGTCCCAATTTGACATAGCACTGTAAATATTAAGCTGTCTATAGTCCATCCAATATGTACGGCCGGGAAAAACTGACAAGTTTCCAGTTGTTTCCACAACACAGAATTGGGTGTAACGAGTAGCCATGGCTTCTGACAGGACACAACAGATTTTTGTCCGTATGTTTTTGTCGGAGTAAAGTCATATTTTTGTGACCCGTTTTTTACGAAAAATATATTTTTTCTTTCCATTTCAATCACCACCAACCATTTCAATCACCAGGTTTCTGCCATCAAAATGGTTAAGATTCTAGGTACCTATAGTTTTCGTTAAGAATTACTTGTAAAAAAGAGTAAAAAAGAGCAATTTTTCTTTATGCTAATTATAGTATTGGAAACACTCATTCTTCCAGCGTAGATTATGAAATAAACCGAAATGTGAAAGAACTTTGCGAGGCCATCGATAATACTGTCAAAGCGGCCGAATTCTGGCCGAAGGCCTATTTAAAACAGATAAATAAAATCATCGACACGACGAAGAACCGTAATGCATCGACAATATGCGTTGAAAATGTTTAGTATACATCCGAATTATTTTCGTTGACAAGACACAAGAACTCCCAAGACGCTCAATAATGTTTAGAAAACTAAAAAATGCATCCCAATCTTCACCCCGATGCATGTATCCAGCCGTAAAAACAGGCCATCCAATATTCCAAAAACAAAAAAAAAGCCGTTCATCAAACCAACAAGTCCTGTAACATACTTCAATTCGAACCTTCAATTAAGGAATGCCAAAAAATGTTGACGGACGTCCCTAGATAGTCCGGCCTGTGAAAAATGTTTCATTTCGCCAAATTTTCTAGTGACACGCATGTACTCTTTGGCGTGACAAATTCAATCAACGCGGTGACAACACGTGCCGTATTTCGGGGACGTCCCTCGGGTGCCCGTTTCATTATACAACAATTTCATGCACACTGCATGTAGATGAAATACGTTTTTAGAGTGAGTTTTTGTGCTGATGCAATTTTGTTAGTATTTCTGTATTTTCGAACATACTATACGATGAAGGCCTAAGTAATAGCAACCGCAAGGGTCGATCGATTAGGTTAAGCTACGCTTGCCAAGGTTGGTCCGTGGATGGATGACCATCTTTAGAGACATCTGTGCCTCAGCAAGCATGTTAAGCATTTGTTCCCTTCTGACATTCCAAGATCTGTGACAGTGGTTACAGGTACTCAGAACCCCAAAAGTCGGACTACCAGTCTTATCAAGGGGTATCATATTACTCAATGACTGGATTTTGGAGGTCAGATAGGTGCATCCGGATGGACTGGAAACCGACCCTAACATAGTTGGGAAAGGCTAGCCAGATGATGACAGTACGATGTAGGGTGGCAAGGTAGGACTTAGTCAATATTAAGGTTATATGTAGAAAATCATAACGTAGATATTAGAATCACAAGTTAAAGTGAAATGTTTTGGTATCCCGTCACTCTTAATCAAGAATTATTGAAATGCATGATTAAATTAAATTTGATTGTTGATTTTTTTTTCCTATATTTTGTTGTATATATGTATATATTCTTATATCTTAGTTATAAAATATATTTTCTTATATATATTTTTTTTCTCTGTTATTGCACCTACTGTGTATTGTCTCTGTATCACCCTAAGGTAGACTGGTAGAAAATGCCCAAGGCATTAAGTCCGCCTTTGTACAGTTTTTACTTGTGCATAAAGTTTTAATAAATAAATCACAAGCAATTTGTAAATGGACACTCGTCAGGCATTTGTCGAGTGGTCTCTACGAAAATATCGGGGTATTCCACTCAGAGCAACGCTGTTCATTCATCATTAACCTCTTTGGCAGTCTTGTTCCCCCCAACCCAGTAAATACAGGCCTCCTTCCTTTTGAAAGATTTTTTTGGGATGTATGAAGAAGCCTCCTCGTGTAGCGCAGTTTGTTCCGCCAGTTACTCAACTGAACCGAGCGATCGGTGCATCTTGGAGAGTCACACCCAACACCTTATTTGACTGGCCAATTCTTCCCTTGCGGTGGTAGGGCTAACGCCCGCCCGGTTTGCGACCACCCTCCCACCGGAGTCCGGCATCAAGCAGCCTGCTGTGTTTCGTCGATGCGTGGGAGTTCCAGTGCCTTAGGCATCTTCTGGACATGCTCGTTCCATCATAGACCTCATTCATCGCTTTCCATCAAGCGTGATCGAGGTCAAGAGAAAAGCAAATTCAGCAATAAAAAAAATAAAAAGTATTTATTGCGACTCGTACAGTTAGATCACAAACTAAATATAGTCAAAAATAAAAAACCAAATTATATTTTTTTTAAAGTAACAAAAAGAAAAATGAAACAGAAAGTCCTATACTATTTTGCGCCATACTTCCCTGGTCTGTGCAAGTTTCATCCAAGTCTTCCCTGGATCTTCTGTAGGTGGTCCACCCACCTGGCTATTGGTCTGCCAACACTCATTTTACACTAATCCTTTATCGCCATTTATTTTGTACTAGCTGCGCCCCGCGGTTGCACCCGCATAAGTGTCGACCCCGTGGGAATATCGGAATAAAAACTATTCTATGTCCTTTACCAGGATTCAAATTATCTTTATACCAAATTTCAACTAAATCGGTTCAGCAGTTTAAGCGTGAAGAGGTAACAGACAGACAGACACACTTTCGCATTTATAATATTACATTATACATTATAATATTACATTATTACATATTAAGTATGGATAGGTAGTTACGGAGTGCTTTTCATATTGATATTTAAACAAAATATTAATGTTTCGTGCAAAAGCGGAATCGTGTAAATTATGCGTTGGTAAACTTGCATGTTAATTTCCCCGAAATATACCAAAATATATTTTGGATTCCACGAATCCAACTAGGTATAATACTGAACTGAATATTACGAAGCCTACTGCGTATGTTGACTTCAGCTATATACCGGTACAAAAAATAATATTGGGGCAAAATTAACATCGGGTATCTCTTCGCATTCTTTTATATATACATGGTCATTCATATCGACGAGGTTAAGCTACGCTTGCCGCGGTTGGTCCGTGGATGGGTGACCATCTTTACATATCAAAACCCCTCCGTGCCTCGGAAAACACGTTAAGCAGTTGGTCCGGGCTGTCATTCGTGGATCTTTGGCAGTCGTTACGCGTCGTCAGAAGCCCAAAAATCTGATAACCAGTCTTACCAACCAAGGGGTATCGCCGGTATCGTATTATAACCCAGTAACTGGTTAGACTGGAAGCTGACCCCAACACAGTTGGGAAAAGGCTAGGTAGATGATGACATGGTCATACGTAGTCTGGATTACCGTAGTAACAAAATCATTTAAGTATTAAAAAAAAAACATTTTACCGCCCGCAGCCATTTTCAACATTCAAATTCGGAACCATAAACACGAGAGCCAACTGTCGCCAACGATCATCAGAATTTACTTTTTTTAAAGCGCAGGCGTCTAAATCGCTGGCTGTTTACATGGACGATTAAAAAAAAGGTTATATCTGGAGGCTATCGACGACATCCGCCGCGGTGATTACGCGCGCGTAATGGCGATAAATAATTATGCGACACATGACGCGAGCGTAATTGGAGCCTATGCTGCGTAATGTGCGCTTTTAATAGATACTCGTATGAGAGTAGGCAGGATTGGAAGCGGTGTTAATGAAGCACCTACTGGGATATCTGTCACAGATTATTGTGGGAAATGATGCAGTATTATCTTTTCCGACTAACTATTTATTGCTTTTGCTCAGGGACTTGAAAACATCTTCATAAAGGTTACAGAATTATAAGTGTTACATATTGAATTGATAACAGAATCAAATATGTAACCCTTATAAATGTGTTAACCCAAAACACTTTTAAAAGTGTAACAGTCATATATCTGTAACCGTTATAAAACTGTTAACAGTTTTAATAAGTGTAACCGGTAAACGCGGTGTTGCCAATATTTTGCCATCGCCGCGTCTGTCTGTCCGCCGTGCGTTTTTGCGGTATTGTGCAATTATACCTACAAATGCTTATTTCTGTTACACATATTAACACTTGTTTAAAAAATAAGGTTACACTTTGATTCTGTAACATTACTGTATCTGTTACATTTAAAAGTTTTTTTCTTTTAAAATAGTTTTAAAAGCAGTGTTACAAACACTTATTACGATTACAGTTTGAGTCCCTGCTTTTGCTCATCCATTGGCATCTGCTGCATGACTACCTCGTTGGTCCAGTCCAGTAGAAGCAAGACTACTAAGCGCGAGGTCTGAATTCTCGGTAGCAGGCCGGTGTCCGAATTTTTGGTTTGGTTAGAGACTATACCTGCCCCCAAATACAATGTAAGTGTGATGTTGCAATGTCACAAAAATGTTCTTCGTCGTGTCGATTTTTCCAAATTAAATAAGTTTTGACCAGAATTCAGCCTCACCCAGAGTACTAAGATGGATTTTTCGGTTATTCTTATTCTATTCAAGGCTGTTCTTATTTAAATCACATGACTGTATACTACAACAATACATAGGTATCACCATTTACACAAAGCAAATGACTTGCCTGCCTTACAAAAGAAAAATAAGCAACAAATAACTTGCATCGCCTAAACACTGTTCAGACGGTGCAACTTTTGTTGCATGTATATCACAGGCAATCAAATCGCACCGTGTAAATGATGGGCTTTAGGCTGTGCCCGTAATTATTGTCATCATCTAGTCTGTATCATCTGCGATGGCCGTTTTGCGTGGATGTGACGCATATTTTCCCCCAAAGTTGTTCTTTTTTTTATTGCTGAATGGGCCCGCTCTTGACCTCGATCACGCCTGATGGAATGCGATGGATGAGGTCTATGATGGAACGAGCGTGCCCAGAAGATGCCTAAGGCACTGCAACTCCCATGCATCGACGAAACACAGCAGGCTGCTTGACGCCGGACTCCGGTGGGAGGTCGCAAGCCAGGCAGGCGTTAGCCCTACCACCGCAAGGGAAGAATTGGCCAGTCAAATAAATTGTTGGGTGTGACTGTCCAGGATGCGCCGATCGCTCGGTTCAGTTGAGTAACTGGCGGAACAAACTGCGCTACACGGGGAGGCTTCTTCATGCATCCCAATTTTTTTTCGTGTTTGTGTTCATTCTCTGCGTCAGCATTATTTGCAGCGTTCTGCAAATAAACGTGTTTTCTTTCTTTCTTTTTCTTCTTTTATCTGCCTAGCCTTTTCCCAACTATATTGGGGTCGACTTCCAGTTTAACCGGATGCAACATAAAATATATATTTTACATGGAGCAACTGCCTATCTGAACTCGACAACCCAGCTACTGGGTAATACAATATCCTACGGTAAGACTGGTTGACAGACTTTTTGGGCTTCTGATACACTTAACGACTGCCAAAGATCTACGAACGACAGTCTCGACCAACAGCTTAACAAGTTTTCTGAGTCACGGAGGCGTCTCCATATACCGGATGATTTTTTTAACGGTTCCAAATTTTTACAGGGTGTTCTACCTATGAATATGAAAACAAATCTGCTGTTTCATACAAAAGTTCAATACCTACTTGACCAAAATGTATGAAACAGCTCGATTTTTTTCGTGATTTCAGAGTTGGTCCCATAGTGAAAGTCGTTCATATTCATGGGCAGAACACCCTGTAAAAACTTGGAACCGGTAAAAAAAATCATTTTGTCTGTATAACGAATGGTCGAACCATCCACGACCCGATCGCGGCAAGCGTAGCCTTCAATCGATCCGTGCGGCTATTATCATTGAGCCACGAGCCCCACTGAAATAGTTGGGCAATATTATATTCCCCACATATTTCAGTGTAGGAGCACAGACAAAGTCGGCAGTATCTCTAATATAACAACACTGAGACGAACTTACAGCAAAGTTTTAATTAATTTATGCATTTAGTTCGTGTGTGCTAATATTCCACTGTGACACCATTTTGTGGTGTTTATTGGGCCATGTTTATGGCAATGTAATGCCCGAGATACACGAGGTCATTTTCTCAAGCCAAGATAGTAAACTAAGTGTTAATAAGCTAGCAAGCTATAGGCCGACGTTGCCTGAGGTAGCTGCGCGGTGCGGGAGGGGTGATAGTTGTCACAAGTTGACGAATCACTGAGCTCTCGCATCACGTCACACACCCCTCCCGCACCGCGCTGCTACCTCAGGCAACGTCTCAGTTAAGCGGTCGGCCTATAGTAACTCTGACTTCAGCGTGTTCTGGCTTCTAATTTCTAGCGTGTATACAGCTAGTGTATAACTAGCTTCATTTTCAGGCTAGTAAGCTAGCGGCTTAAGCTAGTATAGTTTATTACGATATGGTTCTATATTTTGAGTTACTAGCACCCCTTGTACCGAATTTACAAAAAAAAAAAAAACTAAATAACGCAATAAATGTTGCTGAACTGTCAAAATCAAAAACCATTGTTACTTTTAAGGCCGGTTGTATCAAATGGTTGGTTAACGTAACATACGTACGTCAAAATAATAACGATTACGTACTCGTTACTATTTAACGTACGTCAAGACTATAATTTTGTAATTGTAATTTGAAACAACGCTTTTTTTGGTTTGACGATAGTTAGCGCCATTTTTGACGTATACGCGTGCGTCAAGTGGACGTGAAACAACCCGTTCCGAACAATCTGTTACACAATTACTCCGCTAGATAGTATACTGAGGTTCTAGCTTGTTAAACAAAATTAAACAAAAGCTTTGAAAAACTAGCCTCGTGTATCTCGGGCATTACTCGTATTTGTCCGTGTATGTGTTGAATTATTTTTTCAGAATAGTTATAATAAATTAGAGATGAGCTGTGTGGGTTTTCAAATATTAACGTTAGCGGATGTTTCGTGGTATTGGCGTATTTTGTAAAATATGTAGACTGTTACGAAAACAGTAATTATGTAGCTGAACATTGCAATCATCAATTTCTGATCAATCAGCCTATGATAGATAACAGCTGCACTATTGTGTCATTAGGTAGTGTAAATTCCACAATATATTATAGAAGTTTAGCAATAGAGAGTACACGAACACTGACAGTCGGGCTGGTTCACAAATTCAAAGTCGCTAAGCACACTATAGACATATAGATAGATAGATAAACCATTTATTTGGCGCATACAAAAGACAGCACAACACACAAAAGTACAATATTAGATGATAACCAATTACCCACATGAAAATAATATAAAAGAACTTGCCGATATAAAAACAAAAGAAAAAAACATACATAGGTATCGAAATAAAAGTGACACTATGGAGCGGGCTACGCTCGGAGTTTCTTTGAAGTATAAAATCAGATATTAAATTACCCGGAAAAGAACCGGAGTTACCGATATAGACTTACAGAGTTGCTCGATGGCCGGCGGAGCAGACGAGTCCCTAGTGTGGAGAACGCGTATCGGCAAACGTAGCGTGGGACGCCCCCAGCTAGATAGACCAACGACTTTTAGAATGTGATTGTAGCGACAGACTGGATGCGGAAGGCGGAAGACAGGGTGTTGTGGCTTCGGAGAGGCCTATGTCCAGCAGTGGACTGCGATAGACTCAGTTGATTGATGGATTGATTGATTGAATAGAGAGCAGAATGTTGTCATATCTATTGTAAAGTCAAAGAATTTAAACAACATAATTATTCAAATTACAACTATCATTCTTTTACAGTTGCATAAAGTGGCTATAAAGGCTAGCACAGAATGGGACGGGTCGCACCACAACCCAACGTATTCCAAAAATCCTCCGTCGTCACTTTCGTACAGTTTCTATGAACCAACGCACACTACAAGCGGGACGCATCACACTTTTTTATATCAAAATGTGTTGCGCTGCGGCCCGTTGCGGCTTTACTTAATGAGCGCTTGGCTTTACACGGCAAATTGATGCAGGGTGTCAATTTGTTTAGTACAGTTTTAATTACATAGTTATATAGTGCACTCACAATAGGTTTAAAAGTCCTTGTTATGTAGAAAATATGAGCATACAGGGTGGAAAGTTGAAGCGGGGTTTGGAGAGGATATGCCTTAAATAAGACCATTAAATAAGTCCAGTTATTTCATAGGACGACTTATTTATTCCCATATAAGAACATATTTTCCGGTTTCCCTCAACGAGGTGATGCTTACAGAATACAAAATCAAGGTTATTTTGAACCTTATGCGAAGTGAGAGTGAATAGCGATGTGAGATGCGAGTTGGTGTTTGAATTTTACAGAATCGACGTGCAGTCCTCTCAATTCATACTAATATTATAAAAGCGAAAGTGTGTCTCTCGGTCTGTTACCTCTTTACGCTTAAACCGCTAAACCGATTTAGATGAAATTTGCTATAGAGATAGTTTGAGTCCCGAGAAAGGACATAGGATAGTTTTTATCCCGGTATTACCACGGGATCGACACTTATGCGGGTGAAACCGCGGGGCGCGTCTAGTATATTCATAAAACAACCCTTCTAAGCTATCATAACACGCACAACTTGTTCTCACAACAAAATTGATTGATGTAACTTAGAAGACGGAGGACAAACATCGAAGCACTATGAGCGAGCTAAGTTCAATCGTTAGCACAACTTAGCGCAACTTAAACAAAAGGATGCGCAAACTTGGGTAGTTAAAAGTTCTTTTTTTTTTGCGAAAGGATACGGATAGTTCGGAGTTAGAAGTACTTTGTTTTAGCATGTAGTTGTTCTGTTCGATATTTATCGGATTAAAAGGTTATAGTTCTTATCTAGTGCCTCGTTGGTCTAGTGTCGTAAACGCAACTGCTCAGCACGGGGTCTTGGGTTCGATTCCCACTTGCGGTTTTCTTGCGTAGCACACTAACAGTAGCAATAGCCCGTGGCTAAATAATAACAGCTACACAGGTCGATTGATCAGGTTAAGCTACGCTTGCCGCGGTTGGTCTGTGGATGGGTGACCATATTTACATACCGAGACCCCTCCGTGCCTCGGAAAGCACGTTAAGCCGTTAGTCCCGGCTGTCATTCATGGATGTTTGACAGTAGTTACGGGAAGAAGCCCGAAAGTCTGACAACCAGTCTTACCAAGGGCTATTACCCAGTTACTGGGTTGTGGAGGTCAGATAGGCAGTCGCTTCATGTAAAATAATGGTATTCAGCTGCATCCCGTTAGACTGGAAGCAAACCAACCCCAACATGGTTGGGAAAAGGCTAGGCCGATGACTAACAGTAGCAATGAGTTTCATTTTGACAGTTCAACAATATTCATTGCAGTATTTACGTTGTTGAGCAGATTAATTTTTCGAGTATATGAAGCAATGGATTAGCAATATTTTTCAAAATTATTCATATTGTGATTGAAATCGTGTTACGGAAATAGTGTGCTGAATTTGTGCCCGGCTGAACGCATCGTACATTCTACAATCACATTTCGCCAGTTATGTTTAAAGCCTATGTATAGGTAATAGGGTTGAGCCCATTGCCATTAAACTGGGCACAAATCCAGACCTTCAGCCGATAATAGGAAAATCCTAATTATTAAACATTGACCGACATGCTAATTGAACCGAATATCCCAGACCAACGCGCAGCAGTCAAACTCAAAGCATTTATTTCAATTAAACCATAATACAGGCGCTTTTTAGGGTTTTGTACCTCAAGAAGAAAATACGGAACCCTTTTACGATCACTTTGTTGTCCGTCTGTCTGTCTGTTAAGACCCTTTATCTCGGGAACGCGTGGAGGTATCAAGTTGAAATTAAAACTTTATACTCAGGTCTGCGGTACCTTGAAGCTGTGAAAAAATTAAAGTTCTAAGTTAACGTAAAAAAAAAAGATACGGCCGTTTATGCTGCAAAAAAACGTATATTTCGACACTCAAGGGAATCAAAATGTATAGAGTACTTTCCGTTGACCTAGAATCATGAAATTTGGCAAGAAGCAATGTCATGTAGCACAAGTAAAGGAAAAAATCAAAAAATCGTAAATTTGGAGTTACATTAAAAAAAACCCTTGATAAACTATTTACATACCTATAAAGTACGGAACCCTCGGTGCGCGAGTCCGACTCGCACTTGACCGGTTTTTTTTTCTTCTAAAAATTCCGCAAGAATAAAGTTAGAATTAGAGGGACCAACTTTTCCTATTAGAAAAGGCGTCAGGAAGAGCGACCCGCTGTCACATAAAATATTTTCGTCTGTTCTGGAGACAATATTTAGAAACCTTGACTAGGATACAAAGGCCTGAAAATCGACGGTGAATATTTAAGTCATTTACTTTTTGCAGACGACATCGTTGTGTTTACAGAAGAGTCCGCACAATTAGAGAACATGTTGCATGAGCTAGCGGAAACAGCGGAGGAGCTAGTAAGAAGGTAGGATTGACTATGAATGCTGCAAAAACCAAAATTTTAACGAACGGATCGGAAGTAGCAGTAATTATAGATGGAAAGGAAATATAATATGTTAAAGAATACGTCTATTTGGGACAATCTATTTCATTTGAAGATCAAACAGAACAAAAAATAAACAGGAGAATAGCAGTTTTATGGAAAAAGTAGCTACTGGAGTTTTAAAGAAATCATAAAGAACAGCAAGATAAACATGAATTTAAAAACAAAGTTGTATGAGATAGCAATCCTTCCATGCATCCATCATCATCATCTGCCTAGCCTTTTCCCAACTATGATAGGGTCAGCTTCCAGTCTAATCGAATGCAGCTGAATATAAGTAATTTTCATGAAGCGACTGCCTATCTGACCTCCACAGCCCAGTTACTGGGTAATACGATACCCCTTGGTAAGTTGGTAATCATATTCATATTCATTTATTTTGCGTTCCACAAGGTAAAAAAGATGTTTACAAAAGGCTTAGAGCTAAGAGCCGTTGTAGACCCTGTTAGGGCACAGCAAAAATTTATATTTGATACACAGCAAGTAAGACTGGTTGTCAGACTTTCGGGCTTCTGACTAACCGTAACGACTGTTAAAGATCCACGAATGACAGCCGAAACCAACTCCTTACTGCCACTACATTTTATTCAAACGATATCAATAGTGCATATCCCCCTTCGGATCACAAGATAGGGTGAATGCCCCAACAGCTAGCGACCGAGCGCCCGCGCGCCTGCTCGCCGCTCACCGTGACGTAATCGCGTTCTTTCTAAGCGATTGCTCTCACTTCACGCGCGACTTACGCACGATCAATTTATTTTCAATTTTTTCACGCACATTGTAAAAGAATAGCAGTAATGCAAGACAGTAAAAAGTGTTTAAGATTATTAGAATGCCGTTTTGTTTAGTAAGTATTTATATTTTACACAATGTACTCTCTGTAAACAATATGTAACTTGAAAAAAGTTTCATTATCTAATTATTTCCAACTGAAAAAACATACTGTGTACTGTATTTAATTAACTACCTATAAAGTTTCATTATCTAATTATTTCCAACTGAAAAAACATACTGTGTACTGTATTTAATTAACTACCTATAAAGTTTCATTATCTAATTATTTCCAACTGAAAAAACATACTGTGTACTGTATTTAATTAACTACCTATACAAAACAAGAAGGAGTAGTGTAAATTAAAGTACAAGGGTAAAGCTTATTTTTAAATAAATCTCTTACAAATAAATTGCAAATCATTTTAGAGATAACTTGTGCTACCTTCAGCACAAAAGACATCAATATTATCACACTGAACTATATATAACACTGTGTCATCCGCATAACGACACAGCACTATCACAAAACATTTCCCGAACATTTTATACGACAATTGTCTCAGACTATAACTACTGTATTCCAGCTGCGCTGTGTTCACACCACGTAACGGCTCCAAATTGGATGTCTGGCCGATTTACGCGTGACATGGGATTGAGATTGCCAACTTTTAATTCGAAGGGTTTCCGAGCCGAACCACTGAAATTATTTGTAGTAAGTTAACTTGATTCTGTCTTTGAATTTGAGATATAATCCTAACTAAAACTATAAAGGCGAAAGTGAGTTTGTTTGTTTGTTACGCTTTCACGCTAAAACGGCTGAACGGATTTGGATGAAATTTGGCACACAGAATAACCATGACTTGGTAAGGACATTGACTACTTTTCATCCTGGATCGTAAACGAAGTTGCGGGCACCAGCGAGTACAACATATTGTATTCCTGATGTAGAGAAAAAAATATAAAATAGCATACTCAGATGGTTTGGTCATCTCAACATGACCAAACCATCTGAGCATACTATTGGATAAATGAAATGTGACTGGCTAAAGTCACAAAGCAGACAGGTGTGTGGATACGCCGGGATGAACCGCCCTAGAAGGATATTTAATTTATAGTGACCTTATTGGTAATGTTATTATTTACTATCGCTTTTTTTTTTTTGTTTTTAATGTTAATTTTGTTAAGTAGTTTTAATGCTCCCGTTTTTAACGTTTGTATTTCCTATACGTATCCCAAAACAATGTTTCTTTCAGAAAGGTCAGGTCCGTAGTACTCGCAACCGATGTGCGTGAATGACCAGAGGGGCTAATTCTCGTAATTTAAAACGTTCAAATCTAGTCGCAGTCCCATCTCGGCGACAAACAAATGTCAAAAACTTGTCAAAATGTAGGGAAATTAGAGGTATTTTTGACAGATTGAGACTGAGATCAGACTGTGAACGTTCTTAAAATAACGAGAATTGCCCTTCAGATGTATGAACGTCTACGAAGCAGAAGAAGAATGTAAGGTGGTCCTGTATATATGATCTTTTTGCAGATGGCGTTCTGTAGTTTTCTATCTAGCCCCATACGAAGAAGGAGTGAGTTTATTTGACGTAAGCGTTAAATGCTCTTCTTCAACAGCTGATTTCACTGCTAGATAACAATATCTCTCCACGTTCAAGTCAGCGAAGTTGAATCCTGCTTAAAATGAGCAAATACTGTCGGATTTAAGGAGCACCCTCGTGTTCTGTAAAACCAGATTAGATTGCCCCGCGGCTGATTTCAAATTAGATCGCAAGGCAAACGCTTATCGAAAACGCGCGATTAAAATCGAATGTTTTTACGCACCCTTTTCTAATTTCAATTTTGATTTGATTGAATATGTTAATAATATATATTAATGAGTCTTTATTATTATAGCTAAAACTGTTTGCATGCCCTAGTTAAGGTAGTTAGCATAGGATCATTTTAAACTTAAAATCTGTAAATTGTACCTGGTTTCTGTGCAAATAAAGAACTATACTATTCTATTGTAATGAAATCTGAAACTAATTAATATTTAAAAACAAATGAAATCTATGCTTCGTTTGTTTTTCGTTCATTCCCAGAAAAACAAATCGAAAACACAATTTGTATATTTCTCTCGTTCCCCTCAAATTAATTAAGTAAAAAAAGAAAAAACAATTAGACATTATACCTTTTTACTCGACTTCCTGTTACCATCACAAAATGAAAATAAGACAAAGGAAAATAAATTAAATTGTAATTTCAACGTTTCGGAAAAAATAAAATTGTTTCCAACAAACGCCTAACGAGTTTATTCAATAAAAAGTGGCCGTCTATCACACCGTAGCGTAATCTAACATTTTAATTTCGTGCCAGATTCCATTATAGACAAAACATTTAAAGTTAGTCGATTACCTTCTATTGTATGGAATGTATAAATATGTATAGTTGTTTTTTAGTACGATCATCAAAGTTAATCGACGCCATGGCATTAAGTCCGCCTCTGTACATTTTTTTGTGCTTGAAGTATTAAATAAATAAATAAAACGACGACTGACCAATTCACACATAGATAGCAGTAGGTACTCTTGTATCTTCTCTAGTACATAGTTGAAAATAGTCTTCATAGTTTAGCAGAGGATTTATTTATAGTTTTAAGTAGACCCAGTGCAGGCAAAACTTGTCATTTTTCCGTAATCTTGAAGATCGTTCTCGGAAACAAATTTCATTGAAATTCGCTCGCGTTCAAATCGGTGTGATACTCGGACCCAAAACTTGATTAAATAAAATTATTTATAATACAAGAAATAATACGTAGAGGCATTTCTTTTATAATAATATTGTCTGTGAGTGACACCGTTTTTACCCCAAAGAAAAAAGTTTACTTAATCAACTTCAATTTGTATCACAAAGCTTATTTTCCAGTCTTGATTTAGTCTTGGTTCATCGAAAATTTGCTCGGCATTTATTATTCTATAGTCTTGTGGCTAAGAATAGCCTGCCGGTCCTGGGTTCGATCCCCAGTTTGGGTGTTTTGGGGTAATTGCGTAACCCACTAAAAGTACGTAAGTAAGTGGGTGTTTTTAGTTTGTAAATTGCTCTGTACAACGTCTTGGGATTTAATTCTGTAATCCATACTCTAATATTATAAATGCGAAAGTGTGTCTGTCTATCTCTTACCTCTTCACGCTTAAACCGCTGAACCGATTTAGATGATAATTGGTATAGAGATAGACTAAGAGGGTGAATGGGGGGAGGGTAAAATTTCACGCGGACGAAGTCGCGGGCAGAAGCTAGTGTTCATATAAAGAAAACAAAACATTCCAAATCGTCCCGTCATCCGTCATGCACCTCCAATTGTCAGCGACATCTCTTTGAGGGCGCACGTCGAAAATCAACGCGGCACGTCGCCATGATTCCCTTTTTCGCTGCTACCCACAAAATTTGCTTACGAACACGCCACGAGCCGTTTGTCTTACTCCGAGGAACCGTAAATCCGTGACTGAAATAACTTGACGACAGTTTTCTTGGGGAAAATACCTTATGGAGTTCCGAAATGCCGTGGAGAATATGAACTGTCATACACAGTGGATTCTACCTACCTACTGTTCCACGGATTTCGCTTTAGTATTTCTTTGTTGGGGATTTGAGACATTAGAATATTCAAATTATTAACGGCTTTGCTTCGTGTTGAGCTCGAGAGATTAATATTTCAAAGATATTATAAGAGGATAATGTACTTACGGTTTAAATTTTCCCCGAGAGAAAAGATAGAGGGAAAGATACACTAATCTTTCTCTTTCAAGACACTAGAGGGAAGATTAGTGTCGCAAGTCTAAACTCAATCGCTTTTCCTATAAGCGTGATATTCCGTGGCTGCTTTTATGATGTGGAAAACCACTAAAAAGGGATTTCCCTTAAACCCGCGAGAACATAAAAAGGGCTGTTATTCAACTGGAGGGAACAAAATCGTGTGACGTGATCTACATACTTCTAGTCTAGTCGTAAATAAAATTGTTATTTTTTCTCTTTTTATTTTTGCAGTTATGAACTACTTAGAAATAATGATTCGTACCAACCCGCAATAGGCCCGCGTGGTTGATTACGGCCCACTCCCTCTCATAGAGAGGAGGCCTGTGTCCCAGCAGTAGGAACATTATAAGCAGATTATGAATGATAACTGCTGCTCCTTCACTGTTTTTCACTAAACGAGCATTTTCTTTAAACGAAGTTTAATACCTACCTATTATAACAAAGCTTTTTAAAATTATCTTTTCACATTTTGCAACTATCAACTATTTTTATTTTATCAAGTACCAAAAACGTTAGTGACTATCGAATAGAATACGTTAGGTTTCTTACCTATCGAAAACTATAGTGCTCATGGTACGGATTTTAATTCTTTCTGTGACCGCTAGGGGCGCTGTACAATATTTCATACATATTATTTACGGAGACGCTAGCGAGTTTTGCCTATGCAAACTCATGGTAGAGTCTCTGGTACTTGTTGACAGGCCTACGCTGTCCTCCCATACCTACTGTAACTCGAAAACATTGTAAAAGCCAATTATTTTTAAAAGAGTAACCGTGGAGTTTCTTGCCGGTTCTTCTCCATAGGAAACGACCAATTGGAACCGTGCACCTAGCTTCTGACGTTTCATAAGTGCCCATGTTGGTTTATGTGAAATAAAAATAATTTGATTTTGAACTAAAACATAGGTAATAACTTACACTCCACAGATGAATAAGGGCAATGAATCTGCGTCCACAATTCTAAATTTTAAAAAATAACTAAAAAAAGAATTCAATTGTGATTCCCGACATGCGAGGCTGGGGCGCGAGGATGTTTCTTACCACGTCGTAAAAATGTCCCTCCTCACCCCTCGTTTACACTCTGGACACAGAATAGATACGCACAGAAGGGCAGCCCCATACATGAACGAAAACGGACGCACACACATACACATGACTCACGTACGGTTTTACGTGACTCGTGTCAAAATAGCCCTTAAGGTGACGAACATATTTTATGTGGTTTCATCTAAAATATGTTCATCACCTTAAGGGCTATTTTTATCTGCTCATTGCACGATAGAATCTGCTTTACCGACTCAGCATTATATATTGCGTCATGGTGTCAATATTACAAAATTACATTCAGCCATCTTCTTTACATTTAAGACCGAATTAAAAGTAGACTCTAACAATACGTATAAAATGGCAAGGTCATTAAGAAGGTTTTACGTTGACAATTGTCAACTAGACATTGGACTAAAGTGTCTACTATTTTGATCTTGTATTTTTTTATGCAATAGTGTGCCGTAGCTTCAAAAGGTATAATGTTTAAAACTGACGAATATAATATAAAAGACTTGACTGAACCTATGACGACTGCAAGCGTACTCGCGACTCGACCGACATAAACCAAGATCGCTGCACACGTCTATGTGTGCGTGCGTGTTCGCTCGTTGTTTGAAGATGGCCTTCTGTACCTACCTATTCTGTGCTCAGGGTACCACCGTCCTCCCCCTCTTGAGAGGAGACAAAAGAAATAGCGCGTGACGTGAATGGGCCCCGACACGGATTGATGTCCACGGTCTAAGCAGGTTTATAATAAAAAAAATTGGCGAGAAACGATAAATGACGTTCTTAGATTTTATGAAGGTTTTGTTAATAATAGGGTATACCCCGTAGGGTAGCTGTACTTTTTTAAACAGTTGGGTATAACCTTATTTCATGAAAAAGTGTTTTTATGCTGCAAAGTTATATTTATTTAGAATCCTATAAAATTTTATGAGCATATGAAAATAAAGTAGTTTTCACATTGTTTTACATCTCATTTATTTATACCCTACGGTACTTTATAATCCTTGAAACGTATTCTGTAACGCTTCTATGTTATGGGTTTGGTTTCCGCACATAGTCCTTCAAATAGACCATTGTGCGTGACTCTTTCTGTAACGCTTTTATTCATGTTTCCCACAAAAGACATAAAGTGTTGACGACATTTTTATTAGTGGTGCCAAAAAGACCTACTTTCTGACGATTTTCCCAAAATTTTCGGACCATCTAAGAAAAGGCCACAAAATGATTTTTTTCACTATGAAGCATAAAGGGTCAAATTAAATTAGCTGACGAAACTTCACATACGTCATTCGATATTCAATGACAATAAAACAAATAAAATGGATTTTCGGGACTCATAATTTCAAGTTACTATACTACCAGTGGCCATTGACCTCGTACTCCGCTGTAGTTACTTGAAATTAAGAATTTAGAAAATCTCAGGTGAAATCAGAGGGGCCCGTAGCTAAATAATAACAGCCGCACAGGTCGATCGATCAGGTTAAGCTACGCTTGCCGCGGTTGGTCTGTGGATGGGTGACTATCTTTACATACCGAGACCCCTCCGTGCCTCGGAAAGCATGTTAAGCCGTTGATCCCGGCTGTCATTCGTGGATCTTTAACAGTCGTTAGGGTCGTCAGAAGCCCGAAAGTCTGACAACCAGTCTTACCAAGGGGTATCGTATTACCCAGTAACTGGGTTGTGGAGGTCAGATAGGCAGTCGCTCCACGTAAAATACTGGTATTCAGCTGCATCCGGTTAGACTGGAAGCCGACCCCTACATAGTTGGGAAAAGGCTAGGCAGATGATGATGAGATAAAGATACCTATCAAGTCTGTGGAGTTTCGCTAGCTAATTTAATATCACCTTGTATATTTTCCCGCAAAAATCAAATGCGAAACCTTTCTCTGTTCTCCCAAATAATAATAATGACACTCTGTTAGTTAGATACCGGATTATTCCGCATACACCGGACATTTCTGGTTAATTATTTACGTTGCGTACGGCAAGGATAAACAATATGTTCTGAGCGATACGTAATGTAGCCACCACTTTATATACTTGCCGCAGACTATTAATTCAATTAAGACCCCGAGGCTATTGGGATGCTGCATCGCAAAATTTATCTTTTTTCCACCGCATATTGGTTAAATGGATACTTGGAGGCGTTATTTATAGTGAAATCATTAATTATTATATTGAAAAATGGAGGTTTAATATTGTTTTATTTAATTCTCATTTACAGTTTTGTACAATCGTGTATTGGGTGGCAAAAAAACAGTTGAACCACCTGCCATCGTAAAGATAAAGGTGCCGCTACAAAATTTACCGCCGTGATTAGAGGACTATCAGAAAATTTTTAAAATAAAAAAAATTATAGAAACCTAAACATACTCTTTTCTTAAAATCCGAGAGGGGTCCGTGGCTAAATAATAACAGCCGCACAGGTCGATAGATCAGGTTAAGCTACACTTGCCGCGGTTGGTCTGTGGATGGGTGACCATCTTTACATACTGAGACCCCTCCGTGCCTCGGAAAGCACGTTAAGCCGTTGGTCCCGGCTGTCATTCGTGGATCTTTGACAGTCGTTACGGGTAGTCAGAAGCCCGAAAGTCTGACAACCAGTCTTACCAAGGGGTATCGTAATACCCAGTAACTTGGTTGTTGAGGTCAGATAGGCAGTCGCTCCATGTAAAATACTGGTATTCAGCTGCATCCAGTTAGACTGGAAGCCGACCCCAACATAGTTGGGAAAAGGCTAGGCAGATGATGATGACTCTTTCTTAAAATGTTAATGTAAAAAATAATTGAATCGCCTCAGTTTTGGAGGAGAAAAAAGGGGAAGACGAAACGTCGATCTCGTCAAAATGTATGTCCGATAATTTCGGTCTGAGCTGCAGCTGTCCCTATCACACACCACGGGGGCAGACTTGAAGTAAGGCGACGGCAATAGTTTCTTCAAATACCTATTTCTCAAATCCCTCGCAGGCCCCCGTGGCAAAAACAATTGACATAGGGAGAAGAATCCTACACGTTGTTGAAAGATTGCCACACAATTATCATTAGGGTTCCGTACCTCAAAAGGAAAAAACAGAACCCTTATAAGATCACTTCGTTGTCCATCCATCCATCCGTCTGGCAGTCTGTCAAGATCCTTTTTCTCAGGAACGCGTGGGAGTTTCAAGTTGAAATTAATATCAAATACGTAGGTCTACAGTCCCTTGGAGCTTTAAAAAACACAGTAATTTATGCGGGAGCTCTAAACGCGCACTTTGATACTCGCAAATAAATCACAACCTATGTTAATTCCCGTTGATCATGAAATTTGCCAAGCAGCAAATCCTCACAGCACAAATAACGGTAAAATTCCAACAACCGTATTTTGTTTTATCCTTTTATTTTTTGGCAGTTTTAAAATTTACTGTGCCGTATATCGAAATGTATGGGAGAACATGTTTTCAACTACAAAGTTAAATTTGTTCTTGGGATAAATTCATCCCAACTACGGACCTTTTATTTTGCTAGGTCTGACACGCACTGGGCTTTTTTTTTCCTTTTAATCTCATGAGAACAAAATGTTACTGATGTCTGCAATCTTTCTTGCATCAGTTATGCATGACTACCGTATCCACCATCCACTCTGGGCCCGCCTTGTGGCACTCCCTCTCCCAGAGAGAAAGCCTGAGCGTTGAGAACATTATATTATTATCACTAGCTTCAGACTGCGACTTCATCCGCATGAAATTTCTTGTTCCCCCATCCCACCTCATTGCATCGCATCGCCTGCCCCCACTATTACTTCGTTTTCGCTTGGCGTTCTTTCTTACTTTATTAAATAGCCTATAACCTTCTTCAATGATTGGACTATCAAATATATTTTTTTTTTATTCTACTGGTGTTCCAGATATTTTAGCGCGTTCAAGAAAACAAACTCTTCAGTTTTATTATTTTACTAGCTGTGCCCGCGACTTCGTCCGCGTGGAATAGTGACTTTTCGGGCAGCATATTTTGAATTATATATACCGTCGTTTGGGTAGCTAAAAATTTACTTTACAGTAATGCTTCTCTGTATTACCTTAACAAATGTTCGCCGTGATTTTTTAAATTGACATAACTTTTTTATTTATGAACCGATTGACATGAAATAAACACTAAATGTTAAGTGAAGCTTACTACAATATATTAGTGAAAACCGCATCTAAATCGAATAAGCCGTTTCTGATATTAGCGTGCACAAACACACAGACAAACCGACAAACAGACAAAAAAAAAAAAATTACAATTTCGGGTTCGACATCAATGTAATAACAACCTCTGCTACTTTTTTTTATATATTTCCATTGTACAGACACCACTTTTCTACAATTTTATTATATGTATATAGACAGATAGATATAGATTAGCATAATATAGATTGTTAATTAAAAGATCTATTTATAAAATGGATAAAATATTACCTAAATAATTATGAACAGTGTAGTGAAATTAACACGAACACATCATTCAAACGTATCGATAAAGTAGATCAACTAATTATTTCGTGTTTGGCAACTAATAATTAAGTAGGGTTACATTGTCATCGGCATTTTGCACGATAATATTTATTCTATCGAATTAGTGTGGTAATGAGTTGTCGATAAATCTGTCAATTATTATTCTCTGGGGAAATTGGGTGTATATAGAAAGAATCAATGTTTATTGATTATTGCAGTCATTTAGACTGGAAGCCGACCACAAAATAGTTCTGGAAAGGCTAGACAGATCCATTACCGCGAGTTCCCATTGCGTGTTCTATTTCAGACCATAGGTCTAGACAGGCAACAGGTGACAATTCACCAGTTTTGTCGTGAAAATGTGACAATTATGTCTATCATGATCAATGTGTGGACTGTCAGTTAAGGGCCAAGGTTTCCTGATAATATTAGTTTTTTTCTTAATTCTTTAAGAAATAATCAAACTCAAACTCAAAGCATTTATTTCAATTAAATCATTTACAGGCACTTTTGAATTGTTAAGAAGTAGGTCAGTCAGAAAATATGAAGCTAGTTGTCCATTCCAAAGCGTAGGTACCTATGGAGAAGAACGGGCAAGAAACTCCATGGACACTCTTTTCAATTATATTTTTACAAAAATATTAGTTACATCATTTATGAATTTATAAATATATGTGAGAACGATGTAAAAAAAAGACTAACGCGTTAAAAGCGGCCAGAGTACAGCAGTAATTATTTTTGAATTCTAAACAACACACAGTTTGTGCTTGAGAAGCTCAACATCCTTGCCATCACTCGCTACCCATATCTATTAAAATTTCTCTCCCAGTTTCCCCGCACCTTAAAACCGATAACCAGTTCCAAAAGGCTAATAAGCAGCTTGAAAGGTTACCAAACTAAAACTATCGATAACCCTGACGTCAATTCCCCGCTACATCAAACTGATCAGCGATCCAGGCAGCCTTATTAAAAGTTAATCAAAATTTCTAATTCCAACCGAGCTCAGCTCTAAACTTGGCTGGTTATAACCGGTGTGAACCGGATTCGTCGGTGTGTGTGTATTATTCCCATGCTTGCTGTATACACAAACACACACTGGGTGTATATTACACCCTAGTGATTGAATTGTGAATCCTTGTTTAAAGTATTGGATTGAAGTTAAAATCATATTTGAAAGATTATATGAAACTTTTATTGAGACTGGCAGTAATTGAATGTCTGTTTGATTTTTAGATTTTTCAATAGATTCCAGTGTGACATCCATAATTTAAGAGGGGGTTAAATATAATGACAACCAAAAAAATATACTAAACACCAAACACTCTTGTCTAAGTTACAATAATTCTAGCTGGGTACCCCGAGGTTAGGTGTGGTTAGGTTACTTTAAACCCTTTAGACAGTCGACATAGGATACAAGAGCGAGAAAATTAAAATACAAGATATCTTTACCTAGGCATTTTACAAAGAGTTTTAGTTTTAGTGATCATTTACTATTTTTGGAAGTAAAGAGTGTTTTTTTTGATGTTATATTTTACTTTATCTGGTTATAAGTTAAACATAAGCCATTGAAAAGCTAACAGTCTTAAAATAATAATATGTACAAGTATATAAAAAGGAGTGGAAATAATCAAAGGGCACTTTGATTATTTCCCCTCCTTTTACGTTTACTATAATTTTTGACGTTCAAAAGTGCCTTTAGTGTGCCTAATTGAAATAAATGATTTGACTTTGACTTTGACTTTGGCATCAAAAAATTCGTCCGCATCGCTGTCAACAGGAAACGTGCCCAAAAGGTTCCAGTGTTCTTTCTATTACTCGTAGAAAATATAGACAGTGGGTACATTCTGTTTTTGATTTACTGAACTGAATGAAATATGGGAAAAGAAAACTAAACATTTTCTGCTTTGTGAAAAATGTAATACTATATTTTAAAATGCCGTAAAAAGAGTAGGTACCTACTTACAATTTCTACCTTTTTTCAATTCAAGGTTTTTCAAATACGCTCAAATATAATATCTATGTATATCTAATACTAAAAATAACAAAATTAAATCCTAACTTAACTAAAACTATACAGAAACTAAAATATAGCGTCGAAAAATTCATCCGCATCGCTGTCGACTGGATAGATATTATATTTGTATAGCTTATATTATGTAAATACTTAATTAAATAGGCACCTGAAAATAAATGTAAATACGCTCACAAAAAGCTCTTACAATTTTTATACTTATTACCTATAACTATAAAATTGAAATTCAAGTCAGCGCAGTTCTACGCGAGCGTCACGAGAATAGGGTCCATTCAACGATTCAAGGTCACAACACGGAGCTAAATTATGAAGAACAGTAGCTACAGTTATAATTCAAAATATACAGTGTGTAATTGTAATCACCGTTTTCCTCTTAAGGGGTCATTGTACTCATCATTATGATCAACTTTTACTATGGGGCCAAACCTGAAATCGTAAAAAAAATCAGCTGTTCCCTATATTTTTTTATGTACGCATAACTCGTAAAAATGTAGGGAACAGCCGATTTTTTTTTTCGCGTTTCATGTTAGGTGCCATAGTAAAAGTTGTTCATAATTATGAGTACAATGACCCCTTAAGAGGAAAACGGTGATTAAAATTACACCCTGTATCTATATATATAAAAGAAAGTCGTGTTAGTTACACCACTTATAACTCAAGATCGGCAGAACAGATTTGGGTGAAAATTGGTAGGGAGGTAGCTTAGAGCCAGGAGACGGACATAAGATACTAAAAAAAATCTGAAAAAAAAAAAAAAAAAAAGAATCAGACTTGGAATAACAAAACGCAAATGACAGGGCTAGGAGTAGGCTCGGGGTAGGGTAGGAGTAGGGGTAGAGTAGGTGTAGGGGTAGGGTAGGAGTAGGGTAGGGGTACGGTAGGAGTAGGGTAGGGTTAGGGTAGGAGTAGGGTAGGGGTACGGTAGGAGTAGGGTAGGGGTAGGGCAGGAGTAGGGTAGGAGTAGGGGTAGAGTAGGAGTAGGGGTAGGGTAGGAGTAGGGTAGGGGTACGGTAGGAGTAGGGCAGGGTTAGGGTAGGAGTAGGGTAGGGGTCCCTTCTCAGGGCCACGCCGGCGACGCATTGGCGTCGGAAGCTGACCGCACACCATCTGCGGCCAGCTTGTTTACTAGGCCAGACGAGTTGTCGGACTCCGACGACTCCAATATGGATACGTCGGCGGCCGAAAACGACCGCCTCAAGCGGAAGAGGGCCTATCTGAGGCCCGGGTCTGAGGGCTCCTCGGAGTCGGCCGGAAGCAAGGCGAAGAAGAAGTCGAAGTCCAAAAAGGCTTCGACTTCTATCGCGGCTTCTACCCACGTTGTGGGCTTGGTGGACGCTGAGCGCCAGCTAAACCTGGCGAAAAGGGCGCAACTCCAGCAAGACCTGGAGGAGAGGGTCGCTGCCAAGGAGCGCCAGGCACAAATCGCCCGGTCGAGGGCTGGCTATGGTGCATCCAGTGTGCTGTATGCTGACCACTCCCTGGCGGAACTGAAGCGCATGGCACAAGAGGACAAGGAAGAGGTCCTGGAGGTCGCCTCAAAGTCCTCCAACTTGAAGGGGACCTTTCAAAAGGCCCTCAAATGCCGGGCCGCCAGTTTGCACGGCATTGTCCTGGAGCTGGTGAATCGGACGGCCACGGACGAGACGCGGCAGCTGCAGGCGAAGGTGGATCGCCTGCAGGCGGAGGTCAGCCAGCTACACCAGAAGCTGGCTGAGACCACGGCCCAGCCTGCCCAAACTGCCCCAGGTCCGGTGGTAGGAGGCTCCTCCTCCTCCCCTTCCAGCCTTGAGGATATAATCCGAAAGGTTGTCATGGAGGAGAGGGCCTTCACCAGAGCCTGCTTCGCAGGCATCGTGGACCGGCTCTTGCCTGAAAGGCGGCTCCGCCCGCCGCTAGCGGCGGATAGGAGTCCACCACCGTCGGAGCCGGAACCTGCGCCTCTAGCAGACCCGGCATCGGGTGCGCAGCCCCAGGCCCCGAAGCCCTCCAAGGGCAAAGGCAAGGGCAAGAGGACCAAGGCAGCTCCTCAAACCACCACAAGCGCGGAGGGAGCGTCTGGGTTGTCTGCTACTCCAGCAACTCCCCAGAACTCGCAGGAGGAAGACGCTCTTCTTCCCTCCACCACCCCGTCCAACCAGTCGTGGGCGGAAGTGGTCAGGAGAGGAAAAGGGAAGGGGGGGAAAAAGTCGGCCCCCCAGCCCGCTGTGACTGCTCCTGCAGCCAAAAGGGCTCCAGCCGGCGGGAGAAAGCTAGTTGCTCCCAAAACCGCGGCCGTCGTGGTGACCATCACTCCGGAGGCCGTGGAGCGGGGCGAGTCGTACGAGTCCGTCCTAAGACGGGCTCGTACCAATGCTGATCCCTCCCAGCTTGGGATCGGTAACATCACGTGCCGCCGAACCCTAACCGGGGCTCGAATTTTCGAGTTCTCGGGGGAACAGCGCGGTACAAATGCGGACCTCTTCGCAACAAAGTTGCAAGAGGTCATCGCGGATGCGGCAACGGTCGTCAGGCCTGTTAAGACCGCAGCCTTGGAGGTGGCCGATCTGGATGATTCGGTCACCAGGGAGGATGTGGTGGCGGCCGTCGCGGCGGCTGGAGGCTGCGACGCTGGTGCGATAAAAGGTGGAGCCATCAGTCTCGGCCGCCGCGGCATGGGCATCATCCGCGTCGAGTGCCCAGTCGCCGCGGCTGGGGCCGTCCTTGCTACAACCAAGGGACGGCTGCTTGTGGGACTCAGCTTGGCTGTGGTCCGGCCACTTGAAGACCAGCCTATGCGCTGCTTCAAGTGCTTCGCGTTCGGCCACACCCGAGCCACGTGTCCCTCCAAATTCGACTGGGGAGACACGTGTTTCCAATGCGGGCAAGAGGGACACAAGTGTGCCACTTGCCGCGTCACCACGCCACACTGCACGGCGTGTGCCGCCAGTGGCCGCCCCGCGGACCACAAGATGACGGGCAGGAGCTGTAAGCCCCCCGTGAGGAAGGGCATAGTGCCGGCGCAGGTTCGCCCTGTTGCCACCGCTGCCGCCGTCGTCGCCGCTGTAGCTCCAGCGGCGGTAGCTGAGGAGGGAGGTGCGATGTCGGAATAATGGTTTCCGACTACCGCATCCTCCAGGCGAACATCAACCACTGCAGAGCGGCCCAGAACCTGCTAGTGCAGGTCATGGCCGAGTGGTTGGTGAATGTAGCGGTGGTCGCCGAGCCCTACTCGATCCCCGGCAGCTGGTTGGGTGACGAGGACGACTTGGTGGCACTAGCGGCGCGGCCTTCCACAGACTCCCCTCCCCTCTCGCTATTAGAGAGGGGACCGGGATACGTGGCCGCCGCGTGGGGAGACTTAGCCCTCGTGGGCGTATATTTCTCCCCAAACCGCCCTCTTCAGGACTTTGAGAACTATCTCGGAGTCCTGGCCGCCGTGGTCGACAGGGCGGCGCCGCGTCAGATCTCCGTACTGGGAGACCTGAATGCCAAGTCGTTGACCTGGGGCAACCCGGCCACCGACGCACGCGGGCGAGCGGTAGAGATGTGGGCGGCCTCCTCTGGACTCTCCCTCTTGAACAGAGGAAGCGTGCAGACATGCGTGCGGCGACGGGGTGGCTCAATAGTGGACGTCACTTTCGCCACCCCTGCGTTAGCCGCGCGGGTGTTGAACTGGCGGGTGGACCTGGTGGAGACCATGTCAGACCACCGCTACGTGCGGTTCGACATCTCCACCAGTGGCCCCGAAGAGATGCGGCCCCTCTCGGGGCGACCACCGTTCCCACGGTGGGCTCTAACCCGCCTGGACAGAGAGGCAGCGGGGGAGGCGGCGTTCATCCAAGACTGGCTTTCGCCGCCAGCCGCCGGCCTGGATGTGGACACCGTGGCGGGGCAACTGAGGGAGTCTCTGACCGAGGTATGCAACTCTAGCATGCCTCGGTCTCGCCGACCGCTACCCAAACGCGCCGTTTACTGGTGGTCGGTGGAGCTGGCGGGGCTTCGAGCAGCGTGTGTGGAGACAAGGAGGGCCTATACGCGGAGCCGGCGGCGGCGTCGACGGAACCGGGCCGACGAGGACCACCTCTATGAGGTATACATGGAGGCAAAAATGGTCCTCGATCGGGCCATCGCCACCGCCAGAGACTCGGCGAGAGCCGAGCTGCTGGAGGGTCTCGACAACGACCCCTACGGGCGACCATATAAGGCAGCGCGCAACAAATTGCGCCCCTTTGGTCCACCGGTTGCCGAGACCCTGGAGCCCTCATTTCTGGATGGGGTGGTTCAGTCCCTGTTCCCGTGCAGGGACAACTTCACCCCGCCAGTGATGGACCCACCGCAGGGGGTAGCTCCGCTAGACGAGGAAGTAGAGGAGGCCCCTCCTGTCACGGAGTCGGAACTTGGCGCGGCGATTTTCCATATCCGCGCCAAGAAGACGGCTCCAGGCCCGGACGGTGTTCCCGCAAGAGTGGTGGCGATCGCTGCCACTCAAATGGAGGAGAGGTTTCGGAACCTCTTCAGCGCATGCTTTGCATCTAGGAGGTTCCCGAAACCGTGGAAGGAGGGGCAGTTGTGCCTCCTTCGCAAGGAGGGCCGCCCAGCAGACTCCCCCTCGGCATACCGGCCCATCGTTCTGCTCGATGAGGTCGGTAAAATGTTCGAGGGGATAATCGCTGCTCGCCTAAAGGGCCATCTGCGGGATATCGGGCCGGACTTGTCGGACGCTCAGTTCGGTTTTCGGGCTGAGCGTTCCACGGTGGACGCGCTGGCCTGCCTTAAGGGTCAGGTGAAGGAGGCGATGGAAGCGGGGGACGGATTGTTGGCTGTGTCTTTCGACATAGCCAATGCCTTCAACTCCGTTCCCCACTCCACCATCCTAGAGGCGCTACGATTTCACGGAGTGCCTCGATACATGCGCAGTCTGCTGGCCAGCTACCTGGAGGATCGGGCGATCCTCCTGGTAAATAGGACTGGCCAAGTCCGGCGGTACGCCGTCGAAGCCGGCGTTCCACAGGGGTCAGTCTTAGGACCTCTCCTCTGGAACATCGGCTATGATTGGCTCCTGCGGGGCACTCTCCTCCGAGGCACGAGTGTCGTGTGCTACGCGGATGACACTCTCCTCACCGCCCGAGGGGAGAATTTCAGGGAGGCGGCCAATTTGGCCTCGGCGGGCGGATCCTTGGTCGCGGGGAGGATCCGCCACCTAGGTTTGACGGTGGCGCTGCACAAAACCGAAGCCGTGTTCTTCTACGGACCTAGGCAGCGTCGCCCCCCACCTGACGCCCACATCTTCGTGGAGGGCGTCAGAATTGAGGTCAAGGCCCAGATGAAATACCTGGGCCTTGTAATTGACAGCAGGTGGCGCTTCGGTCCGCATTTTAGCGGGCTGTCGTCGCGCCTGCTGAAGACCGCGGGCGCGCTGTCGTGGCTGCTTCCCAACTTGGGGGGGCCCAGCGCACGATGCCGGCAACTTTACGCCGGCATCTTGAAGAGTATGGCTCTCTACGGAGCCCCTATCTGGGAGGACTCCCTCCAAAGGAGGGAGAACGCCGCTGCATTGCGGGCACCCCAAAGGGCCATAGCCCAGCGGGTGGCGCGGGCCTACCGTACGGTGGGCTTCGCGGCAGCATGTGCTCTGGCCGGCACCCCTCCTTGGGAACTCGAGGCGTGGGTGCTCGCCAGAGTATATGAATGGACGGCGGGGCGGAGGGAGAGAGGAGAACGCCCAACCCAGGAAGAGCGGGAGGCCGTCCGGCAGGAGGCGAGGGACGCCATCGTCGTCCATTGGACGGGGGACCTCGCCACCGCAGCCTTCGGCCGCCGAACCCTCGACGCGATTGGGCCAGTCCTGCGAGACTGGCTCGAGCGGTCGCATGGATTCCTCTCCTTCCGTCTGGTGCAGGTACTGTCCGGACACGGTTGTTTCGGATCGTACCTGCACCGAATAGGACGGGAGGAGACGCCGTCGTGCCACGACTGTGGCGCGGCGGAGGACGCGGCGCAGCACACGCTCGAGGTGTGCCCGTCGTGGTCCGAGCCGCGCCGCAGTCTCATCGCGGTGATCGGACCGGACCTATCACTCCCCGGTTTGGTTAACGCCATGCTGAGGGATGAGAGGTCCTGGGCGGCAGTCGCCTCCTTCTGCGAATATGTCATGTCCCAGAAGGAGGCGGCGGAGCGTGCGCGGGAGGAAGATCCTCACGCGGCGCTGCTCCGAAGGCGGAGGAGGGGTCGAAGAAGACGTCAGTTTGACAGTCATCTCCGACTCCTCCCAGATGGAGGCCAGCAGGCAACGGGTGCGGGGGCACCCTTACCTGTATTGCACAGGCCTCCACCAGTGTCGGACGGGAATGGCCAGGTGTCCCCGGCCATTCCCGTAGCCCCCCAATATGGGGGGCATGCGGGGCCCGCCAGCTAGGCGGGCATGCGCCGGGAGGGTTGTGGAAGTAAAGGCTGAGCCGGTTTCCCATGGCCCTCCCATCACGGCGATGTGGGTACACCGCTGAGTTTTAGTGGGTATACTGTCGGTGCCATTCCGACAGGAGTCCCACATACCCTGTCTCGACCCCCGCGAGCGGGGATGCGTAATGCATTTCTCAGCGAAAAAAAAAAAAAAAAAAAAAAAAAAAAAAAAAAAAAAAAAAAAAGGAGTAGGGTAGGGGTACGGTAGGAGTAGGGAAGGGGTAGGGCAGGAGTAGGGTAGGAGTAGGGGTAGAGTAGGAGTAGGGGTAGGGTAGGAGTAGGGTAGGGTTAGGGTAGGAGTAGGGTACGGGTAGGGTAGGAGTAAGGTAGGAGAAGGGCAGGGGTAGGATTGGTAGGAGTAGGGTAGGGGGTATTAGTAGGACACCACGCGAACGAAGTCGCGCCGGGCAGCTAGTTATTAATATTTCTATCGATACAAAATACTAAAGCTGAAGAGTTTCTCTGTTTGTTTGAACGCGCTAATCTCAGGAACTACCAGTCGGATTTGAAGAAATATGTTTGCATTTGATAGCCCAATTCTTAACGAACGCTATAGGCTGTTTAACATCACGCTAGGACCCTTAGGAACCGAGCGAAAAGAAGAGTCAGAAAGAATGCGAAACGAAAAGGAAGTAATAGCGTGGACAGGCGATGCGATGCGTCGGGGAGGGTCAGGAAAAGAAGAAATTTCACGCAAAGTTCGCGAACAGAAGCTAGTTTAAAATGCAGAGAATTTGTTGCCACAATAACTATTTTATCTCTAAATGCACAAAGTAAATACGAATAAAACTAGGTTCAAATTCCAGTTCATCCTAGTTTACAGACTTAATGCTATATTTTAAGTGATAGTAGCGGTTCTAATACGGTTTAGTATCCTTTACTATCCCCGGCCAACGTTTTGGAATACGCCCAATAAAAATAAGGATTCCTAATAAAAATTCACTTAAACACAAAATTTAAAATTTTCACGTTACGATGTTGTTCGTCACTCTGCAACAACGTTACATGTCCCAAAAACCCTATGTTTATTTCAACTTTATTTTTTGTGTGTTAAAGTTGGCTTTAGTTTGTATTTGCAAAGGAATATAGATCTAATAGTGTTGTGTTGTTAGAGATTGGAAGTCACTGTCGGCAAGTAATGGGCGATCGTGACGGGAATAGCATTTGAATTTCCTCGATAGATACACTTTATATACTGTAGTACGCAGAAAAATTTAACACGGTCCCTCCTTAATTTTCCTTTGTGGGAAAGAAAAACGTGATCGTAATACTTATAGTTTGCCTTGGGATCGGGATTCGCTATTTCTGTATTTTTTTTTATTTAATTCCGTAAGTTGATAACGCCTTTTTGTTAGTTCTCTTTGGTTAAGCCTCTTGGGGTTGCGTAGAGTTCTTTTTATGAATATTTGATTTGTTTTTTGTTTTCATAGTTAATATACAAAAGAAGTATGGTTACATTCAAGACGTATTCAGGTAGGTTTACTAAATCACAATTGAAAACTGTTAAAAAAATAATTTGTCAAATAATAATAATCTAACCCTCTAAATATTTTCCAGCCCCAAAATATTTACCTGCAATACCCTAGCGTACTCTGCCATAATTGGAAACGTCAATCAAAATAAAAGTCTTAAAATAAAAATCTTAGTTTAGTTTCGTACGGTATCGCAAAAAGCTGGGCATGATTAAATCGAGTTACGCTACCGAACGAAACGTCAGTAAACCTTAAAATCCAATCAATATAGATATCCCCGGAGAGTGCAATTTCAAAATTTCCCTCATCACGTCACGTAAATTGACAATTATTAAATAAAAAAACTGTATCTCACATTCTGGATTAAAAAAATAACAGAACAAGAAATACTTTACCATAAACAAATAGAGAGAATAAACAACATAAAAATTACAGATATAAGTGTATAAATTTTACATAGGGTGACATAATAGACGGTTTTATGGCTAGCGATCTTTTAAAGACAACCTTTGGAAGGAGTAAGGGCAAAGGAGCTGCAGGTGTGGTGTACCATTTACATATAATACTATACCTACAATAGATATACAATATGGAGATGACAATACGGCAATAAATAAAAACACTAATGCATAAGAGTATTTTGGAACTATCAAATAAATCCTAAGATCGAAATAAAAAAGTGATTTTTTGCAATCAACATATACAGGATTACTTGTAATTCCACGTAATATATCCATCAGGAGGTGATAAAGGCCAAAATGCAACAAATTGAACCCCACATATGTATGGCCGAAATTCAATAGTTTTCGAGATATTTGAATTTTAAAGGTTTTTCAATACAATTCCAAATAAAAAAAAATCGTATTGAATGGGTAGGTACCATTAAAAAATTATATTGTAGCTGGCACTTCAATTAAGCTATGAACATATTTAAAACTTAATTCAACAAAATAAATAAAATTATGAGCGATTTAAGAATCTTTCCAATATTTTCATTTTCAAAAATGTTTCTAATATCTCGAAAACTATTGAATTTCGACTATACATAATTATATGGGGTTCAATTTGTTGCATTTTGGCCCCTATATCAGCTCCCGACGCATATACGTCGAATTACAAGTAATCCCGTATAGTAGTGATTGACCGACTACGGGTTTTGCCAATCTTTAACTATCTATAGTGACTAAACTATTGGATATATTTGATGAATTTTTTGTATGCAGACTGGGAACGTCATTAGATATACGAAGTTTAATTTATTGTTGTCTCCACCTTGTATAAACAGCGATGTTATATGATATTTTTTTAATTTCCCCTACTGCCCACGAACAGCAAAAAGGTCCGCCATATTGAGGTTTTAGGAGGGAAAAAATCGAATAAAGGACAATAGGAAGGCCGGTCCATGTCATAATCATATTTTTCTCGCACAAAGGAGTTCTTACGTTAATGTGAACTGGTCATAAATGAAAGTCAGGACCATATAAAGCATGGTTTTTTATTATCCCCTTCGTGTTACTAGGGTGAGATTTTTTGCGCGGCAATTTTCGTGGCTTGGCGGATTTTTGGACAGCGTGATAAAGGAAACAAATTACATGATAGATTATTCTGTTCGAGACGTGTTGACCCATAGAGTTTAATAGCTATGTTTTTTTGTTTCCTCTTTGTTGATAGAGTTTTTGCATCTATAGGTAGGTGCAAAAATGTTTTGGATATTTTGCACTTCGTTGTTACGGGTTTTTGACCATTATTATAAACTAGCTTTGCCCGCGGTTTCGCCTGCGTTATGTTCGAAAATGGTCCCACGGGAACCTACTACCGGGATAAAAAGTATCCTGTGTGTTAATCCATGTTATAAGCTACCTGTGTGCAAAATTTCATCGAAATCCGTTCAGCTGTTTTTGCGTGACTGAGTAACAAACATCCAAACATGCAAACTTTCATTTTTATAATATGATTAGCTATTGCCCGCGACTTTAACTGAGATCCAGGATGAAAAATAGCCTGTGTCCTTACCCAGGTTATGGTCTATTTGTGTGCCAAATCTTATCCAAATCCGTTCAGCGGTTTTTAACATCCAGACAATATACGAGTTAGTAGGAAAAACAAATCCCAAATGCACGAAGCATTGCATAAAGCTAATACCTACTTTATAAAGATACTTAATCAAAACTAACCCTTGTATCAACTGGGTAGCAGGATTGTCCGAAAGGGTTACCGCTGCCCCGGAACATAAAGAGCTAAGGAAGGAACACGGGTGGGTTTTAGTCAGTAAGAGTCTGACACTCCCTTCCGCTCCACCCAGAGCGGGAGGAGTCATTAGATGATTTCCCATCCATAAAAAAAACCCTTGTAACAATCGAGCTCATCTTGTATGTAATTCCTCAACTTTTTGCAAGAGATTGTATTCTGCCCTAATTTTAGTGTATATTTCACAAGTGGGTCCATTTACCTCTTCGTACAGTCACAAAGATTAGGTCATAAATCATGACGAGATGAGAAACTCGTCTCTCTCAGTTTACTTTTACAAAGTAAGTATCAGCTACCTACCTTCTTACTTATCAACTTACAGACCTATAATTTTAGAAGAGCTTTTTGACAGAACGTGATGCGTGTATTTACCGAAAGAATAGGCAGAGGTGAATAGTGCGAGAGCCGTTCCACACGGTGCGGTGCGGCTGCGATGCGGCGCCTGATCGGTGCCGTTGTGGTTTCCTACAAATAAAAAAACAACCGACTTAAAAAAAAAACCAAAGTGATAAATAACTTTAATTTCGGAAGTCGGTGTCGTTGGTTCCGCATTTTCGTTTTTTGACACCGACTTCCGAAATTAAAGTTATTTATCACTTTGTTGTTTTTTTTTAAGTCGGTTGTTTTTTTTGTAAAACAGTTTTTTTTTACACTTTGTAGTTGTGCCACACAAATTCAAATAACACTAGTGCATTGAAGAATTGAAGACACCGACTAGAAGAATCATCAAAATTCGCATAGAAATGCCGGAGATGCAATACATTTATGCATATAACATCGTACATAAGAATAATTACATAATGTATTATACACTAAAACCTTCCTGAAAGTATGTAGATCCCATTAGTGAAAGAATTATCAAAATTGGTTTATTAGTTTTTGAGAAAATCGCGGACATACAAACATACATACATACATACAGGTCGAATACAGAACCTCCTTTTTTGAAGTCGCTTAAAAATGTATGGTATGCCACACGGCGCGCTCCAGTGCGCTCTGGCGCCGTACCGGCACGCACATCAGACTTGAGACGAGGCAGGGAGGGGTGTAAGCAGTGCAGTGGCACGGCACAGTTATTTGTGTGGCAGAGGGAAGGGCGCATGCTTGTTAATTTTGTACAGACTGTCGTAGAGATGAGCAAGCCAACAATCTTTTCGTCGCCGCTGCGGGGCGTCGCGACGCTGCCGTAAGAACTTTGCGATGCCGCGCCGCACTGCCCGTGTGACCGCCAGTGCGGCGAGATATTTTGCGGTTCGTAGCCGCACCGCACCGTGTGGAACGGCTCTTAGTCGGTTCGGTACTCACGTGCCTGTTTAAGTCTCATGTAATAATTATGGGGCAAGTCTATTGCCATTAGCTGGAAACAATGACAAACCTTTACACTGGGCTATTATTGAGAAAAAAATATAATTTGATTCATCTTCCATAAATTATGTTTTTCGATAAAATTGCTAAAAATCAAGTCAATAATCCTTCATTTAAATTTTAGGTTAAACGCAATGTACAGTCAACAAAAGAGATAAGTATGCAGGATCGTCGGATATAGTTGATGTTTAGAAAGAAACCGATGGATGTTGTCAACTGAAATTTAATTTGATAAATGAGCTGTTTATTTTCTATTAATAAAATTAAATTTTATTCGAGAACATCCATCGGTTTCTTACTAAACTTCAACTATATCCGACGATCATGCATACTTACTTATCTCTTTTGTCGACTGTTAATTTGTTATTGTTTGAAAGTTGAATTTTTAGCAATATACAGTCTTCCGCGTCATTTTATAACAAAGTATTTTCTTCGGACAAAACGGGGCTTAATCATATAAACAAAGTAATTCAATTAATCATCAATTTCCCCCGATTCCAGATTCAATCAATGCTGGAGTTTTACGATTTTTACACGGAACCCTAACAAATCTTTATTACTTCCATCTGATTTTACTTTCTAGCATTGATTGAATCCAATCACTGCGTATTAGAACAACGTAAATACAGAAGGCCAACTCGCCAGCACGACCAGAGAGGTAAAGGCGTAACATACTAACAGTAGGAATGGCTTTCATTTTGACAGTTCAACAAAATTCATTGCGTTATTTACTTTGTTGAGTGGACACATTTTTCGAACATATGAAGCAATGGATTAGCAATATCCTTCAAAATGATTCAGATTGTGATGGATAGTGTATTATGCAATTAGGATGCGATGAGTAGCGACTACCACCATACTCGTATAGACGCCAGCACATCAAGCTACTACAATCTGTCAAATTTCTTTAATAGATTTTCAACTTTATCGCTAAAGTATAAGGCTCAAAGTTGATTGGGAAAGTTTGAAAGTTTCGAGTAGCTTGATGTGCTGGCGTCTGTACCTTTAGAGGTATGAGCCATCGGCTTGTTAACTGTATTAAAAAATATGCACTATGTGATCATGCGACATATAGACATGAAGCATAAAGCTGATCAAGTATTATTGAGTTGGAAATTTAATGTTCGTGTTATGAAAACCAGAGGCTCTTACATAACACATAGGTAATCAGCCTATGATGTTCCCACTGCTGGGATACAGGCCTACTCTCGTTGAGAGTGACTGGGCTGAAATTGACCACGCGGGCCCGGTACCCCACTGGGCCCGCGTGGTCAATTTCACATGTGATGTGTCACATTTCAGATGTCACATGTCTTAGAATGTTTGATTCTAACGATACTTTCCTTCACCGTTTCGAGAGTTGTGGTAATGAAATAATTTACTCAAAATAAAGCGCCTGTCGGGGTTTGAACCTACGACCTACAACTCGTAAGTCGCGGCCGTTACGACCTCTACTCGAGGCTCTTTACAAAGTGATAATCTAACAGCGATAACAATGATAAAAAGTGAAAAATGTATTGGATTGACATAAGCTATCGAAAAGCTATATCAATCCTGATGAAACAAAACATAATATCACGCCTGAAATCCCCGAAACGATGAGCAGAGGTGTACCTATAGTACACCTACATTTCACCACTGATGTTTTAGTCCTATGTTACTATACAGAGTGGCGATTAGGTTATCACATTAAACAGTACAGCGGTTATTAAAAGTTCTTATTAGTCTGTTAAAAAAATAAAATAAACAATTTAACAAAAAATAGAAATAAAAAAAAAAAAAACAATTTCCGAAATTTTCTTTCATAAGAATACCTGTCCTGACAATACCGAACACAACAAAAAAGAATTATATCCAATTTGGTAATTCGGAATTTATGCGCGTACGTACATTTCGGCGATTCACTTTTCTGGTTTTCTTATTAGGTACCACGGCTAGAATTTTAATTGTGTATATTTAAAATACGTGATGTAGAATACGTGGTTTCAATTAATGTCATAACCTAATCGCGACACTATATAGGGGCGAGCCTTTTCCAGCATAATCCTGAAGAAAGTACTTGAAGAAATATAGAAATAAAATAAAATATATATTTTATTTAATGTATATATTTTTCATATGAACAATATAAAAAATATATAAATTGCCACTTGCCCGAGCCCTCTGGTACTTCTTTAACTTCTTATTACATTAGATACTTACCTAGGTGTAACATTTGTACCCTCGTACATTTCACCCCCCGGCGGCACTCGCAAAATTGGACCGACATCCGATCTAAATTTGAATAAAATTACTTTTATTTCATTTTTTCGTTTCGCCCGCGCCATGTGTGCGACTGTGCGACTTTTGGCGAAATCTGGCAACGGTCGCCTAATGTCGTTTCTGGAGAATTATGTATGTTATATTTTTGGGTGTGCTTACATTTTGTTAAGCGCTTAGAGATGTTTAAATTTATATTTGCGCGTAGTGTCGTTTTTTAGGAAGGGGCTTGTAGCTAAGTACTAACAGCCGCACGGGTCGATCGACCAGGTTAAGCTACGCTTGCCACGGTTGGTTCGTGGATGGTTGAACATCTTTACATACCAAGACCCCTCCGTGCCTCGGAAAGCACGTTAAGCCGTTGGTCCCAGCTGTCATTCGTGGATCTTTGACAGTCGTTACGGGTCGTCAGAAGCCCGAAAGTCTGACAACCAGTCTTACCAAAGGGTATCGTATTACCTAGTAACTGGGTTGTGAAGGTCAGATAGGCAGTCGCTCCATGCAAAATACTGGTATTCAGCTGCATCCGGTTAAACTGGAAGCCGACCCCAATATAGTTGGGAAAAGGCTAGGCAGATGAGTGACGTTTGTTAGGGTATTCTTTGAGTACGAGCTGCTTCTGCTTCTGATGTTTTGTTTGGAGTTCTCAGAAAAATAGTGGTATTGAGAATCAGCCATTTGACAAAGATTAGTCATAGAAACGCTTATCCACGCGAGATATCTATACATATAATAATATATTAACGAATTCAAATTTGTACATTGATATTTTTTTTGAGAAAGCATTTGCTACGAGGTGTTGGAACGAGCCTGATGGCCGATAATGTGGTTTTTATAATTGTTGTCCGTATTTCTGTTTGCCTGGATGTATATTCCGGATTGGTGCAAAAAGGCAGAACAGATTTGGATGAAATTTGGTAAACAGATAGTTTATAACCTGGATTAGCATAAAGGGTACTTTTAATCCTGGTAGTATAAGTTCTCGTAGAATATTTTCCGCTAGAACACAAAAATAGTTGTTTTTTTTTTTCTTTGTAGAAATATAAATGTTATTACGTCATTCAAAAGACGTTAATACTAGAATCACGACACAGCCCACAGGGACAATTCTCGTAATTTTAGGAACGTTCACAGTCTCAGTTTCAATTCTGTCAAAAATACCTCTAATTTTCCTACATTTTGACGGGTTTTTGACCTTTGTTTGTCGTCAAGATGAGACTGCGACTAGATTTTGAACGTTTTAAATTACGAGAATTGGCCTACTAGGATAATTATACATAATAATGAATTTATTATAAAGAGTTTAGAGTAGTCTTGCATTTAAAACTATTCCCCGGAACTTCTATACTTACGAGTACAACCGATTATGATTCAAAACCTTTCCTGTTGAGCTCTGTGTTAATTATTAAAGCGTTTCAACAATTCATAGCACAGACGCCAACACATCAAGCTACCTGAAACTGTCAAATTTTCCCAAACATCTTTAAACCTTATGCTTTAGCAATAAAGTTGAAAATCTATTAAGGAAATTTGACAGATTGTAGTAGCTTGATGAATTATCACACTAATATTATAAAGGCGAAAGTTTGTGAGTGTGTGTGTGTGTGTGTGTTTATATGTTTGTTACTTCTTCACGCTCAAACGGCTGGAGCAATTTGCATAAAATTTTGTATGGAGGTAGCTGACACCCTGTATTAACATAATAGGTTAGTTTTATCCTGATATTACTACGGGATCGACACTTATGCGGATGAAACCGCGGGGCGCAGCTAGTAGGTAAGTGATAAAATCCATCAAAGAAAGCAAATGTCGAAGGTTTCCCTCAACTGTAGAAGTCATCCATTGTTCTGTTACCAATTAATATCCCAATTATTTTCGACTGTCATTTTATTCTCATTAATATTTTTTGAGAGAAAGCGTGTTCCTTTGTTCGGATTGTTCTGTTCAAATGATCAAGAAATTGCGTTGCTACGTCTCAATTTCTACTTATTAACCAATGCTGATATTTCAGACTTGAGTTCCTATAATGGAAATAATATATTGAAATTGTTTATTATTAATTCAGAAACCGAGTGTATATCACTAATATGTATGGGTTCAAGAAAATACATGGAAAAAACTTTCTATACCTAAGGGAAATATCTGCAGTAAAATTCCAGATACAAGCTAAAAAAACAAAGTCCTCTCCGATGTATAAATTGCATTACTATTTCTTGCAAAGTTTTCAAAGCAAAAACATAAAAATAATCCTTCCATTTCATTCTGCAACTTGATTAAGAAACTAATTAAGTAGTATATTTTTCTTTCATCCAAAGTAGTTCAAATGAATAATTTCAATCACTAGTGCAAACGTTGTAACAGAAATAAGATAAACATGTTTCTCCTAATATTGAACTACGTAGGTATGTAATTAATTGTTGATAAATAATTTTGTTTTGATTTTGTTATCCTACGGTTCAGTTACAAACATGACCTTTAATGTTGTAATAAGCACGTCATTTTATTTAGATATTCATTTGTAATGGTTATCTAACTATTTCTTCCGGCGTCAAAGAAACTAAACCTCTATATTTTTAACAAAAAATAAATCGTCAAAAGGTGTAGCTGGGCTTAAAAAAATGAGGAGGTTCTCAATTCCGTTGATTTTTTTTTTTTATGTTTGTTATCTCAGGATTCCGTTATTTATAAGCCGATTTGTAAAATTCTTATTCTTGGTCCCCTAGAAATTTCATCAAAATCGGTTCAGTAAATTACTGGTAATCAAAATTCAACTAAACGAAATTGCGTCGTTAGCTTTCCTATGACCTTTTTGTTACTAGTGTTTTACTCTTTCTTTGTTTACGTGTTTTTCATGTTTCCTTCATAACGGAATTGTTACTGTTTTATTCTGTAACTGGATCTTTTCTATAATCTAATAATAACACACATAACATCGCCTGTAATCCGCTAGTGGAAAAGCTGAGGCGTACCTATAGTTATGTGGTCGATGATTTTGGTGCACGGTAAAACTCTAATGAGTTTATGTTGGCACCAACTCAAATGTATAAAATGTTTGTGTACTACTGAATAAATAAATAAATGTATAATTCCAATGGAGGCAAACCTGTTGCCATCAAACAGGCACTAATCCGGACTCTGGGCGGCTACCGAGAAATTCATAATGGGAAAGCTGAATAACATTGCCTGATCTGAGAATCGAACCCAGCACCTCATCTAATAACTGGTCAGCTCTTAATCTTCGACTCTTTCTTAGTTATAATTAATGGTGGGTTAGCTGTGAGTTTCATCCTTTAGGGTCTTATCATTCAGCGTGACTGTCCGAAAGGGTTACCGCTGCCCCGGAACATAAAGGGCCAAGGAAGGAACACGGGTGGGTTTTAGTCAGTAAGAGTCTGACACTCCCTTCCGCTCCACCCACAGCAGGAGGAGTCATTAGATGGTTTCCCACCCTCAAAAAAAAAGAGTCTTATTATCTCATCATCATCTGCCTTGCCTTTTCCCAACTATGTTAGGGTCTTCCAGTCTAACCGGATGTAGCTGAATATCAGTATTTTACTTGGAGCGACTGCCTATCTGACCTCCTCAATCCAGTTACTGGTAAGACTGGTTATACAGGGTGTCCCGTAAATAATGGATCAAACGTAACGGGTAGGTAGCTTACCTCATTTCCAACAACTAATTTGAACAGTAAAAAAAAAACCCATAAGGTAACCAAGATAATTTTTTTTTTCGATTTTTACTATTTTCTGTACCAGCATTCAGTGTTTTTAATGCTGTTGCTGCAAATGGTATCATATTTAGGTGTGATTTTTGTCATACATTTCTGAATAGTTTACTAGTGTTATAAGATACCATTTTTTTAAATAACATTTTATTTGCCTTAGAAAAAAAATCTTGAATTGAAAAGTTTTGTTTTTAAGATGAAAAGACCAGAATTGGAAAAATTCTCCTGTAAAAAAATTGTATGACACCGAAGTGTACCATTATTTTAAAAACTTGTACAATTACTAAGGTTTGCAGATTGGTATAAAACTTACGCCTAGTCTTTGTCGTTACAAAGATATTGCTATGAATCTGACAGAGGTGCAAAATTACGAAATAAAATAAAATTGAAAAAGTGTGCACAATTCAACTATTTTCTTAAAAATGTTTAGGTATCTCAGCGTATGAAAAAACTTAGGAGGTTAAATTAAAAAAAAAATACAAATAAATCGTTTATTTTGTTTTTACAGTAAATGTTCAAACTGACGTCCCCCTACGAGAATGCAAAGTCTGCACCTCCTAATAAAGGAAGCTCTTATCCGACGGACAAAATGGCTGTTGTTTATTTCTGATACAGCAGATTGGATGCGCTGACGTAATTCTTCTTCCGACGTTATTCGTTGTTTGTACACTTTGTCTTTTAAACATCCCCAATAAAAAAAATCTAAGGGATTTAAATCCGGAGATCGCGGAGGCCACAAAATTGGTCCTAATCGGCCGATCCATCTGTCACGGTAAGTTTCATTGAGTTGCGCCCTTACTGCCGTCGCATAGTGAGCGGGGCATCCATCATTTTGTAACCACATTGCTTGCCGCACGTCTTCTGGAATATTTTCTAATAACGTTGGCAACTCATTCCTTAAAAAATGCAGATAGTATTCGGCGTTTAGAGTTGCTGGTAGTTCAAAGGGCCCTATTATTTGCCCATTTATTATTCCTGCCCATAAATTTATTTTAAATTGATGTTGGCTCCTGTCCTCTCGCATCAAATGTGGGTTTACCAGCTGCCAACTGTGCAAATTATGCAAATTGAGATATCCATCTCGCCGGCATGAAGACTCGTCACTCCATAAAATTTTATTAAAAAACTGTGGGTCCGCCCGTATCATTCTAAGCATCCTTTGGCAAAATGCTACTCTTTGCGGGTAATCACGTGACGTCAGCGTTTGAACACGTTGCACGTGATATGGGTGCAACCGGTGCCTTTTTAGAACTCGATGTACCGTCGATCTTGGAATACCTGTGCGTTGCGCTATGACGCGAATTGAGACCGACGAATCTTCCTCGATTTCTCGAATAATAATTTCGTCATTGACTTGTGACGATCGCCCTTCACTGGCACCCCCAACTCCGGTGCCAAGAATTCTTCCCTCAAGAAGCGCGTTATGCACTCTAATGAATACGCGATAGTCGGGATGTCGATCCCGGTTCGGGTATCTTTCACGATACAATCTTGCGGCCGCCCTGGCATTACCTCTTGCTTCTCCGTAGATAAAATGCATTTCGGCATACTCCCGTGGCGTGTACTCGTAACGAGGCATCGTACTACTGCACACACGTACAACCACACACAAACGATTGTTTTCGAAGTCCGTAGGATTGCCAAGTCATTCGTCCAAAACACAAACAGTTCCAAATCGTTAGGCAAAGCAAAGTCCAAATACACCGCACAAGTTTAATTTTAAGGAACACAACAGTTAGGCACAGCGGGAGCGAAAGTAGTCTGACGTACGTATCAACTCGAAGAGAGATTCGTGTCAACTAAACAAATAAAATCAAGCAACATTACCAAAAATACAAAAGCGGCGCTATCTATCCCTTTCACACTGAGTGAGGTGCAACTCCGCAGGTAGCGGTCCCAAATGCCGAACAGATGACGTCATCGGCTCGGAATTACGCTACTTAACCACATGCTTAGATTACAAGCATAAGCCATTACGAGAAAGAAAAGTTAGATTGTACCATTTTAATTTCTGTTCTGTCTTCTTCATCACATTCATACGAGTAGCAATATCTTTGTAACCGCAAGGACTAGACGTAAGTTTTATACCAATTTGCAAACCTTAGTAATTTTACAAGTTTTTAAAATAATGGTACACTTTGATGTCATACATTTTTTTTACAGGAGAATTTTTCCAATTCTGGTCTTTTCATCGTAAAAACAAAACTTTTCAATTCAAGATTTTTTTTCTAAGGCAAATAAAATGTTATTTAAAAAAATGGTATCTTATAACACTAGTAAACTATTCAGAAATGTATGACAAAAATCACACCTAAATATGATACCATTTGCAGCAACAGCATTAAAAACACTGAATGCTGGTACAGAAAATAGTAAAAATCGAAAAAAAAAATTATCTTGGTTACCTTATGGGTTTTTTTTTTACTGTTCAAATTAGTTGTTGGAAATGAGGTAAGCTACCTACCCGTTACGTTTGATCCATTATTTACGGGACACCCTGTATATATTAATTCTGACCGACGACCCGTAACGACTGTCAAATATCCATTAATGACAGCCGGGACCATCGGGTTAACGTGCTTTCCGAGGCACGGAGGGGTCTTGGTATGTGAAGATGGTCACCCATCCACGGACCAACCACGGCAAGCGTAGCTTAACCTGATCGATCGACCCGTGCTGCTGTTATTACTTAGCCATAAGCCCCTCAAGGGTCTTATTAGTTCAAAAATAAAACACAACAGTTTCACTTAATACTTTAGTTCGATCATTTAGCTTTGCTGGCATCATCCTTGAGCAGCTGGAAGACGTAGGAGAAATCTTTCTGGCCGTATCCTCGGGACTGCACTATGCGGTACAGCTGTGTCGCGACGGCGCCGAGCGGGATGGGGGAGCGGATGCCGAGGGCCATTGTGCTGGCTAGCTCCAAGTCCTGGGGAAGAAAAGATATATATTTAACATCGTCTACATATATTATTTTTTATTGCTAAATGGGCCCGCTCTTGACCTCGATCACGCATGATGAAAAACGATGGATGAGGTCTATGATGGAACAAGCGTGCCCAGAAGATGCCTAAAGCATTGGAACTCCCACGCATCGACGAAACACAGCAGGCTGCTTGACGCCGGACTCCAGTGGGATGACGGTCGCAAACCAGGCGGGCGTTAGCCCTACCACCGCAAGGGAAGAATAGGCCAGTCAAATAAGATGTTGGGTGTGACTGTCCAGGATTCGCCGAGCGCTCGGTTCAGTTGAGTAACTAGCGAAACAAACTGCGCTACACGAGGAGGCTTCTTCATGCATCCACAAAATATCATAACATCAGGCCAGTTTTCACCAAAGTGCTGGGCGTTCTCCCATGTGTCGTCAGATATTTTTAAGTTTTATGGAGGCAGGACTATTATCTTCAATCGGGTTGAAACAAGACTCCGGAATGCTGCTGATAAATTTGATTATTGACAAACCAGTCAGCAGTCACGCTTGCGACCAATATGGCAGCCAACTGCAAACCATCTTAATCAAAATCTACATTTAGAACCACCAGATGACTAGAATAACAATACGTTTAAATAATATATTACACGTAGATTTAATTATGACGTCATGGTTCCATGTTTACTCATGAGGGACAGAAAAACAAGTTGTTATCTTATCAACTTACGTAGAGGATTAGAATTTAGTTGTTATTCAATTAACATCTGTAGAACGATGTAGTATCAAGAACTAATGAAATTGTAGTTCATTAGTGCCGATACTGAATGGGTACTTATGATAATAGGTATTTATGTTCCACCCTTTTTTTTTGGTGGGAAACTTTCAAGTAACTTCTTCCGATCTGGGCGGAGCGGGAGGGCGTGTCATACTTTTACTGACTGTTCCTTCAGTTGCCTGTGGTTGGCAATCAGAGTTGCTAACGGAATTGACTTCTCAATGCTGGACGATCGTGGTATACTATTTTAAAGCACCTATGGAAGATACTACCCCCTTACCTTAACCATGAGTTCGTTCTTGAAACCGCCATCGTAATTCCTGCTGGATGGTGCAGTGTCGACCAGGCCGGGGACTGGGCAGTACACCTCGGTGGACCACGAGCGAGCAGAGGAGTTGTTTAGCACATCCAGCAGCACTTTAGGGTCGAGACCCATTCTGGAAAAAAAATGAGTTAACGTCAATAGGATTGTAGGTACTACTGTGTTCTAAAGCCAAAACTGAAGTTCCACAGAGGAGCATTATTGCAAACGGCAACTTTGGTCGCAACAATTATCATCATCATTCAGCCAAAAGATATTATCCACTGCTGGACATAGGCCAGATATCTTTTCCTGCGACCTCCGCCAGGCCTTCGCGTGTCTATCTTCTGAGGGGCTTACATTACGCGGTCTGCACTCCAGTCAACTTTTTCTACTTCTTTGTCATTTGTAGAAAAAGTTGACTGGAGATGGCTATCTATCATGCTATTTTATGTTGAGAATTAGAAGATCGCATTCACACTATGAAGAATCAAGGTAACCGACATAGCCCGAAGCATTGCCAAACTTAAGTGACATTGGGCACATTACTAGCAAAACAGATGGCCGATGGGGCCGAAAGGTTCTGGAGTGGCGACCGCGTACCGGAAGACGTACCGTTGGAAGGCCTCCCACAACGTGGACCAATGACCTTGTGAAGGCCGCAGCAATCCGCTGGATGCGGGAGGTCCAAGTAGCGGTGCTTGGGTAAGGCCTATGTCCAGAAGTGGACGTCTTTGAAATGATGATGATGATTCACACTGTTGTGTCATGGCACGTCATAACATTCACACTCATTTGTTAATGAGAGACTATGGAAGAAATAACTATTTCTACTTACTTAATACCCATATGCATGCACTCAGCGGTCGCCATGCCGGTGATGCCCATGAGCATGTTGTTGGTCAACTTGGCGACCTGGCCGGAGCCCACCTCGCCACAGTGGAACTGCTTGGCACCCATCGCCTTGAGGAAGGGGAGGGACCGCTCGAAGTCTTCTTTGCGACCACCAGCCATGAAAGCTAGGGTTGCGTTTTGGGCACCCATTACACCTGGAAATGGGGGATAGAGTTTTGTAGAGTATTTTGAGGGTCATACGATAGAAGTATCGGAAGTTTTACATACAAGGCATTGTTTATGTTTTTTATTTTCTATTCCTAGAGTATTATTTTCTGATGAAACTCGTTAGGTACTCAGGGCGAATCATTTCTTATTTCTGGTGCTAATTCTGAATAACAGACTCGCCATTTTTAACATGGGACTTCAATATTGCTGGCGAAATGTGGGTACACTCCTCTTGCTAATCCTTCGGAGAATACTGGATTTATGATATCTTATGGATAAATGAGTGATTACAGCTGATCTACTTATTCTGTAAAAATATTATCGTGAAAAAAGAAAAAAAGGGGTATCGTATTACCCAGTAACTGGGTTGTGGAGGTCAGATAGGCAGTCGCTCCTTGTAAAATACTAGTATCCAGCTGCATCCGGTTGGACTGGATGCCGACCGTATTGTGGGAAAAGGCTAGGCAGATGATGATTTCTACAGAATAGACATGACCTACTCATGTAAAATATTATAAAAATATTTCATAATCACTACGAAGTCTTATTAAAAAGACGGCACGTAACATTCCTTAGTAACAAAGAGATTACCACATTTGCGTTAGCATGATAATTTATTATGACATTGGTTATGATTTCGTTATCTAATCCATTTGTGATATGTTCTCTTGCCTTTAGGTGTTGTTATGATGATAATTAACGTTACACCCATTAATTGATATAATCTTATTTTTGCCTGGTATAGCCATCGATAGGAAAATCAGCCCATAACGTTCCCACTGCTAGGGCACAGGCGCAAGCCTCCTCTCTGTGAGAGGGAGTGGGCTGTAATCCATCACGCGGGTCCAGCGTGGATTGGTAAATGTCATATGTCTTCGTTTGTTTCTAGGTCATGACGGTTCCCTCACGATGTTTTCCTTCGTTTTGAGAGCAGTGATGATAACATAAATTACACAAAGTAAACCTGGGTTCGAACTTACGAATAAAGCCTGGGTTCGAACTTACGAATAAAGCCTGGGTTCGAACTTACGAATAAAGCCTGGGTTCGAACTTACGAATAAAGCCTGGGTTCGAACTTACGAATTGCAACTCGTACCGTACCGTTGGGCCACCACTGCTTCCCCTGCTGCTAACTATGATTATTTTTCTCCTACACAATAACCCCGTTTGTACTCCGATTTGTGTCCTGTTGATGGGACTAGGCTCGCCCCCTAAGCCCGGGGCCCCCCCGGTGCCCCGTCCGGGCCACGTACACGGCACGGCCTAATATAAATCATCCCTAAACCACCGCGCACAGGATAAATGAAAAGTACCACATGAAGTAATTATTTGCGCCGTTGGTGTAATTGCTGTATGACGTTCCAGTAGATTGATAAATAAATAACTAGCGACATGTGGGTCTAGGTACTACACCTCTACGGCCTCTACCTAACCATTCAGGGAATGCGGCGTGATATTATGTTAATTAACCCGCGGGGAAATTGCGTAACACATTATCAATCGGAATCGGTTTCATTTTGACAGTTCAACAACATTCATTGCGTTATTTGCGTGTTGAGCAGACAAATTTTTCGAACTTATGAAGCAATGGATTAGCAATTTGCTTCAAAATTATTCAAATTCCGATTTATAGTGTATTACGCAATTAGGGTACCGATCATAACGTTTTGCGAGTTAAGACATCCTTTTCTTTTTAATTATTTATCGGCACAGATGGAAATTCAGTTCTTGTCGTCAAAGTATAAAAAAGTTTATGAATGTTCTTGGCGTTTGCCTATGAAAGTCAAAAGGAAATCTAAAAGCAGACTCTTAACTTTCATACTGCCATAAAGCCAGACAATTTAACAAGCAAATAATTAACTACCTAGTATATTAAATACACATCCCCAGTCAAGGTGAACTGTCGTGATAACCTTATCACAGAAATGATGCAACAAAAAGATTTGATAAACAAATCACGTTTGTGAATCTAGTTTAATGTAATATTAATCGTTATCAAATTGTTGATAAAATGTGGTGTGGGCCACGTATGTTCTTATCTTTATTTAAAAAAAACCGCAGGTGGTAAAAAATAATGTTATTTGGTATAAGTACTTAGATATTATTTGGCGGTGGATTTGAACATGATAATAAAAGTATGCTTATAAATCAGTTATTTTGTTTCTGAGCTTATAAACACACAAACAAAACCAACACACACAAACAAAACCAAATTCCATATTTTTTAATAATTTATTATTTATGCTCTGCCCATGTTAAAAATCAAAAACAAAAGTCATTATTCAAATTAGGCTGAGAATCAATACTTTTCGAACGTCAAAATTACATAAGACAGTCACCCAAAATGCCCGCTCTTCACCCTTCCTAGTGCTTTTGAATTTCGAATCTTCGTTCCACCAACAATCATCTTCTAGGATGTCCTTCTCACCGTTCTGATTTCATTCATTCATCGTTCTTTGTCCAGGCGGTCTTTCTTTGGAATGCTCTCCCTCTGAACATCAGGACGGTAACCAGTCGATTATCTTTTAAAGTGAAGGCACGTGAACATATCCGTCAGAAGTTGGAAGAAACATCCCAGCGCTGATTTGCTGGATTCGTTTTCTGCGACAATTATTTCTTCTGACAGTTCATTTTGTTTATATGTATGTACGTTTCTATCTTTGTATTAGTATTTATTCTTGTATTTTATAGTAATTTCCGAGCTATTTATCCGGTATGTTGCACCCGTCATGTTTTGTCTCTGCATCACCCTAAGGTTGACTGGTGGAAAATGCCTCGGGCATTATGTCCGCCTTTGTGGTTTTTTTTTAACATTTTACCCGACCCGGGAATCGCTCCCTGGACCTCATGCTTAGTAGTAGAGCTTGCGACATATTTTTTTCCGATAAAAGCATTTAACGTTTCTTCGTAAATATCAAATTTGTTATTTCTTACGTTTCATTTGACAGCTTTCAATTACTTTGAAGCGCGTAGGTGAGACGGAGGATTGAATATTCAATCCGTTTTGTTCATCCACGATGGAATTGAAAGGATATTATGTTTAGCAACTTGCAAGTTTATTATCAAATACAATTCAAACTTATTTAATCTTTTTTTTTAATAATCAATCTTTTTTCTCTAAAATTTAAACTTACGAGTAAGTATAAGTTATATACCTAAAACTGAACCTTTTTTAAAATTTCTTAGTCTGTAGTCTGTTCGCATGTTTTATATATAGGGACACGTATTATTAGCCATACTACACTGTAATACACTTACCCCCTTACTAATAAACGTATTATATCACATGAATAGTTACACACAGATTTTTCTCTTTCAGTCGTCAGTAATTTGACTTTCGAAAGAAGAAGACAAAGCGTTGTGTAACTATACAGACGCTATACAACGTTTATTAATAAGGAGGTTACTCTGTAACATACTCTTTGTATGTATACTAACTCAAATAGCTGTTCCAAACAAAAGTGTAATACCAACACGGTCATAATGTACGGAACCCTGATTTTTTTCGATAAATTCAGACTTGGTCCTCTTATTGCTGTGGTTGGTCCCATAGAAAATGTTGTACATATTCGTGAGTACTATCACCCCTAAAATATTTAAAACTATTAACCCTTAACGTTCCCTCTGCTAGGCTACAGGCCACCTCTCTGTGAGGAGTGCGGGGAGGATTGGTCGTCTTCGAATTTTTGGTTTCAGGATATGCCGGTTTCCTCACGATGTTTTCCTTCACCATTTTGAGAGCAGATTATGGATGATGATGAAATAATTTTTCTTATTTTTAGTAGGTATTCTTACCTCCCGAAACGGGTGCATCTGTGAAGCCCTTGCCATTCTCGAGGGCGACGGGGAAGATCTCTTTGGGCACATTGGGGTCAACTGTGCTGGAATCAATGAGGAGAGCTCCTTTACGCGCCTAGAAACAACAAAACATTTTAATTATAAACAGGATAACATCACGTTTATGGTCCCCGAAAGAGCGGGCAGAGGCGTATCCTATACCAACATTTCGGCACCACTGGGCAGCTGTTGCTAAGGACTGAGCGACTTGGGAATCGAACTCAAGGCCCCATGCCCAGTCATGCCATGTCATGTCATGATTCTAGAACCCCCTGCGTTGAAATTTTTCGTCGGTTATTTAAAAAAAAAGTAGATTTTCCATACATTTCGACCTCGTGGCAATAAATTAATAAACCGACACTACCTTTCACGATACCATAAAAACAAAATGATGTGGTCTGTCGAAGAACCTAAAAGTTTAGTCATAAAAACCGAATAGTTCTTAAACATGAGCTCTTACAACTGAATGACAAAGTTGTTTTCCTTCAAAAGTTCATCTTTTTGACTTGTTTGATGTTCCAAGTTAAATAAGCATTGTTTGTCTAAAGTATAATAGCTTAGGAAAGTTGTATTGTGGTTAGTACTTCGTAACTTAGTACCTCAAGAACTTATATTTCCGTAAGTATCACATTACTTGACCACAGGTAAGTTAGACGTGATCTCAACTTTCACTGAAGAAAATATTATATTTCCTCAATGCTCCGTTTTCTATAAACTTTTCGCACGGTCTCGCAAGAAATCTAGTGAAACTCTGTATTAGTAATTCAAGATAATTCTTGCTACTTTAATACTTTAATTATTTATACATAAACAGTTTCTTTAAACTTTCCTATAATAGTATCAGTTACAAAATAATCACCCAACGATCCCCTGCTCTTGAATAAATCCGAACTTAAAACTGAATTTCATTAAACATTTCATTCACCGTCATTTAGTTGAAAAACGTCAACTGCTGCGCAATGGCCTTCACAAAGCATCGGCAAAACGACCAGTCCTGTGCTTCTCGCATCCAGCGGATTCTCGCGGTAGTACAGGCCAGTTGCCCGGTCTAGCTCACAAAGTACGGAGACACCTGGGCGATCGCTGCTAGAGGCGGCATTGCGTCAACACCAAGAAGCTTATAGATAAAAATGGAGGCGACTGTGGTCAGACACTCTCTATCTAAATACATAAATATGACAAAGAAAACATATATCACTGTCTCGTTCTTATGTGTGTATTTAGAAAGAGAGTGTCCGACCACAGTCGTCGTCACTTAGGTATTTGGAGTGTTGCCTCCACGTTTATCTATAAGCTTCTTGGTCAACACCTTCCATACAAACCAAGTGTGTCACGGTTTACATAGATGACGTATCAAAACTGACTGCTTGAAGACGGTCCGTGGCAGAAGTTGTTCGTTCAACCTACTTTCAGCACCACGAATTTTATTAGTACTGCCGTTTCTAAATTCTGCTGGTCCGGCATTATCTTGCCCTATGGTCCTAAAAACCTACCCACATTGAATCAGTAAAACTCCCTCCAGAATAAAACTAATACTCACATGCTTAACCACACCATCTTTGCCAAGGTACGCGTCCAGCACTACCTTGTTGCTAGGCAAGATGGAGACCACGACATCGGCGCCATCTACAGCTGCGGCGATGGAGGAAGCTTCAGTGATGCCGTTCTTGGCAGCTGCTTTTAAAGCCTCCTTGGATGGGTCGTAACCACGGACTGCAAAGCCCTGGAAAGAATGGTACATGTTTAAATTAGGAAGCCTTAAGAGGATTCATTGAAATTGGTGAATACATATAATCAGCCTATAATGTGCTCACTGCTGGGACGGACACAGGCCTCCTCTTTCTGTGAGGTGAGCGGGAAGTGGAAAGTGTTCGATCGACCCGTGCGGCTGTTATTACTTAGCCACGGGCCCCTCAGCAAAAAACACAAGCAATAAAAAAGAAAACCGCAGTCTACAAATATTCAAAACGTAATCTTTAGGTACGGATACACCGACAAAATAAAACTATTTGGTATAAGTACTTTGGTTTGCCGTTCACCATTTCCTGCGAGCTAAAGTTCGCTTCATTTGTCAAAGAGGGGATTTTCGTTGAAATCATAAACATTCCCTAGGATGTACCGATGTTTGGCTTAACTTGGATTTTTGTTTTATTACCTACCTACCGCTATTTTAACCTTTGACGACCTCTTCTATTTATCGCACTAACGCCAAGGTGACGTAAAAATGTAGTCATAAAATGAAATCTAGGATAAAGTCACAGGTTTCGTAACTTACCCGAACAAAAGTGTTAAAAGGATTAAAGTCTGATTGGATATGTTTTGATGATAAACATAGCTATCTATAGTCAGCTGCTTGCTGCATATTGATCTCTTTTGTTGGATTTACCTACATTTAAACTGTGGGTTCATTTTCTGAAACTAAAATTATTTTTTTGTTATAATAATATTATAAAGGTAATCTTAAAAGACCATCTCAGACATCTATCTACATGGTCTTCATATAACCTGACCAAGATTATGTCTGGACTTTAAAAGAGACTGTGACCTCTGAGTTTGTTTCGGCCGTTCTTCTCAGAGTAGTCAGATAGGAAACGCCGACCTCATCTAGTTTTCAAAAATATGATTGACGTGTAAAAGTGTTTGTGCAAACCTACTTACAGAAATAAAATCATTTATCATTCGGAACTACTGATCCATTCCGATTTTTTTTCATACGATTTTTTTTTAATATTGTGAAGCTATCGTATTGTCGAATATAATTGTAGTAGGTAGGTATATTTTATGTGAAAACAAGAATACTTTTTATCGAATTTTTATCCAAGAAACAATGGACCTAAATTCAGATTTATAAAAATCTGAATACAAAAAAAAAGTAAACATACTAATTAATCATTTCAACGTCTTTGCCAGTTTTCGTTTTTGCCTTTGACTTCTGAAATAACAGTAGTGTTTTTTTTTGGAAGCATGTACTTTATTTTTGTAAAAAAGTATTATATTTTTCACTTTTTAGTTGGGATTTGAGGTGCAAGCAGACCTATACGTCTAAGATAATATTATTAATAATGAAATCATTAATATCTGAAGAAAATACTAACCTGGCATATAGTGGCAGAATGTTAAAAAAAATGGCAACCGACTTCCAAAAAGGAGGAGGTTATATGTTCGACTTTATGTATGTTGTTTTTTTTTTATATGTATGTTCACCGATTTCTCCGTCAATTGTGGACCTATTTAAATTTTTTTGAAATGGTATACTCTCTAGATGGTTCCATTGTCATCAAGTTGGAATCTGATGAGAGGATCCCATAAAAATCGAGGGAAACCCTCAAATTTTATAGGACAAATCAATTGGTTCAACATTATTTCCACCCTGTAGTCCAGTATCACATAACCACTGGGCAAAATACTAAGAATTCAATGCTACCGATTTAGCCTATTGAGAAAAGGCGTATAACAAGGCTTCTCGGCGCCAACCCAAATCACTGAACGGACATGTTGAAAGTTATTGATAAAATGCTTTTTCAGCGTGATTTACCCAAAATATGGCTTTTGCTTAGAATTTCATTCATCCAAATTGGGAAGGAAAAAAGATTTTGGTACTATAGCTATTTGGCTAAGAATAGACCCCTGAGTCATAAAAGACATCTAGGGATCAAACAACTGTGGTTCTTGGCTAAATGTCCTTACTTGTGAACAAAGCATATTACAGCATTTCGGAATTCATAACAGACAAAAATCTATTGACAGAATGTTGACATGCTAATAAATTATAAATCTATTGTTGTTCTTGACATAAGTTTTGTATATTGACATTAGGATTATATATTGACATCAGCTGTATATTAACATCATTAGTATTGTATTTTGACATCTGTATTGTATATTGACATAGTCATATTATTAGTTTTCATTTTATTTTGTATTTAATTTTTTTCTGTTTTTTGACATTGGTGTCTATTGCTATTTATTATTAATTAATTTGTCAAAATGTGTCATTCGTTATAATTATTTTTTACTGTCGAGACTTGGCTGGCTTGATGGCTAAATCACAAACATTTGTACGACCTCCGGCTTAACATGCGCACTATTCTATCTTTATATAACATCATTATTGTACCTATGTTCAACAAATTAATAAATGACTTATGACTTAATGATAACAGCCACACAGTTCGATCGGAGGCTACACTTGCCGCGGTCGGTTCGTGGATGGACGACCATCAATTACATATCGAGTCATGCGTAGATCATTCACAGTCGTTACGGGTAGTCAGAGGCTCAAAAAAGTCTGACAACCAGTCCTGCCAAGGGGTACCCAGTAACTGGGTTGTGGAGGTCACATAGGCATCACGCTTCATGTAAAATACTGTGTGATAAGGCTAGAGAGATTGACTCACGGTATTAGGCACATTAAACAGTTTTATCTTGCAAAATAAAAAAGATAACTCGTATATTGCCCGTATTCTAAAATTATAAAATCAGGTACCCACTTACCTTTACTTAGACCAAACCCAAGTGCCTCTTAAACACATTAACAAAATTCCCTTAAAAATACAAGCCCAATAAAGGTCTTAAAATCCCTTTCAGAATTAACAAGGCGTGCCCTTAAATCGAACTGTTCAGTGCAAATCTCGTGGAACCTTAAAATGGTTTACGTAAAAAGCAGCCATCTACATAACTTAGCATAATCTTTGAATCAACTAAAAGGATTTTAATTTTAAATTACAGCTAATGTACCACTGACCAGAGGGAGGGGATTTTTTCGTCTACTTCTTTTTCGGCACTTATTGGAAATTCACTTTTTGGCCGGTCTGTTAAGATTTAAGTAATGTAATGGTGAATATTTATGGCTGTTAAAATATTGATAGTCTATGGTAAGCTTTGTGTTTTTTTTTGTATAATTTGTCTTATGCCTGCTACTCTGGGAACGTACCTGAATAATGTGTTACATTGTTTTAAAATATTTTAATAAGAAGCAGTCTCCCTGTTTCATTGCAATATTGTAATAGGTTATGGGCCCAGGAAGCCTGTTTTTGGACACAGTGTAATAAGTAAAAACATTACATGCCGGTTAAACATAACCTCAAAGTGAGCGCCGGTTTCAGACCGTGAAATATAAAATTCTGTTCGTCAAATTATCGCTTAAAAATTTCGTCAAGCAATCCTCTCGTCATGATCGAAAAGCTAACTGGTCGGGAAAACTATTCGACATGGAGACTCGGAACAAAACGTATCTCCAACAATGGCTTTATATGCATACTAGCTTCAGCCCGCGACTTCGTCTGCGTGAAATTTCTGTTTCCCACAACCCACCCGTCGCATCGCATCGCCTGACCGCACTACTACTTCGTTTTCGCTTTCGTTCTGACTTTTTTTCTTTTTGCTCGGCTCCTAAGGATGCTAGCGTGATGTTAAATAGCCTATAGCCTTCCTCAAAAATTGGGCTATCAAACGCAAAAAGAATTTTTGAAATCCGACTGGTAGTTCCGGAGATTACCCCCTACATACACACTTACAAACTTTTACCTCTTTATAATATATAATATAATATGCATATTGAGATCTTTGAATTATTACACATCTAGATAGGTGCTCGTGGCTAAATGATAACCGCCGCACGGGCCGTTCGAAGGTTAAACTAAGCTTGCCGGGGTCGGTCCGTGGACGGGTGGTAAACCATTAATTACATATCAAGACCCCTCCGTGCCTCGGAGAGCACGTTTAGCCGTTGCTCCCGGCTGTCATTTGTAGATCTTTGACAGGTGCTACGGGTAAGGCAAATTAAAAATGTGCCATTTTCGATTCGACATCCTGTCGAATTGTTGTGAATGAATGCTGGAGTGGAGACTTCGTATCGGCAATGGTAGTGTGCGATGATCCCCAGCTAGATCGACCGACGACCTTAAGAAGGTGGCTGGGGTGCACTGGATACGAAAGGCGGAGGACAGAATGTTGTAACGTAACCTGGGAGAGGCCTAAGTCCAGCAGTGGACTGCGACAGGCTGAGTTGATCGGTCTGTCTCAAATTGATAACACCATGGATGCATTCAACATGTCTTTAAACATTGTCACTGACCGCCGTCTATCATATCAGTCAAGCTATTCTAAAAGAAACATTTATAGTTGGACCGATATGTTCAAGAACATGTTTTTGACCACAAAATCCTGCTAATCAAGTATTCCGAGAGCATGATAACGCGATCGAGCTTATCATAAGCTCTCATTCAAAACATCTTCGCTCTCTATTTCACCCGTTACGATAGCCCCAAGTGTGAGTGAGACAGTTATTCGGGCACTCGGTCAGTACAGTTGACTACAGTTGAATGTGTGGGGTCAATGTCAAAGTGTTTATTAATACAGCGACTCGTTTAATGTACGCGTGACGTCTCGTTGATAGCAAGTTGTTTGTGAGGACAATTTCTTGTAGCTATGTAGATTTAGGGGGCGTGTTTCTTCTGGTTCTGGTTTCTTACTAAACTTCAACTATATCCGTCGACCCTGGTTACTTATCTCCTTTGGTGACTGTACAATCAGAAGTCGGCTTATACTAGTTGTGTATGGCTTGATGTTTAGCCGTACGTACCATGAATGTCAATCTCTTCTGATTCAATGTAGTTTAATAATGTGTAGGTATGTAAGCAAAACTGATTACAGAGCCTTGTACTAAGTCACACCATCACTATTGCATAATCGTGTAATTGCCATTAACAGATAAGTGCGGTCAACAAAAGAGATAAGTATCTATTGGTACTGGCAACTAATACTTCAATGAATAAAAGAAGACAACTGCGATTCGTGAAAATCTGCTATTTTTCACTACTGTCACTGTCGCTTGTCTAGTTTTATTGCTCGAGTAGTTACTTCGACAACTTTTTAAGTCATATTAAACATGTGCTGCATAAATACTTAAGTAACGAGGCATCTACCTATCTAGGTAGTCGCCTCCTTACCTATGTCTTTGAAAGCTATGACTACCTATGTGATAATATGTGCAACGATTCAGTATACGACTTTTCCTTGGCTGCAAACGAAACTCTTTAATTATTTTACACTGTATATACAAAATAATTAAAGAGTTTCGTATGCAGGCTAGGAACAGTGCGCTAACTTTCACCCAAGTACTTAATAGATTTAATTTCTTTACTTTTTGGTTCTTTTGTAAGTAAACACACCTACTTTGTACTTTGATTAACTTTCATAGTTATAACTATGAAAGTAATATATTACTGACATAAAAGTCTTAGCTTATGGTCACGTACTTATCACAGAATGTACATTCCTAACATTTTCTTGAACCAGTAAGTAAAATTCGAGTTTGTCACTCACGACAGTACCTACCAAGCTGTAACTATTATCTACAAAATATATTAATATAATCAAAGAATCAACAGGAAACCTTGGAATTTAATTAATTCAAATTCAAATATATATACGCATAATATACATAATGATAAGTAGGTATGTAATTTTTTATATGAATGCACCAAAAAGCACTATTTGAAACATATTTTTGTAACCAAAACTTTTAATACGCACCGTGGCTTAATAACTTTAAATCAACCGATCATTTATTTATGAATTCCAATTTCAAATTCAACTCAGCTGATTTGAATACAGAACCGAATGTGACATTAAATTCCATCCAGTACTTTTAATAATTACCTTTTTGGCCAGGTTTGCAGCCATAAAGCCGCCCATGTTTCCAAGGCCAAGGAAAGCCACATTTTTGTCAGGAGCTGAGCTATATTTCCTTGTCACTGTTAGAAAACACTGTGTGCCTCGCGCCGCCATCTTGGAATTCTTTATTTAGCCGCACGTTGTTTAACCGGCGCGCGCGCAACTCTACTAAACCGGCTGGTCGGGCCACGTTGCGTTGATACTATTATCAATAATGCTATCGACAAATGAAGATAGTGGGAGTCATTAGTGGAATGACGAGCGTAATTGATGAAGGCGGGGCATAAATCTTATAGATTATATAAAAATGGAATCCATTATTTAATGAAGGTGCTGCAGAGTATTAATTAACAAGGTTTATTCATTGTTTTTTTGAAGTGAAAACTTCTTTAGGAGCGTTAGGCAATTTTTGAGATGGGATAAAGCTATTGGATTCGCGCCACTGTTACCCCATGAACATCCCCTTATGTTAAAAACAATTATATGCTCAACAACATCCTGTAGCCACTATCGTCGTGTGTAGCTGTCCTTATCTCATTATCATAATAAATACTACACACTGGTGTCGCTATGTCAAACATTATATTATTTTTGATCTACACATTAGGTATAACGAGTTTCCTATTCGTAGGTAGGTAAATACCAACACTTGGTTGCCTAGTCTAATAAAGTGGTTTTTCTTTTGGCAAAAACTTAATCAATTAATCCTTTTTATATTGAAGATGTTAATTAATAAAGAGGCGAATAAAAATCCGTTTGTTTTAGTCTTTAGTTTTGTTTGCTTGATTTTTTTTTAGATGTTTTATAAAACATGGGTTATAAAACATTACAAAGGTACTCACGGCGACATTAATATCAAGCTACTTATAAATTTCCAGTATAAGCTGACTTTTCATTGTACGAAAAACATATACAATGCGAGGTCAACTAAAACTGGAAATGTATAGCTTGACATGTAGCCGTGTGTACCTAACACTAATTTAATTTAAAAAAACAGTGGCACTCCGGGAGTGCCGACAGACTGAAGTGAAAACAAAACACAAACAGAAAACTTTGCCATCACTCACTGACATATCGGATACATTAAAAGCGAGTACATCCCGAGGATAGCCGAACACATCCGAAGCGGTGTCGATTACGGTAACAGCGGCGCGAGTTCAATAGATTTTTCCCATCTCAAAAAATGCCCAACACGCCTAAAGAAGTTTTCACTTCAAAATTAAATGGTACCTACTTATAATATTATGACTAGTAGGTACCGCGAGCTTTATCGCCGACTCTAATTCTACCACAGTGTTACTATGTTATCATTGTTCGCTAAAGATATACCTACAAAGATTTGACAAGCCAAGGTCATTGCCAGAATTTTATAGAAACAAAAGTGGTACTTAGAAAATTAAATTGATGCCTTAATCTTTCGCAGATTATCTTTCTTTACGAATAATTTTAATTATGAACAAATTAGAGGAGTAGCTTTTGTAAATTCTGAATGGATTCTAGGCTTTCTGAGTACTTTCTGAGTAGTATCTACAACAGTAATTAATTAATCTATTTATCTGGATACAATGTCTGGATCAAATCAAAAAGTGCGAATTAGTTAAGACATTTTGAAATAGGTAGTACACGCGATTTCTACACGTCTGTATCAAAGGTTTCATGTTTGAACCGTTGATTTTGATCAATACTGTTTGTTTAATTAAACTAAGTTCATGCAAATAAATTAACTTCCATAAAATTAATCTGAAAAGAAAACCGGTAAATTACAAACTCCAGATATAGCAATAAATAGTTTATGCTTTAATACAGATCCTATTATTAACATAATTATAATTTCCTATAACTTCTACATAATTAATGCAAATGTAATAAGAACGGCCATATTAACCGCCAGCGCCATCTGTGTTAACCAAGAGTAAACGTATCTAATACAAAGCGCCTAGTCGTTTTTAGTAGCCTTTTAAGTTACTCGCTGTCCATTGCCATTCTTTGGCAGCAGGCGTGTCTAAATGTATATTGTAAAGGAATGAAAAAGATGTCATTTAAACTAACTTCACAGAAAAATTAAGAAATGAATGTAACTTCTTTGTTAATTCACACGTATACTTTCGATGAGTTTGAGATTCTGAACACTAAAAGTCGTTGAAATGTTTTAGAATCACATAAAAAAAACATCACCAGCCATTTTGAAACTTAAATACGAATGAAATGTCAAACACAAAACAGTCCATTATATAAAACTCAAACTCAAAAACTATCCAAAACTTTTTCATTTCCATATAATATATATGAAAATTGTATGACATGAACATGACATAATACCGATATACGTCACCACAGAACAATTTAATTTGCATCCAGACATTTTTATTTACAATTCATTTGTTTTATAACTACTGTTCCGCCAAAATGCCGAGTTGAACTATACTGCGCCAAGCTATTCATATTTTAACCACTGATTTAAGCACTAGTTTGTTCTAGTTTAATTTAAGTATGGCTTTGGCAGTTGTTTTTACGCCTTTCTTGAGTTCTGTTTGTAAAAAACTGCTCTGTTTGAGAGAAATAATATTGTTCTTCCAAATAGGAAATTGGTAGGTACCTTTAAAGACTTCTTAAGTTTACTTACCCCCTTCGTTTGCATTTACCCTACCTTTCTATCATTACCTTTTTTTTTCTTTACTTTTTTGTTTTTTTTTTCTGTTATCTTTTTTTATGTTTTCCTTTTTTATGTTCGTTAAAGCAAGCCAACTATGAAAAAAAAATGGCGCTGTCAGTCAAAATTAAAGTTCACAGCAAGGGGTGTGTAATGTTTGAGATAATAACAAAAGTTCTAATGATCTAACGACCTAATTTCATTTAGTATACTTTCGTTTAAAATAACTATGAAATGATATACTTAATGAATTATTGATATAATTTCGTTTTACCTAATTTTATATGGTATAATGGACGTTTTCTATAATGCACATTTCAACTAATATTCATTTAGTATAATATTTAGTTACTATAATATTCAAAATCTATAATCAATCAAGGTCTATTCTCGTTAATAATTTGTTCGATAATTTTCGTGATAGTAAATTACACCATAATGCAAAAACCGCCAATATTGGCATCATCGATAACTTGCCAAGGAAATCAATTTAAGTTAGTAACAGTTGAAGCAGCGATGGAGGCGTGAACACAACAATTAAGTTTGAGCTTTGTGCTCGTCATAGTTCGTAACTTGTCAATAGTTTGCTTATTATTAAACACAGCACTTAGCATAGCACTTTAGTACCAATTGTTGTGCTCATGTACAGCCGCAGTTTATTAGCTCAACTGTGGCTAATGAGACACTATTGAATTTCTATTGTTATAAATCAAATTTTGATTTTTCAACAGTTGAGAGGACTACATATTATGCTAGCTACACAAGCCGTGCCTCGAGGTCCCGGCTGTCATTCGTGGATCTTTCACAGTTGTTACGGGTAGTCAGAAGCCCGAATTGAATCTAGTAATAAATGGCAGTTCATGATAAACTTGTGCGGGTTTTTGCTTTGTTATAGGAGATGAAGATATGATTTTGGACTGTTTTGAAAGTATTTTTGGAACAAAGTTCCTTATCGCTTAAGTATTGCGCACTGCAAACTTGGCGAATGAGAGCTAGAGCGAAAAACATGTATGGGATGCATGAAGAAGCCTCCTCGTGTAGCGCAGTTTGTTCCGCCAGTTACTCAACTTGTTTGACTGGCCAATTCTTCCCTTGCGGTGCAGCGGTGGTAGGGCTTACGCCCGCCTGGTTTGCGACCACCCTCCGACCGGATTCCGGCGTCAAGCAGCCTCCTGTATTTCGTCGGCGCGTGGAGTTCCAGTATAGCAACTTATGGCATCTTCTGGGCACGCTCGTTCTATCATAGACCTCATCAATCGCTTTCCATCAGGCGTGATCCAGGTCAAGAGCAGGCCCATTTAGCAATAAAAAAACACGTTTCTCTTAGGGCGCGTTCCCACTTTGTCGTGACGACAGATAATTGTGTAGTTTTAAGTGTCGTGGCTTATGTGTTTAAATGGAGGTGTTCACATATAGAACGACACGACTTATTGTCGCCTCCATTTAAACACATAAGCCACGACACTTAAAACTACACGATTATCTGTCGTCACGACAAAGTGGGAACGCGCCCTTACGAAACAAAAGTGTCGTGACGATAAAAATATTGTACATTTTTCGGTCTAGCTCTCATTTGCCAAGTGTGCAAAAGCGAAAAGAACTTCGTGCTAGCCAGGTGTCTCACGATACCGCTCGGCTTTTATTTTTTTACGGGTGTTTATTTAGTTTCTTGCTTCCAAAAATGAACCTATAATTTTTGGAAGCTTACTTTAAACAACGTTTTCTTGGCCTGTCAAATTGACTCACGATTGTACCTAGAAGATTCGATCCCAGCCCCTTTTTTCTATTCCCGCTATCCCGAGATAGTCCCGGTCTCTCGGGATAGCGAGATAGTCCCGGGATAGTATTGATAATTGAAAAGTCGTAACAAAAAGTCAGTAAGCCATGTAAAATCAGTTTTTTTATTTATCTTTTGGCAATTTATTTAAGTTTTAAATCTTCTTAAGCCCCGTGAAACAAAATTATAGGTACTTCAAACTTCTTCTTAAATAAACAAAGTAGCCACTTCTGTAAATTATCTATAAAATGAACAATTAAACTTTAAAAAAATCAACTTAGTTAGAGTTATTTAGGTTAACCTATAACAAAAAATATATGCTACAGAGATCAATGTTTAAACTCGTATTTTTTAATTAAATTGACCAGACACTATGAATTATGTACTTATTATGTACTTAACTGTACCTGAGTACTCTTAGGAAACAACCCTGAGAGTAGTTTTGAATTTTAAAAAATTACGTAGTCACTTTGTAGTAACAGTCGTTTGTAACTTTTGGGGAAAGATTGTCAGCTTATCACCATGAATTACTCCGATAAAGGTAATGTTGGAATGATTTGCCAATAGAACATTTCAGCATTTCTGTGTTGAAGAGGAACATATAGAAAACAAACGAAAAGTTATGTAACAAATATGAATATTAATTTATTTAAAAAAAAAACCATTCATAGGTACACATGCCTACTCTTCAGAGAGTACATTCTATGTTAAATTACTATTTACAAAATTTATTATAAAAAAATTAAGTCTTTCAGCGCTTCTAATGAGCTAATAACATACGTTTTCACCAAACTACGTATGACACAAATGTGGGGACAAAAGGCTGCGATACATTTTAAACACTTGGCTACAGTTATAATAAACATTCATTCACAAACGATAGTTTGCGGCCAGCGCATTCATATCGTCATCTTAGCTGAAATACGAGTACGTCCACTGCTGGACATAGGCTCACTCTATGGTTTTTCCTAAAACTGTGATAAAGTGCACCTGTGTCTGCGCACACGCTTGTGCACTATAATATCTCTAGCGGCAAAGGCATTGGCCGCCATAGCCGAAATACGGTCTGGAAGACTATTATTATTCTGACACAAATTCGATTCGATTCAGAAGTTGAAAATGTCAGTAGTTATCATTCTACAATGCTGGAATCACATTTATTTAAAAAATACCACAATTGGTACTTTATTCATTAATTATCTAGCCTCTCATAAAAAAATCTAAACTTATAAATATCGGACCGAGGTAAGGACGGTTTGTCTGATCGATTGTAAAATTTACCACAAAATTAATTACTTATAGATAGTAAGTACAGACGCCAGCACATCAAGCTACCCGAAACTGTCAAATTTTCCCAATCAACTTTGAACCTTAAACTTTATCGATAAAATTTAAAATCTATTAAAGAAATTTGACAGATTGTAGAAGCTTGAAGTACTGGCGTCTGTACCTGTATCTTATCTATGAAATGCAAAAAAAAAAACGATATCCGTGGGTTAATTGCATAACACACTTAAAATGAAACTTGATCGCAATGGGTTTCATTTTGACAGTTCTTCCACGCTCATTGCGTTATTTACGTTCTTGAGCAGACGATTTTTTCGAACTTATGAAGCAATGGATTAGCAATATCCTGTAAAACTCAGATTGTGATCAATGTGGTCTCTCTCTCCCTCTCACTACATCTGCGAGTAAAGGATAATTTGTTGGAGTTTACTCGATTCCAAACCAAAAATTAACAATTACCTAACTACATCTAAATACCTACACTAACCTAATCATACAAATAAAATTATGAGTTACCGATATTTTAAACATAAATGCCCGTTTGCATAACCGATCACTAAATACATTTAAGGGACTTATAGGACCTAAACGCAAAAAACGCAAGTTTTAGAAACAATAATGATCGACTACATTAAACAAAATCAGAAAAAATATGATGTTCTTCGGTATATATGCCAGGTAGATAGTGTGTTAAAAACATAATACAACTAATTTAATACGATAGAAAAAATCATGAAGATAGCTCTAAAAACTTTCTTTTTACAATAAAAACCATACTAATATACATACAATCAATATGATTTTTTTACCAGATTATTCTACAAGCAACATACTAAAGCACTAGTGTTTTAATTTTTTAATCCAAACAATAGATTTTTTTATAAATAGATAATTGCTTCATATTTTGCAATAAATTACCAGCGTTGTGTCATCGCGCTTCTCTTTGTTTTCTATACAGTCCGACAGTGACCGCGCCTTAAGTCATGTAGTCGCCTTAACGCTAAATTTAAGGGGAAAACGCCAGGGTAGTTCTCAATTCAATTCTCAATTCTCAAGAGAGATGCGCTAAGGTAGCCCACGAAATTCAAATTTTCTTACATTTTTTTGCAATTTGCAGGTCAGTGTCGGGTTGTATGTTGAACAAATGTGATTCGCGACCGTAACAAATATGTATTTACAGAATTATAATAATTAAAATCATAAATACAGAATACAGAGGTTAGATTCAAAAGGTAGTTAGTGAGGTCAAAATTCCTAGACCTATGTCTCTATCACCTCCAAACGTTTGACAAAAACAGCGCGATGTATTAAAGATTAGCGTTAAATGCTTTTAAATGATACCTATGTGGTGCAAATGGGCCTCTATCTACTATTTACATTTTGTCCCGTCTAAGCTGAACGTGGCAGCCCCCATTCATTAATTAAAAAACTAAGAACTTTTCAATCAGAAAAATACTAATTTAGTCTCGGTTTTTACATCAAAAACTGGACCAATCATACACACACATTCACAATCGTCGCTTATAATGACAAAGTTTTTGAACACTGGCTCTTTTTTTTAATAAATATTATAACCTGGTAAATTCGTGTAAAGGGAAGGAGGGATATGACAGTTGGAGACCTCTCAGTCGTTCGATGAGGAACTCTTCGGCTTGTAGCTGCATTTTCTCGTCAAAATGTGCTCGCCAACCTCCGGCCTCCCCTACAAATAAAAAAAGCAATTAATTATATAGATATATTAATGTATCATTAATTTTTAATGGGCTCGTACCATCTGACATAGCCAGCCCTTGGTTTTTTTTTCGGATATTCTGTCTCTACTCTCTAATCGGTGTAATAGGTAGAAAGAGATTATCCGAAAAAAAAATAGGCCTATTACACCTACTAGAGAGTAGAGAGAGATTATCTGAAAAAAAAAAACCAAGGGCTGGCTATGTTTGTCGAAGGACCGATGGTCGGTGGAGCAGACAAGTCTTGGAGTGGAGACCGCGTATCCGCGTGAGACGCCCTCCAGCTAGATGAACCGGCGACCTTAAGAAGGTGGCTGCGACAGACTGGATGCGGAAGACGGAGGACAGGGTGTCGTGGTGCAGCCTGGGAAAGGCCTATGTCCAGCAGAGGACTGCGATAGGCTGAGTTGATTGTTGATTGAGAGTATCTTTTTATCATAGAACTCATTACTGCGTACCTTTTCTAAGAGTACAAGGGTGATATTAATACTAAACAAAGCTCACCTTTCCTAATAAACTGAATGTTTTCATCTACTTTGTTGTTGACATTCTTGTTCTTTCGAAGGCTATCGAAGCTGAGGTGTTCTGCCAGCCGCTTGATTTGAACGTCCGAGTACTCCTTATTCAAGAACTTGCATACACTCTTAACTTCTTTTATCAGATCCTGAAATTAAAGATTTTTGTTTATATTTAAATATGTTAAGTGAAGTGTAGGAAAAAACTTATCTCCTTATTTGAAAGATTAATTAATGCAAAACCCAATAGCAACCCTATTTTAAATAATAAATATCATTGTGATTCATTCATTCATTTTTTTAAATCTTAGTTATTGAGCAAAATATTTCTTCAAAATTGCAGAAGTAATTTTTTTAGAATATAAACTCTTTACCATTATGTGAAAAGCTAAAAAGCAGTTTATTGAAAAAAATGTTGTCAATATAATAACAACATGTAAAAATGACAGTGTTAATCGACTTTTGTTGCTGGCCGTACAACAAAGATGATGTTGTTCGTGGTAAATGGTTTAATGGCAAAAGGGGCCCCCTTTTTTGCATGGACAGAGGTATAAGGGTGTAACTATAAGTGTAAATTATGTATGGTGTAGTAAATACCTTTTTCATATCTTCATAGAACATAAAGTGAAGGTTTGGATGATGCCTCTTTGTGTAGGCTTCGTTTGTGTGCGCCACTATTGGGGTCCACGGTACTGGAAACAAATATAAGAGAATACATAAGAGATATAGACTACCAACAACAAATTATATCAACTGACGTGATATTTACAAGAAAATGAGTCATCATCTGTCTAGCCTTTTCCCAACTATGTTGGGGTCGGCTTCCAGTCTAACTGGATGCAGCTGAGTACCAGTATTTTACATGGAAGGACTGCCTATCTGACCTCCACAACCCAGTTACTGGGTAATACGAACCCCTAGGTAAGACTGGTTGTCTGACTTTCGGGCTTCTGACGACCCGTAACGACTGTCAAAGATTCACGAATGACAACCGGGATCAACGGCTTAACGTGCTTTCTTGGTACGTGTTGTCTTGGTATGTTGAGATGGTCACCTATCCATGGACCAACCGCAGAAAGTATAGCTTAACCTGATCGAACGACCCGTACGGCTGTTATTACTTAGCCAGAAGCTCCACATATCAACTAACCGTTAGTTGATATGTGGAGCTTCAACGTGATATTTACAAGAAAATGAGCCAGAGAAACATTGCTTGGTCTAGTTATGGCTTCCTTTGTCTAGTGGTCGCATGCGCTACAGCTGAGCATGCTTGCTGAGATCCTCGGTTCGATTCCCGTGTTTTTCCATCTAGAATTTCTCAGTAGCAGCCCGGAGTCTGGATTTGTGCGCGGTTGATAGCAATAGGCTCGCCCCCTATTACATAGGACTTAAACATAACTGAAATGTGAGTGTGCTATAGGTAACCTCTGCCTAACCCTTCAGGAAATACAGGCCTGATGTTATGTTATACTAGCTTCTGCCCGCGACTTCGTCCGCGTGAAATTTCACCCTCCCCCCATTCACCCTCTAGGGGTGGAATTTCGAAAAACCCTTTCTTAGTGGATACTTACTCTTTGCAAAGAACACACCCTCCAAATTTCATGTCTCTATAGGACCAGCGGTTGAGGCTGTACGACGATATATCAGTCAGTCAAAACTTTGAATTTTATAATAAATTGATTTTTTTATATAATTATAGATGTCGCGAGCCAACTGGTTTAATTAGTCGTTTAGTTAACCGCCTAGCCTTTTAACTAAACGACGGCCGTTCAACTAACGGCCTGAATGATATTCAATTATAGTTTAGATTGGAAGTATGTAACCAATCACGCGTGAGCCGAATTGGTCGCTGTAACTAAGCCAGGGCATGAGGGCACCCTGACCAAATGGGTTAGGTTAAGTTAGAACTGGCATGTGATCAACCGCGTGCGAGCCTAGAGAGCGAAGCGAGGCGAGCACTACTTCCAAAGGCCAGGCGGTTAACTAAACGGCTAATTTAACCAGTTGGTTGCGACATATAATTATATAGGTAAGCCAGAAAACAAATAAATACTTACACAAATCTCTTCTAAAGGCTTCCCAGAAGTGAGTGAAATTCGCCCTCAACAGTTTCTTCGTGGTCATCTTATGTAAGTAATAGATCGAGACCGCCACATCCCTGGGATCCCTTGCCACATACAGCACTTTGGCAGTCGATAGCAGGCTCGGAGGCAGCATCGACAAAGGAAGATGGGTCTTAATAAACCTAGGTGAAGGTGCCTTTTCTATTGTCTTCCAACTGTGTTCCCTCACTGCCTTGTCTAGACCTTGGAAGTTTCCTAGATTGAAGAAGTTTATTTTGATCAGTTCATGCGCTACTTCTGGGAGAATAGGTGTAGTCCTGTAAAGAGAAAAAAAATTGGTCAGAATTTGATTGTAGTTGACGAGTGATACACACTTGTTCGGGTCAATATGTTATACAATACATCACGCACTCCACAAAACACCCCAATTAGAATATTATGCTATAACTAGCTGCGCCCCATGGTTCCACCCGCCTAAATGTCGATCCCGTGAGAATATCGGGATAAAAAGTAGCCTATATGTCAATCCAGGGTGTCAGCTACATCCACACAAAATTTTATCAAAATTGGTCCAGCCGTTTGAGCGTGAAGAAGTAACAAACATATAAACATACACACACCCTCGCACTCACAAAGTTTCGCCTTTATAATATTAGTGTGATCATAATACATATGTCGCAGTCATCTGGTTGAATCTGCTATTTGATTGAATGACCAGCGCGTTCATTGAATGACGACATTTAATTTAATTTTTTATTTTACCATTTATGTACACACATATATAAACAGACAAGAAAAAACAGAACAGAAAAATAGGTACAAAGGTGATGCTTATTTCATAAGAAATCTCTTCCAGCATACCTGCGATAGGACAAGAAATAGAGAGATGTAGACAGCGTGTAAAAGAGTAAAGGAGACATAAAAATAATACATAATATCTAAAAACAATTCACTTAATAAAACTAAACAAATAATATGAGAATATACTTACATACATACAAATAAACATACATACTTCTAAAATGAATATAACGAGCCTTTTCAGGAAGAACATCGTAAGCGCCAAAAATCCCAAAAAACTGTTTTAATATCAATCGCCAGATCAACTGATTTTGCATTTTGCATCACCTTCTCCTGTAAAATATGCAAAATGGCGGTTACGATCTTCTTCCTGAAAAGGCTCGATAAGGTGATCCAAAATCCAAACTAATATTATAAATGCGAAAGTAACTCTGTCTGTCTGTCTGTCGGTCTTTCTGTCTGTCTGTCTGTCTGTCTTTGCTTCACGCCTAAACTACTGAACCGATTTGTGTGAAATTTGGTACAGACATAGTTTGGAACTTGAGAAAGGACATAGGATAGTTTTTATTACAAAAAATAAAATAAAAAATAAAATTTATTCCGGACATACAGCGCCATCTATTGGTCAAGAGTCGCAATCAATTCAGTACTGAAAATTCATCGGAAAAATGTAAATAAATAGTAAAAAGGTATGAAAATATAATATAATACAACTTTTAGTACAAAGAAAATGCTCTAACGGAGTATAGATAATTCTATTAGTACTATATGTCGAGTTGGTGATCGCGCAATGGTGTCGATCGTTACACGAGTTCGGTTCATGTTATTGTTTTAATTCATCGGAAAAAAGTAAATAAATAGTAAAAAGGTATGAAAAAAATAATATCAATATAATAAAACTTTTAGTACAAAGAAAATGCCCGAACGGAGTATAGATAAATAATCCGAGTTGTCACTATGCTCGATAGATGGCGTTGGGATCGAAATAGATCGCGCTATGGTTTCGTTACACGCATTTGGTTGGGTATCGGCCGAGCGCTTCGGTACTGTCGTGGAATTGTGAATTGATCGTTTCGTAAATTTAAAATTGGCTCATTATGTTGATTTTTGAAGAGTTCCCTAGATAGAATATCTTCCACATTTCATTTTTGAAGAGATCCCGCGAGATCGGGAACTATGTGGGTAAAACCAAAAATCTGCCGGAAGTCACTATTCCACGCGAACGAAGTCGCGGGCAAAAGCTATAATAAATACATACACAACTATGATAAAGTGGAAAGATAGTGTTCTTTTACTCCTCTTTTAAAAGCTGCAACAGTTTGGCAGTCCCTAATTGCAGGCGGTAGTGAATTCCACAGCCGCACCGCGTGCACTGTGAAGGAGTAGGAGTAGAAGTCAGTGGAATGGGGAGGGGACTTAAGAAGCTTTTTAAGATGCGACCTGCAAGGCGCATCTGAAGGACGGGCGTAGGAAAAACGCTCCCGTAAATAGGATGGTGTTTTGGGATTGTGAAGGAGATTGAATAGTAGACACAATATCCGAGAGTTCCTGCGAAGTCGAATGGGGAGCCACTTGAGTATCTTGCGAAAGTTGGAGACGTGATCATACTTTTTAAGATTAAAAACAAAACGAATACAGATATTTTTGCAAACGCTCAAGTTTATTTAAAACAGGGATGCACAGACCGCGGCCCGCGGGCCACATGCGGCCCCCCGACAATATGCCAGTGGCCCGCCAGCAAAAATATTCCCTCGTACATTTGAAGGAAAAATATTGCTGAGGTTAAAAATTAAAAAGCCAAATGTTAAAAAGATTGTAAGCACAATGCAGTGCCACGCTTCAAACTACTATAAGTATTATTTTTGAAATTAATTTTTTGGCTATTTTTATGTTTTTAATTTGTGCTAGTGGCCCGCCAATTGTTCATCATTTGCCCAAGGGGCCCATGGTCTCAATAAGTCTGTGCATCCCTGATTTAAAAGCTCCTCGGTGGCATCCAAATAACAGGCATCGGCGTAATCAATGATGGGCTGAATGTGGGAGGAGGAACTAGTTGACCGCACCTTGGGTAAGTGAGCGGCGGTGGGACGGAGGGGCGGGGGCGCATTACTGAGTACGTGCGTTGCGAACCGCCGCCTCACCCCTGTCCCCACCTCAGCGGCCAACTAGTTCCGCGCGGACTATAATCAAGGCTGTAAACAAATACGCCTTTTCTTCAAAAACAAATTACTCATAAATCGTAATTTATCATACCTATAGATAATGCATACCTGATTTTTATCATTATTGATGTATGAAGTGACTTGGTCTTTTCAAACATAATAATATAATCTAAGTCCATTTTGTTAATAAAAGATTATCTACTCGATATTATGTCCGTAGGCAATTACTAAGCCTTCAAAATATGATATGTTATAATACCGTTCAAAGATTATTAACAAAGGAATGCTAGAATTTGAAGGAACTTTACTCATTAATTACATAATTACTTTGAATATCATGGTGAACAAATTATAAACTAAAAAAAGGCATTCCTGGACATTTCATATACTTATTTGCCTTTTAAATCAGTATCATTGAACATCATCATCATTTGCCTAGCCTTTTCCCAACTATGTTGGGGTCGGTGTCCAGTCTAACCGGATGCACCTGAATACCAGTATTTTACATGGATCGACTGCCTATCTGACCTCCACAACCCAGTTACTGGGTAATACGATACCCCTTGGTAAGACTGGTTGTCAGACTTTCGGGCTACTGACCCGTAACGACTGTCAAAGATCCACGAATGACAACCGGGAACAACGGGTTAACGTGCTTTCCGAGGCACGGAGGGCTCTTAGTATGTGAAGATGGTCACCCATCCACGGACTAACCGCGGCAAGCGTAGCTCAACCTGATCGATCGAGCCGTGCGGCTGTTACTTAGCCACAAGCCCCTCGTATTATTGAAAATCCTTGTTATTTGTGACTGAAAGATGACTTTAACCAGATTTTCATAACCTAGGATGCTAGTTTAGGGGCGAATCGCCAGCGTGGCCCGCTACATTAAAATTTTCATACTTTTTTTAAATTTGCAGGTCAGTGTCAGGTTGTATATTGAGTGTTCTGTAGTCCCCTGGGGGACTGGTCTAGGGGATTTTAGTGGAACGAGCGGAATGAAATATGACTCGCGACCGTGACAAGTATGTATTTCCAGAATTGAAATGACATTAGAAAGATGTACTTCATTTTTGATAATAATTGATCTGATAGTTTATTTCTTGATAAGTAGACTCTCTAAATGTTATATACATAATAATATGTTACCGGCCAAACCCGATTTTAGGATGAACTAGTTTCGCCTAGGCCAAACTAGTTCTTAGGCGACGTAGGATGCAAGAGTGAGCGAAGGGCACCCCGAGGTTAGGTTTGGTTAGGTTATTTTAAACCATTTACGCAGAAATAGGAGACCCGCGAAGCGCGGCTCCGTCGACATAGGATGCAAGAGCGAGGGAGAACTGGTTTGGCCTAGACGAAACTAGTTCATCCTAAAATCGGGTTTGGCTGGTAACATATACATAGATAAGAAATTACAACACTTGAAAAAGAACCAATTCATCCTACCTATTACAAGACGCTATCTGGTTGTAAAATGACGTAAATAGAAAAGATAACATAACTAATAGGTACTCACTATTATTATTTTTATTAATTATTTAGTTACTTATTACTTAGTTATTATTTACTTAAGTACTTACTTATTATTTTAAATAAAATTACTTTTATTTTACTATCAATAAAAATAAAAAAGGTACTCACTCAAGCATGGGGAACCTTTTGAACAGAGGTGTTTCTTTCGCCGTTATGTAGTCCAAGTCGTTTTCTGCTAGCCATACTAATTCTTGAACCCATGTTGTGCCTGGAAAACGAAGTTAGAACTCATTAAGCATAATCAGCTTAGAACGTTCCCATTGCTGGGACACAAGCCTCCTCTCTGTGCGAGGGAATGGACCGTAATCCACCTCGCGGACCAAGTGCGGTAGATGTCGCATTTCTTCGAAATTTTGGTTCTAGGACATGCCGGTTTCCTCAAGATATTTTCGTTCACCGTTTTTGAGAGCAGCGGTGATAAAATAAATTACACAAAGTAAAGTGCCTGCCTGGGTTCGAACCTACGACGTACAACTCGTGAGCGTTACCACTGGGCCACCACTGCTCTCTTAAGACCAGAAGGTAAAAATTACCTTCTGGTCTTTCTTCTGGTCTGGTGGATTAAGTATCGTTTTTCATTCAGCTCAGAACTACACACTAGGGCCATATAATAAAGTATTTAAGTCACTATCGTGTTGCAAAAAAGGGATGATGGTATTCGGGGTCTTTCAATTTAAGGGTTTGATGCACTACTGCAGCAGTACCGCGAGTGGTGCGGCAGTCGTACTGCACATGGACGTTTGTTTTTTTCCATACAATTGAGACACGTTTCGCGCACAGTATGACGCCAGTAATGCACGCTCACGACAGCATTGGCAGGACAGGACAAAGCAACCGTCCGTGCGCAGTGTGACTGCCGCACCGCTGCAATCGTGCATCAAACGCTTAAATTGAATGAGCCCATTGTTTTGTATAGGTACCTCGATCCCTATGATCAGCATACGGTCCCCTGCCACCTGCCAAGTTATATTCAGCTTTTCTAACGGTTTTCTGACCGAATTCTTAAACCTGATGAGGAATATCATTATTTTGAGAGGGACGATCTTTATAAACCTAACCTTTGCAATATATTGACTTATATTAACTTTATTGACTACATGTTAGCACCTGCAGGTTAAAAGGGGCCTTCTTATTCAATTTAACGAATCTTAGCCAACTTGCGTGCATACTAGGTATTGTATAGAATCAAGTTCTTCTTCAGACAGCTGCTGTGGTATTGGGGAGTTTGTAGCGCCCGCTTCTTCTTCCCAGCTAAAGAACTGGTAAGTGGTTAAAGGCGAGTATTTTGGGGCACCATCTTATGTACTTTTGACGTTCAACAAGTGCTGATTCTCGGCCTAAGTGTGGCACTCCGGGAGTGCCGACAGAATTGAAAACAAAACACAAACAGAATACTTTGCCATCACTCACTGACATATCTGATATAGATTAAAACCGAGTACATCCCGAGGACAGCCGAACACATCCGAAGCGGTGTCGCTTATAACAGTGGCGCGAATTCAATGGTTTTTTCTCAAATCAAAAAATGCCCAACGCGCCTAAAGAAGTTTTCATAAAAAAAAAATAACTTTAGATTTAGATTTTTAAATATCGATTTTCATGTCGTTCAAAATTAAAGTACCTACCTACTTTTCGTTATCAAGTGACTCAGACGCCTAAAAATACAAACAAACGCTGAGTCACGAAATATTTCGAAAAAAACACGTCCACGTTACATAACCAATATCAGTAAAATATGCCAGGATTACGTACGTCCCATATGCATTTATCAGATGGATTGACTTTATCGTGATAACAAAAGCCACAAAATAAAAAAATGCTACAAAACAATTTCAGTAACAAACTCATGATCTGACGTTTCATCTGACCATCTATTTGACAGCTAAAATAAAAGCTTTTGGTTAAATTAGCTGCATAGTTTTTGGGTTTATTTCGAGCTCGCTTTTGTTAACTTTTTTGACAATTATTGGATTTTTGGTTTATAATTTTTCTTTCCTTTATTTCACTAAATACATTTAAATTATATAAGTATTAGAATATACCTACGAGATATAAAAACATTTAAAAATATAAAAAATAGTAGCCCACCGGTATCGGGAACAGGGTCCAAGCTACGGCTCCAGAGAGAGGAACCTCCTAACAATGCGGGCCGTGTCCAGAAGTACCGCTTTCTGAATCAAGCCCTAGATCCAGCTGCCCAACGAGAGCCTCCTCAGGTGTTGGTCGAGGCTCTTGGCTATTAGTCCATTCGCTTTTTCGACTATCATCGGCACAATAAGACCACATCCCACATGTCAACAACCTCGTGAGCCAAGTCAAGATACTTGATTTGTTTATTTTTCTCGGCTTTCACGAGGTTCTCATCATGCGGGACGGTTTTTGTTTTTATTATTAAGTCATTTTGTTGTTGTTGGATCTGGTTATAACTTAAAATGAGTGAAAACATCGGAATTAACAAATAAAGTTCGCTGGCTCGGCCATTTAGTGTTAAACCGCGTTGATTGGAAGTCTTATAAAATCGAGTGGCAAGAATAGTTTTATATTATGAGATCAGTCGGTGAGCAGAACTTCTAATAACTTTTTCTAATCGTTATCACTACTAAGCCTTGCTATCTAAATCTAACGGAAATTGACTGTACACTAATTAGTAGTTTGACGTCATACCTACGATTATAATATATCCCGTCTCACACCAAATCCATGTTGTAATACAAAACTAATTTATTTATTTGAAAAGCCGTAAAACGTCCCATAAAGTTATCACATCATCACCCCGTTCTCACACTGACGCGATGTCTTGCGGACCTGCTTGCGGCACCGCAACGCGAACGTCGTCGCCATGGCTCAAAATTTTTGGTTATAGAATATAACCAAACGGCATATTCTATAACCAAGAATTTTAAGACATAGTGCTCCCTCTCACCGAGAGGAGGCCTGTGTTCCAGCAGTGGGAACATTAATGCGAATTATGCTATGGGCTGTAACAACCACACAGTATGGATTTTGACTAGATGAGACTTATCTGGAGGCAAGAGGTAGAACAGGCCATGTACCGTAGCCTTAAACTAAAATTAATGATGAACCTTGTACTCACCAGATCTAGGGAATGTGATGACCCACACGTCATCAGGTCGCACTTGCATGTTGTATATGGATTCCGCGTGTTTCTTGAAGGCTCCCGGCATCAAGTACCCGCTCTCTCCACATTTTATGAAGGGCCGTGTATAGCCTATAATTAAAAATAATATATGATTAGTATAAAAACGCAAGCCCTCCCACAAGGTTGACCGATGACCTTGGATAGGCTGCAGGAATCCGCTGGATGCGGGAAGCAAAGAACAGGTCGAAGTGATGGTGCTTCGGAGAGGCCTATGTTGCAGCAGTGGACGTCTTTCAGCTGAAATAATGGTACAATTACCAACAAATGATCGTGAGAGTGACCTGGATGAGACTCGCACAGACCAGGGAAGCATGGCATCAAAGGAAGACGGGCTATACTCAACAGTGGGTGGAATATGGCGGACAAACTTAACACACAATGCCGACTGAGGGCCGGGTGTTTGAGAGGGTTGGTTAACGTAACATACGTACGTTAAATAATAACGATTACGTAAACGTTATTATTTGACGTAAGTCAAGGCCATAATTTTGTAATTGTAATCTGAAACAACGCCTTTTTTGGTTTGACGATAGTTAGCGCCATTTTTGACTTATACGCGTGCGTCAAGTGGACGTGAAACAACCCGCCCTTAATCCATTAACGTTTTATTTTCGGAGCGGTCTCTCATTCAACAAAAAAAAAACTTTTAGAAATTAATTCAAGCTTGCCTTTGCAAGCACAAGCACTTACGAATATGTAAAAAAATAAACATTTTAAAAGACCTATTCAATGTTGCGAAAATTCTACCATATTTCATGCTGGGAGGCCTCTGCGAAGTGAAAGCAATGTTTTATATACAAATACGATTCCACTAAAAGCATCCATTTCATATAGTCAGAGCACTGCTGTGGATGATTTTTTTATGAATTCTAATTTAAAAAGTGAGAACTCTGTCGAGAAGAACAAAATTTATTTACAATTTTCTTAAAATAATTATAATATGTACAAGTATATAAAAAGGAGGGGAAATAATGAATGGGCATCAAAAAATTCGTCCGCATCCCTGTCAATAGGAAAAGTGCCTAAATGTCTGATAGCATTGCCACGTTGTATCGCAATGCTGGTACTTTGGCCAAAAAATAGGCCAGCCCTCTGGTCGCTGAATTTTTTGATTTTTTCGTCGTTGAAAGGAGTCTTTCAAAATTGAGGAACCTAGGAAACTCCCAAACATTCCTCAAACGGCGCAAATACTCCAATCTCTTTGGAACTTATATGTTCAAGCCGTTTGGGGTTGAAACACTAGGGCCATGTGGCCCGAGTGCCAAATTAAATTTTGAGACACCAAGCGGTTGGACATGTGACATGTACCAACTCGCACTGGGCCCGCGTGGTAGATTACGGCCCACTCCCTCTCACCGAGAGGAGGCCTGTGTCCCAGCAGTGGGAACATTATAGGCTGATTATGTTATGTTATGTGTAAGCGGTTGGTCGACTCTTCGCGTGACCAGAGGACTGGCTGCATCATCATAATTTTCATTTTGAATGAAAACGAGTGTGATACAAATTTTCATGTTCAGTACAGGTAGATTATTTGAGCACATTTTAATTTGCTCAATTCTGCCACTTCATCGTTAGATTTCAAACTCATCATCATCATTTTCATGCCTTTGTGCAATGTCAAATTTCAAACTATTCAAGTAGTTATTGATACAGTCAATACCCACTTGAATAATCTAAACTACTCGATATTTTGTTTACATTTAAACTTTACACTAAGTTTTTTTGAAGTACCTAACTATGCACGAATACTTTTAGATAGGTGACTAAAGTATCATTTAGGAGATATTTGGTAGGTTCAGATAAGATTACGATTTGTTTTATGTTATCTAATTTTTTATGCTAATAGCGTAGGCGGCACGTACGCACGGCTTCACATGAAGCTATACATAACTAGTATAAGCCGACTTCTACAAAAAAAACCTATAAAATTCGAGGTCAGCTAGAACTGGAAATGTACAGCTTGATGTGTAGCGAAAAAATAATCAGCAGTTCCCTACATTTCGACTAGTTATGCGAACAGGGAACAGTTGCTTTTTTTTTTCGCGATTTCAGGTTTGGTCCCATAGTAAAAGTACAGGTAAAAGTTGCTCATAATGATGAGTACAATGACCTCTTAAGAGGTTGTTGGTGTTTTTCCAATAACCCTGTATATACTAGTAATAAAGTCGAAGAATTCGTTTGTTTGAACGCGGTAATCTCTGTAAGTACTGGTTGGTTTTGAAAAAATCTTTTTGAAGTGAAACTTCTTTACGCACGCTTGACTTGGGGAGTAAGTAAGCTGGCGAACGCGTGACGTAAGCGTTACGAAAAGTGTGATCGGGCGAGGCGAACGGGAGTTGAGTGGGGGATATAAGCAAGAGATAGCAGTGCGCGCGCACATTTTCTTTCTCTCTTCCTCTCATAGCCAAATACGCAATACTGAAGTTTCACTTCAGTCATGTGGTCATAAGTCATAAGCACACTCGTTTTTTTTTTATTTGATAGCCATATTCTCGAGAAAGGCTATTTAACATCACGCTAGGACCCTTGGGGGCTGAGCACCAAGAAAATAAAGTCAGAAAGAATGCTAACCAAAAATGAAATAATAACGGGCAGGCGATGCAATGCGACGGGAAATTCCACACGGACGAAGTCGCGGGGAGAAGCAAGTCAATTAATAAACATGAAATAAATGTATGACTAAAAATTTGCACCTGTTGGTACACTCAGTACATTAATTGGACTCAAGCACTTGTTTGCTCCACAGAGTAAATTATATAGTAAACAGATTATAATTTATCAGTGATTAAGATTAAGCGCTGAAATACGTTTATAATTAGTGTTGTAACGCGATAATATTATTTATATATCGTCATTATGAACAATATTATGTACTAGCTGCGCCCCGCTGTTTCACCCGCATAAGTGTCGATCCCTTGGGCATATCGGGATAAAAAAGGCATATGTGTTAATCCAGGGTGTCAGCTATCTCCATATCAAATTTTATCAAAATTGCTCCAGCCGTTTGAGCGTGAAGAAGTAACAAACATATAAACACACACACACACACAAACTTTCGCCTTTATAATATTAGTGTGACTAGCTTCTGCCCGCGACTTCATTCGCGTGACATTTCTTGTTGTTCCCCGCACCCCACCCCGCCGCATCGCATCGCATCGTCTGCCCGCGCTTCTACTTTGTTTTCACTTAGCGTTCTTTCAGACTTTTTTTTTGTTTGTGATCATCTCCTAGCGTACCTAATATTAAGTAGCCTATAGCTTTTCTCAAGAATTGAGCTGTCAAATGCAAAAAAAAAACCGACTAGTAGTTCCAGGGATTAGCGCATTCTTCAGCTTTATTATAAAAATAACAAAATTTAATCCTAACTTAACTAAAACTATACAGAAACTAAAATATAGCGTCGAAAAATTCATCCGCATCGCTGTCGACTGGTAATGTACCCAGGAGACTGGCGGCATCGGCATTACCACGTTGTACGGCAATGCTTAGCCTTTGGCCAAGGTAAAAGCCAGCCCTTGGGTCACGGGAAGTGTCAACCAGCCGTTTCGAAATTAAATATACTTAATATAGTAGATTAGCACTTCATGTAAGATTCCTACAAGTAAGAATGAAAAACAGTCAGAACGATTCCATGAGCTTATCATAATGAATCATGAGACGGCATTATACTTTTGACGTAACCTCCCGGGGGTTTGATAACAATAATAATAATTGTGCAATAGTATTACTCAACGGTACAATTGCACCAAATCGATCTAAACGTTGGTTTAGTTAACAGATATATAATTATCTTAGAGACCAGAAACGGAATATTAAAAAAACAAATCACTAAATAACCTAAAAAGTTACATTTCTTACAAATATTTTTTAATTAGCAACAAGCACATAGTTAAATAACAAGTGCATAAGGATTATATAACACAAAGCGCCCGTTGACAGCGCGCCATGTCTTTGTTTTGTTTGTAAACTGTCACTCGGATCATGTAGGTTGGAAGAAGGAGTATCTAAGAATAATATACTAAATCGATTGTAGTTAGATGTGTTCTACAAATCTTGAACGTTTATCATCGTGAGCACACTTACGAGATCGACGTGTATCTAGGCATGCATTCGACGGCAATCAGGCGCGGATACAGGGGCAACGGGTGCGCCCCCCCCCCCCCCCGGGCTTCGAACAAAGTAACTCTAAAACTCTGGACATAAACATAGGAACGACCTAATCTGTATTTTTAATTTGTATATAGTTTATTACTAAGATATAATTATAATCGTAGTCATCCTCGAAAAGGGGGGCACATTGTTGACTTTACAGAAAATAGGTGCCGATAGTATTTTTTACAAGGGCTTTCATGGCTTCAGACATTCACCCAGTCCCCCTCGACCCCCATCCTCCCAGAAATAAACATTTGAGAGCTTCTGTTAGTAAGAAGTTGTTTTATAGTAGGTAACGTGAAAATGAAATTCATTAGAGGACGTCAGAAACACTGCTAGACGTAAACGAAATAGTAATTTGCGAAGTAAAACATTCTTATAAGGCTAGTTTATAATAGCTTTTGATATTACATTTTTTTTTTTTCATTTTATATCTACTTTACAATAGTTACTGGCCTAAACTATCCCTAATCTGTTTTTCTTTTGATAGCTATAGGTTATACGAGTGTTGTCTTCAAAAATGGGTGTTTTTATTTAGGTTTTTCATAGAACTATACTATTTTTTTCTTTTAAGCTAGACAATGTTATTGTTTGTTATTTATTTTTAAATAATTAATGGGAACAAAGAACCTGCAATGGTCTTGTTAATGTTTCGAATTATAAGAAGGTCAGCCATCTAAAAATTCAGTACGACAGTCCGGACTTCGAGAAAATGCGATCCTGACACGGTGCGGCATTTTAGTAGATAATAAAGATCAAATTCGCAAAACACGTATTCGGTTTGTATGAAACTGACAGGTGTCAAGAACGCATTCTCTCCTCGGCCGCACTGTAACAAGTCAAATAATATACCTAAAGTCCGACCGCGGCAGATTTGCCAAAGATATAAACAACAATGACCGCTCGAAATTGAATAAAATCGATAAACAAGAGTTTTTATTTTAAGTAATGTTAGTTTTCGTCTAAATCTCCGAGCTAACTAGACGAAAACAAACATTACTTATAATAATCTACCACTCTAATACTCTTGTTTATCGATTTTATTCAACTTCGAGCGGCCATTGTTGTTTACATCTTTGGCAAATCTGCCGCGGTCGGCCCTTAAGTATATTTCCTTGGTAACTAAACTAATTACAAATACAGTGTATTAATACTTCTCACTAGGTTATCAATTGTATCGTAAAAAGGAATTTGCGTAAGTTCAAAAGCTTTGAGTTGTCGTCGAGACACGATAAAGTGATCTAGTAGTGATAAAACGATAAATTTCTTAAATGATTAGCTATCTACCGACGCCGTACACATTTAATAATAATAATACTTAATACTATTCCTTTATTAGAGTAAACCAAGACTCAACAAGATTGTTAGTAAAACTTACGACTATGTTAGTAACCACAGACACTAAACAAAAACAAGGAAAACAATACAAGAAATAACCGTTGGTCACCATTGCGACATCCCATGAGAGACGGCACAACAGTGACCCACGTATACCTACACAGTCCAGGTGACTCGCAACCATGCTTAAGACACTGTTGGAACCGCCCCAAATCCTGCGCACCAGGGAAGCGCACCTTTTACGCATTGTTGCGTAAAAACAATCTACATGCGCATCTGCGAACATCCCTGACGCACTACAGAAACGGGGAAGCCCTACCAATATCCTAAACGCATTGTTATATCGAACGCAGAGAGCGCTGTACGATCTCTGCGTATATCTAGCCCACAGAAAACCACGTGTAAAAAGCAGTACGGTGGCCTACCATGATCTAATTAAAAACAATTCAGTTTAGGTTCCTAAACTGCATCGCTTGAACTGCTCTATGGACGTCATGGTACCAAACAAGTATGAATGAAACCAAAACTTGCGACTCAGTTTGGGACAATCGCTGTCAGCAGAATGGCACGGCCTAAACTGAATCGTTAAACTGACGTCATAGTACGAATTAGAAGAACAGTTCAGTTTAGGTCCTAAAATGGATCGCGTTAACAGCTTGTGGTAGGCCTCCAGTAGGCTCAAAAGAGCGTATTTATATGCAATATGTGACATCATAATTAGCGTGTCGGTGTGATACCCCCGTGCCTCGGAATACACGAACCTAATTGTCCTGCGCCTGATCTCTCTCCGGTTCTGTCGGATTGCCGTCCCATTGGACTACGACAGTGAGGGAAGAAAGAGTGCACTTGTGTCTGCGCACACATTTGTGCACTATAATATCTCCCGCGCCGAAAGTCTCTCCACCGAGATTGGTCGCTATGGCGAAAATCCGGTCTGGAGGACTATTGTCTGCCTGTAGTTTCTATTGCAAGGCAAACGCCTTTGGCCTTATTGTGAGTTTACATACTTACTCAATCGCGTTAACGTACACTCACATAATTTTTTGTGGAATGATTGGGTTTTCCACTATAGTCACCGCCATCGCGATCGAGTATTTGTAAAACTCGCAATAGGCCGTCTGTTTTCGCATAGAGAAGGCATAAGCATTGACCCAATCTGTGTGGTTCTTTCCTCAAAAGACCATTTAAGACACCATTCTACATGGTCTTCATATGATCTGATCAAGATGATGTCTGGACTTTAAAAGAGACTGTGACCTCTGAATTTGTTTCGGCCTTTCTTCTCAGAGTAGTCAGATAGGAAACGCCGACCTAATTTTGTTTTTAAAACATGATTGTATTTGTACAAAACTAGTTACAGAAATAAAATCATTTATCATTTATAAGCATTGATTATGATGGCCATGCTTGCTTACCGTGTGTTGACGAAGTAATAGGTCTATTTAATACTCGAGTGTATTTAGGGTTTATATTTTAGAATGACTTAACAGTTTATTTGATATTTTATTAGTTTATATGCAATAAGAGAGAAAGGCAAATTAAGTATAGTAGGTATAGTTTTTCGGGCTGATTTTAATCAGTTAAGTATGGCTATAAATATATTATACCTATTTAGACTTTTTGATAAATAATGATACCTAATCGAAGCGTGCACTAAATATTAAACGTTATCTTTTAACAGTCAAACCGTGTTGTCCTTCCTACAGCTCTGTGTGTTCTATAACTTCTCGATAGCAACAAAATGTTCACGATTGCCGTAATAGCGAAATGCCTCTTTGAAAACTAAGAAAAGTGGCGAGTCTAAGAAAGGTTACGTATTATAATATCTAAATTTATTCTAACTATTTTCGAGATAACTACGGTCAAAAGACCTAAAGATTGTTTCACAGATGTTGGTAATAACTAATGTACGAAATACATAAAGGAGAATTCACCTACGGTTAATCCAGCTACAATTAATAAACCTAAGGTTAATTGAACTAACGGACGATTCACTACTGTTGGTTTTTGCACAAAAACAAACAGCAATTTTTTTATTTATTTAATTAAACTTCAACTATATCTGACGATCATGCATAGGTACTTATCTCTTTTGTTGACTGTACCTACAATAGGTGCAACTCAGCCCAACCCTTCAGGAAATAGAGGCGTTATGTTATAGATTACCAAGAGAGGCTGAGTTAGAAACAAACACCATAAAGTCTATTCTATGTTTCAAATTAATATTATTTGAAGTTAAACAAATATCAACTTTAGTTCAATTGCTATTAGAGTTGATTTCAGAGCACTATTGAAAAAGTTATAAAAATGTTTGAAGCTGTAGCGTAATCTGAACTTTATGGTGTAGGATTTAAAGTTATTTTTCCATAAACTCGTATTTGTTTACATTTTTGGCAAATAAATCGCGAATGCAGATTATAATTCACATCTTGTAAACATCTTGACATCAAATACTAAGATAACCTAGATCTGTTTCCGAGGGACGCGATACAGACGTGGCCTTATCTTAAGATACAGTGAGAGATACATCCCTTCAGATGTTGCTACAGCGGCTTAACACAGTCAGATGAGGTATTATGTAATGTATATACGTTATATGTGTTGATACAACAATTCAGGAATTGTTAATTCCATTGATACATAAATTAAATGCAATAATTTTGGACGTTTCCAAAAATAATACCTGTTTAAAATGTGAAAAAACATGGTAAAAAGAAAACTAAAGTAATCGGTCTATACATATACATAGCCCTTGTTAATTGCAGTACAATTTAGGCTATTTTCTGGTCTGAACATTGATCTGTTTTCCATTAATCTTTGACCCTGAAGTATTTTGAAAAATTACAGCATTATAACATGAGATAGTTTAGATTTTCTACAGCTAGACGTTTTATACAAATAATATCGTTCGATGATTCGAGTACTTTGCACTCCTTCCATTAAAACCTAAGTATTAAAATAAAACCGAAAAGTACTTTTACTCGTTTTTACTTGCTCATGAATGATTAAAAAAAAATAAGACTTACCTACGTTTTACGAAAAAACTGCGTTAAACCCTATTGTATTGCCAAATTACAGGTAACTTTTGATGTTATAATCAGAAGCAATCATGCGTATAGGCATTAATGAAATGTAGTGGAAGTTTAACCCAGCCTCGTATGAAACGCTATAACTCGTATCAAAGTTAATTATATTGTTCCAAGTATTCGCTGTGGAAAATTTAATTACATTTAAACAGAACAGTTTGATGCTCACAATTAACGCTCACCAGAATATTATGATCGTAGTTTAATTTAAACAATCTCATCTGTAAGTTTGTTTGAAAGTTATACGCTGTAAATTTCGCAGCGATTTTTGAGAAAAAATAAAAAAATAAAGTATCATACTGCTTTCCCGAAACCGGACAAACCACATCCATTGAGCACATTAACAAAAAAAATCCGTAACACAGCACAACACGCACCCATAAGACATTTTCTAATAATCTTGTCCTCTTCCGATGTCACAGTTTTCATTTCGTAAGGCAATTCCAGCCATGGAGTCATCGTTGCTGTTTCACGTGCGCACGTTCACACACTGTGATAATAATTGAAAATTCAAAGGCTTTTCAATAAATGTATCTTTTGTACTTAATCTAATCATTGTATCGATTCATCTATTGCCCCGATAACAATGACTAGCCAACGAGAACGTACGAATTTTGACGCTGCACGATAATAATGGTGGCGATAGCATTAGGAGAAAGTACGGGTGAAAAGTTATGACGTTTACGTCTTTTTGGTGTTAGTAATTAATGGGATTAACAAGTGACTATTATACAGTAACATACAATGAATGGATAAGCCAGAGATTAAATGAGAAGAAGAACTAGTAGGGGATCGAGGAGAGGGGGGTGGAGGGGGGCGCAGGGGTTCTGACCGGAATAAATCGTTTATTTACGTTGATTTATTATAATGACAGCCGAAAGACGTCCACTGCTGGACATAGGCCACCCACAAACACATGCACTTCGAACAGTCCAACGGTTTCCTGCATCCTTCACAAGGTCGTCGGCCCACCTTGTGGGAGGCCTTCCAACGCTACCTTTTCCGGTACGCGGTCGCCACTCCAGAACCTTTCAGCCCCATCGGCCATCAGTTCTGCAAGCAATGTGCCCTGCCCACTGCCACTTAAGTTTGGCAATTCTTCGGGCTATGTCGGTTACCTTGGTCCTCCTGCGGATCTCTTCATTTCTGATTCGATCACGCATGATAATAGTGACACATGCTAAATTTGGGCAAAGCTGCGACATGACATCAATTTCGTATTCAATTATTGATTATTCAAGAGGTCAGTTTTTTTATTGACGGTTATCTTTTGTCTTTCTGAAGAGTTTCATTGACGTTTGGTAGATTCTGTAGGTAATGGTCAGAATGAAGTTAGGTATACGATGACTGAAACATCTACCCCTAAATACAGAGTTTAGTCGTTCTATTGACCAAACAAAAACTATACTTAGAACTTTTTCATACCTACACAAAAATATCGTGACAACGGCGTCAAAACATATCTATAGATAATTTACGACCTCAGACAAAGTCCAAAAGTGGTCAACGTTCCGATAAAGCGATCGTACGCTATTTAAAAAAGTGTGAAAGGTTTATAATTAAAATGGCTGAAATGGGGTCATTGAAAGGTAATTGTGTAATTTCATAATAGGGATGACGACGGGGTAAAATAAACAAAATTCTATTTAGTCCGTCAGTTAGATTATCAAAAAATAATGGACACATATTTTTTTTTGTGTATATCAACCAAAAAATTACAAAGATAAAGCGTGTCAAAGTTTGGGAGTGGGGGCTCGTGACGTCACGTTTAGGTAAAAATTGTACCAAAACGTGACGTCATAAGACATTTCAAATCAATATATATCTGTAATGTTTTGATTATGTGAAAAAAGGAAAAAATACGTGCCCAATACTTTTTAATAATCTACCTGATAGACGAAGAAAAAAAAGTTAGTCGTCATCCCTATTTTATGTAAAAATGTTTTGTAAATAGGTAGGTATAGGTACTACTAACATATTTAGTTTGTAAGTAAATTGTTAATATTGTCTAACGCTATGGGTTCGTGTTACTCGAAAATAAATGTATTTATTTATTACTAGCTGCGCCCCGCGGTTTTACTAACATACGTCTTGAATCCGTGGGAATATTTGGATAAGAAGTATCCTGTCCTTTCCCAGGTCATAATCCACCATAGTTGGGGTCGGCTTCCAGTCTAACCCGATGCAGCTGAGTACCAGTATCAGTATTTTACATGGAGCGACTGCCTGTCTGACCTCAACAACCCAGCTTCTGGGTAATACGAAACCCCAGACTGGTTATCAGACTTTCGGTCTTCTGACGACCCGTAACGACTGTCAAAAGATCCACGAATGACAGCCGGGACCAACGGCTTAACGTGCTTTCCGAGGCACGGAGGGGTCTTGGTATGTGAAGATGGTCACCCATCCACGGACCAACCGCGGCAAGCGTAGCTTAACCTGATCGATCGACCCGTGCGGCTGTTATTACTTAGCCACAAGCCCCTCTTATGAGTCAACTACCTATAGCTATAAAATCTAACCGTAACAGATATAGATTCCTTAATTACTCACGGCGGCAGATACAAATTAATCATTGCGTATCCCTTTGTACCCATCAAACTTGAGGCCGGTGATATCAATTCCTACGGCGGAATGTTATGGGCTTCCATTAATTTTAGCTTGTCAGTTAATTGTCTTTGGCACGTTTGTGATAAATTTATGTATCTCTAGGGGTAGACAGGAGCAGTGGCTTAAAAGCTGTATGTCGTAGGTTCGAACCCAGACAAGCGCTTTACTTTGTGTAAATAATTTCATCACCACTGCTCTCAAAACGGTGTTGGAAAACATCGTGTGGAAACCGGCATGTCCTAGAACCAAAAATTCGAACACATGTGACATCTACTATCCCGCACTGGACCCGCGTGTCGGATTATAGCCCACTCCCTCTTGAAGAGAGGAGGCCTGTGTCCCAGCAGTGGGAACATAATATGCTATGGGTAAATTGAACTTTCTCGTTTGGAAATCAACGGATTCAGTCTACCACAGTTCCACGTCTGTCCTTATGAAAATCCAAACCGTGCGTGCCTGTTAAGACTAAAGAAATTTTCGTCAAATCGGTCTGAACGGATACCAAATTGATTATCAACTTAAATTGACAGAAAATTAAAGTATGAAGTGGCTATAACATAGCAAGTTGGGGACGTATCAACTGCCTAGCCTTTTCCGAATTCTGTTGGGGTCGGCTTCCAGTCTAACCGATGCAGCTGAATACCAGTATTTTACATGGAGCGACTGCCTATCTGACCTCCACAACCCGGAACCCGGTTAGTTGGGGAAGTGTGGAAAAAAATAATTTATGTGTATTCAGGGACATTCAATGAAACCACATCTTATCAGTTACTGGCACAATTTTATTTCTAATAATTCAATTGTTTGTTGCTTGATCGCCCTAAATATCCTTTTAAAAATTGTCCAAATCTGAGTTTTCAAAGTCGTCAGATTTAGGGAAAATCCACAATTTCTTCATCAGATTTGCCTAATTAAGTCATAATGGGTTAAGCCGCACACATAACATAATCAGCCTATGATGTTGCCACTGCTGAGACAGAGGCCTCCTCTTTTCGAGAGGGAGTGGGCCCACCAAGCGGCCGCACAGGATCATAATGAAATCAATGGTTCTGAAGATCACTTTATTTTTAGTCCATTTTCCTGACCTCGGGGCAAAAGTTTCAGATAAGGATCTGAAAATTTTTAAATATTTTTTCGGCATTTTCTCATCATGCTGCACCTACTCACCTATCAACTTTTCGCCCTGCATATGCTTGCTAAAACCCTCTGGCCCCCCACCAATAGTGATTAATCGCTAATTACTAATAAGTCGATATTGATATGCTATAAATATCTTATTTACCTTATTGTTATCAATTTAGTTTCGCTCGTGTCAGATTGTTATCATCATTATGTTATTCAATTTATGTATTTACATGTAAACAAGAAAATAAATAACAAAAAATATATCATACAATGGGCGGCCTTATCGCTTTCTGCGATCTTTTCCAGGTAACTTTGGAATGGACAGTGATTGTTTATTTTTTATTTATTGCTAAATGGGCCCGCTCTTGACATCGCGTGATTGTGATTAATGTATTTATTTATTACTCATTTTCTGTTTTATTATATATCTGATGGATAATATCGACGGTGAAGTGCCAATACCTCCCAACTGACATTTTTCGAGAAATTCACTTTATATCGCTTTGAAGTTAAATGTGTTATTCGCATGTTTTAGTGAAAATCTTCTAAGTATATTTTTAGTTGCAACACCAATAGCATTAAATTAAAATGTGGAAATACCTCCCTTAGTTGGGAGGTATTTCCACATTTTAATTTCACGTTGGTTTAGACCAACGTGTCTATTTTTGAACGCTTTTTTCAGTTTGTGTAATTTTTTTACTTTGTCAGTTACGTGTTATTGGCACTTCGCCGTCGATATTGCGTCTTGTCCTACTTCCTTGCTTGGAGAAACAGCACATGAGGTTGAAATGTGGAATCGAAATCTACATAAAAATCTTCAATTTAACCACTGACAGACAACGCACACAACCTAAACCGATGAGTCTAGAATCATGTTTTACACTAGACTTCCTTATATAAGTAACGAAAGACGAAGAAAGCAGCTCTTGAAAATTCATCCCGTAAAGGGACTAAATAGGGGATGAAAGTTTGTATGGAAGTTGGTATTTAGAATTCTGTTTTAAGGTAAAACTTAGTTGTGTCATAATTTTTAGGGTTCCGTACCTAAAGGGTGCCGGGGCCCTATTACTAAGCCGCCGCTGTCCGCCCGTCCGTCCATCCGTCCATCCGTCCGCCCGTCCGTCTATCTGTCAGCGGGATGTATCTCATCAACCGTAGTAGACAGTTGAAATGTTCACAGAATGTGTATTTTTATTGCCGCTGTGACCAAAAATAATAAAAATAAAATAAAGTTAAAAATTAAAGGGGAAAAAATGGCGGAAAAAAGGGAGGGAAAAACGACGAGAAGAACACATTTCTTGTACGGAGGGGAAATTTCCCCCCATGTATTTTGACGGTTCAAACCACGCCATTGTGTCATAGAAAATACGTTAATAGCAGATGTCATGATTTACTAAGGAATTGACGTCATCAGCCGAAAGACGTCCACTGCTGGACATAGGCCTCCCCCAAGCACCTCCACTTCGACCGGTTTTGTGCTTCTCGCATCCAACGTGTTCCTGCGGCCTTCATAAGGTCGTCGGTCCACCTTGTGGGAGGCCTTCCAACGCTACGTCTTCCGGTATTTGAAGGTTTTCGGTAATTGACGTGAATAGATACAATCAGTGACTCGGTTCATTAATGCCTTTAGAACAATTAACGTCGTCAAGAGAATGAAGTTTTCACCTAAAATTGGCGGCTCTCGGTAAGGTACCGTTATTAGATCAAGGCCTCGGAAATTACTGCTGTTAATTCAGTTTATTTCTTTTGCACCCGTATACGCTACCTTGGAGTAAAGTAATAATTCAATGTGCCACAGTAGGTATGCGTCCCATCATAATTAGAAGAATTTACACCAAGATTTTCCAGACATATACAGCAGTTTTGAGGGTCTAAAAAAAACGAAAGTATCAAAATCAAAAGTTATTCATTCAAATAAGGCTGAGAAGCAGCACTTTTCGAAAGACCAAATTACATAAGACAGTCCCCCAAAACGCCCACCTTTTACCACTTCCTAGTGATTTCGCTGGGAAGAAGAAGTGGCGCAACAAACTCCCCAGCAGCACAGCTGTCTGAGTCTGTTCAGTTAGAAAAACTTGATTATATACCTACAATATGCAAAGTGCAAATGTCAGGAGAGAAGCCAGTTTTTTCCTCAAAGCTATAAGTAAATTGCATGACATAAACAGCGGCAGTGAGAGGGAAAACAATATTCAATTGCCTTATAGTATATATAAAAATAACAATAAAGTTGTATAATCACAATATAGATAATTGTACAGACGCCAGCACATCAAGCTACTACAATCTGTCAAATTTCTTTAATAGATTTTCAACTTTATCGCTAAAGTATAAGGTTCAAAGTTGATTGGGAAAATTTGACAGTTTCGGGTAGCTTGATGTGCTGGCGTCTGTACCAAACCAAACTATAACTTTAAAGGTGTCAGGATACTTATCTCTCGTACTCATAATATTATGACGAAGATAAAGATTTTCTATGATTTATCTATGAATCACCAATGTTTACACACACCACAATGTTTACATTATTTCTCCATTTATGTAATTTTGTTTCAAATACAATAGAATTTATGTATGAAAAATTTGCAGATTCACCTCAAAAGTGTTAATTTTTACGGTTCTGTACCCAAAGGGTAAAAACGGGACCCTATTACTAAGACTCCACAAAAGAAGTGTTTTTTTGCCGTTTTTTGAGATAATGGTACGGAACCCTTCGTGCGCGAGTCCGATTCGCACTTGGCCGCTTTTTTTGTGACTTGCATGCTTTTGGATTAAATTAAACATAGTCAGTCAGTAACTCCTGGTAGCCTCTTGGACTATCGTCACACTTGAGTAGCGTAACTATGTTTATACGCAATTTGTGACTCATCCTGACCTTTTTAATACACACCTAAAATGTCGCCTAAGTATCTCCGTACGAAAATTACTTTGCAGATTTTTGAGGAAGGATATAATTAATATCCAGCGATGGAAGGCTGAAAAAAAAACGAAAAAATCATGCCTGTTTTTTTTTTTTCATTTCATACCTACTTCTTTTTCGTTACATTTTTTTTCCTTATACTATCTTAATCAATATTATAATTATTCCCAATCTAATCTTAATTACTCATAACACACCAAAACATAGCATAACTAAATCAATTCGTCAACTGATTCCAGTTTATCTATGAATCATTAATGTTTATATTTTTTAAAGAACATTTTCGAAATGTCTTATTTAAAAAAAAGATAACTGGAAATCTCTGTTTCTATAGAAAATTTAAAATCGGTCTAATTTGGCTGTAACAATATTTTTCGAAAATGTTCGTAAGTAACTTTTTAGACCTTTGTATCCTGCTTATGCGTACGAAGGTTCATTAAAACCGGTTCTTTCATTTCGAAAAACAAGAGCTTCAAAGTTTGTATGAAATACCGTACGTCGTAAACGCTCTCTAATCTCCTAAATATGTTATAATCTTCTTCACTTATTACATTATTTTTTATCCAAAATATTTGAAGATAAATCAGTTTATCTATGAATCACCGATGTTTTTTTTTGTACGCATCGGAAAATTCATGATTACGGCAGAAGCATGTGAAAATAATTGTGGATTTTATTAAGGGTAGGTTTAGACCTCCCCTTAATAACCAGTATATACCAGTGCATATAGTCTTTCTTGTACCAATGTGGGTACATTTCACAAAAATTATGTAAAAAATAAAATCAAGCTAAAAGTTATAAAATAATAATAACCAATTATTTCAACGATCAACACAAAATAAGAGCAATTACAATAAACAATATTTTCCTTTAAAAAAAATACCTTTTTTTTTTAAATTGGAACGTTTCAAGTGCCAACAAATCGGTACATCCTGAAGTTTCGCAGTGAGCAGAGTGAAAAAGACATTATATTGTAGTAATCACTATTCAAGTAACTGAGGTACCTAAGTGAAAAGTTATTTTATTTTATGATTAAAAAGTGAAATGTTACATTAATTCTTCCAGTATGCGACTGTATAAGGTCCATCTATTCATGCACGAAATATCTGAAGGGGTCATTGTACTCATTTCATTGTGTCCTATAGTAAAAGTTGTTCATAATGATGAGTACAATGACCCTTTCAGATATTTCGTCACAGAATACTTAATAGTACTACGTACAGAAGGGACACTCCCTTCCCCGCACTCATATCAGATACCGCACCTCACCCCGCACTTCGAGGTATTCGAGGTCTTCGAGGTGCTCGTAATCGTAAGAACCACAGCACTGACTGTACTTATTGGTGACACGAACACACAATTTTACGATTTAAAAGTTTTATTTAAGTTTTAATTACGATGGTTGGATATTGTGATGCTTTTCCGAATTTTTATTTAAATAAAATGTTTGTAAGATTTCGCATTTTTAATACCATGCGATTTAGTAACCGATTATTTAGAGATAAGTCATTTAAACGAAAATATTTTAGTGTTTTTATTTCATTATTAGCCCGGACATACATACAGACAAACAGATAAACAGACAAAAATTCTAAAAACTATATTTTTGGCTTCGATATCGATTGTAGATCACGCCCCAAGTATTCTTTTAAAAAAATATTCAATGTACAGTTTTGACTTTCCTACGACTTTATTATATGTATAGATGAACCCGACTATATAAACAATTGAACTACAAGGTCACGTTCGGGCAGCGCCGTCGTCATTAAACAATTTTTTTGTTGAAAGTACCCGCATTCAGATTTTTTCAAGCATTTGGGATTCAACGACAATAAAACGTAATTCTCTTGCATTTTTTAAATTTTAGATCCAACGGAAATACATAATAATGTTTTGTGGGATCCAACGCCAAAAATATTAAACTGGGATTCAAAAGTGGGATCCAACGAAAATAAATCGCTTTGGATAGGCCAAGCACCAAATTGTTGAAATTATCTGAACCGATGGCCTGCAGAACAAAACAACTCGAATTACGTGCCGGCCGCACAACCAACACACATCGGCTGTGCAGCTGTCGATTGTCAGATGTTTGGCTTTATCTGTTGCTAAGCTGACGACTGCCGGCTGCGTATTAGACTAAAGGATTTAGGCGCAGATATCGGTTACTTGACTGATAACCATCGGCTGCTTAGTGACACATCAGCCTCGCGACGGCTGCTAAAGCTGTAAGCATATGTAACTCTTTGAAATAATATTTATTCTTACAAAAGATTTTTGTCGTTTCAGATCATGCAGCGAACTACACTAGGTGAACTAGCCTTATGGGAACCTCCCGATCCCGATGAGACGGACTATTTTCAAAGATTTGTTAGTGTCATAGACGAATTGTACCCACAATACTGAAGAAGCTGGGAAGTCAATAACGTCTCATTTGAAGATCAAAAGTCATCAGAATCATTTTCCGTAATTAAAAACGTTCAAAATCTAGTCGCAATCTCATCTTAGCGATAAATAATTAATAAATGTCAAAAAATTGACAAAAATGCAGGTACACCAGAGGTATTTTGGACAAATTAAGACTGAGATCAGAAGGCCAATTCTCGTAATTTAAAACGTTCAAAATCTAGACGCAGTCTCATCTCGGCGACAAACAAATGTCAAAAACTTGTCAAAATATATGAAAGTTAGAGGTGTTTTTGACAGATTGACACTGAGATCAGACTGAACGTTTTTAAAATTACGAGAATTGCCCGTTAGATCTTCTGTTCGGTGACAGGATCTCGTCAGATGAGGAATGCCGCTTACGCTTCGCCGTTCCTACACTTCATTTGACATACGCTTTTAACGAGGGCCCACCGTCCTGCAAGTACATTAAAAGACAGTTGATTTCATGGGCACTTGGCAGAGCACTAATTTACAGTCCTTTTGCTACAATGAAGAAAGTTCACCCAACAGCTGCTGGTAATAGATTCACAGAGGTGCTTTCAGAATTAAAAGCTCAATTAATATCTTGAGCGAAAGCAGCCAAAATTCTCCAATCCACACACAGAAAATCTTTATCTAACATTTCATCAACTAGCCAGAAACGGGCGCATAGCTTGACCTGCTTCATGAAAACAACCTTACAATGATGATTGTGAAACCTAAACTGATTGCATGAAACAACAAAATGCCATGCTGGAGAAGCTGTGTCAACTCTCTGAAGACCAAAATGAAATTATCAGACTGGTTCATGAAAAAATATGCAATCAAACTAGAAATTCAGATATGCACAAATCTGAATATTACGATTCAAGTGAAGAAGGAAGCAGCGCGAGTTCTTATAATCAAGAAATACATGAGGAGAGTTCCAGAGAGCTGGAAAGATCTACAAACGAACTGGTTGAGGAATTAGCCAACGCAGTATCATCTGAAACAAAAGAAATTGATGCAAATCTGAGCGTTGCTGAACATGGCCTAGTAAAACAAGGAATTGCTTGCCAGCGTCTAGGAACAGACAGTTGGCAGAATTTTACTTACGCAGAGGGACAGAAAAAATTTCAGGCTGATCCTGTATTCACAAACCTGAAAGATAACAGTAAACTAGCTACGGTCACTCCACCTTGGCCACTTAGTCACAGTTTTGGAGAAAATGGATCTCTGTTTAGGCGCAGTAACTCATGGGCTGTTACAACAGCGAAAGGAATTTCAAGCGGTCTACCAAAAAGCTACATTGTAAGTTAAATCAGTTATAAATAAGTAAATACTTCTTGTCTTTCGAATCTTCGTTTCGGTGAACTTTGGACGCCCTTCTTCAGTACTCCTATGGTAAAAGAGCAGAGGTTATCCAACAAAGACGAAGTTTTTACAAACCAACAAGTAAGATTTTGCACGAGCTTCTACATATTCCACCATCTTCTTCATATTTGTATTCTGAATCTAAACTCTCAGAGCTAGTCAAAGAATATAGAGGAATTTAAAAAAAAATCACGGTATATTTACCAGGATTTTTTTTTTAATTCTCTAAGTTTTATAAAATTGGATTTTTAAATTGGTATTTAAATTGGATATTCTAAGTCTCCGAGGGTCCATTTTTAAGCTTATATTTAAGCCTAAAAAGGGATCCTCGGAGATTTAGAAAACCCAATATGTAGGCCCCAGAAAGATCTACTTTTATGAACAGTCAGACAAAAAACAGTCGCACAAACACTGCATAGCAGAGTAAAGGCAAGTAATGAGTTAAAAGCTGGTCAAATTGATAACAAATTATTTTGGAAAAATAATGAATTGTAATTTTATGATGATTGCTAGTTTATGGTGAGTCATACGCCTATTTAAGGTCTAATTTCACCAGTGATATGCACATATCCATTATCTAATTAATGTACATGCGTAAGCACAGCAGATTTTACTTATCAAGATAAGATATACGAAATTACGTCTTTACCTTACCGCCTTAGCAATGACGACGCAATTAATTTATGCAAAAAAAAATAATAATTTGATGGTATACTTTTCAGGGAGGGCTCGAAAATACTGATAGTCGTATATGTCGCAGATAACTGGTTAAATTAGCCGTTTCCAAATCCATTTTAAAGTTTCGTCCTGATTCACCCCTGCATCCCTATTCACCCCGTTTTACGGTAATTCATCAATAACTAAGTAGGTAGGTACCAACTGAATTTCCAAGAATTGAATTTCATTACGAAACGCTGTCGACCTGTGAGTGCGATATCAATAAAGTTCCAGGAATCAATAAATTCTCGTTGAAATTAAAATCAACCAGAATTTATTAATTCCTGGAACTCCTTATATCCCGCATATTCAGTTATTTATAGAATTTCCTGAAATACCATTTTCTGTGGTCCGTATAATTATGTATATGATTTTCAAAAAATAGCAATTCTTACGCAAAGCCTTTTTTAGGTTTCATTACCTTTTTCGCTATTTTTCGGAGATCATATAGAAATATGGACTTTAATTAACATATATTTAATCAACAAACTATTCACACTAGATACTAAATGAAATGACTAACTAACTTACTATACAAATAAATACAAAAACAAAGGTCGTCGAAGTACTCGTCCGCATCGCTGTCATCCGGAAACGTGCCCAGAAGACTGGCAGCATTGCCACGTTGAATGACAATAATCAACATACAAGATAACTACATACAATTTGAAAAAAAATAGTACTTTGCGGACTACATTGAAAGAATTACCTACCTTAGGGCTCGTACACACATAGGTCCGTTTTTACTAGATCCGTTTAAACGGATCAGACTTGGCCGGAGTGACATGATTACTGAATCCGGAATACTGTTTTGTGTGTGAACTCGTTTATACAACTACATACGCCATCAAATAACGGACTTGTAAAACGGATCGCTATGTGTACGAGCCCTTATGCTATACCATAAAAATAACGGGTCGAATGCATAACCTCCTCCTTTGAAGTTGGTTATAAAGAAACAAAAATCCTAGTGCCTTATTTATAAGTAAATATGTATAGACGCCAGCACATCAAGCTACTACAATCTGTCAAATTTCTTTAATAGATTTTCAACTTTATCCCTAAAGTATAAGGTTCAAGGTTGATTGAGAAAATTTTACAGTTTCGGGTAGCTAGGTGTGCTGGCGTCTGTACGAAGAATTCTATAAGTTCAATGAAGTACGCGACCAAGAAGAAGAAGTTTAAACGGTTAAATATGATAATTAAAAGATTGACATTGGATTTATTTTAAAGAAAGAAAGAAAGAAAAATAATTTATTGCGACTCGTACAGGAAGATCACACACTAAACTAAACAAAGTAAAAAATAAAAAAATCAAGTTATACAATTAAAAAAAGGAACAAAAAGAAAAATTTAACAGAAAATCCTATAGGAGGCCAAAAGGCTCCTACCTGAGCATGATGCTGCGACATTAAAAAATAAATGTCACAGCGCTGGTATTCTGATAGGGCCTGCCGCTGTGATGTCACGGGCACGGTGATATTACTTTTACTAAAGAAAAACCTATCGCCAAACAAACATTTTTTTTTCGTTTTCGGTCGAAAATGCAAATCAGAGAGAATTTCGTATTAATTTTCGGCTGAATAAAAAACGATTTTTGGTCGGACTCTTGTTACTAATCTGAGTGAGCGCGACTGCTGAGCGTGGGGTCCTGGGTTCGATTCCCGGGTCGGGCAGTGTTAGTAAGTTTTTCCATTAGGAATTTCGTAGTAACAGCCCGGAGTTTGGAAGTTGGCGGTGTGATACCCCCGTGCCTCGGAAAGCACGTTAAGCCATTGGTCCTGCGCCTGATCTCTCTCCGGTCGTGTTGTCGGATTGCCGTCCCGTCGGACTATGAGAGTAAAGGAAGAGGGAGTGCACCTGTATCCTAGTACCAAAAATTCGAAGACATGTGACATCCACCAACCCGCACTGGGCCCGCGTGGCCCACGGCCCACTCCCTCTCACAGAGAGGACGCTTGTGTCCCAGCGCCCAGCAGTTGTAATATTTACGTTATAGGCTGATTATGCTAGCTACTACCAAAGTGCGGTTGACCGTACTTGATGCACTTTCTGTCGAACTTACACTCATTTGTTACGCACTCAGTAATCTCCATTACTCATTAATGATAAGTTTGATCCTAAATATATGACTGCAATCGGTTTATCAGATGCGTCATTTATGTTTATATTCTGCACTTAACTTATGACTCATCAGACCTCTTCATACCAGGTAGGTAACAATTCATTTACTTTTTCCTTACTCTTTATAATGGCTGGCAGGAGCATGGACGCGTAGCCTGTAACCATAGATTCAGTACATGACTCTAAACGCCCTAGCGTAAAAGCGTAGCAAATTGTTTTTTTAAGAACCAACGAAAAATTTCAACGCCCGGTTCATGAATGAATGACGAATGATTTTATTTCCATAAGTAGCTTTGTACAAACACTTTTACACGTCAATCATATTTTTAAAACTAGATGAGGTCGGCGTTTCCTATCTGACTACTCTGAGAAGAAAGGCCGAAACAAACTCAGAGGTCACAGTCTCTTTTAAAGTCCATATATAATCTTAATCTTGGTCAGATCATTTACTGAATCCTGGTAACAGGTTGCACATAAATCGAAGCGCCAGTTGACGGTTTGGGTGTTTCAAAACGAATTAACGCTTACCAAAGTGATGCGATCTAGAAGCGGGGGGAAGATTTTGTTCGCGAGCTTTTTCAATTTGACTGGCTACTTGGTGTCAATTCCTATACGGAACCAAAGAAGCATCAACGCTGAATGATATACTACCAAATGCTTGGCAGAAGTTTTCTCTGTTGTGAGCAACAAGCGACCAAACACAGGGCTCCGCGGGCTACTTCTCCACCACGACAACGCGCCTTCGCACATCGCGCTCGAAATGAGGGACTTCCTGGACAGCACACCGGTCAAACTCCTGGGCCTCCTTACAACCCTGACCTAGCACCGTGTGACTTCTTTTTATTCCCGAAAATAAAAAAATCTGCTCAAAGGGATACAATTTTCGTCGCTGGGAGATGCGCTGTCAGCGTTCGAGCAGGCTGTAAACGAGGTGTCTGCAGCGGACTGAAAAAAGTGGTTCGAAAATTGGTTCAGACGCATGAAACTTTGTATAGAGGCTAGTGGAGAGTACTTTGAAAATATTTAATACAAAAATATTTACCTATAGAACATTTTTTTCTTATTTTCGCAAAACTTTCTGAGTGTCCCACGTATCTTAGCACTTTATGAGCAAAAATTATTGCAAAACAGCACCTGAAAACTAAAGAGAAAACTTTATTTTCCCTCAGAAGAACTTAATGAAAACTGCAGACAAATACTACTTTCGCACCTCCAAGACTTCTTTCAACGAGAAATAAAATCTTATAAGTGCATCAACCTCTTTATTTCTGCACCCGACGTTATGCCATAAATAAGTTGGGGAAAAAAAGTCTGAAAGTTCAGTAAAACCCATGGTAATTTAAAATTTTCCCGTCCTGACTTAATCCACGATTCAGTTTGGGCCACTCTCCCCTAGGGGGGTAATTAGTCATTAAACTTCCTTGGGTTCGACGCCACTGATGTTTGTACTAAATTAGCTCTGCACTTGATATAAACCTTATGTAGGTTTAATAATGGTGGTTTTTAAATGATTTGTGTCTGGAAAAGTTTGCGTAAAAGTGCCAAGTTTTGAGTGGCCTCCGTTCTGCGTTAAAATAATTGATTTAGACTTTTTTGATTGGTATTGTGAATATTACGTTGTTTATATTTATGAAAACATTTCCGTTTTAGCGAATAGAATCGTTCCAACGAGCTGCGAGGCTGGGGTAATGTCTACATTTTTCTTTTAGTAAAAATAGTCATAAAAAGTTAAAAACAGTATCTTATATTTTACTTTAAGTAGCTACTACTTACGAGCAATATTAATAAATCAAACAACCAGACTTTTAGTTGAAATAAATTTAACTGCCTCATTGGTACAGTGGTCGCAAACGGTACTGCTGAGCATGATGTCCTGGCTTCGATTCCCGGATCGGGCAAAGTGGATGATTAAAAAAGTGTGTGTGTGTGTAATGTGTATATATGTGTGTGGTTGATTTCGGGATGGTTTAGAAAGGATTTTTCCATCTGGAATTTCTCAGTAGCAGCCCGGAGTCTGAATTGTGCTCGGTTGATGGCAGGAAGCTCACCCTCTATTAAGTACAGACGCCAACACATCAAGCCACTATAATATGTCAAAATTATTTAATAGATTTTTAACTTTATCGCTAAAGCATAAGGTTCAAAGTTGATTGCGAAAATTTGACATTTTCGGGTAGCTTGATATGCTGGCGTCTGTACTTGGGACTTAAGTGGCGAAATGTGGGTGTACTATAGGAAGACCTCTGCCTAACCCTTCGAGAATTACAGGCGTGATGTTATGTAAATAAATCAAACTAGCTATCCCTTACATTTTGGTTGAAATAAATTCAACCTAGCTCATGGAGCCCATTTGTTGTTCACAAACTATACTAAATTTAAGTTCAGTGCATCTTTTTCTTTCTATTTCATTAAGAAAAGGACAGAAGATACATTTTAGGTTAGTCCTCTAATTGATCAGCGCCTGTCGCAATTTTAGTAGACAAGTTTTTATTCACTTATTAGCCGTCCCCCGACGTGAGGACGCTTGGATCAAAATATTTCCTGCAACTTATATTAAACTTAAAGGGCCAATATATATATATTATTTTTTTAGTTTTTAGAGGTTTTTGGAGTCGGGGGTTTTTTAAATTCGTCATGTTTTACCGCAAATAAACGTTTTATTTCTTTCTTTCTTTCTAAAACAATAATATTATAGTTATCTTTGTAATGTAGCACGAGTAATAAAATAAATATACAGTCCGTCATTGTTGTAGTTGACATCTTCGTCCAGCCTTAGACAAAAATATTATCAACACATTCATCCAAATAATGAAATATACAAACATTGTAATATATCAGTACATGGGATGAGATGATATATCGTATAGAAAAGCTATGTAATTTGTACACACTGTGGACGCATTTGTTAGAGCCCCTTGTGGAGTGTGAAGAAATGGATAAGTCATAGGTAAGAGAATGTTTTACTTGACCATCTTCACATACCAAGACCCCTCCGTGCCTCGGAAAGCACGTAAAGCCGTTGGTACCGGCTGTCATTCCTGAATTTTTGACAGTCGCTACGGGTCGTCAGAAGCCCGAAAGTCTGACAACTAGTCTTAGCAAGAGGTATCGTATTACCCAGTAACTGGGTTTTGGAGGTCAGATAGGCAGTAGCTTCATGTAAAATACTGGTATTCTGCTACATCTGGTTAGACTGGAAGCCGACCCTAACATAGTTGGGAAAAGGCTAGGCAGATGCAGATGATGATTCGAGACTAACTTCTGCGCGCGACTTCGTCCGCGTGAAATTTCTTGTTCCCCCGACCCACACCGTCGCATCACATAACCTGCTCGCGCTGTGACTTCGTTTTCGCCTAGCGTTCTTTCTGGCTTTTTTTCTATTTGAACAGCTTTTAAGGGTCATATCGTGATGTTAAATAGCCTATAGCCTTCCTCATGAATTGGGCTATCAAATGCAACAAGAATTGTTCAAATCCGACTGGTAGTTTCGGAGATTACCCCCTAGAACCTCACAAACTTTACCTCTTTATACGTCATAAATACAAGCTGAATGTTTGTATACACCTTTCTTTTTATTGCAAGTCTTGGATCTATTGTCTAAAGAGGTTATCCTCTCTAGAAGGAGGGACTAATATAAGTATAGATGATTATGATTATAGTAGTGATGATATAGCTGCCTTGTAAAGTTACATAATAAAACTTGAACTTTCGAAGGAATCCAGGAAATGATTGAAATAGGATAGTGTTAAGAGCGTTCATCCCGAGCGGGCTGGCAACGTCGCATTTCTAGTGTTTTTTCGTGAATATTTTATTAAATTTAAACCAAAGTACTATTTTTTTACAGCCAAGTGCTAGATCGTTGATATTTATAAGTTCGCGTGCTATTTTTTTAACAGTTATTTTGGTATTTACTCATAAAAATTCACATACATATTTTCTATTAACAGTAGGTACTTAGAACGATTAAATATTTTTATTTAAGAGTAAATATTAAAAATATTATAAATACCAACGATCTAGTACTTGGCTGTAAAAAAATAGTACTTTGGTTTTAAAATAATGACGAAAAATCACTAGAAATGCGACTCGTAGCAGAGCGCTACGCTGCGTTGCTACGCCGTAGAACTGCTACGACATCGGGAATTATGACCTAAATTATCTTAGGATAGCTTTTTCCCGCCTGCAAAGAAGGGCTACGTTTATATGCGTGTGGTTTGTATTACGCAGGATTCTTTCTTCGTAGCATCCAAACGGCTGCATGCATTTTAATGTGTAGCGGATCTACGTCGCCACATGCGAACTACGCATCATACCTACTCTGTACATTACTTATGGAAATAAATTATTTATTATTATTTCCTTTATTTCATTATATACTTACATATAAATTATATTTTTAAATATTACGATATAAAAAATATAAAAACATTTAAAAATATATTATTATTATACTGACGTCACGCAAAATCCTGCATCGCGCAAGCATAGTTTACCGTGCAACTAGCATATATTATATACAACGTTCCGACATCAATCGTCGGGCAATTGCCCACCAGTCACGACACCCGTCTGGTCGGATACGTGAACTTTACACCCTGTTCCTCATACCTCTATAAATGATTGACATGTCGTAAGAAAGAGTTTTTCAAAGAATTCATATCAAAATAATAACAAAAAAAAAACTGCCTTCTCCAATTTTCCTAGTCCTTGTACACACTACACAGACTCAAGCAAGTCAGGTTACACATGTTTAGTGATAAATGGTGTAACAATGGGGCTTCATTAGCGTCCCGAGACATATTAATTAATTCCACGTCACAGACTACTCTCAGATGTGTTCGCTACGGAACCCTCCATCTTTTACTGTGACAGATATTCGAAACACTCGCGGAAAACAAATCGATTTGTTCGATATTGGAGATTTTTTTTTTCGAGGAACTTGTGGCTAAGTAATAACAGCCGCACGGGTCGATCGACCTAACCTGGTCGATCGGTATGCTTGCCGCGGTTGGTCCGTGGATGGGTGACCATGTTCACATACCAAGACCACTCCGTGCCTTGGAAAGCACATTAAGCCATTGGCCGACTGTCATTCGTAGATCTTTGACAGTCGTTACGGGTCGTCAGTAGCCCGAAAGTCTCACCACACATAACAAAAACAGCCTATAATGTTTCCACTGCTGGGACACAGGCCTCCTCTCAGTGAGAGGGAGTGGGCCGTAATCCACCACGCGGGCCCAGTGCGGGTTGGCAGATGTCACATGTCACATGTTTTCGAATTTCACCAGTCTCACCAGTTACCCAGTAACTGTGTGAGTTGTGGAGGTCAGGTAGGCAGTCGCTCCATGTAAACTACTGGTATCCAGCTGCATCCAGCTAGACAAAAAGCCGACCCCAACATAGTCGGGAAGAGCCTAGGCAGATGATGGTTGGAGATTTTTTTTCGAAGACGTCGCCATTAACGGAAGAACTTAAAATTAGAAGATTTATTCGTAGAATAAAAATTAAATTATACAGATTTCGAGGTTATGCCGGAAAGATTTTAAAGAAAACGATTACGGGGAAATGTTGATGTAAAATACTTGATTTATGATATTGAAATCACCGAAAATAACTGAAGATAACTCATAAATGAACACGAAATGGAATTAATGAACAAATTGTCGAATTTATTGTAAGCCGTGATCTTTATTTTCGTTACTATAAGGTTGATGTTAGGTTGCTGCCACTGGCATGTCTGTCAAAATCATTGTGATCTTTATTTTCGTTACAATAAGGATGATGTTAGGTTGCTGCCACTGGCATGTCTGTCAAAATCATTGTAATCTTTATTCTCGTTACTATAAGGTTGCTGCTATCAGAAGTAAAATAACTGAACGGACTGTAGCTATGGCCACGCCATCTACAATAAGCTTTGACCGACCCCATTAGAAAAAAAATTATTATTAAAAAGTATCATAATCATCATCATTTCAGCCGAAAGACGTCCACTGCTGGACATAGGCCTCCCCCAATTCTTGGGGGGGTGTTTGCCATAATCGCCACGCTTGGCAGGCGGGTTGACGATCATAGATAGCCCTCTCCATTGCCCTTTGGGTGACTTTTAGCCTTCTAATAAGGCCCATTGTGAGCGACCACAAGTATAATATACCTATTTTAAAATAACACTGTTATTTTACTAGGGGTGCCTGAAACGGAACTTACAATACATAGGTACTTTGTTAATCTCCTTTGTTTTCACTAATAGCATTTGTTTTCAATTTATTACTCCAACAAACAGTTTTAAAAACATTAAATTTCAACTATAACCAAGTCCAGCAACTGAGTAAGCATGAATATTACAATTTTAATTCACTCCTGAATTCGCAAGCGAACTTTAATTAAGAAATAATTTTAGAGACAAAACTGGACGCCATCTGCACGCGACTGTACTGATCCGATGTTTTAATATAAACTTAGAAATTTAATTAAATACTTCGTTTATAATATTGTTTCTGTATAACTTGTGAGCGCGATTTTACCTTGTACCTAGCATTTGGATTATATGCGACGATATTTTCGACGAGCTCGTTGGTGTTGTGCTCATAAGTACAGCGTCTGTACATGGGTTCGATTCCCAGTCCCGGCAGCTCAGTCTGGATTTTTGCCCTTGTGGTTTTTTATTATTTTCTTAATCACAATAGGCTAGGTCCCTATTACGAGGTATGTAAGCACTAAACTGCCGCATAAGTGGATGTACAGTCAAGGAATGAAAATGTAAGTTAATTTAAGGCGCTACCTCAAAAATCTAAAATCTCGAAAACCTACTAAGTGAGCGAAAGTGATGCAATTACTTTTTAAACGCAAAAGAAGAGTGATGGCTATAATGTGCGTGCGCTCGGAATAAAACGACGTATGTGCCAAAACGAGTTTACTCCTTTTTTAACAAAATAAATTAATTAAATTTAAAACTACTTTGAGTAAACTTTCATAGATAATTCTCTATATTTTAAAGTAAATTCCATTGAATAACTCTTAAGCGTTACGCCGTGATGTCGAAAAAAGTAAAAAATAAATATAACTGCAATTTTTTTGTATCGAGAAAAATTCATTGAATCGTGTATTCCTTTCACATGATACTAGACCAAAAAGTCAAAAGACATATGTACAAAATGTTAAATCCCTATTCCACATACTTAACAAGTTACACGAAATAGAAAAACCACTTTTTTTTTATATATCACCTTAAATTTTAACGCAAGGATTCCAGAATCATGGACTGGATCCATGGTTACCCGGTTGTGCCAACGCACAACCGGGTAACCATGGATTACATTATAAAGGGTAGCAGGGTCAACACCCTGCTACCCTTTATAATGTAATAATGCCTACTTCATACTAAAGCAAGAACCACACACTTTGTGGCATTGTGGGCCAAAAAGATCAATATTATACCACAGAATTAAGTACTATGACTGTACCACATAGTGACGGCAGGTAAACCACCCAGTCGCATCATCCTCTCTCCCCTCCCGCAGGAGACGCACCGCGCGCCCGAGAAGGCCGCAATACGATCTGCGACCTCCATGAGAGCTGGCCTGCGGGCGGCGGACTAGGGGCGTCCGTCGTCCGACCAGACAGACCCGATTTGGCGTTGCAGTGTTCCACGCGCGCCACTTGAGAGTGGGTGCGGCCATTATAGGAATGGGCGCACGGGAGGTAGGAACAGCGGGTCCAGGCCTGTCGGGGGAGCGGTGAGTGCTTATGTGAATCCCGCACCCCCGGCCATAGGTAGAAGTGGAACACCCCGCGGTGGTTTTAGCCGGTAAGAGTCCACGATGGAGGAGGAAAAAAAAAAAACAGAACCCAAACAGTTTCGTGGTTGTACCCGAAGTGAATGTGACTGACCGTGCATAAATCTAAAATACATATTCATAAATGTATAAATATCATGTCATTGGTATTGGCAAAAACCACAAATATACATATAGACCTAGATAACGCAAGTATCACGATCTATATGAAAACCAAGTGTGCCATTTTTTGACTACCTACTATGACGTCACAAGCACGATTTAGTGATGGGAAAATCAAATCGATTCAAAGACGCCGCCGCCGCCGCGTGCGGCACCCGTCTCGCCCCACCCCCGGCGCCTAGCGCCAGCGCTCATGCTCTAGCCAGCAGTACACAGGACTGCAATGAGCGCGAAAGTGACAGCTTACGATTTTTGAACGTAAGCTGGTGCGATTTTTGGCACGCGCAGTAGTTGCTCTTGCGTTATCTAGGTGTCTCTATATCTGTGGCAAAAACGAACAATGAACAAATTAAGTTTAAACAACATTTCAATATTAAAACATCATCATCGATCTTTTTCCATCATAGTTGGGTAAAGGCTAGGCAGATGATGATAACATCACGCCTATAATCCCCGAAGGATTAGACAGGGGTGTACCTATAGTAGACCCACAATTCGCTCGTTACGAGTATGTTTAAGTCCCATGTAATATGGGGCGAGCGTATTGCCATCAACCGGGCACAAATCCAGACTCCGGGCAACTATTAAAAAAATCCTGATGGAAAAACCCAACAACACTTTGCCCGACACGTGAACCGAACCCTGGACATGCTAAGCAGCAGCGCTTGCGAGCACTTGACCAACGACACATTCTAAAATTAGTCCTAAAATTATTTTGCATAATGTTTCAGCCTATAATATTCCCATCACTCGAACACAGGTCTCCTCTCTATTTGAGAGAGAGTGGGCTGTAATCTACCAGTTGGTAGATGTCAGATGTCTTCGAACTTTTCGTTCTAGGACATGCCGGTTTCCTCACGATGTTTTCCTTCACCGTTTTAAAGTGTACCTAAACTTATACGTAAAGTGTTAAAAAATTAACCTTACAAACTTTAAGAGGTGCTTTAGACTATCGAACTGAACAACTTTCACTATGGGACCAACTCTGAAATCACGAAAAAAAAAATCTGCTGTTTCATACAAAAGTTCAATACCTACTTGACCAAAATGTATGAAACAGCAGATTTTTTTTTCGTGATTTCAGAGTTGGTCCCATAGTGAAATTTGTTCAGTTCGATGGTCTAAAGCACCTCTTAAAAAGTTTGTAAGATTATTTTTTTAACACCTTATAATAACTGTCATAAATCCCGGAATTAAACTACCCAGAACAAGAATACCTGATATTCCTGCTTTATGATTAAAACCCGGCACACAATACAGGTATAAATCAACAGAGTACCTTTTAACTCATTCAAATAAATTCAATTGAGAATTACTTGGCTGACTAACAGTCAGTAAGTTACAATTTTACCAACTTATCTTTACACTGCACCGTTTGAAAGTAACCTTTGTGATGTTACAAATAAGGGTGGTGTTGAATGAATGGGTAACGTGGCAGGATTTATCCATGGATTAAGTCGGAATGGCTGAAGGAAGTCGGCCAAACGGAAAGTATTAGATTATGGACGAATCAATAAGAGCACAGTTTGCTCACTGGTTTCACAGTTAGGCAGGTTTCAAGCTCGAATTAACACCAGTCTGTGATTAGGTGCCATTTTACGCTTATGGGGGCTTTTGTAAGCGTTTTTAAGCGCTTAGAGATTTATACAGATATTTTTATGTGGGGTGTGGGTTCCCCTCTTTTGATACACTTTATTAGGTTATATACGTCTGGGAGAATCTGTAGGTATTGCGAACAAAGATTTAATGAAGAAGGAGATTTTTATATTGTTAAATTGATTATAAAGCTGAGCGTACATTACAACCGCATCAGCGCATCAAATTTCAATACAGGAAAACGCGGCCTGTGGTTCTCGTCGGTTCCGTTGGGTCCGTCGGTAAGTTCCGTTGTGCCTGCCGCGGCTTGTACGGGCGTTTCGTTTTGCTTTATTTATCGAATGTTGACCACTGAATAAAATGACAGCGGCTTCACACGCAGCCATGCGCTCCTTATCACTTGACAGGTTGGAATGCGGCCAACAGGCCGCACCAGGCCGACACTCACCATGAGAATGCTCGGCATGGGCCGCGACTGGCCGTGGGAATGATCGGCACGGGCAGCGACAGGCCTCGACAGTCGTAGCAACGCCTGGCGCGGCCTGTGCTACGGGCCGTGGCTTTAGAAAGAAATTTTCACACAAACATGACTGGCGGAGATGTCGATCAACAAACCCGCTTTGCACTGTATAAATAAAGAAACGGAGCAAAAATATAGATTTATATCATCTTCGTCTATGATCCTGTTATTCTGATTTTCAACGAGACTAGTCTACACGACACAGGAAATCTTAGTATGGAGGCTAGTGCCATTTGAATGTGTAAAGCTCTCTTGAACAATTAAGCTTTTACTATTTTATTTATTCTTCTCATATTACAAGCCAGCTGGAAAATACAATAAAAGTATTTAAAAACTTCGTCCAGACAAATACGAGGAATAGCACACAGAACTAAATTCGGCACGTTACCCCTAAACGATTGCGAAAACAAATTTAATAAACGCATTTTGCTCCGGCTTCCCCGAAATGCAACAAAGAAAGTCTGACTTTGTTAAATCCTGTTTTAAAACGGCATCATGTAAGTCATAAGCGGTTAGCGATTTTAATTTCAAAAAGTCGCAACGGTTGATTCCGAGCGTTATTTCAATTAGTAAAAGTCGTACCCCGTCTCCTGTTCTTGAGTGGAGACCGCGAAACGAAAACGAAACGTAAACATAAACGTAAGGTAGGACGCCCTCAGGCTAGGTGGAGCGACGATCTTCGCAGAGTGGCTGGTAGCAGCTGGATGAGAGTTGTCGAGAATCGAGCTAACTGCCGTGCAATAGGAGAGGCCTCTCCTATTGGCACTTTATATGAAGCGTGCACAGTTCATTGTTCGTTTCCTATGGAGAAAAGCAAGCATGAAACTTTTTTTTAAATAATTCGTTTTTATAATGTTTCAAATTACACTGTTAATAGGTGTGGGAGGACAATATAGACCTGTCAACAAGTAATACTAGGGTAGGGTACTTAGGTAATAAAATAGAAAATGGTCAATTTACCGGTTGAATGGCGTACAGAAACAATTAAAATGCCATTGATATATTATTGAATCAGGCGTTACTTTACGGAAATCCATGACATTAAGATAAACAATATATTGTTTCCAGCATCCAAGCCTGGGTTTTTATTACACGGAATTAAAACTAGATATTACACATAACATCTTAATAAAATGCCATTGTGTTCGCGTGGATCCACGTTCATACGACGCGGGTTAATCGAAGCATCTATGAATCCACAAATGATTTTATTCCAAAACAGTCCTCTGTTATCCTTTTTGCTTCATATACGCACGGCTACACATCAAGCTATAAATCTATACAAATAAATAAAATTGGAGTGTCTGTTTGTAATATTAAAATAACCGCTTTTTACTAAATGCATATGGAGGTATACACGGTACATATACCAATTTTTTTTTTGTCTGTTTGTTCCGGCTAATCTCTGAAACGGCTGGACTGATTTTGAATGCACTTTGACTGGCAGATAGCTGATGTAATAAGGAGTAACTTAGGCTACTTTTATTTTAGAAAAAGAATTAGGGTTCCGCGCAAAAAAAAAAGTTTTCCGTCATGCACGCGAGCGAAGTCAAGTCGCGGGCACAGTTATATCTATACTAATATTATAAAGAGGTAAAATTGTTTGTAAGTTTGTAAGTTTGTAAGTTTGTATGTAGGGGGTAATCTCCGGAAGTAATGAACCAATTTTAAAAATTGTTTCACTGGTAGAAAGCTACATTATTCGGGAGTGCTATAGGCTATAAATTATAAAGATATCATGCATATTAGCCGAACTATCTCAATTTTTGTCTAGCCAGGCGGAAAAAAATAGCACTTACAACAGAGTTATTTGCATGCGCTGCCTTAACAGTTGTATATAATTGAAAACAATGTACGGCAACCATGTCCGCTTTGAATAGTTCTACAAAAAAGTCCGCGACACCATATTTCTATCTTTTATATTTTAGCAGATATAGTAGCTTTTATGTGTTAAAAAAAGTATTTTTCGACGTACTTACCTTTGGACGATTTTTTAAACAACAAAATATTAAACCTTATCGAAAAAAATATTATTATGATCACAAGAACATCGTAGAGATACGATTTGCCCAAAACAGTATGTCAATTGGTTAAATAGTTTCGAAGATAATATAAAATTACTAAATCGGAAAATGCCGCCGTCCATTCACGAACCGCATTAGAACATGCTTTGTACGGACGTTTTATCCATTTACCCATAGATGGCGTTGTGCATAATGACCCTCTCCAGTTATTATTTAACTTTCGTCGTTAGGTAGGTGAGTTGTACGCACTAAGTAGTTGGTTGGATGTTGTTGGTCTTTAAAATTGTTTTGGTTGCTCGGTTTCTTAAAACACAAATACTACTTCGTTCTCATTCTTCGAGTTCGAAGCTGTGGTATTTCTGTTTTTGGGATATCGGACAGTTTCAGCGATTGTTTATCATGCCTAAAAGGAAATCACAACTTTCCCGTCAGACGTCCCAGACAAGAGCAGCTCGAGTACGCCGTACGGAAGAGTCTACTCTTGAAAATCATCAGCGCCTCTCGAGGAATAGAGAAAATATTTCGCAAGCACGCGCTGGGGAATCTAGCGTCTCAGTGATTTAAGGCAGCATATCTCTGCAACAAGGGATAGGGAGTCTAGCGCTGAGCACTCGCAGCGGCTCGCTGGGCAAACTGTGAGAACATCGCAGGCCCGTGCTCGGGAATCTAGCGCTGAACGTGCGCAGCGTCTCAGTTATTTAAGGCAGTATATCTCTGCAACAAGGGATACGGAGTCTAGCGCTGAGCGCTCGCAGAGGCTCGCTAGCCAAAGCGCGAGAACATCGCAGGACCGAACCACACTCATAATTTCATCACAAGTTAAAATTTTTACCGCCCAACGAAGTGGGCACGGGTACACCACACGGGCCCAGTGCGGGTTGGCAGATGTCACATGTCTTCGAATTTTTGGTTCTAGGACATGCCGGACGTTATTAATTATTTTAAATTTTCTAAAAAAGCATCTTTGAGCAATCAATAGACACTTAAAGAACTGTTGCGCAGGTCTCATTTGCCGGGGTCATGGATCATATCATCGCATCAATTAAATTAAAACAAATAACGTGCAGAGAGTAGGCGAATTAAAGGAAAGAGACAGAGCCCTCTGTCGGCGAGCGGCGGAGGCGGTAGTTTTAAAATTACGATTTTTTTTATGTCGCTATAATTTTATGATGGGACTATCATGAAATACCATACCATGTATAAAAAAAATGATCTTCCTAACATTAGTGCAAGATACAATTTTTTTTTATCGAAAGTGAGGAATTTTCATTATTACGATTAAAAGTTGATCAATCAAATTTTAAAAACAAGATTAGGTCGGCGTTTCCTATCTGACTACTCTGACAAGAAATGGCCGAAACAAACTCAGAGGTCACAGTCTCTTTTAAAGTCTAGACATTGGCCAGACTGTATGAAGACCATGTAGATTGATGTCTGAAATGGTCTACTGAGGCAAGAATCACACAGATTGAGTGGACCTGTCCAGTCAGTGCACGCATTTGTCAGTGTAGTAACTCTACTATCAGTAATCGTGTACAGTCAGTTATGGCAATTAGCTGAACCTTTGCATAAATGGAGATTTTTTAGAATACGAATCGATAGAATTTTATAATTCTTTTATATTTTATTTATTTGAGCAAAGTAAATAAAATATAAAAGAATTATAAACGTCTATCAATTCGTATTCTAAAAAAAATTTCAACCATTTGTGCAAAGGTGGGTCATCTAATTGCTATAACTGACTGTACTAACAAAGTAACTCAAAAAAGAAACTCAACAGATGGTCCACACTTCAGGAGACCGCATAACGTGGAGACGCGTCGTATGTGTTGCGATGCTCAGCAGTGCGGAAACGAAGAAGAAGAAGTACCTACTTGTACTAGTAATGTACAGACGCCAGCACATCAAGCTACCCTAAACTGTCAAATTTTTCCAATCAACTTTGAACCTTATGCTTTAGCAATAAAGTTGAAAATCTATTAAAGAAATTTGACAGATTGTAGTAGCTTGATGTGCTGGCGTCTGTACTAGAATTTCAATAATCAAACATGACATTAATTAGTACCTACCAAGGTTGCAAGGCTTCGTCCGGCAGTACAATCACACTTGAAACGTACCAAGCGCTTAATCCCAGACTTATTATAATCACGATAATACGAGTAATCTATCTAGATACAGAAAGGTCACATACCAAGCTGAAAGGACGATGTGCGCATAAAATTAATTAATCTATTACGCAGATGATTACGTGTGGGTGTTTTGTAATAGATAAACTTCGAGTTGCATAAGAAATTTATAATGATATAAAACAAGTTGTTTTAAAACACATGTTTAAAACAGTGTTTAAAACAGTTTGAATTTAAACCGTGTTTTTGACACATTAAAACAAGTGTTTGACAACAGTTCTTTAAGTATCTACAGGTTGCTCTAAGATGCTATTTTAGAAAATCTATATAAATAAATATAAAAATCCTGACTGACTGACTGACTCATCAACGCCCAGCCCAAACCCTTGGACCTAGAACGCTGAAATTTTGCACAGAGGTTCCCTTTATAATGTAGACAAGGAATAAGGAAGGATTTTTAGAAATTCAACCCCTAATGGAGATAAATAGGGGATGAAAGTTTGTATGGAAAATCTTATTCCTCGAGTTAATAAACTTGCAACTTGGCACGAATACTTATCTAAGTAAATTATGAAGTTTGGCATTTTTCGTTTTTCTAAACTACCCCCTAACAACAAACGAATATGGTAGCGCCACTAAATACATAATAATTTATCTATCTCTTCTTTGTCAGTGTCACTGTCTCAGTGGGTTCATCGTGCAGCGAGTTTGGTTGACAATATTTGTAACAAAAGTGTGAGTAAAACAATAAAATTATGATGTGTATCTTTCTAAACTAATGTGTTTGCCAAGTAGAGATACTAGTGACCCGCCCCTGCGGGGTAAATGCGTAACACATTATCAATAGCAATGGGTTTCATTTTGACAGTTCAACAACATTCATTGCGTTATTTACACGCGCGAGCACGCACGTGCGAGTCTCGCACTTGACCGTTTTTTTTAAGGCCAGCTTTTGTTATGCGATTCACCAATAACTGAACTTATTCGCTTAAGATAATATCATTACGCGAATTCCTAATTATAAGAATCCTTAATGAGCAGGATAATCAGTCAAAGCCAAACCATCTAGCAATTAAATGTTGGTGTTAATTAGAACTGGATTCGCGTGCGCTCAGCCTTCAATACCCCTCCACTTCCCTCGTTAGCTGCTGCGACACTTCAAAGCAATTCCACCTTTGTGGCCCATCCACTTTGATCTCGACACGGATCGATTTAATTTTAGCTTTCTTGTAATTAAAATTGAGCAACCGAAGTGATTCATTTTAGCACTCTTGGCCAAAAATATTTGGACATTTTAAATGTATTTGTAAAGTATTTCGTTAGGACTAATTCTAGGTACTTATAATTCCTTCACACTCACAGTTTTGAGAGCGGTGGTGATGAAATTATTTACACAATGTAAAGCGCCTGCCTGGGTTCGAACCTGCGACCTATAACTCGTAAGTCGCGGACGTTACCACTTGGCCACCACTGCTCAGCGGATTTGTTTGATAACAATTTTTCAGACACGGAGAGGTTATGAATTCTGTCCGCCATTGTACTCCGTTCATAAAGCGAACCGGCAGTGATGCGTTATTCATTAGCATTGTTCCGATAAGTTCCGTCACGACTGTACTTATATCTGTCTGTTCGTCTGTCACCGGTGATTCATAAGTAATGAAACGAAGCATTAATATTCACGTGTAAAAGCTTCGAATGAACCTTAAATGATTGCTCTCCGATAAGAGTTTTTATTTTCCAGCTCCACTTGAATTTTTTATTATAAATGCAAAGCGTTTTTCGCTGAAATGTAGCCAGTTTCAAAAAGATAAAAAATGTAAATGTCAAGTGCTTTGATTGCCTGTTAGGAGTGTTGATTACCTATTACTAACTTAGAAGAAGTATTATGTTAGCCCATAACAGGGTTGTCGAGGTCAGAAGACCAATTCTCATAATTTCAAACGTTCAAAATCTTGTCGCGGTCTCATCTCGGCGACAAACAAATGTCATAGACTTGTCAAAAACGTAGGGAAATTATAGGTATATTTTTGATAGATTGAGACCGAGATCAGAGAGGCAATTCTCGTAATTTTAAGAACGTTCACAGTCTGATCTCAGTCTCAATCTGTCAAAAAATTAAAAGAATTGCCCCTCAGACTGCAGACAGTGAACGTTATTAAAATTACAAGAATTGACCCTCAAATGCTGATCCATACGTCATGTTCGTGAACGGCCGCCGTCAGTAGGATCTGGTCATCTCTTAGCCGCCACGGCTTATTTTGATTTCTGAATGGACCCTGTAGATGGTGTGTTATAAACAGATACGTATTAGTTTTTATTCACACAGCCGCAGTGTGTAGACAGCCTTACATTCCCATTAGTAAATTACTCTGAATTAAGTTCGTCTGTGCTCAGTATTCATTTAATCTGATCCAGACTGTATTCAACTCATAATTCCTTCCTCAAAAATGCAACAAGAAAAGTTACGAAAGAAATAAGTGGATAAATGAATAGTGAACCTTGATTTATTTTTCAGTAATAGAAAATGGCATCCCAGGAATTTCCGTATGAAATTAAAAATGTTACTGAGCTGACAAAATTATTAAAAGTATTATAAAGGTAAGACATGAAACTCGTCCTTTTAGTATTAAAAAATTTTATTAGGTACTTACTAGCTTTTGCCCGCAGCTCCGCCCGCGGGTAGGTCGGAAACTATTCCACGGGAACGTAGGTACTTACTACTGGGATAAAAAGTAGCCTATTATCATATCCTAGATCATGATATGCGTGCCAATTTGTAACAAACATACTTACAAACTTTCAATTATAACATTTTACATATTATGTAGTAGGTATTCATCATCATCTGCCTAGCCTTTTCCCAACTATGTTGGGGTCGGCTTCCAGTCTAACCGGATGCAGCTGAATACCGTAGTAGTAGGTATTAATATTCATAATTATATTATTATTATACCAGATGAGTATCTACCTAATTCTATTTTATTTTAAATCTTAATGATCTTAAGGGGCTTACAGGACCTAAACACAAAAAACGCAAGTTTTAGAAACAATAAAAGTACATGATAAACTACAGTAAAAAAACTCAAAAAAATATATGATATTCTTCAGGATAAATGCTAGGAAGATAGTGTGTTGAAAACATAATACAACTTATTTGGTACGATAGAAAAAAATCATGAAGATACCTCTAAAAACTTTTTTTTTACAACAAAATTCATACTAATATACATACAATCATTATGATTTTTTGTCAGATTATTCTACAAGCAACATACTAAAACTATAGTGTTTTAGTTTTTTTGTCCAAACACTAGATTTTTCGTAAATCGATAATTGCTTCATATTTTGCAATAAATTACCAGCGTTGTGGCATCGCGCTTCTCTTTCTTTTCTATGCAGTCCGACAAAGACCGCGCTTTAGGTCATGTAGTCCTCTTAAGAGATGGCGAGATGACCTGGACGCGTACTGCGAGGGCTTGTTCGAGGTGGCGCGGGAAAAGAGTTCCTCGAAGGATTTGTGGGAGGCTTTTGCTCAGCAGTGGGACAGTACTGGCAAAAAAAAAAACAACAACCAACCCAACTATGTTGGGGTCGGCTTCCAGTCGAACTGGATGCAGCTGTATTTTACATGGAGCGACTGCCTATCTGACGTCCACAACCCGGTTACTGGGTAATACGATACCCCTTGGTAAGACTGGTTGTCAGATTTTCGGGCTTCTGACGACCCGTAACGACTGTCAAAGATCCACGAATGACAGCCGGGACCAACGGCTTAACGTGCTTTCCGTGGCACGGAAGCGTCTTGATATGTAAAGATGGTCACCCACAGACCAACCGCGGCAAGCGTAGCTTTATCGACCAACTGTAGTTTGAACTTGTGCCAAAGATTGAAATCGTTAGATTCGCTCTACCGCGTTAAAAGATGGTTAAATAGTTGGTAATTATGTGCCCGGTCACGCCCTCTGTGGCCCCTCTGTGGGACTTATATGTAACATTTAGTAAGAATCTTTTACTGACCATGTTGTAACCGAATAACAGCTGTTCCTTGCTAGGCTGCCTAGGGTTTTTTGGAAAATCCGTGTTTAAGAAGGTAGTCTCAAGACTTCCGTACGTTAGAAAAACCTTTAACCTCATTCGTAGACCAGAAAAAAAATCTTAGGTCACATTATAAATTAATTTCATAATCCATGACGTCACAATATTCGAATAAATGCAATTATTTATTTTTCCAACTTTCAACTGTGCATTTGTAAAAATCCAGACGCCCTCAGAGGACTGAAAAATGTGTAATGAAAAACCCCATAACAGTTTGGCCAAACTGGGATTCGTACCCAGAAATCTATGCGCCGCAGTCATAGAAATGTAAACTTCTATATCTATGCGCCGCAGTCGTGCTTACGTCAACTACATCAACGAGGCAGTCGTAATATTTTACAGTAAAATAATCGTCCAATAACAGACAAAACCTGAAGTTAAAGTCCCATAATTAAAAACATTCAAAATCTAGTCGCAATCTCATCTCAGCGACAATTAATGTCAAAAATGTAGGGAAATTAGTGGTACTTTTGGCAGATTGATACCGCGATCAGACTGTGAATGTTCTTAAAATTACAAGAATTGCCCCTCTGAAGTCAAAGGAGGGGGTCAAAGGGGGTCCAAAGGATAAATCGTACAACTTTACAAGATAATCTACAGCTGAAGTTTATAAACTTGTCACAGGCACCCAACTCAAAAGTCCGAGATACGAGCTGAATATTCAGACCCCAATGCTCCCCGAGCGATCTACGAAGATTTCCGAAGTTTACCGAACATGGCGTCACCGAGATACGTCAAATCACATCTACCGCTGTCACTTCTGCCGCCAAAATTACTTGAGACTGCCAAAGTAAGCGGCTCTATATTTTATGGAATTGACTTTTTAAATGAATTCTTGGACAAGGTTTTGTTTGCTGATTTTTAATATCCCAAGAGGGTTTTATGTTGGTTTTAATAAATTGTGACCCATTTTTTTGATCGGATTCCATAGCTTTGCAATAAAATTGCTTTACTATAATACCTACTAAAAACATTTTTTTTATATAGGAGTTTATAATAGGGATGAAAACAAGTTTTATTATTTTCAAATAAAAAATATATTTCTTTGCAAATAGTGCAAACAATATTACAAAAAGACCACCATAGCTTAGAATATGTTAGTACAGCGGCATGCGACCAAGGGAAGGTACTTTCTTGTTTCATCCTTTTCAGTAGTCGGGTTTGAGTTTAGTAGTCCTCGACAGGCCACTGTAACTTCAGTTTGCTATTTTGTATTACTTACGCGGAAAGCTACCTCGGTAACTCCAGTTATATTCTGGACTAGCTTCCATCAGCAGCTTCGCCCTATGTCTATCTAAAATTTAAAAATAGTTTTTTTGTTATAAGTACCGTATATACTTTCATAAAAACAAAAAAAAATGTAAAAGAAGCATTTAGTAAAAAGATGTTATTTACCTACAGTCACTTCAATTATATGTATTTGTATTGTCCGTATGAATATGTACATAGATGCTGTAACGGCGTTTACACCACCACATGCAAATTACGCATCATACTGACGTCACGCAAAATCCTGCATCGCGCAAGAAGAGTTTACCGCGCGCCTAGCATATTAGCATATACAACAACAGCCATCCGGTCGGAGGATCCTCCCTTTTCTATGGAGGATGAGTGAACTTTACACCCTGTCCCTCACAAGTCACGCCTCTATAATGCCATCTGAAATATCTGATGGTAGGTTTCATTTATTAAAGTAAATGTGCTCCATTGATTTTGGGACGGCACCACATTTACACTCTTGATGTACGGTTGACTGTACCTATCATGAAACAAAAGCTACACTACTGCTCATCCATATTAACCCATACTTAATATACCTAAGTACTTAATATTATAAATGCGAAAGTGTGTCTGTCTGTTACGCTTAAACCGTCGAACCGATTTAGATGAAATTTGGTATAGAGATAGTTTGAGTCCCGGGAAAGGACATAGAATAGTTTTTATCCCGATATTCCCACGGGAAACTTATGCGGGTAAAACCGCGGGGTGCTTCTAGTTACGTATAAAGTTTACTTACCTACAATTATTTTCGCAACACACATTGGCATTTCTCTTTATATTCGTGAAAGCAGAGAAATAAGGTGTGAAGACGTATATTAAAACACAAACAAGGGAGCTATCGAGTGTGTTGTTGTGCAAATTGCTACTCGTCGCATTCGATACGACCCGCGCACATCGTTCCATAGACAATTATTTATTTTGTTCAATAAATGATGCGACGCCGGAAATAACGACACTTATGCCTGGTTGCGTTTTGTTAATTTTGCAGTTGTTGCAAAAAGAAAATTGAATAATACTTTTGTCAATGATGATCGTATTTTTAGGTACCTACCTGTGCTTGTTATTTTTATTTGATTGATGTGACAAATAAACACACGTACGAGTCATCATCTGCCTAGCCTTTCCCCAACTATATTGGGGTCGGCTTCCAGTCTAACCGGATGCAGCTGAATACCAGTATTTTACATGGAGCAACTGCCTATTTGACCCACACATTGTTATATTGTTTGAAACACACGTACGAGTGTTCCTCTCTTAAATTGGATGGAGAAGTCGAGGACCAAAGGCTTTTACTGCACACCCGTTCGTTCAATGGCACTCGCTTAGTTTGCTTAGGTCGAAACTTTTCAAAGTCGAAGTAGAAAGAACTAGGTACAGTCAACAAAAGAGATAAGTATGCAGGATCGTCGTATATAGTTGAAGTTTAGTACGAAACCGATGATGGATGTTGTCGACTGAAATTTAATTTGATAAAAGAACTGTTTGTTTTCTATTAGGTAATAAAATAAAATTTTATGCGAGAACGTCCATCGGTTTCTTACTAAACTTCAACTAAGTATATCCGACGATCCTGCATACTTAACTCTTTTGTTGACTGTATACACGGCTACACATCTAGCTATACATTTCCAGTTTTGCTGACCGCGCATCGTCTAGGTTTTTTATGTAGTATTACATACCTACCTCCACATGCCGCCCTCAGATTGAAATTTTTAATAAGGTAAGTACAGGACTTACGTCAGTCAAAAATGTTTAAGTATTTAGACTTGCAAGATTCCACCTAAACAAACTAACAGCGTGTGCCACTAAAGGAAAGGCGTGAAAGATTTTGGTCCTCGACTTTTACATTTAATTTAAGAGGACCTAGACCACAATATAGGGCTGACCTGAAAATACCTACTTGAATTAAATAAATTTTTTATCCGACGTAGGTCGAAAGGTACCTATACGACGTCAGCACAGGGCAATGCGCCTCCTGTAGAGTTGGGCAGGAGATGTCCTGCCCAACTCTACTCCATCGGCCATCTCTGCGTCTAACTAGATGTAATTAGACGCAGTGATGGCCGATGGAGTACCTAAAGCTTTGACTGAATGGTGGCTGAATGGTGGGTTGCTATTGTAGGGGTGCATACACACGAACGACACGCGTCAAGGCCAGAGGCAACTGCAGCCGTCCACACCCGTCGTCGACGCGTCGCCAGCTCCCGTCGATAATGTTCTGCTCATGTAGGTATTTGAGTACGGTGTTCAAAATATACACGAGCGGCATGTCGTCGACGACTGCAGTTGCATCTGCTGTTGATGCGTGTCGCTCGTAGTCGTGTTTCATCATCTGCCTAGCCTTTTTCCAACTATGTTGGGGTCGGCTTTCAGTCTAACTGGATGCAGCTGAATACCAGTATTTTACATGGAGCGACTGCCTATCTGACCTCCACAACCCAGTTACTGGGTAATACTTACGATACGCCTTGGTAAGGCTGGTTGTCAGATTTTCGACCTTCGACTGTCAAAGATCCGCGAATGACAGCCGGGACCAACGGCTTAACGTGCTTTCCGAGGCACGGAGGGATCTCGGTATGTAAAGATGGTCACCCATCCACAGACCAACCGCGACAAGCGTAGCTTAACCTGATCGATCGATCTGTGCGGCTGTTTTTATTTAGCCACGGGCCCCTCTCTATGTATGATAGATAGATAGATAGATAGATAGATAAACCGTTTATTCTGTGCAACAAAGGACACAATACAGGCATTAAAAAAAACATCAAAAAAGGTGAGAGAAAAAAAAAAAGAACAAAGATTAAAAAAATAAATTGACCCATAGACACCTCGCATGACATTTGTAACGGTCGATCACTACTGGGCGGTGTGTGTCCCATAGTTGCACCAAATGGGAGTCCAGCTCAGCATATGCCAGGTACAATACCTGACGCTGGTATTCTGCTGCATCCCGTTAGTGACACACGGATGTCCAGAAGACACATCTAAGTTTCAACAAAATGCAGGTACCTACCCACATAGTGCGGCGCGTATATTATAAAGGTGGTAAGTACCCACATCTTAATTGACTCGCTTTTAAATCGACAGAAATTTTAAAGTTATTAAATACTTGTTTAGTGTTCACTCGACTACTTGATTATCACAGTAGGTATAGGAAATAATATGTTATGTAATTAATGACCAGTTTGTGTTTTTATGCGTGTGTACGAGTTTACATGTTGATGTTTAATAATATATTGTTGTGTTATGATTTTTTAATAAATTATGTACCTACAGTGAGTATAGCGTAGTTTGCTTATATATACGAGTATTCTAGTGTATGTTATATGCGCTTCGTTTTACACATTGCCTCAATCTTTGTCTACAGGATAACGTGTGGAACCGTGGACGAACATGTCGTGTGGAACAGAGCCCCAGCCATCTGCTATACTATGGACGTGTTTGTGACGGTCAAGCCCAGTTCTTCCTGAGAGTCGATCAGATACTGCCGCAATCGACTTCTAAAGGTACCAAGCGTTTTTAGATTCCTTATCGGCGGGGAATGTTGTTCCAGCATTTGGATGCTGCATACCTGAAACTGCCTCTGAAGGCGGCCGTCTTGTGCACTTCTGTAGAGAGTTGCTGGGAGCACTGTCTGATCGCGCATTCTCTCCTACTAGCGATCCAGCTCAGCTCAGTTTCTTGTACAGATAAGCTGGTTCTTTATGTTTAATAACCCCAAACATTAGACACGCTAAGTGTAACTTGCGACGTGATTTCATTCTAAGGATGGAGTGTTTATTTAAAAAAGGTGTTATATGGCTTCTAGGCGGAACTGAGAAGCAAAATCGTGCGCAGGCGTTTTGTACTCTCTGTATTAGTCTCTCAGTTCTTGCTAGCAGTCTAGGGCCAAAAACGGTATCTGCGTAGTTTAAATTAGAGAGTACTAGGGATTCAACCAGTCGAATACGCAGCTCCTCCGTATGAGCACTAAATGGAGTAGGCAGGTATAGTTCGCGTCAAACTTTATGGCAGCTCTGAAGTGCGCTACTTGTTGCGCAGTACCGCATCCCTCATCCCCGTTGACACATGATTTTTTTACTGCGCAGCGACTCGCCTCATGTTCCCAGTGGCGTCCATTGGTTTTCAGAATAGGTAGGCACTAGGACAGATCTAGTCTAGGCAAACGCAGTCACTAATCAGAAAAAAAAGTGAGGTCATAAGTGTGTTTATTTGTGTAGGGATGCCTACTTAAGGGTGATAAATTGCGAAGGTCGAACGTCATGGTATTACGCCTGAGACTTACCTACGTATTTTTAATTTTGTCGTATTAACTTGAACGAGTAAAGATCAATGACAATGTGCGAATAGTACGGGAGCCGAGTAGGCCATCCGGCGACCGCCTACTGCTACTCTCTGTATTTTGTGCTACTGCCGCGCTTGTTTATATGAAGAATTTGGTTTTTTATTAGTATGATAATTTAATAAGTTTCTTAATTGTGGGGCACACACTAAAATGTTATTGACAGGCTTATGTTGACTCAGGGAGAGAGCCTCTCGCCTCAGCCGCCGCGGGAGACGCTACGGGCGTCGGGAGCCGCGTGACGACTCCCGGCCACCGTAGGCGCGGGCCTGCGGACGGAGAGTAATGGGTATAGCTCTCCGTCCGATCAGGACCAGGGGGTCTACTCCCTAAGTCCGTCAACGAAGTGAACGGCCCGTCCGACAGTAGCCCGATACGTCGGACTGAACCCTACTCCCTAACGATTTCGGATTCATCAGTTTCAAACGGAATCATAGACAATATTCGTGAACGAAGGACGCATGGCGATAGAGTTGCGTTATTTTACCGGTTGATTACTTATTTTGTAGTTTTTTAGCTTATTAAACAAAAATTAATACTTTTGTCGTTAGAAATTGACAACATATTTTAAAATATACTTTTTATTATGTCTTAAATATAGAATTGAATTATTTTTGCCATTTTTGTCCGGAAACCGGCATCATCCTGTTGATACCTTTGCCTGTTTACTTTTTGAAGGAAATTTTCAAATGAAATGTCAAAGTATAGCACGGGTTTTTCTATGGCTATAGTAGGTACGATGTTGATGCTATGCATTTAAAGAAGTGACTTTAAAAAAGTTCATATACTTTGTCAGCCGGGAAGTTTTCTGTATTCTAATTAGCTTTCCATTCCATGGTTAATTGTGTAAAATGTCCCCAACCGCTGCAGCAACTCACTGGCAAATTGAGGCCCTTCTCGATTTTATGGGTGAGAACAAAGAATTGGCTCGCGGATTATTGAGGAGTGCCGACGGGAGAGTTCGCTCAAAATGGCTGTGGGAAAACCTGTGCAACTCCCTTAACTCAATGGGAAGTTGCACTGAGTTGGGAAGTTGCACTGAGTCCGTCGAGCAGTGGCAAAGAGTGAGGATCCAAAAGTAAACAAAGACCACAGTAAATGGGTGGGACGGATTGGTAATACAGCTCAATAAGTTGCAGAAACTTTAATATGTCCTTACTTTCATTCTTGGATCAACACCACTTCGGCGTATGTGTTGAAGCAAAAGAGGTATTAAATCCGCACATACGTCTTCGAATAACTCCCGAGTGAGCCTATAGTTCCCTATGAACTCAACGTCGGGAATACTCGCCAACCTAAAGTTTTGGCGTAAATAATATTGACGTTGCCTCCGCTCTTCCTGTAAAGCTTCTTCAATCAATAAAAAAGCAGCCATAGTTTGAAATTATTTTATTTTAGTAACTTTCGTCGATAGCACGAGAACTATTTTGATGTCGTATCAACTGACGTAAGAATCCGTCAAAACCAGTGTCATGTTCAACTGTTCGGACGGGCAAAAACACATCGGGAGTAGGGACAACAGTCAAATCGCGTTGTCATTCATTCTTCGCTCGGACCCCGAACGATTCATCCGTTCGTAGGTCATAGGGAGTAGGAAACGCCCGTAACGAAGCCCGAAGCGACGGACTTCGTGCTTAGGGAGTAGACCCCCAGGTCCGTGCCGGACGGCGCGTATGTGTTCCACGCGCGCCTCAAAGAGATGTCAGCATAAAGGAAGGGGCCCGCCAGGGCCGAAGCATGCCGGGGTAGCGGGATCGTCCGAAAGGGTTACCGCTGCCCCGGACCATAAAGGGCTAAGGAAGGAACACGGGTGGGTTTTAGTCAGTAAGAGTCTGACACTCCCTTCCGCTCCACCCAGAGCGGGAGGAGTCATTAGATGATTTCCCATCCATAAAAAAAAAAAAAAAGGCTTATGTTGATATATTGAGGTAGGCACTGCTTATATGCCTATATGCAATGCACGCCACTGCATTTTCCGAGCCGCCATAAATTTTGAATCCAGCTGTAGGAAGATACCTCGCTATAACCTAATTAGTTATAAGGAGTAGTGAACTTGTGACACAAGCACCAAGTAACTAAGTACTCTGTGGTAGTAATACTTAACCAACAAGTTATGAGTGAGTTTCTAATGTAGTCGGCTCACTATCTCGCGGTGAGCACTTACCAAGTTCAGTTACCTTAGTTAGTAGTTGCTATTGTAGAATTAGATAAACAAATAAACACTTTAAAGTTCGTGTTTGTTATTATCGTGTTTTGATGTGGCTTCGTAAGTAAACGTTATTATTTACGTAAGTACACACAAACCCTTTCGTGTTGATAAAATATACGATCTCTGGATTGTGCTGATTGTTAGCAAATAAGCTTGAAATTGTTGTGTGCGTATGTAGATATACCTACAGAAAATAGCAATGAATATTTTATAAAGCATAAAGTATTTGCATTATATTATGCAAATCCTTTTACGATCTAAAACGATTGTAAAGTACCTACCTAAGACTCGATTCGGCTTGAAGGACACTCTTAAATAGTTTTGAACAATTGCTACGCTATTATTTTAGTCCTCTGATTATAGGCTATGTGACGTCACACTAAATTCAATATGGCGCCCTCTAGAGGACATATTAAAATAATGAATTTAAAAATAATTTCTTGTTTCATCCTTTTCAGTAGTCGGGTTTTAGTTAGTAAGTACTTATTTTTTACTTACACGGGACCTAGGTACCACTCTTTTGTACGTTTCTTGAGTGAGAAAATCGTTGGTAGCTATAACTTCCTTCATGTGGCAAATTAACTTTTTACTTTGCTTTTTTTTTTCCTTTTACTTCCTCATCGGCGGTGGGATGGGTGCCTAAGAATGATTTAATCTGCTTGTCTTCAACATGTATGAAAAGATTGAAGATATTTTCTAATAAGCAACAATGAATGTTCAGGTACAAAAATTCAAAAAAACAAAAAAATATTTTAATCCATTTATTATTTTCATTGTAAACTCATACACTTGTTCTATCATCAACCGTTTATAATTTACGTTATACACGTCAAACATCACGAGATGAGACTTAAACACTAACGCACTCCATGCGTTGTAAGAGAAGACCGCCATTTTGAAATATATTTAAAAAAAAATAGAGTATGTAAGGATCGTAGCGAGTGGAGTTCAGTAGTGTTTGCCTACTTTATAAATAATGACTTTTTATATTTAACTAGCTTCTGCCCGCGACTTCATCCGCGTGAAATTTCACCCTCCTCCCATTCACCCTCTTAGGGTAGAATTTCGAAAAACCCTTTCTTAGTGGATACCTACTCTTCACTTAGAAAACACCCTCTAAATTTCATGTCTGTAGGACCAGCGGTTTAGGCTGTGCGTTGATATATCAGTCAGTCAGGACTTTGAATTTTATATTATAGATTATTTACTATTTGACTGACTAAACTTTATGATTTGACAGCCACCTAGTAAATTATGAACGTATTTAAAATTACTACACATCAGTGGCGAAGGGTGAATTTATGACAGAGGTAGGCCGGAGCAAAAAAAAAATTCCAAAAGAAAATTTCAATGATGAATTGACTATATAGAGTGGTTATGTTCTGAATTTTCGAAAGGAAGCCGGTGAGAATCGAGTTGTATGGTACCTTCGCCACTGCTACACATGTAAATTACAATTAAATCCGCTAACTCAATTTTTTTCAATAAAAAATTAAAACGGATTTATTTACGTAAAATACTACTCCAATATATTGGAAATTGGATACCCAGCCTTCTATTTGAAATGAAATGTCCTAATTAAAATGATATCAAGATTTAAAAATTATAGAGAAGACAGTAATAATTATATGAAAAGTAAAATTTCTTCAATGGTAAATCGTCTCTTACAACGCATAAAGTATCAAATGCATTTACTTTACGTTAAACATACTCGGGCGCACCATAATTGACTTGAAAAAGCAAAACAATCAATAAAGCAGATTTTAAAAAAATATTTAAAAACATAAACATGTAAATTATAAATTCAATCATTCGAATAATGTTCCATTTTGGAAACGCTGCAAATAATCACTTCAGTTTACAGTAACAACGTAATTTATGGCACTTTTTAACAGAGAGGAAACATCCAACAGTCCACATTGAGTTTTCAATAAACATAAATAAATTAAGAACTGCATAGCTATTCACAAAAGTTCGGAACGTTTCAATGCCGAATCGAATATCAATCAATGTTATCAAAAGAGTACTATAAAGGCTGATCACAACAAAACACGAAAATGTAATGTAGTTTAAATCAAATGGACGATCACCAGTCTTCCGACAACTATTTGCTGAGTTTGCGAATCGGTAATTGAAAATGAGTCATTTTCGATACGACAACCTGTCGAATAGTTGCGAATAGCTATGCTGAGGAAAAATGTCGAATTTTAATTTTCATGTGGATGTTTAGTTAGCAAAGACTTAGCTAACCTACGAAAATGCAGAACAAAAATGACTAACCTTACATTAATTGATGTTCAATGACATTATTATAGAAATAAAAGGCTAATATTCGAAAATTCGCGTTTCTTACACTTCCTATTTAGGTAAATATAATTAGCACACTACGGTAACTTTGTTGTGTTGTAGGCAAATTAAAAGCAAACAAGCTTCCGAGCTTCAAATAACTGAAGCAACTTCTATCCCGGATTTGCTAATAAAACCTTAGCTCGGTAAAGTTTTCGCGCGAATCATTCAACGTTCGGATACATTGCCCGGTAAGAATTCACCTCGTAAGAACCGTTACATACTTTACAACTGTCTAAGTGTTATTATTTACGATTATAAATAGTGTGCAGTAATTACATTGAAAAATTGTGTATTCTTACAATGTAGAGATAGTATATTTTTGTTATTGCATAGTTATTCGCTTCGTTTGAAATATACACACTAGAGCGAGCCACGTCACGTTACGACACCATAATTTTTACGTCGTAAAAAAGAGATATAAAAATTTCGTAGTCTCAAAAGTGACCGTACAGCATTTTATTCGTTTACACCATTCAGACGAGAAATTAATCACATTTATTAACAGCCGTCGTCTTCACTCCGATCCCAGCGACTACGTTGAGTACTCCATGGCGATTGCTGTATCTATTGACCGTAATAAATTAATTATTGTTGAGGCTACTGGGACCGGACGAAGTGAACCAAGATACTGACGAGTACCTCTTCCTGCTGTACAAACTTGAACCTTACAGCTAGCTAGACCTTATAACATACTTAAGTTAAATTATGCTTTATCTTTGGCGAATACACTGCGTATGGTACCGTGAAATTTGAGAAACTTAAAAAATACGTTTGATCATAAAAAACCGTACGAACGTCGTTGTAAAGTCTCACAAAGTTCCCTATTTTAATACTGAGATACAAAACTGTTCGCTTTATAGAATAAAAATGGTACCATCCTTACTAAGTCTACATAATTTATTAGATACAGCTAACAAGATTATCCCGAAAACATATTCTTGAAAACAATCCATGGCATGTTCAAGTACATCATTACCTATCCGAACGTGCATCTTGTTTTGACGCCAGGCGTCAATTTCTATGCAAAGGACGAAATATAATCCAAATTATTTTCAAGAATACATCTCTCCATTAAACGATTAATAGTTACATGTTGTGGTGTTATAGCGAGAGCAGTACTTTTCCATTAAAGTTAAACTACACTGTTTATAGACAAACGTCAGATTAATTCTTGTTCATCAAATGGCAGTTATCATTTGCACCTTATTTACAAATTATTAATACATCTTTATGTAAATTGCTTCTACCAATTCCACTTCTTACTAGTTCACACACGATGGAATGCTTAATTTTTATTATTATTTTATTTACAATTAATGGTTTAGCTGTAAATAAAATAAGTATTTAATTCAAATTTAAAATTAAATAGCCCTAACTTATATTTACATTAGGTCCACGCAATTTTAATTAGTTTCAATTTTGAGCCATAAATATGAAAGCTAAACAATATTAATAACTATACCTGATAGAGATTCCTGATTTATCCAAAATTAATTGTATTTTCCAGTCCAAATATTGTTTTTACTGTTTGTGGGAGACCACGCAATGTTAACTTAAATTACAAGTACCTACTGTTATTAATATGTACATTCTTACGTTATTAAGAGATATACAATGCAATAAAATGTCTACTGTCGGGCTCCGAGCCTTCTACTTTTTTAATTTAATAGAAACATGCCAAAAGAATATTATTTTTCCAATAATTTGGCAATTTCGTCCTAAAGTTAGCGCTAAAAAGCGTTAATCATCAATCTAACAGTTCGAAAGTTAGACCATAGCCGGATTTTTCTTAAAACTATGTTGAGCGAAAACCCGAGTCCAAAAACATACAAAGTCTTTGATGACACAGTCGTCACTGGCAACTTTAACGTGAAAGTTATCAACAAAATTGTTATAAAATATTGGTCGTCAACATTTGCTAACACAGCCTTATTAGACTTTTATGATTCAGATAAATAAACATATAAATAAGCCGCCGCTGTTAAAAATCACCTTTTAAACAACAAAAATGTTTTACGACGATAAAACTTTAGACTAATAAAAAATATATGAAAATAGGCCTCAATCAAGATGATTTCAGAGAGTAGTTACCATTGTAACATTACCTAAATATTTGTGCTAAAATGATTCCTACAAAAATTCGAGACAGCAAAAATAACGTTCGTCAAAATATTTCAGACATAAATATTAGACCAGTATTCACAATAAATTACAAAGATTTTGAGCAATCACGCACAGGTAGAAATTATTCGTTCAATGAAACATCTGCGCTGACAGAATGTTCACGTGAGAAAATAACTATTTCAACGAAATCACTCATTATGGAATCAATTAACCATAATCATTGCCATTTTCCAATCAATTATTGTAATGTTTTTTTTTTAATCATTGCGTCTAAATATTCTGTCAGCACAAAAAAACACACAAGTATGCACAGCCGAGAACTTTATCAGTCACATATCCACATAAACTCATTCAAGTATATTCACTCCTCATCCGCTATGATTGTCATAGCGGAACATCGAGTGTCGAGAACGTTACGCGTTCGAGGGTAAACTGGGGTCACATAACAGCGTCATAGGAAGTCGGGGTGCACTGGGGAGTTGTGGCGCGGCACCTAGCGTTACAGAAACACATCCAGAGGAGTTAAGGAAGCGCGGGGCTGCCCCTAGAGCTCGGTCACGGCGTACAGGTCGCGCGTGTCTTGGTGAGGCGGGTGGATGCGCTCCACGCGGTCTATGCGCTCGCCACGCTCGGGTCGTTCGGCTCGCTCCGGTCGCTCGGCTCGCTCTGGTCGTTCGGCTCGCTCGGGTCGCTCGGATCGGTCGGTACGCTCGGGTCGCTCGGGGCGGTCTTGGCGGCGGCGGTGCGTAGTATGCGTTGCATGCGGCTGCGGGGGCAGGTTGCCGCGGCGCGGGCGCTGTAGCGAGCGGTACTCCAGCGCCGCGGCCGACAGCGGCTGCGGCTGGTCGCTGTGCGGCTTGCGCGCGGGCCGCACGGTGGCGTACTTGTCGGCGGCGGGCGCGTGCGGCGCGTGCGGCGTGCTGAAGGTGCCCAGCGAGACAGCGGCGGCGGCGGGGCGCGGCCTGGGCGCGCGCGGCCCGAACGACGCGTATTTGGGGTCGAAGCGGTTGAGGCTCGTTGAGCGTCCGGATTGACCTGGAACGTTGTTTAGTTTATTAATATTTGACAAGTCAAAATGGAAAGATAATTGGTTTATTAAGTTTTGGTACAGTTAAAACGTACTATATGTTTTTTTCAAGTTTTATTGCTAAAATAGGAAAAGATTTTGGGAAGTATCAGTCCTAAAATTCCATGAGACTCCTATTTTGCCTCGTATCCAAATCAGGGAAGCTAATTGTTGTTAATTGTTGAATGATGTGATGATGATTGATGGTATGATGTGTATTTATTTAACCTTCCTCTTCATGTCATGCATGATAAGATAGGATAAGATTCTTGTTCTTCTATATAACGAAGTTAAAGAGGTGACATTTGATATAAGTCGTATGTCGCTGTCAGTCTTGTTTACCTCGTTCTGGAACTATCACTGTGAACATTGTTTTGGTCATAGGGTGTTTTGGGACAAAGAGTTTACTTTGTTTTCGTAAAATAAATTGTACAGACGCCAGCACATCAAGCTACTACAATCTGTCAAATTTCTTTAATAGATTATCAAATTCATCGCTAAAGCATAAGATTCAAAGTTGATTGCGAAAATTTGACAGTTTCGGGTAGCGTGATGTGCTGGCCTCTGTACAATAAAATGGTTCCTTGTCCGTGTATACATCTTTTTGGGGCTGACTGTACGCAACGCACAAGAAGAAAAGAACAGAAAAAAATACGAACAAAGGTAATGCTTATTTCTCAGTGAGTATGATGAACGGTGTTTAGTTTACCTGCGTTGTGTTCGGGTGGGCCCGCGCCGCCGGGCCGGTCTCAGTAGAAGTCGCTGCTCTCGAGTGTCTTGCACTGCTTGCTGAGCGTGGCGTACTTGCCGTTGTGCGGCGCGCGGCCCAGCGTGTGGGCCCCGCCGTGTGCGGCCGCGCCCGCGCCCGCGCCCGCCGCGCGGCCCAGCGTGGCGCTGCCCGACATGCGCGACCTGGGAGGCATAGGGGGGCCGTCTATTGTGGGTACACACGTAGAGATCATTTAAAGTAAAATTACGCGCCCATAAGTTGAAAATAGCTCACAATATGTGAAGTATGTATACAGGTTTTTTTAAATATTAGGTACTTAATTGGTGAGACTTCACATAGATTACAAGAAACGGTCTAATAAAAAAATACAATAACAGGATTTCTTAAAAACATAATAAACCTGCCGAGACTTTTTTGAAGGCACAATTAATCATTGAAAAAGGTCTGATATTATAATATCAGACGTTTTTCAATGATTGATTCAAGCCATGTGGGCGGGGTTACAGCAGTGTTATAACGATTGTTGCAATTTTGCTTACTTGGCAGGTGATTTAATGTTATTTTTGTAAAGGAATAGACATTGTGACTTATAACGCCTGGGACGATTCTGTAAAGGTGTTATAATTGTGGTTTAAATAAATAAATAATTTTAAGTAATGGTGCTTGGGGGAGGTGTATGTCCAGCAGTGGACGTCTTGCGGCTGTAATGATGATGAATGATGAAGTAATGGCCTCGCCTGATGTCGTGCATAGCTTGATGCGTTTCTTGAAATTATGATACATATCATACAAAACATTAATTTTATTTTATTGCTATTTGATGCCATTATTCACAACGTTTGTGAAGTTTCGCCAGTTAATCAAAATAAAAATACCTGTAGACGCAATACAAAATATCCCCCAGTCACTAGATATGAATGAAGGTAATTGTGAAATCAGATTGTAAATATGTATTACAAAAAATATGGAGGGGTGCCTAGTTTTAATTTAGACGATCTTCTACCTCTTTCTTGTTAAACACACAGTGGGGGTCAAACATGAGGAGGCTTTTATTCACCTATTAAACGTTTACCTTATTATGTTTGTGTATACTTTCAATTTTAGAGACGCGGCTGAATATCAGTATTTTAATTTAACTCCTTGTATTAATTTAGAAATATAGATTTAGTTGGGATAAGTAGAGAAGGATTGCCTGAAAAAGGCTGAGGTGGGCAAAAGGCAAAACGCGCAAGGAAGTCAGGTATGCTATGTTCTATGTTATGGGTTTGGTTTCCGCACTTAGTCCTTCAAATGGACCATTGTGCGTGGGCCATGGCGGCCGTCGGTGGTTGTTCCAATCAGCCCCCCTCCCTCCAAAAGCTGACTAAGTCTCCTCGTCTGTTGAGAACATCTGTGTACCATCTGGGTGTCCCGAGGAAGTCAGGTATCTTAGTGCTCATACACGAGTAGTCGACGTGCCGCTCATGTGTATGAGTACGGTGGTCAAATACACGAGTGGCGGTTGTCGACTGCAGCCGTAAACGTATCGGCAGCGGCCGTCGACGTGTCGACGGCTGCAGTGGCCTCTGCCGTTGACGCGCCCCACTCGTGTATATGACCACTAAGATACACCTGACTTTCTTGGGCATTTCGCCTTTTGCACACCTCAGCCTTTTTCAGTCAATCCTTCTCTACGTATCCCAACTAAATCTATATTTCTAAATTAATATAATACAAGTTTATATACACGAGAGCTCGGGAGCTCTGAAGGACACAGTGAAACTGGATTCTTTAAAGTTGAAAATTTCATTGTCACATTCAAAACACAAATATCAGTCGCCGCAAAGACAGAGTAATAAAAAGAGAAAGTTCGTGTAGTTTTAACTACGTGCAGATCTGGGGATTCATTTAGATAAAAAAAATTACTAACTTTGAGAAAAACTCATCGCTTAAAACGTGAATAACATACGTTGGGAATGTCTTCCCAAAATATGCACGTAAAAAATATTAAGCCCACCGCTGGGCAAGAACGTCACAAACAGTTTACCTTATAGTTTTTTTTATAGTTACCTTGGCTTCTCGAAGTCCATGAGTTGCACATCAGCGCCGTAGGAAGGTGGCTTGGCCGGGCTAGACAGAACGATAAACATATAGCGCTACAAGGTTATTCTGACGCGTGGCCAAATTCGGAACTAACGCAGCCATCTTGTTTCATTTCACAAGACAATGGTGCTACCCCCTTACTAATAAACGTATTATATCAGATGAATAGTTACACACCGATTTCTCTCATTTAGTCGTCAGTAATTTGACTTTCGAAAGAAGAAGACAAAACGTTGTGTAACTGTACAGACGCTATACAACGTTTATTAGTAAGGGGGCTAATTTTTACCAACAGCGCCCTCTGTCAACGTCATCCGAGCGCCAAAAGATCCATGTAGCATTGTATTTACCGTGGCAAAAGGGTTTCTTGCCTTTTCAGGCTACCACGCAGATCTATTGATCTACGTAGTCAGGCAATTTGCCGCGGATTTTTTGGGTTAGTGACAGTTTTTTTACACCCCAGAAACACTCGAAGTGTATTTAATCACGGTGTTTGGGGTATTTGAAATAGAAGCTCCTTTTTTAAGACGGTTAAAAAAGCAGTGAATTCAGTCAGAAGACTTCTGACAAGCGTTAAGCGGGCTAGTTTGATAGCGTATCTTGCTCGGGGTCGTGATAGATGTCAGTATGATCTGATGATAAGTTAGTAAATGGTGAAGCTAGGCTACAGCTGGTGCCAAATAAGATGGTAATAGCGGCCATTGACTTACCTATATTTATTGTAACATACTTCAAAAACAGAAAATAAAAGTCCGGTAATTACCGTAGTTTTCACGAATGTAAATCGATAGGGTCGATAAGGGTAATTGGTAACTGTAAATTAAAGGTGTAATTAGAAATGATAGCTGCAATCAATATGTCTCTTGATAATTACCATTTGCGATTACCGCCTGTATTTACAGTTTTACACTATCCTGTGGGCCTAGCGCGCGGAGTAAACAAAACGTAAAATCGCCCCGTGGTTTAACCCGCATAAGTTTCGATCCCGTGGGAATATCGGCATAAAAAGTAGCCTATATGTTAATCCAAGATAGCAGCTACCTCCATACAAAATTTTATCAAAATTGGTCCAGCCGTTTGAGCGTGAAGAAGTAAGAAACATATAAACATACACACACAAACTTTCGCCTTTATAATATTAGTGTGATTCGTTCTGCATATAATATTTACTTAGTTTTAAGACTTTATTCATATCTATAGGTGATGGTGATATCGATATTGTATATATTTGTTCCAATTTACGTTTCGTTTACCTCGCGCGTTCTGGCTTTGGGTTTGCCTTCTGGTGACATTATACGATTTATCATTCGAATTCCTACGAAGACAAAGGTTCATTGCCCGCTATCAGCACCCCATTCGGCACGAACCACAGCAGATGTCGTATCACCTGGGTCGCTCCAGGTCCATGAGCTGCACGGCGGCGCCGTAGCTGGGCGGCTTGCCGTTGTTGTAGGGCGCGGGCCGCGGCAGCGTGCGCGAGGCCTGGCTGGAGCCGCCCGACGACAGGAAGGGCGCCTGCTCCTCGCCGCCGCCGCCGCGCCTGTGTGCAGCGCCACTGGGTAAGCCACCGTGCCTACGTACACTACTGTGATGCAAAGGGATGTCGCGGTGCCTACTTAGTCGCAGAGGTTAAGAGGACTACATGACCTAAAGCGCGGTCTTTGTCGGTCTGCATAGAAAAGAAAGAGAAGCGCGATGCCACAACGCTGGTAATTTATTGCAAAATATGAAGCAATTATCGATTTTCTAGTCTTTGGACAAAAAAACTAAAACACTATAGTTTTAGTATGTTGCTTGTAGAATAATCTGACAAAAAATCATAATGATTGTATGTATATTAGTATGAATTTTGTTGTAAATAAAAAGTTTTTAGAGGTATCTTCATGATTTTTTTCTATCGTACCAAATAAGTTGTATTATGTTTTCAACACACTATCATCCTAGCATTTATCCTGAAGAATATCATATATTTTTTTGGTTTTTTTTACTGTAGGCGATCATTTACTTTTATTGTTTCTAAAACTTGCGTTTTTTGCGTTTAGGTCCTGTAAGCCCCTTAAGTTGCACACTAAGCGAGGTACACTCGACGAGACTACAAGTAGTTCGTGACGTGGTGGAAAGCCAGGTACAGGTAAACCAGAAAAAGTACGCGCTTCGATAATCTTCGTGTTTCCGAATTTGTACGAAGGACGCGCCGCCGACAGAGGCAATGCTTCTAAGTTTTGTACTGCCGCGCTTTGTAGTAGTGTACAGTCAATAAAAAAGATAAGTATGCAGGATCGTCGGATATAGTTGAAGTTTTGTAAGAAACCCATGGATGTTGTCGACTGAAATTTAATTTGATAAATGAGCTGTTTGTTTTCTATTAATAAAATTAAATTTTATTCGAGGACGTCCACCGGTTTCTTACTAAACTTCAAATATATCAGACGATCCTGCATTCTTATTTCTTTTGTTGACTGTACCAATCATTGCACGTTTATATGAAATGATGTCTCTGCCGAGTTACCTACTCCGACCGCAGATCGTCATGTGCCACTCAAAAGTTTTTTTTTTTTGGAATTGCCTACAGTTTATTAAAATATTATTTTGTAATTATGGTAATACAAAATAGACAATTACTTCCATGGTTCTAACAGCTCTATATTAGATTTAGATCGTATCATCTCGCGTTCGTATTTCCAACGATAGACGATGATTTCCGAAGTGCAAACTTTTCCTTGGAGATCTGTAGTAAGGTTAGGTTAGTAACTCTTATTGCTGTTAAGGCTTGAGTTGTTTTGCTGGATCTGGACCCGGTTAATTATGTGATGAATATTAGTGATACGGATGGCGAAAGGCCAGTTCTCTTAGAAATTTATCATTCAAAGAAACATCGTGTTCACAAATGAACATCGTACGCAGGCAGACGCACGATAAGTGTTAGAAAACAGCGTTCGTTAACACAAATTTTCAGCAAATATAAAATCAAAAGTTTCTATACTATCCTTGACGAAGTAAGCCCACCACCAGCCGAGATGAGATGCTAATGAAAAAAATAATAATCATAATTTCACTTACTTGGTGTTGATGTATATCCAGGCATGTGAGTCAACTAGCACTATGGCAGTGAAGAGGAAGCCGGCTGCGACAGCCGCTAACAGCTGGAGTGATAACGCCTGAAAGAATGTGGTTTTAATTATAGTTAAGAAACTAACAAGACTCGGTTATGATTTGGCGCTGTTTAAGGAATCATTCTGAATTTCGGACTAGAGCCAAATTCGGAATAAAGACTGTGGCCGAGATTAATAATAATATTACTTAGCTCGCACAGACGCCAGCACATCAAGCTACCTGAAACTGTAAAATTTTTCCAATCAACTTTGAACCTTATGCTTTAGCGATAAAGTTGAAGATCTATTAAATAAATTTGACAGATTGTAGTAGCTTGATGCGCTGGCGTCTGTACATCAAACACACACTGTAAGGTACAGTATTTTTATCTCACGACGCGACGCTCTCTTTACGCTCTCTTTGTGTTAACCAACTGGACAAACACGCTGTAAATGTGTGCGTGAAGACGAGTAGCGTTAGCAGATAACACACACACACACATTTCCAACTTCGCTATTGTCTCGGACACACAGCGTGTGTACACTGGGTAACCACAAGTAAAGCGCGAGTGTATACCTGCAGGCCCGCGTCGCAGGCGGCGCGCGCGGCGGCCACGAAGTAGGCGCGCGCCATGCGACACTCCAGCGCGCCGCTCAGCGCCACCAGCGCGCGCTCCGCCTCGCCCGTGCCCGCGCCCAGCGCGCCCAGGGCTGGCTGCAGGCCTGCGGACACACGTCATATTACTTTCCCACCACCTGCTCGCTAATGTCAAAATATTATGTCATGCAAACCTGACCTAAGGCAAGTCATAATAGCCATAGGCCCTAACCAGGCAATAATATTATACGGAATTTCATTATAACCCAATAGTCAGTGATGTGATTTGAATTTGGAAACTCAATCTGGCATCTATCGTATTAAAGACAGAGGCTGAACAGTTGCCAGATTGACCTGCACCCTGATTGTGTTACAATCTATCAATCACACCCCAATCGTTTTGAAGGATATTGCTAATCCATTACTTCATAAATGTTCGAAAAATTTGTCTCTTCAACAACGTAAATAACGCAATGAATGTTATTGAATTGTCAAAATGAATGCCATTCTTAATGTTAGTTAGTGTGTTAAATAATTACTCCTCTGAATCGTGACCTTACATAAGTGCGGCCTTACCTGGATCGTTGAACAGTTGCGGCGCCCCGCGAGCCAGCACCGCTAAGGCCTGCCTCACCGCTACTACAGCACGTTGCGCGTTCCTCAGCTCGGCCGTCAGCACGTTCTCACGAGACACCTTGCACGACAGGTAGTAGTGCACCATCTGACAAATTATCAACAAGGATGCTTTAAAAAGATTGAAAAAAAACCAGGTGATGGCAGATGTTTTAAAATAGTGTGTAGTGTTACCTCAAAAAACATATTTTTTTTATTTAAAAGCAAAAAACGAGAATGAAAATATTGTTTGAGAGGGTTTAATGAGGAAGATAAAAAAGGAATGACTATACTCCATAGGCTTAGGTAGTTAAATAGAGATAAAAAAAAAAACCGACTAAACGTAATACCAGTCTATTCAGTTGTCATGCTACGTTACAGTGGTACACTTCAATTGAGCAGCGTTATTAATGAATTATATATAATATAACGTACACAATACATAATCCCCTTACATAATTCCCTTTAGCGAGTGATAGCGACAAAATGTGAGTGAACAAGGTTTGTTTAGTCTCATCGCATAGTTTTAGAACACACAACGTACGTCGATGGGCAAGTGATGCGGCGCGTGCAGCGCCAGCGCGGCGGCGGGCTCCTGGCAGGCGTCGGCCGCCGCCACCGCGCCCGCCGCCAGCACCGCGCCCGCCAGCCAGCACACCACCAGCGCGCCCAGCGCGCCCACCTGGCGGGACATACTTCATTTGTAACATTTCAAACTTTAAAAACAGCAATGGCGGAGACTACATGCGACTCTCAGCTTCGTTATGCGTTTTTTTACACCCATTATTAACTATGTCACGAGGCCTCTAAATGGATCGCTTTGTGACTACACGATAATTATTTATATCAAGTATTTTCGTCACAGTCATAGTGTCCAAAGGATCAGCATTACAGATCACCATCTGCTTAACCTTTTCCCAACTATGTTGGGGTCGGCTTCCAGTCTAACCGGATGCAGCTGAATACCATTAATTTGCATGGAACGACTGCCTATCTGACCTCCACAACCCAGTTACTGAGTAATACGATACACCTTGGTAAGACTGGTTGTCAGACTTTTGGGTTTCTTACGACCCGTAACGACTTACGAAGATCCACGAATGACAGCCGGGAACAACAGCTTAACGTGCTTTCCGAGGCACGGAACGGTCTTGGTATGTAAAGATGGTCACCCATCCACGGACCAACCACAGCAAGCGTAGCTTATCCTGATCGATGGACCCGTGCGGCTGTTATATAGAATTGTATAGTTGTATACTAACACAAAGCAGAAGGAGAGCACGTCGCGAGCGTCGTGCGGCGGCCGCTAACAGCGCCACGCAGACCGCTCCGCCGCAGCACCAGCCCGCCATGCCGCCCGCCCAGCGCGCCGCCTCCCACACCCACGCACGCTGGAAAAAGATAAGGGGGACATTTTACAACCTCGTACCATAGGCCAAACGTAATGCGGCATCGTACGCGATACCATGCATAGATGGCGCCATCAGCAAAAGCAGTAAACAGAACGTCAAATGGAACATGGATTTGAAAATGTACTAATATTGACACTGACTTGTAAGTTTTTATCTAACTTTACAGTGAAATCATGAAAACGAATGAAGCCCGTTTTTCGAGAATTTCACCACGTTTTTACAACTGCAAGATGGAGGGCAATGTTTTTAAAGTTTTACTTCAATCTCATCCCCGTAATAACGGAACTAAGCGATGAATTTAAATAAGACCAAACGAAATACACATTTTTTGAGTAAAAACTATCAAATTAAAAAGTGGCTGCTGACTCTCTAAACATCGGCTTAAAACGCCAAGACATCACATAAAAGTGCGTCACTTTTACGAAACCTCCTTTAAATAGAATAAGCTACTAACCTTCATGAAAGCATCAAGATTCAGTGCAGCCAGCGGCCGTCGTAGATTGTCAGCGGCTGAAGCAGCAGCGCTGGCGTTATTCCGCAGCGCTGACAGCGCTCGCAGTAAAGTGCCCAGCGCCGTCTGATTTGCCACGGGCGCGTCCAGCGCATCCGCTAATCTAGCCAATGGGGCGCGCGCTCTAGAACCCATCGCTTCTTCTAGGATGCTTGACTGGAAGTGAATAGAAATCATGATTAACCTCTTGCTCGTATCCCAAGTTATTCGGAGTCTGCTCAGCAAATTTTCTTCTTCCATAAATTGCAATTGTCACCCTCTTTCTAGGCATATTATCTTTCACTAATAGTTTCTTTGGTTTTTTTTTAAGTGAAAAAAAGCAAACGAAAACGTTGCGTCCACTAAACGAATTCAGAGACGCTATTTACTGCGACAGTGCTACGTTTACTTGCAGCCTAAGCCTTTGTTTTTGGCTGGTTAACCACAAATCAGAGCTTAACGAATGTATCATATTTTCGTTCAATTTCTTTCACTCGTTTGAAGTTGACAGAAAAACAGAGAAAGTGATGTTTTTGTTGTATTTGGTTTGGGGGGAGAAACGAGGTTTTATGTTCGTCTTCGTGTCACGACACGACAATATTTTAAATCTTGTTGGCCCAAACGTCGCCACTTCCACGTCATCAGTGGCAGCACCGAGGTCACTTTGACTGCAAATGACTTCTGAGCCTTTATGTTGAAATTGTTGAATGTAATTTTGTGACAAGATCAACTACTATTACTCCTTGGAACACTTACCTGGTTCTTAACAGTGTTGACGAGTGCGGCTAGCTGGTTGCCGGCCTGGATGCTCTGCAGCATGGCGTTGTGCAGGTCATCGTTCCCGAAGAGGCCCACGCCGATTGCGCCGCAGCATAGTACGGATAGAATCATGAGCGTTATCTGCGGAACAAGTTTTTAGAGGTCAATGAAAAACCAGCAAACATTTTGTGGAGATTATTTGAACGTCATCAGTTTCTAACGTTCGCTTTGGCTGTCTTTTGTACCACTTCCTAGTGTGTTAGCTGGGTACGAGTGGCGAAACAAACTTCAGTAGTTTTAGTAGTATCGATAAAGGAACCCAGGAAAAATAAAAAAAATAATTAAAAATAAAAACATAAAAAAATTATTGCAAGATCAACCTAATTTAGTACCTACTAACTTAAAATAGCAATCGTTTAGAATTAAAATTATTTTATTTGTTTATAATGCTTTAATTACTTATCTACTATCGAACGTAGGCTCATTTTATGATAATTTTCGTTTTTTTTTTTACTTTTTTTAAAGGTATTTTATTTTTATTTTTTACGAGTTCATTTATCGAGACTGAACACCCTGAACCTATGGCACGAAATTTCTTTAACACCTTGTATATATACTTTTAAGAACTTTTGACATTGGGAGTTCCCAATACCGGTACCGCTACTTTAAGCGCAGTGGCGCAACTTTCATAATTTCTGTCTATCAAAAAATTACTTTACCATTGGCTTTCTCATTAGCCTCATCTAACGCAATCTAAGTAAATTTAAAGCTACGAATAGCCTGTGCCCTTTTATATTTCCTAACCCTTTGATCTCTAATTAATTCCAGAAGAATCAACGCGCTTCTACTAAACTTAGCCCTAATAAGTTCTTCAAAAAAATATTTACGCTACCTCCAAACAAGAGATCAAAGCAATCCAAAGTTCAGTGTCCTATTAATTCCTATCAATGGTTTGTAACGGTTTTTAATATTAAGAACATAAACAAAACATCTGATCGTTTGAACACTTGCCTCCAACACGTGTTGAAGTTCTCTGTGAGAATTATTTTGATTGTGTTTGCAGACTATTTATAGAGCGGCGATGCCCTCGGTGCGAACATGATGAGTTTATCATTCCTTGTCGGGAAATAGCTCTGAGATGTGTTAATATTGAGACAGGCAGACTTTGGGCCTTTAGGGTAAATCTATCTATACATAATATAAAATTCAAAGTCCTAACTGACTGATATATCAACGCACAGCCTAAACCGCTGGTCCTAGAGACATGAAATTTGGAGGGTCTGTTCTTTGTGAAGAGTAGGTATCCACTAACAAAGGGTTTTCAAAAATCCACCCCTAAGAGGGTGAATGGGGGGAGGGTGAAATTTACGCGGACGTAGTCGCGGACAGAAGCAAATCTTTTATATAGACTTAAACGTGAGTATACAAAGTTACAAACGCAATGTATGATGTTTCGCATAAATTGGGACTTCTAAATGCAAGACAGCATTTGCACTGCGTAAAAGATCTGTGAAAAATAACAGAGCGCCTGTTAAAAAACCGGCCAAGTGCGAGTCGGACTCGTACACGTACCACGCACAATATTTAACACATTTTTTTTTACCCTTTAATTATAACCTTTATTATATTTTTATTATTTCTTCTTATAGCGGCAACAGAAAACACACTCGGTAAAAATTTCAACTGTCTACCTATTACGGTTCATGAGATACATCTGCTGACAGACAGACGGACGGGCGGACAGCGGAGGCTTATTAATAGGGTTCCGTTGAGCCCTTTGGGTACGAACCTATAAAAGTTACTTTCAAGTAATGTATAAACTCCGTAGCAAGTTTAGTGTAAGTAACTAACTAACAGAGTCTGTCATCCATTTCTACAAGTAGTTTTAGTGAATGAGCCCTGACCGCACTGACGCTGGGTAATAGCGTAACAGTAGCAAATAGCTTTCATTTTGACAGTTCAACAACATTCATTGCGTTATTTACGTTGTTGAGCAGACAATTTTTTCGGACATATGAAGCAATGGATTAGCAATATTCTTCAAAATGATTCAGAAATTGTGTTACGCACCTAGGTTTCTGGTCATAAACAAACTATGAACTCTAGAACCGGATTTATTTAATTAAAAACACACGAAGAATAGCTATAATTAACTGTTCACTTATTCTGAAGGACATTTGTGTTGGTATCAGTTAACAATGAATAATAGATTTCACTACGAAAAAGGTTACGTCAAACATAGAAGTATAACATAACGAAGGCTATTTAATTTCCAAACTCAATAAAAACAAAAACCTTTATACTTGTGAATGCGCAGTTTTAGCCCGGAAAATTCAATTTTACTTACGTTTTTTGCAATTTTCAGGTCAGTGCCAGGGTGTATTTTGATCAAAATATGATTCGCGACAATAATAGATATGTATTTACAGAATTATAGTCATTAAAATATCTCTTTAAGTTAAATTTGCACCATAAGCAATTTTCCATACCTAAGAGTTCTTATGGTACAAATCTAACTTAGAAATATGTATTAATGACTAACTGACCCGGCGAACTTCATACCGCCTCAGAATTAAATAATGTGACAAAGCTCAATAGACACGTGGCGCCATCTATTATCTATCATAATAACTTATTGTTGCTTTCCTTGGGAACAGCACTTTTTTCGGGATGAAAGGTACCCTATGTCCGTTTCTGTACACCTGACAACGTATATGAGTTTCAGGAGGATCGGTTCAGTGGTTTAGGCGTGAAAAGTTAACAAAAAAACTTACTTTCGCATTTATAATATTAGTTAGGATTCTAATGACTATAATTCTGTAAATACATATATGTTATAGTCGCGAATCATATTTTGATCAAGATACAACCTGACACTGACCTGCTAATTGCAAAAAAACGTAAGAAAATTTGAATTTCGCGGTCTACCACTGCGCATTCACCTTGAGTATCTGCTTTGGGCAAAACTCAATAGTTCAGTAGGCCACAAGTCAGTGGTAACAAAACCAATATAAGCTGGTCTCTTATGTTATTGAAACTCCTTACTACGCTAGACCAGCGGAGTAATTGCATAACAGACTATCAGTAGCAATGGCTTTTATATTGACAGTTCAACAACATTAATTGCGTTATTTACTTTGTTGAGCAGACACATCGATTTCAGGATATGAAAAGGTAACTCTAGGTCTACAAAATCAAGTTATACCCACCGTGACACGCGAAGTTTTCTTAGGGGCCCAAAACTCCTAACGAAATGGGCATTGCCCTTTTTCGAACATATGAAGCAATGCATTAGCAATATCCTTCAAAATTCAGATTATGATTGATAGTGTGTTAGGTACGCAATTAGGGTGCAGCTCAAAATCAAAGTGTTTCTACTTACATGCGGCGATTTTGAGTACCTACTTTATGCGATTTATTCCGGTCTGATCCCCTGAACACCCCCCCTCCACCCCCCCATGTCCTTTCATTGGTATCGTTCGTTGAGTTCTGAGTTGAGCTACTGACAAATGCTTGCACTGACTGAACTGGTCCATTCGAATCTGTGTGGTTCTTTCCTCAAAACCATTTCAGGCACTAATCTACATTGTCTTCACATAATCTGACCAAGACTATGTCTGGACTTTAAAGAGACTTTGACCTCTGAGTTTCGCCATTTCTTCTCAGGGATAGTCTATGAAATGTCGATGCCACCTAGCTTATTTTTTTTTGACTTGTAAAAGTAATTTCGATATCTCACGCGCAGGAATCAACAAATGTTAACTTTACTCATATTATTCAACAGTGCACCACACATAGGCCTTTCTTAATTAACGCCATAACAACAGATCATGAATGGAGGAAATTACCATGTGCCCGCTAATTAATACAACACTAATTATGCAATTAAGGGACTCCGGATTCCTACAATAGGACGCTTGGAAAAGGCGAGAATGGTGAAAGTTCTCCGTAAGTACAGACGCCAGCACATCAAGCTACCAGAAACTGTCAAATTTTCCCAATCAACTTTGAACCTTATGCTTTAGCGACAAAGTTGAAAATCTATTAAAGAAATTTGACAGATTGTAGTAACTTGATGTGCTGGCGTCTGTACTTTGCAAAGAAAATAAGTCTTGCTTAGTAATAAGATTTAGCTGTCAGACCAAGTTTTGTTGTTCCTTTTGCATAAAATTTCGTCATCTAGGGGCTGATTTTTCAATCGACAGATAATTTTTATTCGTGGAATAAAATTGACGTCTGATAGATTTTGTATGGAAGAACTGTCAAAAATTCAAAATTATTCCTCGGATAAAATTATCTGGCTTTGGAAAAATCAGGCCTTAGTGAAGCTTAGTAAATGTTTTAGGAAAGAAACCCGTCCAGGGAAGCCACCACGAAATCTATTTTGTGCACCAACCAGCGTTGCTGTTTCGGCCAACAACTTTTATTTTAAATAGTCGTTGGTTATTCATCATTATCTGCATGGGTCTGGATGCAGCTGAATAAGTACCTGTATTTTACATGGAGCGACTGCATATATTACCTCCAAAACCCAGTTACTGGATAACACTATACCCCTTCATAAGACTGGTTGGCAGACTATCGGGCTTCTGACCACCCGTAACGACTGCCAAAGATCTACGAATGATAACCTACACCCTAATTACGTAACACACTATGAATCTCAATCTGACTCATTTTGAAGGATATTGCTAATCCATCGCTTCATATGATCGAAAAATGTGTCTGCTCAACAACGTAAATAACGCAATGAAAGTTGTTGAACTGTCAAAACGAAACCCATTGCTACTGATACGCATTTAACCCGCGGGACCAACGGCTTACAACGGCTCAATATGTAAAGGATGTTCACTCATCCACGTGCCGACCGTGGTAAGAGAATACCACTATTTTACATGGAGCGACTGGTATAGTCGTTGGTCGTTGGTTATTATTTACCTAAATTACAGGCACAACTTTAGCTCGGTCTCTGGCGTATGGTATTGGAAATGTCGATAGGCGACGGGCCAACGTAAAGTTTGCATGCCATAAATAATAGGAGCTTTTCAGATATATGTTTCACCTTCAAAGCGGTGATGCTTCTCGGCGGCCGTTGCTTTCTGTCGCAGCATCTTGTTAGCAGGTATATGAGCAGGACGGTCAGCGTCAGGATCAGCCACGCGCCGGGTATCGAGCCGAGGATGCCCAAGCTCTGAAAAATACAGAAAATCATGTTAGACAGGGCTAAAAAAAACACGAATAAGTAGTCGTTATTTACAAATACATAACATTGTGTCTGTATTTAGTTAATGAAGATATATAGTGACGAAAAACCGGTCAAGTGCGAGTCGAACTCGCGCAACGAGAGTTCCGTACGTGGATATGTAAGTTGTAACTAAAACGGTTTTCGGATTTTTTCCTTTACTTGTGCTACATGGCATGACATTGCTTCTTGCCAAATTTAATAATTCTAGGTCAACGGAAAGTACCCAGCAACCCGGCAGTCACCGGACGGCCTACTCGGCTCCCGTACTATTCGCACCCGTGATTCGCACATTATCATTGGTCTTTACTCGTTCAAGTTAATACGACAAAATTAAAAATACGTACGTCTCACGCGTAATACCATGACGTTCGACCTTCGCAATTTATCACCCTTAAGTAGGCATGCCTACTCAAATAACCACACTTTTGACGTCACTTTTTTTTCTGATTAGTTATCGTGTTTGCCTTGACTAGACCCGGCCTAGTGCCTACCTATTCTGAAAACCAATGCACGCCACTGCCGACAGGCTCCATAATTGATTCTATTGTTGTATGTGTAAATTATGGATACAATAAAGATTGAATTGAATTGAATTATAAGTGGGTGTGTTTGCTTATTAGTTGGCTCTATCCAAAATAAACTTAAACAATCGTGCCAAGTACCTATAGTAAACTTCGATAATGAACCTGCTTACCAGCTCACTCCTGAGGGCGCAAACAAACCGTAATGAAGTGTCATGTTATGTTGACAAACGTTTCTTACTGAGCAAGTATACATACAGTACCTACACAGTTCCGGGACATGATTTGTTGAGCAAGTGGAGTGGAATAGGGATGTGTTGTTGCTCTTTAATGTAGATAGTGATCTTTTGCCGTAGTGAGATTGTTATGAACGTTGTACACGCCATTGGTAATAAGTGAGTGAGTTATTCTTTGAAGTTTCGCTATTTATTTATTCGTTGGACTGTAAAGTGCGAGTACTCCTTTTATTTTTAGGGTCTATTTTTGCAACCGGCATAGTAGAAGCAATGGCAATAATTTAATACTAGCTGCACCCCGCAGTTCCAACCGCATAAGTGTCGATCCCGTGGGAAAAAAATCTGCTGTTCAGTACATTTTGACCAGTTAGGCGAACATAAACGACTAAACAGCAGATTTTTTTTCGCAATTTCAGGTTTGGTCCCATAGTAAAAGTTGTTTGTTATCATGAGTACAATCACGTGTTTAAGTATCGGTCACTAATTACCAGTCACCCTATATATAGATTTACAGAATTAAGTTCCGAAACCTTACCTCCAGATAAACAGGCGAGTTCGGCGCGAAGGTGTCATTAACGCGATGTAACGTCACGTTGATGTGCGGCAGGGCGTGCAGCAGCCGCGAGAGACGCGGCGGCGAGTACTCGTCCGAGACGCCCGGCGCGCCCATCGCGACCTTTCACGATCACACCTGCAGATCAAATGAGGATATGAAGTAATGCTGAGAAAAAGTGACATCATCATCGTTATTCATCCGAAAAGGTATATTGTCCAATGTCCAGTAACGTTTTACCGAAAGATGCTTGGGCTCCCCCAAACATCTTTCGGCACCTATGTCAAACAGAGACCACTGCTGACAGAAAACTTGCATAGACCTCTCCCTGGCATCGCCACAACGACTGGTTCCGACTCCCGTTCCTCCAACATCTAGCGAATTCCCGCGATAGGTCGTCGCGTTGGTCTACTATGTGAGACCCGCGTTGCAAAAATACTTCAAATGACGATATGTTATGATGACATAACGCTTCCTAGTATATTTACCAAAAAAACTAACATAATCAGTAATGTCATTTATGTTTTCAAGCACAAAATATATGGAATTTAATTTGATGATATTTGCACTTATGCTTCTCGGGCTTGGTCTCAGTGAGAGGGAGTGGGCTGTACCCTTCCACGCAGGTTCAGTTTGTGACGGTGGATACCATAAAAATAACATCATACTGAATTATACATATATCTAGTGAAATCGTTACAGAAAACCATTAATTATTCAGAGCGATGCGAAAAGCTTAGCAAAGTCCGTTGCGTGAAAATTACTGCACTGGCCTAATTAAGAAGACATAATTAACCTCATTATGCCCGGTCTATTCGGGTTCACGCGAGGACAAAATCAATAAAACTTTAATCCGAACGCGAACACAGCTAGCTAATTGTGAACTAAAATTAACCCTTCCTCGCAAATGTTGACCATCTGGTATGAAAGCTCACACGAACGACAAACAGACAAACTTCAACTCACTGTGACTCATTGAATTAATAAGAATAATAATAAGATAGGCGATTGCCAAACAGCGGAGTAATTGCGTAACATACTCCCAATGGCAGTGCCTTTCATTTTGACAGGTCAATAACATTCATTGCATTGTTTACGTTGTCGAGCTGACGAATTTTTCAAACATATGAAGCAAGGAGCTCTGGTACTCCAGTGTAGTGGTATCAGCCCCGATTTATGAGTTGTAGATCGTGTGTTCGACGCAGGCGCTTTACTTTGTGTAGGTAAATAAATTTCATCACCACTGCTCTCAAAACGGTGAAGGAAAATATCGTGAGGAAACCGGCATGTCCTAGATCCAAAAATTCGAAGAAATCTACCAACCCGCACTGGGCCCGCGTAGTAGATTACAGCCCATTCCCTCTCGAAGAGAGCAGGCCTGTGCCCCACAGGTAGAAACATTATAGGCTGTTTATGCTATACATTAAAATTTTTCAAATTCAAAAATCATTTATTTCAATCCATTTTAGATCATATCATAATATAATATTCTACATTTGAAAAGCTGTCTTAAAATAATAATATGTACAAGTATATAAAAAGGTAGAGGAAATAATCAAAGGGCATCAAAAAATTCGTCCGCGTCGCTGTCAACAGGAAACGTGCCCAAAAGGCTGGCAGCATTGCCACGTTGTATGGCAATACTGATTCTTTGGCCAAAAAATAGGCCAGCCCTCTGGCTGGTCACGTAAAGAGTCGACCAACCGCTTGGCGATGTCTCGAAATACTAAGTGGTTAAATTATGTAAATGTTAAAAAAGGAGTAAATTCATTTATAATACAAAAAAAAAACATTTGAAAATAAATAAAATTTTTATTAATATATATTTCATGATAAATATATATAAAAATAATTAATAAATAATTAAATTAAAATTATAAAGGACTATGATTAGCAATTCCCTTCAAAATCTTAGAGATTGTAATTAAAAATGTGTTACGTGATTAGGGTTCAGGTTTTTAGGTCTTTTATCTTTGGCACTAGGTCAAACGAACATTATCGTCTCCCTAAACACATTAAGGTATACTTACACTTTGATAAGGACAAGTGATATAAGTTTTGAAGTGTGTTTATCATTGCGAGTGGTTACAAGTGTTGTCGGTAGGTGCACCTACAGTACTTAATTTAATCGGCCTGATATATAACCACAGTAAAAAAATATAACAACTATGTGTTATGTCCCACTGCTGGGCAATGGCCTCCCCCTACTCTCTTTTCATCTCTCTGTCCAGAGTTGCCAAGGACCAATCTTTATTAAAGGAGTCCAGCTCATCCCGACATCTTGCCATCTCTGTCTGCGCCTGCCGCGATGTTGTTTGCCAAAAAGCAAGACCCACTGGGTCGTAAGTTTGGCCCATTGATCGTCTGACACAGATGTGTCCATACCCAACTTTACTAATAAAAAAAATACGTGTGGCACTCGGGGACTGCCGCGGTAAAGCTATTGCATAGCAACGCACGCAAACACCGTGCCGAAGTCTGCCGAACTGATACGACGTTAGACGATGCTTAGGTTTATTTTCGTTACGGAATTTCTTCATTCGGTCGCCGCGCTCAAAGCCCAAGATAAAAGCTATGCAATAGCTTAATAATGAGTAGGTACTAATAGTATAATCGTCGAAATGTGGGTAATGTACTACACAGAGTGGACTTCTGGGCCGGAGCAGTAAGGGCAGGTACCTGCACCGTTTGTATCTACAGTAAAGTTTCCGAGATAAAGGGTTTTGGTCAAAATGGTCAATTTTCATCAATTTTCTTAATAATTTTTTTTTTAAACTATTTATTTTAAAATTACAATAATATTTGGATCCCTCACAGTAGTAGTTCTTTCATTTCATATGTCACACGATACAGTTTGCAAAACTTTTTATTTTTTCTTATTTGGCGCCCAAAAGTGGCCCGTTTCGTTTTTTCATTCGGACGTACGGAACTTTAAAAAAGGAATTCACAATAATTGGCTATTTTGTTTTTTTTTATTGCTGAATGGGCCCGCTCTTGACCTCGATCACGCCTGATGGAAAGCGATGGATGAGGACTATGATGGAACGAGCGTGCCCAGAAGATGCCTAAGGCACTGGAACTCTCACGCATTGACGAAACACAGCAGGCCGCTTGACGCCGGCCTCCGGTTAAGACCATTTTCTTTAATGTAGTCGGTTAAGGTGCCTGACCTTACAGCCCCATCTCAATAATCCACCCTAAAATGTATAGGCACACCTCTGCCAAAATCTAGCAGGATTACAGGCGTGAACATTATGGTATGTTGTGTAGTATCTATCGAGTCTTTTGCCAATGAAATGCTCTTATCTAAGAGTCCAGAAAATCCGGTTTAAAAATGCTAGCAATAAAAATATTAAGATGTGTTTTCTCCCGTTTATATACTCGCGTATTAAGGGCTAAAGGGGTAAAGCTTTTAAAAGAGAACTTTTTGTTAATCTTTAGCACGTCGCGTCGTAGCCGTCACGTTCTCGAGACGAGAGGACTTAAATGCACTTAATATAACAACAGGAATGCAACTAGTTTAAGAGCATTTCAAATAAAGTATGAAAGTATAAAGGTGGCCGCGACTTACGAGTTGTAGGCCGTAGGTTCGAACCCAGACAGGCGCTTTACAACGGGTTTTTTTTAAACGGTGAAGGAAAACATCGTGAGGAAACCGGCATGTCCTAGAACCAAAAATTTTAAGACATGGACATAATTATACCATCCCGCACTGGCCAGCTGCAGCGTGGTGGATTACGGCCTACTCCCTTCGACAGAAAATAGGCCCGTGTCCCAGCAGTGGGAACATTATAGGTTGATTATGCTATGGAAGTCGTAGATCGTGGAATACAGTCAAATACGTCGAGACATTTTAAAGTGGTTTTCATGCATCTGAAAAAAACTCAAGTCTTACAGTTCAAGTTCAAAGAACCCATAAAGTTACAGGCAATTTTTTTTTATCTGTTATGAGGAATTTTACACATTGTGCATACCAGTCCCATTGTACCCTAACCACATCTGACTGCCAATAGCTTATACTAAAATTATAAATATAACAATTTACTTCAATGCCATTACCTAATTCAAACAGACATAAAGTTACAGACATTCAAAATGGAACACTGTCTTGTAAAAAACTTCAGCTAAGGCGCAGTAAAACAAACAATAATATCTCTGAAGCATATGTATACAACTTATATTATATTACGAAACGTAATGCCTTCACGAGACAGACTTTTCCAGACAAAGTTTTGATATGTGCGCAAACTTTTCTGACACGAACTGTACGCGGCGCGGCGTTGCACAGGATTTAAATCCTATAGTTTAACAGCTATGGTTGATTATTGCTTGGGGAAGGGGAAGTCTGAAATTGATGTCGTCCTGTCTTCCCAATGTCTCCCGCTTGGAACGTATATACCTACCTACATAGATAGATAATTATAGACAGTTGTACTTGGTAGTTAGAATAGAATAGAATACTCTTTATTATGTACACCATATAAATTACAGACATAAATATAGAAATTTTACAATTGTTGACACAATGGGCGGTCTTATCGCTAAAAGCGATCTTTTAAAGACAACCTTTGGATGGATTAAAAAGAGGAAGGACAGACAAGTACTGTACTTACCGCAACTATCTAGGATCTCTGCTTATGACGCCATGGTGGGCCGGACTGATGGTACTTCACTTTCACCGAGAGGACATCTGTAACAAACGACGGGATACAATTAATTTATGCGACACTCCTGGATATAATGATTTCCGTAGGTATTGAGGGCATGTGTGAAAGATAGACAATTGCGATTCGATCTGGATCCCAAAAAGAACAAAATGTGGATTAATGACGAATAAGAAAACAAAATAGGGGAACACAAACCGATACTGACATGAGAATGAACGGATCTAGACAAGTTCGCAGGTCTCCAAAAAGCTTGACATTCTGATTCTAACAAACAGGCAGCTTGCAAGTCTACACAAATCACTCATACTGTTTACTGAAAACCAACCCAACACATTAATTTTCCTCAATTCCCCGACATGGACGGTAACAAGAAACCACCATACAGTCCTCCTCAAAGCTTCGCCGTGACATTGTAAAACAATCAGAATGAAATACGTGGCAACAATTTGTTTGGGTGTACCGTCCATACGCGGCCTAAACAAAACCCGACCACACGCAGTGTGTGGCGCACCAGTTCCCATTAAATGCGCCAACTACGGCCCCTTGTTCGTACACTGTGGCGTTATCGCTACCATTAAAATTATCTCGAATGCATTCGCTCGCATTTCTCAGATAACTAGACACTGTATAAACTAGGAATAAACGAGTGGTCTAGGATAGTGTTACGAAACCAGACGAGGATTTTATAACGAAGATAAACGGTGTGATGATGTCTCCAGTTATACGTATAATAGGAACATGCTAGGATAACGTTTGCGGCGTGGGCTATGAATCAAAACCTCAGTGTCTATTTGATCAACTCTCTCTAAAATCAACCGAAACAAGCCCGAGAAATTGGAAGTAGTAAAACGTCAAAGAGACTGCAAACCAGTAAATAAAGTTAGCCACATTTCCATATACGACATGGTAAGTATCACCACACTCCATAAATTCAATGCGAAAAACTTTTCCTCAACACATCCATGGAGCAAGTTAACTCAGAGAAGCGTAAACGCATTAAAATCATAATAAAGGGACATTACGAGACGAGCGTTGAGCGGTGTCACGCAACGAATTACACACAATTGAGACGAGAACGCGGCGCCATTGAGCTGTTTGCGCACAAGCAGCTTTTAATTATAATCATATTTGCTATGGGAAGCTGAGAGCTTCTTGAAAGGATCACATTTCACCGCCGCACTAGTCTTCCGTGCCGGAAAACTACATTTCCCAAAGGGTACGAATTACCAGTAGATACCTTAACGCAATGGTTGCCGGGGGGACGGAAAAAGGGACTTTGGAAGACTAACAGCCAGAGATTTCTCGTCATTTTAAGAACTTTCACAGTCTGATCTCAGCCTCAATCTGTCAAAAAAAGACTTCTAATTTCTCTATATTTTGACAAGTTTTTGACATTTTGTTTGTCGCCGAGATGAGACTGTGACTAGATTTTGAACGTTTTAAATTACGAGAATTGGCCTTCAGATGTCAGGACGACCTACAGAAGATCGCGTTGAAGACCTAAATGGGACTCCCACAGATCAGGTAAGAATGGCCGAAGGAAGGAAGCTCAGCAGTGCGTGGAACATGGCTGGCAATGATGACGACCGGTAGACAGATTTTAGGTGGCTTTAAGTTAACCCCACGGACGCCGGATCAGCCGGATGTCTAGCAATAATCTTAGCATTATTTATGGTCGAACGGGACAACTACGTGCTCATAACTGGTCAGGCACGCGCCCATTATTATTTCGTATTGAAATTCTAATTCTGTGACGTTCAGCGCGCTCCCATGCATCTTTAGTGCAAGACTCGCCCGAGAATATGGATCCGGCACGACATGAGAAATACCACAAGTGATGAACAAGTATAATCGAGTGCATTTTCTTTATTTTTATTCACTCGACTGCACCCAGGTGCTAGTTTATGCATATTTAAACCATGGTCAGTTTTCGACATCGATTTTAGTTTCAATAGCAAAAAACCCAAACATTCAATAAAACATTTAAATCGATTGCATCATAAAATGGTCATGTTAGCTTTCCTGCTGCAAATCGTTTAATAACATAGCCTAGACCGTGTTGAAAGCTAAGAGCTTCTGAGTCATGACTGGTTTCACAACTTGTTGACGTGAAAAGCACCTTTTTTACAGTAACTACTGAACTTGGTCCACATTCCCTTGTACGACCGGTGTAATCTCGACAACTACGAGTAGATGCCCGGCATTCTTGGTCTGCCTTTAGTATTGCGTGTAAGAACTTTAGCAGGGTAGACTGATTATCCAATTAACGATGTTGATATAATTTGCAATGGAACTGGTTTTTTTCTTTTTTTTAAACAGGTGGATGCGAGATTTGATATGTCAATACTATAGAGCTAGTTGTGTTACTTTGTATATACAAGGAGGATTAATGATTTGGTAACACACATACATATACATAATCAGCCTATAATGTTCCCACTTATGGAACCCAGGCCTCCTCTCAGTGAAAGGGAGTGGGCCATAATCAATCACGCAGGCCCAGTGCGGCTTAGTAATATGTCACATGTCTTTGAATTTTAGGTTCTAGGATATGCCAGTTTCCTCGCGATGTTTTTCTTTCACCGCACCGTCCTCAAAACGGCGAAGGATCTGGTAAAGTTCGCGGGAACTCGCTGGATGCAGGAGGCACACGACCAGTCCTACCTAGTCGGACCTATATCCAGCAGTGGACGTATATCTGAACTGAATGACGTTGGTTGATTTGTCAGTTATCGAATTGAAGAAAGTATCAAATATAGGTACAGAGGTGCAATCACCAAAAGAGGTAAGTAACCAAGGTCGTCGGATATAGTTGAAGTTTAATAAGAAACCGATGGATATTTTCGAATGTAATTTAATTTGATAAATGAACTGTTCACATAACATAACAAAATCAGCCTATAATGTTCCCACTGCTGGGACACAGGCCTCCTCTCAGTGAGAGGGAATGGGCCGTAATCAACCACGTGGGCCCAATGCGGGTTGGCAGATGAACTGTTTGTTTTCTATTAATTAAATTAAATTTTATTCGAAAACATCCATCGGTTTCTTACTAAACTTCAACTATATCCGACGACCCTGGTTACGTATCTCCTTTGGTGACCGTACAATTAAGTTTTCTCCGTTGCTAAAAATAGCTAACGCAGTAGAGTCATGCGAATAGTTAGAAGCACTAGAACTAGATCGATAGAAAGCTCTAGTCGCGTGTATAGCCTCGTAAACTTTTATTGCAAACATAAGGAGGGGACTGCTCACGTCGACACACTGTTCTGAAGTTCACAACACTGTTAGTTATTCATGCATATGTTTATGGGAATATGAGAAAAAGTTTATATTATTGTTCAATCCTTGATGAATTTAGCAGCTTTGTATATCGTCCGGACAAATTCCTATTGCTGAAATTGGCAACAAATAAAAGCTTACGGATCTTTGGAGTCATTTCATAGAGAGCTAACCATATCCGAGCTTTGAAACAGACGTACTACTCTTCAAGTTTTATAACTGTGCAGCTAACTTATACTCACCTAAAAAAAAATTTGTTCATAAAGTTGGCTCGCTAGTAAAGAAGTCGTTTTCACGCCAACCACTTAGTATGAACTTCATTAAAACAGACATAAAAAAAAGAAAACGTAACAACCTGAACGATTTCTTTATTACAGTATCACAGTTATCGCGCTTTGGCGTACAAAGCTATTACCGTACGGTTCGCAGCGAATAAAACAATAACAGTGCATTATTATCCAATCGATAGTGACCTATACAGACTCACGAAGACACGACAGCGAAGTAATAATGTTATCAAGACTGGAAACATTGTTGCCAATGCAATATTTTGAGTTGGAGAAATTGTTCTTTTCCTATAGGGAACACAGATTAAGAGTCCACCAGTTTTAGCAGACGAGACCTGAAGACCAATTCTCGTAATTTTAAACGTTCAAAATCTAGTCGCAGTCTCTTCTCGGCGACAAACAAATGTCAAAAACTTGTCAAAATGTAGGGAAATTAGAGGCATTTTTGACAGATTGAGACTGAGATCAGACCGTGAACGTTTTTAAAATTTCGAGAATTGCCCCTCTCGAGTGGAGACCGCGTATCGGAAAGCGTAGCGTGGGACGCCCCCAGCTAAATGGACCGACGATCTTCAGAAAGTGGCTGGGACAGACAAGATGCGGAAGGCGGAAGACAGGGTGATGTTGCGCAGCCTGGGTGAGACCTATGTCCAGCAGTGGACTACGTTAGGCTGAGTGGTAGGTATAAATACAATACAAAACAGTAGCTGAGTTATAATTATTATTATTGCTATCGTTAAAACTTTAGTATCTCCACATAAAACCACAGTTAAATCAAAGAGTTTCTAAATATAATTGGCATTGTTGTAACTAAAGCTGTATATTGTTATACAGGTTGGCAGGGACATCGACGCGCAAACTATAACCATGAATTCAGCACATGACATGATAATGGAATGGATAATTAATGTGGTATGCTGGAAGAGATTTCTTTAGAAAGCATTACCTTTATACCTATTTTTCTGTTCCTTTTTTGTTAATATATGTGTACATCAACCAAAGGATTCTAGACTAGCGTAGATTCGTTGGTTATCAAATAAAAAAATTGGTATTTCATAGAAAAGTGCAATACCTACACGGTCAAAATATATGGAAGAGCTATTTTTTTTTATAACCGACAAAAAAAAATACGCTGGGTCTTCTGAATCATTACAGAATCCATGGTAACAGGTTGTGCGTCTATGTCGCTGCCACCCTGTATTGAGTTGGAGAAATTGTGCTTTATAGGATCCACAGATTAAGAGTTGGCACCAGATTATAGCAGGTGTAATTATACTATAGAAAAAAGTAGCTAAGTTAAGTATTGCTGTCGTAAAAACATTAGTACCCCCCAGACATAAAACAGCAGTTAAAACGAAGAGTTTCTATATATAATTGGCCTTTTTGTAACTATTAAAGCTGTATATTGTTCTCGTATATAGACAATAAGGAAAATGTTACGAAAATAATATCCAACGTCTTCAATTCTCACATATATCCATTTGTGGAACTGACGTGAGGCTAGCTTAGGAATCCGATAGATCAAGGTAGTGCACAATGTGAGAGAGCCGATTCATGGAACACGGGGAGCTGAAGATAAAAATGATTCCATTAATTTAGATGTGAATTTAAATCTCTGGTGACTGACACTGATTCCTATGACAACATGCTGTCATTAGTGGTGACAGATCAGATAACCATAGGAATATGGGAGTAGACAAATGTGGAACATCAACGAGACTGTCGGAACTAATCAATGCGTTCCAATTCCAAAAGGCGTTGCCAATGTGGCATATCTCCGCGTATTGTTCCCAGAAAATCAGAACGAACTGTGAAAATTAGAACATCTGCCAATGTTTGGTGTCAAATGAATAGAAAGCCACATTATCTTCACTTTATTGATACGTTCGGCGAAATAAATTGAGATCAGCAGCTTAATGTATACTTTGAACCAGCAAAGAGGTCGTGCATTGTAAAAAACGATGAGTCACCGAAAGTTGCTTAATTGCCAAAATCTAACGGAAACATAACGCGACATAACTCTTATTGCTATTTAAATAGAGTTTAAATACAACTTTTTTCTAATAGCTTATGGTAGTCTGCTGGCCAAAATTAGCCTTAGCAAACGAGTGCAAGTAGTATGAGCGCACCAAATATAGAATAGGATATTGCACCATACATACCGTTACACGATCTCGAATGCCCGCTTTTGTGGAGGGGTACAGGCAACTTGATTCAAAGTTGTTCGAGTTTGGTACATGAGCCGTTAGCATGTCATCACCACATACAAGACTGAACTACGCAAATCGATATGTTGTGGCCTATTAGATCATGCAATCTAAGGTTTCCGCGTGTGTACTATGAATGAGGAAGAGTTCAACAGTTTTTACGCACAATAAAACCAGTTGTTTCTGCAAGATGGCTGGTAAGTCAAAGAGCATTATGACAGAAATTTTATGCAAAACGCTCCAATTATAAAATAAGTTTTGTACTGAATTATAAATCCCTGTATTAACACTCGACACTGGTAAAGGACTTGATAATGAAGAAGGGGAGGTAACGATAGTAACATCTTCAGCATTGGCAATTTCCTGAAGAAAAAAATAGAAGTTAGTTATAGAAGTAACTTCGTTATTTTTGTTAACAAATCTAGGGGCTGAAAAAAATATACTTGAGAGAAATCCTCTGTTTTGACGGTTTCTTGAATTGGTGACCTCACTATTGTAAGGTATTTTAAAACATGAGGGATGCCCAATTAATGCATCTGTCTGGTACCGTACGCACTTTGCCTATCTATAAGAAGTTGACTACTGAAATTACGGCTAATAGAAATGTATGGAACTATGGAAGATCTGCGCCGACCCCAAATAAACTTGGAAAAGGGCAAGAGGACTATCAGAAGGCCAATTCTCATAATTTAAAACGTTAAATATCTAGTCGCAGTCTTATCTCGGCGATCAACAAATGTCAAAATATAGGGAAATTAGAGGTATTGTTGACAGATTGAGACTGTGATCAGACTGTGAACGTTCTTAAAATAACGAGAATTGCCCCCGAGGTCAACAACAAAACTAAAACAAAGGAGATAATAGGTCTTCATAGCCAAATTATTCTTTCAAACAATGCTTCCATTAACCTTCAGTAATTGAAGCGCGCACCCAATCAATCAGTGTTGGCTATTGTAAGAGATAATTATCAGTTTTACAAGGTATTGTGTCTAGAACTTTCTACTTCACTGGACAATGATAGAGTGTGACCGATGGCAGTTGTGTGAACTTTGTTTTCTTCAAAGTTTGCTTTTGAAGCTCTTGTGGCTCCAAAACTAACCCCGGACTTGGTATGTCTAAAAAAATTGTTGGTAGTGTTACTCCTAGAACTGTTCTCTTTGGTTTCTTCTTTTGCTTGAATAGGAAAATTACACAAGAATTTGGCATTTGAAAACTTTCTTTCTAACAGAGCGTTTCAAAATGTTGTGCCGTTGTTACTTTTAATGCACTGTCATTTATTCAATCTTATCTAAACAACGCATCAATGTCCAAACAAAACAGTAATAAATATTCAAAAGTCAACATTTCTCGTCTATCTAATGACTGAATGTCGTCAAATATCATATTTCTTCTATGATCTTTTAAATGTCATTTCGATAACATTCATCAGTGACATTGAAAAATCTAGCAAACAAAAGCGCCGCTATTTCAATAAAGCTACGTTTGGCCATTCACCATGCACTTGGATTGAGGTACTGCTTGCTGATTGTGACCATAAACTCAACGATTACTCGTCGCATCGTAAACATACGGTGTACATTACTGTGCCAACGGCCAAGTCCACAAATTGCGAGCCACGTAAAACCTGACTAGGAAACCGGCTCAAAGTTGTAAAGTGACATAGTGCACGAGCTGTCTTATAAAGTGTGAAAATATACTCCCCAGGCACATTTGGCAACGTGACCCCAGAGTTGGTAGCGAGCCAACTCTACCAAATGAAATGCTATCAAAACAGTCGCCTCGTGAAGCTTCACTATGAGTCTATGACGTATCTTAGAGGAGGGTCTCGGAAGTTTAAGGTCAGTGTGCTTGGCACGAGCCGAATATGAAGTAAGACGTTTTATAACTTTTTCAATTAATTTTATACTAAGTAAAATTCGCAGCACGTGTCGTTCTGTAGTATCTGCCAACCCCCATTAAGAAACAGGCGTGAGCCTTAAAGCTACATTGAAATGATTTACAACGAATGCAAAAGAGTATACAGCGCCACCTAACAACCTCCCCAGAATTAAAAATATCCCCAAAAACATTTGAAAACAGCCATCATCGTTGTTTTGTGACAGTGTCAAGCACCAATCTGTCATTGTTCCGAACCACTGTATCTCTTCAAACAAGTTGTCCACTCTAGCCGATCGCATGTCAGTTTTATGCATCGCAAATGGTTTGGCGACATCAATACACAAGCGGGCCACATACAAAGCTATCAGGAGTACGACAGACCACGGGACGCCTATTGTGAGGCCATTGTGGCTATTTGGCTATTGTGATTCTGCACACGTGTTACTAATAATAATGCGTACGTGTGGTTGCTCATGAAACATGATTATTAGTTGTTCGTCGATGTCGGTCTCGTGACCATAAATCTTTACAAATTAGTGTACCTACTGGTGTGGAAATAATTTCAAGGATCTTTATTCCAATGATTGTTGTCTGGTACTCAACAGTTTTATCTTCTGAACACGCATTTCCTTAGTCCCTTTAGCATGATTTCCAATGCACACGTACTTTTCTCATAACTACTCAGTAATGTATGATTAACCGTCTTCTTCTTCTTAGCGTGTCGATAGCAATCTAAATGTGCTCGGCCCAGAATTCGGCTACTTGTGTGGCGCCATCACTAGCGTTCATCAGTTCCTGTAACGTGCAGCTGACAGGACACGCAGGGCACGATATTAAGTGTCCCATTGTTTGTGGAACTGCACCACATTTACACTCCAAGGCGGAGTCGTCTATAAATCTCCACCTGAACAGATTTTCCTTGCTTCGGCCAACCTGGGTCCGGAGTCGGCCAACCAGGGTCCGTCATTGTGGTAGCTATCTGCAAGAATACATTTAGAATAGACATACTCCTCACCACACTTCAACACCTCTAATAAGCATTGCATTCCTGAAGCCTACATTCACTGAACAGTGTAATTGGGTAGCATAGATCTAAAGCGCGGCCGCACCAAATGTAGCATTGGAGTCAAGTTGCAGTGTGACATCTCGTAAACAATTTCATACCTACACCAGTACCTCTGCTGCATGGAAAACGTAGTCACGTATTATTGCAGACGTGGCCTATAGAATGCTAGACAACATTTCGTGGGCTGGCTTCTTGGATTCTCCATGAAAAACCACGATATTGTACAGAATAACACCATAAATTCTAGTCTAATTTGGTATCAAACTGACACACGAACATCGTTTTACTTGTAGGAAACAGCAGAGATGATTCATTACAGGATTTCCCACAACGGTGGGTGGTTTTGTTGCGGTCGATAATGCGTGACGTTAAGCACCCACATAAATAAAACGGCAAAACAAAGGATTAACATTAACATGCCTACTTTTTGTAATGTTATTTTTATCAGACTGCTCGTTGTGGTATGAAGTAGATAGTAGGATTAGTAGACCTATTTATGCTAATTGGCTGAAATACTTGGCTTTTCAGTTTTTATACTATTAGGTACTTAATGCATTTTTGTTCAACCCATGACAGGCAAAAGTAAGTCATCTACATAATCTGTATAAAGGACTGGTGTAAAGTTTCTGTAGCAAATAAGAACAAGGTACGTTAAGTAAATATAAAGAAGTTAAATGTAACAGAAACACAAAACTAACTAACTCATCAACGAATAGCTCATCGTACTAATGTAGCTAATGGATTAACAGAATCGTTGCAGTGGACAGATGACGGACACTCGGTAGATAACGTCCATCCGATATCCGGACGCCGTCCGGCGAGTATCCGGCGCCGGGCACCGGACGGTACAGTAGAACTTTATACAGCGGATACCAAGTTTTGGCAACTTTATTCTCAGTAGATTAGTTTTGAAATAATAGTTAATGGTTGGTAGACTGTAAGCTGAAGAACAATAAAAATAGTTAGCTTTTATAATCAAAATAACTCTCAGTATACATACACAATGGGAATCGATAACCCTGCAGAAACCTATGAATTTTCACCCAGCAGTCTAAATGGGTATCCTATTTACCTCAACTAAGCCGACCGTGGAAACATAATGTAGTCCCAACAAACTTTAACAATATGTAGAGTACATAAAACCGTGGGTTGGCGGAGCGTGTGCAAAATTAAACGGACAACACGGCGAATATTCATAGAAACAGGCCAACGGGACCCGCGTAAAAATTCAAAGTCATTTTTACATTTCGTTTTTCCTCGTATAATTCTGACATTTAGCATACGTACCACACCAAATGAATAATATAATACCCTTCTCTTCAATATACTTATTTTGGGAGTAAAAGCATTTTTGCATTCATCTTCTACAGACCCTCCTCTTTCCGCTCTGAAAGAGTTTATTTTTTAGCTTAAGTCTCGAAACCATCCGCTGCGGCGATGTAACAAATTGATTTTATTTCCACGTCTTACTAGAGTAGCCAGATGGCTGCATTGCAGATTCAATTGAATTTAACCGAAACTAAATCAATCAGACACTTTTGATCCTTCCTATCCTTGGAATTGGAGATTCCTTTTTTTCCTTGGAATTTAGATTGTTTTCTTTTTGGTAAATATTATCAGGCTTGGAGCCCCGCAAGGCCACCTATTGCATAGTTAATAGAATCTTAAGGCCCATCTCCATGTCCAAATACTGTAGAACCCAGCAACCAGACTCCGTCGATGCGGACCCTCTAAGGAAATCGCAACGCACTGCCTCTCCAGCAATCTAATTATAAATCAATTGTCTTGTTAGGAGCCGCCAATCCGGCGGTGCCTAAGAGCTCAATTTGTTACTATGTACGCCCAACTGTTCGCTCTAACCTAGTTTTGCTCGCGAGGAAGTTTCCAATCAAATTTTAATGTGTAGTCAAGGCGATCTAATTGAATTACCTGACCAGATTCTGTGTCGCGTCTGGACAACAAACCGTCTAATTGAAACCAAGACATGAGAACTGGCAAATACCGCCTTCATAATGCTAATTAGGGTAGGTATAGTATTTCTGAAGGTTTGCAACATCACTTGCATCTCTCGGATTCAGTTAATTGTTGGTTTGGTGGTTGTGTTGGTGGTTGGTGTGGTGATATTGGTGTGGTGATATTGGTGTTGCTGCTTACATGACACAATTTTTTTGTACTGGGTTACTTGACGGAGATGTTTCTTATCAGACTGCCGCTGAGAAGGAACAGCGAAACAAACAATAAGACATTTCGCATAAAAGCCGGTCTATCCCGTAAAAATCTTACCGTGACTACTTCGGGGTAGTGAGCTTGAAATAAGCTACCATTCCACCTGACGCAAAGGATTGATACTTCAAGCTCACCTCACCAAGTTTTCTCGGTGAAAATTTAGCAGAATAGGTCGGCAGATTTGTTTTAGTAGAACATTCCTGGGTAATATCTGAAATGGTAATTTGAGAGCAAAATCAAATAATTTAGATATATTTCAGAGCTGGTGCAAAACATAATCGACTTAATTTGACGCTAATAACTTGAGTAACGTGTAATGGCAACATCAAAAGGATTAATTTAAGTTCGAAAAGCGATTTCATTACTCGGACAATTTATTTTATAAATATTTGGTAACATAAAGTACCTACTTTCAGGAAGCCATATTGAAATTAAGGCAGATAGGATATTGAAATATAACTCTTAATTTGAAAAAAGGACCACACGAAATAAGGCGAGAGGCTCTCAATTGAGACAGCATATACTGTAAATCTGTAGGAAACCCTTTCAGTGAGTTCGTGACCATATTATGTTTGTTTAGGATGTATTTACGAATGGGTATTAAATCACCGTTTATAATGCTAAGTTGCTTATTTGTAACTTAATTTTGTATCCATTTTTCACTTAATTAAAAACCAGTAAACATCAGATCACAATGTTTATGACACAAAAGTTTGTTGTTTCTTTCATCGAGATCATTATTATTCAGTACAACGGCCCGCTAATTCCGGCCGTGAAAAGAAAACTCCGAGGGTCTAATTGAGAAATGCTGCTAATATTTTACAAAGAACCGCGAAAATTAATCGTTCTCCGCCTTTTAAATGGCTACGCGCATGCGTAGTTATATTATAATAATAAAACAGAATTTTGAGAAAAATATGGGCACCTAGCTTTGTTAATTCATCTGGAGATTTATGTTTCCACTTCAAGTGGTATGGTACTCGTAGTACTAATAATTTTCCTTTCAACCAAGATTTTAAAACATCCAGTTCAACCCATCCTTTCAAATTCAATTATATCCCATGTTTGGGCGCCATTAAATACATTATAAGAGTTGGCGCCCATCGTGGGACTGAAAAGCTCAATTTTATTTCAACCACAATACAGTTAAGTTTGGGTGAATAAAGCTTATGCTTATGGTTTGATCACGTGTGCAAGCCGCAAAGCCAATTAATATATATTATTTGGATTATGGTATCGACAAAGTTAATTTAATAATAATAAACGTAGTCTACCTCACGTTGTTTGCATCGTACGGTAGATACGGCAGACAGAAGCAAAAACTATTTTTATTTCTACTACGGCCTATTTAGCCGATACTATGGTCGAACACACGTGGTACTGGTATAGTACCGGTGAATGGAGCACGTGGGGTAGGGTAGGCGCGGCCGCTCGATACAGCGGAGGCTGCGCGCTAAGCTGCGGCCCGGCATTGCCTCTCCACGACCACTGTAAACTGACCCACCCTTCCTCGCATGGACGCAAGAAGACAGATTTTAAGGCACGCTCGCATTAAACTAAACGTTTTTATATTATTGAAATATGTTCACAAAAAGGCTTTTGCCACTCACGTAGTGTACAACTAAAAATCCGGGACAGTTAAAATATGTATGTTATAACTTATAATCTATCTAGCTAGCTATAGTCCCAGGATGATACTGAACAGTAATACAATAGGTAGTAATTTTCATTATAGATTTTTTTTTTAATTATTTGGTATAACCCATACGATGGAAATCCTAGACAAATTCCCGAAAACAGCGCGGCGTAAAACGGGCAAAAATTAAATCACCATCCTAACACGGTCCACAAAACCGTTTTAGTAACACAATGAATGTTACACAGCAAGAGCTCTCATTGGCTGGTTGAGTAATTAGATATGGATGTGTAGGTTCGGAGCGTTTAATTGACGTGCCCTTATTAAACTGTGAATTCAAATGGGCCCATTGTCGAAATATCTTCTCTAGGAGATAGAAAGTACTTATAGTTAGGGTCTTTTGTTCCTTTATAATGGAAAATTTTGGACTGTTACAACAATGTTTGATCAACTGAAACCTGTAATTTGATGAGCACGCTAAGTTATCTAAACTACTTATATTAAAGACAAAAAAAAAATGATTTTTTTGTATGCTTGTTTGTTACTCTTTCACACTATAGCAGCCAACGGATTTGGATGAGAGGCACATGGGTAGACCATGGTCTGGATAGGACAAGATACTTTTTATCCCGATATTCCCACGGGCTCGAGACTTATGCGGGTGAAACCGCAGGGCACAGCTAGTTGTGATTTAACGTTCTTTTATATTTAAGAAAACAAACTCTCTTTAACAAAACAACAACCTTGTTCGCTAATCTAGTGGCCATTTCGCCAATTGAGTAGTTTAAAAACGAATATCACCCATTTATATTGCAAAAACAAATTTATCTCAATTCGAAAATAATATGATAAATGTTCCAAAAGTCATCCGAAAATAAAACAAACTGTCACTTATTTAAAGCATAACTATGATTACTGTACACCCACACAAAATAGAATGCCATCCATCTTCATTTAATGTGACATGAGATTAAAACGAAATGCTTGTTTATGCAAATTGATAATTTCTTATTAATTAATCATAATACTTATATATTATGTGAAAGAAAGTCTTTAAACTTGAGACAAAGTCAAAAGTCTAATTTTAACATTCTTTTTTTTTTTAACGCTGTATACTAGAATTACTGCTAGTAACGGAAAGCCCTCCGCACCTATAGCCCAAAAGCTTATGAATGAATTCAATTCCCTATATCGATGATTACCTCATCATCTGAACGTTCAAGGACAGTTACGACAAACAGCTGCTTATCCGTAGCCCTTTCATCTGGCGAGCCAGTACTCAAGGACCAAGAGAGGCACTCTCCCCATGACAAGTCGAGCTTGGAGCCATCCAATAAACCAACTTGTTTATTGCCAAGTCGATAGCAACGGCGCGGGAGATAGGCGCAGAGCGACGGGATGGAAGGACCAGATAAAACAATTTCGGCCTTGTGTTTTGTATAAATGTTGGTCTTTTATCATTACCGTATTCATGAGTATGAGGCCTTAGTATTATGTTGAGGGAAAGAGAAAAGGAATATAAATGCTAACATATCCGAGCTCGTGTCAGAGAAGAGATATTTTTATTCTTAACAGTTCCTGAAGTAAAGTTCTGATTTGCTCATAAGCCTCCATGATAATTTCCAATATTGATAAGTTTGAATAATTAATTGCTGTCCGAGATCATAAATGTTCAGACAGAGACAGCATATAACTATTATACATTTCGGGAAATTAAGTCTACTCGGTTGCTATTTGTGAGTACAGCGCAGCGATAGAAGTACAGCAACTTTTATTGACTAGTAAAGTCAAGGACATTGTTGAAACTAATTTTATTTGACTAGGGGCTGTTCATTTATTACGTAAGACGATTTGAGGGGGAGGGGGTCCGTTTTTCTAACATGGGCGTGTGAGGGGTCTAGATTATTCTTACGTAAGATCACAAAAGTAAGCAAAAATTATGTTTTATTTGCTACTTTTTCTTTGCAATTTTGGTAGATCTTAGGTAATATTCAAAAGGGGGAGGGCTCCATTCAAGCCTTATTTTATCATAAGTAGGGGGGAGGTCAGAAATTAGTGGAAATTGTCTTACGTAATAAATGAACAGCCCCCTACCACCTTAAATTGTACCTACGTAAATACAAATCACAACTGTCATACTTTGACATTTGTATGAAATGGCACACGCAAAAAGACACTACTCCAATTTGGTAAAAAAATAATGTCCCTGACCTGACAGTATAGACACTAGCACATCAAGCTACCCGATACTGTCAAATTTTCCCTATCAACTTTGAACCTTATACTTTAGCAATAAAGTTGAAAATCTATTAAAGAAATTTGACAGATTGTAGTAGCTTGATGTACTGGAGTATGTACTGTCAGGTCAGGGACATTATTTTTTTACCAATGGCAATGTTTATTCTGAAGTGTCATCGGAAAAAGCTCGTTCGCTCCGAGCTTGCTTTTTGAACCGCATCAAGTACCATCGACCTTTAACTAATGCGTCAAACTACAAAAAGGCTACAACAACGTGTTTGTCCGTCAGACACTACGGTAACTTTATACATAGAACATTGATTGTTTGCGAACGACCGCTTAGACAATCTTTATGATTGTTTACACTGTATTTGTATACTGGTAACACTGGTCAGTTTTAGAAGAACAAATAATATGCTTGGAATTAGTTAGTGGTTGTGGCTACTTTAGGATTTGTGTGTTGATGCATCTTTCAAACAAGTTTTTAATGAGTATTGAGAGTTATGTTTGTATTATTTGTATTACTAGCAGCGCCCTGCGGTTTCACCCGCGAAAGTTTTGATCCCGTGGGAATATCGGGATGAAAATGATCCAATGTGTTAATCCTGGTTATAAACTATCTGTTTGCCAAATTTCATCAAAATACGTTCGGTAGTTTTTGCGTGAAAGAGTAACAAATATCCATCCATCCATCCTCACAAACTTTCGCGTTTATATTATTAGTAGGATATCCTGGATGAGGGTGGCACGAGAGTGTGGCGCTGGGGATTGGTAAAAAAAAAGAGAGGTCTGTGCCCAACAGTGGGTTAAGTCGCCTGTGGAAGATGATAATGATGAGATTATTATTCTTGTTTTATAACACTGCTGTCTCATTAGCGGGGATCAAGAGATTAAAAAAATATCATTTACTCTTTTATTTTCGGGGTCATCAGTATCACACTCATCTCATAATTTAGGTTACATCCCCAAGATTGTTCATAGTACTGCAGAAACCAACATTAAGTACCTACACAGTTTCACGATACACCCCTCAGCCGTTACATCCTTTATTATTTTAGATTGAGCTCCTATCCGGCTCGAAGGACCAAACTCTAATAAATAAAAAGAAAAATGAAGACATTCGACCTCCATTATATTTATGATCGTGATTTAGAAGCAATAAGTGAAAATATCTTTCAGGAATATCCCTCGGGTTTTCGAATATTTTTCCTTACCACTCGAATTTAATATTCAGAAGAATTCCTCTCTTGAAATCCATAATAATAAGTCATTCGAAGTAGAATGTTGCACGTCTGCCGTCCTCTATGGAAATTAAAGAAAAAAAAAACAAATGACAAAAGAGCATTTTGTAAGTACTATAAGAGGAAAAAATAGAAGCTTTTCAGCCCATTCAGCAAATTAACATAATACGTTAATCAAATCTAGCAAGGGATTTTAAATCTTATTTAAATACTTGTTCGAATTAAATCGTTCACAGCTTTATTACATGGTTTAACCATAGATATTTTTTTACATTTCTATGGGTTTAACCAACTCTTGCCAATATAGAAAATTATATTTACATACGAATGCAAGGGATTCCCGTCGTCAAATTCGATTTAACATAATACCGTTATCCAGCTTTCTATCAAAATTTCTTGACACAGTCACGTTCTATGAAATACAAGCTGACTCACCGAAGACGGACAATCGAATACGGCGCCAAAGAAAGCAATTATGACAAAAAGCTCCTATTGTACAAAAATTGAACGCTTTTTTTTTAAACGTTCTGATGTCTTTTATTATTAGCATAATGCCGTTGCCGTCGTCTTTATAAACCAATATCTATGAAAGACGTTCGAATTTTGAACAGTGCGAGGAAATATTAATTTCCAGCCAGTGTTTTATTGGAATATTACGGCTAGTACCTACCTAGAGTATGACTCGTTATTATTTTACCTTTGCAGGGATGAATCAGCGAAATACGAGCGAGTGCACTATGCTTAATAATCCTAATGTCTGGAAGTGCTAGTCCAATTTGAAAACTTCTTTTTTGGATTAAATAGCCCAATTCTTGAGGAAGGCTTTAGGCTATTTCAAATTATGCTAGGATTCCTATGAGCCGAGCAAATAGAAAAAAAGTTAAAAAGCACCACCTTTGGCACCTGCTAATCCTGCTATATCTAATCTCTTCACCATCCTTGGTTGACTGGTAGACAATGCCTAAGGTTTTAAAAGTGCGAAAAGTTTAAATATATAAATAAAGAACACTAAGCGAAAACGAAGTACGGGGGAATAAGAAATGTCACGCGGGCGAAGACGCAGCCAGAAGCTAGTAACATAATAGAAATATCGGCTTATGTCGGAGGCGAATTAAAAAAAAAAGCGATAAGTATCAGATCAGCAGATGCCTCAAGTCAAGAATACATTGAATGTTAAATAAAAAAATTAGTATTCCACTCAAAGGAACGTGGAATTCTAATTTCAAAATAGATTATTTATGGCTTCGATCCTGGCTGGAACCTTCCGAGGTTCGATATTTGAACTTGATCCGTCATCAAAACAACCTGATATGGAAGTATGTCCAAATCGTGACATTAGGGATATTCGAATCACGTAACTCGATTTATTGAGGACGCGGGCGGAGCGAGACCAAAACAATCGAATGGAACACCATTAAGGAAGATGACCGGCTGGCGTTACTTAAATACAAATAAAAACAAGCCAAGTATAAAACAACAAAATAATTACAGGAGATGATATCAGTTTGAGACATTATGGTTCATGCAGGTAAGGAATTCACATGCAAAGGTTCGTTGAGTCGCATTAGAGATAAAATAATATCGAAGTACCTGCTTGTTTGTAAGTTACTGCAATTTTTTTGCCAGTTTTTTATAAAATTTGGGTGGTTAAGCAGAATCAACCATGTTCCCACAGCTGGGACTCAGGCCTCCTCTCGGTAAGAGGGAGTGGGCCCAGTGCGTGTTGGTGGATGTCACACGTCTTCGAATTTTTGGTTCTAGGACATGCCGGTTTCCTCACGATATTTTCCTTCACCGTTTTGAGAACAGTGGTGATGAAAAGCAAAATAAATCTATTTAGCACATATAAAAAGACACACAATTACACAAAGTAAAGCACCTGTCTGGGTTCGAACCCACGACCTACAACTCATAAGTGTTAAAACTAAATATGTGGGATGTTGGACTTATTCAAAATATTTTGGCATATCCTAAATCAGAAAGGATTATTCGCATAATTTGTGGCTTACTTCAGAAGTCTACTTTACATATTTTTCAGAATTCTACTTTCATAGTATGTATGTATAGTGGTGGTGGTATAGTAGTGTAGGAAGATATAGTATAATTTTATAGTTGTGTGTAAATAGAGTATAAGGTACAATGGGGTTGACGTATCCGTGTGGATAAAAACCCCTTATTAATAAAGAATAAAAAAATAAATAAAAAAAAACTCGTAAGTCGGGGCGGCTACCACTGCTCTGGTTTGGTGGATGTCTTATTAATCAAGTAAATCACACTAATATTAAAAAGGCGAAAGTTTGTGAGTATGCGTGTGTGTGTGTGTTTATATGTTTGTTATTTCTTCACGCTCAAACGGCTGGACCAATTTTGATAAAATTTTGTATGGAGGTAGCTGACACCCTGTATTGACATATAGGCTACTTTTTATCCCGATAAGCCCACGGGATCAAAACTTATGCGGGTGAAACCGCGGGGCGCAGCTAGTAGCAAATAAATTAAATATCAAACCGGAAACATTTTGAATGCATGGAATGCCATAAATTTTAACACGCCCAACTTATAACGAGAGTCCCTTGAGTCACACAATGACTCACGGATCAAAAACAAAAGCATATGACATACCCACAGCCTTTCGCAAACGAAAAAGCTGTTTTAATTATTGCTTGAAGGATCGCAAAAAAAAAATTACAACCAGCAGATGTCAACAAAATATAAGTTACTAACTTCTGGCCGCTACTTCGTCCGCGTGAAATTTCTTCCCGACCCACCCCGTCGCATCGCATCGCCTGGCCGTGCTATCACATCAAAGGCTATCACTTCGTTTTCGCTTACCGTTCTCTCTGACTTTTTTTCTTTTTAATCGGCTCCTAAGCGTCATAGCGTGATGATAAATAGCCTATAGTTTCCTCAATAATTGGCCTATCAAATATCAAAAGCAAAGAGTTTTTTTCAAATCCGACTGCTAGTTCCTCTGGAACTTTATTTTACAGTTTTTTTCAAATACGATTAGCGCTTTAGCGCTTTCAACAAAAAAAAACCTTTAGCTTTATTATTAGTACCTAATAGGTTATAATAATAAATAACACAACATTATAATAATAAATAACACAACAGCGACTTTAAGAGACTGCGAAACCTATTCGCTGTGAAAATTTTTGAAAAAGAAAACAAATTCGATTCCGTCTGCCATTTTACTAAACGAATTAGACGTCTACGGCTTGTCTACGGCAGACGCTGTCGATAAAACGTGGCACACATGAAAACTGAGTTAAGCCAATTACATAAATCAATCTGCCTACCTAGCCTTTTCCCAACTCTGTTGGGGTCGGCTTCCAGTCTAACCGGATGCAGCTGAATACCAGTATTTTACATGGAGCTACTGCCTATCTGACCTCCACGACCCAGTACTTAATTGGGTAACACGATACTCCTTGGTAAGACTGGTTGCCAAACTTTTGGGCTTCTGACTACCCGTAACGACTGTCAAAAGATCTATGAATGGCAGCCGGGACCAACGGCTTAACGTGCTTTTCCGAGGCTCGGAAGGGTCTCAATATATAATGGACGGTCACCCATCCACGGACCAACCGCGGCAAACATAGCTTAACCTGATCGATCGACCCGTGCGGCTGTTATCACTCCACGTGCCCCACCGACATAAACAAATAAAAAAACAATGACCTACCCCATGAAAACAATAAAAAAATCCCATAGTTACCTACCATAATTTTTGATAACGGGAAAACCCTACAGTAATTCTCGAGTACAGTCGTATATTCATGTAACCCTACGACTTCCGAGGTTGGGTCCAATGGGCCTTTGTCCCAGCTAGCCTTTTGCAAGCCTCGCCTAATGAACCACTAGAGATAACAAATTCGCAGCCACCGGGACGGACTGAATGGTGCCGGCCGAACGAAACATCAACGCGTAAATCGTCACTTACTGTCTATAGTATAGATGAAGCAGTTGAAATAACTACTACAGATAACGTTAACTGAGGGATACTAAAAATAAAAGGGGTTATATGAGGGATATTAAATGATTAAATAAGTAAAAAGGGATCCATATATTAAAATATTTACATAATTTAAAAGCTAACAGTCTTAAAATATGTAAAATGTACAAGCAAGTAAGTATATAAAAAAGGACAGAATCATAGGGCATGAAAAAACTCGTCCGCATCGTTGTCAACAGGTAAAGTGCCCAAAACGCTGTACCTAGTAGCATTGCCTTGCCACGGTGCGGTGTATGGCAAATATGGCAATGCTGATTCTTTCACCAAAAAATAGACCAGCCCTCTGGTCACGTGAAAAGTCGACCAACCGCTTGGCAATGTCTCGAAAAAATTAAGTGGACACTCGGACCCCATGGCCCTAGTAGGTATTTTAACACCCAAAATATAAGTTCCAATAAGATTGGAATATTTGCGCCGTTTGAGGTTTTCCGCACCTACAGCAGCCGCCCCAGCACAGATCCCTACATTGGGTCTCCTAATAAAATTATATTTTAATGGCTGTGTGCATTCAAATGGATAAACTGACACTTGTCCGTTGAATACAGCATTTAAATATCAGATTATTTTTGCAAAATAAGCCATTTATTTCGCTTATATTTCATCAATAAACCAAATCCCTCGACTGCCAATACATTTTACTATTAAACGTAATTGGTTGAAGCGTCGTTTTAAATAGCACGTAAACCCAATCTCCCGTATAAAAAGACCCATTTTAAAGAATTAATTTCAGTAATGGCCGCCGAACCGTGATTGAAAATGTAATACAGCCGTAAAATAAAGCAATAAGATTTATTAAACGCTTTAATATACATAAGTAATCTATAGGTACTTAGAATTAAATAAAAAGTATATGAGGTGAGTAAATCTTTCATGTTTACTTCGAAAAAAGCAAAATCTATCAATATATTGAGTTGGGCCCAAAAGACCAATACGCAAGGACTGACAGGTTGAAGCCCTTAGTCAAGCATAAATTGCGAACAAAAGAATTCGAGATTCAAATAAAATTTGAGCGACACGTGAGGGATTTCCGCGGTTTTATTGATTTAATAATAACCCGCTGGAAGCCGGGCATTCACTTTATTTTTCAAAGAATTCCCGGGATATAAGTGGAGTTATAATTGCCTATTAATCGCTTTCAGTGTAGCTTTTAGTTCATTTGATTATATCAATTAATTGCGATAAGATAACATAACGCAGCATTGCGCCTGTATGCCCCGAAAGGATAATCAGAGGTGTACCCATAGTACACAGACACACCCACATTTCGGCAGTTATATAATTTAAGTCCCATGTCCATCAAACAGGCACAAATCCAGACTCCGGGCTGCTACTGAGAAATTCTACATAGAAAAACCTAATAACACTTTGCCTGACACGGGAATCGCACCCAAGGACCTCACGCTCAGCAGTAGCGCTTGCGACCACTAGACAAACGAGCCGGAGTTTCATTAATTGTGATTTTGTTGTTGATATTGGAACCACACCTGCAGTTAGAGTCGATCGATACGACGTAGTGATTATTTTAATCGCACATGGTATACAATCTGATTTAGTATAATCGATTTTTCCCTGAGGCTCAATTTATTGCACAAGCAAAGCGGTCAAAAGAAAATGTTAATGCAGTGCCCATTCATCTCTTTCTAAGAGAAATACATGAAAGGCCCGGGTACTTTGACTGTCCATTATATCCCATGTAATATTTCGAAGCCAAAGGTTTATTACCCATACATAAACTAATAATAAATCATGTTTTAATAAATGTACAGCCATAAAGCATAGATTCACGATAACATTTCTTTATTACATAGCATCATGTTTCACTGAAAGCAATAATAATATAAGCTAAAGGTCGTTTAAGAATAAATAGTTCAATTGTAGTACATACTAATTCCATGCATTGTAATCATTCAGACTTCAGCGTCGTCTACCAGCCAGCATGGCCCACGCCGCGCCATAATAAGGCCAGTTACAAACAACCGGCGTTACGTCTCCTTCCTAATGTTACCAGCCGTGTTGATATTGTACTCAGAATTCCTTAGCTTTATTTACTAATAAATACAGCCTTATGTTGGCGCCGTGCACAGCAAACAAAGGGTGATCCGTGATCCCCACACATTTGTTTACTCTGCTATCGTAATTTACATGATAATTGATACGTGCGAAATACGGTATTTATTAATAAACACTAGCTGTGCCCCGCAGTATCACCCGCGATAAAAGTCTTATACTTAGTCCTTTTTTATAGATTCCCTTTACCACCCCAATTTTTACACCCTTAAGGGATAATTTCGGGGATAAAAACAATTCTATATCCTTCCCCACAACTCAAACTATCTCCATACCTTTCATCTAAATCGGTTCAGCGGTTATTGATTCCCCATACAAACTTCCCCTTTCCCCCTTCCCCTTTTCACCCCCTTAAAGAATGATTTCTGGGATAAAAACTATCCTTTCCCGAGACTCAAACTATCTCTATACAAATTTCATCTATATCGGTTCAGCAGTTTAAGCGTGAAGAGGTAATAGACAGACAGACACACTTTCGCATTTATAATATTAGTATGGATTGTCATTGTACTGCTCGTGTAATAAGTTGAGCTTAAATAAAGGTATTTCAAGCACGTCTTTGGTACTTAAATTCTTTACTTGGGTATTTTAATGTAGTCTGCTCCAACTCGTTGTTCACTTTATAATTGCATTTTACATGAAGATAGAGATCATATGGCCAATTCTCGTAATTTAAAACGTTCAAAATCTAGTCGCAGTCTCATCTCAGCGACAAACAAGTGTCAAAAGCTTGTCAAAATGTAGGGAAATTAGAGGTATTTTTTGACAGATTGAGACTGAGAAAAGACTGTGAGCGTTCTTAAAATTACGAGAATTGCCCCTCTGATATTCTTAAAAAAAAAAGAGGTTGTGTGCCTATGTGTGTGCCTAGCACACGTACCTAAGAAGTGAAAACTTATTACTGAAGTCGAGTATATGCGATTCAGCGCCGAGTATACACAATTCAGCGTCACCGACATGAGCGTGACTGTTCAGTTTCGTTAAATTCACTGTTCAGAAAATGCGCCTAAAAAGTTTTCACTGCAACAAGTCGCTAGGCTCTATTAACCTGAAAATCCTTGACGATTTCGAAACGATCAAGATTAAACTACTCATTCGTGTAACAATATTTGTCCTCCTTGTTCATACATCGCTGTTTTCAAGAAATCTTTCTCGCGATATACCAGCGAGCGACGAGTTGGCGACACGAGTACTCGGCAGTCGGGCGTGCGTGGCAGGCTTAGAGCGGTTTCGCACTACATCCGATCCGAATCCGAGAAATGCCGATGCCGGTCCGAAGTGACCATAGTCCTATTTGTATGAGGGGTTGCGCACTAGATCCGAAGTCTATCCGTCCGAATTTAGAACATTCCCAATTCGGATTGAAGTCGGATCTTTAATTCGGATTCGGATCGGATGTAGTGCGAAACCGCTCTTATTCCACGTTCGCACTGACGCAAATATATCGTGGCGGGATTTTATTTTATCGCGCACTGGATTTTCTAATCTCTGTGTTAAGCCGAACATTGAGAATCCAAAAGAGCGCATCAAAAACCCACACTCATGTTGAATTTTCAACTCTCGACGCTGAGCAGTGCATTGAAAATCCAGTGGCTGAAGAAAAATCGCCGCGAACCGCCCGTAAAAGAGTTCCATTAGGACCATCGATTAAAGAACATTAGCGGGACAGACACATGTCAATGTCATAAGGGAAAGTACAGCGTTATAATTATCTATGTGTGTGGAATGTCCTCGCTTATATGTAAGGTAATGTACATAATTGGCGGAGGAAGTGGACGATAAGACTTGTCATTGGTTTTATGTGGTAGAGTAAAAAGATAAAAAAATAAGTAAATAAAATCACGTTTAGTTTACTGAATATTTTTTTTGTATTTTTCCATCCTTGTAGCACAATAACAAAGTAAATATATTATTTTCTATTTATAAAATCTACTTACCTACATGAAAACAACATAATTATGAATCCTCCAATACCTACTTGTATCTGTCAGGCAGGACCTCAGCGGTTAGCTCACCGTCCGATCAGGACCAGGCCCGTGCCGGACGGCGCGTATGTGTTCCACGCGCGCCTCAAAGAGAGATGTCAGCATAAAGGAAGGGGCCCGCTAGAGCCGAAACCTGCCGGGGTAGCGGGATCGTCCGATAGGGTTAATGCCCCAGAACATAAAGGGCTAAGGAAGGAACACGGGTGGGTTTTAGTCAGTAAGAGTCTGACACTCCCTTCCGCTCCACCCAGAGCGGGAGGAGTCATTAGATGATACCCCATACAAAAAAAAGGGCCTCAGCGGTTAACCCGTATCATACATAGCATGACCAGCTAACAGTCCCGGAAAAGAAACCTACTTCATAACAATTTAATTTATTACTACAAATTCAGGAGCAATGGTGGCTCACTTGTACTGGCCACGACTTATGAGTCGTAGGTTCAAACCCCGACAGGCGATTTACTTTGTGTAAATTATTTCATTACCACTAATCTCAAAACGGTGAAGGAAAACATCGTGAGGAAACTGGCATGTCCTAGAACCAAAAATTCGAAGACGTGAATGACATCTATCAACCCGCACTGGGCCCACGTGTTGGATTACGGCCCATTCCCTCCCACTGAGAGGAGGCCTGTGTCCCAGCAGTGGGAACATTATAGGCTGCATAGGTACATGTAATAAATTCAATAAAACGACCTTAATTACGTGAAATCATTGGAAACATCATTATAATTATTAAAGAACACTGTAGAAAATAAATTATTTTTGAAATAGGCTAATCTACTCTTGAATTTACGTGTATTTCACGTTGACTTTCACCATCGCATCGGGTGGTTAAGTTATAGACTGCTATCGCGTAGGCGCTTATTTATGTTCGAAAACGTGTCTGTGGGATAGCAATATGTGCGTTTACCCTAAAGATAACGCTATCTCTGATAGGGTAAGTTACTGCTTGTTGGACACGATTTTCTCTTAGTTATAGCTTCCTTATGGGTAGATAGACCAATTAAGACAAAGATATCCCTAGTACCTACCTAAACCTTCTAGTTTCGAGGTTTTTAATCAGGATCCTAAGTCTGACTAAAAACTCAAAAACAAAATTTGATAGTTATGCTATATAGAAATGTGCTAACTATATGACCACACTAGCTGCGCCCCGCGGTTTCACTCGCATAAGTCTCGAGCCCGTGGGAATATCGGGATAAAAAGTATCCTAGGCCCCAATCCAGGTAACGGTTTGCCGTTTTAGCGTGAAAACGTAACAATCACTTTATAATATTAGTTTAGATAGATAGATGATCCATTTATTTGGCGCACACAAAAGACAGCACATCACACAAAAGTACAATATTAGATGATAACCAATTACCCACATGAACAAAACTTCTAAAAAACTTTTTAACAAAAAAATTAAACCTCCGAAAAAACTGAAAAGCAAAAAATAATAAACCTTTTTTATTTAACCTTAATAAATAGTAGGTACTTAAACTAATGTAAGTATACCTAAGTAATTTTGAGTTGTACATTTTGGTCAAGTAGGTCTTGAACTTTTGTATTAAACAGCTGATTTTTTTTCGTGATTTCAGAGTTCGTCCCATAGTGAAAGTTATTCAGTTCGATGGTCTAAAGCACCTCTTAAAGTTTGTCGGGTTAATTTTTTAACACCTTAAATTAAATAAGGTTGATTCTCAAAATGTTTACATTATACATATTATAAAAAGAGAACTGGTTCTTTAGTATGCTTTCGATCGGTCGAATATTTATTGTACCACTTCCAACTGCAAGCAAACTACGTATTTAATTGCCCTCGTAAAACCGTAATTCTGCGAGAATTTGTCGGTACATGTACAGGCAGACATTTTCCTGGTAAATAAGCTTATCTGTCAAATTAAATAATAAAATCCTGAATTAATTCCCGCCATTCAATCAGCCTTTTACTGGTATCGCTGTTGATTATGGGCCTTCACTTGGACTGGTGCAAAGGTTTAAGGGGTATGCGGATAGGTAGCCTGCCACTCCTCACAATTCACAGAATCTTCTCCCACCTACACCAAAACCCGATATTTCGAAATGAAACGGTAAATCTATACTTAATATACTTATAAAGTGGTATGTGAGTTTGTATGTAGGGGATAATCTCTGGAATTAATGATCCGATTCCGAAAAAATCCGAAAATTCTTTCACTACTGGGATGCTACTGTATTGCCAAGTGTCATAGGATATATTTTATGTTAATAACAAGAAATTACACGCGGACGAAGTCGCGGGCTGGACGAGAGAAGTTAGTAAATGTTATGACGTCTCATTACCGTAGTTACACAAGATAGTAATCTCTGATGAGTCTGACATAATCATTAAGTGATCAAACGGATGTCAAACTGCTACATACAAACTGTAATACATACATAGTTATCAGAAGCCAGCTACTTAGTCGTAACTTTAACTGAAGTTTAATGAAAGGAGACTAGGAGAATTTGTATGGGAAGTGGTATATGGACCAACAGCGATAGGTTTTAGATATTTGTGTAAGAATGCCTCATCTATACTCTTGAGCAAACGAGTGAACTATGGGACTGTCACCAACCAAAAAGTCGGCCTATAGTTACAAAGGAGAACGTCCACTCCTTACAATTCACATAATCTTCTGCCACTTACACCAAAACCCGTTATTTCAAAATTAAACGGTAAATAAATATGAAGTAATACCGCAGTTCAACAAGATAGTAATCTCTAACATAATCGTTAAGTAATCAAACGGGTCCTTAGATTAGAGAGTTAGTTTGTAATACAGCGGTGATAGCAACTAAGGTAAACTTAGTTTAAGTACCGTCACCTATTAGAATGAGATGGTTATCTTGAAACTTTGTCTGTAGCGTGTCAAACTGCTACTGTACAAACTGTATACATAGTTGAGTATCAGAAGTTATCGTAAACTTTAATGAAGTTTAATGAAATTTCGTTGAAAGTTACGTATTGACTGACTCATTGTCATCCATGCATTTGGATCTCATGCGCAGTAGTAGTGCTACAGGTGGCCTACCATGATCTAATTAAAAACGATTCAAAAACGAGACATTTCAGTTTAGGTTCCTAAACTGCATCGCTTGAGCTGCTCTATGGACGTCATGGTACCAAACAAGTATGAATGAAACCAAAACTTGCGACTCAGTTTGGGACAATCGCTGTCAGCAGATGGCACGGCCTAAACTGAATCGTTAAACTGACGTCATGGTACGAATTAGAAGAACAGTTCAGTTTAGGTCCTAAAATGGATCGCGTTAAGAGCTTGTGGTAGGCCTCCTGCTGAGCATGAGGTCCTGCGGGGCAATTGCGTAACACATTATCAATCGGAATATTATTTTTTTAAATAGAAAGCTGAAACCAGTACTGTCTACCTACACGACGTAGGTAGGTGTAGTAGGTATGACTATCAGGCGCACGTGGGCTATCTATTTCCGGGCGGGTCGTTGACCGGCGGCCTTGTTGACTGACCGTCAAAATGTTGCAGTGCAGACGTTTGGCCGTCAAGGTCGCCATTGTTTACTGACTGTGACTAGTCTACACACACCTTTAAACATAGTAGGTACGACAGCTTTTTTACAATTGATGAAAACTTAAAAGGAAAATTTTGGAGAATGGACCAATTCGGACATTTTTAGGGTTCCTTACCAACGGGGCTCTATTACTAAGACACTCTCCGTCCGTCCTTCTGTCTGTCACATTCACAGGGCTGTGTGTTTTGAACCGTAATAGGCACACTTGAAATTTTCAGAGAATGTCTCTATGGCCGCTCTATCAACAAATAATAATTATAAATAACATAAAGGTAAAAATTAAAGGGAGTTCCCATACAATAATCGTGTTTTTTAAACGACCGACTTCAAAAAAGGAGGTTCTGTATTCGACCCGTATGTATATGTCCACGATTTTCTCAAAAATTCATGAACAGATTTTGATCATTCTTTCAGGTAGGTTTTAGTATATAATACATTGGGTCATTATTCTTATGTACGAAGTTATATGCATAAATGTACTGCATCTCCGGCATTTCTTTGCGAATTTTGATGATTCTTCTAGTCAGTGTCTTCGATTCTTCAATGCACTAGTGTTAATTGAATTTCTGTGGGGTAGGTACACCTAAAAAGTGAAAAATATTTTTTTATACAAAAAAAAACACTACAAAGTGATAAATAACTTTAATTTCGGAAGTCGGTGTCAAAAAACGAAAATGCGGAAAGTCGGAAACAACGACACCGCCTTCCGAAAAAGTTATCTATCACTTTGAAGTGTTTTTTTTTGAAGTCGGTTGTTTTTTAATGTAATGTTAAAACTACTTAAAAGAAATGTGTACGGTGGCTAGGGGACCAAGGGGGAAAGAAGGGTTAAGAACGTTTTTTTTTTTTTTGGAATGTATAGAAATCAAAAGTTAATATATCGATTGTATTAATACTTAGGTACCACTTTAGCTAGAAACTCGAGTATTTATGACGTGTCAGCTTGACTGCAATTGAGTAAGTTGAGACTTAAGATTCCTAGACAAAGATAAATTGAATGGCTGACCATTATTGTGCCAATATAACACTATAGATCTAGGATAGTGATAATGCTCTTAGCTATTACTATCAGGATTTACTTTATACTGTTCCAATATTAACTTCCATTGTTTTTCTAGTTTCTAAAAAGCTAAGCCTTGTCTATTTATAACAGCAAAAACCAGGTCAAGATCACAGACGTAAACACTTTCAATAAATAACTCGAAGAAAAAAGTAAGCACATACAGGCTGAAGGCTATATACGCCTTAAAATAAATTAGAAAAAAAAAACAATACGGCGCAGAGCTGAGATTCTAATTTTAAATTCTACGACATTTTACGAGTGGTGCCATCAAAAAGTTCCGTAGAAGCTTTTGATAAACAAGTCCGACGTACGAAACTTTCTTCTCACTCCAAGGCGACTAACAAATTACGAGCTAACAGGGTTTAGAGAAACGGGTCTATGCAAACGGGATAGTTACTGTGACGTACCTAATCGTATGTGACTTTTGGACCCAATTCAATAGGGCAGAGAGATATTCTGTGAGATATCTCGCCTCGCCTCGCCCTCGATGCAGTATACGTACGGTAATGCCAAGTCGTTTAGCAAGTGCATGCATAAATACATGAGCGAGAGGCGTTCTAGTGTGAACAAATTGCAATCAAATACGATTTCAGATAAAAATTTAAAATCAAGTTCAAAGTTGGATGATGTTAAATATTTTGCGGTTCAGTGATTTAAACTTATGGGAGGGTGTTTATTCTTGTAGGTAAACATACATACACCCAGGCCCCTCTTTTCCATTGGGCACCCTGGGCAAGTGCTCAGGGCCCCGCAATCGGCGGGGGCCCCGGCCCTCAAAAAATCATTCTTTGCAGCCACCGTTCCATTCAGCGCATTATTTTTATTAGTACCCGATTCAATGCCAAGATTTGATTGGCAGTGCGAATTTTAACCATTAATCTGTGAATGCTAAGAGTTACTTTCCCAAATTATATAACAATTAGGCATGTAATGGTGATTGTAAAGAAATAAAAATAATTTTCGATATATTTTAAAATTTTGCTTATGAGAGTATCTAGTACTCTCATCTACACCCCGTGATCCTTGTGCCCAGGGCCTCCAATAGGTTAAAGACGGCCCTACATACACCCAAGCCCATGGGGTTAAGCAGAAACTACAGAATACCGCCTGCTACGATCCTTACATACTCCTTTTGCTTCTTTTAAGTTCATACATCATCACCTTCACCGCGTAACACATTTTTTAATCACAATCCGAATCATTTTGAAGGATATTGTCAATCCATTGTTTCATATTTTCGAAAAATTTGTCTGCTCAACAACGTAAATAACGCAATGAATGTTGTTAAACTGTCAAAATGATAGCCATTGCTACTGTTAGTGTGTTACGCAATTACGTCCCGCTGGTCATACACGCACTTCATTATACATTACCAGCATGTCGATTCTGTAAAAATCTCACCGTGAAAACTTGCGTGGAGTGAGCTGTCAGTGTCATCCCACTGATGCTAGGGATTGACCAAGCAAACATTTATAATCATAATCGAGATTTTAATCATATTTTTTATGTTAATTCTATTGAAAATTTTATATAATTTCAAAGCTAGTATTTTAGTGATCAAAACATTAATATTTTGTGGGGTTTTAAAATTAAATAGCAAAACAGAATCTTAGTCAGAAACTCAATGTTGTTTTTTTATATATTTTTTTCCCTAGACTAGTCCTTATAATTATGGCCTGAGGCGCGAGCGCGTCACGCACGAACAGTAAATAAAATAAAACATTCACGTTTAAGACAGCTAGACTACTGAAAATACGCATCGACATTATTTGTTTGTTATTATGAGCGATTGTAGATCAAGTCTAGAAAAGACTGCGACGATGTTCAGCGTTGGTAACCCAATCTATTCTATTAGAAGAGATAATTGTGTTAAGTTATCGAGTGCTAACGGCGTGGCTGGCTGACGGACCATAGAATTTAATCCCACATAGTTTGAGTGGCGCGATCACTTTACCCGATTCACGACATTAAATGTCGGGTTATGGGTTTACTTTTTGGGGTCACATAGAAAATTTAAAAAAGCTTTGCTTACTGTAGGTATCGTGTGATATATCAAATGAAAAGGCTTGTCGTGAGGGTCATAAATATATTTTTATAATAACAAAAAAAAGTTAAGCAAATCTCTATTGAGAGATTTGCTTAACTTTTTTATGACCAAATGTAAGTGTGTACCTACGCAGTACGAGTATATTGATACTGCGTAGGTACATACCTACTTACATTTGGTCATAGGTAGTCAAAACATGTTCGGGATGTTGTATTCAATTTAAAGTTGGTATTTTTTAAAAGTTATGCTTAAAACAGTTGTTATAAAAATAAGATTTTTGGCATTTTCAATCTCAAGTAGCAGCCAAGGGGTTAATTGCAGACTTTCGCTGTAATAGTAAGAAATGCTCAAGATGTTATTCCCCATAAGAAAACAGTACTTTTCTTTTCTGGTCGGCACTTTAATTTATGGGTACGTTATGAACTTATGAATGATGAGTTTATGAAATACAAACATATTTGCAGTTGATCAAATTAATTATGTGCATTTTGCATGCGTAAATATTCAACCCAACTACGGAACCTTTCAATGTGCCGACTGTGCGAGGTCCGATATAAACATGGTCAGTTTTTTTAATTTCTTTGGTAACCTACCACAAAAAAAAACAATTTATTACTCAAGTAAACTAATAGAACCAAAAACTAACAAGCTCATACAACTAACAAAACATATTGAAATGTAAAGTGATTGCGGAATACCCAATTTATACAATTAATAATCATCATTCCCTATCTTTTGCTAAGCCTACCTAAAAAAATGTATACTGGGCATTCTGTAGCAAACTATTAGAAAGTATCAAAAATAAATAATTGTACAATAAATAAAAAAAAATTAAGCGGCGAGCGCATTCCGAAGATAAATATTCAAATATAGAAACAATTCGGCGCGAAGTTCAATAAATGACTATGGTCAAAGGTCCTCCTCAGGTATTGACTCAGTTTCAATATAATGTCCAAAAAACTATTAAAATTACATTAAAAAGCATAAGTCATTATTATTAACAATGCTTATTGTTTTTAATGTTTAAAATAATTTTATTTCAATTTCCGAGTATCGATTTCCGATATTCGACATATTAATTACCCGAGTCAATCGAAATAAAAAAAAATCGTTTAGCATTATCGCTTTCGCACATCATTACGATAAAAAAAAACAATAATGGACGGCGATTTTGAACACAAATTGAGTAGTGGTAATGAATAATAAGTGTTATTGGACCTGTGTTTTAATATTACGTTAAGATTTGGGCATTTTCGTGTCGTTCATAATATTTTCAATAATATTTGTCTCATTTTAAATCTTATCTACATGTGTGTGTGTGAAATTTGTGAAAAGTAAAAATGTAAACACGCACGATTGGCGCGAAACTTCGACATTAGATATCAAAAAAATTCATTACCACTACTTATTTAACTTGGACAATGGATGAATTCGTCAAATAAAATTAAATGATGTATTATTCACTCCCCATGTGGTGGAGTTTGAATGTTCGAAGTCCCCAAATTTTATGTTTTTTAGCCTCGACCTGTTAGATGATTTGCGTCTAACGCGCATGCGCGGCGTGACTCACGGCGTGAGTCTCACGCCGCGCATGCGCGTGAATTCTGGCTCGTTCCGAATTAAGCCATCATCACCGACAGCGCTCACTTGGATATTAAAAAAAATTAGTTTGATACCTAACGCGCATGCGCGGCGGGAGTTATGGCTCGGCACAGCGCTCACATAAGTAATTAGCGTTCCGATTTAGATAAATCACTATTATGGCAGCTAAACTATATTCACTTGAATAGGTACTAATGGTTGGATGGTTGGATTATAGTATTTATTTGTGTATGCACCACGAATTTCTTCATCTTTGTTAAGGTGGCGACTGTACTGGCGGAAGCACGATTTAAAAAATGCCACGTTAGTTTAAAGGCAATATATTATGATGCGACACAAAACAAAACAGCACAACAGGCTGTCATTCATTTGTGACAGCGCCCGCGGTGATAATTATTAATTTAGGGCATGGTCGCCGTTATCGGAAGATGGCGCATGCCATGACGTCATCTATGTCGACTTACGGGACATCGTTATCGCGCTCACGCTAATTCGGAAAAAGGGCCCTAATTCAATATGACCCACTTAATGATTCTTTACTTCGAAACCACATCAATTCCTTACCTATGTAATCACGACATATCTGCTATTTACGTATTCTCTATGACACAATTTAATGAACGAAACCGGTTTGAACTGTCAAAATACCACGTTTGACAACCGTACGGCGTGGTAAGATTATGCGGGGAATAATAGGTAATTTATACCATACAGAATAATTGAGGTCAAAGTGTAAGCAAGCTGTAAACGATTACAGTGCAATTCGGAATGTAGTAATTCTTGGAAGTGAATTACGAGTTCACTTCCAAGAATCTCGTAACCCATAGCAACATCACTTCGGCGTAGGGTTGCCACCAACCACTTCTTCATTTAAGAGTTACTAGCATAAAAAATACGGGTCTTAGTTATTTTTACGGGAGACACTGATTGCGAGCTGAGCGAGTGTCGATTGAACCGTTGAATTTTGTAATATTATTTGATTAATGTTCTTTTAATAGTGGCATCGGCGAGTTACCTAAGTAGGTATCTATTTACAATAATATATTTGCACGCGTAGAGGGGTCTGTGGCTAAATAATAACAGCCGCACAGATCGAACAATCAGGTTAAGCTACGCTTGCCGCGGTTGGTCTGAGGATGGGTGACCATCTTTACATACTGAGACCCCTCCGTGTCTCGGAAAGCACGTTAAGCCGTTGGTCCCGGCTGTCATTCGTGGATCTTTGACAGTCGTTACGGGTAGTCAGAAGCCCGAAAGTCTGACAACCAGTCTTACCAAGGGGTATCGTATTACCCAGTAACTGGGTTGTGGAGGTCAGATAGGCAGTCGCTCCATGTAAAATACTGGTATTCAGCTGCATCCGGTTAGACTGGAAGCCGACCCCAACATTGTTGGGACGCCTTACAAGTTAAATAAGTAAGAACAAATCTCCAATGTGGTAATGACAGTGACTAACGCGCAAGCGCAGCGTGATCTTATCACTTCACCCCCGATTCACGCCATTAAATGTCATGGGTCGCGTGAAGTGATCACTTCACCTGATTCACGCCATTAAATGTCATGGGTCGCGTGAAGTGATCACGCCGCGCTTGCGTGTTAGTCACTGTCATTATCACATTGGAGATTTGTTCTTACTTATTTAACTTGTAAGGCGTCCCAACAATGTTGGGGTCGGCTTCCAGTCTAACTAGTAACTAGTTCTAGTGAAGTGATCACGCCACACAAAGTGGGGTTAAAGTCTAACCATGGTCCGTCACGCATCAGCAAGGCACACCGTTAGCACTCGGTGACTTGACACACTAGGCTATCTCTTCTAATTGAATAGATTAGCGTTGTTAGTCTTTACTAGACTCGATCTAAAATCGCTCATACTAACAAACAATGTCGATGCGTATTTTCATTAGTCTAGCTGTCTTAAGAGTCCCTATCAATTTCGCTGTCTAAAAACAGAAAATTCCATTTTTTTCAGCGCAATTTTCTCAATATCCTTAAGTTATCTACTTTTTATTTAAATGCACAGTTATTTATCATCTATTTATCTAGTAAGTCTACAAATTAAAATTTTGATAACTACTTAATATAAATTAAGAAAAATAAAAATCTAACACACGTTTTTACGTAAACACGAAACACCATGTTTTTCAATTGCTTTTTTAGCTTACTGGTAGCAAATAACAATCTGAAAAAAATCCCAAATATTGGGAACATAGTATATTAGTAAGTCTACAATTTATTTTTTAAAAGTTTAATGAATTAGTACTTGTAAAAAAATGTTGACTACGCTGAAAAACTCCAATAAAATCATGTGCAAAACCGTCGTCTATGTGTAAGAATTGATTGAAAATAACAATAAGTGTTAAATATTTTAAAATTTGAGGTGTTTATCTACCAAACTCAATTTTTATATTTTAATTTAGACTACTTATTTAATTGTAGTAAAATATTTAAATAATGCCTTATAAACCGATGCGCTCGCTCGATGCATTCAGTCGCGCCCGAGGGCTTCTCGACGACGGACCTGTGTCGCCTGTGACGTTCGCCGCTCCCGACGTAACTAGCGAATCGCGCATGATTTTGTACTACGCCTGACCAGTTTTGAGACTAAGTATATTCATTTTTTTATTTTAATAGTGTGACTTATTAATGTTTTGTATTGTACTATTAGTAATATGGTGAATATATTTTTAGAAAATGGGTCGAAAAAGTGAACTTTATTATCATGGAAAAATCAAAGGTAAAAAGAATAAAGTTGAAAAAACACGAAAGGCACATGCAGTTCTTAGGTAAATAATAATTGTTGCAATCACCTTAATTAAGAAAATTGTAATAATTTACTATTATTTATATAGTCTAAAAATATTTTAATTGTATTTGTAGAGAATTACATGGCAGAAATCTACCAAAAATCAAATATTACTTGGAACATCATCAATGAGCAAAAACACAAATACAAACACACAAACAAGACAAATTATAAAGTAACAGTGTCCTCATTGTTGAAAAGCCTAATAAATAAATAAGACAAAATGGCTCGCTATAGTATACTCTCATGGTATGCGGTCTTATAGCGAGGGAAATACTACAGACCCCTTCGTTCTGTATTAGGTAAACAATAACACGTGTAATTCGTTTCAGACGTACCTTGTATACGCTGGTCACACTTTGTAATTTGCTTTTGCTATAGTGAATACTAGGTTAAGATGTTTTTATTTCAACGATATTTATTGTATTTAGGGGACCTAAACATAACATGTCATAATCACAATAAAATCCATCCAGTATTACGGAATCTTAGTAAAAACTATGGAGTACTAATAATAGCGGTTCCGGACCAAGATTATTTGTTCCCGCTTCATCGTACGCTTCAACGCACACTACGATTATCAACTATAGTTCGAACGCACACAGACACATTGCGCTCCTATAATTACCTAATCTAGTAGCGCGCAGAAATTGATAGGGACTCTTAAACGTGAATCCATTTTCGTAATTTTTTAGTTTGGTACTATGTTGTTATTAAAAAAAAAAACATATTTTATTTTGGTCTATTGCTGATAAGTGTAACTATCATAGGAGTGGGAGAATCGTAGCGGTGGTTGGCTTTTTCTACTTTACCTAACTGATTTATAAATGAAACTTGAACCTTAAAAGTCTTATACTGAAAAAATACGTTTTTGGACTTAACAGGTTTCTCCCAGACACCACAGATTTTATTTACTGTTAGTGCGTGACGCGCTCACGCCTCAGGCTATATTGACTAGTCAGTCTAGGAAAAAAAATTAAAAAAAAAAAAACATTAAGTTTCTGTGCTGCTATTTTATTTAAAACCCCCATGAAATAATAGTGTTTTGACAACTAAAATACTAGCTTTGAAATTATATAAAATTTTCAATAGAATTAACATAAAAAATATTATTAAAATCTCGATTATGATTATAAATGTTTGCTTGGTCAATCCCTAGTATCAGGTGGAATGACACTGACAGCTCACTCCACGCTCACTTCGCCTAAGTTTTCACGGCGAGATGGTTACAGAATCGCACAGCTGTAGGTGCTAAAAATTTGCCTAAATAATACTTTGTGATTTTTAACAGGATTTTCTCACGACGATTAAGCTAAGTGATACCTCAGACAGGACAAAAACTCAACAAAAAAAACTACCATATCAATCCAGTCTAATAAGAAACCCGATCTATGCAGGTTACAAAAAACTTACGCTACACATCAACACGAAGTAATCAGCCAAGAACATCGATCCATACCTGAAACAACACACAAATAATCATTATTATTTAGTTCAAAGCTCCATTATATTTAGTTACAACTTACAAAGCATTACATGTATTTACTTATGAACCATTAGGTAAGAGATAGCCTCTCAATAGATGGTAAACAGAAAACAATGCAACGCTGACCTTAGGCCGACGACCTCGTCAGATCAGACGGAATGCCTGCAGTGATTGTTACTAACTTGCAACAAGACAACATTGATTGGCAAGGCCCGGAGATTGTTAATAAATAAATAAATTGAAATGAAATGAAATTATTTTTTTTATTCTGTAAATAGGGTATTGGAATCACTATTACACGTCAGGAGTATGGAAGGATCGTAGCAGGTGGTGTTATGTAGCTTCTGCTTTTCCTCATGAGAAGAAGGCGTGAGTTTATATATGAATTTATGTATTAAAATAAAAAAAAACAAGCTAGTCTATTCAAACCACATAATATAGAATAGATACACAGGTATACAGGTCTATCTATATCTGTGGTGTCGACATTTCCTATCTGAGTAGGTACTTCTGAGAAGAAATGGCCCATTGCTGCCTCGAAGGAGATTTTTTTTTGTTAGCCTACATTGTGTCCCACTGCTGGGCAAAGGCCTCTACTTGTTTCTTCTGGCCATGTTGGGCCTGCAAATGTTACCACATCGTCGCACCACCTTCGCCGCGGTCTACCTCGACGGCGATGTCTTCCCTCAGGCGTCCATTGAGTGACGATCTTTGCCCAGGAGAAGGACAATTATATAACTTTTAAAATTGTTTGAAAACTAAAACATTGTTGTTAATTATTTTCATGATATATGTTTCATTCTAAATTAGTTTGCGGTTATTTTTGTGCGAATTAAACTTTGTCACGCACACACATTTTTTTTATTACTTTGCACGTTTGCACTCACTTCATTGTGTTAAAAATCAAGTTTTATGTTGCCATAATATTAAAAAAAAAAACAACAGGCAAGACTCGACTTCATTCAAGTTCTGTTAAAACAAAAGAAAACTGAAAGACGTCATCTAGAATAGAATCTGGCATAAGAATCGATTTGTCTTCAGAAGCAGCATAAAAGCCGCGAAATGATCAATATAAAAGAGAACCAATCCCGTCTCAGATAATGAAATTGAAACTATAGCTTTGTTTATTTACAGTGTCCCTATTCCAATACGATTCTTGGCCTACGGACAAATGTCCTATATAATTCTATATAATAAGTGGCGTTATAAGTAGTAGTCTGTCGTAAGTCTCCGCCCACGTGAGGTAGATCCTATACCTAATAACTCTCGCTGTATCGCGAAACATCGCAGGTGAGACAAAGCTGGTTTATAAGGAAACTAGCTTCTGCCCGCGACTTCGTCCGCGTGAAATTTCTTGTTCCCCCGACCCACCCCGTCGCATCGCATCACCTGCCCGCACTATCACTTCGCTTTCGCTTAGCGTTCTTTCCGACTTTTATTCTTTTCGCTCGGCTCCTAAGAGATATGTCTATATGTTATTACTATTATTATGTGCTATATGTTATTTAACATCACGCTATGGCGTGATGTTAAATAACATATAGCATTCCTCAGGAATTGGGCTACCAAATGTGAAAATAATATTTCGAATCCGACTGGTAGATCCAGAGATTACCCCCTACAACCTCAGAAACTTTACCTCTTTATAATATTATTAGTATTGATAAATGCCAATACTCCAAGATATTGCGAGCGGTATTTATTCTATACTTATCGAGTTTGTACATTGGATAGTGTATCTTTTGGTACAACTTTTGAAGTAAGTGCGGGAACAGAGTCAAAATTTTGCAATTAATTCATGTTATGCAGCCTGTCACCATCCACTAACAGATGTAGGCCTGCTAATGCTCATGAGATTTCGCAGCGGAGGGTTCTGATAAAAAAAGCTCCCATCCCTGCGATCGTTTTTTTTTTATAAAATATGTAATGTAACAAAAGACCATAAGCATATCGCATCTGCTTGCTCTGGTAAACACAAAAACTGAAAAGACTTACGTCAAGGCTTTCATCAGTTCTCAGTTTAATAAGAAGTTGTACCTAGGTGACAAATTAAATTATTATACACAGGTAAACTCACGCCTTCTTTCCATGGGGTTAGGCAGAAACGACAGAACGCCACCAGCGACGATCCGTACATAGTCGTTTTGCCTTAATACATTATAAGCGTGCGAAACCGTAGCGGCTGATATTAATGAAGTTAGTGACAAACAGTCAAGGGCAATAGTACGGCGACACAGAACGCAAGGTTGTAGAGTAAATGTTTAACGACACTGCAGCGTTGGTCATCGATTCCGTATCGATTACCCGCATTCGTGGCAATTGCGGTTCTCCTTCTCGGAATAAGCCATCGATAGAACGCATATAATACAATGTACAATGTGTTTACGAACAAACCATTGTTGTATTCGCCATTCATTGAAGGCTTTCAATTGACGCCGGTTGTTGCTTTCCATGAAACAAAGCAATGGCGAAAATGGATGACCATTTTTCGTAAAAACTCAAGGGTAGTTGAATTACAATGGAGTTTTCTGATTGGAACTTTCTTTTTGTTAATGTTTAGCATTTTTTGTTGTTGGATTGAAAAGAAAAATAAGCTTCACATTTTTCCACTGCAATTAATCAAAAATCCGACGCTACTAACATAATTATACTTTTCAGTAACAGGCTCATTCCAAAGCCTGGGTTTATCGGACGCGACCGTTACTTATCTTTTTACAGTTTTTCCGACAGTTGTTTGGACAATGAATGTCAACAGGGCGGAACGGAGGCGACAATCCGTGAAATCAGTTTGAGAGAACAGAGTGTTCCACTGCTTTAAACAAGGATTAGCTCGTGCCGCGAGCTTGAAATAAGTTAGGTAACCTCGGAAGTCTATTATTCAGTTTCAACTTGAAGCTATCCCGGTTAAATCTTATTCCAGTGACCAAATTCCACGAATCTTTCATTACTTTCAACAATAATGTAATGTGTACTACGACTTCATTAATATGGATACTGTTTCCCCAAAACTACTGGCTACTGGCCAGCTTTGCACCTGCTAAGTGTATCTTAAAGACAATTTGAAGCAGTTAAAAGTTATGCCAACATTAAATTATGTAAATTGAAATAATAAAATCGAACAGAATGGAAGGAGTAATGGGATCCTTACAGATCAAATGTCCAGAAGCAATGAATCGACTCAGTTAACTTGAATAACAGAAAACAAAGCATTCCGCAAATATATTTCTTTGGCTCTGAAATCAGAGTGGAAGCATTTACATTTAAATTCAGTTCGGATTCCATAAATTATATTCCGTCTGTTCCAAAGTTACTCTTTGAGGGGATGTTTAAACGGAATTCAGTGAAATTCAACCTTAGCACAAAGTGCAGCTAGTTTGAAAACGAGATCGGTAACATGACGAACGAATATATTATTTTAGCCACGACACCCAAATTAGCACAGTAGATTCAATTAGATGTTTTACAGCGTTTCCAATTATGCGTTTCGTCACAATAATATGGTATGAACAATTAAATTAATGTTTTGTTCGAAAAACCCACAAGGTTAATACTTACTAAGTCCCGAAGCAGTAAACTCGCGGCAGACCAAATTAAAATGATGAATTATGTGCAGTCAAGTCTGAGGTGTGCAACTATCTGTGCAATTATCTTTTCAGTAGACTTTATTTTGCATATTCTACGCAAAATCTTAAATTGGTTCTTATAACTTGGTAATATGTTAATTCGTCGAAGGTAACCCCAAAACTCGCCACCGCAAGTTATTGTTTATGAGGCAGCCACGAGATCGCGTGACACACGGACGATGGCGAACGGTAATCAATTACGAGACCCTGCCTCTGTACTCGTTCCCTGCACTCAATACAATAAATAATTTTACATCAATAAAAACTTTATATAAACAGTTAGAAACGTGAAGATGAACAACGCTAGAAGTGTAGCGGTATCTATAACGCCACATGCGAACAACGCGTCATACTGACGTCACGCAAATCCTGCATCTCGCAAGCAGAGTTTACCGCGCAACTAGGATAGATACTACGGCCCGACATGAACCATCGGGCAGTTGCCCGCCAGACACAACACCCGTCTGGTCGGAGGATCCTCCCTTTTGTATAGAGTATGAGTGAACTTTACACCCTGTTCCTCATACCTCTATAGCAGAATCGAGACGAAAAAATAATATGAGGAATTTGAAAAATTTTAGTTAAGAGAATGACAGGGATATGGAGAAAATAGTTGCTACAGTTGCCTTCTCAGTAGAAGGCAACTGTTGTAGAAAACGAAAAACAACAAAAGAAGTAGCAGGCCACAAAGAAAAAGAGGATCAGCATAAAAATATTTATGTTTTGGGAATCCCTTCGTATGAGTATCAAGTACATAATTATAATCAACCTGTACATATATCTCAAGTCTCAACTACTGTTACATACTGGTATTCAGCTGCATCTGGTTAGACTGGAAGCCGGCCCCAACATAGTTGGTAAAAAGGCCAGGCATGATGATGATGGCAGATAATGACATATTTCTCAATTTTTAAACAGGAAAATAGACGATGACATGTTTTTTACAAGTTACATGAAAATATTATCAATTTACTCGTAAATGCGCAACACGATCTTCAGAAAACAAAAGGGTTGATGGTAAACATAGATTTAGATACTTATTAATCTTATCAATGCAATTTAGCCAACCACAGGCCAATGCCTTATCTATAGGATATAATTTGCCAAAATCTAACCAATCACATTGACCCTACACAACTATGACATCATTTATTTACTTTTGATAATTTTATTTGCACTTGGTTTGACCCATAAGTGAAATTATGTTTGCTGATAACTCCACGAACGTTGAACTTTTGAGTCGAAAAACTCGGACATGATAAAAATAAATGAAAGAAGTAGGAATTAATAAAATAATATGATTAAGTAAGAAATATTCAAATCAAAACATCTTCAGAATTTTTAATACAAACAAAAAAAAAACAATATGGATTCGTACGAAGCCTTTTATCAAATCCATAATCGTCTACATAAACGCACATACATTTCACCTTAACAATTTGTTTTGTTCAACTCCATAGACGTAACACATCCAATAGTCACAATGGGTGTTTTGTTAATACATTTAAATAATACTTAATATATACCTACTTGTTCAACTACACATGTAACGAACCCCATTGGCCCATTGTGAAGACACAATAACGTTGTAGTACCATTGTGCTTCTAACAAACTTATGGTGCCTACTTAGTTTATGTGGGTACATAACGATAACTCGTGATAGCGATCAACTATGTCAAGTAATGGAAATGTCGTGTTTAATAGAACCTAACTATGTAAGTACATAATACGTTGAAGTCACTTAGTGGGCAGAAGCTAAAATATTGAATGTATTGAGTCTTAAGCTTGTAAACGGGTATCTGATACACAGGCAAAATGCTAGCTTGAAGTAGACGATGAAATAAGAAAGTTACTAAAACGAAATTATCAGGGCGAGTCAGAGCAACAATAGTTTAAAATATACCACAAAAAGCTTCGCAGTCTAAAAAATCTAGAATAATCGTGAGAGAAACTGTTGAAGGCAACCGCAGACCGTTGGACACTTAAAATAAGAGCAATAAGGCAATTGTATAAACCAGTTTAATTCAATCACGCAGAACTCGTTTCTTGAAGCATATTATGCACCATTTTTTCATAGCATCGAATGTTGAGAAAAAAGATCAAAACATTACAAAAGGAACTACTACTAGTGCTGATACTTGAAAATACATTAAAATACGAATAGACACGACCACAAATAGGGGAGGAGGACTAAAGAATGGATTCTTAAAACGCATGTTATATAATAGTTGGCACGACCCATACAACTGCTCCCAAAATGGCGTTAAGGAAATCCTTTCTCTAAAAGGTTACGACGCATTACACGAATAAAATATGCTATTATTCATATGAAATGTCAAGTAACGCCGTCGAGGTTTGTACGAGTCTCCATCGGAGCCTTCAACAAAAGGAATACGCACGTGAGCATTTCGCCGACTCCTGGCGAAGTATTTTAACAAAGAATTCACCGCACATTCTGGAATAAACCGTAACTTATGGCAGTTAGGTCCTTTTTTTGTATGAACAAGCAAACGTCATACTCACCAAAAAAAGAACGTGTCGCCATTTGGAGTCAAAGTTCAACCTTCAATGCACCGTGTGCTGGAGTCGATGCTTCACTTTCCGACTTTATATTCAGAATGTAAAGTTCACATTTGGGCGAGTGTCTGCGGGGACTCGGGGACCGTATAGGGTGGTTTTTTACGCGGTCGTGTGCCATATTGTGTCGCAGCCGGTGACGGAGGGTTTGTTCGAAACGAAATGCATGGCTTGTTTATAGGTGACGAGGTTTTGCCTTGCGGGATGATGGGTCGCTATTGTTTCGGATTTTCGCTGACTAACACCCAGCTGTCTAAAGATTTCTGAAACCCTACACTATTTCTTACAAACATAAAAAACAAGTTTGTATGGAAGATAACCACGTCTCCAACATTTATATGGAATGGATAAAATGCCAGCAGTCTTGGTAAATCCTTTAAATATAAAATTAATATAAAATATAAACAATATCATAATCAAGCATCCCAAAACTGGCACATGTGGTAGATTAAACATTATCGGACCCCGCCAACCTAACGTTTATCTAAAAACTGATTAAAAGTCAGAAATTCATGGACGGAACAAACTTTGATTCGGTTCCGGCAGTTAACCGAACTTTCTTGTCGTTTTGGACTATTTCACAAGTTGGTTCTTGTGCCAAGGGCGCCGATTGCCTAATTAGGATGCTAGTAAAATTCTGGGACCCTGCCAGCTATCGTTATCTTATTCTGTAACAGATTATTAACGGTCTACTAGTGAGGAAAGGGGAGCATGTTCCTGCGAGGGTACCGAGTCGAATGGAAACGCATTTACTCTGTATCGTTTCGTAATATTTTTGCTTCGTCTGCTTTCATTATGATCGTTAACGCACAGTTTTCTTGGGGGAATATATTTTCCCGGTGGAGTATCATCTGTTAGAAATAAGCAATCAATACGTAAGTCGTTCCAAAGTATTTTATCAAGCAAATAGCTATTATACAGTCTTTACTAAGGTGGACTTCGTAGCCACAAATCACAGATCACGTAGCACGATGCTTATTAATAAGCGTTCATAATATGAACATAATGCCCGTGAACTGAATACCAATAAATGTTCGTATCTCGTGCAATCAATTTGTTGACCACTGATTTCATCTGTGACTAGCAAGTTTCGATACGTCGATGACATTATCGTAGTGAGGCTACCGTTATCATGATATGTATATAAAGCACAGCACTATATTTTAATAGCGTTAATGGAAATCTTTCTATCGATGTTAACTGCGATATGTATGGTATGGTAACCGTGGTAACCCAAAATAAAACATAAAAATAGTAACCTTATTAAGATTGATGAAGTGTCGACAGTCTATATCGTTTCCGGTAACACATATTATTTTAAAGCTTCAAAGCTTGTTCAAAATCAATCGACTTCATCGTTCGGAAAATAAGCAGTTTTATGTTAAAAATTATTTTCTTTGTTAAATAACGCTTTTTCTGTTTCTTTCTTTTACTCACTCAGTAGTTTCCCTAACGGTATGTATTAAAATGATCTCACATTTTCCTGTATTTGTGATCACAATTGCTTATTGAATGAATAAACAATATGCATCATCAATGACGCATTTAGCCTTAATTCCACGTTCAACAATATCTTTGTCTATTCCACTCCTGTGGATAAATTGATCAATGGACTCTCAAACGATTCGTCATTCATTGGAGGACGCAAACATCTGTTACTCATTCAAATTTTATTTACCATGTAATTAACTAAGGCTTTTATGAATTCTTTCCCCACACTATCTTGGTTGGTATCCACAAAAAGGAAGAATTCACTAAAAAGTTTTATTTCTGAAAATACTTGCACGGTGCGACAAAATTGCTTGCAGAAGAAAGTTTGCTAATTTTATCATAACCTAGAGTTTGCTGGAAACTTTTATAACATAGCACTTTTTTCTAAACTTAATATCAACTGCAGTAGGTACGAAAGTTATTAACTCAATTACCTATAACATTTCCCCTAAGGAAAAAGGAAGTTTCTACTGGTTGTTAAAGCTCTAGGTCTGACGCATGATGTGTGTTACCTCAGTCCTATCTATTACGTGCGTCAATAGTTCAATAGTAAACAATTCATCTTCATCCTAGTATTTCCCGGAGTCTGTTATTCGAAGCATTACCAGAATTCGATCCATAATATCTCGTTTTAGTTTCCGCATCTCAAAGCATTTTGCTATCTGATTTGGATAGCGTTTAGGTGGAGAGCATAGATATTTTACATTTCTATGGTGGAGAGAGATAAAGGTACAGCTAGACTTGTAGAGGTAGATCATGCTAACATTGCGTCTGCCATTACGACACCAATATTGCAAACGTACATGTGATTCCTTCTTTAGGCATATTATGATGACTCGCTCTGCTGGCAATAGGCATCCTCTCTTTACATACTATGATAATAGAGAGAGAACTACCTTGCCCAGTCCCTGCCTCTCTGATCAATATGATCCTTACAAGAAAGCCATATAATGTCTTCTAAAACTAAAATACATTGAAATAAGTAGGTTGCATAAAGATACAAAGACTAGATCGAAACTCAGTGCGTGCTATTCCTATGCCACCTAATTTGTAAATGAAAGGAGAAACGCCTTGAACCGTCTTTAATTATTTAAAAGAGATTCTCTCAGAGATGTTAAACGCTCGGAGACTGGCCTATATGCATAATAAATTATGTTTACAGCTAACTTTATTGTTTCGGGTTAAGTAGTAAAATGTACGTATGTTTTATCGGAAAACGTAAACCGAGCATAAATCCTTTAATGACAAATGCGACTAGACTTTCAATCTTAGTGGGAATTAGTTTCTCTGGTCTGTCACGTGTTATGTGTAAAATCTATTATTATTCGCAGCTCAAACTGATTACACACATTTAAGAACGATGGCTCTCCAAATTGGAATAACCTAACTGAAACCACGTATTAAAAGCGCCTAAAAACACCAACATTCTATATTTTTAAGCCCAATACATTTTATACTTAGACCCGTCACATTGGATCAACTGCTCCCTGTCAAAAACCACATCACTTTAACCTTACAAGCAGGCAGCCGCCCGTCCCCAAAATAGAACATAATGGAAATCCGTCAAACCCAATTTATTCCAACGTTAGAAGATTCGTGTTAATTACGTAAGCGACAGTGGAATAATTAGAAATACCAAGCGTCATCAAACGAGTCGTCCTCACATGGGCACATTCCTGCAGGTACCACAAAACTGGTTTACTATATTACAATTACCATAAGACATACCGCTTGCCTTTTATTTATTGATTCTATGCAATCGGTAGGTCGTTGTAATATTTGAAACGTTTAATTCACACCTAAAAAATGCTAAAATTTTATTAGGATATATTATCATCAATATAGGTACTCTAACTCTAACTAAGTAAATCAACCATCAAATATTTGCATATGTATTAAAATGTATTTTTTTATCATACTCATCATCAGCCTAGCCTTTTCTCCCAACTATCTTGGTATTTCGTTTCTGAGACTAATCAAAACTCATAACGTAAAGAACAAAACAGACGGAAAAAGAAATAAAGAAAACCGATTCCTTTACACAATAAAAGTTGTATTCAATCCAAACGAAATCAACATAAGAAAAGGGAAGAACTCCCGTAGGCGCGGGTTCAACGACCCATCTTATCTCGGACACCAACTTTTATCTATCTACAATCCGCATCTCCTCACGCCTTGGAACTTAATCGATATTTCAATACTAAGATATGGACCTTATCTCCTAACAATAAGGCATATTTCAACCCTAAGTATCTTTACCCTGTACTGGAATCTAGCACTTCTTGTCATAGTATTAAAGGCTCAATTTCTTGCACGTCGTCCTCTCGCAACGTTAAGGTTGGTCCCAATTTCGCGATGTGCCAAGTCAATGCCAATATTTGTCTAGATTAGATAAAAGATTTTGGGTCCGGCTGTGCAAACTCGATTTTGTATTGAATCGCTTTCCGGTTTAGTGTAATGCGATCGGAAATGGATTTAAATGTGTTTACAATTCCCGTTTATGATTTAATCAAATCCGTTTGCAATATTGAATGGTAATTTATTTAGCAAAATTATATTAAAACACATAAATATTGAAACCAGTAAGTAGCGTTTTGCTATTTATGTGTTTTAATCTCATTTTAGACCTTTATTTGCGGGGCTTATTCTGAACCTTTGCTCAATAATGAAACCGACCAAATTGAATTTTAAATCGAACGTTCTTCATACATCATTTATTATCAAGAAACCCTTACTTATGTTTGTGTTAACAAAAACAACATAGAGCTATCCCTTTCAATTCACTAATACATAAAAATCTCCAAAGTAAAACAAGAACACTACAAAACCCATAAAGCATTAACAAAATGGGGCCACACACTAAAAAACTCAATAAAAAATGTCGTCGAAGTAAATGCGAGGAGACCTCTCGTACGTCCGTAGAGGGTCCTTTTATAATTTATTCATCTTTCCCTCCTAAGAACAAAACTACGGCCTAAAAGCTGCCTTAGTGCGTAGCAGTTATGTGCTAACAGAATAACGAGGCTTCCCCCCTCTCGGACCACTTCCCTTGTGTGGCGACCTAAAAATAAGCAAGGATGCTGAGACGTAACTATTCTGTTAGCGGACATTTGTAGCCGGATGAGATTTGAGGATGTGGCGTTTGATAGCTCGTTGAGAATCCGTTAGGTTTGAATGGAGTTTCATTTTGGCGTGCAAAATGTTGGGCAATCCTTGTAGATCTGAATATAGTCGGAAATGAAGTCATGTGAAGACGGAGAAACCATCAAAGATAAAGAGTGGCTGGTAGCAGGTGGATGAGAGTATATTATGATTGAGTTAAATGGCGAGCAGGGTACTGTTGATGAACTGGTGATGATGAAAAAGAAAACGAAAAAATTAAAAGAGTGTGCTCAAACAAAGTAAATTTCTAATAACATTGAGTTTAACAGACGCAAAGCGATGACAAGTTAATTCTGCCCCTATGAACAACAGAATGACTCAATTCACGTAAGGTTATTTGCTCTTAGAATACATTCGCAGACCCCAGATGAATTCCACCCCAATTTAACAAATGAAGACGTTATCTGTAGTTTCTCTTCGGCGCTGTAGTCTTTACAAAATATTAGAAGTGATTTAAAAATCATCCTTATTTATAAATACACGAAACGATGCTCTGGTCCATTAGATGATTTTAATCGGAATAGTTTTATTCTGTAAATTAAATGTCATTCAATTTATTTATTTACGAAAACCATAAGTGTTCCACTGTTCATCTACCTTCCCTATTCTTGGTACGTCCTCTAACTAATGAATAAACCTCTAAATCCATTATGAAGCCATAAATCATTTAACCACATCTTAATTATAGTGCAACATTAAACTTAATATTATCAGTCCGAGATCATCAATTCGTGAATACATCTATGAAATTATAAATACAATAACGTACACAAAAAGCTTATCGTAAATCATAACAGTTTCATTAGATACGAGCCTCGTACACTAGTACCGGGAGAGCGGAATCTTTAATATCTGCATGCCCAACTAATTGAGGCCCCTATCTGTTCAGAGATCGCATTAATTTTCTAGGAGCATCACAGGTCTTGTGTGAATGGTCGATGTTTAGGCGTCCAGTCGTGAAAGAGCTCTGGATTTTGGTGGCAGTTTCCCTCAGTTGTTGGTCACTGAACTGTGTGACGGGGGCGGGGGAGGTCAGCGAAGATTGGGTGGCGGAGAGGTTGTTCCGGGCGGGAGCTCAGCGCGCAGCCTCCGCTGTATCGAGCGGCCGCGCCCGCTCCTACCCACGTGCTCCATTCACCGGTACCACCACGTGTAAACTGTCTTTAGACGAAAAAACTATTTACGTGATTTACAATTTATACTGTGTGGAATATTTTCTGAATCGAAAACTGAAGATGCGCAAAAATAAGACCAAATTATTAGTTGTCAAAAAACTGGCGCCCAGTGTGGGACCAGACACGTTGGGCGCCAGTTTATTGATAACTATAACAATTTGGTAGAAGCAATAACTATACATATTAGGGTACATTACATTTAAATCAACACAAAAGTTAAAATAAACCATATCTCACGGACCACGAGGCTAAATTTTACCTCGCACCAGTTTCTTACAAAAAATCCCGTCAATGCTATAATCACACATAAACGAATTATCACCTGCACGCTACCGATAGCGGGCCGTGTGAATTGACATCGGAAATAAAAGTGACAGTATGCACCCGATCCTGTAGGCCCGGAAGTAGGCCAACCGTTCATTTAATGAACTGGTGTCGGGGCATATTGAATTAGCCTTTACACCGACTCCCAGTACAAGTCAACTCGTAGGAGTCTACATCTGAATACAAATCACACTCTGTCTATTCCAATAGTTAATTGAATTAGTTTCTCTAGAACTTTTCTTCAGCCCTTGTTTAGTCAGTGCTGGGTGGAGACGTCCTTAATTACATTTCTTCTACTTTATTTTAATACATTTTATTTGCATCACTTTCATTTAGCATTGATTCTTGTGAATGTATTTTACGCTTTTATGTCTTTATATTAATTTCTAAATCAAGAGCGCTTCAAACGCTCTAAATCACAAAAATCTATTTAATCCAACTATTTCAGGAAAACATTCTGATGTTCCTTTGAAGTAGTTTGGAATAAGACTCACGGTAACAGTAAAGTGTACAACTATATCTTATTCTAGCTTCTGCCCGTGACTTCGTCTGCGTGACATTCCTTGTTCCCGCGACCCATCCCGTCGCATCGCATCGCTTGCCCACGCTAATTCGTTTACGCTTAGCGTTCTTTCTGACTTTTTATTGTTTTTGCTCAGCTCCTAATGGTCCTAGCGTTATGTTTGAGTAGCCTATACCCTTCCTCAAGAATTGGGCTATCAAATGTAAAATAATTTTTCAAATCCGACTCGAAGTTCCAGAGACTAGCACGTTTAAATAAACAAACAAACTCTTCAGCTTTATTATTAGTATAGGATATACAAAGCAAAATCACAAAATACTTGATCAATTTATATATATCGATTTCGGAAGAGAAAACGCAGACGTGAATAAATCTTGCAGTTTCATTGAACACTATGCAACGTTTAACCAATTAAACATCCAGTCGTGTTAAATAAATGGGTATCAACTGAATTGCAATAGAATAGACCACAGATCAATTGATAGCTGATAATAATAAATATGGGCAATTGAATGGCACTGGATAAACGAACGACCTGCGGCGAACGATTGACCGACTCAATATATTTAGATGGAATCAGATTAATGCCATTGCATTGAATTGGAATAAATATTGACTTTAACACCGATTAACGGAGGCAGCTCTATGAAGTGATAAAGTTCAGCTTTCGATTTGTGCGAAATGAAAGTCATAATATCAATGCTCTCTAAATTTAGTTTATTAACTAGCAAGTTTCAAGGCATAAAAATAAGTTTAAACCAAGCATTTAAACCAAGAACATTAATCCGGGAAGATCTTGGCATATTTAAGAGGGTCGTCATTTAAAATTCTACACATGCATAAGCGGAAAGGAAGCAGATTGTAAATATAGAAAGATTTAAAATCTCTTCTCATATGGAAATCCATTGAGGATGAAAGACGGACGAAAAATAATTAGGCTCATTTGAGAGCAAATTATATGTAGAGCTTAAGCTCAAGCTCAATCTCTCAACCACTAACGCTTACTCAAACTCAAACTCAAAGCATTTATTTCAATTAAACCATTTACAGGCACTTTTGAATTGTCAAGAAGTCGGTCAGTCAAAAATAAAATGAAGCTAGTTGCCCATTCCAAAGCGTAGGTACCTATGGAGAAGAACGGGCAAGAAACTCCATGGACACTCTTTTAAATTATATTTTTACAAAAATATTAGTTACATCATTAATGTTGAATTTATAATAATATTATGTGAGAACGATGTAAAAAAAGATGTATGCGTTAAAAGCGTCCAGAGTACAGCAAATATTAAATAATAAAAAAAAAAACAACAATCCAAAAATAAAATAATTAAAAATAAAAATAAGCCGAGGCAGCCGAGTGATGACCAGCCCCAACTGACGGCGCCCGTTCACGAACATGACGCATAGATCAGCACCATTCAGCTCAACCATTTTGAAGGGAGCTAAATGATCCAACACACACGCCACCGTCAGCGAGACATTTGTGTGAGCATGACATACTATCAGCTGCCAGGGCACATTCAAGTCAATGAAAGACATATTACCCGGTAAATGGTAGCTCTACAGTACATAGAACTCACATCTGTGCTATGCAATTATACAATACAAAGGAAATTGAGTTTATACAATGCAAAGATAGTCTTACAATCTTCAGCAGCTCCAACAGTATTTATTTAAAATTATACAAAATTCCCAACGAAATTATAAGGCAATAATCTCATAGTAGCCAACTAAAGTACCGTTAAGCATGACCTCGCGGTCACATCCGTCAGCCATTAAATCATAAGGTGACGTCAATGAACAAATAAAAAGAAATAAATATTGGCTCATCGATAACCTCGGGCCAGGTTTATCGTATCACATCTAAATAAAAGTCAAATATAATTACGACCTTCACTGTTGCAAGATCATCATCTGCCTAGCCCCTTATCCCAACTATGTTGTTTTCGGCTTTCAGTCTAACCGGATACAGCTGAATACCACTATTTGACATGGAGTGACTGCCTATCTGACCTTCAAGACTCGGTTACTGGGTAACACAACAGCCCTTAGTCTTGTTGTCTGACTTTCGGGTCTGTCTGACGACTTGTAAATACTTTCAAAGCTCCACGAATGACAGCTGGCAACGCCTTATCGTGCGTTCCGAGCCTCGGCGGCCTGTCATGTTTCCAAAAGAATATAACGACACAGTATAAATTTATTTTACTTAATTATATCTAAAAAATCTTACTTAAAAAAAAAACCCCGTTTCTGGTTAAAATTCACCCTACATCAAGGAAAAATTAAAAACACAGCAGTATCACATTTTTGTATCATTATGAATACCGTCAAAGACATTCTAGCATCCAATTAGCGCTTCACCCCATAAATCTGACACCGCTGAGAACAGCTATTGCTAACAAGCTATCTATCACACTGTAGTTTTGAGTCTTGACACCATTTCCTTTGAGTTACTGGTATACTGTATTCACACCATGTATGGCCATGGGCAATTACTAACATGCTGAAGGAAAAAGGGTGAAAATGTAAGATGTGAACCAAGCCTCTGTCGTCAGAAATAGCGTTTTCTGCCTGGGGTGCCTTCTGATTCCGACATATTCCTATGGAAGTGCAAAATACTGTTAATATTCCGTTTCCGGACGGTTATTGTCATAAATCGGTACATCACCTCACTCAGCAGTAAAAATCTCTCCAAATTCGGAATCCATCAATTTGTGAAAAAGTTTTTATAAAACCATGAGCACGCCTTTGAATGAGATCAAAAACTTGAATACATAGGAGCCAGGCGACAGACATCCTAATATGAAACAGGCATTAATGATGTAAGAGAAATGGAACCTAGCCATAAAACATTCCCGCAAGGAGCGTGATTAACGCTGGAAGAACATTACGATGAAAACAGAAGAGTGGCTTATTAAAAACTTAGATTTAGAATAGGTCTACGCTATGAAACTCAAGAATTTCATCAAAACATTCCTTTGCATTTAATTTGAATCCGACACCATTCAATATGGCAGTCTCGACAGCGCTCCAAGCTTCGCTACTTGAACATGAGACATCAAATGACTGTTGTGACTACAAGCAATATTATTTCTGCTAACGCGATCATTGTGCTGCATTACTTTGTGCACTTTGCAACACGATGATGTCGCGATAATGCGTGAAAGGTTGCTCAAGATACTATGTAATAAAGCGCTGCAGCGCTGCTATAATTTTATAATGTAGACGCCAGCACATCAAGCTACTACAATCTGCTTTAATAGATTTTCAACTTTATGGCTAAAGCATAAGGTTCAAAGTTGATTGGGAAAATTTGACAGTTTCGGGTAGCTTGATGTGCTGGCGTCTGTACCTGTACCGTCTAATAACAAGGTCTGCCTTTGATGTTATTGTTTCTTTTATAGCTAAGTAAGCTAGCTGATTAAATGTACACTTTCCTTACTAGCTGATACTTTTAGAAAGTCCGGGCTATGCTTCATATTTTTGCCTTTGTGTAATAAATGTCTAGTGCGTTCCAACGATCAATGGATCGGTCATCATATCCGTTGGAACGCACTAGTCATTTGTTTATATGTATTTTATATTATTTGGTAATTTAAAAATAAATGTTATTAAACAAAATGTTACGCCTGACCCTGTCACACGTTAACCTTGCGGCCTCTGAGATTTTAACATTAGAATATGATAGTTTAGATTTAAATTATTAATGTAATGTTTTCAACCGTTAAACACGCCGTCAGACTATGAGTCCAGTTTCTATTGATTTCGTCTGTATTATACAGATGGTTAATAATTAGTGCGTACACGGATCAACTGCAGTGCATAACAAAATTATGAAAGAAAGAAAATCTGTCTGCTCCGAAGTCTAAGCAGGAAGCACTAATTAACTAACTAAATAAAGTCGGCGACTTCGCACACCTGTTATCTTTAAGCCAATTAGCAATTAAAGTACTATGATACCACCTTAGATAGCAAAACACTAGTACTCGGAGATATCGCAGCTATTTAGACAGGCGACTACCAAACTGACCACTTGAAAGTCTTCAACAAAAATACTTTTCGCAACTGTAAGGCAAAGACACGAGACTCGGTTCGGCGTCGGGGCTCAAATCACCGGGGAAGTGCTGCGACTAGCGGGAAACTTACAACGGAAACAAGTGGAAAAGTTGCAACGATTCACACCGAACGACTTCTCAAACGCTTTTAGCGACGTCGACTACGCTAGATGAGATGTTATGGTGATCGCGTATATGGACGATTTGATAATGTGTGACTTAGAAACGGTAGTGAGAACATTGAGAGTCTAGATAAAAGTCTGAACGATATTTTGGCAAATATAAGAGTCTTATGGTAGAAGCAATCAGTGGTACTTACTTTTTTATAATTTAAACAAATAACAAAAAACTTAAACATACTCAATTAGATTATACTCACATCCATCACGTTTCAGTTACAATTATCACATCAAAATTACACTTTGCGTTTACAAACAAAGGCGCCTCTTAATGATACAACGTTGAACGTTGCCAAAAAATCATTAATCACCGACACACGCTTAGCAAACTCATAAAGAGAACTGCCAGGCGTTCGGAATTGCCGTAAAATGTACAGGATAAGTTTCTCGGCTCGCGAAGTTCAAGTTGCATTATCCTCGGTGCATCCCGCGCATGAATGATATATGGAGACGTCTCGAGCTCCTCATGCATAACATTAGGGATTTTGTTGGTAACATTGCTCTTCCAATCCGACATGATCTACGGAGAACCATCTTAATATCCATATTGGATTATCTGCTAGATTTAAATGCAGCAATTTGCATTTGGGACAAGTTAAAATAAGATCAAATAAATGGTAAAGTATCAAATTGGAATACAAATTTATTTATTCAATTTGTTCCAACCAACGATCACTTCTGAATCATCAAAGCTACTAACAGTTCGGAATATTGATTCTACTGTGAAGGACCTATAAAAGAGTCGGTTGCTATGCGGTATTTATTTTCTGCAGATTTCCCACGAACCTGATGCAATGGTGCATTGTTGGCTTTACTTGGTTTCAAATGATTACTGTACTGTTTGCTAATAGCCAACAAAACCGTTCTATTGCTATTTTATCTTTAGTGTTATTGTTATCGATACCATCACCATCGATCATCATCATCGATTATAACTACTTTTTCATTCACTATTTGAAGTCTTGTCGAAAGAATAGCTAAATGTTCTGATTTAGATTTACCATTCATTTCCAATTTGGTGTTCTTATTCTTTCATTCTTATTTCAGTACAATGTGTGCTATTCTCATTTGGCAAACGTATTCACATTCATACCAATCCACAAATTCAGCCTATCCATCTCCATATAAAAACCATTATGATACTCAAATCAATTGCTCGGTATCATCCAGTTTATTCCGAAATGATTCACTCTCTCTTTCACACGTTGAAAAATCAGCTTTAATGCGTAATTTTAGGTTACATTTTTCAAAAAGGCCTGTTGAAAAAAATTTAAAAACTTAAATCGACGATTTGTTTTATAGAAGACACGAATCAATTAATTACATTAGTCCGTTGAGGCGGATCGTCGGCAAGTCGCCAGTCTCCTCGAGAACACTTGAAGCGTTGTGATGTGAGGATATTAATTTTGCTCTTTTCAACGCAGTGACTATTACAATATTTTACTTTGTCTTCTATGTTTATTTGTCTGTGGGTTCTTCTAAATATGTTTCTTACCTTCAACGTTTTAACTTTAATTTCGATGCAATTCATCACTGATAAGACTACAATTTGTTTAATTAGAAATAGTAACCCAATGTTTTAAATAACTGAAAGGAAGTAACTGATACACTATGTAACAAAACAGTTATTCATCTATTATGAATTAATGTTTCATAGTAAACAGGAATGTTGCCGCAATATTATCACTATATGACGTTTCTGCGTATTTCATAGCACATTAGCACCACTTTAATTATTCGAGGAACAATTGCGGTCACAAGTACTGAAGGAATGAATCTATAATATAAAATTCAAAGTCTTGACTGATATATCAACGCACAGCCTAAACCGCTGGTCCTAGAGACATAAAATTTGGAGGGTGTGTTCTTTGTGAAGAGTAGGTATCTAATAAGAAAGGGTTTTTCGAAATTCCACCCCTAAGAGGGTGAATGGGGGGAGGGTGAAATTTCACGCGGACGAAGTCGCGGACAGAAGCTAGTTGACTATATTAACGACAGGACGTCGCGGTAAATGTTTCAATTTATTTAAATAATAAAATAGAATTTATTGATGAACGCTTGTGAAATTAAGTTAACACGAGTTAATTTATTTACTGTTTTTCTCAAAGGTTGATCCAATTTCGACACCGGAGATCATACAAATAGGTACTTCCTATTTTCGTCTTATGCTGACATAAGTCACACGACAAAATGTTTAACATGCGAAGACAGTCATCAACATAAAACAAAGCCGATAATCCATACTATATATAATATTATAAATGCGAAAGTGTGTCTGTCTGTATGTTACCTCTTATCACGATTAAACCGCTGAACCGATTTAGACGTGTTAGAGATAGTTTGAGTCCCGGGAAAGGACATAGGACACTTTTTATCCCAATATTACACACACAACAACAACACACACACACACACTACAATGCTGTTATGATGAATAAACAATTTGATTTTGATTTGATATTCCCATGGGATCGAAACTTATGCAGGTGAAACCGCGGGCCGCTGCTAGTTCTTTTTATTATGTTAGTTTTTCTAAGTAACTGATGTTAAAACCATTCACGGTTTATTATTAACGTGCATTGAATACCATTAAGTACAAGTTATAGTGAACCACTCCGAATGTGTCGATGAATAATTCATGTCACAAAAGGTTTATTTGATTAAACGCGCCGCTCGCGCCGGCTATGAAAAATTAAATGATCTATTCAACGAATTTAATTGAATTCAATCATTTACTTAGGCATATTGTTTTATAAATAAATTGTTCACATTTAACCATTAAACTAGAAAATTATAGAACCGAGTAAGATGATACAGACGTAAAATAACAGGATCATCCCGCTATTTCGATTAAATTCCATATTAAGGACTCATTTATGACGTAAAAAATATTGATGAAACCATTTTGGTCATCTACCAAACGATAACTTGTGGAAAAAAAAACTCCAATCCTTGTACGTCTGAATTTAATGACCTCGCTCACTTAATTCACAAAAAAAAGTTAGGTGTTGCATAACACAGCTAATCACCGACACAATATAATTAAGTGGCAATCATCGGATCCGTATTGAAAATTACTAAATCAATGGAAACTAGGTTAGATATAAATCAGTAGAGAAATCACCATTATAGCAACAATACAAACACATTACAGTCATTATTAATTCAGAACTTAGGCTTGGTACTGACGACAATGACGACCCAGTTTAGAATAGGCATAATAGAAAAACTAACACAAGTAACGTAACACAGGGCTTTCTGTTTAAACAGGAAGAACGTGTACCCAATACATAAGACATTACGGCTATTCAATGAACAGAAGTGTCCCTTGAAGCGTGAATATATTTTTGAAGTCCTAGTAAGTAAGGCGTTAACAATATTCCAAATCTCTCCAGGGCCACTAATGGCCTTCTTATATTTACGAAATCTTGGGTTCAAAGGAAAGTCAACCGTTAAGTCAAGATTATTTTGCGTTTACTTTCAAGTTTCGGATGAGTAACGTGATTGAAGATTCTTTCAGATCAGAAATATCGATCTTGTAGAATGAAGAAATAAGCGCGTCTTGGTCCACTTTGAGGATTAGAGCAGGGATTATGTCGCTATCTTTAATTTCTAAATACTCAATCAGATCAATCTAAATGCAAACAAAACAACTGAAATGCTTATTAGTAATGGAATTATTCCTCTCATTCGTGGATCTAATTTACCAAATGAATGACACGGCCACCATGAGAAATACGTCCACATATTCTCATAACGGCCCTTCGGATACTCGATAGCTAACCAGACATAATTACAAACTGACAATATTTACTGATTTGTATGTTACTGTTTCAATAAATCCATATTGACCTCGATTTTCTGTGGCCTTGAGAAACAGAAGCTAATTAAAGGCTCAATAAAAATGATGTATTGGTTATGTTAATGGTGTTCGGGAAATTAACATAAATGATGATTTAAACGATTTATTGAAGTTGCCCCTATACCAAAACTTACCATAGTAGGAGTAGAATTGGACAACCTAGGCAATTGAAGTTGATGAAGCAATCACAGCAACAGACTATAAAGCTCTTGATTTAAAGCAATGTAATTACAAGCCATCAACAAATGCTATGTTGATATGAACATGCGTAAGTTACGAAGAACAACTCTTGGAGTACCTACAAAATTCAACATTTTAACTACATACGCTTATCTACCGAATAGGTACAGGATAACGGATCAGACTAAAGCGTTCGATACATTAAATCACAGACTATAGCTGGAAATTTTTATATTGTTGCTCGCAGAGGTTTTGTCTGAGTTTTGTAGGTTATTTTAGTGAGGTCATTCCATTGCGTCTATGAGACGTAATGCACTGTAGCCGTGAGCGATTGATATTGACGCTCGATGCCAATAAAAATATGTGTCATCATCATCAATCAGGATGTGTTATTAATCACAATGAATTTTACTCTTAGTGCCAATCAAAATGAAGCCATATGTATGAGTTTCATTTCAAAATTACTGGCTGTCAAACGCTTACCTTCGAAGCTGGCTGCAGATGAATTGAAATGGAATTAATGTAAAAGGGCTTTTCAACGTCCTACCACATACAATAAGGGCTTAAAGACCGCATTAACGATAGATACCGCTAAGTAAGGATCCTACCTTCACAGACACCTTCGTAACCCTTTAATCGCCGCATTATTTCAGAGCCTTCGCCCCATAAGGGAACGCATGACGTTGCGTTTACTAATGCCCACATAATGAGCTAACAGTTTTAGGATTCAGTTAGCGTGCTGTTACCCCGTGCATGGGTTGTGCACAGAATATGACATAGACTATGCAGGTAATCGATTTCTGACATGCATTGTTGGTACACAGACACTCACAAATCGCTAGTTTTAAATGAAATTCTGACAAGATTCGAAGAAGTATCCATTCATTCCCCTTGAAAATCAAAATCCATTTATTCAAATTAGGCTGAGAATCAGCACTTTACGAACGTCAAAATTACATAAGACTGTCCCCCAAAACGCCCAAAATCCCCCTTCACTACTTCCTACTTCCTAATGCTTTCGCTGGGAAAAAGAAGTGGCGCAACAAACTCCCCAGCAGTACACAAATCCGCCTATCGGCACGATGTCGATGTGTGCGTGTTTCGGCTGTGGCATAAATATCTGTATTAATATTTCATCATCGGACTTTGGAGTAAGTATGCAAGGCGCGGTACATGGCTTCCTATTTGTTTGTGCTGTCAACACCAACGTATTTGGGCAGCTCGTCTTCGGCCACGGGAAGCGTTGATTCAATGCACTCTCACATCCGGGCAGGGTTATAGCATTGTCTACTATTGGTTTACTTAAAGCTTCCTGTTTAAATTCGTGATGGATTCCAATGGGATATTAAATATAGTAAAATAATAGTCCAAATTCCTCGTGTGAGTGTCTGTGCTAAGATATGGGTAAGTCTCATCTTTCATGTGGCTAAGCCTCGCTTACCGCGGCGGAGTTGCTGATATTAATTATTCATCAAACATGCCAGATAAAGCTTAATGTGGAGAACCGTCTGCTCTTGATAAATTGCTTTGTACATCCACTTAGATTTCGAGAGATTTTTAGGCTGGAACTTTCTGAAACCTCAATGGCTCAATGTTTAACAATACATGCCAGTAACGCCACGCATAATGATAAATAGGATCCAGTATACCGTATTCATTCGTCAATCAAATAGACATAGAAGACATAATATAAAACAAGTAGTGGAACAAATAACAGAGCGGTAAAACCAGCAGTTCCGCGTAATTGCACAGGCGCCGCAACTGCGGTGATTTGGCATCGTAAGTTAATGTGGCTTCTGTAAAGGTAAATAATATAAGCTAAGGAATTTAACTAAAAGTGCATTTTATCTAAATAAGTATAAGATAACGAAACCTCCACCAACATAATTCATCGACCAATTTATTCGGGGTTGGCGCCGCATCTTCTTCATCCATACCATCTCTATTAGCCTTCATCTCAGTAATCACACCCTTTATAGCCATATATCATCTTTCACACAATCCATCCATTGTGAAACCATTTCTGTAAATTGCAACAAAACTCTCATCTTTAAATCATTAACTGTCAAATGTTCTTATCCCTAGAGAACAACGCCAGTAAAACCACATGATTCGTAATTACTGCAACAATCTGCAACAGGGCAACCCGACACATCGTCAAAACGTTGCAACGCGGCAACGGTACACCGAGCAATCGAGATAATGCGATTACTTAAGCAATTATATGCGCGCTCATGATTGATCGCCCGGATCGGCGCGAGAGATGCTAATTACACCAGTGTGTTTACGTTAACGCCTTCGTTAACGTTATTGTAAAGTTTGTGTTTTTGTTTGTGGGATATCAATTACGTTTCATGCGGGTTACGCTTTGAGGGTCACGGGTTATCGTTTACGTTCGTTTATTTTTGATAGTTGAAAGTGTGAGTGACAGTTGTTGACATAATAGTTTTATGACATTGATTCTCGTTAGCGTAGAGTAAGTACTTAATTAAAGTTTACGTCCAAATAACCCAGTTGGTGTATTCTAGGATATTGGTTTCCAGCAAACATATACACAATTTACAAGCTTTAATTACTTTGGTCATATAAATGTCGGGTTAATTACTAATTACAGCCCGAACATCGCGGTACATCGCGGTAACAACTTAGTGGTATATGCCACGGAATTTCGGTTACCGAGTAATAACAATTTTGGAGCCATTATTTTAAAAGCACTGAAATAAAAACAGAATATTTACCTAATGTAGGTATTTTTAACGATAACGCATCTCATTAAGTTCGTATTATATGTGGGGAATTTCCCAACCACACAACAACTGATGCTGACTGATGCGAAGATCCGAAGATTACCCCCTGCAACCTCACAAACTACCTCTTTATAATATTAGGGACCTCGCGCACTAGGCGGCCACGACCACGACCAGTGGCTGCAACGACCAAATTAACAAGAAACCATGTTGCGGCCAAGTGCGCGACGTGTATATGGTTTCTATAGTTAGCTTGGTCGCTGCGGCCACTGGCCGGAGTCGTGATCGTCTAGTGCGCGAGGTCCCTTAAGTATAGAAGTATAAATTTCGTAGAAATAGATTGTAACTGCTTCGTTGGTCTAGCGGTCGCAAGCGGTTCTGCTTAGCATGAGGTCTTGGATTCGATTCACAGGTCGGGTAGTGTTATTGGGTTTTTCCAATAGGAATTTCTCAGTACCAGCCCGAATTTGTGCCCGATTGATGGCAATAGGCTCGCCCCCTATTACATTGGACTTGAAACATAACTGAGCGAATGTAAGTATTCTATAAAGTAGGTAAACTTCTGCTTAACCCTTCGAGAATTACAGAAATAGACAAATAAAGAACACAAAAAAAACAAACAGGACAGTAGCAACGGCTTTCATTTTGACAGTTCCAACAAAATTCATTGCGTTATTTACGTTGTTGAGTAGACGAATTGTTCGAACATATGAAGCAATGGGATTAGCTACATCCTTCAAAATTATTCAGATTGTGACTGATAGTGTGTTACGGGTTACGCAATTAGGGTGTAGAACATTTATATGTATACATCCAATCCTTCCTAGAGTTTGACTCATATATGAACGACTCATCCTTCCTGCGTCCAAATGATTTATATGAAATACTAGCTTTTGCCCGCGACTTCGTTCGCGTGGAATAGTGACTTCCGGCAGATTTTTGGTTTTACCCACAGGCACATAGTTCCCGATCTCGCGGGATCTCTTCAAAAATGAAATGTGGAAGATATTCTAGGGAACTCTTCAAAAATCAACATAATGAGCCAATTTTAAATTTACGAAACGATCAATCCACAATTCCACGACAGGTACCGAAGCGCTCGGCCGATACCCAACCAAATGCGTGTAACGAAACCATAGCGCGATCTATTTCGATCCCAACGCCATCTATCGAGCATAGTGACAACTCGGATTATTTATCTATACTCCGTTCGGGCATTTTCTTTGTACTAAAAGTTTTATTATATTGATATTATTTTTTTCATACCTTTTTACTATTTGTTTACTTTTTTCCGATGAATTAAAACAATAACATGAACCGAACTCGTGTAACGATCGACACCATTGCGCGATCACCAACTCGACATATAGTACTACTAATAGAATTATCTATACTCCGTTAGAGCATTTTCTTTGTACTAAAAGTGGTATTATATTATATTTTCATACCTTTTTACTATTTATTTACATTTTTCCGATGAATTTTCAGTACTGAATTGATGCCGACTCTTGACCAATAGATGGCGCTGTATGTCCGGAATAAATTTTATTTTTTATTTTATTTTTTGTAATAAAAACTATCCTATGTCCTTTCTCAAGTTCCAAACTATGTCTGTACCAAATTTCACACAAATCGGTTCAGTAGTTTAGGCGTGAAGCAAAGACAGACAGACAGACAGACAGACAGAAAGACAGACAGACAGAGTTACTTTCGCATTTATAATATTAGTTTGGATAGTTTGGATATTAGGCATCAAACAATGCAATATGGGTCATTAATTTATCACGCCGGTTATCGGAGCGGGGCAGCGATGCAGCCGCCAACGCGCCGCGATAACTGAGAATTTATGATAACAACTGCAATTTGTAGCTGATTGCAACTATGTTCCCAGGATTATTTAGGGGAAGGGACGCTTAAATGTCTCACTTAGGGCGATTGTGCACTACAAGGAATTTTACTGTCCGGCAGTCCGATTTTATTTTTTTATTATGGCGTGCCAACATGGGGCCGTAAAAAATCGGACTGTCGGACAGTAAAATTCCTTGTAGTGCACAAACGCCCTTAAGGTGAATGCGCAGTGGTAGCCCGCGAAATTCAATTTTTCTTACGTTTTTTGCAATTTTCAGGTCAGTGTCCGGTTTTATCTTGATCAAAATTTGATTCGCGACTATAACAGGTACGTATTTATAGAATCATAATCATTAGAATCATTAAAACATCTTTCTAAGTTAGATTTGTACCATAACAACAAATCTCTTATGGAAAAGTGCTTAATGGCATGAACGTAGACTAAATGCGAAATGCTGCCAAGTCGGACCAGCGGGATCCCGCAGACACATTTTGACATATAACGCAAAATAATAAGCAAACTTAAGTGACACCACGCATATCTCTATGAGTGACACATACATAGGTTACGCACAATACCAATAAGCTATTACTAAGCCTTTCTCATGAAGGGCTTCATCACACTTTAACGAGGTAGGTTGAAACTACGGCCTTTCTGCTAGACAACAAACTCCCTTATGATTTTATTAAGTACCAGAGAGTTCAATGCTCAAAAGTGTAAAGCCTTGTACGGACTAAGCGTTCCAGTGTACACGTACGAGAACACCGGAACGATAGTCCGTACCTGCAGGTACGCGTACGGTACGGACTAAGTATCGTTCTCGTTTTGGTCGCGTAACCGACCACGCGAACGCTGGAACGCTTAGTCTGTACAAGGCTTAAGAATACCATAGCTTTAGCTCAGTTGAACTTGCCGATTTTAGGGATTCCCGAAAAACCTGCGGTCTTTTACAATTTGCAGGCCAGTATCAGGTTATATGTTGATTAAAACATGATTCGCGACCGCAACAAATATGACTGACAGAATTACAATCAGCAGAGTTAATGAGTTAGAAATGTCATGATCATGAAATAGTCATTCAATAGGGTAATATGAAAGAGTTGTATTGATGATTGGGCTACCTAAGCGCATCCCCCATAAAGCATGAAGCAAGCTATTAAGCTCTACCTAATCTATACAAATAAAGTTTGAGTGTCTGTTTGTAATATTAAAATAACCGCTTTTTACTAAATGCATATGGATGTATACACGGTACATACACCAATTTTTTTTTTTACAATGTCTGTCTGTCTGTTTGTTCCAGCTAATCTCTGAAACGCTGAACCGATTTTGACGGGACTTTCACTGGCAGATAGCTGATGTAATAAGGAGTAACTTATGCTACTTTTATTTTAGAAAAATAACAAAATAATTAAAAGGTTTTCCGTCAAAGCCAAAAATTCGTCTGATAAATTAAATAGTAATAAACGGGCCAATTTCCAGGCAAAACGTCAAAGGTAACCGAAGCCAATAAATTAGCAAGTACTTAAAAGTCGGAGATGGGAATCAGCGCAATGAGAAAGGAAAATGCCGCGCTTTCAAAGTTCCGAAAGGTGGCGTGGCGGTGGCAGGTTAATTAGTTAACTGTCAAGCATTTAACTAAATCACACGTGGTTTTGTAACCTTTCGTGTGGTGTAACGTTTCGGTGGCAACTGACCTTTAAACGTTAAGGCCAAGTCAGTTCGGATCGTCCCAATTTTTTTTGTTATATTGAAACTTTAATCGTCGTCATAACTCATAAAGAGTTGATTTCATGTTAAATTGTTTTAGATGTTCCGGAAAATATTTTAATGTAATATATATATGTATAATAAGTACATATCTATTACATAACACAAATACATAATCAGCCTATAATGTTCCCACTGCTGGGACACAGGCCTCCTCTCTATGAGAGGGAGTGGGCTGTAATCCACCACGCGCGGGCCCAGTGCGGGTTGGTGGGTGTCACGTGTCTTCCAATTTTCGGGTCTAGAAGTAGGTTTTGAGAGTAGTTGTGATGAAAGAATTAACACAAAGTGCCTGACTGGTTCGAACCTACGACCTACAAGTCGGTAAGCCTCGGCCGTTACCACTGGGCCTCCACTGCTCCGCCAGAAAAGGAAATGATCATTTTGCTATCATAAAATCTTATTATATTGTTAGTAGTTTCACAGTATTTCCTACTAGAGTTCAGACATCACTCGGGCACAGTGCGGGGTGGTGGATGTGACTTGTCTTCCAATTTTTGATTCTAGGACATGCCGGTTTCCTCACGATGTTTTCCTTCACCGTTTTTGACCACCGTTCTAATGTACCAGTAGCTGTTTATTTGAAAATTATAACCGTACCCTCAAAAAAACAAGAGGTCTTATGTAAAATATGTACTATAAATACTTACATACATCTGTGTACTTCAGTGGCTCATATACTTTGATCAGGACCGTGCTTCTTCGATTTTTCAAAACATTAAACAAATCCTGGTAGATTTAAAAGTGTCATGAATGGCAATAATAATAAATTTGATGACGCATTCCGGCGAGTCAATGGCTCAAGGGAATGGAGACTTGATTGGATTCCCACCCTAACGCCATCACAGGGCTATAACGACATAGCTGGACTCACATTCACCCCAACTGCATGGCGCATGTTCTTTATTCTCACTGAACTGCACGCAAATTACACTCTAAAATTGCTTATTTAATTTGGTCTGCTCTATTGGTTTCGTTTTAGCAATTAAATTCTGTTGTCCGTATTACAAATAAATTGGGTTATGAGCAGGAGAATGATGTCCGTATTATACATTTTGACGAGGACTGCATGTATGACTCTTTATACGAATTACTTTTTACCCTACTACGGCAAAGCCAAAACGAAGGGTTATGATTTTATTAATAAAGCAATGTGTGGACTGATTTAGCTAGACAGATAGAAGACTAGCAGCGCCCCGCGGTTTCACTCGCATATGTTTCGATCCCGTGGGAATATCGGGATAAAAACTATCTGTGTGCCAAATTTCATCCAAATCCGTTTGGCCGTTTGTGCGTGAAGAATTAACAAACATGCAAACACTCACAAACTTTCGCCGTTATAATCTTTGTGTGATTATATTTAAATGTCATTGTCTGATAAGAAAGATGCCAACTCTATTAACATCCTTATAATATGTGGAACATTCATTTGGCAAGTAAATCAATAAAACATCTGGATTTAAAGCTTCTTACGACATTACAAACTAAGACCATTCTGAAACTATGTTCACATAGTTTCAGAATGGAATATTGTTTCACTGTAGTGAAACAATATTTTATCTGTGACAGATGTAGTTTTGCAAAAAGAGACATTAACCCAATTCACAGGCAGCGGGTCGTTAGTGTCACAGTCTGCGAGGCGGTTATCTCGAGTGCCATCTCCGCGGTCACCGATCCGCTGTACCGTCGAGCATAGCCTTTATATTTTTAGCCAACATTATTATAACACTGCAAAATACCTTAATGAGGCCGGAAAGAGAGCCTAGGGATCGTCATCCTACCCTCCTTTCGTGTAAGCCGGACAGAGGGAGCCAAATTAATGATGTTTCCTTTAATATCCCCCATTTCTAAGAGCTTTAGCGAAATAAGAAAATAATAATAAGAAAAGAATGAGAACTGGCAATAAGGCATTTATAGTCTTAGTCTCCGCAACCCCATGACGCAGCAAAATTCGATACCGTTTCGAACATGATCATTAAAACGCAGTTAATAAAACCCTAACAGAACCGCTTTTAAATTGTGATAGATTTATAATCACGCGTCATTTATAATCCTAAATCTGTACAAGAAGCTTAATTTGGTTAGAAGACTAATCTGTCTAATCTCGTTTGGTAATAGAGGAAGAAGAGCAATAGCCGTGTGCATCTGGTGGAGTGGAAGCCCCTCCCGCAACGTAATCATTATGATTTATGGCGCACGAGTTGGCGCGCGCGTTCCAGCCTGCCGAATGACGCTAAATGACGAGTTCCGCTACACTATTCTTGGTGGCTTCCTGGATACTCTTCTTGGTTAAGAGCTTCCTGGACTTAGGTGCGCTTGCAATTTTTATTGCATAGTTACTGGTCAAGTACTGGTTGTACTTTATATAACCGCATTGGCTCTGGCAACCCATCTTCCTTCGCCGACGACGCCGAAATTTCAGAAAATATAAATTTGAGAGCAATAAATTGGAAGAATGCAATTTTCTGGCGACTGTCCGCGGTTTTGCAAACGGCAAAATATGCCACCTTTTACTACCTCTTAAGAAATTTGCCGGACCCGTAAAAGAAATAAGTGATCCTTTGTTTCAAAACTCAGACATGCGCGACAGTTTAAAAGAAAAGTGTCAAGCTGATAGTGTGTCTATCACAATGATAGCTCTGAATGTTGTTACCAAGTAGGATGAAAAATGAGTGCTTTGCCCCCGCAGCCTTGTCATTTATCAGTGTCGTCAGCTCGCCATATGTCCAGTAACGATTGAAGTTTCATAGCATCCGGCCACGTGCAGGGAATGTCCACTGCTATGCTTTGGTAGCCAGTAACATAATGATTATTCGAATGAATTTTATTACGGGCAACGTTTTGGGAGACTTCCGAATTTAAAGTTATTTTAAGATTAGATGGATATGGGATCCCACTTGTATATTAACATCAACACTCGGAGAAAAGAGAGTTATTTGAAGCTCACTGCTGGCTAGTGTTGTACAAAAAACTGCATAATTTGTTATGGAGCCACCAGCTGCAATCTGTTAAAGCAACTCAAGCATGCCCAAAGTTGTCCTAATGATCGTGGTGAGAAAAACAAAAGTTTTAATGACCCTCATAATTCAACAATACTTTTTGAAGAACGATGTCAAGAAGAAAGCTTTTACAAAAATACAATGAAATGGGAGCAATAGAAGTCCAGGTAGCATTAAGGCGGGATCTGCGGTCGACATCATTATAAAAATCCCAACAACTATGGTCTGTAATTATGCAAAAGACTTTTTCCGTGCCATTACGGATTACGGCTGCAGTTTCATAACGCGTTGGCATTTAGTTTTTACGCAACCGTGCTGAAGTGCCCCGAGGTTGAGCGGAACGACTGTTTCACTCCGGAGATTTAAACGGTGTTAAACGCCATCGAATCATGGTGGTTACGGAATTAATCTTTTGGTTTATTACTTAAGAAGTCGGTTAACGTTAACGCAGTTCCGAATTGATATCGCATGCTCGAGAGTAAAATGGGTTTATTGAACTGTTTGTGGAAAATCTAACTTTCTAAGTATTAGGGTCCATTACACAAGTTTCTCTCCGCTCTGTACCTGGGTGCAGCTATCGTGCATGTTAATTAGAAAAATCCTTTGCTCTACTGTTCGAGATCGCCATTGCACTCGGTATTTATTGTTTAAGCTTCCAATAAGGTTAATGAGATCGCGGTACGGTGCCAACACCGAGTTTCCCCCGACACACTTGCTTTAGTCGTGCATAGCTTTAGCATACAGTTTCAAAGATCACAGGGTCCTACACAAGAGATCGCGTTCGCGATGTATTATTTATACTGATTAAAAAACTGAAGACACTGGGCCACGTTTTAAGTATTACGGGAACGTTTAGTTTCTATTCCGTGTTTTTTCTACGAAGGTGTCTTGAATGAATCATAAAAATAACCGATGTTGTCGAATCAGATTTCGGGGGAGGTTTGTGCATAAAATATGACGCGATATATTCCTCCCTCGGTTGAACTCTCGGGGGGTGACCAGAAGTAATAACATCACCCTTATTTATACTCGGAGCGGCCTTGGGGTTGTTCCCAATTAACTAGGTATCCCGTAGAAGTTATTTTTAGATTCGTCGCGCAACTGTGATGGTGAAAGTGTATGGTTTGTTTTGCAGTCGCGTGGTTCTAGTCTAAGAATAGGAAGCCATTCTATTTTTTCTTGTTCGTATCGCAAGAAGCGACTCTAGAGCTGTTTTGGACTTAGATGGGCGGCAGACACTATCTGTAGTAGCAGAACACAGACAGTACTTTTAAATTTTAGTTTTTGTAGTGCAAGTAAATCCTAGCTGATGTCGATATTCTAAGATGTTCTTGCAGGAATGAACTAGATGCATGCCGTATGCTTTTGCGATACGAATGACTCAATGGCAGAAAGTTCTCTTGAGACAGATCCGATTACATGCGGTCAGCCATTTATGTTTATAAGCACACCAAATACGAAATTCTTCGAAGCACACTCACGATTCTAGTGAAGCCACGTGCAGGTTTGGTAAGATAATGCGGGATCACATCGGTAGGAACTACAGTAAACTTACAGATTTTATTTGCATTTTTAAATCTATATGAAAAAAGCGTCCCCGTTTAGGAACATTGTAGGCCTAGGCATCTGCTTGAGAATCGAGGAGTCCATTCACTAGAACGGTGAAGTGTAAGCCACGCGCAGGGTGACTCACCCCCGGTGTTCGACCCGTATTGAGGTCACCGCTGTGGCCTTCCTAGAGTCGGCATTGTTCCTTTTATTTCAACTCTATTCGGTTTGACGTTACGTTTGAGCACCGAAAGTTATTTAAATGATATTTGGAATGTGAGCTTTATGTTTTGAATTATATAGTAATAAGTATTCAGTAATCAGGAGCAGTGGTGGCCCAGTGGTAACGATTTACGAGTTTTAGGTCGTAGGTTTGAACCCAATAAGGCGCTTTACTTTGTGTAAATTATTCCATCACCACTGCTCTCAAAACGGTACAGGAAAATATCGTGAGGAAACCGGCATTTAATAGAACCAAAATTTCGAAAAGAAAAAAGACGTGTGATATCTACCAACGCACACTGGGCCCGCGTGGTGGATTACGGCCCAATCCCTCTCACTGAGAGGAGGCCTGTGTCCCAGCAGTGGGAACATTATAGGCTGATTATGTATTCAGTAATCTATGGTATGGATGGGCACGAGTAGTTGCGACGATATTTGGTTTGGAGAAGAAATGATTCGAAATGTAATTCGTCACGTCTTCTTGTCTACTTGCGGTTTCGATGAACGCATATGTTACGACAGGGGCATACCAAACTCTTAAATTAATTATCAATTTGCAAGGTCTTCACGTCGATCTCCCGACATTAGATTTAATTTCCTGTCGGAAATACGGTCGGTTCTAGACAAAGTTCTAGGCTAGGTTAGGTTAGACGTCTGGTAAACGATGTTTAATTTATTTTTCTCTTCTAGTTGCTCCTAGGAGAGAAGCTCCCTGGAGCAAAGAAAACCGTGTTTACTAATCAATAGATTAGCTATTGATCAGTAAACACGGTTTTCGTCCAGCGTCGTGCTGCACATCGTGTCCAGCGTGTCCTGTTGTCTGCACGTTACAGGCACTGATGGACGCTACTAAAAGGTGCCAAACTCGTAGCCAAATACTTGGCGACTGTATCTAGATTGCCAATGACACGGTAGAAAGACGAATAGGTAATGATGAGTTAGTGGCAAAGAAGTTATGCTCTACAACAAAGACAATTTAAATGTGGCTTCTTTCAATACCTCTTACCACAAACATGTGGACCAACATCATCAGTAGCAATACGAAAACCCTGATATATTCTAAGCATAACACAAGTAATGTTTGGTACATTTAAGTATGCAAATGTTTACAAATATAATTTGTGCAAACCTTAAAAGAAACGGCAAGTTTACTATTATTTACACATTATCAAGTTGAAGGAGGGCTCACAATGTTTCTCTAATCATTATGCAGAGCTTGTAAAATGCAAAACATACACATTTGGCATACTAAGTGATTTGAGTTTGTTTGCATGTGTAGGCGTCACTGCCATTAGATGGCTATCTTTAATGTAGCTAAATAAAAACAAAATTCATGTATGAAACTTGAATTTTATTTTTACATTGCAGCGGTTTTAATTATGTGTTCATATGTGCTGCTGTGCACATAACTCATTAACACTGGGTCTTCAGTTATTTTTTATCCTTTGCCCTGCGGTTTTCTATTCATTTCTTTTTGCCTTTTGATTGGCTCCTAAGGGTTGTGTTGTGATGTTAAAACAAGCCTATAAAATTCTTCAAGAATTGGGCTATGAAATGCAAAAAGATTTTTTCTAATCCAACTGGTAAGTAGTTCCAGAGATTAGGGTGTTCAAACAAACAAACAAAGTCTTCAGCTTTATTATAATAATAGTTACAGCTTACTACATAACATGTCATTGCAGACTTGTAGTACTGAGTCACATATAGAACAATTTTTTATTCTGTGGTCATTATGTTATCCATGTGTGAATGCAGGCTCTTCAGGTTTTTGTTTCAATTAGAGGAAAAAAGCTAACTAAATTTTCTGTTTTATTATGAAAACTAGCTGCGCCCCGCGGTTTTACCCTTTTTACCCGTTTTTTTTTTAATGTTAATCCAGGGTGTAAGCTACCTCCATACAAAATTTTATCAAAATTGGTCCAGCAGTTTGAGCACACGCTCAAACTGCTGCCTCACTCAAAAACTTTCGCCTTTATAATATTAGTGTGATATATGATACTTACTAACTCAATCAGAGAAATAACTGTATATTTAATTCAATTTATTATTCATAAAAAATAATTGCTGCATAGTGGTTGGTTGGTAATACTGATATTCAGCTACATCCGGTTCAATTGGAAGCCAACCCCAATGTAGTTAAGAAAAGTCTAGGCAGATTGATTTTGATTAGTTGGTTAGTTTTTTGGGACTGTCACAAAATTATGAGGTAGGTATGTATATTAAAATTTAATGCCATTTCAAATATTTTGTGTTCTTTATATTGCTGTTATTTAACCAACATTACAATATTAACAATTACAAGTACATTATTCAGTAGGTTATTTTCAAAACCTGTAAAAAAACAGCTAGGGCATCTGTTTTTTTCTGTGACTGTGTGTGTTGACTGCGTTTTTTACTTAATGAGGCAGCTGTTCTTAGATAATTAACTTCCAAGTTCCAATAACAAGAACATGTGTTTCAATTAGGTCATCTAATTTACTAGACCATAACATTTAAAAACAAGTAAAAATAAAAGTGTTGGTCCATTTACATGTTTAACTTTATTTATTACACTAATTTACATAAATTTTTATGTGAAGTACTTAATTGGAATGAATATTCTACCTCTACCTATTTGAGTACTAATAGAATTACAGACTGTTATGTTAATAATTCAGTAAAAAAAGGCGTGTTTAGAAGGGAAGCTTACTTATTAACTGAGAATTGAATAAGAGTTTCTTGTCTGTAAAGTGAGTTCACTGAAATTATGAAAAAACTAGTGTTGTTTACATAAATATTGACTGAAAATTTACAAATAGGTACATAGTTAATTCAAAGGTAAGAAATATTCGAAGACGGATAACAGTTAACAGCCACTTGCCCTTCATAAATGAAACGAAGAATGCACTTGTTAAAAAATCGATAGGATTAAAATGAAAGGACTACAGAGTACAGACCCCTGTAACAATAAATAATGACATTTAGCACACGCACAGTATTATCCGTTCACCGATCCCCGACGGCTTAGCCCAGGGGTGGGTCTAATGATAAATGCCCGCATCGTAAGAATTTATTAGAACACCACTCGTCATGCTCGAACTTCGTGACATTAAACCTTCATTTATTAATTAAACCTATAGTTTCCTAAGCTAAAATTTCTCATAAATACCTCATAAACACCAGAGAATGCAGATCAAGGCAGCAAATCAACTGTCGATGGGACAAATCCTTGCACAACCACTAAACTGAAATTATACGAAAATAAAACACACCAACACAAGACGTTCACTACTTTTGTTAAAGCAAATCAACACAATAAACTATTACACAAACTAATTGTGTCATAAAACGTCCAACAAACATATATAAAATGTGAAAAATGTTGCATTTCCTATTTTATGTGCACCGGCAAACGATCAACACAACCACCGCTACAAAAATCTTTATAAAACTGAAAAATATAAAGATGGAAGGTGGCGCTGCGATCAACGATTAGCGCAAGCGCTGTCAAAATGTATAATGAAGTGACCCCTCCACACGAAAAAAAACCTGAAAGTTGAAATATAAAATCACGGAATTAATTAAATAGCTCAATTATAATTAGAATAAACTATACATTTTATTTATGTCTAAAACAGTGTTTTTCAAGTATTGTAAACAATATTGCGCGGTCAATCTCTACTCATACTGAATCTGTGTCTGCTGGCACTAACTGCTGTCAAAGTATTTTTAGGTGTCACAGTGACACAAGTGACACTGTCAAAATTCCACTTTATTTACCTTGTATTGTATAGTGCCTTGTACTTTTTCGTTTTCTTTTTTATTCGTTTACTAAAAAATTGTTAATAAGTAAAAATGCTTGACTCTGTAAAACGTGTAATATTAGTTCTTTCTGGGAAAGGAGGTGTTGGAAAATCCACAGTTAGCACCCAGTTGGCGCTAACTTTGAAAGAAAGAGGTTATAAGGTATTTATTCAGCTGTTTTATTTTATTTCATTTGTTTTTAATAAAACGACCCACTGACCGTTAAATTACTACTGCAAATGGTTATAAGGTATTTATTCAACTGTTTTATTTTATTTTACTTGTTTTTAAACTTAGTTAAATTATAATTATTAATAAACTCCTATCGTATCTATTTTATTCTTTTCACCGTACCTGTTACCTAAATTGCTTCCAGGTTGGATTATTGGACATAGACTTATGTGGACCCAGTGTTCCTTATTTGCTCAACTTGGAGAATCAGAGTGTTCACCAAGGCCCTGAAGGCTGGATCCCAGTGTACCTAGACAATGAGCAGAGGCTGGGCGTCATGTCAATAGGCTTCCTACTTGGGTCACGCAATGATGCAGTAGTGTGGAGAGGGCCAAAGAAAACTTCCATGATAAAGCAGTTTCTAGAAGATGTTTGCTGGCAGGAACTTGATTTCCTTGTAATTGATACTCCCCCAGGTAACTTGTCATAATCTTTTTTATTTTATTGCTAAATGGGCGCGCTCTTGACCCCTATCATGCCTGATGGAAAGCGATAGATGAGGTCTGTGATGGAACGAGCGTGCCCAGAACATGCCTGTTTACTCTTGATTTGAAGGCAGACGGGTTAAATGTGGGAGGAAACACAGATGCCTGCAGAGAGTTCCACACTTTGGCTGTGCGCATAATAAAATTGGAGGAAAAGCGCTGAGTACGACTTGTCTGGATATCAACCAAGTGCGGATGGTATGCTGTAGTACGTTTGTCTGTTATGTAGGACGTTTGTTTGTCTCTTATCTCAACTGATTTTCAATTTACTAGACCAAAATGACAGCTGCATTCAACCTTTTTTGACATTGTGACAGTGTTCATGCTGGCATTTTCTGCCGCACAATTTATAAACGCAGTAAAGAACATGTGACAGGTATAGACTTTACTGCGTTTATAAATTGTGCGGCAGTTTTAGTCTAGCAAATTAAAAATCAGAGTGTAATAACTTCTCCTATACTAATTATAAAACAACCCACCAAATAGCAACTTTATAACTAGAATTTTTTTCTCTTCTTTTTGCCATTTTTATAAATGTTACTTACATTAAAAAAATATAATTTCTCATTTTTCAGGAACCTCTGATGAGCACATCACAGTGATGGAGAACCTCCGTCAAGTCCCACAATGTGGTGCAATAATAGTGACCACACCACAAGAAGTAGCCATAGAGGATGTCCGCAAAGAGATCACCTTCTGCAGAAAAACTGGCATTCCTATACTGGGCATTATTGAAAATATGAGCGGGTATGAATGAACAATTAAATAAATAATGCTTTGGAATGGGAAACTAACTTCATATCAATTTTGACTGACAGACTCCTTGACAATTCAAAGGTGCCTGTAAATGCTTTAAGGTTGAGTTTATAAATCATAAATCTTTATTTACTGGTTCTAAATGATCTATTTTAAATAGAAAAAGGTGTCTGAGGTAGGAAGGTCCTGAATTACAGATCACCCGGCTCTCTTAGATTAGAATATATTTATGAAAAAGAAGTAAATGCTTTGTCACTGTACCTACCAATAAGTAATTGTACTACCTACACTATGATAAAGCAGAGATAAGAATATCACACTAATATTATAAAGGCGAAAATTTGTGTTTGTTATTTCTTTATGCACAAACTACTGAACCGATTTGGATGAAATTTAGCATACAAATAGTTTATAACCAGGATTAACACATAAGATACTTTTTATCCTGGTATTCCCACGGGATCAAACTTATGCGGGTGGAACCGTGGGGCGCAGCTTGTGTTTTTATTTATAAAGGAAGCTACTTAAAAAACGTATAATATACACTTGTAATTTAGAAGCACGAGACACAATGGCTTTTTAATTGTTTCTGTAATGACACCATTCAACCAATTAAAAGAGCTTTTTTTCTACTGCTGGATGCAAGTTCTTACCTTACAGATTGTGTCTACTTAGATCTTAAGGCCAATTCCTGTAATTAAAAACATTCAAAATCTAGTCACAATCTCATCTCTGCGACAATCATTGTCAAAAATGTAGGGAAGTTGGAGCTATTTTTGACAGATTGAGAATGAAATCGGACTGGGTAGCAGGATCGTCCGAAAGGGTTACCGCTGCCCCGGAACATAAAGGGCTAAGGAAGGAACACGGCTGGGTTTTAGTCAGTAACAGTCTGACACTCCCTTCCGCTCTACCCAGAGCGGGAGGAGTCATTACATGTTTTCCCATCAAAAAAAAAAAAAAAAGAATGAAATCGGACTGTGAATGTTCTTAAAATTACAAGAATTGCCCTTCTTATTAATTGTAGTTCTCATTTTTAACAAGAAAACTTATGCAGCTTTTGAACATAATTTCCTGACCTGACACTTCAATTTTTTTATGGTTGATAACACATTTTTATCAATATTTTGTGGCTTGATTATATATTATTTGTCTATGTGGGCGAATTTTATCTAGCAACAGTGACATTGCCATTTAGCTACATCCTGTGGCTGTTTGTTATCACTAGGATGATGGCCACAGATGGAGGTCAAGTGGTAGGTTCAGAATGTATGTATGTAGGTACTCTTTGGAGTAGCTACTGATAAACTGTCACTAATCATAATTAACATGAGCAAAAGTTTCCACACACAATGGTTGCCTGAAGATGGACGGCGCCCCTAGGCCCGCCCAGAAATGGGTGGCGGGACGACCAAGACGCGTACCGCGAGGGCTGGTTTGAGGTGGCGCAGGTCCTTCCAGGAAAAGAGGTCTTGGAAGGACTTGGGGAGGCCTTTGCCCATCAGTGGGACAGTATAGGATAATAATAAGTAAAAAAAAAACACATTAACACCATGTAGATGACTGGCAAAAAGATTTTCTGCATTTTCATGTTCAATGTGGTAAACATTGCCCAATATAACTTAAAAAAAAGAGAGTATTTAGTGGAATACCTCGCATAAAATTATTTAACTTTTCACCAGATTATCTGATTATGGGCTAAGGAAGGATTGCAGATGGAGAAGTGCAGAGTTTTTTTTTTCCTAATGACTGATGTATGTACTTGCTAAAGTTCCATATTTCTTTTCCAGATATGAGTGTCCAAACTGTAGTGAATGCACCAACATCTTCTCAAGTGGTGGAGGCAAGTCACTAGCAGATATTGCCAAAATACCCTTCATGGGGAGTGTGCCAATCGACCCCAGAGTTGGCAAACTGGCAGGTCAGGGTTTATCAGCTGTCAAGGAATTGCCAGGCTCAACAACTAGTAAAGTCTTCAGTGAATTGGTTGATCAGCTGGCTGAAGCTCAAAATGGGCTGTAATTGGGAGTTGTATGAAAAAGTATGGTATCTATGTAATGTAATCATGGTGAAATTGGCATTTTTCTTTGTATAAAGGCGGATACAGACATTGCGAGGCACTCGCAGCGCACGGCGCTCATCGCATGCTTCGCTATGTGTGGTCGTTCATATTCAAGGTGAGGCACGTGCGAAGCATGCGATGAACGCCGTGTGCCGCGCATGCCTCGCAATGTCTATATTCGCCTTAACGAGTAGGTACAGCTTTTTTCTCTCACGAAGCAACATGCGCTTGTAGTAAGTCTACAACACACTGTAAATGTGTGCGTGGAGACGAGTACGTGCCGAGAGTACCTGCGCTTACACACACATTCACCGCGTGTTTGTACACTTGGTAACCACAAGGAAAGCGCGCCTCGCTTCCTGGGATAAAAATACTAAACAAATGCATTGTCAGACCTATTTGCCATGAGTCATGGCAGTTTAAAGTTAAAACCGGTCAAGCTCCGCGCGTATCTCATGTGATACGATGCAATAGAAAATCAATTGTGTCTCAAGAGGTTAAAACCAAATTGTGTTGTGATACATGTGGTATGATAATGATACTTATTATCTGCACATTTTTGTTGTTTTCTCTTGTTTTTATCATTGATATTAAATAAAGTCTGATGATGTACTATAAAATATATTGTTACGAAAGCACATATTGAAATAGGCAGGCTGGTTATAGTAAAACCGGATAGTAACCAAGGCAGAAGACACATCTGCCATTTAATCCCATTCACACATGAAGTACTAAAAGGATCTTTTGGCGCCCAAATGATATTGACAGGTTGTTGGTAAATATTTGTGAATTTTTTACAAAATTTGTATTGAAAAATCAAGATGGCGGCGTTAGTTCCAATTTTGGCCACGCGCCAATAGATCCTTGTAGCACAATCACGAATTCACGACCCATAGTGATAAATCACTATGGGCAGCTCGGCAAAAATATCCGACTTCATGATTCATCCATTAATATCTGTCCTCAAGATGACGGCACATCTATGTGATCATTTGTGTCTTATACAAGTGGCAGCACAAATACATAATTTATGAAATCGAAGCAACACCAAAATCTAACTCGGACGAGACAAGCGACGCCGGTCGCCGACGGTTTCCAAAGGATGTAATATGTTGAATTCAGAAGAATGTGATACTTACCTAGTTGTGATTAAAAATATCTGACATCACTTAGGCAGCATAAAAACCTGACAGATATACTGTCAGGTTTTCCACAAATGATTTTAATATTAATGAATGAATCATGAAATGAGATATTATTGCCGACGCCGAGGTAATCATAGTAATATATATGCTCGTGTCCTACATCCTGACTGCCTATAGCTCTATTTGCCTCTGTATTGCTCACTGTGTGCAATTTAGTTTTAAGCGAAAATGTAAAATATCATTCCGTTGATGAATTATTGAGTAAATAAAAATGCGTCCTGTTATTTTGGGTCTGTTTATTTTATATCTTTCATTATATACAAATACATAAAACACCTTCTAAAAATGCATTGATGGAACCACTGTACCTCCACACCCGGCGCATTTTGATACTAGGTATTTTTTTTTGGATAGAATAGACCATTTTTAGTGTAATTTGAAAACCGCAAATTCTGAAAAACCATAGGGGCCGAGAAAAAAATTCCCAAAGTTTTTTTTTTTTTCGAAAACCTGTGATTTTTATAGTAGCTATTTTTTTTTTGATAGAATAGACCCTTTTTAGTGTAAATTTGAAAACCGCAAATTTTGAAAAACCATAGGGGCTGAGAAAAAAATACCCAAAGTTTTATTTTTTCGGTGTAACCTAACCTCAAAAAACATAAAAGTTGCTTAAAAGGCGTAGTAGGAGCCCCGCTTCGCGGGGCTCTAGGGTCTAAAAAAAAATAACCAAGAAGGGGATGGCGGGGTCTGTTCGCTCGCTTCGCTCGCTCACTAGACCCCGCCATCCCCTTCTAACCTAACCTGTCCGAGTCGGGGTGCCCCAAGTCCTGAGCTCGCTTCGCTCGCTCTTGCATCCTAAGTTGTCATTATTAATGTGTTATTTTGTATATTATGTTGGTTTAGTGTGTAGTGGGTGTGGAGGTTTTCAAAAAAAAAAAAAACGGAATTTTTTTCTCGGCCCCTATGGTTTTTCAGAATTTGCGGTTTTCAAATTACACTAAAAAGGGTCTATTCTATCCAAAAAAAATACCTACTATCAAAATGCGTCGGGTGTGGAGGTACAGTGGAGCCGCATTGATTTCTGGATTTTATATGTTCTTATTGTATAAAAAACTAGTTCTTTGTACTACAGTATAGTAAAATGTTAAAATCTTTTAGTTTGAGATACCCTGATATTAGATATACATACATATAATTTAGATAATAATATAAATTCATTCTAATATATGATATTACTTCTACAGTCTAAAGATGTCTATCAGTCAAAAAAAATTTTTGGATAATTCAGATTTTTTACTATTGCCCATTCAAAAATCCTTATAGAATCATTAAAATCAAAACATAGGTATTAAGTATAATAATCTTGGTTTTTAAAACACAATTTTGGTTAACTTTTAAATAAATGTAAATGAATTTCATGAATTCTAGAGTTTTCGCTTAGACTAGAGAGGATAGTACAAATATTGGGCATTCTTTAGGCCGTGTCCTAATATAAGCGAACAGGGTTCTCCAAACAAATGATCGCGATGACGATCACGTATTCACGATAATCGCTTTCTATTAGGACACGACCATACCCGTCAGTGGTATCACTGAGAGCACTGGTAGCCCAGTTGGTAACGGCCGCGACTTACGAGTTGTATGTCGTAGGTTCGAACGTTCGAACCCAAACAAGCGCTTTACGTTGTGTAAATTATTTTATCACCACTGCACTGCTCTCAAATTATACATCAATGTTCTAGAACCAAACATTCGAAGACATTTATAATTCTACCAAACTGCACTGGGCCCTCGTGGTGGATTACGGGCCACTCTTCGGGAAACCTATTACGAGTGCAAAACTAAAACAGCCATATTGGCTATATTATATTATATTGTAGTCTTTGCTCTCGGCGAGCCGTCAGTACTCAAGGGTAAGAGTCTGACACTCCCTTCCGCTCCACCCAGAGCGGGAGGAGTCATTAGATGATATCCCATCCACAAAAAAAAAAAAAAAAAAAAAAAAAAAAAAAAAAAAAAAAAAAAAAAAAAAAAAAGGGGTCACGTTACGTCGAACACAGCTCGCGAAATGACAGTTTGTAGCGTGCAGGGATGTCAGCACTTCAGGAAAACAAAAAAAAAATGATCAAATTACATTTCCCAAGTAAGTCGGTACCTAAGTACTTACATTTTATACATTAATTTTACGTAGGTAAATCGATCATCAAACAAAAATTCTAATTCACATATTGTTCCAACACTTTACCAATTTCTTGATAATATTCATAAAATCTAACACCTCCAATACTAACAGTAACAAGCACAGTAACACTAACATTTTACGTATAATTATTATAACATTATAATATTTTTCTTACTAAAACACTTAACAATGACAATGGGTTGAATCTAGCCATGCTATTTATCTTGTACTTAAATAGAACGTAAAACATCAATCAAAATAATATATTTAGGGCTGATTTTTCAATCATCTTTTAGCTTCTATCTCAGGAATAAATATGACAGTTTAAAAGTTTTTGTACTTATAGAAGAAAATAAAACACTCCGGGAGTGCCCATAGAAGTGAAAACAAAACACAAACAGAATACTTTGCTATCACTCACTGACACATCGGATATAGATACATTAAAACTGATGACAGCCGAACACATCCGAAGCGGTGTCGGTTACGGTAACAGTGGCGCGAATTCAATGGTTTTTTCCCATCGCAAAAAATGCCAAACGCGTCTAAAGAAGTTTTCACTTCAATGATAATAATAAAATTATGTCAAACCGCCTAATTTATTCTTCAGCACGATACAAAGTTAGTGAGGCGCGTGGCCAAAATCGGAACTAACGTCGCCATCTTAATTTTGAATAATTTCAAGTGACATTTCACAAAACAATTGCAGTTTGCACAAAATCACAAATGTATACGAAAAATGCCCCCTGTCAACGTCAGAGCTATCTGACTATTGAAAAATCGGCCCATAATTTGCTAATTATTCTAAACATAGATGGAAATCATTCTTGCGAAAATACGAAGCAAAGGAGTTGAAAAAAATTATTTAAATGCACTGACCACATGGCACTGACAGATCGATGTTTGTTTCGAAGCCAACTTACTTGTTTCGTATTTTCTTATTATCTTTTGACACGACATTCATCTAAACTATAAGCTTTACATCGATACAAATAGAGTCTAATTCCGTGCGCCACTGATTACTCGTTGAGCCACATGAATTGCCGGATTTCGTCTTCTGATGAGGGGCAGCAATGGGGAGGAGCCTTTTGTAAAATATGACGCAGTTCCTGTAGAAAATATAACACTTGTGAGTATACATTACCTACTAGGATTTTCTAGTGCATTAAATTACTCGGACAAAGTCGTTGGATACATAGGTAACAAATAAATATTTTTCTGATTATGACTCATGATCTCCAGTGAAGGTTGTCGAACAGGGTTGAAGCACTTAGAAAATGAAGATAAATAAATAATAATATGAGTAATTTACTCCCTCTCACTGAGAGGAGGCCTGTGTCCCAGCAGTGGGAACATTATAGGCTGATTATGATGAGTAAATAAATAGTTATGAATATTAAATACCTATTATTCTATCGGGTAAACATTGGGTAAAAAATGAAAGTAAAATGATTAAGAAAATAAAAGGATTATTAACCCCATACTAATCTGTCTAGTCTGTACCTATAGTTACACAACGCTTTGTCTTCTTCTTTCGAAAGTCAAATTACTGACGACTGAAAGAGAGAAATCGGTGTGTAAATATTCATCTGATAGGTACTTATAAATTATAATACATTTATTAGTAAGGGGGTAGTATACATTAGTTGCAGTAAACCATATGAATGTGTATCGTCGATGGGTTATTATGTAACTGTGTACGAACCCCGACTATTTCGAACCATTTTTCTTTGTGTAGGCGGCCGGCTACTGAGCGGCCCAACCACTGCGGAAAACAAGGGAAAATGGTCGCATTGCCTTGCACAAACTTTTATTGTACAGACGCCAGCACATCAACCTACTACAATCTGTCAGATTTCTGTAATAGACTTTCAACTTTATCGCTAAAGCATAAGGTTCAATGTTGATTGGGAAAATTTGACAGTTAGGTGTAGGTTGATGTGCTGGCGTCTGTACCTATATTGTTGTAGTGACAAATTGAAGGAGTGTCTATTATTAAATATTTATACCACTACAAGCCGTTTGACTAATGGAATTTCCCATAAACAAAAATGACGAACTTCCAAATACAAAAATTCCCCTTTAACTCCTTTAGGGGATGAACTTTGTTTATGGTTAATGCAAATTTTTCAGGCCCTGTCCGGCTGTGCGTTGTCTCTCAGTAAACTGTGCCAACCACAGATACCTATACATAGACCTAGATAACGTATCACAATCTGTATGAAAACCAAGCGTGCCATTTTTTGACTACCTAAGTACTATGACGTCACAAGCACTATTTAGTGATGGGAAAATCAAATCAATTCAAAGACGCTGCCGCGTGCGGGACCCGTCTCGCCCCACCCCCGGGGCCTAGCGCCAGCGCTCACGCTCACCCAGCCAGCAATACTCAGCGGTGCTATTCTGTAAAAATCTCACCGTGATAACTTAGGGGAAGTGAGCTTAAAGTGAGCTGTCATTCCACATGATGCTAGGGATTTATACTATTGACAGCTCACTTTAAGCTCACTTCACCTATGTTTTCACGGTGAGATAAATTACAGAATAGCACTACAGGACTACAAATGTAAAACAACCGATTTAAAACGTTTTAATTAAAATGTTGCCGATTAAAGGTCACAGCTCATTAGAGCCACCCGGCACCCACTCCGCACCGCCTCGCCTCCTGCGGCTAGTATTCTTTATATGGAGTTGTATGGGTATGCGCTCACTATATCAACTCCGTAGCGTCACCTGATCGCCTCGGTCGTAAGCCCTCCACGCGCGGACGGCGGGTGGACCACTCGGTGACAACTCGCTGCTCGCATGCTTATCTTGCGTTGACTGCGCATTGCCAACGCGCGGGTCCCGAGTGGACCGCGCGCTGCCCGCGAATGATTCACGCGAGGACGACACTTGGCGATGCGCCGCTCCCCACCCTCCCTTCATTCCCAGCCTTTCTTTCGAACGAGTCGGACGTATCGTTTTTGCTTTCAAAATGAATAAAGAATTGTTAACAGACTACTCGAAAATTCGTGGGCCAAGCGACGTCCACTCGTTGACCACTCGGCGTTCACTCATTGACCACTCGGCGTTCACTCGTTGACCGTGCGGGGTTCACTGGTTGACCGCGCGACGTTTATTAGTGATAACGCGGCGTCCACCCGTGGACCACCTGTCGACAACGAGTGGACGCCGTGCGACGAGGCGGTGCGGGGTGGGTGCCGGGTGGCTCTAATGAGCTGTGACCTTAAATCGTATACTCGCCTACAAAATGTGTGTGTGTGGGGGTAGGCGACTAGGCGAGCTGGCAACGTTGCGTCGAGTCACGAGTGACGACGTCAGCGAGAGTGCGAGTGTGAGTTTGGTTTTAAACCGAATCAAACTGATTATTTATATCGTTTGAAAACAATGAAAAAAATGTTTATTTAGGTACCAAAACAGTTTTTTTTGTTTTTAACTTATCAATAGAGTTTTTACAACTTAGGCAGGTAATACCTACGTTTGGTCGGACGGACCAACTAAAGTTCGTTTTTTAATCCCAGAGACTAATCTGAAATTTAAGTCTTTTGTGTTTGCGTTTTTTTAGTATAGAAGTTTGACATTACACCTTTTTTTTTTTTTTTTTTTTTGGATGGGAAATCATCTAATGACTCCTCCCGCTCTGGGTGGAGCGGAAGGGAGTGTCAGACTCTTACTGACTAAAACCCACCCGTGTTCCTTCCTTAGCCCTTTATGTTCCGGGGCAGCGGTAATTCGGACGATCCCGCTACCCCGGCAGGCTTCGGCCCTGGCGGGCCCCTTCCTTAATGCTGACATCTCTTTGAGGCGCGCGTGGAACACATACGCGCCGTCCGGCACGGGCCTGGTCCTGATCGGACAGAGAGCTACCCATTACTCTCCGTCCGCAGGCCCGCGCCTACGGTGGCCGGGAGTCGTCACGCGGCTCCCGACGCCCGTAGCGTCTCCCGCGGCGGCTGAGGCGTGCGGCTCTCTCCCTGAGCCGTCCCGCCACCTCCTTCGCTAGCATGACTGCTTCGCAGAAGGAGGTGACCGCCTCCCACTCCCTCTCGCCCCGGACCATGGCTTGAACCAGGGCCGGACGCGAGAGGTCGCCGCCGTTGCCGATCGCCTCTACGAGGACACGGCGGTGCTCCGCCCAAGCGGGGCAGACCTCCACCGTATGCTCCACCGTGTCCTCTGGGCGATCCTCGCAGTGGTGACACCCGGGCGTCTCCTCCCGCCTGATGATGTGCAGGAACCTCCCGAAACACGTAAAACGTTTTTTTAGTATAGAAGTTTGACATTACACCTGTCAGATTAGTCTCTGGGATTAAAAGACGAACTTTAGAACTAAACCCGCTAAGTAGGTATATCAATATCAGTATATAACATATTTAAAAAATCTTTACACAGTAGGTACTCCGTCATATCCCTACCTCGGTAAAATCAAGAAAATGTAGTTATAATTAAGAAAAACATAGTCATCAACACCAACCGTTTTAAATCGAAAAAATGGTTTATTTCAGTTTTAAACGGCTTTTTTCGTTTTAAACGGATTGTTTTTAAACAGGCCTTACATCTATACCACAGTATAAATATGAATATCTTAATATTCATATCATTATACTGTGTTTATACCTACTCAGGACTGAGCGCGAAAATGGCGACTTACGATTTTTGTACGTAAGCTGGTGCGATTTTTGGCACGAAAAGTAGGTAATTGCTCTTGCGTTATCTGTGGTGCCAACTAACTACTTTAAAATACTAAGAAAGAGATATCAAACAATATTTCTACTTCTATTGCTAATGACAAACGGTGCGATCCGGTAATTATTCAAATTAGTGGGAGTCGGATATATCGCGTGAAACTAAGAAAGGCTCGTTGACAGAAATAAGCTCTAAAAAGCCAGGAAAAGTAAGAACCGTATAAAACAGATGTAAAAACACAAAAAAAAAAAACAATAACGGATGTTTCAAGTGCACCACTTGCTCTCGTTAACCCAAAAAAATTATCAATTTTTTTTTTTTTTTTTTGTTTTGTCGAACTTAAATATTGACCCATTACGTATGTGAAGTTTCGCTAGCTTATTTAATTTGACCCTGGTTATTTAGGTGAAATTACAAGCATTTGAAGCAGTTAACTAAAATATCAGTAGACAAAGCACATTATTATTTTAGTAAAACCCCAGTTAGGTACTAATTTTATTGATACAGAATAAAAAATAAGACTAAGTAAGTATCTAGGTACCTACTGAAGACATAAATAGGAAGATATAAGAAGATGAAAATATCTTGAGGTACCTACTGCTTTAATTTTTTTTTAAGTTTTTCAGAAGGATAAAGAAGATACCTACTTCGCAAAATAAATTTCTTTTTACGTTTTTTGTTGCTGGTCAGTATTAAGTTGAAAGTTGATTAAAATATGATTCGCGACCGTAAAAAATAATATGTAAGTACTATTACAAAATTATAATCATTAAAGTCATCAACACAACTCTCTAAGTTCAAGTAATCCTACTGAATGACTATTTCATGAAATCTTAACATTTTAGGATTATACTATCTTAACAAGTTGTCTTTACTGCTCTTAATGATTATAATTCTGTAAATACATATTTGTTACCGTCGCGAATCTTATTTTAATTAACGTACAACTTAATACTGACCAGCGGGGGAATTGCGTAACACATTATCAATCGTAATAGGTTTCATTTTGACAGTTCAACAACATTCATTGAATTATTTACCTACGTGTTGAGCAGACAAATTTTTCGAACTTATGAAGCAATGGATTAGCAATTTGCTTCAAAATTATTCAGATTCCGATTGATAGTGTGTTACGCAATTAGGGTGCAGCAAATTGCAAACGACGTAAGAAAATTTGAATTTCGCGGGCTACCTTAGTGATATTTACTATAAATTGTTGCTGCAAAAGACTAAGGGCTGATTTTACCAGAGTTAGATAATCCGTGGAATAAAATTGACGTCTGACAGTTCTAGGTCCCGTACTACAGAACGTCACTCAATATTCAAGCATTGCTTAAAACTATATTCAAGCCATTTGATTGGTTGAAACTAGTTTTAAGAAATGCTTGAGTATTGAGTGACGTTCTGTAATACGGGACACCAGAAAAACTGTTAAAAATTCAAAATTTATTCTCAGGATAAGACTTATTCTAGGTATAAAACTTTGGTGGAATTCGCCCTAAATTGGTATTTTAAGGACGCGTTTACGAATTGACGCGCTTCAATTTTAGGTATTGAGTCTTACTACTACACGCGCACGGCTCACACACACAGCGACATGCGCGAAGCGGCGAAATTATGAGTAAACCGGCACGACCTGATACTTGAGCCTAAATTTATTTAATTTTAGCCGTGTATTTTTTTTTAAGCTTGCGTTGATTTGTTTTCAAAAAGTTTGTTGGTTATGTGAAATGTTCATAAAAAATTATGCTATTTTCTTAATTTCATTGGACAGTGATTAATAAAGTACTTGCCAAAGTACCTATGTATTTACAATTTGCGGACGAGCTTACTGAAAGCAAATAATTTAAAACAAGCTTATTAACCGACTTCAAAAAGGAGGTTCTATATTCGACCCGTATGTATGTATGTCCGCGATTTTCTCAAAAACTAATGAACCAATTTTTTTATTCGTTTTATTTCGTATTTTATATAATAAATTTGCTATGGAATCAAATGCAAGTAGGTTCTCAAAAACCAGAAAGAAAATACGTTTATTAGGCACATACACTGTAATGCACACAGTACCAATACTTAAACAATATTCATTGCTTCATAAATTTAAAAAATTTGTTTGCACAACAACAAAAACAACGCCATGGATATTGTTGAACTGTCAAATTAGAAGGATTTAAATTGATCGCCATTCCAAATGTATTCCATCGCAATTAGGATAACGTACTAAGCCGGACTAGGAGCTGTAAATGATAAGAAATAATAAAAATAAGTAAAAAAAAAACATTGACAATGTGAAGAATGCTCTTGCAGTTCTTTTAAATCTTGGATCGATCAATTCTGGGAGAAGACCGGCATGAAGTTTCTTACGAGAGCTTTTCTCAAACGTCTTAGGGCTTGGCCTAAAACCACAATCGAGTTATAAGAGGTAAAAACTATACACATTCTTATCAGCTAGTTCTACTCGTAAAAACTCGCAAAGTACACTTGCAGGTCACTCCATTCAGTCTGGAGGTAAGGTCTCAACATAACTATCAACTCGGCACACCTAGCTCAGTTCGTCTATTAGTTCCAGTAGCAGTCTTCGAAGTAAACCTGCAGGTCGCTTTATCAAATCCGGAGGTAAGGTCTCAACATAACTAACAAAACGAGCCCAAACTCGGTACATCTAGGTCAGCTCGTCTATTAGTTCTAGTAGCCTGTAGTAGTCTTCGAAGTACACCTGCAGGTCATTTTATCAAGTCCGGAGGTAAGGTCTCAACCTAACTAACAAAACGAGCCCAAACTCGGCACACCTAGCTCAGCTCGTCTATTAGTTCCAGTAGCAGTCTTCGAAGAACACCTGCAGGTCACTTTATCAAGTCCGGAGGTAAGGTCTCAACATAATTAACAAAACGAGCTAAAATTTGGCACACCTAGCTCAGCTCGTTTATTAGTTCCAGTAGCAGTCTTCGAAGTACACCTGCAGGTCATTTTATCAAGTCCGGAGGTAAGGTCTCAACCTAACTAACAAAACGAGCCCAAACTCGGCACACCTAGCTCAGCTCGTCTATTAGTTCCAGTAGCAGTCTTCGAAGTACACCTGCAGGTCATTTTATCAAGTCCGGAGGTAAGGTCTCAACCTAACTAACAAAACGAGCCCAAACTCGGCACACCTAGCTCAGCTCGTCTATTAGTTCCAGTAGCAGTCTTCGAAGAACACCTGCAGGTCACTTTATCAAGTCCGGAGGTAAGGTCTCAACATAATTAACAAAACGAGCTAAAATTTGGCACACCTAGCTCAGCTCGTTTATTAGTTCCAGTAGCAGTCTTCGAAGTACACCTGCAGGTCATTTTATCAAGTCCGGAGGTAAGGTCTCAACATAACTAACAAAACGAGCCCAAACTCGGCACACCTAGCTCAGCTCGTCTATTAGTTCCAGTAGCAGTCTTCGAAGAACACCTGCAGGTCACTTTATCAAGTCCGGAGGTAAGGTCTCAACATAATTAACAAAACGAGCTAAAATTTGGCACACCTAGCTCAGCTCGTTTATTAGTTCCAGTAGCAGTCTTCGAAGTACACCTGCAGGTCATTTTATCAAGTCCGGAGGTAAGGTCTCAACATAACTAACAAAACGAGCCCCAACTCGGCACACCTAGCTCAGTTCGTCTATTAGTTCCAGTAGCAGTGTTCGAAGTACACCTGCAGGTCACTTTATCAAGTCCGGAGGTAAGGTCTCAACATAACTAACAAAACGAGTTCAAATTTGGCACACCTAGCTCAGCTCGTCTATTAGTTCCAGTAGCAGTCTTCGAAGTACACCTGCAGGTCATTTTATCAAGTCCGGAGGTAAGGTCTCAACATAACTAACAAAACGAGCCCAAACTCGGTACATCTAGCTCAGCTCGTCTATTAGTTCCAGTAGCCTGTAGCTGTCTTCAAAGTACACCTTCAGGTGACTCCATCAAGTCCGAAACGAAATATGAATAATCCATACTTACGAGTACTTCTAGAAAAATATAAGACTGAATAAAATCTTTCGTTGGGTAGTCATACAGAATGCGTGAAGTAAGTATCAAGTTTGGTATGTCAAATATTTTCTATCCGTACAGCGATCTTTTCTAGCACAAGCTGCTGCTTACAACCGAAACAGAGTCCACTCACGACGGCGGCCGAGCGCAGACTAATATTTCATTACAAATTTTTGTGCAATAAATCAAGACAGTGACCAGTAAAATAACCCTTAACTCAATGAATTAGGATTCACATGTTACAGCTAAATATGTGAAAAATTTGATTCGTTTTTTATTTTTTTGCTGAGTCTATTTGTAACATTTTGATAGTTCTTTTTGCTACCTTTTTGAGTTTAACATGTCTGCTTACATAAAACATTTTTAAATAAATAAATTTATGTTATTAAATAGAAGAAAAATGTTCCTAAAGTCAGCACGATATCGTAAATTTTGTGTGAAGAGGCAACGGAAATTATTTTTTACAATATTATAAACCAAACTTTTCGAATAAAAATTTGCTACCATTTGAAGATGAAGGAGTAATCTATCTGTGGTAATTATTAGTTACATTTGGTTTCGTATCATTTTGCCGTAAAATGCACCGAAAAACTGCTTACTTTTGTCAGATTCGTAAACGCGTCCTTAAATTCGTTGAAATATAAACTAATTAGCTTCTGCCCGCGACTCCGCTCGACGTCCACCTGAAATTTCTTGTTCCCCCGACCCACCCCGTTGCATCGCATTTTTGTCGTTTTCGCTTAGCGTTCTTTTTGACTTTTATTCTTTATGCTCACATACATACATACATAATCAGCCTATATAATGTTCCCACTGCTGGGACACTGGCCTCCTCTCAGTGAGAGGGAAAAATCCTAGCGTGATGTTAAATAGCCTATAGCTTTGTCTTCAGAATCGGGCTATAAAATGCGAAAATATTGTTTTTAAACCGACTGGTAGTTCCAGAGATTAGCGCGTTCAAACAAACAAACTCTTCAGCTTTATTATTAGGTAGTATACAAAAGTGTTAAAAAATTAACCTTACAAACTTTAAGAGGTGCTTTAGACCATCGAACTACACAACTCACTATGGGACCAACTGAAATCACGAAAAAAAATCAGCTGTTTCATACATTTTGGTCAAGTAGGTATTGAACTTTTGTATTAAGCAGCTGATTTTTGTTGGTCCACAGTGAAAGTTGTTCAGTTCGATGCGATGGTCTAAAGCACCTCTTAAAGTTCGTAATTTAATTTTTTAACACCTTATATAGATAGATTATATGAATACGATTTGTCAAAATAACAACATACATGCCCTTTATGAACGAGAAAATACTTAGTTTTAGTTAGAACACGATTAATTTATTTATGATTATAGTTTGTACAAAGCAAGGGGATTAAATACATAGTATTATATATTATAAAAACAAATAGCACATATTATGTATATACGATGGATGAAACATAAAATAAACATGATTGGTACCTACATAAATTGTGGATTTAAATATAATAATAATAATGTAAAGTTTTAAACAACAATTTTGTAGTAAATAATAAAAAAAATACATAGCAACCCGGTTAATAAATCTTTGTGGTGCTTTTAATTCAAACCCAGTTATTTGATTTTGAAATTCCAAAAAACTATAACACATCTCATTCTATTATTAATATTTTATTATTATTTATATGGTGTACATAATAAAAAGTATTCTATTCTATTTTTGTACTTACGAAATATATTTTTATGTAAAAAGGAATGGAACATCTTTTTTTTTTGTTATCTCTGGTATTCTTTGGCCATTGTTATTTTGAGTTGCTGTGAGAAAGGATAAATTATAATTGAAAAAGAATTTCACCATCCACAAAGATACATTACTTCACAGATCAGTAAATTTATATCTTCGTCAGTTTTCAAATTCTTTCTTTGTCGAGCACGTCAGACTACTTCATTGAAAACTATATTCAACTACTTGTAACAAATATCAAAATAGCATACACTTTTGACCAATGAGTCAAGTAAAAATTAATCTAAAATCTTTTTAATGGCCTGGCCATTTTACGAAATATAAATGTTTTTCTTTTTTTAACCGACTTCAAAAAAGGAGGTTCTGTATTCGACCCGTATGTATGTATGCATGTATGTATGTATGTTTGTTTGTCCGCGTTTTTCTCAAAAACTAATGAACCGATTTTGATAATTCTTTCACTAATGTGATCTACATACTTTCAGGAAGGTTTTAGTATATAATACATTATGTAATTATTCTTATGTACGATGTTATATGCATAAATGTACTGCATCTCCGGCATTTCTATGCGAATTTTGATGATTCTTCTAGTCGGTGTCTTCAATTCTTCAATGCACTAGTGTTATTTGTATTTGTGTGGAGTAGGTACAACTAAAAAGTGAAAAATAAAAACTTTTTTACAAAAAAAACAACCGACTTCAAAAAAAAACTACAAACTGATAAATAACTTACATTTCGGAAGTCGGTGTCAAAAACGAAAATGCGGAACCAACGACACCGACTTCCGAAATTTAAGTTATTTATCAGTTTGTAGTTTTTTTTTGAAGTCGGTTGTTTTTTTTGTAAAAAAGTTTTTATTTCATTTAATGTAGTAAGATGGCTGAGTGTAGTAACACTCAGACCGCAGAGTACCTACTGCGGTATTGACATTACGACGTACCAGGGCAGCAGGTACAGTCACCAAAAGGGATAGGTAACCAGGGTCGTCAGATGAAGTTTAGTAAGAAACCAATGGATGTTTTCGAATGAAATTTTATTTGATAAATGAACTGTTTGTTAGAAAACAAACAGTTCATTTATCAAATTAAATTTTATTCGAAAAAATAAATTGGTTTCTTACTAAACTTCAACTATATCCGACGACCCTGGTTACTTATCTCCTTTGGTGACCGTACATCGACCCGCGAACTGTAACTGTTATCAAGAATAAAAACTGCTGTTTCGTAGGAAAGTGCAATACCTACGCGGTCAAAATGTTTGGAACAGTAATTTTTTAGGGTTCCGTACTAAAATGGTAAAAAGGAACCCTTATGGTGCCACTCAGTCTGTCTGTCACAGCTGGATATCTCAAGAACTACTAATGCTATCAACTTGAAATTTGGAATAGTTTTAGATGACGTTTGCCCAACTATTTTGCAAATAAGAAAGAAATAAAAATAAATATTTTTTTTTGCAACAGGGACTGAAAGGGGGTCTGAAAAATTCGAAGTGGGGCTACCAGGGCATATATGTGGGGTATCATATGAAAGAGCGCAGTTTGCACATTCTTAAACATTTTTTCTATTTTTTTACGCCACATAGTTATCGAATTTTGATGAAAAATGTAAAAAAAATATACGGTTCCCCCTTATCTCCGAAGTTTTTTAACGCAAGGGGATTCAGAATCATGTACTGAATCCATGGTAACAGAACTAACAGATTGCGCGCCGATGTCCCCGCCACCGTGTATAATGCTGAGTCGATTAAGCAGATTCTATCGTGAAATGAACAGACAAAAATAGCCCTTAAGGTAACAAACATAGTTTAGCTGGGACTGTACAAAAACCGTACAACATACCTTCATAGCATTCTTATTCCTCTGAGCAGCAAACAGGTGGTTCACCACCGGGCCGGGGTAATCCTTGCCTATTATGCAGGTCGCGCGCTCTTGTACGTCGATAGGCGCCTTCCATGGTTCATAACTGGAAATAAATAGTAGGAAAATTAGATAAATGTTGGATATTGTAACTGGTTTACAAGAAACATGTAAGTGTTGTACATAATACTGATTATAACAGTGGGAATTTAGTGAAAACAAAACTGGAGAAAAAGACGAAGGGCTCCCGATGCGCGACCTTGTCATTTTGGATAAGGTCACAGGGGCTTGAGGGTAATAGGGGGTATAACAACCAGGAGTTGTGGCCTTTTCTAGCAAAAATCTCGTGCAGCAGTAGTCCTCTGTTAGTTTTGCCCAGTTACTCGACCGCACTCGCCCAAGTCTAGGAGTGCCTCGAACGTTATGTACTCACATGTAGTCCACAGGCATACGCGCTAGCTCGGGCACGTAGAACTTCACGTACGCGTCGCTGGGGTCCACCGGCACGGGGCAGGTGCTCTTGCCCGAGTCCAGGAGTGCCTCGAACGTTACGTACTCACATGTAGTCCACAAGCATACGCGCTAGCTCGGGCACGTAGCACCTCACGTACTCGTCGCTGGGGTCCAGCCGCTGGCCCAGCCGCAAGGGGCAGGCGCTCTCACCCGAGTCCAGGAGTGCCTTGAACGTTATGTACTCACATGTATTCCACAGGCATGCGCGCCAGCTCGGGCACGTAGCGCCTCACGTACTCGCCACTGGGGTCCAGCCGCTGGCCCAGCCTCACGGGGCAGGCGCACTCGCCCGAGTCCAGGAGTGCCTCGAACGCTGAGGAGGATACCCACATCCAGTTGCCGGCGCAGACTGACCTGAGGAATGAATGAACCGATATTTTAAAAATGACATTTGTTGGTAAAGGACCCGTAGCATGGTTTTTGATGAGTATAAAAAGCAAAACTAACCAGTCAGCGTCCAGCAGATACTTGAGGAAGTGGTTCAGGCCATGCTCCCAGGACAGCCAGAGTGTTCCGCGGGTGAGGAAGGATGCTACAGTGTTACGGGCCACGTGGTGCAGCCAGCCTTCTGTTCGAAGTTGACGCATCGCCGCGTCCACGAATGGGAAACCGGTGCGGCCTTCGGCCCATCTGGAATTTTGGTAATGCACAAATATCAGAAAAAAGTAAAAAAACTTTTTTACAAAAAAAACAACCGACTTCAAAAAAAAAACTACAAAGTGATAAATAACTTTAATTTCGGAAGTCGGTGTCGTTGGTTCCGCATTTTCGTTTTGTGACACCGACTTCCGAAATTAAAGTTATTTATCATTTTGTAGTTTTTTTTGTAAAAAAGTTTTTATTTTTCACTTTTTAGTTGTACCTACTCCACACAAATTCAAATAACACTAGTGCATTGAAGAATTGAAGACACCGACTAGAAGAATCATCAAAATTCGCATAGAAATGCCGGAGATGCAGTACACTTATGCATATAACACCATACATAAGAATAATTACATAATGTATTAATATACTAAAACCTTCCTGAAAGTATGTAGACCACATTAGTGGAAGAATTATCAAAATTGGTTCATTAGTTTTTGAGAAAATCGCGGACATACAAACATACATACCTACATACGGATCGAATACAGAACCTCCTTTTTTGAAGTCGGTTAAAAAAAAGTAACGTGTTCTGCATACAGGCTTTAAAAGTGTCATATCTTTTTTTGTTTGTTAATTTCTAGCCTGAATTTTTAAATCATAGCCCTTTTTTAGGCACAGCACACGGTATGTACCTACCTATGTCATGTCAAATTACTTGCAATAAGCTAGAAGCAATGGGAGCATAACGAAAAATAAAAAAAACCCACCCTACACTTTCTTACCGTCACATGTTATAAGACATTATACCTAAGGTTCTAAAAAATATATCTGTAATTCATCGCCCACAAATTATACCACATATATTTTAAGACAAGCCACATTATAAGCTTCTAACACATACCTCTGCAACTCATCTCCCTCAGGATTCTTCCACGGGATATCCAAACAGATGGGGTTGCCAGCCATCTGGCCATAGTTAGGGTTGTTCACGCTCATCGTGTAGAAATATTCACGCCAAATCAACTGGCCTGTAAACATAGCATTTGAGTTAAAATGCTACAGGGACATTTTGGCGCCGAAATGACATTGACACAGTATTGTTGGTAAACATTTATGAAATTATGTCACAGAAATTGTATACAAAACAAGATGGCGATGTTAGTTCCTATTTTGGCCACGCGCCGAAATAACCTTGTAGCGTTGTATACAGGGTGTCAGGGACCTCGACTTGCAAACTGTAACCATGAATTCAGCACATTATTCTAGAGTAGACGTTTTTCGTAGATTATCAAAAAAAAAATCATAGAGAAGTGCAATACCTACGCGGTCAAACTTTATGAAATCGCTAATATTTTTTTAATAACCGTCGAAAATCTTTAACGGCCCATGATCACGAGTCAATAGCGTCATGCGATTTTGTACCATGTGCGATGGAACTGTTAACATTACTGAATTAAACTGCCCTGAAAACGATTATGATAGGGCTCGAAATGAAAATTGAACACTAGATTTGACAGTTTGATTTTTTTTATACTTACAAACAAGGCCATTTAGCCCTTATTTTTAAGAAAATTTGAAAAAAAAGAAAATATCTTACCGGTGATAACATGAGATGCGGATTGGGTAGCGAGACGTCCCTGATGCACTTGACGGAAAAGGTCTTGTACTGACCAGTAAAAGCTGAAAATAGTTTTTATTACATATTAGGTTCTTAATATCAAACATTTGATAATAAGAAGGCAGATACATAGAACACACTTTAATGTACACAAAATTCAATCAATGTTCAAGTAGTCAATTTTGTTTCCTTACCTCCTTACGGAGAGACATCCAAAGCGTAGCGCCGGACTCAATGATATGGGGGGTCCCAATAAGTCGGGATTGCCGTGCGTTGGCAAGTACGAACCCCTGAAAATAAACACATTTAAAATTTAGACATTATATGACAGGTCTTTCATTTATTTCTGCTACTTATCTTTGAACGACTTACACACCGAGTAGATAATACGGAAGTTTTTATTTTTAAGAAGTCCTTATCGCCTCTTTCGCTCATTTTGTGTTCAGTTCTGAAGGGTATGGGTGCCGCGGCCGATGTATTTACTTCACTACATAGTATAAAACAAAGTCGCTTCCCGCTGTCTGTCTGTGCCTATGTATGCTTAGATCTTTAAAACTACGCAACGGAGTTTGATGTGGTTTTTTTTTAATAGATAGAGTGATTCAAGAGGAGGGTTACTGAGATTAGGTGACTTTGAGAGGGAGGCTAGCAGAAGAATTCAGCTGGGCTGGGCAGCGTTTGGGAAGCTTCGTCGAGTCTTCTCGTCGCGTATTCCACAGAGCCTAAAGACTAAGGTCTTCAATCAGTGCGTCCTGCCAGTTATGACTTACGGAGCCGAAACGTGGACACTCACGGTACGGCTGGTCCATAAATTCAAGGTCCCTCAGCGAGCTATGGAACGGGCTGTGCTTGGGATCTCTGAGGGATCGAATCCGCAACGAGGTGATCCGGCAGAGAACCAAAGTTGTCGACATAGCTCACAGAATAAGCAAGCTGAAGTGGCAATGGGCCGGCCATATTAGCCGTAGAACCGATGACCGCTGGGGTAGACGTGTTCTTGAGTGGAGACCGCGAATCGGTAAACGTAATGTGGGACGCCCTCAGGTTAGGTGAAGCGACGATCTTCGCAGGATGGCTGGTAGCAGCTGGATGAGAGTTGCCGAAAATCGAGTTGAATGGCGTGCAATAGGAGAGGCCTATGTCCAGCAGTGGACTGCTATAGGCTGATGATGGTGATGATGAAGAGAAAGGTTTATATATAGGTATAATACAGGCATATTATAGTAGAGAAAAGCCGAGAAATTCAAAGATTTGTAATGTGATGTAACAAACATATTTTTGCGGGCTTACATTGCAAACGCTAACCTAACCTTACGAGATAGATCAATTTAATGTACTACGGAATTTTATATCTTCAAAAGATCGATAAAAAAGTCCACGATGGTATATGTTTATCTTCTAAGGATAACCCACAGTAACCATTTTTATCTTTTTCATATTAGAAAAAAACTATGGGTTATTTACCAAGCTATTTTAAACAATACGGTACTATTCTTTATCCAATTAAATACATTAGATACGTTATGCATTTCATGTAAATCAAAATTGCCCTTTATAGCATATCACTAAAATGAATATATTAGAAGATATCAGAGATTTAAAAAACGGGGGCAGAGCGGCTGGCGGGGCGGTACGAAGTTCGCCGGGTCAGCTAGTTGGCTCTAAAGTACCTACCTAATCTAGAGGCAAAGTATATACTTCGGCAACATCTGATGCAAGTGCATACCTGCAACAGACCTTTAGTATTGCAAATATCCATAGACGTTGGTGATCCTCTTTTCCTCGGTGACCGAATTTTGACTCACTTTTTTGAATGGCCCATTGTTGATCACACGTTTGCGGCGATACTAGTATGTATCATTCTCACAGACTTTCTAAGCTACGGACTGATTTAAACGGTCGCTGGTATTCTCCTTAAAAAAATATATTATGTTCATACCTGAGGAAGGTCTCATACTCGACGGCAAGTCGTTGCTGCATCTGTTTGATCGCAGTGGTCTCGCCGCCCACCCAGCGGATCATTCGGATGTCCTCGTTCTCAAGGAACACGCCCAGGTCTTCCGGTTTTGGAGTCTGGAGGAACCAAGTTTTTTGTTACTATTTAGCTATTTTGCAAAGCGTACTACAAGCTACAATGTGGAAAAATAAAAGAAGAAAAGATAAAAAAAAATGCTAAATACAAAATAAACAAAAAAAAAGCAGCTTATTTGTCTCATTCTATGTGCCCATTCACATAGAACGAGACAAAACGTGTGTTCGTGTGTATTTTTATTTGTTTCGTGTCTGTTTTTGTGACCGCTTAGATTGTCCTCCTAACTACTCAATGGATTTTGATGGGGTTTTCATCATCATTTTTATTCCGGAATGAAGGTTTTTGTACAATTCATTAATATTTAACTTAGACGTGGCACAGAAATGTCGATGTTTTGACATTGATGTTGCCATTGCACCCATGCGAAACACGGGTACGGGCGGTCCGCTAGTCATTTACAAATCAGAAATTAGACGCTAAACCTTCCATCGTCCAAATTGATATCTTAAATCATTTTACCTTATCGAAGACCGTAAACTCTTGGTAGAAGCATTCCGGCAGACTGCCGAACTTGACTCCCGTGAAATTGATATCGCTGACCGGCCGCGGAGGGTCACCAATAGTCGCGACCGTATGCTACATAACAAATAACTGAGATATACCTAAGTTCATTCGATACGATAGTTTATGTAGTGCCAAATGGATGGTCAAAGCATTTTTTTCAAATAAGCACATAAAAGGCACTTTTGAACGTCAAAAATTACAATAAAATAGGATTGATTCTAGTCGCTCCTTCCAAAAGATAGTTTTCGTATGGAGAAGAATGCAAATGATGGCGAAATAGAGAATATGGAATTTACTCGTATATAAAGTCCATTCCAGTTCTGTTATTTTACCTATTTTATCTTTTAAATCACAACGATCTTTATTCTCGTTATAATAAGGTTGTTGGTGGGTTGCTGCTGTCAGAAGTATAATAACAGTGAAAGGACTAGGAGGTACCTATACCTAGGTGAATTTGGCAGTTTTGTAACATCCTCTTTTTAGAAGCAGTGCCACCATTGCATTAATTTAAATCCGTATCTTTAGAACTATTGCTAAGGATATATAACCAAACCTATTTCAAGAGATTCTACAAAAGGAGCTCTTACAAACTGCGGTTTCTGGATAAAATAAACATCTACACTGACGGACAACACCTTTTATGGGGAAAACAAAACATTAGAGATTTTTTTAAAGAGCTAAATTGGCCTGCTCTTGACCTCGATCACGCTTGATGGAAAGCGATGGATGAGGTCTATGTTAGAACGAGCGTTCCCAGAATATACATGTTCACTCTTACTTTGAAAGCAGACGGGTTCTTGCCTTATAACTTAACTTACCAAAAACATCTGATAAGTGAGAGGTGGGATGCCCCCGTTGGCTTTGATGACAGTGTCGGGCTCCCATAGAGTATGGGACACATGCTCCTTGCAGACCACGCCGATCTCCTTGCAAGCACTCTTGACGCTGTTGTCGCGAGCGCGCCATACTGGCTCGCAGTCCTGCTCGAAGCAGAGCCTTCGGATGCCTGTAATACGTTGTTGATGGTAAAAACCTCGATTGGATGAAATGGATTAAGTTATTGGAAAGTTAATAGTTTTCTACAAATTGATATTAGACTGGTATTTCAATTGGAAACGGCGCGGCGGGGCAATTGCGTAACACATTATCAATCGGAATCGGTTTCATTTTGACAGTTCAACAACATTCATTGTGTTATTTACGTATTGAGCAGACACATTTTTCGAACTTATGAAGCAGTGGATTAGCAATTTGCTTCAAAATGATTCAGATTCCGATTGATAGTGTGTTACGCAATTAGGGTGCGGGAATAGAAATGAAACCAAAAGGGTAGCCGGCCAAATCAAAACTTTCTTACGTTTTTTTGCAATTTGCAGGTCAGTATCAAGTTGTAAATATTTATTTATACAATTATAATCATACAACTCTCTAAGGTATTACCCTGTTGAATGACTATTTCATGGAATCATGACATTTGAGGCCAATTCTAACTCAAGGAGTTGTATTGCTGATTCTAATGATTATATTTCTGTAAGGTTATATTTGTTACGGTCACGAATCATATTTTAATCAACATACAACCTATCAGATAGGCAGTCGCTCCATGTAAAATACTGGTATTCAGCTGCATCCGGTAAGACTGGAAGCCGACCCCAACATAGTTGGGAAAAGGCTAGGCAGATGATGATGATACAACCTGACACTGACCTGCAAATTGCAAACAACTCAAAAAAAAAATAATTTTGAGGGCTTTAGGGTAAGCGCATCTTAAGGGAAAATACCCGTAATGGTGTAAAAAAAACGAATATTTCAAAGGCCGCGTAAGGTAACAGACTATACAATTTCAAAAAGAATAAACGACTCATACAGGATGAAATTTTAATAACCGTTTTCCTCTTTTCTTTTTTTTGGATGGGAAATCATTTAATGACTCCTCCCGCTCTGGGTGGAGCGGAAGGGAGTGTCAGACTCTTACTGACTAAAACCCACCCGTGTTCCTTCCTTAGCCCTTTATGTTCCGGGGCAGCGGTAACCCTTTCGGACGATCCCGCTACCTCATCATTATGAATAACTTTCACTATGGGACCAAACCTGAAATCGTAAAAAAAAATCAGCTGTTCCCTACATTTATGTTCGCAAAATGCAGGGAACAGCTGATTTTTTTTCACAATTTCAGTTTTGGTCCCATAGTAAAAGTTGTTCATAATGATGAGTACAATGACTCCTTAAGAGGAAAACGGTGATCAAAATTTCGTCCTGTATAATACATTCCAACAGTTATCATTCCCGAAAGTCTGACAACCAGTCTTACCAAGGGGTTTCGTATTACCCAGTAACTGGGTTGTGGAGGTCAGATAGGCAGTCGCTCCATGTAAAATACTGGTACTCAGCTGCATCCGGTTAGACTGGAAGCCGACCCCAACATAGTTGGGAAAAGGCTAGGCAGATGATGATGATGATGAGTTATCATTTTCAAATACAAAAACCGGCAAATTGACGTCCATATTTGCATACCTAGGGCTTCCGAACCTTGGAAGGAAAGGTTTTAGAGGTTCAACGCTTACCAAACTCCTCCCAAAGTCTTCTGAACACGACATTCGGTTTTCCCTTCAACATGATTAGTCTGCCGCCATGTTTCTTTAGCTGGCTGTCCAGGTCCTCAAGAGCTTCCAGGAGATATCGCATACGATTGTAGCCAACCACTTTTGTACCTGTAAAACAATAATATTAAGTCAAGTTAGGTAGACAGCACAATTGAGTGCAGCGAAAGCACTAGGAAGTGGTGAAGGGCGGGCGTTTTGGGGGACTATCTTATATAATTTTGACGTTTGAAAAGTGCTGACGCAGCCTAATTTGAATAAATGACTTTTGATTTCATTTGATTAGACACCGGGACGCATGACCAAACTTTTTCCTTAATTGGTATTTTGCACTAATTAAGGTTAAAGAAAAAGTTCGTGTTCGTTATTCAATTCAACAAATAATAGGAAGAGAAATCTATAGGTACAGACGCCAGCACATCAAGCTACCCGAAACTGTAAAATGTTCCCAATCAACTTTGAGCCTTATAGTTTAGCGATAAAGTTGAAAATCTATTAAAGAAATTTGACAGATTGTAGTAGCTTGATGTGCTGGCGTCCGTCTGTACTAATAATAAAGCTGAAGAGTTCGTTTCAACACGCTAATCTCTCAAACTACCAGTTGGATTTGAAAAATTATTGAGGAAGACTATTTAAGATCACGCTACGACCCTTGGGAGATGAGCAAAAAGATAAAGAGTCGGAAAGAACGCTAAGCGAAAACGAAGTAATAGCGCGGGCAGACGATGCGATGCGACGGGGTGGGTAGGGGGAACAAGACATTTCACGCGGACGAAGTCGCGGGCAGAAGCTAGTGCAGAATATTTGCCGAAATATTTGTAAAAATGACAGCTTGCCGCAATGTTGGAAAGTCCGCCTTTCTTATAGTTTGTTCGATAAAAGCTATTTCAAATGACCTCAAAGATTAACAAAAATCTGAAAAGTCTTACCTGCAGTTTCACCATCGAAGATAAATATAGGGAAGAAGGGAAACTCTTTCTCTTCTAACGCAGAATGTAAAGACGGGTTGTCATGCAGGCGCAACCCGTGCCGGAACCAAAGGACGCTTCCACCAAGCATTGTAGCGAGTGAGGGTTATACCTGTGTACAAGCAAATATAGATTTTAAGATTATGGTACTCCATCAGGGATCGTTATGGACAGTTTGGTATAAATAATACCAAACTATTCTTAACCTGTAGTCATCATTTATTTTCGTTGTTTATATGTATTTATTTATGTATCTATTATACAGCATTACATATATATCTATGTATCTATTATAGTACCTATATTATTTTGCACCACTGACAACCCCATGTTTTTATATCCACGCAATCACTGTCCATTCCAAGGTCGCCTGGAAGAGATCGCAGAAAGCGATAAGGCCGCGCATTGTAAGTATGTTTTATGTTAATAATCGTTTTTTTTTTTGTTATGTTTTTTTTGGTGTACAATAAAGTATATATAAATAAATAATATAGTAACTTGAGTGAATGGGTAAGGCGTTTGGTGTTTGACACATAGTTGACAGTTGACTGTCAGTTAGTGTCCGACCGAAGGTGCAATTCTGGCCGAAGCCGAAGCCGAAGCCGAAGGTGTCATTGACCTTGAGAAATACGATAGTTACTTTGATCTCAGAATATACTAGATACATATTGTGAGAGCTTTAGAGAATAAGCCCAATAACGAGCCGAGTGACCAACATATACATATGTCGTTTGGTCCGGTGCGGCGGCGCGGAGAAACTCTGCTGCTCTGCACACTCTCCGTCTCGCTCTAGCATCGTTCAGTAAATTTCAAATTTTGACAACTAGCAAACCTTCGGCTTCGGCCAAACCTTCGGCAAATTTTTGGCCGAAGCCGAAGATTTGGCCGAAGGTGCTTTTTTGGCCGAAGCCGAAGCCGAAGCCGAAGCTTCGGTCGGACACTACTGTCAGTTGATTATTATTACAAGTGCTTATAGCTATGCTGTGGGCTACCCTACCCCACAGTATAGTTTGAAGCAACATACAACGACCTGGATATCAATATGGGCGCCAAGTAAGTACATAATAGAGGTACGTATTGAGATAGGGTCAGAAAATGCTCCAACTAAAACGTAATTAGGTACAATCATTTGCATCAAAAGCTTGGTTATAATGAAATGAGAAGCCCGCAAAATTCCAATTTTAGAGTAATATCAGACGTAACAATTGACGTTGAAAACCTTACAAGATCGTCCTTTAAAAGACCTTGAACAACTCAGACGTTTGCGCAACGACGACAAAATATGAAAATAGTACTTACTCATTTAATTTTCTGTTTAAAAAAACCGTTACATATCGAAACCAAAAGGAAAGGATGCACAGGGAAGAAAGTGGAACATTTAATCGCAATCACCGTGTAGTTACTGACCCTGAAAACTGCAGCGTACTTGCATGACATAATATAGATAGGCGATACCGTTGCGCAACTCCTATAAGCCGATATACCTATATTATGTACTAGCTTCTTCCAGCGACTTCGTCCGCGTGAAATTTCACCCTCCCTCCCCCCATTCACCCTCTTAGGGGGTGAATTTTGAAAAATCCTTTCTTAGTGCACCCCTAGACCTCATAAGGAACGTACGTGCCAAATTTGGGATCTCTAGACCCAGCGGTTTGGGCTGTGCGTTGATATGTCAGTCAGTCAGTTCTCCTTTTATATATATAGATATATGTTTATACTGTAAGCGGTAGAAAACGAGGAAACTTGATAAGGTATGGGTAATGCGATGAGTTTTGTTGTTTTTGTTGTGTTTCCTCACTCCTTTAATGAGCTAAGACTTAGCTTAGAGTGTTATAAATCAAAATTCCTACTTGTACGAGTGACCGTTTTCGTCGATGGCTCAAATAAAAGGCAAACAAAGAAATGATATGAAATGGGCGTGACCCATTCACATTAAGGTGATGGTTGCGGCTGTTCCTCGTCACATTAATTATGCATGTGACTTGAAGGTATTTGTTGATTTATTTTATGTCAACCTATTGTATGTAACAATTTTTCTTAATAAATATACAATTTTGAACTGGTATGGTTTTATATTTAAGAACTTTAAATTTAAGGTAAAGAGGCTTGGCAGCCCCCCAGGGGGTCGGGACCGCCTGGTTGAAAAACACTGAGCTAAGTAATACAGCGTTTAGCAAACCGCGGCCCCGAAAATAATAGCGAATTCCGCTAAGAAACATTACAACTACATCATGTCGCGATTCGAAATACCTACGGAACATCATGACAGTCAGTTGAATTGTAGAAATCGGAGTAAAATGTTGTCGCTTTCGAGTTAGTGAATACAGTATAGATCTACCTTAGACCTCTTAGATTAGTTTTCCGTAAAATCAACATAAATTTTACAACAAAAAAAAAAAAATACAACCAACTTCCAAAAAAGACACTACAAAGTAAAAATACTTAACTTTGATTTCGGAAGTCGGTGCCTGCCATTCGGTGTTTGCCACCGACTTCCGAAATTAAAGTTATTTTTCACTTTGTAAGTAGTTTCTTTTTTGGAAGTCCGTTGTTTTTTTTTTACTTTTTAGTTGTAGGTACCCCACACAAATCTACTTGCTACGTAAATATCTGTGACAGAAAGTTATTATAACATCATCAATATAAAGTGGCAAAAATATGTAGGTATTATTGAAGCTAACTCAAAAACTATCCATGCAAAGTTAATAAAATTTATATGGGACCACCCCTGAGGCATACCCTATCCATTAAAAAAATAATTAAAAAAAATCGATTTACAATTGCCGGAGACATCGCGTAACAAACATACAAAAAAGAAAAACATACAGTCGAATTGAGAACCTCGAAGTTTCGGTTTATAAAATTGTCGACTGCCGCAGATACGTGCGAAACAAACCCGGCACCGCAACAATATAATTATATCGAAGCGCGGAGGTGTAATCGGCTTCCGAGCAGGATCGGTGAAATCACGCAGGAACGAGCTAGAATCATAATCAAATCCAGTGCGTTAGAACAGGCAGTTTCACTTCTGTTTGGCTTACCTTACACCGGATAAGTTATTGCATAACTACTGCGGTATCTTTGCTACGGTTTCACGGCAGAGATGTGATACCCGCCTAAAGACATTTTAAAAGACAATGACTGAAATTGGCGTCTTTTTGTAGGCAATTTTTGACTCCGAGATGCAAGGTTAGTGTTAAGTTACTGCAAAACAGATAGCTGCTAAATGCTTTTGGACATTCTGTAGTTTGATTGGTTTTTTTACGACTCAACGAAAATCAAAAGGAAAAAAATGGGATCATACTCCCTCCGACCTGACGGAAGGTGAGGAGTGCGTAACGTACGGGAGGGGGTGTACCTACCGAATATTCAGTTTTTAGATTTTAGGTCCTTCGCGACAGTTAACCACCTTGTGGCCGGTGGTCTGCCAAGAGGTAGAGGCTGTTTGTCAATGAAAAGAAAAGTCTTCACGGAGTAGCTGTTGTCATTTCCGCGCACCAGATCATTGCAGATTTATAAAAAAAAGAAACAACCGGAGATAAAATAGGCAAATGAAAGGAGTTTGCCAAATGAAGACTCTATTCCATACTTAAATGATAAAGATCTATTTATGTAAATTATTAATACAGCAACAAGAAATCTTTATTTTCGTCTAGGATTATCATAAACATTCAAAACAAACCTTACATAATCGTCGCAGTATCACTAAGTATGACATAATCAGACACATTATTCATACGAACACCGGCTATCTAAAAAAAAACGGAACGGCCTGGCAAATTGGACAGGGATAAGGCTCCCTTATGTCCAGCAGTGGACGTCTTTTGGCTGAATGATGAAAGACGATGGAGATGGGAGAAGAGAAAAATCCGTCCACATAGACTACCGGTCTTTGGTCGACAGATTTATTGCATTCTACAATTATTATGTTAAAACCCACAGAAATCTTAATAATAAGAAGATTTCTGTGTTAAAACCCAATCACGATTAAGTAGCTCGAAAATCGTCCCTACAAGAACTACGAGTCTTATGCCCGTTTTCACCATCGTTCCCTCAAACACTCCTTAAGTAAGAGTCTCTTAACATAAGAGACTCCTTAAATCAGCCCCTTACCCATATGTTTTAGGACCGTAAGTGTCCCTTAGGTGATGGTGAAAACGAAACTAACACTTAAAATTTCTTAAGGTCTCCCTAAATTTAAGGAACGATGGTGAAAACGGGCATTAGTGTCTAAACACACTATGCCGAAGTTACGCGACCCTACCCTACCATTACCGCGCCCCCCGGTCTATTCCTTGATATGCAATAGTAGCTGTAGCACCATGAACATGAGGCTACAGGAGCTAGTGCGAATCTTGGGGTTCATTCGATTAATCGAGTCTGGTTTAACCACGCTGGGATCGGTGCAATTCATCCATTCATTCATTCATACTGACGACACATTATGCCGAAATTACGTTGCGTTATAGCGTACAGTAAAATCAGCCGCGGAACTTCGGTCGCGTACCTTCGGCATAGTGTGTTTGGACACTTAGCATAACAATAGTGTCTTTAAAGGTGGTGCAAAATATGCCAAAATAGGGAAACTAACTAGTTGCAGACTGTATTCCAGATTAATTGAAATATTGATGCATTTTTTTTTAATTTTACAAATTATATTACTAAGGGATTTAAAATTAAATTTTTTCGTTGATCGTTGCGTTTTCATTCAACTAGAATTCATTTAATTATATGTTTGCACTTGTTATGATTCAGCTTAAACTCTTTGTAATAATTGGAAAGAAACATATTTTAAAAAATGGACAAATTTTCAGGCGTGAATATATTATTGTCTGTACCGTCGCATCAAATCAATCAACATCGCTGCTCTACAATCTAAACTTCATAAATTCTGAATGCACAGTTCTATGTATAAGTATACCTACACAGAAAACTTCTCATCACCTTGACTCACAACAAGGTATTATTCAAGATTGTTACAACATTAACAATCCTAGTTAGTTCCGTAAACACTATCGCTAACCTAGCATAGCTGTATAGCTATGCTAGGTTAGCGATAGCGCTTTGAGTGCAAGGCGAATACTAACTATGCAACGACTATAAACAAAACAATTTATTTATTAAACTAATGATGACCGCAGTAACTAACTCAACAATCAACGACCAATCAAAACCTCACAAACTACCTAAGCATAATGTACGTCATGAATGAAAAGTAAAACATCATAAGCAAACCATTTTCACTCATACTCACAACAAACTCGTTCAATTTCAAATCGAGATTCCCATAAGCCGAAACACGTGCCACTGGTTTGAGAGATGAATGCGTACTGAGGGGAGGCCGCCACTCCGCAATACTCAGCTGCAAATAAAATCGTACCTTTTACAAATCTAGAACATTCGACGATTCCAATATGGAACAATAAGCAACCTTAGAAAGTCAACCGACCAGCGGGAATAGAGCTGTTGTAAACCTTACTTCTCATTTAAAATTGGGATGAAAAAAGGGCTGGATGGGTTAACAGAAGGTGGTTACGAAAAATGAGTATCCAGGCCGTGAGAGCACTCGGGTATAATATAAAATCATTATAAGTTAAATATACAGTTGTGCTACTTCAGCGCCCGTTTCATGAAACATGATGTAACTTTCATGACTTATTTAATTTTATCCTTGTAGCCAGCCCCAAGCATTTGCAATTGAACAGGGCAAATGTGGTTTGTTTGTTTATCAATTCAGTCGATGATTAACTGTTCGGGGCGATTCTTGCGTTAGCATGAGCATAATGATCTAGGTCTGAAATCGACCGTTACTCCGGATGATAAAAAGTGTTATGCCATAACATGTATAATTATGTTTATGTATTATACCATTTATAAATGCTAGCAATCTTGCGATCGCTGATGACGCAAATAATGCCCTTGACAATGAATGCACGATCAAGAAGCTGAGGTTAGAGAAAATGAAGAATGCAAGCGAAAACAAATCTAGAGAGGTGTCATGGGACACCCGCGGGGAAATTGCGTAACACAATATCAGTAGGAATAGTTTTCATTTTGACAGGTCAACAACATTCATTGCGTTATTTACGTTGTTGAGCTGATTTTTTTTCGAACATATGAAACAATATCCTTCAAAATGATTCAGACTGAGATTGTTAGTTTGTTATGCAATTAGAGTCCCGGTTGGACAGAAGTTCCTTTATCCTTTGCACTTTCGTTACGTGTCGTGACGGTCAAAATGTTAATGTTACACTTTTTTCTCTCACTTTCACCGAATGTGCAAAGTATAACGTACGATTAGGTACCTACTTCTTTCCACAACATAATTGGTTGATCCAGCTGAAGAGGCGAAGAATAACTTAATCCACTTTACAATGCTATTTCCTCTTATGTTTTTCGAGCATTTTCCTTTACGTGTAAAACCAAGCGTCTATAAGTAACTAGCTGCGCCCCGCATTTTCACCCGCGTAAATGTCGATCCCGTGGCATTATCGGGATAAAAAGTAGGCTATATGTTAATCCAGGGTGTCAGCTACCTCCATACAAAATTTTATCAAAATTGGTCCAGCCGTTTGAGCGTGAAGAAGTAACAAACATATAAACACACCCTCACACACACACTTACAAACTTTCGCCTTTATAACATAAGAGTGATATGTCGCCGTTGCAAAATTTTACACCGTGTACATTTGACCTATTATACACTGCAATTTATCCATGTATTCACGAATTTATAAACACATTAACATTATTGAACATTGCTAGAAGCTTCCATGGCTTTAATATTCCAAGGAAACTTCCTTTTTGTGGGATGTTAATCTGCTTAAATTAGAGATAAAATATGCAGCATAATTAATGCACGTACAGACGCCAGCACATCAAGCTACCAGAAACTGTCAAATTTTCCCAATCAACTTGGAACCTTATGCTTTTGCGATAAAGTTGAAAATCTATTATAGAAATTTGACAGATTGTAGTAGCTTGATGTGCTGGCGTCTGTACATACGTATGCACAGCGAAATTCAGCACTCCAATGGCGTCAATTACAATCTGAGACTGATTAATTTTGAAGGATATTGCTAATCCTTCATATGTTCGAAAAATTTATCTTCTCGGCAACGTAAATAACGCATTAAATCTTGTTGAATTCGCAAAATGAAAGCCATCTGCCATTGCTACTGTCAGAGTGGTTTCGCACAACATCCGATCCAAATCAGAGAAATGCCGGGCCGAAGTGACCATTGTCCTATTTGTATGAGGGGTTGCGCACTAGATCCGAACAAATAGGACGATGGACTATTTCTCGGATTCGGATCGGATGTAGTGTGTAACCGCCCTTAGTGTGTTACGCAATTACCCCACAGGAGGCCAACCAAATGTTATAGAAGTGTTGATTTTGTCTATTTGCGTCAATCATATGAATTTGAAAAGATCGGAAAGTCGGATACGGGAAAATCTTTTTTGGAAACGCGTAGATATATACGCAGTAGAACCGGAATCTTGTATGAGTATTATCGAATTTTGCAACAGCACGGCTATTTAACAATACGCTGATCAAGCAATCATGAACATCACAACGACAAACACGCTGATTTGTTTTCATTACATAATAAATTAATAACCTACAGAAATAATACTTACATATTTATTATCTAGTTACATTTACAGTATTATGCAATTATTATCTACTTAATCAAAAGCAAGTACTAACACAAGAGTAGATAAGTAGGTACTTACGTAGTTGATATTTGTAATAATAAATAAATATTATTTATTTACCTATAGCATGCAAGTTTTACAGACAAAAAAACTTTTTTACAAAAAAAACAACCGACTTCAAAAAAAAAACTACAAACTGATAAATAACTTTAATTTCGGAAGTCGGTGTCGTTGGTTCCGCATTTTCATTTTTTGACCTGTAGGTACTAGTTTAACGTCTGGTGCAGAGTCCAGTCTAGACTACGTTGATTAGTTTTAGAGCTACTAGTAAATATAGGATATATATAGTTAATACTCATCCAATCAGTCTGCGTTACAGACACTGATGGAACAATTTCATCTAGTTAAATGCTGGCAATTCGCCTTGAGTAAGCGTGGTGATCAATGCTCATGGCTTCTTTGTATGAGGAGAGGCCTTCGCCGTGCTGTGGGACGTGTGATGGCAACCAAGCCGATGGTCCACCTGATGTTAAAGGACCACAGCCACCATGGATTTCTGTAAGAATCCTTGGCAGCCTGTGGTCCTAATGTACAGACTTATGGCCTCAAGTAGACTAAGACAGCTGAAAGAAGAAGATTTAAAATATCAGAAACCTAAATGGCATGCTACAGGTTGATTTGATTGACAAAAACTATTTGTGTGCTGTGTACCCAATGAGATTTCAACGAAATTGGCGATCTTCACTGGCAGACTAAAAGGAGAGGGGGGCAGGTGCGTTCCGCCCCGGACCCTCGGTCCGGGAGGCCCCCAAAACTCGAGAAATACATTTAAATCAAAGCCCAAACAATACCAAAATATGTTTGTAAGTAAAAGGCAGTTCGTAGCTGCGTATCTATACAAATCTTCTATACAAATAAATAAAATTGGAGTGTCTGTTTGTAATATTAAAATAACCACTTTTTACTAAATGCATATGGATTTATACACGGTACATATTCCAAAATAACAGTTTTACAATTTTTTTTTGTTTGTTTGTCTGTCTGTTTGTTCCGGCTAATTTATTTATTTATTTATTTATACAGGGTTATTGGAAAAACACCAAAAACCTCTTAAGAGGTCATTGTACTCATCATTATGAAAAACTTTTACTATGGGACCAAACCTGAAATCGCAAAAATAAAATCAGCTCCCTACATTTATGTTCGTGTAAATGTAGGGAAAAGCAGATTTTTTTTTCGCGATTTCAGGTTTGGTCCCATAGTAAAAGTTGTTCATAATGATGAGTACAATGACCTCTTAAGAGATTTTTGGTGTTTTTCCAATAACCCTGTATATACTTTATTGTACACCAGAAAAAACATAACAATAAAAAAGATTATTCACATAAAACATACAATGGGCTAATCTCTGAAACGGCTGGACCGATTTTGACGGGACTTTCACTGGCAGATAGCTGATGTAATAAGGAGTAACTTAGGCTACTTTTATTTCAGAAAAAATAAAAAAATAAACATTTAGTAAAGTACCTAGGTATTTATTTCTGCATTTAAATGTTCAAAAGAAAATTTAAACTATGCGAAGTGCAAAAATTTTCGAGCTCACTACGCTGCTCGCTCTACCATCCTTTATTAGTCTGATGCTCTAGCTTTTCTATTGTTACAAAGTACCTCCTATTTTCTGTATCAATAGTCAAAAGAAAACCTAACCTTTTCGGAGCAGGGTGGTAAATATTTCGACGTTCATCCCTGGGCGGAGGGGCCCGATTTAGTTTTCCCACCCTGGGCCCCCGACAGGCTTAGTCCGCCACTGAGCTAGACTGAAGCTTGGTGGTAGAGACATAGCCTCGCAACCTGTTAAATGTAAATGATTCTGAACCGCCTGCGTATTCAAATACAAGGTTTCAGCTTGCGCGTCCATGTTCCTGCTGCGGCCGCCCTGGTGGCCTACCATGATCTAATTAAAAACGATTCAAAAACAAGACATTTCAGCTTATGTTCCTAAACTGCATCGCTTGAGCTGCTCTATGGACGTCATGGTACCAAACAAGTATGAATGAAACCAAAACTTGCGACTCAGTTTGGGACAATCGCTGTCAGCAGATGGCACGGCCTAAACTGAATCGTTAAACTGACGTCATGGTACGAATTAGAAGAACAGGAGGCCTACCACAAGCTCTTAACGCGATCCATTTTATGACCTAAACTGAACTGTGGTAGGCCTCCTGTATAATCTGTAAAGTAAACGCGCGCAGTGCTACACACCCTACCCTATTTCAAGATAAACAAATATCGACTTTATTTTCAAAGAGACTAGCACTATTGACAAAGTTATAAAAATGTTTGAAGTTGTAGCGTAAACTGAACTTTATTGTGTAGGAATTGAAGTTATTTTTCCATTAATTCATATTTGTTTACATTTTTGTCAAATACATCGCGAATGCACGGTAGGTGCCTATTCAATATTAGAAATACGAAATACAGTTATGAACTGAGAGCTGTCTGGGTTAGTCTGGTTAGAAAATCAATGGCCCGTCAACGTCATTGTCACTCGCAGAATGCCTCCCTTGGTGCAGGTTTATTATTATTACTAGTTTAATTCTATTTTTCTATTGAATGTGCCATGGAACAGACAGATTGACATTTAGATTGTGTAAAGCTCTAGTTGTGTTTTGTGAGCCATTGTGTAAGAATCTGCTTTGTTAGATATATTTAGAATTGATAGTACCTACTATGATTTCTTGCTTTTCAGTGTAATGATTAAAGTTTTCCCAAGAACATTATAATATATGGTACCGTGATAAAGTAGATACCTATGCGTTTAAAAGACCTTTAGATATCTGGCCTCAGTAAATTTAGGCGTGAACAGCTGAACAGTCCTAAAAACGTAGGAAGGATTTTGAAGGTGAAAACATGAAAAAACAAAATTCCTACCGAAAGTAATGATATATAAACCCTGCTTTGCTGTAGTCGGGTAAAAACAAGAAAAGATCCTCTCTTCTTAAGGCTTGAGCAATCTCCCGGCGCCCTGCATATCCTCTCGTCACAAGGCTTGAGCATTCTCCCGGCGCCCTGCATATGCTCTCGTCACAAGGCTTGAGCAATCTCCCGGCGCCCTGCATATGCTCTCGTCACAAGGCTTGAGCAATCTCCCGGCGCCCTGCATATCCTCTCGTCACAAGGCTTGAGCATTCTCCCGGCGCCCTGCATATGCTCTCGTCACAAGGCTTGAGCAATCTCCCGGCGCCCTGCATATGCTCTCGTCACAAGGCTTGAGCAATCTCCCGGCGCCCTGCATATCCTCTCGTCACAAGGCTTGAGCATTCTCCGCGGGACCCGTCAGCGACGTTCCTTTTCTGTCTTCTTATTTAACGTTTTCATTTCTTTAAACAAATTCTTCTATAAGGATTCTAATTCTGATTCTTCTGCAATTTTTTAAATTTTCTTCGGTTTCTTTCTTCTAATTTTCCGTCTTCAAAATCTTGTATCAATAAAAATCTTCATGATTTCTTCAACTACAGACATCCTCGCTTATCATTAGTTGCAAAATTTTAGTTGCTGGATAAGGGTCGCCATGTATTAGAGTGGTGTAGGCAAAATAAAAGAGAACTGTTCAATACAACGAAGTAAAGCGCAAGGGCACTATCTACCTTTTCTCGAAGCGCTTCGTCGGTTTTTTGAACCCTCATAACTTGGGTGTGGATTATACCAGATAAACAAAATTCTCAGGATATGATGTCAATAGTGAACTTATTAAACATATAAAGTTTCAATTGCATAGCTCTTATACTTTAGATTTTATTGATATCTAAGAAAACCCCGATTTCGTCACTGACTGATGATCATCAAAACTCTTTCGCTACCATCACATGGGCGTAAGGTGAAAAATGTATTCACTGTTCATTACTTTTAACTGTTCATTTTTTTTTTGTTCTTGTAGTAAAGAAACGGCCAAGCCTCATATTTTGACTAAGGTGTAAAGTTTGTGAAGTTAGGGCGTGTAGAGTTAGAAGCTTGGCTCTACATGAGATCTTATAACTTTTTGACAGTGCGAGCCATGTGGTCTCGTCTAGGCAATATTTTACATGAAAATGTTTTTGGTGGGATACTTATTTATCTAAATAAATGATAAAGATCATAAACGTATGTTTCAAAAAGTTCGAAAGTGCATACTTTCGAACTTTTTAGAGGAAAGTACAAAATACACGCGGACCAAGTCGCGAGCAAAATGCTAGTTAAAACATAAGCTACATGTGCTATTAGTAATACTTAATTTCTTTTCGGGTTGTACTTATACAATCACGAAATTTAGGCCAGATTCGTAGCGTGTTTCCAGTAAAGGATGAACCCAGTATCTTTTTTATTTTTCTTTCGTTGTTTTCGGGAATAATAATAGATAACACAAGCTATCTCGACAGCGCGCAGCGTCCATTTCGTTTATGGACCAACACGCCTTCTAGCAATTGAACCGCTTGACACGGTTTCATCGAGGTTGGCCGCCACGGCGCGGCGGCAGTCAGCCGCTACTCCAACCGCGTCAGGTGGCTGGCCGCTCAAATGAACCACCCCCAAGGTCGAGAGCGTAGGCTGAGCGTTGACGGGACTTTTTACTTGGGTAATCTTAATTCAAGCCATGTGCAATTTAGCTTACATGGCAGGTGATTTTATTTTATTTTTGTAAAGGAATAGACATTGTGACTTATTATAACATCGCTTTGGATGATTCTGTAACGGTGTTATAGTTGTGGTTTAAATAAATAAATCAAATAAACAAACGAAATAAACCGAATACATAACGACCCTTTTTTGAAGTCGGTTAAAAACTTGTGGAAAGCTGAAGTTTGCATGTGTATTGGTACAGGAGGTAATTTGCATGTACTTTGATGACATGCTTATGCGATTAACAATAAAACGTGAATTATTTCCTGTGCCGTAACATGATACACGGGTGTTTCTCTACTAATTAGAAACTGGCCCATATAACACTGTCCCAAGCATATTTTTGATAAATGTTAAGAAAAAGATATACCTATAAATACAATTAATTTCTTGAAAACGGTCAAAAAGTTGGTTTTTTAAAGCAGTGTACCTATAAAATTTTGACCAAAAAAAAAGATATGACATTTTCAAGTCTTATTTTAATACAGTGATGGAACTCAAATCATAATTAAACACATTAATGCATCAAAAAAAAATTCAAATACACCTCTTAATTGTCTTTAAAAGCGGTTTATCCCTTCATTCACAATTTTAATTATAATTAAAAATATACCATTAAATTTCTAATGCTAAACTGCATTTGAATTTTTATTATTGCATAGTTTTTTTAAACAATTAATTGCTTCATATTTGCAATAAATTACACCGTTGTGTCATCGCGCTTCTCTTTCTTTTCTATGCAGTCCGACAGTGACCGCTTTTTAGGTCATGTAGTCGCTTATGGTCTCTCCCGAAGCACTGGAATGGTTCTCCTCTTACGTTCAGGAACGTCAGCAGTCCGTGCATGTTGGGGATTCTACTTCTAGCTGGCGTGATTTGGAAACTGGCGTTCCTCAAGGCGGTATACTTTCTCCTCTTCTGTTATCTATTTTTATTAATCTTATAACTTCTGAACTTCAGTGTGCGTATCATCTGTATGCAGATGACTTGCAGTTGTACTGTCAAGGGAAGGTTGATGAATTACCTGACGCTATCGACAAATTAAATAAGGACTTGATAGCCATAAAAACCTGGTCTGATAGGTTTGGCTTAGCTGTAAACCCAAGTGTCAGGCGATCATCATTGGCAGTTCTCGTAGTGTTAGCAAGGTAGATGGTACAACCTTGCCGCCAGTTCTTTTCAATGGTACGATCGTTCCTTTTGGTACTGACGTGAAGGACCTAGGCTTGCACATTGATTGTACCCTGAGCTGGAGGACTCAAGTCGCTAGGGTGAGCCAGAAGGTTATTGGAACGCTGCGGTTGTTGTTATAGCGGCAACAGAAATACAATAATTTGTGAAAATTCAACTGTCTAGCTATCGCGGTTCTTGAGATACAGCCTGGTGATAGACAGACGGACGGACAGACAGCGAAGTCTTAGTAATAGGGTCCCGGGTCCCTTTGGGTACGGAACCCTAAAAACTGAAAGCTAAAATAAAAACAAGCCCATTTTTAACCGACTTCAAAAAAGGAGGTTCTGTATTCGACCCGTATGTATGTATGTATGTTTGTATGTCCGCGATTTTCTCAAAAACTTATGAACCAATTTTGATAATTCTTTCACTAATGTGATCTGCATACTTTCAGGAAGGTTTTAGTATACGAGGATGCATCAAAAAGTTCTTAGAATTGCATATATATAAAACCTTTTTGGGAGAAGTTCGATATTCAAATTAAAGAGTCAATCACACAATATTTATGCAAACTGTCACTTGTTTTTGTCAATTCGTTCGCACGTAATAAATTCTTTTGAGCAACGAGTTGCTAAAAACCCAAAATTATCGGATAAAAGTGAGTTACGTACGGTGATAAAATATCTCAGTTTGAAAAAAATGTCTACGAAGGAAATTTTTTCGGACATTCAGCAGACATTAGGGGATGATGCTGTACCCTATTCTACGGTTACGTACTGGGTGGCTGAATTTAAAAGAGGTAGATCAAGCTGTAAAGATGACCCGCGTTCTGGGCGGCCTTCAACCTCTGTTAAGCGCAGGCCACACCGCCAGCTAGCGGGCGGGCGGGCTAGGCGGGTGGGCGAAGCGAACGGAGGAAACTATACAAACTACGCGAAATATTGGCGAGCTAAACTATGGGGTTCACACCGAAAACTACGGACAGACGAGCGACGGGCGGAGCGCGCGGAGCGGGCTAAGCGGGCGAAGCGGGGGGCGCGGATGGGAGAGCGAGAGGTTAGCGTTCTATCTGTCATTCATCGTTCACAAACGAACACTACACTGCTATTCGAAAGACGAGCGTCGACTAGTCTACTCGAAACGGGGAGGACGGGCGAACGAACCGGGCGAGCGGGCTGGCGGGCGAGCTAAGCTAGCGAAGCGCGGGCGCGCCAACGAGGTGAACGAGTAGCTTCGCTGGAATCGTCGGATATTTCGTTAGCTTAGCTCGTTACGTTGGTCGGTAGCTCGCGGTGTGAACCGAAGTATGTAAAGAGGTGAAACAATGTTCGCCCGCCTAGCCCGCCCGCCCGCTAGCTGGCGGTGTGGCCTGCGCTTTACGGAAGATAATGTCAAAAAGGTTGAGAATCTGGTTTTGGAAGACAGAAGAATAACTATAAAACATATACTTAGCTGAGATCCTAAAGATGTCATTCGGTAGCGTTCAATCCATTTTAATTGATTCACTGGGGTTCAAAAAAGTGTCGGCAAGATGGGTGCCACGAATGTTAACCGACGAAAACACAAAGAGACGTTTGGAAATTTCTAAGCGTAATCTCGAAATGTTCCAGCGTGATTCCGGTGATTCGGATAATTTTTGCCGTCGCGTCGCCTTGTCACCATGGATGAAACATGGGTCCACCATTTCAATCCTGAAACTAAGAGACAAAGCTTGTCTTGGAAACGACCATCCTCTCCATCCATTAAGAAATTTCGAGTTGCTCCTACCGCTATGGCAAAGCTATGGCTTCAGTGTTCTGGGATAGTGAAGGAATCCTTTTTATTGATTACATGCCAAAAGGCCAGACGATTACTGGAGGCTATTATGCAAGTTTAATCCCGAAAGTGCGTGAAGCGATTAAAGAAAAACGTCGTGGAAAACTGTTGTTGGGCGTGTTGTTTCTTCAAGATAACGCTCCTGCTCATCGATCGGAAGTTGCGCTCAACGCAATCCGCTGTGCTGGCTTTAATCTCCTTGACCACCCACCATGTTCTCCAGACTTAGCCCCAAGTGATTTTAACTTATTCCCAAAATTAAAAGAAGACATTCGTGGAACAAAATTTCACGATAATGACGCGGTTATGGCTGCCGTAAAGGAGTTTTTCGAGGGTCACAAAACAAAAACATTTTTTTTTTCACAAGGAATAAGGAAGTTAGAAACGCGTTATTCGTTTTTAGGGAGATTATGTAGAAAAATAAAATATTTTTGTACCTTTGCATTTTTTAATATTTATTCCAAGAATTTTTTCATTCTCCCTCGTATAATTCATTATGTAATTATTCTTATGTACGATGTTATATGCATAAATGTACTGCATCTCCGGCATTTCTATGCGAATTTTGATGATTCTTCTAGTCGGTGTCTTCAATTCTGCAATGCACTTGTGTTATTTGAATTTGTATGGAGTAGGTACAACTAAAAAGTGTAAAATAAAAACTTTTTTACAAAAAAACAACCGACTTCAAAAAAAAACTACAAAGTGATAAATAACTTTAATTTCGGAAGTCGGTGTCAAAAAACGAAAATGCGGCACCAACGACACCGACTTCCGAAATTAAAGTTATTACGTACATAAGAATAATTACATAATGTATTATACTAAAACCTTCCTGAAAGTGTGTAGATCACATTCATTAGTGAAAGAATTATCAAAATTGGTTCATAAGTTTTTGAGAAAATCGCGGACATACAAACATACATACATACGGGTCGAATACAGAACCTCCTTTTTTGAAGTCGGTTAAAAAGAAAGATATTCATGTTTTGTATTATTAACAACATGACACAGCACAACATGAGTAACTGCATTTCATAATTATTGTTTGTTTATCTTTTTGTATTTCATATACAGTAATGTTATATGCTTACATTTTATATATTTAGAGTTCCGTACCAAAATTTAAAAAACGGAACACTACAAATCACTTCGGTGTCCGTTCTTCTGGCTTTTCTCTGAAAGTGGGTACCCATGATTTATTTAGTACTAGTAGCAACCTGCCCCGCCTCTTCCAAAGGCGTGAATTTTACAGAAGCGTGGTACACGCCTAACACGAGTGTTTAATACAGAAAATCACTTGACTTTCTGTATTAGACATAAGTTAACAAAAATCTCTAATAAAATCTTTATTCTTTGCCCTAAAAATCTAGAAAAAATATATGTTTAGGTATCAAATAGGTACTACATTTTTGTAAAGGCAAATTGAAATTTTGGAGCACTTTTCTTTTTTTTTTTTTGGATGGGAAATCATCTAATGACTCCTCCCGCTCTGGGTGGAGCGGAAGGGAGTGTCAGACTCTTACTGACTAAAATCCACCTGTGTTCCTTCCTTAGCCCTTTATGTTCCGGGGCAGCGGTAACCCTTTCGGACGAGCCCGCTACCCCGGCAGGCTTCGGCAGGTTTTTTTGCATTACTTAGATGGAATCGTAGTTGTACCTACCGTTTAACACCGCATAGTGTACTTTGTAGATTTGAAAAGAAACCTTAATTACATGAAGATTCTAAATGTGGGCAGTAATCCTGACGTCAGAATGACTGGCAATTTCTTAAATTCATTTTCTCAGTTATTAAATTAGGTACCAATTATTTAAACAAAGATATCAAATAGTAGCAAATAGGTATTAGAGTTTAGCAATATTTTAAAGCTGATCGGTCAATTTGGCCGGTCATTCTGATGAAAATCTTTATTCTTTGCCCTAAAAATGTAGAAAAAAATATATGTTTAGGTATCAAATAGGTAATAAGTTTATGTAAAGGCGAATTGAAATTTTGGAGCCCTTACATGAAAATTCTGTCTGTGTGGTGCCGGACATAAAGAAGTCACCTAAGTCGAATAGCACCACCCCATACTTCCCGTGGGTGTCGTAAAAGGCGACTAAGAGTCGTATCAGAGAATGGGCAGCAGCGTTCTCGTTCTTCCTGCATGCATTTCACCACCATACTGCTATCGCCAACCCGCCTGCCAGGCGTGGCGATTATGGTAAATACCCCCCAAGAATGACAAGCACAATAAACACATGGCCCCTAGTACCCGGCGGCCCGCCTACCCTTGGCTACGGTAGCGGCCAAGGCCACGGTGAGGCAAGGGGTGCTAAGAATCCCCGGAAGAGATCCAGCTACCACAATCACCGAAAACTGGACCTGGCAACATACAACACGCGTACACTCCGGACTGACGAGAAGATCACCGAACTCGAGGAAGAATTGAGCAGGTTACGATGGAGTATACTGGGGTTATCTGAAGTCCGAAGAGAGGGGGAGGACTCGATAATCCTCAAATCCGGAAACTTGCTCTATTTCCTGGAGGGCAACCAGCAGTCCCAAGGTAGTGTCGGGTTTATCGTCCATAAATCCCTTTTGAGCAACGTGGTGAAGATCGAGAGTATGTCGACCAGGGTGGCGTACCTTATACTAAGAATATCCGAAAGGTATTCGCTGTAGGTCGTACGCCCCGACCTCGTCACGCCCCGAAGATGAGGTGGAGACCATGTATGAGGATATTTCCAGAGCCATGCATGCTCTAAAACTCACTTCACCGCTGTCATGGGGGACTTTAACGCGAAACTGGGCAAACGAAGCGATGATGAGCTGAGAGTGGGGCAATTTGGAGTTGGACGCCGGAACCACCGGGGCCACCTACTGGCCAGTTTTATGGAGAAGGAAGGCCTCTTTATGATGAATTCCTTCTTCAGAAAACGTGAGCACAAAAAGTGGACCTGGCAGAGCCCGGATGGCAAAACTAAAAATGAGATTGACTTCATTATGTCGACGAAGAAGCAAGTGTTCAATGATGTCTCTGTGATCAACGCGGTGAAAACCGGAAGTGATCACCGCATGGTAAGAGGTACATTGAACTTAAATATCAAGCTGGAAAGATCTCGACTGATGAAGTCTACGCTCCGCCCAGCACCGATCCAAGTCCAAAACCCCGAGAGCTTTCAGCTCGAACTTCAGAATCGTTTCGAGTGCCTAGGGAGCTCCGTGGACGATTATAACGATGGGTTCGTGGAAACTGTCCATACGGTCGGGTCTAAGATCTTCAAGACCCGTCGTACGAATTCAAGAAAGAGGCTCTCTGATCCTACTTTACGGCTCATGAAGGAGAGACGCGAGATGATCCTGCAGTCTTCAGATGATGCGCATAATTACCGGCAGCTCAATAAACGGATCTCTAAGTCCTTGAAAAGCGATCTACGCCGCTTCAATACAGACCGTATTAAGGACGCGATAGAGCGAAATAAAGGCTCCAAGGTCTTCGCTAGAGATCTGTCTATTGGGCAGAGCCAGCTTACGAAACTGAAGACCGATGATGGCAGGATCGTATCCGCCAAACCTGAGCTGTTGAGAGAGATCGAGAGGTTCTATGGACAGTTATACACATCAACAAGCAACCCCGTTACGAATCTGGTAAACGACCCAAGAGCTAGATTGACCCGACACTATACCGAAGACATCCCGGACGTCAGCCTGTACGAGATTAGGATGACTCTGAAGCAGCTTCAAAACAACAAGACGCCGCAGTGATGACGGAATTACGGCCGAGCTCCTGAAGGCCGGCGGAAAACCCGTTCTTAAGGCCCTTCAGAAGCTGTTTGGTTCCGTCATACTCGAGGGTAAAACACCACAGGCATGGAACAGAGGTGTGGTGATACTTTTCTTTAAGAAGGGTGACAAAGCCCTTCTTAAGAATTATAGGCCCATCTCACTTCTGAGCCATGTCTACAAGCTGTTTTCGAGAGTCATCACGAACCGTCTCGCGCGAAGGTTTGACGACTTCCAGCCTCCCGAACAAGCCGGATTCCGTAAAGGCTTTAGCACCGTAGACCACATACATACGCTGCGACAGGTTATACAGAAGACCGAAGAGTATAACCTACCTCTCTGCTTAGCGTTTGTGGACTACGAGAAAGCCTTTGGTTCGATCGAGACATGGACTGTACTGCAGTCTCTTCAACGGTGCCAGATCGGCTATCGGTACATGGAGGTGCTGAAGTGTCTGTACAAAAACGCCACTATGTCAGTCCGACTCCAGAACCAGACCTCGAAACCTATCCTTCTGCAGCGAGGTGTGAGACAGGGAGACGTTATCTCTCCGAAACTGTTCACCGCTGCACTGGAGGATGTCTTCAAGGTTCTGGACTGGAAAGGAGCTGGCATTAACATCAATGGCGAGTACATAACTCACCTTCGGTTTGCCGACGATATCGTAGTCATGGCTGAGACTATGGAGGACCTCAGTACAATGCTCAATGACCTCAGTAGAGCCTCCGAAAGAGTGGGTCTTAAAATGAACATGGACAAAACGAAGGTCATGTCAAATGCCCATGTAACACCCACTCTCATAAAGATCGGAGACGCTACACTCGGAAGTTGTGGACGAGTATGTTTATCTAGGGCAAACTGTCCAGTTAGGTAGGTCCAACTTCGAGAGAGAGGTCAATCGTCGAATCCGACTCGGCTGGGCAGCGTTCGGGAAGCTACGCAATATCTTCTCGTCCCACATACCGCAGTGTCTCAAGACGAAAGTCTTTGACCAGTGCGTGTTGCCAGTGATGACATATGGCACTGAAACGTGGTCGGTCACAATGGGCCTTATTAGAAGGCTAAAAGTCACCCAGAGGGTAATGGAGAGGGCTATGCTTGGAGTTTCCCTGCGTGATCGAATAAGAAATGAGGAGATCCGTAGGAGGACCAAGGTAACTGACATAGCCCGAAGAATTGCCAAACTTAAGTGGCAGTGAGCAGGGCACATTGCTCGCAAAACAGATGGCCGATGGGGCCGAAAGGTTCTGGAGTGGCGACCGCGTACCGGATTGGAAGGCCTCCCACAAGGTGGACCGACGACCTTGTGAAGGCCGCAGGAACCCGTTGGATGCGAGAAGCACAGAACCGGTCGAAGTGGAGGTGCTTGGGAGAGGCCTATGTCCAGCAGTGGACGTCTTTCGGCTGAAATGATGATGATGATGATGACATGAAGATTCTAAATGATGGCAGTCATCCTGACGTCAGAATGACTGGCCATTTTTTTAATTAATTTTCTCAGTTATTAATTAGGTACCTACTTACCAATTATTTAAACAAAGGTAGCAAATAGTAGCAAATAGTGGTATTAGATTTTAGTAACATTTTAAAGCTGAACGGTCATTTTGGTCTGTCATTCTGATGATCACAAGATTTATGTGTAGGTATATGGAATACAAAGACATGTTGTTAACCACCCCAGCAGATCCGAATTCTTAGGTACTTCATTATTTATGAGACCAGCACCCTAATTGCGTAACACACTATCAATCGGAATCTGAATCATTTTGAAGCAAATTGCTAAGCCATTGCTTCATAAGTTCGAAAAATTTGTCTGATCAATACGTAAATAACGCAATGAATGTTGTTGAACTGTCAAAATGAAACCGATTCCGATTGATAATGTGTTACGCAATTGCCCCGCCGGTTCATTAAAAAACAATACAGTGCAGAACACTAATATTGGGCAAGCCCGACTCGCTCTTAGCCAGTTTTCTTTAATTAATACAAACAACAAGACCTATAAATATAGATAGGTTGGTAAATTAAATTATTCTCAGTCGTGTAATTGTCCTGGATCACTGCTAGTGGACGGTTGAAAAATGTAAGTATTTATATTTTTTTAAAGTACCGTAAAATGGGGTTACATTGATCAATTTTGATCAATTATTTTAAAATTCGAGGCTGAATATTTCTTTCTGTACTAAGAAGGCTGAAAAATTTACAAAAATAAATGTAACATCGGTTTTATGGGTTGTATATGTTTACATTAAAGTAATATTTTTGGAAACTCCTTTATGAGAAAAAAAAAATTATAATCATCGTGATCAACTTCATACTGCATCGGGGATACTTTGATCGCACTAGTTTTTGGTACGTATTTTGATAGTAACCCCAAAAAACAAATTAATATCGGTCCACAAATGTTTGTGCTGCAGTTGTTTTAAGATGATGGTTTCTGGGTGGGATTCTTTGATAAATACAAATGACTGTTTTTTTTGTTCAAATCTATTATATTTAAATCTAATAAAATTTAAGTTAAGTTAAGTTTTTCATAAGTCGAAAGTTGTTATCAAAGTAAACCCGTAGAAACAAACTAACCCCATTTTACCGGTATATTTTATAAAATATGTACCTAATTTATGTACCTAACTGAAAAGGATCAGAGAGAGAGAGAGGCAAAAAAGAACACAAAAAAATAAGAAGAGGTTGGGGGAATCATGCGTCACATCCACGCAAAACGGCTACCGCTCAGCATTATGCTGCGACCCTATGCAAGACAGAGCCCCAGCGCTGGTTTTCGGTGACAGCCGGTACTAATGTAATGACGTCGTCCGGTACAGCAAACAATTATTAGGACGCTGTACTGGTACAGCGTCCTTAAAGAAATGTAGATTGTTATACAAGGGGCTAAAATCACCCATTATACACGAGGTAGTTTTACTCCCGAGCTTTAGCGAGGAAGTAAATAGAAACCGAGTTATAATGGATTTTTAGCGCCGTGTGTTACACTCTACTTTTCACTAAGATTGCAAGAAAATAAAATAATCTAATACAATATTAAAAATAAATTACGGTCACCAATTCAATTTGCAATTATAGAAATATTCTAAGGATTTCGCGCCAATGTCTTTTTTTGCTTCTGTAGCCGCACGCAACGCAATACACGCATTCTAAAAATAAAATGTTCTTTTTTTATGAAACAGTAATTATTTTACTTATGAATAAAGACTTGGTTTTTGTAGGCTCGTTGGTACAGACCCCAGCACATCAACCTACCCGAAACTGTAAAATTTTCCCAATCAATTTTGAACCTTATGCTTGAGCAATAAAGTTGAAATTTGATTAAAGAAATTTGACAGATTGTAGTAGGTTGATGTGCTGGCGTCTGTACCTAACAGACAAAAATTAAAAAAAAAACGTTTTCGTTTCTGCTAGAGGTAAATATTATATTGTGCTATTTTTTCCTCGCTCTGCTACGCTACAATGACGGTCTTTTTGAGCAAGAGGAGTCAAAAATAATATAATTTAAATGTGATAGATTATTTTAAACAGGAATATATAAAAAAAAGGAAATAGACGTACTTACATGCTATAAGAATATTCTAACTAATATTATATGTAAATGCGAAAATAAGTTTGTTGGTTTTTCCTACTTGTTGACGCACAAAATGAAAACTGATTTGATTTGATTATTAATTAGGTACTTGCATGCTTGTATTTTGAACGTATGATTCACTATTGATGAGATTTGAGTAAAAAAAAAAATCTGCCCTATCTACTAATGGGTCAGTGTTCCATTAAGCGTGCGACGTTGTCAGGTGTACAGAAACGGATATTATATAAACGGAAAATAATAGTAGGTAGTGTTTTACCTAAAAACAAAACGCTTGTTGTGTCTGGAGACTCATTCGGGGTTATATAAACATTATTTGAGTCTAGCATCTTCCGTTTTCGTGTCACATCTATATAGGTATATGCAACTATCCCCTTCTTGACAACACTATGATGACGTATTTCCGCCCGCGTTCACCAGGTGGCTGCAGCGCGCCAAGTCGTTCATTGTGGCCTCAAAAAACCTAAAACTTAAGTAACCAAAAAAAAAGAAAATGAATTTAAAGAAAAAAAAAATGAATATAAAGAATTTGAATTTGAACCCAATAAAAACCAGGCAGTCTTCAAAAGTATGACCCCGAATGAGTCTCCGGACACAACAAGCGTTTTGTTTGAAGGTAAAACACTACTATTGTGTCCTTCGGCCTCATTCGGGGTCATATAAACATTATTTGAGGCTTTGTTTGTTATCGCCTGGTGAACGGGACGCGACACCAATGTGTTGTAAAAGACTAATTAAATTAGATCAAGAAATTATTATAAGTACTTAAACAAAAATAAACACCAATATAATTAAGATTGCATTGCTATTAATAATTGTTAATGTTATAAGAAAAATTACTAAAAATAGTACCTAAAAATGTTTGACAGAGTAAACAGAATCTGTATACGTACCTCGAATCCATCATCATGTACTTACTATATTTGTATAAACTTACCACAATAATGTAAAACTTATTATTACTCATCTTATTCTCATAACTGAAACGTCTTGTAGGATCATCAATATTACAAAATAATTTATTTTATTTAATCAGAGGTAATTAATTTATTGGCTGAAAAAGATGAACTAAGGAGCTTCGCTGCGCTGGAATCACTTAATTTCCTGTAATGTTTTTTGAAAGTATTACCAGATCTCCAATTAGCTCGTGCCATCATTATCCAACCAACTTCGTGAAGCAACTGCAGAACGAAAACTACCTGGAGTAGCCTCAATTCCGGCTTCCTTCAAAATCGACTTAACCCAACCTGCCAAAATAGTTCTAGTCGCTGGCTTAGCTTTTCCACATACAGTGATAAATAATCTATCGACGACGCGGTTTTCCAATTTCTATAAGTTTTTTAAGCCAAAGTAGGTACCGGGTCAAGCGCCTCATTTTCAAGATTCCCTAACAATTTCCAACCTGACTGTACGTGAGTTTCAGAATCAGTTTTTGAACCAAAATGTGGCCAAAACATTATGCTATTCTCACCTACTATACACGTCTGGCGAGACACTTAGTAATGTTAAACGTGTATCCTACGCCCTGAACATAATAACAGTAAAACTGCACAAACTCTTGAAATTTCGAATAGACTTTCATTCTGAAGGGGCCTACTGCCCAACCAACCTTCTAGAGACTGAGGATCCCAAACAGGAGGTGGACACTTCTTAGGCTGTTGCAACGCTATAGCTTTAATCACTTGTTTAACCAAAATGTTTGAACTTAATCGTGCCTCACTCTTTGTATTACATAAAGTGGACCCAACCGATTTATGAAGTAAAATAGTACGATAGGATAATTTTTCTTTTAGATGCAAATCGGCTAAATATCGAGCTAATTCACTGCCTGAAGGGTCTGAGAAATTTATACCAAACATGGAACACCAATTCAGCCATCTCTGCCATGCTGGCCTATCGTGTTTAAAGTAGACGACCTCCAACCTTCTTTCAGCAGACGCTTTTGCTCTTCAGACCAGTCACCTAAGGATTCAGACCACCCCCACATCTCCATACTTCTAACACCAGCTCCTTCACTCGAGGTGGGGGCTGCCCGGTCCTCGTGTCTACTAGAACTTTCGATAACCTGTGAATCGTGAACGGAGGCGCGATCGCTCTGGTCTTCAAGTCTGCTCTCCAGAATGCTCGAGGCCACCTCGGTGCGACTATCAAGAATATACCTCGAGCCTGATTTAGATGCATTAGGACCCCCGGTATCAAACTCGGAGGAGGAAAGACCCAAGCCAGACGGAAATCCCATTTGAAAGCGAACGCGTTGTGTCTCCATGCTCGCCGATCTCGTTGATCTAGAATTACATAACAAGGCACTACGTGGCCGTGCTGGAGGCAAAAAGATCTGTCTAGGGCACACCCCACTTTGCAAAGACAATACTGGTGAATTCGGGGAGTAGATGCCATTCTTGGTAATATCGAGTGACGCGACAGACGGTCTGCGACGTTGTTGTACCTGCCTGGTATGTGATGGGGAATTACATGGATGTCGTACTTTTGAAGAATGTAATTTTGATATATTATCTCCATCAAGATCCGCGACTTGTTTCCCCCCTCTTTCCGCAGGTACGCTACAACCGCCTTGTTGTCGCACTGCAGAAGCAGAGACGTGTGGCTCAGAGACGGAGCGAATTCTAACAAACATTTTAGAATAGTTAACATCTCTTTGTGGTTCGAATGAAGCAGCTCTTCTTCTTTTGTCCACTTGCCCGATAGGTGAAGACCATTTAACTCCGCTCCCCAACCTGTATCTGCTGCGTCTGTAGTCAAAAAGTTTTTTACTTGTGGTGGATGAAGTCTGGATTTCTCCATACAGTGAACCTTCCACCAGCTTAATTCTGCCAGCACCTCCGCAGGCAAGGGGTAAGTCGACTGAAATGGCATCTTTAGGACCAGGTTGCAAATGTTGCAATAAGCCAGTAGGTGTCGAAAATTCAAACGACCCATTGGAACTACCAGACGAGCAAAATTTAGAATGCCTATAAGACTCTGTATTTCTCGAAGAGACGCCTTCCGCCGCCGGAGCAACTTTGATAAAACTATTTGTATGTTCTGAATTTTGTTTTCTGTTAAAAATGTTTGATTTTGCCACGGATTCCACATCAAACCCAAATACTCTACTATTTTCTGAGGGATAAGAATCGATTTCTCTCTGTTCACCTGCCAACCCAGCAGGCTGAGTTTGCAGAACAACGTCGACGTGTTTTATAAGTGTCAGTCTGTCCTGTGCTACTAGGAGATAATCGTCGAGAAAAACCACTACTTGAATGCCTAGATTCCTGAAAATCTCGGCGGTCCAGTTGGTCAACGATGCAAATACTTTGGGTGCTGTCGCCAGACCAAATGGCAAACAGGACATTTGCAGTAACTGATTTCGATACAATAGACGGAGAAAACAACGGTGGGCGGGTGCTACATTTACGTGGTTGTAAGCTTGCCTGAGGTCTATTTTGACCATCCAATCCTTCTCCTGAATTAAATCGGGAACTCGATTTACCGAAATCAAACGTAATTTGCTTATTTTCAGGTAATTGTTTGTCGCTTTTGAGAATCAGAAAGAAATTTGATATGAAACTCGGAGTCAGGATTCTAAAATTCTCTGTTTCAACAAATTTTGAATGACTGTGTCCATCTCCGGCGATGGTAGAGTAAGATTGCAACGTTTCACCTGCCTTGGCGGGACCAGAGGCGGTTTCTTTAGAAATGGAATACGATAACCCTTCACTATTTTTATTAATGGTTCTGGTGCCCCCAGTCTCTTCCACTCCGTTAAGTACATGATTTTGTAAGCACTCCCCCCAAAAATCCTGATCTGAGTCAGAACTTTTTATTGAATTTAGCCGAGCCCTTGCCCCGTTGAGCATTGTTTTGCGAATCATTTTTTCTAAAACTATAGGGCTGGTAAAAGCGTTGTCCAGCCAGTTGTCCACTCGGTTGAGGACGAAAAAATTTTGGATTATTAATAAACGGGTTCATTGCGTGATGATTATTATAAAAGGATCCTGCACTCTGAGGAGGAGGAAATCTATAGTTCATTGTCAGTGCTGAAGCGCGACTGGACGATTGATATCCACTAGGTCCAGGGTACGCCGCCTGGGGTCTAGGGGTTTTCTTTTCTTGCCCAGAAAAATTACTTTTATTTGCATATAAAATTTTGTTAACTCAGCCATTATTCTTAATAAATTCACTAAAAGGTACTTTATCAAACAAAAATTCACTAGACGGCGCTATTTTCTTTAAACACGGCTTAAATGATTTATCTCTTAATTGCTTAATGAACACTTCGCGTCTTTGTTCAATTATATCGGCCCTACGGCCACAAATTAATTGCAAACAATCACGTGAAATCTTTTGATAATCACTGGAAAAAACCTCTTTTAATTTTATTGTCAATTGTTCTGCGTCCATGCTACCTGTATCCTTAGCCCAGTCCACTATATGTCGAAAACCCTGTTGCATAGCGTCGCTTTGCATTACCAGTGCGCGGGTTACAGTGCCAAGAAATTTATCCGCAGAGGGTAGATGGGTAACTTTTTCTAAAGATTTGATTTCATCGTTTACTTCAAGGTCGACATATCCAGGACGAGCATTATAAACCTTTTGTGATTCCACATATCGAACATTATTCCAGTTATCATTATTAAAATATTGAATAGAATTGAGCAACTCTAACTGATTAGATGGAGTTGCCTTGACAGCTGGCTCCTATAATTGCGTTGCTAAATCAAAATCAAACGATTGAACTGGTACAGGATCTGAGACGGGTTCTGAAAACCTTTCTGTAATCGGTTGATCATGTGCCATTTCGGAATTTTCGCTATTATATATCGGATTATCACAATCATAATTTTCATTTTCATAATACATATTATGAGGGTAGATATAAGTATAAATTTTTCAAATCACTGACCTGTTTTGCAAGCTTTTTGATTAGGTACGGTTAGGGACATAAGTGGAGTAGCAATTTCACAAAGCAATAGATTGACACTTTGGTTTTACTTACGACCTTCTTTTAATGAGTAATTTCTCTACTATAGACACACACACTCACATTCATTTGCAACTGATTGTATTTCATAAATTCAACCGCTACGGTATATGGCATGATAGCCTAGCGGTTATCATATTTGGGTAAGTGAGTTCTGCGTAGCGATGCGTGAGTTCAAATCTCACGCGCGATGATAGTTTTTTTAATGTTTTAATAACTACTTATAAGAGTCATTCACCGCGATTAAATAGAACGTTGTTGGTTGGTTGTTTATTGTGGGATAGCGACGTGTGTCTGTGTTCTATCTATTAGCCGTGTTATAGTTCCTTTTAAAATGCAGAATAATATTGAAACGAAAGCGAATTATGATTGCGCTGCATAAAAGTGGACTTAATATAGGTAACACAAATATCTTATGAAACCGAACTGAATGTGAGTATTATAAATATGTTTTAATTATTTTTTCAAACATTTATTTTATTAAAATAGAACTGCTGATTTTTGTAGTTATTTTTTTTAAACGTATTATAAGGTCTAAATAGATGAAAAAATTATAATTTTGAAGTCCTAGATTTTAAATGATGATTATATTATAATTGTAACATTTCTATTTTCATTATAATTTTGTTTCTAAATCATAGGTAATAAGTACTTACTTATTCGTATTTTGCTAGTAGCCTAAGAGTACTTCTTTTTTGTTTTAAAGAAATTACCTTCTGTGAGTCGGAGGGTCACTCAATAAGGAAGAGGGTAGCCTTGCCAGTCGAAAGCGACTAGTTATATACCAACGAGATATTTTGTCTAATTATTATTCGACACGTCTTTACGAACCGTTCGCCGTGCAAACGAAAACCAGCTCAAAAACCATAGTTGATTGAAAATCATAAACAAGAACGTTTACATTTTGCGATACAGCGATGGAAAGCAAGGAATTAGAAAATAAAAAAAATATATTAAATAAAAAATTGTAAATAATAATAAAATTATATTGTAGCATATTCGTAATAAGGATTATTTTGAGGTTTAGTTTCAATCTTCTTTTCGTAACGAAAATGAATACTTAAGCTATAACCACAATAAGTCCTAAACTAGAAGTTTATTTATACTTTATAAAATTATAACGAATAAACATTTTGTATTCAGTTATAAAAGATTTTTATTCTTAACCCCATATTTCACTAACTATATAATAATAAAAACAATTATTAGATTATTATTCCCGTTTATTAATTTATCGAATAATAAAAGAACAGATGAAGATAATTGTTGAAAAGAAAAAAAAAACTCATATCGAGATTGGAACCTAGAACCTAGTGTTTCTTTATCCTATACGTTACACTATGAGCTACTTGAACTTATTAGAACACTGTCAATTTTAGCAATCGTATGAACCGCTCAAGGTTATACGTAATTAGAAAGCGATATGTTTTTGTTTCGCTCGACACCAGTGTATAAATTCTGAGGTGTGCGTTCTGTGTTAATACACTTATACACACATTAGGTACGGGTATTGTACTGCGCGTTCACAGCAAAACAATCCTTACCGTGCTACTCCACTTTTGACCGTCACCGTACCTTGCTTTGTCCTTGATGACGCTTACTCTTCTTCTTCTTACTCACCTTCTTCCTCTTACGGGATTTATCTACCTGATCAACCTCTAAATCCAACGGGGATGATTCCGAAGAACTTGAGGAACTTGATGAATCCGCTGACGAATCAGACTCTTTACGATTACGCGGCTGTATTCTATCCGCCATCGTAAGAAAATTTAAACTATTTTGTTTTTAAGATATCACTTTTCGATTACCTACCTAATTCACTTTTAAAAACCAATAATCTTTTATATTAATATTCTAAGCATATACCGAACGCTAACAGCATTAACAAAAATAAACTAATAACAACTAAAGTTTCTACGAATTCAATTTAAAATTATTCTTTTCCAAGAATGTCGAACGCCAACAACGAACCGTCTGAAAAACAGTACGCCAATGAACGACTTGGCGCGCTGCAGCCACTTGGTGAACGCGGGCGGAAATACGTCATCATAGTGTTGTCAAGAAGGGGATTATATATAGATGTGACACGAAAACGGAAGATGCTAGACTCAAATAATTTTTATAGTCTGTCAAGCGAGTCTAGTCCACAAGCATTTTGCTGGTTTCTTATAATGGCAATACTATTATCTGTCAAACAAATTGTCACAAATTCTATTGTTAAACTCGAAACATTCCGGTTTTTGTTGAATTTTTAATTTAATCATGCCGAAACCTATCAAAAGTAGTGTCAGGAGCCTGTTATTTACAATGATGAATAAATATAATCAAGTAAAGATTGAATCTGACAACGAGTTATCGGAAAAACGACGACTTTTAGATGAAATCGTTTCAACGACATCAGGTAGGTTGGCTAAAACATGTTGATACTTTTTGCACAATTGTCTAATTTTATTTATTTTAAAAGTGATGTGATCACGATTTCGATTTTGGTTTAGATTCAGACGTCGTAGTCATGATGTAGAAACTTACTGGGGCATCTATAAGTGAAAGCAACTATAGTAAAAAATATAGTAATTTTTTTTTTCAGCCACCTTGGATGATGAATTAACAAAAAGCACAATTGATAATTTAGTTAAATAAGTACAAAGTAAGAGACAGGATATCCGAAACAGAGTTGGAACCCTTCATAATTTCTGTACGTAATGATGATACTGACAGTGATTTCTCATATGAAGGCATTGAATTTCTTGATTCTGATTATAGTTCAGATTGTGACAAATAAATATCTATATTGAAATGCTTTATTTTTAATTTATCCCAAATAATTATTTTTATAAAAATTTCAAGTATCAATGAGTTTTCAGTGTACTATATCAGTGTTGACACCTGAAAGATTTTTGAATTTGCCGCCTTTTTCATGGGACTAGACTCGCTTGACAGACAACAAAACAAAAACCGAATCCCACTGTGGACACAACACCCTTCCTGTACATAGGTACAGTCAACAAAAGAGATAAGTATGCAGGATCATCGGATACAGTTGAAGTTTAGTGAATGAGGCCGAAGGACACAACAATAACATTATTATGATAATAGATGGCGCCACGTGTCTTTCGAATCATGATTAGGTTTTTTCCTCAAATTAACGCGGGGCACAACTAGTCGTTCAATCTCAGAAGATCCATTGGCCAGATCCATGATGGATCTAGTGACGATTGTTTTCTCATTAGGTCTATTTATATAAAAAAATAAGTAAAATGGATCTAATGAGAATTCTTGATGTGAAAAAAGTAATGCTATCATCTATAATTATATTAAAATTCAAAGTCCTGACTGACTGATATATCAACGCACAGCCTAAACCGCTGATCCTAGAGACATGAATTTTGAAGGGTATGTTCTTTGTGAAGAGTAGGTATCCACTAAGAAAGTTTTTAAGGTTTTTCGAAATTCCACCCCTAAGAGGGTGAAATGGGGGGTTGTAGTTTCTGTGAATAATTTCCGACCTCCACGCGGGCGAAACCGCGGGCAAAAGCTAGTCCTCAATAAACGTTTTACGCTACATTTCGAAACGTCCCATTTGACGTACACCCAACATGCACCAAAGAAATAATGATGTAACAGTACAGTTTTTACTTGTGCATAAAGATTTAATAAATAAATAAATAAATGTAAGGCACAGAGTACATTATGATGTAAGGAATTACAAACTGGCCAATGATGTAACGTTTACAGGTTACTATTATGCAAAAGTTATGTGTCAGTGCTTTATGCGTTTGTGAGTGAATTTGAAAGATGAGATGACCCAATAAAAAGACAAAACTTTGGAAACTGGATGCCAAACACTAAAGAGCTTTGGAGCTCCAAAAACAGGAAGGTATGACAAATGGAAGTCAGAGTCAGAGTCACGAATAGAAATACAAAATAAAACAACACAACTTAAATAAATAATACGATTATTGGAATTTAATTTGAAATTATTGTTAATGGATGCTATAAAAATAAATATTTAGCAATAAACATGGACAAGTAATATGACCTTTGTACTCAAATCATAATTATGTTATATTATTATCTCTATGTATTTTACTGTGTGTAATAAAATAAATAAATAATAAATGACCAAAATGTATTTCAATAAATAGGTTGTCAACATAAAATGGATGTAGAGTTGTAGACAGGGGAAAAGCTGCCAGCAGTCCCGGCAAACAGGGGACCGAATGCCATGCCGCAGCGCTGCTGGAGATCCGAAACCAAGTACCGCAGGCCAAGATCCAAGAGGCGATTATGAACATCCGTTTATATAGGACAATAACTAAAATTAAACAAATGATGTTCATTTAGTCTAATTATGAGATCATAATATTATATAATTTATATGGAGCCGCTTTTTCGCGATTTCGTAGGGTTTGTCCTATAGTGAAAGTTGTTAATATTTATCAGTGCAATGGCCCGTTTTGAGCTTTCAGTTATTTCAATTACACCTTTTATCTCATTTTCGTGTTGCTACACAGTAGCACAGAATATTGTAGTAATACTCGTACGTGCAGAGCGGTTACTCTTGCCTCAACCCATCAGAAGCCTCACTCCACCCCACACGGCCATCATGGGCCACTGCACATCGGCGTGAGCTCCGCGGTGTGGGGCTTATTCGACTTGGATGTCGTCCAAATGGCTCAGTTATTGAATCCAGACAAATTTATTTGCATTTAGCAAATTAGCCCTAAAAATCCCTAAAACTAACCTATGTAGAAAAGAGAAAGGTCGCGATATGTCCATTTCTGTCGCACTTGAATCTGTAGTCTACGGAAACTTTATAAATATCTAAATTAAATTCCTGAAAAAATACTAAATTCAGGCAAGTGGAATAGCCCCTTTAGATCGACGGCATTATAAGGATCAACACACATTAAATCGTTGCGAGTGATGCGACTGCGACATCGCATTTTTACGTCGCAGCAGTAAGAGCGAATTCGTAGTTCAAGTGTTACCTACCATTGGTGGTTCTACACTACACGCACACTTAAGGTATTCAACGTGCGGTTCATGGCCCTCATTGACATAGAAAAGTATGGACTGGAAATACCTACGAAAAAAGGGTACATACCTACAACTCATATTGTCTCATAAAATGGCTGCCATTGCTAGGGTTGTGTTAATCAAGGAACATAGGTGTTACTGTAACGAGTATCGATATTAGGGTGACTGGTAATTAGTGTACGATACTTAAACACGTGATTGTGCTCATGATAACCAACAACTTTTACTATGGGAACAAACCTGAAATCGCGAAAAAAATCTGCTGTTCAGTACATTTATGTTTGCCTAATGTACTGAACAACTGATATTTTTTTCGCGATTTCGGCTTTGCTCCCATAATAAAAATTGTTTGTTATCATGAGCACAATCACGTGTTTAAGTATCGTACACTAATTGCCAGTCACCCTATATGAATCTGCAGTGGCGAGAAGAGAGAAACAGATCGTCCAGAAATTTAATAAAAAACTAATTATTTATTTATTTATCAGTACCTACCTAGCTTCTGAGTCTGACGTTTCATAAGTGCCCATATAGGTTTATGTGAAATAAAATATTTTGATTTTGGTGCTGTGAACCACGGGCCGAACCTAGTAAGGTCACTCGGACCTAATTAAGGCGCAGGATTATTTATGTTAACATCGCAGAATATACCGATATCGTTTCAACGGAGGAACTAGTTTCGGAAACTTACGGCAACGGTACAACACTATTCAATATGATATTATTGTAAACAAACGAATGAATTAACAAAAATAATAAAAAGGTCTGTTATACGGAAATTAACCCAAATATCAATACTTTAGCCATAAATTCATGATCGCGTTACAATTGTGTCATCGAATGTGTATTATTGTGTGTATTATTGCATGAAAACCGGCTACTAACCTGTGCAAAGACAATTGAGGTTGATTTTCATTCTTTCTTGCACCACACTTCACAATACAACACACAGGCATGTTGAATTTCTGTTTTCCAACATTTACATGCAGTTTTAACAGGTAAAATCCTCGTAATTTTCTCGCAATCCTCAATAATACAAAAAATAAACAACCATTTGACAGCAAAACTACCACGAAACTCATCGCATAAGATGGCTGCTATGGCACTTACCTACAACTGTCACTACGTCACGATAAAATATTGCCATAATGAGCAACAACTTAAAATATTGTTGTCTCTTTTATCAAATAAAATTATCTCATTAGAAAGAATGAGACATAATGATATTTCACATTCTGAATCATATTTCACTCATATTTGTATAAGCAAATGTATGTATAGAATAACGCGGCGTCTCCATGTTTTTTCTACCTCAATGATGGCCCTTTACGGGGCACCGGTGTGGGCGCGTTCCTTGAGGCGGCGACCAGCGGTTGAACGCGTCTCAGAGGGTCAAGGCCATCCGGCTAGTCCGGGGATACCCCACGGTCTCCGGTGAGGTGGCGAGCCTCCTCGCCGGATTGCCGCCATGGGATCTGGAGGTAAAAGTCCTCGCCCACATATGGGAGTGGCGCGAGGAAGCAAAACGCCACAGCGATATCACGGCACAGCGGACAGAGCTCCGGCGGGATCTCATGGCGACATGGAGAGTGCGACTGTCGCAACCCAATGCTGGGCACGCCACAATTACGGCGATAAATCTCCTCTTTGAGGAGTGGGTGGAGAAGTGCCACGGCGTCCTCACCTTCCGCCTGACACAGGTCCTCAGCGGACACGGTTGTTTCGGGAGTTTCCTGTTCCGGATAAGGCGGGAGGAAACGCCCGGGTGTTACCATTGTGTGGATCGCCCGGAGGACACGGTGGAGCATACGGTGGAGGCCGGCTCGGCTTGGGCGGAGCACCGCCGCGTCCTCACGGCAGCTATCTCTGACGCCCTGGGCGTCGGGAGTTGAGAGCCGATTCCCGGCTACCGTTGGCGCGGGCTTGCGGACGGCGAGAAATGTGTAGCTTGCCGCCCGGAAAGGGCCAGGCCTGGGTCGACGGCGCTTTGTGTTCCACGCGCGCCTCAAAGAGATGTCAGCACTAAGTGATGGGGTCTGCTAGGGCCGAGGCCGCCAAGGCTGCCAAGGTCGCGGGTTGTTCAAAAGAGTTACCATGGCCACTGGCACAGGCAACTGAAGGAACACAGGTGGGTTTTAGTCGATAAAAGTCTGATATGCCCTCCCACACCGCCCAGAGCGGGAGAAGTAAGTTGTTAATAAAAAAAAGGTAAATATTCATTCAATATTATAAACTTGTTTGGTTATAAGTTTTTATTTTTTTTTGTTACAGGTGGACTACTACCCCTTTGTTGGCGCCGTTCATATTGTTTAGCCTTTTAAGTTACAAGCAGGCGATGAGAACCATTGAGGAAATGAACTGGACGGAGCATCCGGGAAAAATTTGGCCTACCTATGATAAAAATGATCGCTTAGTTTCTAGGATTCATTTACTTATCTTAAATGAGCCAAATTTCTTAAATAATAGCAAAGAAAAGATAGTTATTTCGACAGGGATCTTATTAGACCACAGTCGTATTCTAACAGCCTATAATCCTTTTAGGGAAATAGTAACTTCCTACCCCAGTGAGCGTACCGAAAAAGTTGTGGCGGCGATACATGTGGGTCGGACAGAAGAATTACCGCATCTGAAAATGATTAACATAGTGTGTGGTCGTCAAGTAGTATACGTGCCACAGGATGAGAGTCATATTTGGACTGATGATCGGCACTCACCTCTTCACGACCTTATGGTGATAAATATGGAGGAAGAAGTAGGAATTTGCAACGGTTCCCGTCATTTTACTATACCAATACCACATGAATATAATATTAATTTTGGTTGGACGGGGCCACTTGAATATTATATGAATGCTATGAAATCCTTACTCGCTACCAACAACGATGTTGGTGTAGGTCCTGAAGTGCAGATTTATTCCTTAGGTTATAGAAACAGAAAGGAAATGGAGGATTATAGCACACTAGAGAAGTTTGTATACAATGAAGACGATGCCGTATTGGTGGACTGTGAGGAGTGGTTGCCGCGGCAATGGGGTTTTTTCATATGTGTTAGAAATATTGCCGACTTGCCAACCCTGGGGGCTGGTGCAGTGTTATTTTCGAACGAGAGAGTTTATGGGATTGGCAGCTTTGCCATGTTTACAAACAATACAGGTATTCTAGTGTTCACCGATGTAAGAAATTACACTGAACTAATAAACAAAACATGCGGGGATGATGAGTTCATCTAAAGTGTGCTAACTACAGTTCCATCGTCTCCTCCACCGAGGATTGCACGAACCAGTCACTGGATTAAAAACACACTTCACATTGATGCTTTCCACATTATTCACACTGGAAAGACTTTTAAAAGTACGTAATTGCCTAAATTGTCCGTTAACGGTTTTGTCTTTGTATTTGCCCGTGATAGTGTTACCAATCATCATTTCAGCCGAAAGACGTCCACTGCTGGGCATAGGCCTCCCCCAAGCACCTCCACTTCGACCGGTTCTGTGCTTCTCGCATCCAACGGGTTCCTGGGGCCTTCACAAGGTCGTCGGTCCACCTTGTGGGAGGCCTTCCAACGCTACGTCTTCCGGTACGCGGTCGCCACTCCAGAACCTTTCAGCCCCATCGGCCATCTGTTCTGCGAGCAATGTGCCCTGCCCACTGCCTCCAATTCTTCGGGCTATGTCGATTACCTTGGTCCTCTGCGGATCTCCTCATTTCTGATTCGATCACGCAGGGAAACTCCAAGCCACCAACTGTTACCAATAGTTAATCTTAATCACCCTAACCACAAAATAGAGAGTACAGAAGTCAATCTACACACAAAGTGCGCCCGAGCAACGCACACATAGACACCGCTCACGGACACGATATCTCGAACCGGTTGGAACCAGTGCGAGCGCGAGTGCCATTCGCTGAAAAAACGCGTCTGTGAAGTGCAAAAATGGAGCAACAATAAAAAGTTATTATAACTGTTCAGTGGACGGTTGTTTAAATACAACATTAAACGGTGAATTGTCGTTTTTTAAGCTACCTAGCTAGTTTCAGAGGTATTTGCTCGTATTTCGATGGTTCGTTTTAACGCAACGCAGAATAGTTAGGTAGGTAGGTAAGCGCCCCGGGCCCCGGCCCAGCGTCGTAAAAGCGAACATGACTTTGTGGCCTTGTAATATTTTTACAATTTATATTAGGTATTTATTAAAGTACCTACCTATAACCTAAAACAACGCTCATCTTCCTCATTATAACTGCTCGGCGCGCCGGCGGCCGCCCGCGTAGCCGCCGCCGCCGCCGATCATAATTATTAGGAGTTGATATTTTTTGTGATCATAGCAAGAATTATGTTGTAAGGTGGCTATCTAAGCTCGATTTATATACTCGTAATAGTTTCCTATTTTGAATCAGTATAAACGAAGTAACTTTTTTGGAAGGTAAATTCACGCCACCAAATATTACGTAAGTTGAAAACATGATTTTTTGTTTGTGTAGATATTGTGTTGTTTTTAGTGTCTTTTCATAGGTTAAGGTCTAAAACGGATAGGGCAATATAAATAAGTAGTGTAAATAGGGTAATCCGTTTAAAAGTTATTAGGGATTTTCGATATTGAAAATTGACAAATGTAAAATATTATGTTTTTGTTCTGTAAACTTTTTGTATTGTAATACTGTTTATTGTTTTGTTATAAGTTTTTTGCTATACGGGCTATACTGCGGGAACAACTAGATACGTCATACGAGTGCCACTACCACGATAGTTTTTTGTGCATAAGTCAAAGTTGACAACCCTAACGCGACCGCCGAGCGTAGGTATGAAAAGTGAAGTACAGACGCCAGCACATCAAACAACTAAAATCTATCAAGGATGTCACCAAAATCTGCCCAAACGAAGTACCGTGGTACACTTAGTGGCATAAAATAAACTAGATTACACTGAATAATATTACATTAATATTTATTGTTATGGATTCCCGGGGACGAGAATAAAATAACATAATAAAAAGCACACTATTTTGGCACCCTTTCATCGGCACAACTACCTACCATACTTATTTAAAAAAAATCTGTCAAGTTGACAGCTGTCTTCTGTCGGCTTCAACGCCTTCAACCACTGTTGCAGTAGTGTTTACATTCTCTTTGCACTGTTGTATCACATTTGTTTCGTTTCGCATATATTTTATAAATGAGTAATTCAATCTGAATTCAATAATAATCCCTACCCCGAAACGCAGAAACGACGGAATGATAAAATGTGAATGACATTTACGAAAATGTCAGCTAGAGTGCATACATATTGTAGTCTTTGCTCGAGTGTCAACCAAATGTAACGCAATTGTACATGTAAAGTTGCCACTTAATTGTGTTGTTTTAAATTATGTAGGGATAAAGATACAATTATTTTCGAATTCCTCTATTTTTTCTCTACGATTTGGTACACGTGTACCTCGAGGTCCATGTTTGGCCAAAGTTGTATGGGCTTTTGTTGACCTCCTTTCTTTAATAGATTTTCAACTTTATCGCTAAAGCATAAGGTTCAAAGTTGATTGGGAAAATTTTACAGTTTCGGGTAGCTTGATGTACTGGCGTCTGTACATACATGTGATTGACTTCTGTACCTACCTTTCTGTTTTTTGCCCTAATCATAAGTGATTTGTCAACTAAAGAAAGATTTTTAATTAGTAAAGTAATATAACTATAGGTACTAACAACTGAAGTAGGTATGGACAAATAACACTAGTTTACATGACTTGTTCATGAAATGGAATATATACGGTTACGTTATTTTGGGTAGGTATATATCTACAAAACGGAAAAAATATTTAAAAAAATCCAGCACGTCAGTTTTTTTTTAATCATTATTACGATTTTTTTTACAAAAAACTACATCTAAATAAACAATAGACAAAAATGGGTAATTTGCTCTTTTTTTATAAATATTTTCTTTCATCTGTATATCTCACAACAGACCAACAATAGTCACCTAGCATATCTTGATCCCAAAAACCTTGATAATTTTGCTCAAATGATTTTAAATCTTGGTGAAATTGCTCACCGTGTTCATCACTCACACTACCAACATTTTCTGGAAAAAATTCTAAATGGAAAAAAAAAAAATTAGTGACATATACACCCATACGCTTATAATTTTACAATAGATTTTCAACAAGCTCTTTGTAATTATAATTTTTTTTTTGCCTTAAAATTTTTCATATGTCAGAATTGTGACGTGCTACGAAAAAAAAAAAATTGAATTACCGTCCATAGCCTACATCTATCTTCTATCTATCTATTATTACTTATAATAAATCTGTAGAGAGGTCAATTCTGTACATGAAATATATTTCCAAAATAACTATCAGCGGGTGATTAGTGATCGATACTGACGCCAAAAATGCAATCAGTAAAATTTTTGTCTGTCTGTCTGTCTGTCTGTATGTTCTTTATAGAAACAAAAACCACTCGACGGATTTCAACGAAACTTGGTACAGACGCCAGCACATCAACCTACTACAATCTGTCAGATTTCTGTAATAGATTTTCAACTTTATCACTAAAGCATAAGGTTCAATGTTGATTGGGAAAAAGAGATGGCTAAATAGAAGTATGGACGGATACTCCAGCAATGTATAAACATGGTACCTAGCAATATGTAATGCTGAATAGCTGAATATTAGTATTTCATGTAAAAAAAGTTTCAGGAACTTTTCATATCTGTACAATCCTGAAAATAAAATCGTGTTACTCCTACGTCAGTAGGCATTAAGAAAACTGCAAAAAAATGCCATTGCTATAAACTTTTACCTAGGCGTTTGGATATATCTGCGATGATATTTATAACATTAATTGTATTTTCGCCTAGCGACCCACCCCGATTTCGTACGCGGTGGTACTTTAGTATATATCTACAAAGGGGTAATTACACCAAAAAACGTAATACAACGGGCATTCTACAATCCGCGCAAAAATCACTCCCGCGTGTATTTAAGTATTAAACTCTTGTAAATCCTAAACTACTTGTCCAAATGAGTTGAAATATAGTCAGTTTTCACAGACAATAAATAATATAAATAAGTGGTTGAATAACTGAAGCTAACCTACGGTGCTCAGACCTGGTCGCTCATCGAGTCGCAAAAGTTCCGCCTTGGAGTTTGCCAAAGAGCGATGGAACCACAGATATAGATACACCTAAATAACGCAAGAGCAACTACTTCGCGTGCCAAAAATCGCACCAGCTTACGTACAAAAATCGTAAGCCGCCACTTTCGCAGTCAGTCATGTGTACAACTGGCTGGGTGAGCGTGAGCGCTGGCGCTAGGCCCCGGGAGTGGGGCGAGACGGGTGCCGCACGCGGCGGCGTCTTTGAATCGATTTGATTTTCCTGTCACTAAATAGTGCATGTGACATCATAGTGGGTAGTTAAAAAAATGGCACGATTGGTTTTCATACAGATCGTGATACTTGCGTTATCTAGGTCTGTCCATATCTGTGGATGGAACGCAACATTCTGGGTGTAAAAAGACAGGACAGAGTTCGGAACACCACGCTGCGTTCCAAAACGGGCATACTGGATGTAGCAAAGAAGGCGGCAAGGCTCAAATGTGATTGGGCGGGTCACGTCAGCCGTATCATTAGTAATTTGTGGCCGTATGCACGATGACCGCTGGGCAAAAGCCTCCACTCAACGACTGAATATCTGAAGAGGAAGATGATCCATGCTACCAGATGGGCATGTAGATATAAAAGAACACACTGTGCTTAAAAATCATTTTATTTAACTGATGGAAAGCTGGATGTGACGTTGGTAAATTCTGCAACATTGAATAGTTTCTTTCCACTACATGGCGTTGTATATTTCTTACAGAACGGCCACAAGTTATGCACACCATCGTATAGTCAAATAAACGAACATCACTACATGCTTCTGTTTTCAGCAGTTCATAACAAGGATGACAAAATGTTAGCATCCTTTGGAACCTAGAACAAACATAATTACCTTAGTATCCACATGAATTAACTATAATACTGCACATTTGAACATTATGACATCTAAAGCAACCAGTCTGTTGTAGTCAGGACGTGCTGTGGTCGTGATGAGACGGGATGAGTCTTTCTGATTTATTGCCATTGAGTTCATTATGTATTTTGAGAAATACGGTAAACAACTTGAAGTCACATTTGTTCCATGTTTCTTATATTTATTACTTCTAGAATGATTCTAGCTGTGGATGACTTACCTCAATTGTTAACCATCGTATTAAGATACTTAAGATACTGAGTAGAACAGCAGGCAATGAAGAGGTGATATTCCACCGCTGTCTTTGCGTGGCTACACCGTAGTTTATGCATCGCATGATGCAAGTCAAGCCCGTGTCGAGTAGCGAGAGGTCAGTAGGTAGGCGAGCACACACAATAAATCCATTACACAAGTGAGAGTCAATGAAAATCCAAAATAAAAAAGCACAACAAACAAGCAAACGGCAGAGCGTTCAAACGAAACGACCACAGAGTACTTTTTGATAGACTGAAAAACGACATCTGACATCTGACGTTTGTTTTTTTCATAGAGATGGGATTGAACGTCAAGTGGAACAGAATCGATAAAATAATTGAAAGGGTTGAAAGATAATAAAAATAGAATTAGTTTTTGTCGACCACTATTCAGTTAATATTTTTCGACACAAATAGGTAGTAAGATTAAACGTATACGCACATTCCGAAGCTTTCAGTTATTTTTATTTGATTTTGATTAGCAAAAAGTGGAATTGAGTAGTCGATTATCACTTTAAAAACAAACCCATTTTTTTGAATTAAAACTCTGTAAAAGACAAAAACAAGCAACTAAACAGGACACCGAATTGAACGCCATCGACTCCTGCCGAAAACTCTGATTATGATTTATTTCAGAAAATAAATCGTTTTGATACTCGTTATCAAAAATCGATATAAGTACAGTTTCGATTTGACATTCTGGAAAAGCGATGTGACGCCTCCCTAGCTTGCAGTAGGTACTGTATTATTTCCCATTGAACTTGACATTTCAATCAAAAAAAGCAACTAAGATACTTTTTTTATGTTTAATAGTTCACGAAAGTTCTAGGAAATTATTAAACGCTAAATAATTCATGAATGAATATTTAAATATTACGAGTTAATGTGAGATTACTATACTTGCTTGGGGCAGTCATTTAGCCATCTCCTTTGACAGTTAGGGGTAGGTTGATGTGCTGGCGTCTGTACAATTGTTCTTCATACTCCTGGGCAGGTTATAGTATACTTTTCATCACGCTACGATCAATAGGAGCAGAGCAGTGAAGGGAAATGTTGGGAAAACAGGAGAACTTACTCCATTTTTGAAGCTTCCGTCGCGTGTGCAGCCTTAATGGTTAAAGCTACACAGAAATCATGTATGACGGAAATGTTCTCCTTAAAATTATATAAAAAATATTCTACGACAGCAAATGTCTATCTTTTATGGTTGACTCACAATAATACGTGTAACTCCCAATAGCTTAGCAGTTCGGAGCTTTCTGATTATATTTGTCTACTCTTACGTTTATAACACTCTCACTCATCTCTAATTAAAAAATGTTAACATTATTACCTATTTAATAAAAAAAAGAGTCATAGAAATCGGTACAGAAACACCAAAGTTATACATGAAATACGCTAATAAGCCATCGCGCGTGAATACTGAATCATGCTATAAGGATTATTTTTGTGTAACGGTCGCCGCGCTCGACGCGGCTCGCGGCGGGAGGTATAAAAGGACGGGGGATCCAAACGCGAACTTCACACCGTCCAGCAGTTCATGAAGCGCCTCGCCAAGCGTTTCTTCGACTCTGCTATAAAGCACCCCAATTGCCCTGATTGCGGCGGCCTCCCGATATACTCCCTCCCGCATAAGTACGATTCGCCGATCAAGGCATACCCTCACCATCCCCGACGACGCCACTACCCTCTTACAGGAAAGCCACCAGCACCATTAAGAGACACAAAAACACGACCCGACAACCGTCCTTCCGTCCTCGCCGTCGAGGACGCCCGTCGCGACGCCCCGTAAATTCTCCTCCCCGACCCTTGCTCGAGCTAGCCCTCGCCGCTGAGCCTATAGTATTAAATACGCCCCAAAATAATTCCGATCCAGCCTGTCCCTTGCTGCCCCACCCAGCGACGCCCTAAGCCGAGGTCCGTACCCCACAGGGGGTGCCCTTAGCGTGTAGTCGCTTAGTTTTTAAGTTTTTTTTAAGCCCTGGCTGGAGGCCTTAATTTTGAGGCATCCACAGGCAAGCCCGGTTAAGCAGACGACAACCTCATAGGTTGAACTGCGAGATGCCATTCCCAAAAAAAAAAAAAAACGCGAACTTCATACAATATTTGGCTGTTGATGCGAGTAGACGTTCCGAGCATTCGACCTTATTGACAGACAATATTGTTTATCAGCGCGACTTTTAGTCTTTAAATTAATTTAGTTTATTTAGTTTTCTTTTGTTGTTATTTTATAAAATAGGTATTAGTTATTTTGGTAGTGTATTATATTCGTTCAAATTACAAATTATTAATAGTTTACATTTTATTTCTTTTTAGGTGAAGTAGTAATTTCGTTGTATAGGTACTCATGTGAACGTGATCTAAACAATATTACCAATACATTAACTTAATAACACACAAGGAATTACACACTGACGGAGTTGCGGGCACAGCTATCTATATCAGTGGCGAAGGGTGAATTATGACAGAGGTAGGCCGGAGCAAAAAAAAATACCAAAAGAAAATTACAATGATGAATTGACTATAGAGTGGTTATGTTCTGAATTTTCGAAGGGAAGCCGACGGGAATCGAGTTGTATGGTACCTTCGTCACTGATCTATATCTATATATATAAAACTCTTCCGTTACTGAGTGACTGACAGACAACGCACAGCCGAAACTACTGGCAGTAGAGAGCTGAAATTTGGCATATGTGTTTGTTGGGAGGATTAGGCTACCACTAAGAGAGGATTTTTGGAAATTCCCTCCCAACGGGGAGAAAAGGGGGATAAATTGTTTTTTTCCGGAAGTCATTATTCCACGCGGACGAAGTCGCAGGCAAAAGCTAGTAAATAATATATGTTTCAAATTATGAACAAATAAAAAAATTTGTAAACTAGTGTAAGTAATTAGTCTGAAATAAATGGATTTAGTTTAATATTATTTTAAACATGTAAATTTATTATAAAATATATTATGTTAATTAAAAATTAATAACGAGGACAAAATATGATAAAATATGGTTTTATATTATACTAACATAGGGTTGAGAAATATTGTTACTAACAAATGAGACATGTTACTTGATTATTAAAGATATTATTATTATTATATTTTGAATTTATATATCTCGGGACCATGGGGTACCGGTCCTTTGGAAGGCGTACGAGGGGCCGAAGCCAACTCGCAGAGGCCCCTTAGGAAATTTTAATGAAATGCGGCACCATCCGACGATTATCCCTGTATGCACCCAAGGATAACTCCCGGTTGGTGTAGGACTATTGTAGGATATGGAAAAATAAAAAGTTGGACTATGGGTTTGGGTGGCTGAAGTGGACTGGTTACCAAGAACTATGGGTGAACTATGACCCCTGCCTGATCAATGTTTTATATGTATATAATATACACGAATAAAATGGCAGGGGGTGACTTGCACACTCAATAATGGGCCCCCGGAAACAGTCGCTAGCACATAGTGACGTAGCGACAAGGGGGCAACATGTCCTGAGGTGCTTATGAGGAGTGGAGAGGTATTCCACGGCTATCAAGACAACCCCGGAAGTACGGTCAAGATCCCTACCAGCATCTTACTGGAATACTTCCTTCCTCCGAGCACGTTTGCTCTTGCGAATCTCCACTCAAGCCGGCCAATAAAGGCAAGAATGAGGTGGGAGCTCTGTTCCTCGTCATTTTTCAGTCCAGCCGGCCAATAAAGGCAAGCCAGAGGTGAGGAACAAGACTTCTCCCGGGAGATAGGGTCCGTGGGGTCGCTACTGCCCAACAGCTCGCCACATGCTGCCCTGCGGGTTTCTGTATCTCTCTTGGTCTGGCTCCTCACCTTAGACCCATTCCGGAAAGTAAACTCTTCCGGCACAGGCCCATAGTTCGGAGCGCGCAAGCCCCACCACGACGTCAACGTAGAGATACGGCGATGGGGTTATTATTATTATTTATTTCTATAAGTAGGTTTGTACATACAAACACTTTTACACGTCAAACATATTTTTTAAAACTAGATGAGTTCGGGCGTTTCCTATCTGACAACTCTGAGAAGAAAGGCCGAAACTAATTCAGAGGTCACAGTCTCTTTTAAAGCCCAGAGATAATCTTGGTCAAATCATGGGCTGACCATGTAGATAGGTGTCTGAAATGTTCTTTTGAGAAAAGAACCACACAGATTGAGTGGACCTGTCCAGTCAGTGCACGCATTTGTCAGTAACCGTGCAGCTCAACTCAGAACTTAAGGAGCTGAATGAGTCGACGAACAATACCAAAGAAAGGACATTCGGGTAGGCCGCATAAATTACTCAAACTGCAAGACCATAACTAAAACTAACAGAACACAGAGAATAATAAAAAATAAAAATAAATGTCTCCCCACAAATAAAAGTCCAGGGGCGTTAAGTCCGGAGAACCAGAGGGCCAGGCCACAGGTTCACCGCGGGTAATCCACAGGTTGCCGAACCTTTCGGTCAAGTACTCGCGTACTTGACGACCGTAGTGAGGAGGGGTACCGTTCGGCGTTCTGCTGGTAATACAAGTTGCGATGGACTGCCAGGGGAACGTCATCGAGTATCTCCTCGACGACTGGTCGTAGTAGCTCCAGGTAAGTAGTGCAGGTAAGGTAATTCTCGATAAAATAGGGTCCAAGCACGTATGCCAAGCCTACAAATTTAAACTAAACCGGACTTTGGACGAATCCCATTTAGTCACGTTCCGGTTATGGTCCCGCTGAGTCCACCAGTGTTCATTATGAACATTGTAGATGCCAACTCGAGTAAATAAACACTCGTCCGTTCACGACTGACAACGGCGACATCAATCACACTAGTTGATGTGTGGGCGTGGCCAGGTTAACAAGCGTAAATAATGATTGCAATCAATATCTATTCCACGTCAACGTGGTTAAAATAGGCCACATATAAAAATACAAACCTGCCTAAATGCTAAATTTAACGCTATTATAAATAATATCTGGACTACATAAACTACAAGGAAGTAAAAAATAGATAACAGTGAAATATCAGAGCAGGCTTTGTTCTTGGCAGGAACAAAAAAGGCTTCAGGTACACTCCGGAAACTCGGACAGCGACCGGTGGCTCGGAATGACCGGAACACAACGCCTTTACCAGCCAATCCGTCAGGTGAAAAATTTCAGGTGCCTGGGTGGGTAGAGCCGAATAAATCGGCTTGCTAATGGTTCGGACCTCAACCAAAATAACGACGAAAAGAATTATTGAACCAACATCGGAAGTCTCAACTTGGTTGACCTTGCGGGGGAACCCCGTGTCTGTGCCTATATTCATTCAATGGAGGCCATGAAGATTCGCATTTGACCATTTGAGCCAGCCTGGCGCAACTGTCTAACAAAAAAGTGAACTATGAAATTTGCGCTAAAAATAATGGCGGCTATCTTATTCGACTCTATCGCACCATCACTGAATCTCAAGATCTCAACGACCATACCTGAATCTTGTCAGTTTGATGCACAGACCACAGAGTACTTTTTGATAGCACAGACTCAAAAAGTACTCTGACTCTGTGCTACAATATAATACGGGTAGTTCGACTTAGCGCTGTTTTTATTGTTTTATTTTTATTTTGTGTATTTATACCGTACAAAAAACATTATTTTCATGACTTTATAGACAGACTGTACATTAGAGTTATTATTATGTATGTAAGTGAGTGTATTGTTGCAATGCATTACAAAACTTGTGAAATATGTGGTTTATGATTCGGCCGGTCAAATGGTCAAATGCGAATCTTCGTGGCCAAATTTCCATTGAATAAAGGGTGTGTTCCCAACCAGTCACACTGTAACATGTCACAGTGTGACTCGTTGGGAACAATCGGTTAGGTTAGGTTAAAACTGAGACCCCTCTACGCACGAGCCGAGCGAGCGAAGCGAGCGGTGCCGCGGCAGCGGCCGGCGAGTGCCAGAAACGACTTGCGCAAATAGAAAAAAAAGAGCTAGAAAGAGAAAATTGCGAGTTCCCGTGACTGGTAGTGTGACCGGTTGGGAATTTTTTCAGAAAAAAATCCCATCGAGTAACAGTGTGACATTTGAGGGTGTTACTCGTTGGGAACAAATGGAATAAAGATAGGTAAGCGTAATTATTATCAATTGGTATGTAAAAAAAAGTTGTTATGCTCTTCCAGAAAATAAATTAGGTGAATAGTGGTAGACAGCGAAATTAAAATTTTCTTACGTTTTATACAATTTGCAGGTCAGTGTTAGGTTGTATCTTGATAAAAATATGATTCGCGACTATAATAGATATGTATTTACAGAATTGTAGTCATTCATATCATTAAAATATCTCTTTAGATTTGTACCATAAGCAGTTTTCCATAAGAGATTTGTTCTTAAGGTACAAAGATGTAAGTATTAATGATTGTAATGATAATTCTGTAAATACGTATCTGTTATAGTCGCGAATCATATTTTGATCAAGATACAATGACCCAAAATTACAAAAAACGTAAAAAAAATGGAATTTAGAGCTAAAATTTACAAAAATACAAAATATCCGGCTCCACTGTACCTCCACACCCATTACACACTAAACCAACATAATATACAAAATAACACATTAGTAATGACAACTTAGGATGCAAGAGCGAGCGAAGCGAGCTCGGGACTTGGGGCACCCCGACTCGGACAGGTTAGGCTAGAAGGGGATGGCGGGGTCTAGTGAGCGAGCGAAGCGAGCGAACAAACCCCGCCATCCCCTTCGTGGTTATTTTTTTTTAGACCCTCCTACTACGCCTTTTAAGCAACTTTTATGTTTTTTGAGGTTAGGTTACACAGAAATAGGGGCCCCGCAAACGAAAAAAAAAACTTTGGGAATTTTTTTCTCAGCCCCTATGGTTTTTCAAAATTTGCGGTTTTCAAATTTACACTAAAAAGGGTCTATTCTATCCAAAAAAAATAGCTAACTACTATAAAAATCGCGGATTTTCAAAAAAAAAAAAAACTGGGAATTTTTTTCTCGGCCCCTATGGTTTTTCAGAATTTGCGGTTTTCAAATTACACTAAAAATGGTCTATTCTATCCAAAAAAAAATACATAGTATCAAAATGCGCCGGGTGTGGAGGTACAGACGCCAGCACATCAACCTACTACAATCTGTCAGATTTCTGTAATAGATTTTCAACTTTATCGCTAAAGCATAAGGTTCAATGTTGATTGGGAAAATTTGACAGTTAGGTGTAGGTTGATGTGCTGGCGTCTGTACAGTGGTTCCAAATATCCTGTCAATATAGTAGTGCTTGACGCTTGTTACTTTTTATCGACTATCGATATTTTTATCATCCTAACTTATAATTTACTGTTTAATTAATTAATTTATTATCCTAACTTATAATTTACTTCACTGTTTAAAGTGAGCTGTCATTCCAATGCTAGGGATTGACATTATTGACAGCTCACTCCACCTAAGTTTTCACGGTGAGATTTTTACAGAATAGCAATACTGTTCGGAGTTCCGGCCCTGTAAGCTTCTTGGTTCCGGTCTAGGAGTAACAGTGTTCTGTGGTTCTGGCCAATCTACTAAATATTTACTATCAAACTTATTAAAATAGATCAATCTGGGGCAAACCATTTTTTTAATCAAAATGTATATGTATATTAAAGTTTAACTTGAATAATAATGTATACGTCAATAATATTTTAGTAAAATACGTAATATTAGTCTATGAATCTAAATCTAAATGACCGAACTGAATGAATATGGTTCTATATAGATGATCAGTAAAAAGTTAGCTAATTGAGGGGTTCCGTGCCACCCTAGAATGGTCTCAGGCCCACCCTAGGATGTTTGGGGACCTATTCGAAATTTTAAGCTGGATACTTACATAATATAACTTCACACAAAAGCAATCAAGTAAATAATCTACCACCAAGACCTACACAAACTTATTATTACCTACATAATACATTCATTTAGTTACTTTTGAAACCACAAAAATAATTGAATCTACTAATAAGCAACGAAATAAGCTATGAGTATTATTATGATTAGACGGCCCGGGGGCAAACGCATCCGCCATACAGGCCACGGCAGGGTTTGCGCAGGGCGTTGGAAGGATCCGGCGTCTGGGTCTCGAGGTGGCTTTGCACAAATCTGAGGCCCTCTGTTTCCATAGGCCTCGGAACAAGCCATCGCTGTCGAGTCGACGGTGAAGTACCTAGGACTTATTGTCCTCGACAGCCGGTGAGACTTCGGGCCGCACAGTCAGCGGCTGGTCCCCAGGTTGATGAGCGTTGCAGCTGCTCTTGCGCGACTGCTTCCCAATTTGGGGGGGGCCAACGCTTCCTGCCGGAGACTGTACGTGGGGATTGTGCGGTTCATGGCCCTGTATGGGGCGCCCGTGTGGGCGGACACTCTGACGGCCCACAACGTTGCAATATTGCGAAGGCCGCAAAGAGCGATGGCTGTTAGGGTGATAAGATACCATACGATCTCCTACGAGGCAGCAACTCTCCTGGCCGGATCAACGCCCTGGGATCTGGACGTGAAAATCCATGCGACCTTGTATCGCTGGCGGAAGGTGGAGGTTGCCCGTGGTCAGCCTCCGGTTCCTCAGAGTCGGGAATGCGAGCCACGAAGGACTGAGCTCCGTCAGATGCTAGTAGCTGAATGGAGGGAGCGACTTGCGCAACCCAGGTGGGGGCTCGCCACAATAGTGGCGGTAAAGCCTGTTATGGAAGAATGGCTGGAGAGGCAGCATGGCGCCCTGAGTTTCCGGCTGACGCAGGTGCTTACTGGACAAGGATGTTTCGCGAAATACCTGCATCGCATAGCTCGGGAGCGGACGCCTGCTCTTCATCACTGTGTGGATTGCCACGAGAACACGGTGCAACATACGTTGGAGGAGTACAGCTTGGGCCCAACAAACAGCGCTGTGCCCTTGTCGCGACACTTGGTGCGGGTGATCTGTCATTTTCGGCGGTGGTTTAGTTCATGGTCGGAAGCGAAAACGCATGGTATGCTGTGGCCTCTTTTTGCGAGGTGATGCATGCAAAGAAGGCGGCGGAGATGGAGAGAGAGCATACCTCTCATTCCACCCGCACCAGGAAGAGCAGCCGGGCGTCGAAGGGCGATTAACGATTTCCGGCCACCATAAGAAGGGGCCTGCGGGCGGCGAAATTGGGGCCGCTCGAGTAGTCGGGCTCAAAGAAGTGGCACGCAATATGCGCGCCTTATATAATGGAAGGACGTGCGGTCGTGGGATCGCCCGCACTTGGAGATGGGGCCCGCTAGGCATGGCGGGCTGATACCAGTATGGTAGTAGAAGGAACAGTGGGATTTTAGTTGGTAGGAGTCTGAAATAAACCTGCGTTCTTCGCGGACGGAGGGTATCCATGAGGCTTTAATCCCAAAAAAAAACAAAAAAAAGGTTGGGGGCCAGGCCCCCCCTAGAAAAAAGCCCTAGATACGCCAATGCATGCCAATCGGTCTAGAGACCAGCCGAGGATCATCAGAAAGATTTAGAAGGCGGTTAGTGGTTTTTCAGATTTATTTAAATACAATATGACGTGATCTTTGATATTTATGAACATCGCCTATTTTACAACTACCGATATTACGATATAGCGATATACTGAATAATGTTTTTCAATTGTCTATGTTTGACTGTCAAGTGTCAAAGTCAAATCTTAATTCAAAGTGTCTAATAAATACTCTATTCCTAACCTAAAAGGAGGGGTAATTTTTATAGAAGAATTAACGCAAGTTACCTACTAACAAAAATGAATGGTATAAGAATTATCAAAAGCCTTCCCCTTCAGTGGCGTTCTTTTTCACGATGGTAAGGAGCCGATAATAACAGTCTTATCAATAAATAAAATAATAGGTTATCAAACATAACCATCACTGTTCCTTTCATAATTAGGTGGCCTAAATATAATATAAGAAGTCATTGCGTGTTTCACTTTTAAAGATCTATCTGTCTTGTGGATTTTGTCTGTATAATATTATTATTTTAGTACTTAGCACTATGTGACATATTTCAGTGTGATGCTTCGTCAAGAGGTAGCTCAAGCAGCCTCGCCTCTGTCCATACCGGTACCAGAGGGCGTAGACAAACCTGTCTCCCCAAAAATTGAAAAGATTGTATCTGAAATCACCAACTTAAACCTCCTAGAAGTATCTGAACTAAGTCAAGTCCTAAAGAAGAGGCTGAATCTTCCTGACGCACCTGTGATGCCAATGGGGGGCTTTGCCATGGCTGCACCTGCAGCTCAAGATGAGGAAGAAGCTACCCCCAAAGCTGTGAAGACTAGCTTCACTGTGAGTATCCAAAACTCCTTAGATTGTCTGTGCAGCAGTAGTAAATCTGTGCTATGGATGACATACAAGGTGGCAGGGATATGGGCGATTCTGGATGCCTATGCATAACTTTTTTAGTTGGTTATTAAAAAAATCTTTTGTTTCCTGCAAAAGTGCAATACCTATGGTAAAAAAGTATGGAACAGCAATTTATTTTTAATAACCAAGTAAATATTTCAATGCTGCGGGGTCCAGAATCATGTACTGATTCCATGGTAAACAGGTTATGCATCAATGTCCCTGCCACCCTGTATAATATTTTTGTCAACATTTTCTTACAGAAATCTTAATATATTTTTTTAATTTCCAGGTCAAACTAACAAAGTTTGATGACAAACAGAAAGTGGCACTCATCAAAGAAGTAAAGAGTCTTCTAGAAGGATTCAATCTTGTGCAAGCAAAGAAGTTCGTTGAAAGTGTACCCACCGTTGTGAAGGCTGATGTGTCCAAGGATGAGGCGGAGAAACTGAAGGAAGCCCTAAGCAAAGTTGGCGGTGTCATAGAAATAGAATAGATGCAATTTAGTGTAGGTTAAGGCATTTAGTGTGTAAATTATTTAGAAAATTACCAATAAAAATATGAAAATGCATTTGAATTATGTTTTTATTCCCTTTTTTTTTTGCAACACTAGTTTAAGGAGACTTTTATTTATTTAATAGAATATCAGTTTTCATCTCAAACTTGAAGAGGATGAGTGGAGTCTGTTTAGATTCGGGCTTAGAACTTAAATGCATACTGACGAAAGGTACTATACACTTCTGTGTACCCCTTCGGGAAATACAGGCGTGACATTGTTATGTTGAGAGAAAAAGAAAGTTCCCAAAAGATCCTAAAACTCATTGGCCTTTTAAGTGGTTCCAGCTTCCACTGTTGGGTCTAAAACATGCAGCATTATTCAATACTCTATACCTATTTATAATGCTTCCACATGTGAACTTAGGTGGTAGGTAGGTTTTGCAGAATATGATCATTGTGGACCCCATTGGGCACGCAAAAGTAGGAGAGAGGAAGAGGGCTTTTATTTGACTACTTATTTGTTATAATAAATATTGTAATTATTATTATGTATATTAATAGTAGGTATTGCGTTTCAAGTAGTCAGGCATCGAAACTTTTTGTTTCCCTAAAGCTGCCTTCATTAAAATGAGTTAATGAACAGAGCAAATTCGACTATATTGTGTTGGGAACAAATTTTCATGTCTTTAACTTTGGAATCACTTGGAAATCTGTAAATATAATTAATAATATTCTAAACAAAATCAGTAAATTGAAACATTGCAGTAAATAAAAATACATGTCACAAAATACCCAACGCAAACATTATCATTCCTCAGTTTCCAAAATCGATTAGAATCGAGAACAACTTTACAACCTATGTGTACAACACTATTTGCTTTATTCGCTAGAAAAACCGGCCAAGTGCGAGTCGGACTCGCACACGAAGGGTTCCGTACCACCGTAAGTAGGTACAATATTTAACACTACCTACATACATAAAAAAAATCACGTTTTTTGTATGGGAGCCCCCTTAAATATTTATTTTATTTTATTATTTATTATTAAAGTAAAACACTTTACGTATGACGCGACGTGTTTCAGGCCGCACACGTAAAGTGCCGGCCATCTTAGACCTTTGATTCATATATTCTGTTTTGTACTTCTAATGTTCTCTAAACGTGTTTCCATTTGGGTAATTAAAGACATAAGTAAAAATAACACCAAACACTTTCATTCAGAGGCCCGAACCCTATGCCCGTCGGTTACAAACAGTATTTTGTGAATATTTCAAGTACCTGTTGCCATTATTGATATCGAGCAAAAAAGGGCAAAACAATCGCGTTTGTTGTATGGGAGCCCCCCTTAAATATTTATTTTATTTTGTTTTAGTACCTATTTGTTGTTATAGCGGCAACAGAAATACATAATTTGTGAAAATTTCAACTGTCTAGCTATCACGGTTCTTTAGATACAGCCTGGTGACAGGCAGACGGACGGACAGACAGCGAAGTCTTAGTAATAGGGTCCCGTTTGGGTACGGAACCCTAAAAATGAGAATAGCGACTGTACCACGAAGCTGAGCGACAAGTGAAAATATCGATCATTTTAAATTTCATTGCTTGTTTTAACAGACAAGCCCGATATACTGCCTCGTAACTAAAGACGGCAATGTATTATGAAATTAATCAAGTTTCTCGAAAAATACATCCTGTGACACGGTTTTCTGAGACTACTTCTAATTCTCAAGCTGTAAATAAATCTACTACTGTAACGGATTGAGTACCTAATAACAATGTTACGATGCACTTTCATAATTGTTCAAATATAAACATTACCCTCTTTTCTATGTTTTGCTCCTTCGCTCCGCTCTGGATTCGAAGAAACACTCACAAACATGTCCGAATATAGATTTATAACTATTGACTCCTAAGGGTCAGTTAACACCGCGACGCGACGCGGCGCGCAGTTTTCAAGATAGCAATACAATTATAGACCTTATCAACTACACAAAAAGGTACACAATTCAGTGAGGTGGGCCGCGCGCCGCCGCGCGGCGTAGCTCGACGTAGTAGACACCACCTCCCTAAATTGTGTACCTTTTTGTGTAGTAGATAAGGTCTATAATAGTATTGCTATCTTGAAAACTGCGCGCCGCGTCGCGTCGCGGTGTGAACTGACCCTAAAAAAACATACCAGTTATACCTACGTATATAAACACGTGAAGAGACGGACGGACAGCGAAAAAACGTGATTACCTACTATTATATAATACGAACTTAGATTGGCCTTTGCTTAGTTCGAGAAACAAGTTGTTTCCTAGTTTGCCCAAGTGGAATTACAAAGTTATAGTAGGTATTTTATTTTAATAATAATAAAATATAAATTTTATCCCAACTTGTTGCTGTAAATGAGTGTTGTGTATTCAATTTCGTGTGAAAAAACTTCTTTTGCAAGGCGACAGTGTTTGGGTGTGTTATCAAATCTATAAATGGTGATAAAAATGTAATCGTAGCGGGGACAAAATAGTGCCAGTAATCATCATTACTTACTTAGAAGATGGAAGTGAGCAACTACTTGAAAAAGTTCAAATTGCTTGTGGAATATATTTTTAAAGGAAAAGTGGTGTTGGACGAGATCACGACAGAGAAATTGTTGAATTTTTTAGAAGATCGTAGTGATAATAGTGAGTACCTACAAATGTTATACTGTGTTTATATGTTATCTATATCTATTTATTGTAACATACGGTACGGTCAAACTTCATCTTATAAATACCGTAAAATGGAGTTACATTGATCAATTTTAAAATTCGAGGTTAAATATTTCTGTACTAAGAAGGCTGAAAAATTAACAAAAATAAATGTAACATCGGTTTTATGGATTGTATATGTTTAGGTACTTACATTAAAGTAATATTTTTGGACACTCCTTTTTGAGAAAAAAAAAATAATAATCATCGTGATCAGTTTCATAACTGACATCGGAGATACTTTGATCGCATTAGTTTTTGGTACGTATTTTGATAGTAACCTCTTAACCAAGAAAAAAACTAAAAAATATCGGTCCACAATTTTTTGTGCACCAGTTGTTTTAAGATGATGGGGTTTCTTTAATAAATACAATTATAACTGATTTTTTTGTTCAAATCTATACCTATATTTAAATCTAATAAAATTTAAGTTAAGTTTTTCATAAGTCGAAAGTTGTTATCAAAGTAAACCCGTAGTATCAAACTAACCCCATTTCACCGGTAGGTAATTTCTGATAATAATACTTACTATTAGAATGGATATATCATATAATATAGTCCTCCTTATAGATTTCGATAACCTTTAACGTTATTATTAATTCCTAGCGTAGGTATGCCTATTATGATTCGCCAGACCGAATTTAGTTTTAAATACTCGATCACAACTAATTAATATAGAGTAGCTAAAAAGAATTAGAATCACTGCCCAAGCTTACAAAATATTCGAATTTATCTTGCAAACAGACGTCAGATACGAATTATTGGGAATTTTTAAAGTACCTACCTATATCTGCTGAAATGGTATGCAAACTTCCGCAGTGATCGGTTTTAGGACTACTACTTTTCTTAAGTTATACAGTATGTTAACTAACAGAGGGCGTTCCCGTTAACCTGCAATAGTATAAAAAAATATTACCATTCGAAAATAAAATGTTTTTATTTTTTTTATTTTCTATATATTTTTATCCTTCCTGTACGAGCTCCCCGGGCAGTGACCAGCGTGTCATTAGCAACACGTCAGGTCCACGCCCGGTTGGAGCTCGCCCCTCAGCACCCAGTCGTACCCGATGTTCTACAGGAGCGGGCCTACCACCGAGCCCTGCGGAACACCGCACGACATGCGGTGCTGGTTTTTGCTATCACGTCCCATGTAGGTGACACTCCTCTCCGAAGAGTGGTCTTGACCTCCCTCAATCTTTCCGCAGCCTCCTTCTGTGAAATGACGGTTTCACAGAAGGAGATCACCGCGTCCCACGACTCGGCGCTCCCGACCATCGAACGAGCGACGGCCGGCGGCGAAAAGTCGGCTCCGACTTCGGATACGAGGGCACGGCGCGGCTCCTCCCATGCGGCACACTCTGCCAGCGTATGCCACGCCGTGTCCTCCCGACAGTTGACGCAGTGATGACACCGAGCGTCCGGCTCCCTGTTTATGCGACACAGATACTTCCCGGAGCAACCATGCCCCCACATCGCCGTGATGGGAGGGCCATGGGAAACCGGCTCAGCCTTTACTTCCACAACTCTCCCGGCGCATGCCCGCCTGGCTGGCGGGCCCCGCGTGCCCCCCAGCCCGGGGGGCTACGGGAATGACCGGGAACCCCTGGCCATTCCCGTCCGGCACTGGTGGAGGCCTGTGCAATACTGGCAAGGATACCCCAGCACCCGTTGCCTGCTGGCCTCCATCTGGGAGGAGTCGGAGATGACTATCAAACTGACGTCTTCTTCGACCCCTCCCCCGCCTTCGGAGCGGCGCCGCGTGAGGATCGTCCTCCCGCGTCCCGTATTAGCCCGTCTCAGGACGGACTCATACGTCTCGCCCTGCTCCACGGCCTCCGGGTGATGGTCACCACGACGGCCGCGGTTTTGGAAGGAACTAGCTTCCTCCCGCCGGCTGGAGCCCTTTTGGGTTTGGGGGCCCACTTTTCCCTCCCTTCCCTTTTCCTCTCCTGACCACTTCCGTCCACGACTGGTTGAACGGGGTGGTGGAGGGAAGAAGGGCGTCTTCCTCCTGCGAGTTCTGGAGGGCTGCTGGAGTGGCAGACGACCCAGACGCTCCCTCCGCGCTTGTGGTGGGGGTTTGAGATGCCACCTTAGCCCTCTTGCCCTTGCCTTTGCCCTTGGAGGGCTTCGGGGCCTGGGGCTGCGCACTCGATGGCTGGCCTGCTAGAGGCGCAGGTTCCGGCTCCCTCAATGGTGGACTCTTATCTGCCGCTAGCAGCGGGCGGAGCCGCCTTTCCGGCAAGAGCCGGTCCTCGATGCCTGCGAAGCAGGCTCTGGTGAAGGCCCTCTGCTCTCGGATTATATCCTCAAGGTTGGAAGGGGAGGAGGAGGGGCCTCCTACCACCGGACCTGGGGCAGGTTGGGCAGGCCGGGCCGTAACCTCAGCCAGCTTCTGGCGTAGCTGGCTGACCTCCGCCTGCAGGCGATCCACCTTCGCCTGCAGCTGCCGCGTCTCGTCCGTGACCGTCCGACTCACCAGCTCCAAGACAATGCCGTGCAAACTGGCGGCCCGGAATTTGAGGGTCTTCTGAAAGGTCCCCTTCAAGTTGGAGGACTTTGAGGCGACCTCCAGGACCTCCTCATTGTCCTCTTGTGCCATGCGCTCCAGTTTCGCCAGGGAGCGGTCAGCATACAGCACACTGGATGCACCATAGCCAGCCATCGACCGGGGCGATTTGCGCCTGGCGCTCCTTGGCAGTGACCCTCTTCTCCTCCAGGTCTTGCTGGAGTTGCGCCCTTTTCGCCAGGTTTAGCTGGCGCTCACCGTCCACCAAGCCCACATCGTGGGTAGAAGCTGCATTAGAAGTCAAAGCCTTTATGGACTTCGACTTCTTCTTCGCCTTACTTCCGACCGACTACGAGGAGCCCTTGGAGCCGAGCCTCAGATAGGCCCTCTTCCGCTTGAGGCGGTCGTTTTCGGCCGCCGACGTATCCATATTGGAGTTGTCGGAGTCCGACAACTCGTCTGGCCTACTAAACAAGCTGGCCACAGACGGTGCGCGGTCAGCTTCCGACGCCAAAGCGTCGCAGGCGTGGCCCTGAGAAGGGCCGTTGGATTGGCCCTGAGAAGGGCCGTTGAGTTAGCCCTGAGAAGGGCCGTTTCACCGTTTGAATCGCCCTGGGAAGAGCGATTCGAAATAAAACGCCCAGAGGCGTCACACACAATTTTGTTCGTCATATTCGCAGACGACTGCATCGATGTCTACGAATCACAGCGCACTTTAGCCGCCGGTCTGCCATTCCGTTACGGTGGTCAGACACGGCGTTGCCCTGGGGAAACTACGAGGAAGTGTGCACTGTGGGGGGTTCCCCCAGAATACTTACCTACCTTAACCTACTATTAGATACCCAACCATTCCACCTATCGGTCAAGCCATGTGGATTCTAGACACGTTTGATCTCCGCCTGATAGATGGTGACATGCAAGTTGTAAAAAACTGATTGTGACTTGAGAATCCTACTAATATCCTATCCTATAATAAGTATTATAAAAGCGAAAGTTTGAGAAGATGGATGTTTGTTACTCTTTCACGCAAAAACTACTGAACGAATTTTGATAAAAATTTATAGTATTATAGGTAGTTTATTAGAATAACACATAGGATACTTTTTATTCCGATATTCCCACGGGATCGACACTTATGCGGGTGAAACCGCGGGGCGCTGCTAGTAGTAAAATAATCTTAATGTTTATCCCAAGCTGAAGTGAAATAGTAGACAGACACGTATCAGCGGTTACACTAAGTAGAATGAGTCAACTCGACCATCCTAACGTGCATTTTGAATGTTCCAGGTCCTGGTAAATCTCTTCTGGAGAACCCCTGCTTCTCCGATGTCATATTTAATTCGGTCGCAAACCTAAAAAATGCTACGACGGCGGTCAAAATTTTCTTCATTGAAATCATCACGATACTCTTCAACAATGAGCTTCAGTTCACCAAAATGCAAATGCATGCCTTAGAAGGTCAAGCTTTCAAAAATTGCATTCTCAACACGTTGAACACGAAGATAAAGAGCCGTGGACTTCACTTGGCTTGTATCAAGTTTGCATCGGTGCACATAACACACCTGTCCGGATTGAAATTACTTGTAGACCATAAAGTGTGGGAATACATACTTCATGCGGACACCCACCGGGAAGCCATCCCAATTGCTAAAGAAGCCTACAAATTCATATCAAAACTAATAAGAGAGCTAAACGAATATCAAATGGAAGCAGAACTGACGCAAGTGTTGGAGTACGTCGTGAAACCTATCATTACGAGCGAATATCTCACAGTAAAAGTCATAGATCATGAAATGGACAAAGCTTTTGCAGAAAAAATTGGTTCGCACATGTATGCGCTACTAAATATTTTAACCGAGATGGAAAATGTACCTGTTAACCATGTAGTGTCTATTTTACGGTCTTATTTTTTAATAGAGTGCCCATTAATGCTAATTGTGAAAGCAACACGGTACTCTTGTTTGCTTAGCCTTGTCAATGACATATGCCTTAGATTTTACTACTCTTCTCACAGGCACTTGTTATTCAGTGGTCGAATAGACGAGTTTTGTAATGACATTGCTGTTTTCTACCATAACAGTATTTTGCGTTGCATCAAGAAACGAGAAATCCAAGCTGTTACAGATTTCTCTATAAAGTGTAACATATTCTGGTCAAACTTCGAGAAGACTAACAAAGGTAAATTACCCTTACCGCTAACTTTTGAAAGGAATGGACAGAAATTAGAGTTGTCCAATCAGTTTATAGCGTACTTAGTCGAGCCACTGGTGATTTATGCATTTGAGAACAAGCCTGGGCGTACGCCGGAAGAGAAACACGAATTTCTGGATAAGTTTCTCACGAAGGTTGGAAAAACTTTGACAGAGCACATCTTTACTGCTTGTTATACATACAGGATACTGATAGAAGCGAATGATTTAACAGCAGTTGCCATTGCAACGATTAGAGAACTATTTAGATTGAACGGGCATCTAACCGCAGCACAAGCAGGTCTGTACTTTCAGGGTCTCTTCCACATTTTGGATATTTACATATTGTCGGATGGCGCTGGGGGACTGATTCTAACTGAGAGCCCTATAAAGTGCCCGAACGACGTGAAACTGTTGTCATTGGTACTGGACGCGATTCGAATGTTGCTGAAGGAACACAAAATATTCTGGTACGAGAACGTCGAGATCGCCAGCCTTCAAGAGGGACTGATGAATTTACTAAAACAGGATATCTTGAATACAAAGGTAAATAGGATATTTATTATTTGTTTTAAGAAGTCAGCGACATACACACATTGGATTAGGTAAGTAATATAGGAATAATGTAATCTCTTGGTAAAGAATATGTAAAAGTGACCGCAGTATAAACATGTTTACTCATATTATAATGCATCAACATTGATTGGACGATTCCTTAGTGTGCATATACACGAGCGACACGCAACGACAGAGGCGACTGCAAGCGTCTACGCGCGTCGGTGACAACCGACGACGCGTCAGTGGCTGCCGCCGACAACGTGACCCACGTGTAATTGAGTACGGTGCTCAAATACACGTCGGTGGCATCTATTAAATGTACGAAATCGAAAAAATTATGTTAATCACCCTAAATGATCTAACTAACAACTACAGGCCTACCGTTTAACTAAGACGGTGCCTGAGGTAGGTGCGCGGTGCGGAAGGGGTGTTGAAGCCCGTCAGCGGGCAAATGACTGAGCTCTCGCACAATGTCACCATACCCATCACGCACTGTGCCGTTATATTGACAATAACAACAATGATCAGAAAAGTGATAAATATCCACAAATTGTAACTTCTATTCCAGCAAGTAGTCCAAGTGCTAGATCTGATAGACCTGTGCATGAAGAAGTTCCTGTCACCAAACATGACGCTGCTGGTGGAGAGTCGGCAGGAGAGCACCTTGACAGTCATAGGGGCTGTGATGAAGATGTATATGCACCACGAGGACTGGGAAGTAAGGGACTCCGCGCTGAACCTGCTGCTGAGTTGTACGGATATATCTTTTATTAGTGAGTACTAAATAATTACATATTCTGTCCACGACTTCTCAAACTAACGAGACAAATCCGTCATCATGTTTCTGAGAGTCCAAGCAAGATAATTTGCAAACATACACGGTGGCAGGGACATCGACTTGCAACCTGTTACCATGAATTTAGTGCATGATTCAGAACCCCAGGAAAAAAACATGCTAACTGCTGTGTTTGGTTGATTAAAATAACAACTGCAAATCATATGAATTCACATTATTATATTAGTAAGAGTTGGAGTTCGACCCGTTGATAAGCATTTCAAAAACCGGGTGAACGAAACCCAGAAGTCAACAAAAACGCAGAAAACGCTATGTGATTGGACAAGGAGAATCCAAAGTTAGACTCTCTCAGTCGGGCGGGACTCGGGACTACTTATTTCAGATTACGGCTCAAAACTCTAGAACCGAATCGGTTCACCTATAACTGAAATCATTGTTGTGGTGTTGTAGCCCGTGCCCGACCGAGGTAAAAATGCACGGTCATGATTATGTGGCGCACAAATATTAGTAAATACATGGATGATACGACTACACAATTACCCCCTTACTAATAAACGTATTATATCAGATGAATAGTTACACACCGATTTCTCTCTTTTCTTTCGAAAAAAGAAGACAAAGCGTTGTGTAACTATAGAGATGCTTTACAACGTTTATTAGTAAGGGGGTTATTAGAATTAGATATAGCGATAATAGGTGGATATCGGTGAAAATGCAAGTTTAATTTACAAACGAAACCACGTAAAATACCATGGATTGAATGTTACCTACATAATGTCCCGACTCATGTTATCCGCAACCACGGGACCAACTTTTGGAATAAATAAAAAAGAAGTTAATATAGATATGGCCACCTTTTTGATGAAGCTGAATCTAGAACTCTTGGTAAAGGAGGCTATTATATTTGTGGGGGTACTAAACGCAAAAGGTGGAGGACCGAGTGTTGTGGCGTAAAGGTTCGCGCACATTATGTCGGGCTGCAGCAGGCCGCATCGCACGCAATCAATATCCGCGATGGAATTTGCAGCCGCTGCGCCCAGGTATAGTGTGTGATAGTTCATATAAAATACATACGAGCGATTTTTGCGCTGCGACCCGACATAATATGCGCGAATCTTTAGCCAACAGTTTTTGGCCAGCACTTAATTATGAGTATGTCTTTTCCAACTATTTGAAGAGTAAAACCAATCCAATAAAAACAACCTAGACAAACCACTCAACAAAAACTACTACTTACAAAAACAGGAGAGCTAGCAGTTTCGACTGCTTACGTCCATAAATATTGGAAAGGCTGTGTCTAGTGCTGTGGTGGCCCAGCGGCAATGACCCCTACTTACGAGTCGGATCAGTCATGAGATTCGAACCCAGGCAGACGCTTTACTTTGTGTAAATTATTTCATCACCACTGTTCTCAAAACAGTGAACGAAAACATCGTGAGGAAACCGGCATGTCCTAGAACCAAAAATTTTAACACATCTGACATTTACCCATCCGCACTGGGCCCGCGTGGTAGATTATGGACCCACTCCCACTCGAAGACAGGCCTGTGTCAGCACTGGGAACATTATAGGCTGGTACGTCAGGTAACCGTAAATTTATTCATTTTCGCAGCCAAAAACGTTAAAAGATGTTCTCCCAAATAAGATTCTGAGCGCACAACACATGGATACAGCATTTCATGCAATCCTAAATAAATTCCATAATTGTTTTTTCCAGAATACATACCTCTACAAAAGGTGATCAGCGAGAATAACCTGATGATCTTTGCTGCGAAGGCGGCGCTGGCTGATCCCGAGTACTACGCGCAGAGCACCGCTCTCAGGTGCCTGGCAGCCGCGACGAAGATCGAGAGCATATGGAAGGAGGTGTTTGTCCATAACCCTCATATTTATGTAAGTTTTTGTGAAGAATACTTATCATCTCCCACGTATAAACTTCTTTATTGTTCTGTTTCGAGCGAGTACATACTTACTTCGTTGTATGTACCTTTACCTATATCTTGAAGGCTGTACTCAGCTGTAGGTATCCCGATCCATCATCAAAGGACAGAAAGTGTCTAAAGATAGATATGAGAACCTGGAGTTTCGAAATGTGTAAGAAATTATTTAACTTCAATTGCCTAAATGACGAGAAAACACTTCTTATTGTAACTAATTTAAAAAAACGATTTTACATTTCAGTCGCAACTCGTCTTTTTACTAAGAAACAATCCGGAAGGAATGGTACGGAAAGAAGCAGCGAAAGTCCTGACCAAGGTCTACACGAACCAAAAGGTGACACCAAACTTCCAAGCTACGTTATACGAAGTAATGATGGCCGCTGCGCTGGACGACCTGCATTGGGAGGTACAATTGGCGGCATTACATTTCTGGAAACACGAGATATGTAGTCAATTGAGCTACAGGGGAATGATCGATGGAAAGTTCCCATCCGTCACGTTCTCAAAGGAAAAGAGGAAGATAATATCTTTAAATGACAAAGAAATTCGACGACAACTCACCTCAATAATGCACGATCTATCTTCTATAGGTTGCTTAACGGTAATTTACGAATGTATGAATGAAGTATACAATTTAGAAATTATGGAACTAGCCTACTACATGGCTACAGAACTGATAGAAATACTAGATCAATATAAATTCGGAATAATTAAAGATAACGCTATAACTTATCAAATGGAAGCAAAGGTTGAAGAGAATGACGAAGAAATGGCAATGGATTTGACTTTCACAAGTAATACGGATACCAGGGATAAGGTTATAGATAGTATATTAAGTATTGATCAAAGTCAGCTCATCATAGATCTACATGACAGTTATTTTCAAACGAAATCCGGTGAAATGGAAGAAGATTACAGATTGAACATTCCACGAAAAGAAATGATACATCCAAATAAGTTTCTAGAAACATTTAAAGGAACGGATTTCCGCTCAATCATAAAAGACAAAAAGAAATGGAATTCTGAAGTTTATAATAGTTTAGACATGTTGCTAGATGAAATTTTAGATGTTTAAGGTTTTGGTTTAAGGACGCTATCACATTTTGAACTCGCTCAAGTTTAGGTATCTGAATCGCAACACAGCAACATTACGCGCACGCACACATTGAAACCATTGTTCGCTCGATTTTTATACGTAACTTAACTAACCTTGGTACTTGAAGATATTTTTTTTTAATTTTGCTGGTATTTATTAAGTAAAGGTAGTTGTAAGTTCGCAATCGAATTTGGTAAGTGTTATTAGTACTTACTATCTGCGTGATAATCATGTTTTTAGTATTGTTGAAGTTCATCAGTCAACGTTCAACATCAGTTACGTTCATTACTAGGTACCCAAAAACGACCTTAACATTTTAGTATTACAAGGAACATCCACATTTATACCACAGTCTGCTGTTAGTTTGAAAAGATGTACAGACGCCAGCACATCAACCTACACCTAACTGTCAAATTTTCCCAATCAACATTGAACCTTATGCTTTAGCGATAAAGTTGAAAATCTATTACAGAAATCTGACAGATTGTAGTAGGTTGATGTGCTGGCGTCTGTACCTAAGTACTTTTAAATATTATTTTTGATGTCAATTGTTGGAGTATTACATAATCAAATACTAGCCTGGGAGTTTATCGTAGTTTCGTTGTGATATTTAAAAATAATCATTCCCTTATGAAAACAGTAAGTATTTTATTTACTTAAAAATTAAAACAAAGTAAATCAAAAGTAATTTATTCAAATTAGGCTGAGAATCAGCACTTTTCGAATGTCAAAATTACAAAAGACAGTCCCCCAAAACGCCCGCCCTTCACTTCTTAGTGCTTTCGCTGGGAAGAAGTGGCGCAACAAACTCCCCAGCAGCACAGCTGTCTTTTCACATAGAAAATATTTCATTGTACTACTACTATACTCCATAGGTTTAGGTAGCTAAATAAAGGTAAACAAAAAAACCACGCGACTTTGTTAACCGACTAAACGTAATACCAGTCTATTCAGTTGTCATGCTACGTCACAATTGTATTCTTCAATATAGCAACATTATAATTCACTAAAAAAATTACTGAATTGAAGAGTAAAACTGTGACGTAGCATGACAACTGGATATACTGGTATTATGAAGAAATTTGGTCGTAAGTCGATTTGTCACCAACAAAAATCCGCCACCTTGAATAAAAAATGGATGTTATATTCGTAATCATCACCCCGAAAAACCCCAAAATCGACTATTAATATCGAATGTCTAAAAAAATATTTCTAATGTCTAAAATAATATAAAAGTCCGCCATATTGGATTTAGAGTGACGTCATTTTATTTTTCGAGTTATTCTCAGCAATCCCTTTCATTTGATATCCATATTGTAGGAGTGCCTTAAAAATAAGTAGTCCACCATCTTGGGCGTTCCGCCATTTTGGATTTAGAATAACGTCACACAGCTAAACATGCATTGTCATCCAAAACTAAACGTGCATACAAAATTTCAGCTCAATCGGTTGAAGATATCTGCTTCAAAATTTAGTTGCAAGAGTCCACCCGAACAAACATAGTTACATACATACATACATATATTGCAAGTTAAATAAAAGCTTGTAAAAATTACAACTAAGTATTTGTTTCTGAAACAAATACCAATAATCGTACTTAATTTTATTTCGGTCCGAAAAAGTATCAACTTCGTCCGACCTCAGTACACAACTCGGAACTCACTTTTTTACGTAATTATTTTTTGCGAGAAAGCGACACAGACGTGCTTCCACGAGCGCCTCTGAGCGCGGAATGACGAACCGCAAGTGTCCGCGGGTAGAAAATGTATGGAGAAATTTGAGAGCGTTTCTTATTTGTCTCATAAATGAAAAAGTTATTTATTTATCTACAAAATATTTAGCTTGTCGTATAGAAGACTATATAAGCAACAATATCTTCTTATTTTTAAGTTAAAATATGCATTGGATTTAGCTATATAGGTCCTTATTCAAACCCCTTTTTACCGACTTCACAAAAAGGAGGAGGTACTATGTTCGGCTGTTTGTATGTTTTTTTTTTTTTTTTTTTTTTTTTGTATGTTTGTTCATCGAATACTCCGCCAATTGTCGACGGATTTTCAAAATTCTTTTTTTGTTCGAAAGTAGATAGTTCTGAGGTGGTCCCATTGTTACCAAGTTAGGATCTGATGATGGGATCTTAGAGAAATCGAGGGCAACCCTCAAATTTTATAGGCTCAGTTATTGTTTTTCGCATATTTTATGAAGTATCTTGTGTATTTGCGTATGGTTGTCACCATCTCAGGTAGCTGGGCTGATGATGGAAGGTACAACTCCTTAACAGTAAGAAGTTACTCGAACAGGCAAGGACTGTTTAGTAAATTGTTTTGATGTTTGATAGGGCATTTGCCACATTTGGTCTCATGATCATCAAGTCATGACCTGATGCTGCAGTCAGGATAGTCTGCAGAGTACCTAACTCCTCGACAACTAACAGCAGATATATCGTGTTTAGGCTCATTGAAAAGGGCTCGATGTGTGGATAAACGTACTGTTAATAAGGAACACCGAAGTACATAGAGACCTGATGCTGAAGCCAGGAGCATCAGAAAAAGTACAAACCTTGAAATTACAGCACCGTAGTCGTGTTTGGGCTCATTTTAAACAGAACTAAATTTTAAGTTCAATGCAATATTGACATAAGTTTGGCCTGATGCTGCAGCCAGGATTATTAGCATCTAGTCTAATTAATGAATAAGGTATGCTTCAGAGGTGGTCCCATATAAATTTTATAAACTTTACTTGGGTAGTTTTGGAATTAGCTTCAACAATACGTTTGTTTTCCACTTAGTTTCAAATTCAAATTCTTTATTGCATTCATGTGTACATTTAGTTGTTACAATATAAGTAAGTGTTTATCTTCCTGTCACTAATATTCACATAGCAAGTAGTGTTACATGAATTTGTATTATGGGGTAGGTACAACTAAAAAGCGAAAAATAAAAACTTTTTTACAAAAAAAAAAACCGACTTCCAAAAAAAAAAACACTACAAAGTGAAAAATAACTTTAATTTCGGAAGTCGGTGTCAAAAAAACGAAAATGTGGAACCAACGACACCGACTTCCGAAATTAAAGTTATTTTTCACTTTGTAGTGTTTTTTTTTTTGGAAGTCGGTTTTTTTTATTAAATTTTTTGCGATTACTGTGATGGTAAAAACGTATTTGTGTGAAATTTTTGTATGGGGCTATTTAATTGTTATGGAGCCATTCTGGAGATGAATATATTATCTTTAATTTGAAACCAAGATATCCTTGCAGTTGCGACTCCAAGTTCATTAAAATGGTACCTGAAAAGCACTGTTATTCGTGGAAAAATGTGATAGCGTCCTTAAGCACGGAGAGTACGGAGTTAATTTAAGTTTCAAACGATCTTAGTATTTTGGTGTGTGTTATATGAGTTGTTATTTTTAATAATAAAAAAAAACAATGATTATAAAGAAAATATAATCTCAAGCTTACTAACAGTAACATTATTTATAAGTAACAGAGTTTACATTTTACACTAATAACAATCTAAAGAATTGGCTTCTTGATTCACATCATATATGCCGAGAACATCATCCAGAAGGGACGAAAAGCTTCTAATGCCATCGTTCCATTTTCTTTTATCTTCAATAATCTGCTTGAAGTCTGTATTTTTGATGTAATTAGTAAATAAGTAAGGCGATGCGAATCTCAGTAGTTTTATCTTTGGTTTTAAAGGTGCCAAGGTATCCTGCTTCTTGTTACTTTGTAATGTCATGTGTCTTTCGTATATGCTTGCCAGTAAGTTTACGTCGTCTGCGTTTAGTATGTCTTCGATAACGTTCTCAGAGTTCTGCACGTCCATCATCTCCACATTATCATCAGTTTCTACTTTTTCCTCCTTAATATGAACTAAGAGTTCTTCTACGCTAGTTATTTCTCCCTCTTTTGGTGTCAATAACTCTGGCACGTTATATCTTTTGAGAATATCGTACAATTCCTGTGCTATGTTTAGGGTAGCGTCCATTATGCATACTTCAGTTTCGTCGTGAAGTAATGTAACGAAGACGGTGAGGCATCCAATTGCTGATAGTTCGTCTAGAATTTTGATCAGTCTCTTCTGTATTTCTGCTTCGTTTAACGTGACTATCTTTCGAGTTTCCCTAGAGAATGTAACTGGGGGGAAGTTGCCGTCAAGCATACCTTGTCCGTTGAGCAGGGAGTAGTAGACACGCTTCCAGAAATTGAGGGCACTGATCTGCACCTCCCAGTGGAAGTCGGCGAGGGCAGAGGAAGCCATATGCTCGTACAGGGTCTGTGTGATGCCCGGACACAGCTTCATGTTCTGGTACAAGTTGCAGAGGACGTTACACGCTTCTTTTCTTACAATGCCTTCTTCGTTGTTGCGTAAAATGTAGAGTAATCGACACTGGGAAAAGGAAAAATAACAGATGTAATTACAAAATACTAAGTACGGTTTTTCATGAAGGCATCACTCTTGTTTTCGCTGTTAGAGCCGCTAGTAGAGTTCACTGTTTGCGGGATTTTTATCGCGGATTTTTGCAAATTTTTCATAATTGTTGTGAAGATTATGCTATTACTGATTAACTAATGGCTGCGTTTGGGCGCTCCTTGCGGGGCTCCGCATCGCTGTCAGTGCGGTGAAGCTGTCGACTGCCTCGGGCACCATGGCCTATCCTGCAGTAGGAGCGCAGGCCGGATAGCACGGCACGCCAGCATTAATGACATCATCCGTCGTGCTCTTGTCACCGCCGGGGTGCCAGCTGTTTTAGAACCCAACGGTCTGGCACGCGACGATGGAAAGAGACCAGACGGAATGACCATAATGCCCTGGAAGTTAGGCAGACCTTTGGTGTGGGATGCAACATGTGTCGACACCCTTGCGCCATCCCATCTTCCTAGTACGGTGGGCTGTGCTGGGGCGGCTGCTGCAGGTGCAGAAAACCTCAAACGGCGAAAATATTGCAACCTAATTGGGAGTTATATGTTCGAGCCGTTTGGGGTTGAAACACTAGGGCCATGGGGTCCGAGTGCCCACTTGGTTTTTCGAGATATCGCCAAGCGGTTAGTCGACTCTTCACGTGACCAGAGGGCTGGCCTATTTCTTGGCCAAAGAATTAGCATTGCCATACAACGTGGCAATGCTGCCAGCCTTTTGGGCACTGTTCCTGTTGACAGCGATGCGGACGAATTCTTTGATGCCCTATGATTATTTTACTTATTTTTTTATATAAATGTACATATTATTATAGTTTATATGTTATCTTAAATTATAGAAATAAATTATCTTTTAGACTGTGAATTTAAAAATACTAATGGCTTAAGATTTGAAGTAGTAACTTAGAATCTAATTTGGTAGCACTTGGAGGAAGGAAAATATTTCTCTGCCTCGTGCTTGCCAATTTTAGGGACATTATAACGTAAATATTAATTTGAAGTTTTATAAAATGTGAAAAAATAAACATTATATGAAGTTATGGGAACTTAAACGTATCCAAACCATATCAAATGAAAGTACTGACAGGACCTTACTCGCCAGTGGCTCCCTCTGGTGAGCACAATAACGATAGCCCCATTTATCAATTATCAGTTCTGTGTACCTTTATATCAGGATACTCTGCGATCAGCTGCTCCCACACCACGTTGATCCGACTGGCCGCACCGATGCACTTGAGTGCCGACACCTGCACGTAAGACTCATAGTCGTTGAAGGCGATCGTTGCTGCGACGTTAATGAGGTTGTTCTCTAAAATCTGCTTCTGGAATGGTGGGAACTCTGAAAAAAAAATAATACAGGGTCTGTCAGTACTTAAAAAGTGATAACTTTCAGGGAATTCCATAAGGGAGAGGCCGTTTGGGGTGTGCATTATTTAGAAATGGCAAAATAGTATGGTATATTGTTGAAGGCAACTATACGGAAACACATCTCTCAGAATAATGAAAAACTATCGATGTACCCCTTTACTAATAAACTTATTATATCAGATGAATAGTTACACACCGATTTCTGTCTTTCAGTCGTCAGTAACTTGACTTTCGAAAGAAGAAGACAAAGCGTTGTGTACCTAACTATACAGACGCTATACAACGTTTATTAGTAAGGGGGTAAGTTTCAGAATTGGTAAAACTACAAAAAAAAAAAACACATACTTATATACGCGATATCAGTGCAAATGTGTAATAACTCCAAGGCAGTGTCTCTTATCTCCCAATGTCGGTCCTGCATCTTCCTGTATATGAGCTTGCCTAAGTCGTGGATCGAGCCGCCCGGCTGAGCATCTACCAGTAAACTCAGATTTGGCTGCAGGAACTTCTTCACTGTCAACCCTATTACTTTTAAGGATACTACCACAAACTGAAAAGAAAAGGGTATTTTTACTAACAATTCTAATATAAGAAGGACAAAAGCCAAATTAGAGCGAGGAGAACTCAAATGTTCAAGGGGGTTCAAAAAGGCAATAAATAAAAGTTATTCTCAACTCACCTTGCAACTCAAATTTGATCTATCCAGATTGTTAATAACAATGTTGTACAAACACATGATTTCCACACTCTCGTGCCAATTAATATTCCGATGTGTGACCAAGGACAGGACGTTGTCCATCACATACGTCATCACAAGGTTCTTCTCTTCACTATCTTCGAAATGTTCCAATTTCGGGCCTCCGTTCATATCTATTGGATTGTACTCTTGTAGTACGTAAAACAAGGCTTGAAAAACTAGATTTGCTTGCTCATCATTCAAATGATCCTTCAAATGGATGAGTTTCTTAACACATTGAAGAATTACTGCCAATGTGTCCAATTCTCCAGTCAAATCTCTCAGAGCATAAGCGGCCTTCGCTGTATACTCGCAGGAGAGGTTCAATAGCCTCTCTATATAATCATGGATCCTTCCATCAGTCAGAGCTGATTTAGGCTTCCCATAAGTAACAAAAACCATAACAGGCACTAAAAAAACAAACAACATTTGGTTTTTCATTTTAATTCGCTTCTGGTCATCTTCTTTGTACATTCCAGGTTCCTTATCTTTGCACAACGTATTCCATATGATATTACAAGCAGAACAAAAGTCTAGAACCAATGTGGCAGAGCGACGCTGTACAAACGATTGAATGGTATTAAAACTGAAAGCAGCGACTTCAAGGAAATCTTCGGCAGCGTAAAGTGTTCCGGGCAACATTGGTTTTCCCAGAAAAACTTTCGCGAGTGTCAACCAATACATTAATTTCAAAAATGCCAAAGTCAAGTCGTCTGTCCGTATCCGCTCGAACGCTACGTATAGATAGGAAATTAGTGAGAATTCCTTGATTAGTATACTTAGAAGCAAAGTTGCATTCTGAATGCGGCATTCCTTGCTTACAGTAGAAAGCAATATCTGTATCGTAGGTTCTACTGCCTGACATATTTCTTCTTCTTCTTCACTTGTTAGTGTTTGAATATTAATGAAATCGTATTTACTGATGGGTTGTATTAAGTGATTAACTATTATTCTGATATTATCAGCATCGCCAAAATCGTTGAGTTTCCAAAGAAACTCTGTCATGAACTTGTATATCTGGCGTACAACAAAAACAGTTGATTTCTCATTGCATAGACTGAGTATTTCTTTCCATATGCCGGTTTCTAGAATCCATGCTATGCCTGAGCCGTGGGTAACAATGTTTAATGCTACTTCCATATAGGCTACTCTTATGCTGGGGTTGGTGTTTGGTGCACAGATCGCTTTAAAGCCTGCGCGTATTCTGTCTCCCTGCTTAGCGAACATTTTAGCGAAATGTAACTCTTTCTGCGACGCGATAGCGAGGACTCTCGTGAGGAATACTTTGACTGTATTGTGTGCATTGTCGGCATTGTCTAATGCTTCGATTATCATATCAGATAGTAAGGGCGCACTTTTAAGGAACGCTACCTCTGAAAAGAAAGAGAAAGATATTCATGAATAATTAATAACGTAACATCCTGCGATAATACCTGTTAACAAAAGTATGTGAGGCATAATTCAGAAGAACCTGAACTTAGATTGACAGAATTTTAGTAGTCCATCGTACAGATGATTATTCTTTTACCTAAATATATTTATTTATTTTATTTTATTTGGGAAACAAACAGATGCAATAACAAACATAAGTATAAAAATTAGTTTAACACAATCCAGAAACAGTTTCCACAGATTACTATGACAAGTACAGTATATGTAACTAAGTGTTACAACTACCAGGAGAATATTAATGTTGATTTAAAATATTCGCACATAATAAAACCTCACTATTAAAAAAAAACTAGTACTTATAACTTAACATTTATACAGGGTGTCCCAGAAGTCAACGGCAAGCCGGAATCGGGTAATAAGCCAAGTCATAATAATCTTCAGAAAAAAATACCCAAAATGCTTACTTACCAAACTAGCATAGTACAGACGCCAGCACATCAACCTACACCTAACTGTCAAATTTTCCCAATCAACATTGAACCTTATGCTTTAGCGATAAAGTTGAAAATCTATTACAGAAATCTGACAGATTGTAGTAGGTTGATGTGCTGGCGTCTGTACATTTTTATTCAGTACAGTCAAAGTTGGGCGAAGTATTCATTTTGAATATTTGGTTGGGCAAAAAGTGACATTTTCTTCCAAGCTGAAGCAGTTGACTTTACATTTTAGGCAAGAGTTTACAGAAACATTCAGGATCCCATAACATTTTTTTTTAAGGTAAGATTTGTAGCAACAGGAGTGAAAAGACTGTCACATGGTGCAGATTTTCCGTTTTTTTTTTTAATGCCAATAAATTTTAAAATACACAACTTAGTTTTTTTATATGTTTTTCTGATAACTATTATGACTTGGCCTTTAACCCTATTCCGGCTTGACGTCGACTTCTGGGACACCATGTATAGAGAGTCAGTTCGAGCAGCTCAAGAAGCAAGTGAAACTCGTCTAGCAGTTGACTCTGATGTTATGTCCACTATAAATCATTGTCTCGTAAATCATCTGAGGAGGTACGACTTTTATAAAAATGTGGTGTTTGATAATTCTGACAAAAGAAGGTATATGCAATAATGAACTCGCAAATTTTATATTACAAAGGATGAATTTTGCAAGGTGAGTTGTAATTCATGGTTTTTAAAGCCTTCTGCACCGTCACCATCTACAGCCCGACTTCACCACTGCTGGGATATACCCCACTCTTCTTGTGCCTAGCATCCTAGTCTTCTGCAGAGTTTGGTCGATTAGTGAGCAGTAACCCAGAATGAGGAACCGCATCAATATTCATATACCTATCGATATAGATTGTTATAGGTGTTAATTTTTAGTTAAGAGTTGTGATAAGATTTTTCTCTCGTATCGGCACACGAACTATTATAATGAGAATAGCTCGGGCCATCATCTGCCATTTTTTTTTTATTGGCATCTCGCCGTTCACCCTAGTAGGCCGTGTAGTATGCTTAACCGGAGTTGCCTGTGGTTGCCTCAATAAATTAAGGCCTCCAGCCAGGGCTTATAGAACTTAAAAACTAAGTCTCATAAACTTCGTAGACCCAAAACTAATTCCAGAGCAAGCTGGGTTAAGACCAGTAAACCTTGCTGCAGCCAGGTCCTTAATCTCACTCAATATATCGAGGACGGGTTTGAAACAAAGAAAGTGACGGACGCAGTATTCCTGGATTTGTCGGCAGCATTCGACACAGTAAATATTAAACGCTTGTTGTGGAAGATTACCAACCTGACAGAGAATCTAAAATTCACAAGAATTCATAGAGAACTGATCAATAACCGAGGATTTCAGGTGAACCTTCTTGAAGACAGAAGTATATGGCGACCCCAAAAAATGGACTACCTCAAGGTAGCGTATTGGCCCCGCTACTTTGCAACATATACACTGAGGACCAACCGGTTAGCCTGAACACGACCCACTTTCTATATGCTGACGTATGGTCGTTGGCTGACGACCTGGCACTAACTTGTCAAGCTATTAACATTGAGGATATTGAAGCCAATCTTTCTACAGCTCTCACTGATATCAGCTACTATTATGCTGATAACGCGTTGAAACCGAATCCCTCAAAAATGCAATCATGTGTTTTCCACCTCCGTAACAGACAGGCGGGTCGTAACCTGAACTACTCATGGCAGGGGGTACCAGTCCAATTACTCACAGTGATGACCCGAAATACCTCGGCATTGCTAGGGGGTTTCGAATACCGGTATTAATAACGTTTAGAAAATTTCCAATAACAGGATCACGGGATACGAGACTCTATTTTTTCCAAAATAGTAAAAAAAAAATAACTAATAAGTTTCACCACAAAACATTAAAATACCGTTTTATTTAAATATAAAATCACTTTTTTAATACAACTATACTTTATAGGCCAGTTACCATAGACACAAAAATTGCGTTAGGTTGCAAAAAATTGCACTACTGATTTTTTGGGATGTTGTTAGGATAGATACCAATAGTGTAAAACTAAGTTTGCAGCTTCGAAAGACCTGTGCAAACTGCGTGGTGCTCGAAAAACCTTGAAATTTTCGGACTTCTTTCAGTTTTTGACTTATGACTTCTAGCATCCTACGGAAAAGTCATCAAATACATTTTTAAAACATACAAAACATGTATCTCGAGTTTCATTGGACTTACTGAGTTATGGCTGTGCTGAAATTTTGTATCAGTACTTTAAAAATATATTGGGTGACTTTTCCGTAGGATGCACCTTTTAGCGCATGGGAGAAACCCCCTGCCTTTCTCCCACCTTCCTTTTCACCTCTGGAATGTCAGGATAATACTTCTATTGTTCTATGTACCTCTTGCCTTGACAGAGAGGCAAATACAAAGACTACCATTTTTTACCTGCGCAAGTAGTAATAAAATGTAAGTATGCAACTGTCGAGACAATTAAAATAAGCAGTTTTTTAAACTTACCCAGATAAAAAATTGGTTGGAAATATAACATGCAATACTTAAGTAGAACGAAAGTGTGTCACTGTAGTTTCTACTTTAAATAAAATAAAATCACCAATACCGGGTTTCCCGTATTTTTTTGTGTTTGTTATTTTGCCACCAAAAGAGTGCAGATATATGCAACAGTAGACCCGGTTTTCAAGAATTAACGCTTGGTAGCTTCAAATAGAAAATGAAGAAATCAAAAGAGGATTTTCAGGTTAAGCCTTAGCCCCGTACAGCTGCTTACAGAACCTCACTCAAAACTCAAGCATTACTTAAAACTTGTTAATAAGCCATTTGATTGGTTGAAACTAGTCTTAAGTAATGCTTGAGTCTTGAGTAAGGTTCTGTAATATGGCCCTTAGAGCTGCAACAAATGGAGTATACTGTTGAATGAGAATGTAGTATACAGATACTGTTATTGATATCTCTGTTTTTGGAATAAACATCAAAATAATTTTGTTAAGTAAGTAAATATATAAGCCTTATCCTGTATTTCTATAAATCAGGAGTCAACCCAGCAAACCCCTAGCAAACCACTCTAACCAATGAGTTACATTGAAAAACATAGCTAAAGGAACATAAACAGTAAAACATTATGACATCACACCTAATAGATATTTTATTACATTTCAAGGACATTTAAGATGTATGAAATGAAAACAATGTCAATATTAATATCTGACAATTTGTTACCCATGTGATATTTATTGCTAAGCTGCAAAGATGTTTCATTCAATCAATGGTGACTTAGAAGTATTTATATTTAGGTAATGAGTTTTTTTTTCTTCTGCATTATGCTTATGGGAATGGAAATATTTAGAATGATCTGGCAAATGTAAAAAAAGACCATGAGAATGAACCATGCAAATGCATAGCATGTTCTGGAACTTAACATATTATGTTTTTATTTTTTAAATCCTATCAACCGTCTTGGATATTTATTTGTTTAAATTAGTAGATTTTATTTATTAACTTAATTAAAAATATTTTATTTGTTAAATTAAGAAGTACCTAACAAAATGTTTACTGATTTTTAAAGGTGAGTTCTCAGGACTTAACTGTAAGGGAAAATTATTTATCAAGTCAAAACATGATGTCCTTATGAAGAAAATTTGTAAAATTACTCTCAAATAGCATTCAAACTTGTTGCATTATACATTTATAGCACTATCAGCATGTTTGTTTTAAAAATTAGTACCCAACCAAATACAAATACTACGTCTCTTGCACAATAGTTAGGTACTTAGTTTATCTACATTTCCCGGCTAGTTCAGTCTAGAATCTTATCTTACTGCACTGTAAAACTGCAAACAGTAATAGATACCAAGATGTTAGAAAGATACTTACCAGGATCAGCGCAGTTTGATAGTTTCGTGATAAGCCCATCGGCGTAGTAGCTATCGAGTACATAGTTCGGCTCAGTAAGTCTTTCAAACAACAACTTTATCTTATTTTGTATCTTAACACATTCCATCTTAGTGCTTGTTTCACTGCAGTTAACATGAAGGAAAACACTTTACTTTGAAGGCAGTTGAGCCAGCCGGTAGTAGATATTCTTCAAATTAGCAACTATAATACTCTGACTCAAACAACAAAATGCATGATCTTCAAAAGGTGGTCCCAGTTCCGTTCAATACATATTGTAGTCTTTGGTTCCGTTCCCGTCTCCTGAACCAAATGACATTGACAGATTATTTGACACTTGTGACAAACATGATGACAGATGATCATCGACCATCGTCCATTGTTTTTTTTATCTTCAGCCTAGAGAATTCAGCGTATAATCGACTAAATCAAATCAGGTAAAACTTTCATTGTATGTGCAGTAAACTGCACGTCCGTAGTTTTTCTTGAAATTAGAACAATGTGGCTCTACTTACAAAAAACATTGATTTAATGTGTTATATTATCGATGGCAATTGATAATCCACACAGCGCACTGCGCTAGAACTACATAAATATCCCTAGAAAACCCAATAAAACTGCCCGACCCGGGGTTCAAACGCTAGAGGATCGCTGTAGCGCTTACTACGATAGCTAGATCAACTCTCTGTATAGCGGTAAGCATAACTGTATGCTAATGTTTAAATTTCTCTATTATTAACCAAATTCTCGGTCCCTTTGCAATAACAGCCGTGAGAATTATTTTATGGAAAGGACTTTAATAAATTCCTTTATGGACTCTCAACGGCATGTCAAGCATTCTGCTGAGGATTTATCTGTTTAGTTATGTGCACTAAAAACTACTTACTACTAATGTTTCTTTTCAGTTATAGCTAAATCGATGTGACAGCTTTATATACAATCGCGTGTTTTTAGTTTTAGTTTTTTGTTAGTCTATGGTCGTTAAGCGATGATCATGATTGTTCTAGAATTGTGTTAGCGCTTCTGACAAATTTTTATCTGCAATCTGCAAGACAACTTGCTGTATCTGCTGTCGAAATTGAACTGAAAAATTGTGTAAAGACTGTGTATGTGAAACGAGTGCTATTACTCAATTCAATACGAAGTGACAATAGTTGTGGTTTTTTTTATTAGTGCGTGAGATGCCTTTGAGAGGAAGAAGTTTTGTAAGTGATCATGTTATAATTATGATATCTTATTTCCTTCCGATTTGTGTAGCGATGTCGTGCGCAGCGTTGCTATCTCATGCATGTATCTAACACTGCTCCCGTGCGATGTCCGGATTCTTAGAGACGCCCTTGACTGTAGGCTACTCTCATCTGCATTATTGACATACTAACCTAATAATACGGTTTATTCATGTGTAAAGTAGTTGTGACGATTGCATCGATGAGTTTCAGTTTTGCTTGCTTATAGTTGCAGCACATTTTTGGCACACACCCAACTGTAGTATCCTTGACTGTGTAATAACTAATATATTAATTAACATTAATTTGGGACCAAACTAAAGGTGTTGCTATGTGGTGTTGCTAGAGGTCTGTCGTCTGATATGGTGGTCTTCCACAGGATGGTTGATGCGTGCCTGCTATAACACAAGTGTTCCCGAGTGCCTCTTAACAGCCTGCTTTTAAGGTTAGTCACACATTTTGTTGTCTCTCTGCTGTAGATATACCTATATTTGAACAAGAATTGGGCATTCATTTGTGAAGTTTGCATTTGTTTTGTTTGTAAAATTTATGTGGTGTCCTAACCATAAATTGTGCTTAATAATGCATTTGGATTTTGTGCCAAAATTGTGAAGTGTGAATAAGTCCTTTTTACAGTATTGTGAAGCCAAATTTTTGGACCATGAAATGTCAAATATTGTTGTGTCTACACATATGAACTGTTTGCGCTGCTATATGTATGGTGGCCAGTGTTACTGGTGTAATGTTGGATGATTATGACGGAATTTATATTGTGTAATATACTGTATTTAACGGCTCTATTTTAGGTGTATCTGCCGTTAAAGTTTTATGTTCTAAACTTATTACTGTATACAAAGTCTAAAGGAAAAGTCTCATAATTTATTGAAACTAAAAACTGTCCAGGAAAATGAATAACTACACAATTTTATATTGGGACTTAAAACTGGTTTCAAAGTAATTTTAAAAGTACATACAACAAAACTGAGCAAAATAAATATTGCACATATATATGAAATTGTCACCTCACTCTTGAAGATTGCAAATAAGGATGTAACTGAATATGTACCTAGAAAGTCTTCTAAAGTTTCCTTAAAAGTGAAAGTTCTGTTACACAATAACACTAAAAATTATTAGCTAAATTCTTTTGGTGTCTGGCCAAATCATTAACCTCCTAAACATTCCATTCTTTTGTTTATTGAGAACTTGAAAGATAGACAAGAAAGTCTTGTTTTGTTATTTTGTAATATTATTTTATGCAAATGCAGTTTTTTTTTTTTTGTTAAACCAGTAATCACCAATAGGCCGATAATGATAATGTTTTCTTTGTCTGTAAGGGAGGGTGGGTGCCCATGAGCAACTTTTGTCTCGGCAACTAATTTGTCTCTCACATCAAGTCTGCGGTTTATATGAAAGTGGTCTCTTTGTCGCCTCACTACATGCGCGCACTTTCATACAAACCCATAGACTTAATGTGAGAGACAAGTTAGTTGCTGAGATAAAAGTTGCTCTAAACCCATTAAGATACGTCCTTACTAATATTATAAATACGAAAGTGAGTTTGTTTGTTACGCTTTCACGCGAAAACGGCTGAACGGATTTGGATGAAATTTGACACATGAGTAGACCTAGACCATGACCTGGGTTAGGACATAGGCTAGTTTTCATCCTGAATCGTAGACGAAGTGGCGAGCAACAGTTAGTACTTACCATATTTAAAGTCATACAAAAGTACTAAGTACAAATTGCCATCTTTAAAAAGAAAAGCAAAACAAGATTATACTTACATTATTAAGAGATACTGTTTGCCACTGACCAATAGTAAAATGGTAAATAGCTTTGTTTATTACTGTTTACTCTATGGTCATGTTTGATTTACAGCTAACCAAGAATAGGTAAAGGACACCACCATTCCTTTGGCTTAACATAGTTTCTATAAAAGGAACAAGTTATAAAAACTAAATGATGTAACATGAACACAGTAATGTAATGTTTACTTTAAGACTATGGCCACACTTATCTCGCTTTGTCGTAGTTTCGTGGTCGCGGCAAAAAGAGTCTAACAGCAGTGGCACGAATATTCGCCTGTACTTGATAATGTGATAACCATACAAAAATTGGGTCTTAAAAAGTCATTATTACCAGTTTTGTTAATAGACGAACTGTGTGCCCCACCCGATGAGCTTTTCCATCGCCATACGCTAGAGATCTCATTAAATCATATTTAAGTAACAGAGAACAACAAACTGAAATATCTAGCATTTCACATAACACAAAAGTCGAAAAGAAGCACTTATCAAGATCAATAAAAGTCTGCAAAGGTGTACCACAAGGGAGTATTTTAGGTCCTCTGCTCTTTATCATTTATATTAACGATCTCCCCAAATCTATCAAATCCTCCATGGTTCTGTATGCTGACGATAGTACTGCGATAGTTGTATCTGAAGATCTTGCGACTCATGAACATGAAATTAACTGTACGTTATCATCTATAGTTAACTGGCTAAATTTAAATGAACTTAAAATAAACTTGACGAAAACACATATAATGACTTTCAAAAATAAAAATTCAAAATTAAGTACATTCAATGTAAATTATGATCAAATAAACATAGAAAATATAAACACAACAAAATTTCTTGGACTACACTTAGACTCAGACATGACATGGAGGACACATATTGAACAAGTATGTACAAAATTAAGTCGTTTTTCATATTATGCCATCTATATGCTTCGTAAAGTGGTAAATCAGACTGCACTTCTATCTGCTTACCACGCTTACGTGGGTTCGACACTAAGGTATGGTGTAATGTTTTGGGGGAATGCCACTGAGAGAGAAACAGTCTTCAAAGCCCAAAAGAAATGTATCCGGGCAATATGTGCATTAAAACCTACAGATACTTGTAAACCACATTTTGTAAACTTAAAAATATTGACATTCCCATCACTGTATATTTATGAACTGGCATTAAACATTAGAAATAATATAAATAAATATGAGACTAAAAAGTACCAGGCTTGCCAGTACACTTCAAGCAATACGCCATAGGACGGTTATGTTTGATAAAAGTGCATTTTGTATGGGCCCTAGAATATATAAATTACCTAATAATATAAAGGAAGCAACTAATTTTATATCATTTAAAAATAGATTAAAGATTTTTTTGATTAGTAAAGCATATTATAAAATTACTGATTATTTAAATGATAAATATAATTAAATTACTAATTAAACAATTATAATAAAATTACATAATTAATAAATGTTAATAATAATATATGCTATAGATAATGTTTATTGTGATGTATGTAAGTATTGAAATCATAGATTAATGTAATAAATACTTCTCACAAGAGTGCGTGTAGGTACTACCAGATGTGTGAACGTAAACGAGGAAAAAGTAGTGTGTAAGGATCGTAGCAAGGGGCATTCTGTAATTTTATGCCTAACCAGGCCTGGCCCCATGGGCAGAAGATGTATGTGTATATTTTATTTTATTAAATATTTGCACACCTATTAAGGTAGGATATGGTTTAAAGAACTGCTGTAATTATGTATCACCTCATGTACCTACCCATATTCAAGCAAATAAATGATTTGATTTGATTTGATCGGCAAATATTGGCAATATTTTAAACAAACTTTCATCTGTTTAACATCATTAGGAGATGAATTATTAAAAATCCTTCCTTGATGCTCACTTTCGCTGTATGTGGAAGAATTGTGCAGTTTTATACTTCTAGACCCAGCTGTTTAGGCTGTGTTCTCTCAATGAATTTAAGATTTTTATTAAATAGAAGACATCTTTGTGTACTGTATCGTTGTTTCTTCGCTTTTAAATCCATAAAAAAGTCGCTCATAAAACGTCTGTAATAGCGATAAAACCACATGCTGTAACAGCCTAAAGTAAATTTGTTTCTAATACTTTTTAAACTGAGTATTCTATCTATCGACTATATTTTAGTCTTATGTCCTATGTTCGTACCATTGTCCTGCAGTTGATAGTTACACCATATTTATGGGAACATCCATGCATGTGGGTACGCCTCGCCCAACTTTATTTATACTCTGACTAAACTGATTGACATTTATTGCTGCCTACACAAGTATTCTATACTAATAATAAATTTCGTTACCACAGCCATGTATGCGCGTTCAAGTCTTGATCGGTTCTTTGCTCCTATTGGCCTGCGGTGCTATCAAAATATTGATGATCTATCGAGTCGATGGTTCATAAAGAAACTAGAGGGGCAATTCCCGTATTTTTTAGAACGTTCGCATTCTAATTTCAGTCTCAATCTGCCAAAAATACCACAATTTTTTGTAGATTTATGACTTTTTGACATTCATTGTCGCTGAAATGAGATTGCGACTAGATTTTGAACGTTTGTAGTTACGGGATTTGGCCTTCAGATGCGCAAAATCATGATAGTGTGTTTGATAATGTCAATCCATTCTATATAATATTATAAATGCGAAAGTGTGTCTGTCTGTCTATCTGTTACCTCTTCACGCTTAAACCGCTGAACCGATTTAGATTAAATTTGGTATAGAGATAGTTTGAATCCCGGGAAAGGACATAGGATAGTTTTTATCCCGATATTCCCACGGGCAACTTATACGGGTGAAACCGCGGGGCGCTGCTAGTTTCAAATATTACTTACTTTAATTCTTTAAGCTTGTGCAGACCAAGTCCTATAGTAAAAATTGTTCATATTCAAGAGTGCTGTGACCTGTAATTTCTGTAATAGTTTGCCCAGGCATATTGTTTGGATCTCATATAGGTAAAAAGGTTCCGTCAGCTCACGGTTTATGTGCTCATCAACCTTGGATTTTTAACCGACTTCAAAAAAGGAGGTTCTGTATTCGACCCGTATGTATGTATGTATGTATGTTTGTTTGTCCGCGATTTTCTCAAAAACTAATTTTTGTAAAAACGTTTTTTATAGTTTCACTAATATTCTACCGTGTTATCCAACTTCTAGCCGAATACACAAAATAAATGAAAGTAATAGTTGTACGAATCACGACATGTACATTGACGTCATTTTCCGACACTCCGAGAATTGGGTTGGGCTAACATTTTTGTGCCGGGCACACTCGATTAACTGTTATTAGGATATTTACATACACAACTACGTCCACACTCCACAGACGACACGAATATTATTTTACACGCGATATAGCATGAGTTTGTCCACAGTATTATGATATATCGAACCGTACGTAAAATACGCGCATTGACGTGGAGTTGCGGACACCAGCCCGTATTACCTATGATATATCGAACACTAGCTGCGCCCCGCGGTTTCACCCGCATAAGTTTCGATCCCGAGGGAATATCGGGATAAAAACTATCCTGTCCTTCCCCGGGACTCAAACTATCGCTACACCAAATTTCAGCTAAATCGGTTCAGCGGTTTCAGCGTGAAGAGGTAACAGACAGACAGACACACTTTCGCATTTATAAGATTAGTATGGATTTCTATAGGGTAATAGTCGTTCAGTCTGTAATCATCCTTGTACAGGATAATTGTAACACTTCAAAGTTTTATCAGAAAGTCGATAGATCCTTTTTCGCTCCCTTACTGGTGTTTTGAGCATGATCCAGCTAGATCAAGTGTCTTGAATGCACTTTAAAATTCACCGATTTAGAGACTGAGAAACTGCACTTTTTGGAAGTCAAATGTTACAAAACAGTCCCTAACTTGCTCTCCCTTTACTACTGCCTAGTACTGTAGCTGAGAAGAAGACATACCATGCGATTGTACTGGGAATTTTTTCAGCCCAGAACCACGCAGCAAGGCAATGATTATCACCAATCGTTGAAAAGGAGAATTAGAGCAACGCTTTGTAATCTAATCAATAAGTCATGACTCATTTTCTTACTAAGTATACAATATTTAGTGGGTCACTTCAAATTGCTGCGTACACGCACGTGGACAGGTCACAGGACTACAACACCGGTCTCTTGTAGCATATGACAAGTGACGACACAATAATATTGTGGGTGTTGCTGAATACGGAATGTTCCTAATTCAAATGCAATTTACTTCCGCTTCTATCTAAATTACAAAACTTTTGTCACTTGGATAGCAGCTGTGCTAACTTCTTCTCCATCATTAGGGTATTTGGAAACTCTTGGAGACAATTTATGGTCTTCAGTTTTTCAGTCGCGGTCTTTACGTCAATCTATCTGTTGCGCTCAAATGATAAATCTACTAATACGATAAAGAGGTAAAATTTTCTGTTTGCTTGTAAGTGGTAATCTCTGGAAATACTGATCCATCTGTTGAAAACCTCTTGCCTCTTGCTTGTCTTTTGTCATGCTGCAGGTACAGTGACGTAAAAACCATTTTGTCAGTCGTGTGTGTCAAGTAAAACCGTCCGGTTGTTGAGGAGTCGTCTCCCTGCCCTTATGCCATAATATTACTTGGGGTCGGCGCAATTTGTTTTTTTTTCTTCCATTCTCCCCTATCAACCGTCACGCTGTCATTCACTCCCTTTTCATTCTTCTGGAAGTAATCCGATTACAAAAATTCTTTCATTTATAGAAAGCTACAACGATTGCCGAGTGCCATAGGATATGTTTTAAGGTATCTTCTTTCGGTAACTAGTAACTTATAAATCTACGGTACAGTTTCGGTTAATGCGGCAAAATGAATGGCCAGCCATCTTATTTATAGAATCATTTATCATCATTTAGTTACGTAACCGACAATATGTCCAAAACTCTTGGTTCGTAGGTGTTAAGCTACTTTCAATAGCTGTTCTCTTTCCGTGTTTACGGAGACGTGAATAAATTACAGATATTAATATCTCTCCTTATTTAACAGTTCATAAGTAATATCCCGCTGAGTTACTTTATTTATTTTGCAATATTATTTATTGCCTGCTACAAGTATAGTGAGTGACTTGTAAAGAACGTTTAGTTTAAAATCCTATATTTGATACACGCAGTGTGTCCAATGAGATTTCCCATCGGCAAAAATTACGAACTTCCTTCCTTCCCTTTAGATGATGAAGTTTTAAAAATACTTCTCTAGTCGATATTTTTCCCATACTTTCGGGAGGGTATTACTCCACTGTTTGACATTGTGCATCCAAAGTTCATGATATCGTTTTGTCTTATTATTAATTTTGTCTGTACGGAAACAGAATAGTAGAATAAAAAGCCATTAAAAAGTTATGAGCCAACAAAGACGCGTTTTTTTTTCTTGCTATTTTTAACGTAACTTTGGGTGTTAAAAAGTAATAAAAGAACTGTAAAATCTTCAAAATAAAGTCGGTACCGACAAAGCTCAGTTATCGAAGAGTTCAGTAAACTTTATTTGTAATTGATTCATACTGTGGTTTTTTCATAAAACTCGATTTTCCAAAGGACTTATTGAATTTTTTTACGCGCCTTTCAGTTCGGAACGGTGTTTGTGTGCGTGATAATTTGTGCGTGTAGACTAGCGTCTAATTGCTCATCACTGATACTATCTCTGTCGGACACGATGCCAGGTGAGACAGCGTGCTTTTTGGCCACCAGTGAGTTCGAGCTCGCGACTAGTTGCACCTTAAGTTAAATAACCTTCGTTAAGGGGCTTACAAGACCTAAACGCAAAAAACGCAAGTTTTAGAAACAATAAAAGTATATGATAGACTACAGTAAAAAAAACCAAAAAAATATATGATATTCTTCAGGATAAATGCTAGGATGATAGTGTGTTGAAAACATAATACAACTTATTTGGTACGATAGAAAAAAATCATGAAGATACCTCTAAAAACTTTTTATTTACAACAAAATTCATACTAATATACATACAATCATTATGAATTTTTGTCAGATTATTCTACAAGCAACATACTAAAACTATAGTGTTTTAGTTTTTTTGTCCAAACACTAGATTTTTCGTAAATCGATAATTGCTTCATATTTTGCAAGAAATTACCAGCGTTGTGGCATCGCGCTTCTCTTTCTTTTCTATGCAGTCCGACAAAGACCGCGCTTTAGGTCATGTAGTCCTCTTAAATAACGAAAGCTTGTGCAACATGCTTCTACACCCAGCGGTTTAGGCTGTGCATTGTGTGTCAGTGAATTGTAAGATTTTTAGTAGCTACCTAAGTAGATTTTTGATACAGTTTAATATTTTCATAATAATTTTTTCAGCAAATCAGCAGTAGAATCCGATGCAAATTGGTTTACGGTGGTTCTCAGGCAACGTTTTATCCTCAGTGATTTATAATCCATACTTAATATTATAAATGCTAAAGTGTGTCTGTCTGTTACCTCTTCACGCTTAAACCGCTGAACCGATTTAGATGAAATTTGGTATAGAGATAGTTTGAGTCCCGGGAAAGGATATAGGATAGTTTTTATCCCGATATTCCCACGAGACCGAAACTTATGCGGGTGAAACCGCGGGGCGCTGCTAGTACCACATAAATCATCGTGTAGGTACCTATTCCTTTGCCTGCTAAACGTATTATGCACTAATTCCTATGCATATCTTGCACATAAGATGCGCATAATAATCTCGTCGACTCCATAAACGTCGCAATAAACTGTTTATCGGGCAGAAGTTGGTTTTATAGCAATTCGTATAATTGGCTTAGCTCTGCGCAACTTAAATCAAATTAATTAGATCCATTCAGTGCCATTGATGATGGAACGAATGAAATAGGTACTTTTGATGAATTTCTGACGTCCTCCATCTGCCTGCCTGCCCTGTTTATTTCTATGCACTTTGAAGCACGTTTTTTGACAAAATCTCTGATCTACAATACCCTTCTCAATCAGGATAATTATCGTTAATTATGCCTACAAAGCTATTTTGAAGGCCATATTCCGACAAGGACGTCTCAGATTGCGACTATTTAAGTAGTTTTATTTTACTAAGCGGAATTTAATAAGCGAGGCATGTTCTAGAGCACCAGGTAAATCTAAGTATTTATCTAGGCACAATAATTATAGTTTTTGTAAAGGCGGATGTTGGCCACAAATGACTGATGTTGGTCGTCCGTACAATGGTGATTGAGCAGTACTTTAATCAATGTCGTGTACTCGAATATAGTTATTATGTAAATAGTGCTACGCATTGGCTCAAGTAGCGTTGTTGCATGTTTCCGGCTATTTCTGAGGGGCAATTCTCGTAATTTTAAGAACGTTCACAGTCAAAAATACGGAAATACCTCTAATTTTCCTACATTTTTGACATTGATTGTCGCTGAGATGAGATTGCGACTAGATTTTCAACGTTTTTAATTATGAGAATTGGCCTTCTAATCTCTTACAACTCGTTCCAACGTGTCAAGTGTCTGATCCAACAAAATGTTGGCTTCTTTACTGGCAGAGCGTTTTGTATGGTGCTGTTCCCATTTTGTCGGATGTCGGGCCCGACAATCTCTCCTGTATTTAATTTTAAGGTTGGATCATCCGATTAAAAGAAGGATCGGACGCCCGAAAAATGGGAACTGGCTAAGTAATACATAGTCCGTGTATTGTCAGTGTATCGAGGCTATAGTGGCGAGCACAGACAAGCCATCAATCATAAATATTCTCATTACGTCCATTCGTTAGCGCGACAGAATCTGATTCCGCGCCATCTGCGCTGTAGTTATCTCACCTTGAATGTCTTGTTTTTCTTAGAATCAGCGAGATGCTTCTGTCATACAAATTCCTCGCATTTTGTTTGTTTAGCTCGCATACTTAACGTTTCGCAACAATATAATTTGGGGTTTTAAAGCATGTGATATGCAATTATTTTTTCGTGTTTTTCTCGATAAGTATTTCATTGGTTTGGTTGTTGTGATGATGCAACCTCGTAAGCAGAAGGGCGTAAGTTGTGAGAGAAAGCTTTGTGGGCCAGAGTTCTTTAACATATTGAGTAGGTAAGTGGCGAAGGGTGAATTTATGACAGGTAGGCCGGAGCAAAAAAAAAATTCCAAAAGAAAATTTCAATGATGATTTGACTATAGAGTGGTTATGTTCTGAATTTTCGAAGGGAAGTCGGTGGGAATCGAGTTGTATGGTACCTTCGCCACTGGTAGGTACCTCCTATTCGCTACATCATTTGCTACGGAAATTGCTACAAAGTGATCGTAGAGGAAGCAACATAAAAGCTAGATACAAGTGGATGGCCAATTACCTTTCTGGGTCAAACAGACGCTATCTATCATCGTTTATTGTTGCTAACAACAATGTTGATAAATAATCTGCAAACTCGCTTTGATAGGGCCATTGCTAGTTGAGAATTCGGTTTTAGGTTGACATGATTCATATTAATTTTAATTATCGGTTTTTTGGGTATCTATACTTTGTGTTGATTATATATTCAAAAGACAATTGAGTTTCTTCTACCATATTTACTCATTAGAACCGTCTAGTCTATGTGCTTACGTTTAAAAACTCGTTATACACTACACACATATCATTTGTTAATAGATGAATTCAACGAAGGTCGGAATCGGAAATTCGGAACTCTCATTCGCTTATTATTATTATTATTTCTAGCCTGCACTGTCCCACTCCTGGGCAAAGGGCTCCCTCCACTCCTTCCATCTTTCGCGAGCCCGCGCGTCCTCCTTCCAGTTTTTCATTCGCTTAATATTCTTTTATTTTTTATTTGATACTGTTTGTTACTTCCGAATCGGTGCAGCTTTGACACTCAATAAATACTCCTCATTAATTTATGAGTAATCTTAGTCGCCGCCTCCCCAGAAGTAACGAATGGTTTCAACAGTGCCCATGATTTTTTTGGCTCCAACAAGTACAGTGGGCGTTTTTGTAGGCGTATCATTGCTTCAGCCATACATCAATATGCCAATATTTTATTACTTGCTTTGTTTGAACAACGCTGAAATCTCAGCCTCTGTATTTGGCCTACTGACTTGTTGGGCCTCGTAAAATTGTTTAGACGCCAATAAGTCGTAAACCCAACCTATTTTACCAGTTCATGAATTTTATTGATGTCCAAATGTTGTGTCTGCTTCCCAATGTGTGCATCGTGTCTTTAGACTTCAAATAATAGGGACGCAAACGCAATATTTACTTTTAAAAAAGAACATCTACAAAAATACAAGGACAAACATTACTCATCAGTCACCACTTTGTTCCCTTCTAATTATTTTATTTTGCGTTTAATTTTTTTGCTGATTATTGTGATTTAGGTTCCACTTACATTTTATAAGGTTAAGTACTCATCCATCAGCTTATCTCTCACTTCATGTCTTCATTCACCTAAGCTAGCTATCAAGGCGCCGTGGAAACTCCTGATATGGTTCCTAATGATCGACGCCACCCAAATTGAGGATATTTACAGTAATTATTTTATTCCGTCATTTGTCTTCGGTAACTTTGATAGTTTCAATGAAAACCGTAACTAGAAAATAGTATACGACTATTGCATGTTTAGCATCATAAAATAATCGTTAACTATTTTCTAGTTACAAAACTTTATGTCCCATGTGTTTTAGTTCCAATGTTGAATTTCTTGGAGAATAATCGTAAAGGCTCTTGAGTTAGAAAACATTACATTAGCTTATTTGAAGTCAACCCTCGTGTTTTCGATGTAAAACTACGATGACCATAGGAATCGTAACCCACATTCGACCTGCATACGGTTGAATGGACTACAAAACTGGTTAGCAGGTAGTTTGGAAACAATTTGCAGGCATTTAACAAGAGTGCTCCCAATTTGCCGATTGTGGCCAGGAAACCATTTCTGTTTTGTAGCTGTTGTAAAACATTTGACCTATAATGTGTAACTGCATATTATGCATCACATGGCGGCTACGGCGACTACTCATTATGCCAGTGGCATATACTACGGTCTACGAGTTATCGTAGTCGCACCGTAAATGCGAAGTGCTTTCGCCTTTCCACTGGCACTTACAAAGTGCATTCGCGCGGTCTGCATGCAAACCGTTCATAAGACGTAGATTGCATTTGCTATCTGAATACTGATCGCTTTCCGCAGTTGTTGCCCGACTTTTACTGCTTTAGCGGTAAAACAAATAAATAACAGATGTTCCATAACATGAATGATATTACTCTTTCATCGTTTGGCGTGCTGCGAAAAGACTTATTTCAAAAGGGTTATTCCAATTTTATTTGTCTTTTATGCAGAAATTCGTTGTTTATTTTAGGGCAGTTTTGGATTTATGGAAGATTAATGTTAGAATAAAATGAGTTTATTGCTAAAAGACACGTTTCCAGACTCTGTTTGTGGAATGTATACAATCGTAATCAATTAAATGAATAATCGCGTGTTGAGTCACATCGCATGTTACTTTGACATATGTATTGTTTTAATTTTAGTATAATTGATGTGCTGAGTAGCGTTAAATGTTTTAATTATGAGTTGTCAGATTGGAGCACATGTTATGATTTCGAAATTGATTGCTCTTCTGTTTTATGATATTATGATTCCCTGTTCTGATTGTGGTTTTATGGGATGCTGAGCAGAACATTGCCTTTTTGATCAATTGGCAAGAATGCTCAACAATGTTGGCTTTAGTTGGAGTGGGCTGGGTAGATACTTCATCAACTTTAATTTCCCATGAATTGACAACTTAATTATTGATTTATTGTTTGGGTAAACTGAAACCACGCCAACTTCTCTTCAGCAAACATCAATCTCATTAATGTATGCGCAAAATATCTTGTGCCGGTGTTTACGCGTACTGGAACGTCCCACAACTGCGTAAAATTGGACTTGGCACACTTTAATGTTAGTCATAGTTACCTGTAAATGTACTGTGACTGTTCATTGAGTGAGATTGTGTAAATTAACGAATGACCACAACGCGAGTTATCGACAAGTTAATCTCGCCAAGTCGCCTGCATCTGGTGGAGATTAAAATCTTTTTAGATCGCTAAAAACGACTATCAAATTAAAATTGGGCCCAAACCCATTTGATGGGTGGAACTTCTGAATTTGCGCAACATTGATTTCATGTCTGTCTTCATTTTAAGGTTTATAACCTGCCCTTTTTGCCCCAAAATATGCAGCCAGAGACCTCTGCGCGCTGCGCTGCCACCGATAACGCCGTGGAAGTGGCAAAGTTTTGGGCCCACAAAATTTTAATAATTGTCGTGCCAGCGACACGAAGAAGAAAGTCATCATACGGCAATTACTAAATAGACATTAAACCGTAAAATCGCGTGATAAATTGAAACAAATTGAACCATTTATAATTGTTTATTTCTGCAGTGGTTTGGCGTTGCTTAGTTTAGCATCTTAATCTGGCGCCAAACAGGATTAGTAATTATTCCGCTATTTACAAAATTTATAGCTACCTGCGGTTTTTCAACTACATTATCTGTTTCATTACACGAGTTAATTGTTCGAAATGCCAACATCTATAAGAGATGTTCTTTTAAATACAAAAAATCGCATACACATATTACACATTAGAGCGACTTGAATCGAAAGCCTAATTCAGAACCAATAACACCTATACCAACATTACAAAATAATACATCTCGTGGTTTTGAGTCAGTCTGTGTAAATGATAAATGATGTTTATTTCTGTATGTAGGTTTATACACTTTTACACTTCAATAAAATCTAAAAACCTGATGAGATCGGCGTTTCCTATCCGACTACTCTGAGATGAAACACCGAAACAAACTCGGAGGTCACAGATGGAACATTCTGGCGATCGTCGCGACATTTCCACGAGCTTCTAGTCTCAGGGACCTTGGCGACTCGACGGTCAATGCTATGACGGACACGAAAACACAAATGACTTGAATTGCAGTGTAGTAGTTGCAATATGCAATAAAATCATGTTATCTTTTTTCCTTGTAAATGTCAATTGTAATTCTTGACGCATAGTGATGCTAGGACTAGGACACGTAATTTTGAACAGGTGATACATAAATGTTTATTATTCAACGTGAAGGTAGAGCTAGAGGTACAGGACGTAGTGTCATTGTGTGATTTACTAACACATTGCCACCGATTTTGTAGAATTTTCGAAAATCCTGACTGAATATTCATTTCTTTTAGGCACATACAAAATGACGAATGATCATCCCCTAGTTGACGCCCTTTAGGGTAGAATAGATAAAAATCTTTGTGGTTAAGGTTCTGCAGTCAGAAATCAGTGAGTCAGGCCATAATAATACTTTTATTCAAAGCCAACAACATAATTCTTGACAAACAAACAATGCAAAGTTAACGAAGTTTGAAATTAATTGTTCAATCAAGAAATTTTTGCCAATCGATGAATCAAGAGTTCTAGGAAATTCGCACATTTTATTACAATTTAAAAGGTATTGTACATCTGCGCAGTATTTAGAACAATGCAGAGAGCCGTCGAAGCATGAAGCGTGTCGTCGCACGGCTATGTTGTGTCATACGAAAACTACGATATGTTACTCATACCTAGGGCTGCCAAATTTAATTTAGGAGAAATATAGTATATCTCTGTGAGGGTAAATAAAGAGTCATCATCATCAGCCTACAGCAGTCCACTGCTGGACATAGGCCTCTCTTATTGCACGCCATTCAACTCGATTTTCGGCAACTCTCATCCAGCTGCTACCAGCCATCCTGCGAAGATCGTCGCTCCACCTAGCCTGAGGGCGTCCCACGTTACGTTTACCGATTCGCGGTCTTCACTCAAGAACACGTCTACCCCAGCGGTCATCGGTTCTACGGCTAATATGGCCGCCCCATTGCCACTTCAGCTTGCTTATTCTGTGAGCTATGTCGACAACTTTGGTTCTCTGCCGGATCACCTCGTTGCGGATTCGATCCCTCAGAGAGACTCCAAGCATAGCCCGTTCCATAGCTCGCTGAGCGACCTTGAATTTATGGACCAGCCGAGTAAAAAAGCCGAGTAGTATGGAAATAAAGAGTACAGATGTATAAAAACAAGCATTATTCGAAAAACACAACATTTTCGTTTCTTTTTTAATAATTTACAACTCTAGACATTGTAAGTTCAAACAGATGAGCAGGTCATTTTTCTCCTAGGCAGTTATGTTTCTCTCCCCCCGCCACTCCGAATTCATGGCCGAAAAGACTCCGTTGAAATGACACGAATTCTTTCAATTTAAAGTCAGTAATATAAATAGACATATTTTAAAGTACTCTATTGTTTTTTTTTTAATTATAAAGTACACTTACGCGAATTAGAGTACAATCTAGAATGCCTACGGTTGGCAACCCTACCCACACCAAAGTATAACGTATCTCCTTCGCACATCTGTTTTTATATAGACTCTGTCTCTGATATTTGTATTATTGACTTTGACAGTCACTTGACGAGCTAGCGATGGGCTGTTGGGGCATTGGCACGACTAGATACCGTTTTTCCTACTAGCTAGCTTCGATATTCGCGTATGATTTCAAAATGATCATGGAATTCAGAAATGTTATTTTTGAATATCAATGCACCTGTTATCGTAAGTGTGCATACACACGATTATTTGAGCACCGTACTCAATACACGAGCGACCGGTGTTGACGACTACAGTTGTGTATGAGCACTTACTCATCACCATATCACATACCAACCCGCACTGGGCCCGCGTGGTGGATTACGGCCTACTCCCTCTCACAGAGAGGAGGCCTGTGTCCCAGCAGTGGGAACATTATAAGCTGATTATGATGATGACTTACTCATCAGGTTTTCCTTTAATTGTGGTTTACCGCTGCATTTCATTGCAGTCATTTAAATATGTTTCTGTGATGCTGATCATCTGTGTACATAGTAAGGAATGGCTGAGGAAAAATAATTAACTGTTCTGCTTTCCCTAATGCATTTATAATATCAACAAGAAGTGGTGATCAATAAATCAACTCCTTAATCAAACATGGCGCAGGACATAGACAAGATTCATTAGATATCCGGCTTCATACGCTGATTACATAAGTCATGCTAATATAATACGTAATAACACGTTTCCTATATGGTATGAACACAACAAACTGCGCAAATGTGTGCTGAATACTGATCATTTAAGAGTTCTTAGGGGATAGTGAGATAGATTGCATGGATTTAATTCAAATTCAATTTAATTCAAGAACAATTCACATTGTGTTTGAAATCATTAAAAGTATAAAACTAACACATTCATAATACAATAATCATAGAAAATAACAAAAGAAAAATAATACAAACTATGACTTTTTTACATGGAGCTCAAGAGGTTTAAATGGAAACATTACTATTTAGCTATTTCACTGACCTTCAAACTCATAATTTAAAACTCATGAGTTTTAAATCATGCTGCCTTCCAAGAATTTACAAAACTAACAGTCGAGCCAATTCATACAGAAAATATGGTTGCCAATTTCTTTTATAGAACAAAACTTAGCCGTTTCCATATTTTGAAAACGATCAAAACAATAAAATTCTAAAATCACAGCGTATCACAAAACACGAGAACCTAAGACGAGAACGTAATATATTATAGTAGTCTATTGGTAAACTTAGGGGCCGTTTCCACGAGCGAGAGAATCGCAGCGATATTATCGTCGTGCCACGTATTTCTATATACACTCTAAAACGTGTCTCCACACGGCGATATCATCGCGGTGAAAATTTGATGGCACGGCGAGACTATCACCGCGATTCTCTCGTCCGTGCAGACGGCCCCTAAGTTTACCAATATACCACTATAATATATTACGTTCTCCTTATCATTGTCAAGTATAATAATGAATGGATCCCGAGCTTGAACTCTGGAAGCTTTTATCTCAGCTGAGTAATAATAGTCTGAATTGAATACTTAATCAAAACAAAGTTATTTTAGCATTTCTCAGAGTCAAGTTATCGGTCATTTCCCTGCATGGGTCTTTCCTATCTGGTCTGCTTAGTCATAGCGATAGCAAAATGTCAAAATAGAATGTCTTAGGCCTATCGTGGTGGCGGTGAACGAAGCATTGTTTGTATTCATGGAAACTTGTCTTTGCCTTTGTTCTTTATTGATAGAGACATCATCATCTACCTTGCCTTTTCCCGATTACATTGAAGTCGGCTTGGCCACCAGTCTAAACAAATGCAGCTGAATAGCAGTATTTTAATGATGCGACTACCTATATAACCTCCGCAACATGGATATAACTTCATAATACGATACCCATCGGTAAGACTGGTTGACAGACTTTAGGGCTTCTGACTACCCTACTCGTAACGACGATCAAAGATATACATGACACCCGGGACCAGCGGCTTAACTTTCCGAGGCACGGAGGAGGTTCGGTATGAAAGGGATGGTCCATCTTATCCACGGAGCGACCACGGCAAGTGTAGCTTAACCTTGATTGATCGAGCTGTGCGGCTGTTATTTTGCCACGAGCCCCTAAAGGATAGAGACAAACAACAATTAATTGGGCTATCTAATTCAAAAGTTCAAGGGCAATAAATGACAATTACACCAGTCGTAAACTTGGTCGGCGGTGACTGATTGATTCGACGCGGGCCGATTATATGGAATCATCCGATTTCATGCTGCTCCTTGATGAGGATTTAATTGAATGATTAGAAGCAAAGAACGTTCTAACGTTTTCTTTTGTTGTTTAATCACGACGATTTTATGACTGGCTTTTCTCGTGTTATTGCGATTGCTTTTACCATTCCAGTAATAAATTAACTAATGACGATTACCTCCTGTGCAGCACCACCACCATCACATCACAAATTAATTTTAAATATTTTAAAAGTTCACCGTACATATTTTCAAACAAGACTGATTTGCAGGCAATTTGATGCACGACGTTTTCAGAAGCGCAAACTTTGAACCGCGAAACGATTTCCGTTATACTCAACATAAATAACCCTGCATCGCGTAGCCACGACCGCATTTTCAGACGAATCCAAATGGAACGTCTACATTGTATACAACATCGGATCGACGACGCAAGCCCACGTAACACACGCGAAAGCTTTGACTGATCTGGAGTACATAAAAAATATTTAGAGGTATTTAGGTCGACAAAATTATTTCAATGTCGATATAAGTCTTTATCGCTATTACATTGACCCGTTAATTATTATGTACGACGAGATGGGTGATATTAACCTAGGAGCTATCAAAATCCCTTTTGTTCAGAGATTTACATCTACATAGTTCGTTACAGCTGATTTTCCCAAAATGAGTGCACTAAAAGGTGACACGACTTTTTATCGGTGTTGAATATTGTTGGTTTAATACTCAAATATAGCGTGATATCATTAGTATGAATTCTCAAATAAAATAAAATGATTCCGTGACACGAGTACCTATATTATGTATATGCGCGCAAGGTCGTCCAGGTGAATTATGTTAAGACCTAAAATATCCTATGATTTGCCGTATGACAGAAATTTCGTAGCTTTAAATAAATCACCGCGCCTGTTTGCTGTTGACTTTTTATTGTCATTCCCTTTATTTTTATAGAACCTAAGCGTAGCGACACACCTGCCGAAAATTATGCTACGGAAATCCCGCGTTCTTAGGTTTTCTTTGAAAATTCGCGACGTTATTTATATTTATTAATCTAAAATTAATAATTTGTCATTTTCCAAATGGCTACGAAACTTTATTAGCATTCAGCAGACAAGGCAGTCCATTACGAAAAGAGATAGGATAATGGTAAAGCAGCTATAATATAAAAGTGTGATCTTAAAGTGGAAGAATAATCTTTGTGTTACTCAAACTCTTTTTATAAGAATGACAGGAAACGTAATCTAGACGATGAAACAGAACCCCAGCAACGATGTAATAAGCGACCGGAATAAAATAAAGACAGTAGGTACGGTATATCTATTTATCATCATTAACACTAGTTCTCGCTGTTTCATATTCGTTAGGGTTGAAACACATGACGTACTATTTGAATGTACACACATTATTGTTCCTCATTTTTCCGATTGGTGTATTAATAAGTACCTACAAGAAAATTGGCAGATAAATTTATACGAATCAAACACGTAAAACCAAGGTGAGAAAAGTCACTGCATAAAATGTTGCATACATTCATGCAGTGACGTTGCATTGCGTTGCGTTATGCCGTTAGACCACCATTCGGTAGACGGGTTCAACGTATTCTCTACAGTTGTAATCTGCTTCCGAAAAAGATTAATACGATACTAAACAACAAAAACTATCATAAAACTGGCCTCAAGGCTACATTTTTGGTAGAAAGTGGGAACCTTGGCTACTCCGCCTACGCCAGATGCGGGAAGGTAAAAGAAAGAAGTAAAGAAAAGGTATTAGGAGGGCAGAGGTTCTGGAAGGAATATAATTTCGCCAATATTATGAAATTGAGCGCAACAAATCTAATTCCAAATCTCATGTTGCTGCTAAATAAATTTTAATAAACAAAAACAAGTACATGTAAACCAAGACAGATAGAAACCAATTATTATTTCTGACTTCATTCATACACTGTTAACCCTAACCACAAATCGCTTGCAACACTGCAGTGTTCTATCGAGAAATAACATGCAATTTGTGCGCGTGGGTGATAATGAATCAGTACAGTAGTGGGCTGCTCAAGGACTTCCCTTTTACTGCACCTATGGAGGAAGAGAACGAGAACGGAGCACGTGTCGCCTTGATCGGATTTACCTTTGAGACGTCGCTTATATTAATTACCTTCTTTATAATATATACTAATAATAAAGCTGAAGAGTGTTTGTTTGAACGCGCTAATCTACGGAACTACCAGTTGAATTTGAACAATTATTGTTGTATTTGATAGCCTAATTCTTGAGGAAGGCTATAGGATATTTAACTTCACGCTAGCACGCCTAGCGCCCTTAGGAGCCGACCAAAAAGAAACGTAGTCTGAAAGAGCGCTAAGCGGAAACGAAGTAGGTAATCGTGCGGGCAGGCGATGCGATGCGAGACGAGGTGGGTCGGGGGAATAAAAAATTTCACGCGTACGTAGTCGCGAGCAGAAGATAGTCCTACTATGTCCCGCAACAAAGTAATTTTCAATGCAACTCAATTCAATTTCAATGCAACTGCAGTCGATGGCTTTCTGTCAACACAGACAGTTTAAATAATTTATTGCTTATCTACATATTATAGAAGCTTTATAGACATGGATTGGATATTGCGTTGCTTTCCAGTATAACCAATATTCACAAGCCAATCATCGTTCAGTTAATTGGGATCCTACTGTGCTCTGACCCAGTTGTTTGCTTCGTTTATATTAAAACGATACATTGCGGTCTGATTCCAGAATGCTTGTCGAAAAATAATAACTAGAGAGGTTGTCGTTATTGAAATAATAGCACCAACATTCATAAATTTCTTTGCAACCAAATTTTGAAGCAAAAAAATAAATTCAATGTTTTGTCTAGCTTTTCTAATGATAATTAGATTATTTGCGACTTTAGTGTGCTATCCAAGCGTCTGCGTATACGCTCTTGATCTTTATCTCGTCAAACGTTACCACTTTACCAGTGACGTAAGGAATATAATTTGTGTAGTGTTATTCCAAAAGTTCTATTTCGGTGATTCGCGGCACCCACCCACAGCACATGCGAAACGACGCGCAGACGTGAACGAGTGAGTGCTGCTGAGACGGATATATAAAATTCAGTGTCGATTCCAACAGCTAAATGTTAATACGGCAGTTAAAAAATATAATAACGTGAGATAATTCTGTGACAGTACAATATGAAGCGAAACGTGAGTACACCACAGTCATTGGTATTGGTGCGAACGTGCGGTGGTGCATACATACAAATTATAAATAGCTTCAAATATTGTATTTGTTGGTAACACCGATCACACGATGCTGCCAACAATACAATGTTTTGTTTACTCGCTTTAATTAACTGATTTAGGCTTTAAATCGTCATCGATAATATTGCCCGTTAATACGTATATGATAGATATATTCACATGTTACATTCAGACGATCCGCAACTATTTTCAGGATCTTGCCATTTACTTTGTCCCTAATGTCTTATCCAGGGGTCGAATTGTTTTCATATTGCACAACTTTATTATAAGAAACGTTAGGTATTTGGAGCGAGTTGCCCTCCTACGTCTCCTTGCGTCCCACTTTGCTTGTTTATAATATTTTGATTAACCCTGAAGTATTTCTAGTTAGCAGTTTACCGCAAATACGTTCACTTATGTCGAATAGTGTTAAACTTGTAAGTTTCTTCTCCCTTTTTTGTGACTTTATCGTTTCAAGATTTTTTTTAAATTTGTAAATGATTAGTCATTGTGAGTCTTGCTAGTTGGTCTAATTAAAAACGCTTAGCGTAATCACGACTACGGAATGTGAACTATCGGTGTTCGCTTCCTGTAGGAATCCTGACATTAACGCTGTTAAAAATAGCCAGTTTGCTGCATACCTGTGGCGTTCATGAAAAAAGCTACAGCGCAAGACGCAGTATTTGCTGCGACATGACGTGTAAACATTTTCTTTAACACTTCCTTTTCTTTGTTCAAAAACCTTGATTAAATTCGGTTTTAAATTGTTAATTGCGACCGATTAGTTGTCCTTTTTTAGCGCAGGAAATTAACCAACTCCGTTCAAATAAAGCTGAATGAATGAGAATCTTATTATTCCACCTGCGTCCTCAACACCATGCGAGACACTCGGTCAACGACCATGCATTGATTGCCAAATAGCAGTCAGCTGATAATCGTCCGTTAGGTAACAATTACTAATGCTTCAGTTTACATTGTATCGCGACGGGCGCGCTCGAGCCATTTACCCAATTTAATATAAGTTTCCAAATCATTTGGATCACAAACCGAATAGCCAGTTATCCAATTAAATATTTTGGCAAGTGGAGGAAGGTCTTACGAATTTAAGCTTTGCAAGCCTTGTTCAATTTAGATTATTGTATCTTGTTGCTTTTCTCCCAAAGACATCTTCATTAGGCTGACGTTTGAAATATTGTGTCTTGAGCAACGAACATAACGCCTCTGCTGTCTGGACCGCGTTGAAGACGTATTTTACGTATTTATCGTGTAGTATAATAAAACAATCGCCCGCGAAAAACGTATGTTTTTTTTATGCTCGCTTTCCGTCTGCTCGCGTCAGTGTTAGTATGTAAACAAATGTTTTTAATATATTCGCATTTTTACATATACTTAGGCTCTTTGTTCATAGTTGTTCTACTTAAATTCAACCAATTATTTCTCGAAAATACTTGTAGGATGCAAATGAACGGTGTACTTCCTTTACCTGCTATTTTGGTTTTATCTGTAGCTTCTATTTTTATGGATTTTACTACCTGCCTTTTATTCTTGTGTCCAAGCAAACAAAAGTATAAGTATTTTTTTTTTTTTTTTAGCAAACAAAAGTATTTCAATGAATGTTCCACATTCCAGAGTATTCCAGAATGTACTCGCAAATCAAATAGACGTAACTGTATCAGTTTCTTTTTTTACTAAAATACCACTCTAGCAATCTTGAACAATTTCATACAATTCACCTTAGGGAGTTAGGTAAAAATAAAAATTAATAATATAGTGATAAGTTGATACGCAATGGCTTGTATAAGAATCATACGAACACACTGAAGGATATTTCGAGAAACTCGAATATTCGAAAGTTTTCCCTTTTAATGTTTTAATTTCAAAGAAGTTACATGTTTCAATTTAAAGAAAAAAAGCAGCAGATGGAAAAAAAGGTGTGAGTGGGAGAGGAAATTTTTATAAAGAGTATTCTATCTACCCAATTTCGCAGAAAAAATGTTGCTTCTCAAAAATAAAATCTTACTATTTAGGCTCTTGAATCAGGGGCTAGATTAAGGATTGCCAATTTATTGATTTACATTCATACTCATAGAAATCGTATTGCAAAAAATATAATTATGATGTGTGTACTTTGAAAACTTATAGTATGTAAGTACATCCATATCCAAACAAATATCATAATAACGACTGTCTGTATGTCTATCACCTTTTCACATAGGTAACGGCTGAACGGATTTGGATTGAAATACGTCCAGCCGTTATGGCGTGAAAGGTAACAGATGGACATAGCTACTTTCGTATTTATAATATTAGTAGTTATGAAAGTATGAATTATATCAATGAGTAATACCAACCTTGATGTAGTACGACTGTCATTGTATCTAAAATTGCTTGTATAATAATATGGTATGGACTATAATAGCAATGATTAATAGTACTACATCTATAATAGCCCTGTGATATTTTTGACAGCAAGCTATTTATAACAATAAGTCACCTGTTTTATTTCAAAATAGAAATTCATAGTATTGTATGTTTCTGGAAAGTTTGACTAGACCTATAATAGTCATGTTCTTTTTCAATGACTTCGGGCAATCATAAGCGTTGTACAATCTTTGGTTTTGCCTCCATTTCAACATGGTCTCCCCTTGTTCTGAGGTCTCCCCTTATTTCTTTTGTCGAGCAGCTGGGCGTAACATTTTTACTAACAGAAAATTCTGGAATAGTCCGCGGTTCGAGTAGGTTCCACCCCTATTACTATCGAGACACAGTACTTATTTCTTCAAATTGTGCATGGTTTACTCACCAAAAGATAAAAATGTGCATGTTTTGTCTCTGCATCAACCTAAGGTTGACTAGTAGAAAATGCCTCAAGCATTAACTCCACCTTTGTTTAGTATTCTTTTACTTGTGCATAAAGTTTTAATAAATTAATAAAATATTGTTGTGTACAAATAATATAATGTTTTAACGTTAGAGTGAACGAAAGCACGAAGCGCGAAGCTAATTTAAAAACACATTTTCAGGAGCAGTCCGATTTGTATGCGATAGCGAAAACCAATAAAATATTATACACTAATCTAATCCGCAAATAAAACATCAACTTCCAGAGTTCAATAACTGTTTCGCTGTAGGTGCTTACCTAAAGTACGATGCAAGTTTCAGAAAACCAAGATTTTAAACTAGTCAAATTGCAACTCAAACTAGAAGCTGGTTTAAAATTGTTTTTACTAGCTCAAGTCCACTTATAATTTTAGAAAAGCCATCAGATAAATAATAAACAACATTAACTACGAACAAAACTAACATCCTTCATTAAAAATAATGTCTGTTGTCATACAAATCACAAAGCTCCATAACCATTTTAAATTAGAGTAATTTTAATAACACGTCTGACCGACAAGGACCTTTTGCCTCCACCGTCCATTTTTATTAAAGAAAATTGAAACGTAAATTAATGTAGAGAGGTTGTATGAATGCAACACCCCAACATTAATCAGATGGTTTATAAGGCACGCTGAAGGAAAAATTAAATAAATTCATACAAGCTGTTATTGCCATTGTGATGTCCATTATAGTACAAATTCATTGTCTACAATGATTCACACGTGACGACCTGAAAATTAATTATGTTTGTTTTATTTTTTATTATTATATTCACTTCATGATAATTTTTTATTAACTCCACTTTGTCGCACAATTGCCCACAACTTTTTGTAGAGCGTAGGTGCTCAAACTATATTGTCATTGCTATCGATCGATCCTTCCTTCTCTAGAAGTTTCGATGAAGTCCCGAAGGGGTTGCATCTGTTTTGCGCACCGGGCGCTTTGCACCCTACTATGTGTTCAACCACCCCGAGAACCTTCCAGACAAATTCGACGCATGCGCGATAGGGAGTGGGAAACTCGACCGTCTCGCTCATGTAACACGTACATTGCCGCTTGTATACAACAGGCTCAATGGATGAAGCGTTTTCGTACGAACGTACACGCCCATGTATATCGTCCAACAACAACACTGTCGAATGTTTTTGTTGTCTGCGATACGGCGACGCTGCTGGGTCGTTCTCGAAACCTCCGGACGAGCCGCGAACTCGTGGCGCCGCGCTCCCACACGCTGTATAAATACGATTGTACGGCGTCGATCGCGGCAGTATAAATCGAGACAAAGTGACGAACGTTACTCCAAGTACGTCAATACTTTCGCGTTATTTACTTGTGAAGTGGTTATAAGTGAAACATTCCAGTGTTTTGTAATAAAGAAATGGAATCCCCTGTGGTATTGGATAAACCACCGGAGTACCATGGCAGCGAAGTAAGTTTTTTTAAAACTTAAGCTTACAATAAATAAGAAATTCGGAAGTTAATTAATATAATATAAATTCATGAATTAAACATTGTGTTCGTTTGAAGTTATAGTAACGATGTTATCTTAAGTTATCGTTTTCACAATTCACCTGTACTGCAACATGCAAGGAATAACCTTTAAAGATCACAACAATTGGCATTTAAATATGCTAGTTTGCAACTTCTGCATAGTGATTATTATAATTCACTGATAATAATAATAATTTTTGTTCATCAGTAACATCGACAACTTCAACTTGTTTGAAGCCGATACTATTAATATGTATGTAAATGAAGTAGATGAAAGTGATTTCTACTACATATTCAATACTATTTAAATAAGCGATGATCTAACACAAGGACTGTATGAAAAAGCCGAATGACCTGCAGAATGTTTCCTTGTTCGCATTATTATTTGGAAACTGGCCAGGTGGTGGCATGGTCAAAGACATTGCTTGTCTGGAGCACAGGTGTTACTTCGCTTAAATTATTACTTTATGACTAATTCCTATTAATATGGAACTCGTTTGTAGAGCTATTATCGGCTTTACTAATTTGCAATGCATCTGCCCTAGGGTATATTTAAAAATTCGATTACATTTTCCACTTTCTCCCAATGCCCCAATGATTTTGTCGTATTCCCATTTGCTCTCGTCTCTATATCTTCGCAAATATTTAATACAACCCTTGAGTAAAGACAAGATAGAAACACTTGAAAATACGGAATTTATATAATATTTATTCCTTATGTTTCACTCCTTCAGTGCCTTGACTCACTTGATGCATCATAATAGCCTTCGTGTAAACTTCGCCAGTTGAATTTCTTTTAAAAGTCCGTATATTTATACTGGCGTCTGTCTTCGCATGTTTGCCCACAAAAACGTCCATAACTAACCCGAGATCATTGTAAACATTTCGACGTCATGCGCCCAGTCTCGTGAGTCAGAGGCGACGCCGAGAAGGCGCTTTGGTTTTATCGAAATACCATGTATAGCGACTGCCTACGAAAAATAATTTCTTTAGCCATCTGAATACCGCAGAATATTGCATTTTGTTTCCAATGTTGAAGTTAGACCGGTTTTGCAGAACAACTGAATTTATTTTTAGTAAAAGGCATCAGATTTATTTATTTGTGGGACAAAATAACGTTGACGGAAAGCTAAGTCAAACAGGTCGAATAATCGATATTCATTCTATAAATTATGAACGAAAATACATATTCGATCATCGTCTTTGGTCAGCGTTATTCTTGAACGATTCCTCAAAGTTCACTTACCTTTCGTGCTTCTGTTAATGCTAAACCCCTTCTGCTTTGTTTATCTGTAAGTGCACGCTCGCTCTAAATACGCTCCCAATAATAGTGCTTCACTTTGCGATATTATTCCAACAGGGTTTCGACTCAAAACGACGCCATAATTTTAAGTGATGTGCGTACATTAGGACATCACTTTCATGTTTGTATCCACGTGATATTTGACATCAAAAATGTAAACAAAATATTTCCAGCTGTGACTGCTGCTATTTGTAAACGTGATTTTATTATTATCATTCACTCTCATGTTTTGCCTTGGATTTCGTCATTGGGTCGTCCTTCAGACTTGGAAAATTGAAAACACGAATATTCTTTGGCCCATTTTATTTGTTATTTCAAATGGTTGGCTCTTATCATTCAAGTAACCAATCAACGGTCTTCGCACTTTGAAGAGTTAACAAACAAAACATATGTACATCCACTCAACTTTATGGATAACCGGTTTTCCGACTATGAAATTATCTTTTTAAATATTCAGCTAAGTTAAGACGGTGATGTCACTGATGTCACTCTGATCTTAGGAGGTAAAATGTATCGTTCACGTACATAAGCGGACTTTAACATTGTGCCTTCAACGGTGCGTCACGCGAGCGCCCACGAGGATTAGTGTCCTATGCAAATTTAACCGAACGAAAGAAAACCTACCTCAGATTGGCTTTATTAGGAAGGTAATAATCACCGGATGTTTTGTATAAGACCTTAAAGCGTCTTAGAGTAGATATAACAGTTCCATCCCACGCCTTGATTCATGTTTCTGTCTGCTTATGGAGATTATGTGTGTCATCGTATGATTATCGGGGAATGGATCTCAAACTGATAAAGTTTTAATTACAGTGTTATTTATTGAGTATTGAGTTTCAGTATAAGCCTTAAAGGATAATTTATGAAGTTGTAAAATATAAAGACAACTCAACAAAAGAAATTAAAATAAATATAAGATGCATCAAGGACAGCAGTAACGGGCGGTGTTTTCGGCAGTATAGTAAAAACCTGATTGATTTTTTCCACGTCTCAACTTTATCTCTTCCTAACCTAAATGATGTAAACTGTCTTCATTTTTGCTTGCTTCTGAGTTCAGAACAGAACGTTGGATGTTCGGCGGTCAACGACTTCACTTGCGTCACCCACCTTCGCGATTATGTCTCAAAATATTGTTGGCCACTTATTCCTAGCGTAATGTAGCGATTATGCGAAAACGACATACCATTTTTTTATTAGACTGCGACAGTTAGTCTAATAAAAAAATGGTATGTCGTTTTCGACGAGACTACACGAAATTATTCCAAAAATTGATTTTCAGTTTTTGAAGGCTCTCATTTAAAGGTATTCTTCAGTTTTTACTATGTAACAAATGCTTATGTGAAGTATAATTGGAATATATCATGTGTTACGACGAGTTGTAATAAAGATAAGTGACCATATTAGCTCATCGTCTATAAATGGCGTACCTCTGTGTTATCTTCAATTCTGTTTAAGTGCAGTTTCGGATGTGTAAACATTTAAGAATCCTCAATCACCGTTATCTGAGTTACATCATCTTATTCATTTATAATTATTTATACTGATATTGGTATAGTGCCACGTGAATAAAATATTTTTTTAAATGACCACATTCGCAGCATTATTAGCTCACGGGACCGTACACGTGCCCCCCATCCCGCCAGCACACGTTTGCTACGTATTCCAACAATCGTCCACAATCGCATGACGCAACGATCTCCATCGGTTTTTGTTCACTTCAACCCACACGCTGATGTCACCGTTAACAATCATCAGTACCGCTTTGCTTTTGTACACTTCGTGCCATGATGCCGCTTTCCTAGCACAATATACATTCTTGACTTTTTCCACGTAACTAACCATATTGCCGGTATTGTTGGTCTAGCATTCGATTCGCGATCTATTATGTTTATGATGTTTTCTTTGTTTCCGTGATTTCTGACGCCTTTTTTTGGAAGTAGTTAATCTTGTTTACAAGCAGTTTTTGTCAAAACGCTTTGAATTGTTTCACAACATATTTCAGACGTCGCGAAACGATTTTTAGTCTTGAATTTGTCGTCCCACTCAATCGCAGAATCTTAAATTGAATCCAACAAGTGCTAACAATCTCGCAACTGCCAAACTACTTAGCTATTACAGAATGTATCCCCAAAAATGTTAACTTCTCCTTGGAGATGCAATCCAATAAACACGGTGACCAATAAACAGGAATAAAATAAATGAATAAACTGCGGAATCAGAAACCTTAAACCTCGTTGTTAATTACGTTCGAAGGTTATTCCTGATAAAAATCTATTTTATAATCATAAGGCTGCGAGAAAATATCAAAGCGAGATAATTTCAGAAACCCTCGTATTTATGTGTTCGTGTTGTTGATGACAAGTCATCGTAAACCCACGATGGAGCTATGTTAATTGACCATTTTTTGTGTCGAACATGTCAAAAGCAACCACTTAACGAAATTATTAATATTTATTCGCACTGCGTAAATCATTGCTACGTTCGTCCGCGTAATGATACTGTAGTATCAAAATACGAAAGTCGCGACTGTAAGGCCACTTCCTCGGCCGTCCTTGCCTTATATGGTTGTATCAGGCGACGCAAATGTGACTACTATGTACCTTTTCTGTTTTGACGTGTATTCCGTCTCCTTCGCACATTACTACTGGAGGCTGGAGGAGTAAGGTGGCTCAAAGTACGGAATCCACTATAGGTACATTACATGCACTTGTCGCTTTACATATTTATAGGAGTTCCATCCGGATACTTGCGAAATCGATGCAATAAATATGAGCTTCCTGTATTGACGTTCCTTTAAGACAATTTAAATGATGGCAGTTTTGTCTCGAGGATGTTTTTTTTTAATAAAGGAAAATTAAGTAGCTGCGTTAAACAATCGAGTCTTACAACAACGGATATACGTATGATTACAACAATCACGTTGTGAAGTGGCCGCCGCTGCTTGTTGGCCATGTGACTTCTTATATAAATAAGCTCAATTATAGAATTCCATTTAGCTGATACGCATACCTACTAACTCTAATAGCAGCAGTCGTCAGTCGGTATGTCAGGGATAAAGCTAAATTATTAAGTCATTATCGACACGTGCGCACATGACGTTCCTGATTATCATTGGTATATTCCGATTCCGTGTCATTCCGATCTTGAAGACAGTTACTCATGTTAATACATTAAATTGATTGTAAAAACCATCTGATGAAAGCCGTTTAAGAAGTCTAATACCAATCAGAAGTACTTTAAGGCCTGTTTGCACCGCAAATCGCTTAATGCGTTTAACACTAAACGTATTTATTGATTTGTAGTGTAAGCGAGTCTTTGTTGATTAATGTCTCGTCTATGGTTTGTTCGCTAGAGGAATCAATAAACCTAACCATTTTTGTTTTGTCAACAGCGCGGTTTCCCGTTTGACGAGGAGGAGGGGTCGGGCGCGTGGAGCGAGCTTGCGTCGCGACACCCTGACATAGCGGCGCGTCTGCGGCAGCGCCCAGCCACCTGGGCCAGGAAGAGGCGGCCTTCGAGCCAGGACGCAACAGACGGTACGAATTACTTTTGTTCAAAAATAAAAGCCAATATTACCCATAAGGCCAACTTTTCTCCTTTTGATAGTTTGATTTAAGTTAAGGTCAGATTTCAGTTGCCTACAGACAAAATAAGTACATAAGTTTCTAATACTTATACTTATCTGTAGAGATGTGTCGCAACATCTACTGAAATAAGACCTTCTTCTTTGCAGGTGTGCTTAAAAGACCCTTCGTAATTCCAGATTTCGGCGACGGTTTCGGTGGCTTCGACAGATTCCCCTTCGACGACATCCCGCCAGAGTTCAGAGACCACTTCTCTTCACATTTTAACCGCAGCTTTAGACCTCGCGACGAGCAGCCGCAGCCGCAACCAACACAGCAACACGTGCCGCACCCGCCGCAGTCACCGCCGGCGCAGCAGCAGACCGCAGCCACACAGACTGAACAAGAACCTCAACCAGGCCCGTCAGAACCCGAACCACAAACACACCTACCACAATACGGACTAAGGAACACAGTCGATCTCGGCCAGAAAAGCCCCGCCGACCCTAGCCTGGTCGATGCGGACGACAGAAATCAAAGGTCTATGTCAGCGCCGCCAGACAGTAGCGCACCATCTAACCAAAGCTTCAAAATGAGTGGACAGAACCACCAGGAACACCCGCCACAACACGGCGAACAGCACTCCAACGTGCGACACATACCTATATTTGTGGAGGGCAGGGATGAGCCGGTCATCAACAAATCAGTCGACCACGGCACGCACTTTGGTGAAACTAAGCCTGCTTACGTGCCACCTCCCCCACAACCGCATATCGACAGAGAACAGTATTTTGCTGATGACGGCCCTGTAGGTTACCACCATCCGCCTAACTTCTCGAGAGCCTTTGGCACGCCCTTCAACAAAGGATTTAGACAGGGGCCGCAACCATTCACACAGCAAAAAGCGTATCCGCAGGCGGCATTCACCCGCGGTGCCTCACCGCAACGCGCTCAATCACCTAAACCGCAACCGCCTCCGCATACCGAAGAACATTTTGTGAAAGTGCCAGTGCACCATGAACAGAACGCACCTAAGACTGAACCTCCGTCCAGAACCCAGCAGCGGCCCCCGCAGCAGCAGCAACCCCCGCCGCCGCCGCAACAGAAGCAAGCCCCGCCGCAGCCACAAGCTCCACAGCGAGAACAGACTCCGCCGCAACCCAAACAAACCCCGGTTAACGACCCTATCTCTCAGATTCTTCGCATTCAAACAGATGTACTAAATCTCATGACCGAGGTTGAAAACTTTGGCGGGGCCAAAAATGATAAAAAATACTTGTTCCTAGATGAAATGCTTACTAGGAATCTCATTAAATTAGACACTATTGAAACTGATGGCAAAGAAAACATTCGGCAGGCTAGGAAGGAGGCCATCAAGTGCATCCAAAAATGTATAGCTGTATTAGAAGCCAAAGCAGAAAGTAACGCTGCCGAAAAGAGCCAACCTCAACCAACAGATGTAGAAATGAATGAAAATGCCGATACACAGCAGGCAGCTGAACAGGTTACGGAAAATGGTGAGGTTGAGATGAAGGAAAACACCAAAGAGGAGGGCCAAGGCAAACCACCACAGGAGCAAGCCGAACAGCCGGCACAAGTGGCCCCAGCAGTGGAAGCGAAGACTGAGAAACCGCAGGAGGTAGCGACAGAGGCGAAGGTCGAAGAAGTTCAACCTCCAGCGGAACCAGCCGACAACAAGGACGTCACACAAACACAAGCTACCGACACACGACCCGAGGACACACCTGAAAAACCAGCCGAAAATGTTGAACAAAAACCGGAAGGCGAAAACAAAAGCTCCAAGAAGGGCACCAAAGTTGTAAAGAAACGCAATAAAAGCAAAGATAACAAGAAAGATATACCTAATGATAGTACTAAGCAAGAAGATAGCAATAAGGGAGAAAAAGTGGAAGAAAAGAAAGAAAACTTAGATATAATGCAAGTGGACGATAAAGGTGATAAGTCGGAGCCACAGGTGATGGAAGTAGACGGTGCTGCTAGTCAATAAAGTTAGTTCGCAATAGTGAATTGCCTCATTAGTCACACACTCGTAATCCGCGCACGGGGCCTAAGTGTATGCCTTCCTTAATCTTTGTGTTAATTATTGTGCATAAATAACACAGGTGTTGACATTGTATTGTTTATGTTTGTACATTTTACGTTTTTAATATTAAACAAATGTGTAAAGATATTTGTTGTCCTCTAGGATTTGAAACGGTCTCCTTGTCCTAATATTTAATTAATTTATTGTTTATCATCACTTGATAACACAATGTTCTGAATAAATAATGAATCCGTTTAAAAGTGTTTTTTTATTGACTACAAAATACACATACATATTGGATAATACAAAATATAATTATCATATATTACTTAAATAATAATTTACTTTACATAGGAATTCAACTCTATGATGGTAGGATAACTATCACAGAATGCAAAGCACATGGAGGTTACTTCCTGCCGATATACATATTCTGTAGAAATTGTACGGTGAAAACTTAGGTGAAGTGAAAGTGTCAAATGGTGGAATGATGGCTCACTTCACCGAAGTTTTGAGATTTTTACAGAATAGATTGAGATTTTTACAGAATAGACCGGCAAGTGTAGATACTTTTTTTTTACACTTCAGTCACGTAGATTATGTACTCCATAATCAGTCTGACAAACTAAAATATACATGCACGATCAGTTACTATTTATTGCAAAACTAACTACACACTACACAAAGATAGAAAATATTGAATAGTAACACTGTCGTATAATTTTTACTTTGGAAAGCTAACTACAATTACATAAAGCTATAGCGCAGAAGTTCTCGAAGAATGTTAAGGCGATTATCACACTGCACCGCGCTCCGTCGCGCAGCGCGGGGCGGCAGATTTAACATTGTATCAATTTGTATAGAAGAAACAATCCCGCGCGCAGAGTTTGGTATGTCCGCCCCGCGTGATAGTCGCGTAATTAAGTCCATAATAATACAAAATATCAGCTCTACAATATATGAAAACATTCTCACTCCCACTCCTTCATAACCCTGTCCCAATCCTCATCCGTGATAAAAGGCTTATCGATACAGTTGATCATATACTCGCCGCAGAAGATACACTCACTGGCTACCAGGTCATCGATTTCGTTTCTCAGGATCTCTCGTAGAGGCAGGCCGTTGCTGTGGATCGTTGTTAGCTCGATGTTGGATAATACGGAGAGTTGGCGTTGGAGGTCTGATAGTTTGTTGCGACGGGCTGGTGCTGTGGCAAAAAAGAGGTTTACATACAGTTTATGGTAGGTATCAGAGGCCTGGAGATAGGTTGAGAGGTAAGGTAGCACATAAACTACAAAAACCGCCCTTACTCCTATGACATAAAGGCACTGTCAAAATTGTTACCACGGATGGACGTGCACTTTCTAGTGCCCGGGCCACACCAACGGGAAACGCCGTTGTTTATCGCGATGATTGGCGTTAAACGTACGTGCAGCCACCACTTATCGCGATAATTATCGGCATTTCCCGTTGGTGTGGCCCCGGTATAATAAACCAAACAAAAATTATATAGGTACCCACACAGAAAATATGCATAAGCTGAACTTCCGTGTCCTTCATCACACAAACTTCACCTTTGAATACTTCATGAAAATCAATTTTGAGAACGCCAAAAAATAGTCACCAAGTTAAAAAAAAAATTGTCGCATTATGATTCCGAAGTTATAGCTATAACTTGGTGAGGATTGTGCGGTGAATGTTTCCACACAATCTTCACAGCTAGTGCAACCAAACGGCTGGGAGTAACGAATTGGTATCAATTCCAAAAAAATGTCAAGAAATAGTCGTAACACTATGCCAAATCTCGAAAATAGTCATAGTGATTCCAGAGATAATCGTAATCCTCCAAGGTACCTTGGTGAGGATTACGTGGTGAGCCTTTCTCGCCACAACCCTCACCTGATTACCGCGTAAGCGTTTCGCGGTAATCAGGTGATACACAAAAAGGTACATAATGCAGTGAGGTGGTGTCTACTACGTCGAGCTACACCGCGCAGCCCACCTCACTGAATTGTGCAGTAGATAAGGTCTATAATTGTATTGCTATCTTGAAATCTGCGCGCCGCATCGCGTCGCGGTGTGAACTGACCCTTATTCCGCCGATTGCCAAGCCATAATAACGTTTATATAATACGTACTGAGTATAGGCAGCGTCTCGTGCGTGAGGCAGTCGCTGTGGAACTTGTGTCCGCAGGGGAACAGGTAGAAGGGGCGCAGCAACAGCGCGATGTCGCACAGACAACACACGTCTGACACTAGCACGGTGACGCTACGGTTGCGGAACGACTGGATCTCGGCGCGGACCTGTAAGTGAAAATTAAATGAAGTAAGTAAAAAAGGGCTGGACACGTTTGCCGCATGTCGGATGCATTTTGTGCTACGACCACCACAGCATGGGCTCCTGAAAACGTCTAACGGCATCGCGAAAGACGCAGGCGTAGATGGCTGGACGAACTTTACGCCGATATGACGGAATGGTCCATATTATTATTAAGTACAAAGGTTACGAAGGTATAAACTGCGTCAGAGCAGTGGTGGCCCAGTGGTAACGGCCACGACTTACCGAGTTGTTGGTCGTGGGTTCGTACCCGGGCAGGCACTTTACTTTTTTTTAAAACAAACAAACTCTTCAGCTTTATTATTAGTTTAGATTGCAACCACAGGCTGAAACCATCACTGACCGTCATTCATCATCATCTGCCTAGCCTTTTCCCAACTATGTTGGGGTCGGCTTCCAGTCTAACCGGATGCAACTGAATACCAGTATTTTACATCACTGACCGTCAATGCAAATGATAAATGATTTATTCTCTATAAGTAGGTTTGTACAAACACTTTTACACGTCAATCATATTTTTTTAAAGCTAGATGAGGTCGGCGTTTCCTATCTGACTACTCTGAGAAGAAAGGCCGAAACAAACTCAGAGGTCACAGTCTCTTTTAAAGTCCAGACAAAATCTTGGTCAGATCATGTGAAGACCATGTAGATTGGTGTCTGAAATGGTCTTTTGAGGAAAGAACCACACAGATTGAGCGGACCTGTCCAGTCAGCGCACGCATTTGTCAAAAAACTGCAAACTCTTCTTTTATAACAACTTATTAAAGAATACAGTTTTACTTACATATTCAGCAGACGCTATCGCTTCTTCCATCTCATTTTTCATTTCTTCAATTTGGTTGTTATTTTCCTGTAAACAGGCAAAAGAACATTAACTGTAGTGGGATCATAAAACTGGTAAGGCTCAAATCACACCGAGATGGCAGCGAAGCGGCGAGCAGTTTCAGTGTCATATAATTTTAAACTTTATCTTCGTTACTATAATACATAGTATCGTTTGAGAAACTTGAAGAGGTCGCGCGGCAGCCCGCGGCACCGCGAGCATTCCGACGACTCAAGTTCGCTGCCATCTCGGTGTGATTTGAGCCTATAGCGTAACTACATAACACAACGTCACGCCTAGATTCCTCTAAAGAATAGGCAGAGGTGTATGGTGCAGACGCCAGCACATCAAGCTACCTAAACTGTCAAATTTTCCCAATCAACTTTGAACCTTATGCTTAAGCGATAAAGTTGAAAATCTATTAAATAAATTTTATAGTTTGTAGTAGCTCGATGTGCTGGCGTCTGTACATCCCCATGCCGCCAGATATACTAAGGACTGATTTTTCAATAGTCAGATAACTTATATCTGAAGAATAAATATGACAGTTTGACATAATTTCTATACTAAGAGCTGATTTTCCAATCATCTGATAACTTTATTCGAGGATAAAATTAAAATAATAAAAAAATCTAGTTTTTTTTTTCTTTTGACAGTTATTTCATACAAAAACTGTCAAAGGTCAATTTTATTCCTCGAATAAAAGTTATATGGCGATAGAAAAATCAGCCCTATAGCTGTGAAACCTCAATTTTTATTCCTCAGATAAAAATTATCTGGCTATGAAAAATCAGGCCTATGTCTTTCAATTAGTTGGCGAAACATAAAACACTTAAATATAACATCTGAAAGCAATTTATCGGCAGTAGGTTCTCGTGGATTAAAAAAATAAATAAACTAAAAAAGTAAACTTCTTTTTTAAAGTATAATAGTAGATTGTACAACTAGTGCATAAAAGAAGCCATGTTAGCCCGAGATGTTTATATCCACCCGAGCCGCTGGCGAGGGTGGACAGTTAAGTCAAGAGGTAAAATGGCTTCTTTAAAAGTAGTCTAATACCGGGATCCCGGTATCGTAAATTTTCAATCCGGTATTAATACCGGTATTGAAAAAATCCGGTATTTGAAACCCCTAGTTGGTTACCTGTAAGGACTCGCAGATAGGTTGTCTAAAGTGATCAATGGTGACGACATCACTGAAGAAAGGCAGTATGTCTTCTATTTTGATGAGCGGACACTCTTCAAGGAACCTCATCGCTTCCTTCATGTCTTGAGTTTTCGTGATTTCGTTTTCAGCTGAAAATTGCATAAACGAATGTTTAAATTATTAATTACGTGAAACACACTCTTGAATGCCCTGATGGAGTCTGTTATTAACCCTCGACGGAAAAAGAGGGGTGTTATAAGTTTAACGTGTGTATCTGCGTCTGTCTTCGGTAACGTAGCTCGCAAACAGCAGAACTGATTTTAATTATTTTAAAGGTGATTCGATCGAGAGGGTTCTTAGCACTGATTCAAGAAAATTAGTTTAGCCGTTTAGAGATTATCGTGAACCACAAAACTCTAAGGGCTGATTTTACTAAAGTCAGATATCTTTTATCCATGGAATAAAATTATGATAAAATTGACGTCTGACAGTTCCAGTATGGACAAACTGTCAAAAATTCAAAATTTATTCTCAGGATAAGACTTATTCTAGGTATAAAAGTTTGGTGAAATATGCCCTCGGAAAAACATTACAAATACATAAATTGTAGTGACAAGTCTACATACAACATTGTAACTTATACTTTCATATTTGTAATTTCTGTGTTATGCAATTGTTTTCTACAATTTAACAATTTTTTAGAATAATAATAGTAGACTTGTAAAGTTTTGTGGTATAGGACCCTGGTGAGATAGTGTCCGAACGCGAATTTATAATAATAAATAAGTAATAAACAAACAATCCTTCTAATAATTTTTAACGGTGTTTCAAGATAACCCGATAACATGCAACGCGACCACACTGCGTGGTTTTAAATGAGGATTCTGTTCGAGTCCGAAAGCAATCGTACACGGTACAACCTCAAACATTCAGATGGCAAGGCAAGATGTAACTCAAGATAAACTTATAAACTTACCAATATTAAGCCACAACTGTCTCCTGAGCTCGGTCTGCTCCGGCATGTCTGCTATGCTTTTGGCCAGAGTAAGGCTCACTTGCAGCGCTAGTTCCACCGCCGAGTCCCATAGACCAAGCAGTGCTGATAACGTCACACACGCTTCTGATAGGTTCTTTTCGCGACATAATCTGGAAAAAGTCCGGTTTAGCTATAGATAACGCTACTCACGAGTGCATGTTATGGGAATCTTATGGCATTGTGCATTGTTGGTGTAAATTGGAATCATTGACGCGCGTTCATGAAATGTAACATTTTTCAACCGATTAAAAAAAAAAGAGCTTCCCAATTCGGTTGAATATTTTTTTTTGTTAGTAACGCGATATTTCCGGCAATTGTGGATCGATATCCAAAAAAACATTTTTTTTAATGGATAGGGTATGCCGTATGCCCCAGGGGTGGTCCCATATATATAATTATTTATTACATTTGCTATGGTAGTTTTCAAGTTATCTTCAATAATACGTATTTTTTCCACTTAGTTTTGACCATGTTATAACTTGTCACTGATATTTACATAGCAAGTACTGAAATATGAATTTGTGTGGGGTAGGTGCAACAAAAAAGTGAAAAATATTAACTTTTCACAAAAAAAGGAAAGAAGAAAAAGGAAGGAGGAAAGAAGGGGAAGGGGGGGGGGAGGAAAGTTTTCTTTTACTTTAGCTATTCAATTTCTTTGAAGGCTTCGAAAGGCGGTGTTATGATAAATTATATTTATTTCTGAAAATTGGCTCAAAAAACACTTACATGTCAAAAATAAATTATGTTTTATAACTAGATGAGGTCGGTGTTTCCTATCTGACTACTCTGAGAAGAATCACCGAAACAAACTTAGATGCCAGTCTCTTTAAAGCCCAGAAAAAATCTTGTTACACAATAGAGATTTTTTTTTTAAATCTATTTGCTTCCCGTCCTTTCTTTTTTACCACACTATAAATTGAGCCTTACATGTGAATTCGGGCCACGACAAGAAAGTTCATATAGAAATGAGAAGTGTTTCAAAGTTTTTTGTTCGAAAAAAGGACAGTTAGCATAAAACTACATCATCAAACTTTTACTTACCTCAAAGCATAATGCACATCATAATTCACCATAGTGACATCCTGTCCTTGCCTCGCCAGATACATCATCAGCGACTCATGGTCATGCTCCACGTAGAGCGTCAACAAATAGTTGTGTATCGCCTTATCCTTCACGTTATAATGTTGTAGAATAAATTCCAAGTATCTGATCACTTCTGACAAATGAGCTGTGTCGTTCTTGCAAGATAAAAACGCAGGGAGCAATTGAGATGGGCTCAGTCTCGCTCCCTGAGAAATCAACGCGTTCACAGTATGCTTCGGTGATTCCTCCATCAATACCGGAGCAAAATGGTAGAACAACTCCGGTCTCTTCAACGTTTTTAAGGTCTCAATAGCTTCCAAGTAAGATTTCTTATAAATGTACTGAGCTACTACATTCTCGTAGTCTTCGTTGATAATCGTTAATTTGATTAGATTTTGTTTGTCGCCGTGTGAAGCCATCAGGTCGTAAACTACGGATTTCACGTGCTGCATACATTTTGCAACTTTCGGATGCAATAAAAATATCTCGAAGTTACTTTGGATCTGGTGGTATTCTTCGGAATCTTGCTTCCCTGTCCGACGAAGTAAACCTAACTGAGACAAGTATAGCTCCGTCATCCAAATGACTAGCATAGAAATCAACGTCTTTTCATCTTCCTTTAAAGTTTCCAATCTCTTCCCTAAGTATACTTTCAAAGCATTGATTTGTTCCAACTCCAGAAACTTGAGGCAAATAGTTTCGAAGCTTTTTTGCGTATCCGCAAATATTTCCGCGCTCCTCTCGTAACTCCCTTGATTGAATAGTAGTTCGGCCTGTTTTACATTAATAACGTCTATGTACGCAGGATTATTATAACAATACTCTTTGGCTAGATCAAACTGTCCTTTATCAGAGTAAATGATCCATAGATTCCTTTCCTCTCTTACAACTTTATATCTGAACACACATTTATCTGTGATGGCCCAAATGGTTCTCTTTTTCGTGTCTCTTACTATGTTCTTAAGTTTTCCATGAGCTTCAGAATATCTATCTTCGAAAACTAATTCTTGGCTTATGAGTGAGATTACTTTTACTCTGTCGGAATACATAAGGAGTACGTGGAATTCTGTGAGGACGAAGGATAGAGGTGCATTTTCTGGTTCGTCGCCGTCGGTCGGGTAACTGATGAGAGCGCCTTGTGTGAACAAGGAGTTAGAATTCTGTTGGGAACTTGGGTCCAACTGTAATAACATCAATGAATAGGATTAAAGACGGTTTAACACGGCTTCCTTTCACAGAGGGAAAGCGTGAGGGCCATTAATCGGAATATTACTACAGGCTTCTTCTTTGGAACGAGTCATGAAAATCTAAATTTTGTCGGCCCATATTTTGGTGCCTTCGGTAACGTCCATCAGTTCTTGTAACGTGCAGAAAACAAAGACACACTGGACACAATATTAAATTATAGGCTGAATGTGTGATATCTGATAAGGCAGGACTACTATTTAAATTAATTGGACAAACTAAACATTTTGGTTGTAACCGTTTATGACATGTTACGATAATAGTACGAGTATAAGGAAAATTTTACTAATAAATAATAATGTAATGCATTGTTACACTGAAACCTAAATGTTGTGTAGATATTTATTTATAGTTATTGGCATACATATGGCAGGTTCGATTCCGAAATCGATTAAAGGTATTTAGCGATTATGAATGATGCAATTTTGGAGTGGAGTGTAGACAGAGACTTCTATTAGCTTCTGCCTAGATAAAATTATTATTTTTAGGAGGCTGTACTGCAGGGCAATGGTCTCGTTTCCGTGTATCTATTTTTCTCTATCTGCATTTGAATTAATTTTGAGGGCAATCTTTTGAGGTAGGAATCTAACTCGTTACGCCATCTCCTTCTGGGTCTATACCGCGCCGTCGGCGTCGGTCCGTAATGTTCGAAACCCAGTCTGTGGCTACTTTCACACAATTCTATTAGAAAACTTTGTACTAACCTGTCCATAAAATATCCCAGGCTCCGTCAACCAAGCAAATGTTTTAGGTACTGCATTTTTATCAAAGAACTGGAGCTTCGAGTACTTCAAAGTAGATGGGATTTCTTGGAAGCCAGTTTCAGGAATAGTCAAATATGAGAAGAAAATTGACTGTAAGGAGGGCTTGTCATCTTTGGTAATGGCATGGCCCATAAATTGATACAGCCTTGTTGGCGTAGTGATAAAGATGAAGTATTTACTCGTGTTGTTTACTCTATGGAACTGTATGCCTGTTATTGGCATGTCAGTACCTTTGCCAATGTCGAAAATCTGTAAATAGAAATGGTTTTGATCAATGTTTGTAGTTGTTGAAAACGATGCTCAAATGTAAGCATTATAGGCACAAGATTAAAAAAAGATTTATAGTTGGGCTGATTTCGATAGCAATTATTAATACCCCAGAAGTCGATCTCTCTAGCACTTGTATTTACAGTATGAAGAGGATAATTCCGATTTTAATAGGGTACCTATATGAAAGATACTATAAAAAAATATATTTGTAAAATATATTTATTGTAAAAATAACGAAATGGGAAAAAAAGTGTAGTCAAATGTAGAAGTTACACGCTTCTCAAGTTATTCTTGTATACTTGAAAAAAAATATATAAATGGATTTTCTTTCTTTCTTTCTTTTCTTTTCTTTTCTTTCCTTATTGTAACGTGCATAACGATCACAACGATTTTGACAGACAAGTCTGGTTGCTGCAGGTTGCGGTTGGGTTGCCCCAACAGCAAACTTAGAATGAGAATAAAGATCACAGTGATTTGGACAGTGATGCAAAATCAGAGATAAAATAATTGTGAAAGGATGGGTGGTGTTCCTGTCTTATGACGTCAGATGTTAGCAGTGCTGTCTCTATCTGACTTCAACATATTTTTAGATTTATATTTTTTTTATAAACGCTTATTTTTTTTTCGAAGTTTCGAGAAAAAAAAATCTAGTCAAATACCCTATAAGCCACACACAATAGAACTACAGTTGCCACGTGCCATTCAAGCCATAAGCCATTAAATTTACTTGAACTGCTTGATAATAACAGGACAAATATTTCACACTTTACAGCACACCTTGGTAGTCATACCTTAACTCATTATAGTGAAACTTTGATTATCTTTAAGCTTCTAACTAAAAAAATCCTGAGTTTGACATTTTGCATACCAAAATGAATTCAGCTAATAAAAGTTCCACTGTATAGTCGACCTCGTAATTGCTTTATCACCCTAAGGTTGAATGTCACTTGTTGCACATCATAAAATGACAAGGTCTATTTGTCTGGGTGTATTTTTTAGATAGTTTCAACGTTAATGAAGTTTCAAATTACTGGGAAATGTTGTCAAAAGTATGGAAGAAAAATTGTTATGCAAACCCCAAATAAATGGGATTGGGATAAGGGAAGTAAATGATGATGATGATGTTATCAAAAGTAGTAATGCAATTATGAGGTTGACTGTACTTAGAATAGGGATTAAAAAATAAAAAAATGATTGAAAGCTAAAATGTTTGTTTACCAAACCATCAATATCCTTGCTTCCATACAGAGGAAGGTAACTAGGCAGCTTGTGTAACAAATTGACAAAATTAAAATGTAATCAAATTATTATTATTGTACGGGGTGGCAGAGACATCGACGGGCAATCTGTTACCATGGTTTCTGTACATGATTCTGAAATTTTTCATCGAATATTTAAAAAAATAATGCTGTTCCCTACGTTTTTATCGCACTTTTCTATGAAACAGCAGGTTTTTTTTATATCCAACAAATAATTTCGACAATTAACGAATCATGTGATAAATTCATGGTTTCAGTTTGTTGTGTCAAGGTGCTGTCACTTTTTAGATTATTAACCACACCGTCCTGGCGTGGGCCCACAATAGGAAATCAATTGGGTCTCATTAGCGGTGATTAAGAGGTTAAACAGATTGTAGTTTCAAGAAGAGTGCAGTGAATCAAATAAATATAAAATTTGTGATAGAACAATCCTTTTTACCATAACATAACATCTCACATTTCGCCAGAACTGGTATTTTATTTGATGGCAATTTGTCCCCTGCTGGTAGCAGCTCGATAAGATTTGCCAAGAATCTGGCCTATGACCAACAGTGGACTACTGTAGGCTGAAGATGATGATGCACCCCAATAATCCAGTCTACTACTGAGTAATCCCCAGGCCCATTGAAAATCATCAAAATATTTTTACTTGACTCAATATCATGAATAGTTCACATGAACAAAGTTAATTAAACTTTTGAAAATATAGCAACTAAGAAAAGAAGGGTTTTCCTATACATTCTCTTACCTCTCTCCAATATTGGTTGCTGGCTGTAAACATCTTGTCACTGTCCGCTTCTAGCTCCGTTTCAATGATATGTCCCTGTGACGTACCAAGCAGTATTGGACCCGTATTCGTCTCTGAAGTGTTCTCCCAGTTCCAACCCACTTCTGTCACTTCATAGTTCTTTGACTTGCTAACTTGTTTGGACTTAGAACTGTTTTGATGTAAATAAATGAGCTCTGGGGACCCATCTTTTTTGTTTTTTGAAGAGAATGCCATGAGAAGGTGGTGTCCGAGTGGATCGAGGAAGATTCCTGTTAGTTTTGAGTTTGGCTGGACGAACTTTGAGTATTGGATTTCTGAAATTGATTATTTTATTGCTTTAGTGTCATACATAATTAAAACATACCAAATATAGGTAGGTACATGGAATTTTGTCTTACCTTGACCACAATCAGGCTTCTTTAGATTGAGCCGAAACAGATTCCCATTAGCCATCGCGAGCACCAGATAATCGTTACACACCGCAGCATGTGTTATCAAATCTGACAGATTCTTCAGCATCATTTTATTTTTCGAAAACATGGGTGTAGTATCTTCTAGTTGCATGTTTATATATCCCGAAGATACCATTGGTTCGGTCACAAGTTTAGGCCGCTGGGAACCCTGCGACGCCTGCTCGTACTGGTCGAAAATCGAAGTCATGTTGACTGAAAAATGGGTGTTGTTGAAAACCACTGAAACTTTTCTTTGTTTTTGTTCGGTAACTACAGATAATTGGCAACAACACAATCACAACAAGAACACATTATTTTACAACAAGTATTGAATAGTTATTGGAATCCGTCGATTAAAATAATTCTCTAAAACACAAATTCGCAACAATAGTAGTAGCTATTTGGTTTGGTCTGAGAGTGTAGCTTATTAGCAATTATTAGAACTTGGAATTGGAATTTGGAAGTATCGTAATCGTATTGTATTGACTTCGACTGTCAATCAAAATGTCAGTCATGTGTCAGTGTCAACATCAATGTCACTATTGAAACTGTCACAAAAATAAAACCAAAACCTGAACACGAATCATCATCTGCCTAGCCTTTTCCCAACTATGTTGGGGTCGGCTTCCAGTCTAACCGGATGCAGCTGAATACCAGTATTTTACATGGAGCGACTGCCTATCTGACCTCCACACGAATATATATAATAATTCATCATGAAATCTAATAAACTATTATTTCGATTTCAATAACATACATGTTGGAGTAATAAGAAAATTAAAATATTTACAGATTCGTCACGACATTTATAAATAGTATTGTTGAAGTCATGTTGAAGTGAAATAAGATTGCTTGATAGAAAAACCATTGCAGGTAAAACATAACGCTAATGACGGCTAATGTCATAAATGTCTATGTAGTGTCAATGTCCTGTCATTACAAACGAACATTGTTGTTAGATATCTGTCAACATTGATATGATAAAATGGTTCTTATCTTCTGGGTATTACGTCCTATAATAAATTTGATCCTAAAATAGCTTAGCCACATTAAAACATAAATAAAAAACTGAATTAATGCAATACTATTGCTTTAATCGGAGTTGGTAGAAGTGGTTAATTGCATTATTCTCATGAGCTGCATTACTGTGCTATTTACTTGTGCGTTAACTTGAAATTCGTGATACAATTTCGGGAACCGGTTTTTGGAAGTAGGAGGTACTTTTGTAGTATGTTTCTGTGACCTTGTTGTTGGTTTATCATTATCATTCGTATCGCAATTTGAGTGTCAACTGTATGTGAGTTACCAGCTAGTTTGTACTATTTCGGTGATATAACATCAGTTCTTATCTGCATTTTAAAATGGCTACAAGTCCGCTTTTGAAATCCTCGAAATTAGGCAGTAAGTATTACAAATACAAATTCATAAATAAAATTACACTTTTATTTTTAAATTTAATTTATTACCTTGCCCTAGCACATTCGATTTCCAATTAATTTTACAGTCTATGTAAATGAATGAAATTTGTGTAAATGACAAGAGGTTAGTTAAATATAGTCATTTTAGTGTTAGTTTTTGATAATATTTTAAATAAATTAAGAAAACAAATTTAAAGATCAACATAGTTACTTAATATTGTGAGCAAATTTTTAATCATTAAAATAATATCACTACTAAAACCTTTTCAGTTTACTCCCGACAATGCCTGAAGACTCTCTCTCAATGCCGTACCTTCACAACACAGCTGACAGAGCAGCAACAATCCATTCAGGAGATGGCAAGGAACTTTGCCAGTGAGCACCTGAAGCCCAACGCAGCCAAACATGACACTGAAGCCCGGTTTCCATTTGAACCTGTGAGTATGCTTAATTTTTTGCTATTACCATATTTTTTACTAGCTTAACGATTACCTGCGCCCTGCGGTTTTACCCGCATAAGTCTCGAACCCGTGGGAATATCGGGATAACAAGTGTCCTATGTCCCAGTCCAGGTCATGGTCTACCCATGTGCTGAATTTCATCCAAATCCGTTCAGCCATTTTAGTGTGAAAGTGTAACAAACAAACATACAAAAATCAAATTTTATCATCAATTTTATAGTAATAAGTGCATTTAGTTGCCATTTTTTTCTCTTTACTGCTATAGACTATTTCTACATGATATTATGGTCTGGTCTGTGCGCTAAAAAAAAAATTATGAATAGGTCCAGCTCCATACTAGAATAAAAAATATTTATAAAAATGTATTAAGATAATTTTCATAAAGTTCTATGATAACATCCTTCTGACATAACATTTGCTGTTATCATATCAAATAACATTTGTGATTATTTCTAAAAAATATCAGATATAAACCTTGACTTTTGTGATGATTTGAGATACCATACCATGGTTTGTTTATCACTTCTGGTTATGGCAGATATTTTTTTATCAGTCAAGTGATCTATTCAACACTTTTATTTATAGAAAGAAAGAAAGAAAAATGGTTTATTCTGCACAAACAAAACGCACATTACAAATAAAAATAAAAAAAAAGAGAAGTTATCTGGTAGCTGGTAGGTAGTTACTATTCAAGAGTCCTGTAAGCCCAGACTTGCACGGCGCGTTTTTCCCGTAGCGATTTTTTTTCACGCGCTGGATTTTCAACGCACTGCTTAGCGCCGAGAGTCGAAAATCCAACAGTGTGTTTTTTGACGTGCTGGGATTCGCTCTATTGGATTCTTAATGCTCGGCTCAACACCGAGAGTTGAAAATCCAGTACGCGATATAATCCCGCCGCGATATTTTTTCGTCCGTGCGAACGTGGGCTAATAGGCTCTTCCAATATTTAAGGTACACAGGGCAAAAAAGTTCGGCTTACATTTCACACACACGGATAGCTGTGTCGGTATGAATAGTTACGCATACAAACGAGAAACGTCTAAATGGTTTGGAACAGGAACTGGGAGGCTTACCTACTCTGCATGCCAATATTCTAATTTCTTTGCTGTCAATACAAATGACGTTTATTAGAAAATCGAAAATAAACAAACATATTATTGTCAACACATTATTACGCAGTTGCCAGCCCTTTTTATGTACAGACGCCAGCACATCAAGCTACCCCTAACTGTCAAATTTTCCCAATCAACATTGAACCTTATGCTTTAGCGATAAAGTTGAAAATCTATTACAGAAATCTGACAGATTGTAGTAGGTTGATGTGCTGGCGTCTGGACACCGTTTGAAAATACTTTAACTACAGAATGTAGAGATAAGTGGCTAAGTAACTAGATAGATTCTATCTGCCTTTTCAATAAAATTGTTTGTTGTACCTCCGAATTTCTTATCACAAGATTAAATTATGGTGATGCATGAGGTTATTGATACCACCTCAATATATTGAAAACTAGCAGCGCCCCGCGGTTTCATCCGCATAAGTGTCGATCCCGTGGGAATATCGGGATAAAAACTATCTTATGTCTTCTCCCGGGACTCAAACTACACACATCAAAAGTGTCTAGGGATCAACATATATTTTTGCAATAACTTTTCTCCTGATTGATATTAATTAAAATTTTCTTTAAGGATTCATCAAATAAAGTGTTTTCATTTGTCACAGTAACGATAAACCAAGTCACCTTTGCATTAATAAAGAAATTTGCCATTTTCCTAATAAAGGGATTTTTGACATTTGAACCACTAACACAAAAGTTCGAAAAAAAGACTGAAATAACAGTTTTCTTTAAAATTTTATTGGGTAACTTAAACAATTAATAATCCGTGTTTCTACCGCGAACACTAACAACACAAGAACATCGGTTTGGCATACTCAAAATGAGTTCATCCAAATCACGCTGTGGAATGGCAGCCCATGTTCGTTGCAACAACAAAAAAAGGTCTTCTTGCGACTGGATACCCTCCATATTCGGCAGAGCTCTTCTCTGTAGCATATCCCATGCATGCTCAATCGGGTTCAAGTCTGGCGACTGAGCAGGCCAGGGCAGGACATTGATGTTAGCTGCGGCGAGAGTCTGTCTTACAACTCTTGCGGTGTGCGGTCGTGCATTATCATGCATTAACTGAAATAAGGGACCGATTTGCACTTGTAGAGGAACGATGACGTCTGATACAATCGTCTCAGCATAAATTTGAGCGTTGAGGTTGCCTCTGATCCAAATCAACTCAGTTCTTCCGCCGATCCAAATACCCGCCCATACCATGATGGTTCCACCACTATAAGGATGGACTTCCTGGCAGGATTTTAATCGCTGTTGGCGTCCAGGGGTTCTCCAGTGTCGTATACGTCTTGTATCCGGTCTCATACCAAAACGAGACTCATCAGAAAAGCACACGAAACGCCATTGTTCTTCTGCCCAATTTCTGTGTTCAAGAGCCCATTGATATCGAATCCTACGATTGTGCATTGCTATAGGTGGTACCCGTAGCGGTCTTCGGGAATGAAGGTTCACTTCATGCAAGCGGTTTCTGACTGTTTGGTCGCTAATTAAGTTCCCTGAAGAGTGATGAAGCCTCACGGCTAACATCATGGCGGTTATTGTTGGAGCTCTTCGAGTTAAGATTTGAATGTATCGGTCTTGTCTCCGTGTGGTGCAGCGATACCGTCCTCCATGGCGCTCAGCCACGGTACCAGTGCTTCGGTAACGTGTCCAAAGTCGACTGATAACACTCTGACTTGGATTCAGAGCTAAAGCCACAGTACGTTGCCGGGAACCAGCTTCTATCATTCCCACGGCTCTGAGCATTTCTTCCCTGCTTAAATGACGTCGCCGCTCCATAATAACGTTGGTTTTAATCAGTAGTAGGGAAACAGTAGCACTAATAATGTCTTCAATGCGTTGTATGTTTTTATAGGGAAAATATTGACAGCTGATTTTCATCTTTTACTCGAATTTGATTCACAGTTCCTGATTCAAATTATGAAATGCACCAAAAAGGATCCATATAAATTTATAAAATCATAAATTTATTACAAAGCCACATCTCAATCTCAAGAAATCCGCATAAAAATGCTTGATCCCTAGACACTTTTGATGTGTGTATCTATAGGTATATACCAAATTTCATCTAAACTGGTTCAGCGATTTAAGCGTGAAGAAGTAACAGACAGACACACTTTCGCATTTATAATATTATTATGGATATTATGTAAAGTCAAGACAAAGGCACGACTTTACTTCATAGTGCCTCTTTTATGAATAACTTAGGTACTAGCAATTCGCCCCTGCTTCGCATGGGCCAAAACATCGAGATTTCTATATTATATTTATCAAAAGTTATCAGATCTCATGTAGAGCCAAGCTTCTAACTCTACACGCCCTAACTTCACAAACTCTACACCTTAGTCAAAATATGTGGCTTGGCCGTTTCGCTACCATCACATGGGCGTAAGGTGAAACATTTAGTCACTGTTCATTAATTTTTTGTTATACCGAAAGTATAACGAAACGGCCAAGCCTCATATTTTGACTAAGGTGTAGAGTTTGTGAAGTTAGGGCTTGTAGAGTTAAAGCTTGCCATGAGATCTGATAACGTTTTGACAGTCATATGTGGTCTCGACTTGGCAACATTTTCATATAAAATGTTGCCAAGACGAGACGAGACGAGATTAATTTGACAGGACTAAACTAAAATGTATCTTCTGTCCTTTTCTTAATGAAATAGAAAGAAAAAGAAGCACTGAACTTAAATTGAGTTTAGTTTGTGGACAACAGAATCGGCACCATTGGTGCCGAATGTGTAATTTAAAAGTAGAAAAAACACACTGTTGGATTTTCAACTCCCAGCGTTAGTGCAAAGATTCAGTGCACGAAAAAATATCGTCGCGATATTTTTATAGACTTACTATCAGCTATCTCCTAGTAACCAGAATTAAGCTAGAACACGGATAGGCATCCCTAGTATAATGAACTGCACGTCCAATTTGACATTTACAGCGCCTTTATTGCGTAGCAGTAAGGGTTTTCGTTTTTAGTTTCGTAAATAGCTCAAGTTTTACAACTGACGGGCTGCGGCCTGCGGGTGATAGTACTTAAGCACGATAAAGGCAAGGGATTACTCCTTATCTCTTTGTATGTCAATGTAAGAGAGGAAGGTATGCACGTGTATGATGTGACCAGTTCATACAAGGCAGTGAGTGCATTGTTATCAACTTTCTGCATATTGGGTTTATCAATCTGACGAAAATACATGCCTTTCTAAAAGGTCATGTAAGCACTAAGGAATTGCAATCGGTGCACTTGAAGATAGAACACTACAACACAAATGACAGAGGTCAATACTTTTTACCCGACTGCGCCAGAAGGAGGGTTATATATTTTATTTTTATTAATTAAGTCCCATATAGGTAGGTATAGGTAATACTTATTGGGTTTTCGCTGTTGCGATTAACCGGACACAAATCCTGACTAGCTGCTACGCCTACTACTGAGATACTCCTAATTTAAAAACTTAATAACACTTTGCCTCACCTGGGAATGGAAACCAGGATACCATACTTAGCAATCGAGTGGTCACAACGACGCTTTATCCGTTTCCGAATGATCCATCAAGTTCTGAGGTAATCTAATAGTGTCCAGTTATATTAGCCGACGTTCGCACGTAGGTATTACGTAAAAATCGCGGCGGGATTTTATCGCGCACTGGATTTTCTACTCTCGGTGTTGAGCGGATGAGAATCCAACAGAGCGCATCCCAGCGCGTGCGCGATAAAATCCCGCCGCGATATTTTATGTCCATGCGAACATCGGCTTAATGCGGATAAAACGTAACCATAATATGTTCCATCTAAAAACTTCTCTGCAATAATCCTAATCTGAAACTAATTTTGGAACGAAGTTCTTTAACGTAGCTTACGGTAGGAGTAAACTGGGAGAAATCGTCACGAAACGAAAAAGCGTTATGCGAGTTTTTATTCAAGAGAGTCAGAGAGAGAGAAAGAGATAGTTTTCATGGTTTTCGAGGGTGCTGAAGCCGATAGTGAAGTCAGGTCAAAATAAAAATCCAAGCTGGCGGCTGCAAACATTTTTAAATGTTTCGTCATGGGTATAGTTTTCATGGTTTTCGAGAGTGTTGAAGCCGATAGAGATGTTAAAATGAAAATCCAAGACGGCGGTTGCGAATATTAAAAAAAATCGCAGCCGCCATCTTGGACTTTCATTGTGAATTTTATTCCTGTCGGGAGTCCCCCGACCACAAACCTTTTTTTTTTTAACACATTCAATAAAAAGCCTACTCTCTCTTCCAGATCAAAAAGCTCGCAAGCATGGGTTTAATGGGTGCTTGTGTCAGCCAAAAGCAAGGCGGCTTAGAACTGGACTACCTGTCTCTAGCCCTGGCCGTTGAGGAACTCTCCCGGGGCTGTGCCAGCACCGGCATGGTCCTCTCTATACACAACTTCCTCTACCTCAACCTGGTCAATGAGAAGGGAACTGAGAAGCAGAAAGAGATATTCTTGAATGACTTCGCTAAAGGCGCTATTGGGGCTTTCGCTTTGAGTGAACCAGGTATTGTTTCTTTACGTCGGAAATTATACAGGGTGTAATTGAAATACTTAACTGAAAAGGGATTAATGCTACCCGAAAAACTTTTACCATGGCACAAAACCTGGAATAGTGAAAAAATATCAGCTGTTTTATAAATTTTTCACGATTTCTGCGTTTATACTCCCATATTAAAAGTTTTTCGTGACGTTGCGAAGGTACAATGGTTCAGGTTTTCAGTTATTTCAATTACACCTTGTATATGAGATTATTAAATTGAATGAATTAGGACTTGACTAAGGTGGTTGGTAAAATATTATAACGTCCCAGCCCTAAGCTATTAGACTGCATCACCGGCCACACGTCGCGCGTCGTCGCTTAAAATAAATTGCAATCACAGAGTCATCAAAAATCACAGAGCCGGTATGTCCAATAAAAACCACATATTATACATCCAATGAAAGTTTATATCATAAGCACCAATTTTCATTATGAGCAGAAGGCTGTGAAATACCGGGGTATATATCAGACCTTCAAGTACCATGTAAACGTATTTGTTTATGACGTTAATGTTCACTGCAGTTCTCAATAATATTAGTTATTGACTCATAACATTGAAGGGGCTTATGGCTAAGTAATAACAGCCGCACGGGTTGATCGATCAGGTTAAGCTGCGCTTGCCGCGGTTGGTCCCTGGATGGGTGACCATTTTTACATACCAAGACCTCTCCGTGCCTCGGAAAGCACGTTAAGCCGTTGGTCCCGGCTGTCATTCGTGGATCTCATTAGATGTCTATTGGTCATCAGGCCAGGCTCCATACAAAAATTGTTACTCCATCATTGCTTAATGATACGGTTAACTACACGTAAGTAATACTTGAACGACGAAAATCGCCCTCATAATATAGGCGCTACCAAAATCAAATTGTTTTGCCACACACGTGCGGTTGGCTGTAGGTACATAGTTACAGTGTAAGTGCACATGATCACATAACTCATTGTTCGATTCTGTATAATCTCGACCTCACAGAACATTGATCGGTCCTCTAACTTGTAACTATGCTAATCAATTTAAATGTTAAACTAATGGATGTTTATTAATTACTATTAGATAACAATGTGGACTAATTAGTTTTAGCCCCGTTATTGTAGTCACCTGTTGAAGTAAAAGATTTGTCATAATATTGTGAAAAAAAAATCGGCCAGGTGCGAGTCGGACTCGCACACGAAGGGTTCCGTATTTACCGTACAATATTTAACACTACATATAAAATAAAACACGTTTGCAAAAGAAAAATACACTGAAAATTGTGTTGTTAAGCAACTAAACAACACAATAGACTAAACTTAACGACTATACTAAACTTGAAACTTAGATAATTATCAAGTTTTAGAAACACAAACTTAATGACAACATTGATTCTATTGCAACAATTTTGTACATTACAAAGTTCACGCTAAATTCAACTTAGACTACATTACGCTAAAGTAGATAGTTGAGTAAACTATAAATATTATTGATCTTTCCAGGCGCGGGAACTGACGTCGCTGGGATAAAGACCAGAGCTGCACTTGACGGTGACTACTGGGTTCTGAACGGCAAGAAGTCCTGGGTCACCAATGCTATCGAAGGCAAAGCCTTAGTCACATTCGCTACCCTCGATCCAGAACTCAGGCACAAGGGGCTCGCTTGTAAGTTAAATACCGCACTATGTTTTTCGCCACAGAGCATGGAATCGGCGCGTCGGCAGCGTCTAGAGACAGCAGGTGGCCTACCATGATCTAATTAAAAACGATTCAAAAACAAGACATTTTAGTTTAGGTTCCTAAACTGCATCGCTTGAGCTGCGCTATGGAAGTCATGGTACCAAACAAGTATGAATGAAACCAAAACTTGCGACTCAGTTTGGGACAATCGCGGTCAGCAGATGCCACAGCCTAAACTGAATCGTTAAACTGACATCATGGTACGAATTAGAAGAACAGTTCAGTTTAGGTCCTAAAATGGATCGCGTTAAGAGCTTGTGGTAGGCCTCCTGTACTAATTAAATTCGTAGCACCGAAAGTGCGTTCCGACCTTTAGTTTCTATACCTCACTTATAAGGCAGTGGAAGTAAACACGTGCCACGTTTGGTTTGTTTGGAAAGTGTTGACAATGCTGCCTGTAGGAGCGTCTGACGAGGCGTCTCCGTGCTCCGTTCACCAGTTGAAATATTTAAATTACCAGTTCTTTTTACCCAACTACGGCGAAGCAAAAAAGAGGGTTATGATTTTGACCGCTGTGTATGTATGTTCATCTGTTCCCTCATAACTTCAAAGTACTTATAATAATTTGACAAATGAGGTATCGTTAGAAGCGTCTTGACCGTTCGCTGGTTATAGGCTATGTGATGTTACACTAAATTTAATATTGCGCCCTCTAGAGACTAGAGGACATAAAGTAATTCATTTAAAAATAAATATCTTGGGATATTGCCTTGTGGGGTATCACATGAAAGGGCTTAATTAGCACATTTCAAAAATATAAATATTACTGAAATAAGCCCCAAAAAATTAAATAAAAAAAAATTTAAAACTAAAAGCAGACTGAAAATGATGAAAAAAGAAAGTACCTTCCAGGGGTTGCATGCTACTGTAGCTTATATGTATGTTAGTACAGCGGCATGCGACCACGGGAAGGTGCTTTCATGTTTCACCCTTTTCAGTAGTCGGGTTTTAGTTTTTAAACCTTTTTTTAATCCTCTAAGAATAAGTACTTTAAGTCCCGATTTTCTCAGGTTTCCTGATCCCGATGGAAACTGAAGGTGTCTTCAGAGGGAGGAAAGAGCGCATCATGAGCGTAAGGTATGTACTCAAATCTAGTGCAATAACACACATTAACACTGCATGCATGCAACACAACTTGGACTGGTCATTAATCACAGTTTGCTTTACACAATCAGATCAAATCAAATTATTTATTTTTGCAGAAAACACTGTTACAAATACAATAGAGTTATTAAATATACATGTTTCAAGTGATTCTACCGTAGGAACATAAAGGGCTAAGGAAGGAACACGGGTGGGTTTTAGTCAGTAAGAGTCTGACACTCCCTCCCGCGCCACCCAGAGCGGGAGGAGTCATTAGATGATTTTCCATCCATAAAAAAAGGCATTTAAAATGTATACAATCATGGTTTATCAAAATCAAGATTGAGATTGACATTGAAATAAAATTAGATACAAATATTTTATGATATTAAATTAATGGAGTTTCCTTCTTAGGGCAAATTTTACCAAACTTTTATGCCTAAAATAAGTCTTATCCTTATAATAAATTTTGAATTTTTGACAGTGTTGCCATACTAAAACTGTCAGACGTCAATTTTATTCTACGGATAAAAGATATATAACTTTGGTAAATTTTTTAAAGTTATAAATTATAATAATAAATAAAACAATTAAATTATCTCAATGTCATTCCTAGAATTATTACAATACATTAATTATTTAATGTTATTTATAAATAACTTGGTATTAGTTTGCTGCCCCGTTGGTCTCGTGGTTGCAAGCGCAACTTGTGAGCGTGGGGTCCTGGGTTAAATTCCCGGGTCGGACAAAGTGTTATAGGGTTTTCTAAGGACTTTCTCAGTAACAGTCCGGAGTTTGGAAGTTAGTGCTTTAAAACCCACGTGCCTCGGAAAGCACGTAAAGCCGTTGGTCCTGCGCCTGATCTCTCCCCGGTCGTGTCGGATTGCCGTCCCATCGGACTAAGAGAGTCAAGGAACATAGAGTTCATCTGTGTTTGCGCACACACTTGTGCACTATAATATCTCCTGCGAACCTGGCTAATCTCCGTTAGGCCACCGTGACCGAAATTGGTCGGGAGGCTATTATTATTTATTATTATTAGTTAGCTGCGATTTTATCACATAAGGATTCGGTCCTGAGAGGCGGTGGTCCTTAGTTATATCTGACTTGAAGTTTATATACATCTATATATAGATAAAACAAAGTCGGGTTAGTTGCACCATTTATAACTCAAGAACGGCTGGACCGATTTTTATGATATTTGATTTGTTGGATTTCCCTCAACCTCGAATAGCCGAATAATTATTAAAACTTGGGAAAAATTCAAGAAAAAAATGAAATAAACATAATTCATAATCTGAGGCGGTACGAAGTTCGCGGGGTCAGCTACGAGTAGTTTTTATTAATAAAAAAGTTAACACTGTAACTTTGAAATAGACTGCTTAAAGGCAATGATATTTTGTGGTTCGGATTAATTATGCATGGCTGTGTGTAGAACTTGCATAATAATACAACTAGCTGCGCCCCGCGGTTTCACCCGCGTGATTTCCGATGCCGTGGGAATATCGGAGTAAAATGCATCCTATCAATGTGTTAATCCTGATTATAAACCATCTATGTGCCAAATTTCATACAAATCCGTTCAGCAGTTTTGGCGTGAAAGAGTAACAAACATCCATCCATCCTCACAAACATCCATCCATCCTCACAAACTTTCGCGTTTATAATAAAGTGTGATTAGTGGGAAGTACGATTTAAATATTGTACATATATTATTTATAAACGTTTGTCATTTGCAATTTAATATCTTTCATACATTAATTAAAGATTAACACAACATTATTCGTTTACCAAATTCATTTACCTCATAAAAAATACCTCATAGAAAAAGTAAAATAATTTATTTAAAAACAAAACATTTCAATCGACAGATAATTTTTATTCGTGGAATAAAATTGACTTCTGACAGATTTTGTATGGAAGAACTGTCAAAAATTCAAAATTATTCCTCGGATAAAATTATCTGGCGTTGGAAAAATCAGCCTTAAGTCGTGTAGTACAAATAGCTAATTAAAGGAATACCACTAAATTAGATTTTTCATACATACGTACATAAACTCACACCTTCCCATGGTGGTGGGCAGAAACTACAGAACGCCACCTGCTACGATCCTTACATACCTACTCCTTTTGCCTCGTTTACGTCCATACATCTATGTATATTAAAAAAAAATAGGTACACTGCACCCAGCATTCTGCCATAAAATCAAACCAGGCAACAAAAGGAGCTTATAAAATAAATTTGAAGCGAAACCCTCAGGGCGGCGACCGCGTGCACCGTGACCCTGGAGGAGGTCCGCATTCCAAAGGACTACATCGTGGGGCAGCCGGGCGAAGGGTTCCGTATCGCAATGGAGCAGCTCGACCAGGCCCGTATCGGAATCGCCGCGCATGCCGTCGGTAAGTCTCAATGGGGAAAAGAACTGTCAAACTATAGTCCGCGCGGAACTAGTTGGCCGCTGAGGTGGGGACAGGGATGAGGCTGCGGTTCGCAACGCACGTACTGAGTAATACGCCCCCGCCCCTCCGTCTCATCGCTCAAATACCTAAGGCGCGGCCAACTAGTTCCGCGCGGACTATAGTACCGCGTAGATGGTGCCAAGTGTTTGTTACTTTCAATCAGCTCCCAAAGAAGAAATAAGGGCTCGTGGCTATAAAATAACAACCGCACGGGTCAATCGAAGGTAAAGTTACGCTTGCCGAGGTCCGTCAGTGGATGGGTGACCATCCATGACATTAAGAAAAGGACAGATGATAAATTTTAGGTTAGTCCTGTAAAATTAATCAGCGCCTGCCACTACTCTATATAAGTTTAGACGTGATTAAAAACTTGCTTTTATCTTCTGTCCTTTTCTTAATGAAATAGTAAGAAAAAGATGCACTGAACTTAAAAGTTAAGTTTGTGAACAACAGAATCGGCACCGTTGTCTGCAAAGATTTGCCAAGTAACGAAAACTGTGGTGAGATTTCAAATATTATCACTTATTTGTTTCGATAATTAATGTTTTGTCCGTACTAGGTCAGACAAAATCCATGTCATTTCAAATCTGACTGGTAGTCCTAGAGATTAGCATATTCAAGCAAACTCTTCAGCTTTATTATTAGTATAGATAGATATACACACATATAAAATCTGTCAAATTTATTTAATATACTTTCAACTTTATCGCTTAAGTATAAGGTTCAAAGTTGATTGGGAAAATTTGACAGTTTCGGGTAGCTTGATGTGCTGGCGTCTGACTTGCCCGAATTTGAACCACAACCCGTTCATGTCGCAGGATCATGCTGAGATAGGAGCCTTTTGGTCTCGTATAGGACTTTCTGTTTCTTTTTTGTTACTTTCTTTTTATATAAGTTTTTATTTTTTTTATGATTGTGTTAAGTTTTGTTTCTGATCTTCCTGTACGAGTCACAATAAATACTTTTTCTTTCTTCTTTCATGAGTGGCGAGGCTTTGCCCTTTGCCATTGGATTATCACGGCATTTACGCTGATAATTATGATAAGAGTGGTACCTAACTACTTTTATTTCATCACAGGTATCGCCCAGTCAGCACTCGACACTGCAATCACCTACGCTAAGGAAAGACAGGCTTTTGGAAAACCACTGTCCAGGCTATCTTCTGTCAAGGTATTATACGATGTTTGATATCTATTATCCCTTTTAGTAACTGAAGATATAAATTAATTATTCGACCTATGATCTTCAATGAAATTGAGAATTTGTAATTTTACCTAGTGTCAGTAGGAGGGGCTTGTGGCTAAGTAATATCAGCCGCACGGGTCGATCGATCAGGTTAAGCTACGCTTACCGCGGTTGGTCCGTGGATGGGTGACCATCTTTACATACCAAGACCCCTCCGTGCCTCGGGAAGCACGTTAAGCCGTTGGTCCCGGCTGTCATTCGTGGATCTTTGACAGTCGTTATGGGTAGTCAGAAGCCCGAAAGTCTGACAACCAGTCTTACCAAGGGGTATCGTATTACCCAGTAACTGGATTGTGGAGGTCAGATAGGCAGTCGCTCCATGTAAAATACTGGTATTCAGCTGCATCCGGTTAGACTGGAAGCCGACCCCAACATAGTGGGGAAAAGGCTAGGCAGATGATGATGACCTAGTGTCAGTAGATTTTTATTTTCAAGCTGTTTTGTCCCACTACTCGGCAAAGGTCTCCCATAACTTTCGACTGTTTCTTGTGTATTGCCTACTCCGGCCAACCTTTTACGGGAGACCATGGGCGTTGACACTCGCCGCCGAGGGAACCCACTGCGTGACGACTCTGGTCCATCCTGTTGTCCCAGCTGACTGTCAATGAAGGTGAGCCTATTAATGGCTTTAACCGGGCAAATCTGAACTCTGGGCCCGTCTGCTTTTTTCTGTGTTCTCTTTTTACCTATGGTATAATCAGATGGATTCTTTGTGTGAAATTATTTTGTGATTTTGGAATGTTTGAAGGCCTTCAAGTTTAGGATTTGTCATCTTTTTAATTAAGTGGATTATATCCCCTTGTCTGTTTAGGAAGCCCTTTGGCACACTCAAGGGCCAGGTTGCTACAGAAACAAATATTATATTAAAGTTTTTTTCAGGACCGCCTCACTGACATGTGTATGTTAGTCGAGACCGCTCGTCTCGCGACATACCGGGCGGCGGTTGACGTTAGCACGAAGAACAGTGCGATGGCCAAGTACTTGGCGGGAAGGAACGCTACCGCTGTCGCAGACCACTGCGTTCAGATCCTCGGCGGTCGCGGTCTATCTGTTAATTACGATGCTGAGAGACATTATAGGTAAAATAAAATTATACTTATTTATTAAATAAACTCAATCACGCCTGTTCAACAGGGTTCATGTCAGGTGGTGGAGCCCTAAGAACTGCTTACCTCGCGAGTGCAATTAAACATTTAAGTTTCAGTTTGAAAGGTGTATACTACACCCATATTTTGCCAGTTATCTTTAAGTCTCATGTATCAATTGCCATAGCCCGGGCATAAAGCTAGACTCCAGCCTGCTACCAAAAGAATCTAATGGAAATACACTTCCCTGTTCTCAAAATGGTGAAGAAACCGGCATGTCGTAGAACTAAAATTCAAAGACGTGACCTCCACCAACCCGCACTGGGCTCGCGTGGCGTGTCACAGCAGTGGGAACATTTTAGACTGATTATTTTATAAATTTAACAGGGACGCAAGAGGCACGCAGATCTACGGCGGCGTGACGGACATACAGAAGAGACTCATCGGCCACTACCTGCTCAAGGAACACGACGCCCTCTGATGCGATGCCGGTAAACTTGTTCTAGTCTAGTCTATACATAGGGTCCTATTGAAATGCTTGCTGCAATTAGAGCATTACGTTTTCACGTACGCTTCTTAATTTAAGCAATACCAAATTTGCCATTCTTCTTTTGTTTTAACAACGACATCAACAAGCTTGTTGCTTAAAAGATAAGGCTTATTACATTACCATGAAGGAACTTGGGCGAGTCAGGATCAGAAAATATCCAAAATGGCTACGGTCTAGAATGATAGAATCTTATTCATCATACTTCTCACTCGCTCTTATTTTTCCCTAAGGGCGCATTTCACCAAACTTTTAAACCTAGAAATAAGTCTTATCCTGAGAATAAATTTTGAAAGTTTTTCCATACTAGAACTGTCAGACGTTAATTTTATTCCACGGATAAAATATATCTGATTTTGGTAAAATCAGCCCTAAGTATGTTATTACCTTTTCTTTATTTTCTTTTCTAAATCCTTATAAGAAGTCCTAAATCCAGAGTAGTGTAATAACCTTTTTCAAAGTATGTGTAAATCGACCATAGATTTTTGACAGTTGTAGTTAAACGTCAAATTGGTGATGTCGTGTGTTGAATATAAAGCTCAATTTTGAAAACTCAAACATGGACTGTACAGAGCTTTCCTGTCATCAGCCAACGTTAAAACGTGCCAACCAAAAACAAAATATTATTGAAATTCTATGTTTTCGTTGTATATTTTTTATGGACTCAAAAGACCAAAATTATTTTCTTATCGAAGTCCATGTCTCTGTAAAGTTTTTATTACATAAATAAGCAATACATAAATGAACTTGAATATTCAAAAAGACTTTGCTAAACGTTATATTGCATAATATTATTTTACATATTATATTTCAGCAATCATACAGATTTTATATGATTTATTTGTTCCATCATTTAAAAGAACACGTGTACATAAAACTGATATTACATTGATATTTTTGTGTTTAATGTGTTTAAAAGCCATTAACTGTAAGTGAAATAGGACGTTTCATAATAAAAAACGGACCAATAATACTTTTAAAGCCACCAGTATAGCCCTGTCTCTGTCAGTTCAAAGTTTATTGTAGCGACAGAAAGACTTAGAACATCTTAAGAGGTCTTTAGCGTTCAGTCCATACTATCTTTTTCCTCTGTTTTTTCCCTGGTTAATAATACTAGTCCTAATATACATGGTCCCATTAAAATAGATGGACAAATTTTAACACAGGGCTCAGTACGTCTAACCAAAGATATCCAAGCAAAAAAAAAAACTGTCATTAAAGTGATTTTGTTTTGACCTAAAATAACAAATTGCCGGCACATTAGTGTATTTTCGTTAGCTGATTATTTTTCTTGTAAGTATCTAATGCGTTTTTCTTATATATTTTTTTACCATCGTCGTCCTTATTTTGGTGGTCTGAATGATTTCTAAAAGTTTGTCCATCTATTTTAATGGGACCTTATATATATTTTTGTAATATAATGTATATCTACCACTGCCATGCCATGACCCTTTGTTTTGTAATAATACTAATTAAAAAAAAATACGCCCAAGAATAAAACATAGGTACATGCACAGGCAGTGATGGTAGATATACATTATAGCATAATTAGTCAATAATGTTCCCACTGCTGGGATACAGGCCTCGTCTCTGTGAGCCATAAGCTACCACGCGCCATACATTATAACGTAAACAAATATTTGGACTAATATCATTAACCAGGGATAAAACAGAGGAATACGTTAGTATGGAATGAATGCCAACGACCACGTGACCGCGTTTCCTCTTAAAGTTATGTGGCGTTTTGGAATTCGGGAGATAATCGTGTTTGTTTTCCATAAGCGCAACATAATTTAATCAACGATTTTAGATGAGCATACTGGCTTAAGTGGACTCTTCCTATAAATAATAAATAAACGGAGAAATCTCCAAGACATTGCAACAGAGTACCTAAAGTCTATTGAAATCCTTGTTTCCAATTGGTGTTTCTTCCATTTAAACGAATATCAACTTAAATATAATAATATATAAATAATATGTAAATTGGGTTGATTTCAGAATGACTAGTACTATAGAAAAAGTTATTAAAATGTTTGAAGTTGTAGTGGAAACTGAACTTTATGTGTGGGTATTAAAGTGGTTTTTCTAAAAACACATATTTGTATACAAGTTTTGGAAACTAAATCGCAAACGAAATATACGTCCTACAGATAAATTATTTCAAACCCACTATAAAAATTATACCGTGAAAACATTTTATTTGTTAAAAAATAGTCACTTGTTCAGTAAACCTTGATGTCTTTATAACTCTTTACAGTTGTTATCTCCAAATAATAATAGTTTTAAGGGCAATCGCATTTATAACGCCTTAGCAAATATTTCTTTGTACTTACTTTTAAATGGGACATTCCATTTTAGAATGTTTTCTTTTTGCCAAAGGCACGAGTATTGGGTTTAAAAAAATGTGCTGAATTTTGTTATTTTTGATTGATTTTATTTGTTTTAGGCTACAAAATTGCTAGGTTTGTACTTACTTATCATTATCTAAATGTTATTTGCTTAATACAGGTATTAGATATGCAAGTCTTGCGGGGTAATTGCGTAACATACTAAGAATTGCAATGCATTGACATATCGACAACATTCATTGCGTTACTTCCGTTGTTGAGCAGACGAATTTTTCAAATCTATGAAGCAATGGATTAGGAATTTACGTCAAAATCCTTCGGATTGTAAAAGGAAGTGTGTTGCGCAATAATTGGCGTGCTAGTTGAGTACTCGTTTTGCCTAAAGTCGTTTTTTCGATGGCAATAGAAAGTGACTGATTTAGCATAAAGGTTAACAACTAATAAACATATAACTACATTAGGACTACTTTCTTGTCCATCGCATAATATTTATAAAATATTAATAATTCTGTACCTATTTATTGTTGTTTGTAACTTATAAGTACCACTAAGTTATGGGGGCCACTATTTGATAGTTGCGTATTCTATGTGGCGTATAAAATTTAAAATGTCGAAACACATAAGTCTTCATAAGTATAATAAACATATTAATTTGTTCAATAATATTATTACCGTATTTTACTGTTATACTTACATATTTTAATAAAACAATATTTTTGTAGATTTGCTTTTTATTTTTTGTTTATGTACTTACTTATATAGGTAGTTTTTAACAGGTTTATCTTCGATACATTAAACACTAATGAATAATAGGTACAGGTAGGTACTACCTAAGTACCTACTACTAGAATAAAAAAAATAACATAGGTACTTATCTGATCTGATTCAATTCAACACAAAGACCAATTTTTTTCATATAATTTTCTGGTCCTCAGAGCCGTAGGTATTATAGGTCTACCAGAATCTCATGGCATAAAAAAATTAGATTTTCATATGGCAATGTCAATCCATATGAAAAACACATTTTTTTTTGTGCCATGAGATTCTTGTAGGCCTATAGTCTTATTGTTGCTTAAATATAATATTATAAACACAAACCTATAAAAACATCGCAATAAAATTCCAAAAAAATATAAGCATCATTATATTACGGCTGCTTACTGGGTCCGTCCTATCCTTTTGTAGTCTCATAAAATCGGGGAGGCGAATTTGCACATAAAAATGCATCATTAAATCGTCGTTAGCCCATTTACACACCAGCCAAATATCAGTGTGGCAACATTTCCCTGGTTGACCTAGTTTTTTCCAAATGTTTTTGAGTCTCACTGGGTTGGTTTGTAGTCTCATTTATTATAGCACTGTATAACGTGTTGTTACACTTAAAATTAAAAAAAAATACGTGTGGCACTCGGGGACTGTCGCGGTAAAGCTATTGCATAGCATTTTTATCAACTTATGCAATTATAATATTTGCGCGATAAACATTTATATAGATATAATATCATATATACTTTCTCTGCGCGGCATTAATATGTATAACCTATACACGAAAAACAAAGGTACTAAATAGTACCTACACGTGCTTGGATTAATGGTTTCTATTATATACATAATGAAGAATGAATACATACATTCATATTGAGAATTTGAATTAAATTTAAATTTAAATTTAATTTACTTTTAAGATCACTCATTTTAATATCAAAAATTTAGGTTATTTTTATAGCAGTAATAATAAAATGTATGTATATAGAGTACCTACTCACTCATTTTCTTTCACTATTATTTCATCACTTTCTTCATTAATACATGCACTTTGTTTATTCATATTTAAAACACTTTATACACAAATTTTACGCGTACAGATATTCACTGTTGTACATAGATGATAGATACCTATACACTTATATACTTTCTCACAAACAGCTGCTTACGTATTCGTCCGATTTCGGAGCAGCTCGTCTCGATCCGTGCGAGCTTCGTACAGTCTACACGCATACGTCTAGTCGCACGCACACAAACACCGTGCCGAAGCCTGCCGAACTGATACGACGTAAGACGATGCACGGCTTTCAACGCTGCACCGCTGTGCCGGTCGGAGTGGGGGGTGTTAGGTTTATTTTCGTTAAGGAATTTCTTCATTCGGTCGCCGCGCTCAAAGCCCAAGATAAAAGCTATGCAATAGCTTAAAAATGGCCTTTAGGACCAAATACCTAGGTAGCGTACCTAATCTAAAACTTAAAAATGCCAACGGTTAAAGGAGAAGTCACACAAAGATCCAATGCCTTCAAGAATAGGATTACGAGCCATCCCAATAAACTAACATTAAACCAGAAGTCCAATTCCCGTAATTAAAAACGTTCAAAATCTAGTCGCAATCTCATCTCCGCTACAATCAATGTCAAAAATGTAGGGAAATTAAGAGGTATTTTTAACAGATTGAGACTGGTATCAGCCTGTGAACGTTCTTAAAAAAACGACAGTCGCCTCTCTGGTGAAAACTAAGACATTCAGATGGTTTACAAGATTGGCCCCACAAGACTTAATATGACGGCCGACTAACTATACGTTAGATGCATGTGGATGAGCCAGTGGGCGCATAACAAGCATGACTAAAAGTCTAAAACTAATACAACACAAAAGATGCTGAATGTCAAAAGATGGACAGATTGCGTCAGAAAAAAATCCTTCAAAACGTTATAACCGAAGATTAGGTACAGTCTAGACACGACGAAAACAGATTTTACATTGCCGCGATTGCAATTCTCGTAATTATAAGAACGTTCACAGTCAGAAGGCCAATTCTCGTAATTTAAAACGTTCAAAATCCAGTCGCAGTCTCATCTCGGTGACAAACAAATGTCAAAAACTTGTCAAAATATAGGGAAATTAGAGGTATTTTTGACAGATTGAGACTGAGATCAGACTGTGAACGTTCTTTAAATTACGAGAATTGCCCCTCTGATCTCAGTAATCTGTCAAGAATATCTCTAATGTCCCTACATTTTTGACAAGTTTTTGACATTGATTTATCGCTGAGATGAGATTGCGACTAGATTATGAACGTTTTTAATTACAGGAATTGGCCTTCTGATGTTTTGTTTCTGAATGAATGAGCACTGTTATATTGTTGTGTAAAATTTTACCTTTGGTCAATGTATTCTTTGTTTAATTTCTCCTTGAATCCTTGGGTTATGTCTCAGTAGCAACTCGGAGTCTTAGTTTGGGGTCAATCGATAGCAATAAACTCGTTCCCTACTAACTACTAACTATGTGGGTGTACCTACTATAGATTACCCCTGCGTAACCCTTCGGGGAAAACACGTGTGGTTTTAGATTATGATTGTGTGTTAAGGTGCCGATTCTGTTGTTCACAAACTAAACTAAATTTAATTTCAGTGCATCTTTTTCTTTCTATTTCATTAAGAAAAGGACAAGATAAATTTTAGTTTAGTCCCGTCAAATTAATCAGCGCCTGTCGTAAACTGTTGTAAACAGCTGTTTAGTAGGCAAGTTTTTAGTCACGTCTAAACTTGTATGGAGTAGTGTCAGGCGCTGACTAATTTGACAGGACTAAACTAAAATTTATCTTCTGTCCTTTTCATAATGAAATAGAAAGAAAAAGATGCACTGACCTTAAATTTAGTTTAGTTTGTGAACAAGGTAATCGGCACCAATGTCATACAAATCTAATTCCTAAAACAGATCAAACCAACCTGCTCGTTAGTAGTATCACATTATATCACAATCTTTCCTTGGACACACGTCATTGTGGTCAATGTAGCTCGCATTACGGCTGCCTACGACGCACAGTGGGCCCATACTGAAAATTAGTGGACTTAGGCAACAAAGTTCCAATATCGATGCGATTTTTTTTTATATGACGTGTTATGATATTCCTGACAACTTTTATTCTTATAACATTTCTTCTAAAGTTGATAGTTTGTCTTGAAAAAAATTAATTAGATTATTTTGTATGGAGCGAATCACGTTTAATTTTTTTTCTTCAATTGTACTAATATGTTGGGTGTGTGGCGTGAGTATATGATAGCTAGGGTCATTCTCTATCCACGAAAAAAAAAAACAGCGCCGGCCATCTGCGGCAGCGCGAGTAATCATTCGGTAAAAAAAAAATGTTTTGTAAGATTTTTTTTTGCCATTTAAAATAAATTCAAAGTAAATTTTTTGTGTCATTAGGCTAATTCACCTTTTCTTTATTAAATATATAGTTTTAACAGCGCATAGGTACTTATAACTAATTATTCTGGTAGAAATTTAGTAATTATTGCTATGTTATCGGTAGCACCTGCATTGTGATTGATGACTCATTTGTTATTGCGCTCGTCTAAGCGTATAACTAATGAGTCGTCGAAAAATGCTTGTCTCTGATTGGCTGTGTTATTTTTTTAACTGCACGTTATCTATTGTTGAATAAATATCGTAATAAGTTTCAGGTTATACTAATTTTGTTAATGATAGGTGAAATAATTTAAATTTGTACGGGCAAGTCGTTGATAATTATCTACATAATCAAGCGTATGAAACTGTGAAGTAATTGTAGCCCTGAAAAGGGCTGTTTGTCATATACCTAGCCCTGATAGGCTTTTGTGAGGATAATCTAGAGCCGGATCACATTATTTCTTGTTCCAGAAGTGCTAGTGGGTCCGGCAAATTTTCGGACTCTGCTATGAGGCATTCTTCTTCCTCCATAATCTCACTGTCACAGGGAGGCTCAGTAGTCTGTAACAACTGAATTGCTTCAGGCAACAACTCATTATGACCCTGTTTCAATATTTTAGGCCTTATGTAGGATATGTGGGGATCAGAGCTTATTAGAAGTCCATGGAGGATGTCTTCGTTTGTTGCTATTCTCCCCGTTTTCCGAGTGTGCCACTCCCTGACGTTTCTGAAGTCCTTATTACGGGCTTCCGAAGCTTCTTCAGATAAGATACCTAAAACGAATAAGTACATACATTTTAATTTCAAAACGCAATTGAGTCAAATAATACATCAAACTATATTTATTTTTTACTTACCGATTGGCAAAACACCAAAGTGGTTACAGATGTCTGCACCGTGCATTAGAAGTTTATGTACACTAACTGGCATGTAGTACCACGAATAGTGTTGCACGTACACATCAGCTGTTTCTCTGCAGTATCTTCTAAATTTTTCACAGTCAATGTTTTTGCCTGATGATATGGCTTGTAGAATAACGGAAAATCTGAAAATCAGATTTTCGTCAATTCCCGTTATTCTGGATGATCTTTTGTAATCTTGGAAAAAGCGCCTCGCAGTATTCCCGTCATTTGTAGTTCCAAAACCCTAAAATGGGAAAACAATACTGTAATATACAATACATAGAGATATAATACACAAACAACATAAAAAGAGCCAAAATTAAATACATACCTGTTTGACTATATCAATCAGCATTCCAGTTTGCTCACGAAACTCTTGTTGCGTGGTATTTTTTTTAGCTTGTTTCAAAGCCTTATGTTCGCCTCGAGCAGTCCATCGTTGAAAATCCAGATTATAAGATATATGGAGAAGACATTCCATACACCGAATCTTCATATGCAGTGAAGAAATTCCTTGTTTGTAAATTTCTTCACGAAGTGGTTTGGAAGTCAAAGCGTCTAAATTATTCATCTCGCTCGGTTTTGCCAAGCAAATAGGACACGTTGCATATGATGGTACTTCAGCAATAATATTGGCCACTTTTCCATCAATCATGGTCATATGCAATTCATGTGATACAATAATATTTCCACACTGTGTAGATATTCGTTCATCAATTTGTTTTTTCATCTCAGACTCTTCAGACATTATAAAATCAGCTGTCTCCGAAGTGAAAGTGAACTTCACCGGTCGACAGTACAGAGTTGAGCAAGGTGTGGGGTTCTCCCAAACTATATTTTCATTCCCAGGAGATGGGCTAGTAGACACTAGCCGAAGAGGGACGATGCTTATCATGACTACTGATGAATCATCGAACTCTGTAGACGTTTTCTGTTTATAATTGCTCTGCGACGAAGAACCATCAAGTCCCCATTTCCAGGTCAACTTGAGTTCTTTATTTTGAGACCTATCAACAGAATTACTAATACCTAGTAAAATCCTTTCCACAGTGTGGTCCAATAGCGCTTGCAATTTAATTTGAGCTCCTTTTTCGGTAATCTCCATACTCTCTTGTGGTGGGTAACATCTTTTCTTGGCATTTACAAGCTTTGGATAAGATGGAAAGGCAGCACAGTTTTCTTCTTTCAGAAATTGTCGAAGAGCTAAGTACTTCCATTTCGAGAGCGCAAGTGATGTATAAAGAGCTAAACAGTTATCTTCAGAGACAGTACTTAAGCTCTGCTTTTTGAATAGTCGCTCGTCTACTTCGGATAGGGCATCTGGATTACTGGAAAGGTATTCGATCACTTTTGCCAGATTCGTTTTGCCGTTGTCTTTCAATTTTGTTATGTACCAGGTCTGCAACTCTTCTTCGGAATTTTCTTCTACTATGGAAGTAGAACGTCTTTTTTTTTGCTTCTTACTTAACTCTTCGAATGGTTTTCTGTGCTCCTTTTCTGTAGATGTTCCCGCTTCCGCAGTACATACTGCAAGAGTAGGAACATGGGAATCTATATCCACAGGTTCAGATAAGACTGCGTCCGAAAAGCCCATCTCACTTCTCAGGTCAACACTGTCACAAACAGGCCAGTTGATGTTTTTTTCCAACCACTTGCGATTACTTACACGATTCATAAAAGTTTTTTGGTTTCTACTTGACTCTATCCACTTTTTATTTAGATTTACACAAAAAAGTCGACAGAACTCCTTGATTCGGTTCTTGTCTTCTTCAGAAACTTCGGTAGTCAAGACAGAAATGATACTTTCATATAGAAACATATGATTTTTCAAATCACCGCCACTTCTTAATTTCACAAAAAAATCTAGGTTGGTACAAAATCCAGCCATAGTTCTAATGTAAATATAAAAATAAAAGTATTTCACTGTGTTCACAAATAAGCGACAAGAGCGAAACTAGATGGACTTAATGAATGTCTTTATATTTATAGACAGTGTTAATTACTCAAGTAGTGGACACTGTTATCAGTGAGTGAAAATTATTCAGCCAATCAGAGACGAGCATTTTTCGATGACTCATTAGTTATGCGCTTAGCCGAGCGCAATAACAAATGAGTCATCAATCACAATGCAGGTGCTACCGATAACATAGCAATAATTACTAAATTTCTACCAGAATAATTAGTTATAAGTACCTATGCGCTGTTAAAACTATATATTTAATAAAGAGAAGGTGAATTAGCCTAATGACACAAAAAATTTACTTTGAATTTATTTTAAATGGCAAAAAAAAATCTTACATAACATTTTTTTTTTACCGAATGATTACTCGCGCTGCCGCAGATGGCCGGCGCTGTTTTTTTTTTCGTGGATAGAGAATGACCCTAGCTATCATATACTCACGCCACACACCCAACATATTAGTACAATTGAAGAAAAAAAATTAAACGTGATTCGCTCCATACAAAATAATCTAATTAATTTTTTTCAAGACAAACTATCAACTTTAGAAGAAATGTTATAAGAATAAAAGTTGTCAGGAATATCATAACACGTCATATAAAAAAAAATCGCATCGATATTGGAACTTTGTTGCCTAAGTCCACTAATTTTCAGTATGGGCCCACTGTGCGACGTCTCGTGTTATTCTATCATAATACGGACAGTTACTGGCTATCAACTAGTTACCGCGGTACGACCGCCCGTTACGTGCCTGACGTGCCTCTCAGTAACGTTTGTTTTAGTTCAATGAGCATCTGTTTTGATACTTATAATAATTTGTTTTTTAATAAGTGAAGTGCCGTTTGTGTTTCTACATGCACTGATTTTGTGGTAAAATACTGATCAAAACTCACCTCTCTTGTGCAATACCTGTGTGGACCTAGGATATCGTATGCAATGCAAAAAGTTTTAATTTCAAAATTCCGGAAGTTTTCCTCCAGAAGCAACGAAGTCGATTGCCGTCAACCTTTGTGTTCTAAACATCAAGGCATTCGTCCTTATTCCTGCTTCACTGCACATATCTAAATGAAATAAACACAAGTATCGAACAGCTACTTATCTGCGGGGCAATTGCGTAACACATTATCAATCGGAATCGGTTTCATTTTGACAGTTCAACAACATTCATTGCGTTATTAACGTGTTGAGCAGACAAATTTTTCGAACTTATGAAGCAATGGATTAGCAATTTGCTTCAAAATGATTCAGATTCGGATTGATAGTGTGTTACGCAATTAGGGTGCTGATCTACCAACCAGATCATCTACCTACTCCAGTTAGCTCGGAAATACTGCGCGATATCGACGACTCGAGACATCATTGTTTAAAGTTTTAACGTGTTACTAATATATACGTTCCTCAAAGGACTCCTAACTTTCAAACTATAGGACGATGAATCACATCGAGTTCGTATTAATCTCCTATTATCTTAGTGTGCGTCATTTTCAGCAATGTACACACACAGCGGCGATGGCGATAAGACAGCGATACTGATAGGGAAACTTATCATTCCACTGCGATTACGAGTCGAACGCAGATGGGCTTGTGTCATCATTTTTAAAAAGTAAAAATGCGCGCCCTTATTTATGTGACGTTTCTATTGTTAATATTCAAAAATGGAAGTTCTCAAGACGTTATCGAAGAAGTTTTCAATGAAGAGGTGTTAAAACTTATTAAGTTATGTGATGTTTGTACGTGCAGTGAAATTCCCGATATCGATGGGACTCATATAGTGTTGTACGTTCAGTGTTCTGAATTTGATAGGATAGAAAATGTGGCCGACTTGGACAAGATCGCATGGCCTTTGAATCCAAATGGGTTGAAGATATCGGCCACATTCGACGGACTGGCACTGTCTACATTGGGCAAGTAAGTAACCGTTATATTTAATTCTAAATATATCGTACATTATATCGTTAATCTTCTCCCAAATTCAGTTAATCCGGAATGCTTCTAGCAGCATTGAATGTGGGCGTAATCGTTCTACAACGTTAGGTCAATGTCCCAAATAGCGCAGCGACAATTTCTTAGACTGAGTCGTAAGTTCGAATCAGGAATGGTGATAAAAATCTATTTGGTCCTTTAGTCGGCAAGTGATGTCATTCTGGATTACCGGGAATTACTATAATAATGGCGGTAAGTCACCTGATAGGCGCACTATACCTACTTCATACTCGGAAAAGTTTCAAGCACATGCAACCAAACTCGATAATGTTTCATAACATAATCAGATGCAACATATCTAACCACTAGCTTTTGCTCGCGACTTCGTCCGCGTGAAATTTCTTGTTCGCGCGTCGCATCACCTGCCCGCGCTTTTACATCGTTTCCGCATAGGTGTCTTTCTGACTTTTTTCTTTTTACTAGGCTTCTAAGGGTCTTCCTCAAGAATTGGGCTATCAAACGTAAAAAGTTTTTTTTTAATCCGACCTGTAGTTCCAGAGTGTTCCGTAGCGTGTTCAATAGTCTATAGATTTTTACATCATCGTGTTTGTATAAAAGTACTTCAACTTCTATGATTTTTCTTTCATCAACTGCTCTCTGTATCTCTCTCTTGTCCTGACCCTGACTATGCATTATTTAGTTTTCACCTTGACTGCTTATCGCCACGTTCGCTACAACTGTAATAAAACTACGCTAGGTACAATATATTAAAGGGCATTGAAATGTTGTTGACACGCCGAGTATCTTTGTTTGCTTGAGCTCTTTTAGGGAAAACCATATCAAGCCGCTGAGTACTTGCCGGTAGATGAAAATGAAAGTCATAGTCAAATGTAAAGACAGCACATCAAGCTACCCGAAACTGTATCCCAATCAAACTTGAACCTTTAACCTTACTTAGCGATAAAGTTGAAAATCTATTAAAGAAATTTTACAGATTATAACAATGACGTATAGTTTATATATCATTGGATTATAGTAGCTTGATGTACTGTCTGTAGTCTGTACTACAATTACCGTAAGCTCATGTACGCACGGGCCCGTTTTTCAAGTGACAATTTTTTTGAAGTGAAAACTTCTTTAGGCGCGTTGGGCATTTCTTGAGATGGGAAAAAACTATTGAACTCGCGCCACTGTTACCATAATCGACACCGCTTCGGATATGTTCGGCTGTCCTCGGGATGTAGGTACTCGGTTTTAATGTATATCCGATACTTATGTCAGTGAGTGATGGCAAAGTATTCTGTTTGTGTTTTGTTATCACTTCTGTCGGCACTCCCGGAGTGCCACTGTTTTTTTTAATGTTTTTCGCATTGGATTTTCAACGTACCGCTAAGCGCCGTGAGTTGAAAATCCAGTGCGTGATAAAATCCCCCCGTGATATGTTTACGTCCGTGCGAATGTGGGCCAATTAAAATCCGATTATTGTTGATTATTGTTATGATTTCGTTAAATAATAATTAATAGTGAAGATTTAGTTCGCTTTAAGTAGATACCCGTAGTGACCATCAAATGTCCATTATGACAGAAAATACGTTCTGAGAATGAATGAATTCATGAGGTTTGCTGTAACTTTGCCCTTTGTCAGTCAAAGTCAAAAGTTTGTAGGTAGGGTCTACAAATTTGGACAAGGAGCAGCGGACACCCTTGCATACCTAATTCTTCGCATAAAACACTAGACACTACTCATAATTTTACTGTACTCCATTCATACTCAAACACACGTTCACTGAGAAGGGAATTGAGTCCTAATGTGTTCTCCGATTTCTACCCCTTGCGCGGCACCTAATACTTAGGTAAGTAAAATATTTTACGGTTCGCAAAGTGAAAACACGCCTTGATCAAGCCTTACAATAAAAATAATCATTTTCTCAGTAAACTCTTACAAACAATAAACATCATAATTTGATATCGTCCATTTAAGATTAGATTACAAAGAAAAGGGAGACGCCTTTACGAAAATGTACGGCTCAACGGAAAACGGAATTAAATACTCGACACCATAGAAATGTAAAAAACATATCTATGCTCGACACCTATTACTTTAGCTTTTTCAACTAAAATTCTGATAATTACATTGTCATTTAACATTAACCACTATTTAATCGATATTCAATTCGATTGTTACTTATTCTCAAGTGGCTGCTTGCTCCTTATCTTGTATTGTGACATCGAGTTTGTGATTCATATTAATGGGGTAGGGGCAGATAAATTCAATCTTCGATTCGATAGTTTCAATCTTTGGCCCTAAGGAGCGGGGTAACAAGTTACTCAGTCCTTTTACCCGGTTGCTTTTGTTTTAAACTTATTCAAGAAATTAATTCTCTTTAGACCGTTGTCTAAATTAAATTTACCTTTCCACTAAAGCTGCGTTTTTACCAGTGGTAAACGCTTCCCTTTTCCTTAGTTTGTTTTTTAATTGTGCTACACTCCAAGTTGCATACATTTTTATCTAGTTTTCCTTTAATTTATGATAGGCACAATAGTAAACATAAACACACATACAACAATGGCGGTTTCGGACAATGGTGCTGCCACCTATGATGAGCTTTCATTTTTTAACCCCATTGAAGGAAGATCATAAAATCTATGTCAATATGGAAATAAACCATGGAATATTTTCTGTTTTCAATAATAATGGCATCGCTTGGCCTATTGAATTTATATATGTTATTTTATGATAGATAGGTACTTACAATGTTAATTTGTCAGATTTGTTCCTTGAGATTAACCCTTTCGAATTAATTCATAAAAATACAGGATGTACTTAACTACATGCAGGGTGTCCCGTAAGTCGACTTCAAGCCGGAATCGGGTAATAATTTAAGTCATAATAGTTACGGTATCTACCTATCAGAAAATATTAAAAAATATCTAAGTTGTGTATTTTTTAAATTATTGGCATTTAAATGTCACTTTTTGCCCAACCAAATATTCAAAATTAATACTTTGCCAAACTTTGAATGAATTTACTGAAAAAAAAAATTAGTTTGACAAGTAACATTAAAAGTTGGCACATTTAATAAGCATTCCAATGTTTTTTTGGTTTAATTTTTTTTTATTCCAAAGATTTTTTTTATATATTTTTCTGATAACTATTATGACTTGGCCTGTATATCTAGCCAGTAACTGTTCAATGTTTCGTAGTGTTGCTATAGGTTCATGGCCCTTTTCGGACCTCTTCCTTTAGATACAGCATTCATTGTTGTCAACAGGACAGGACATCTCAATTTTAACTGCCTTCAGATTGTTCCCAAATTAGAGGAAATCAGCCATTCGTGAGCAAGGTCGTTCAAGACCGTTAGTATTAAGTAGTATTGTCATTTATTTAACCTGTGTTTACTTAGCGTGGAAAAAGACGAAGCCTAACAATAAAGGACAGGGCAAATTACTATCGCCTGGTAGAGGTCAGATTTTTTGGCGATCGGCCATCTTTAATCTGCTAAAAGTAATGATCTGTCTGATTCATTAATTGGAAGGGAATACTATTACTACGAGTCGTAGGTCGTAGGTCCAAACCTCAAACAGGCGCCTTGTGAAAATTATTTTATCACCTGCTCTCAAAATGGTGAAGGAAACATCGTCAGGAAACAGGCATGTACCAGAGCCAAAAAATCGAAGATATGTGACATCTACCAACCCGCACTGGACTCGCGTGGTAGATTACGGACCACTCCCTCTCATCGAGAGGAGGCCTGGCTGTGTCCCAGCAGTGGGAACATTTTAGGCTGATTATGCTGTACCTACTCTACCCATAAAGTTATACATCTGTCAGTCTGAAAAAAGCTGCCTGTATTGAGTGTAAGTAGTTATGTAGGTACCCAGGTTTAATATGTCAGAAGCGAGCCTGTTGCCATTTTTTACAAATGCACAAATCCCGACTGGTACTGTGGAATTTGTGATGGAAAACCACAATAACATTTTGCTCGATCTAGTAGTCGAATTTAAGACCTCGTGCTCAACAGTCGCTCTTGCGACCAGTAGACCAACGAGGCGGTTTTAAGAAATATTTTGAGTGAAATTGCGTATTGTTAAACAGCATGGCGTCATAACGGGGCTCAGTGCCCAGGGTGCAGTGTACATTACCTAAGTAACATCACTCGTGGAGAGAGGCAGAACAGTGGCCCAGTGGTAACGGCCGCGACTTACGAGTTGTAGGTCGTAGGTTCGAACCCAGTCAGGCGCTTTAATTTTGTAAATTATTTCATCACCATGACTGAAACCGGCATGTCCTAAAACCAAAAATTCGAAGACATGTGGCGTCTACCAACCCACACTGGGACCGCGTGGTGGATTACGGCCCACTCCTTTTCACTGAAAGGAGGCCCGTGTCCCAACAGAGGCTTATAGGCTGATTATACTCGTGGAGCCTCTTTTAATTCATCCTAGTTATTAAGTGATAGCTGGTTGGAATCAATATACCTGCAAATTCTAGTCACACAGTCCACAGTTGTAATTTTTTTTAGTCTAGGTAAGTAGGTAGGCTTCTTAGTTATTTGCAAATCTACGCCGCTAGAGTTGAATAGGTAAGCAGGCCTAGTAAAATCTCACAGCAGACAGGTAAGAGGTTCTATTTTAAGCTTTTACTGATATAATTACATCGTATCTGATAAGAACATGTCGCGGCGTAACTTACATAAGGGCTAACATTGTAAACATGATGCTCTGTTACTAATTTCAAAACGTGTTCAAGGTTTCTTCTATAGGATTAATAAATAAGTAGTTAAGTTCACTAGAAGTCAGTGTAAGTTTGAAGCTACACTTGGGGAGGCACTTTGTTTCGAGTGAACAACTTAGTCCTATCAACTACTGAACTAAGACGTACTGTGCCCTTCCCTCTGCCTAACCCATCCATCAGGAAAGACATGCGTTATGTTTCTAAAACCGAGATTAACCGACATCCCTCAAAATCCTTTCTGTAACTACGTAAGGTCATTATCCCGCGTCGTCTCAAGATTCGCCGGCTGTCACATCAATCAACCACAAACCGTGTCACCTGCGTTTGTTTTGCGAATCATCTGCGGCGGGAAATGGCCGACTTGTCGTATCAGAGGTTAGGTGCTAACCTACTTCTGGTTACCTAGTTTGCGAGTTAATTATGCGTTTTTATTTATATTTGAATTTGTGTAAGTACTGTCTGCGATTTGTTATTGGAAATTGTAGTGTAGGTTGCGATATTATAAGAAAACAAATGCAAAACTGTGATGTTTTGTAGGCTTCTCGGGATGTGCATGTGGTATTGTGGTCCACTTTGTCAATGCTTTTGGGTTCGACATTAGGTATACGTTACGTTTTGTCATCAGAAAGGCATAAGTAATTACATAGTACCTACAATGAGCGTTATTTTTGAAAGGGTCAAAGGGTCCGCGCAGCATAAAGATATTATCACATAAAACGAAGCAGCAAATTTTTCATCTAAATCTTTTTCTAACAAGTCACTTCAAAACTACAACAATCTTTGTAAAATAAGCATGATTGTTTAATTAATTATGGTACATTCCGATTGCTTTTACAAAACAAATGAGAAATTGTTTATTGTTCATATTTGCGGTTTTCCGCTTCTAACTCCAGTCCAAATAAGCGTGAGATAAAAAAATTAATTGTGTAACTATACGCAATACCTACGCACGATAACTAGTACCTATTTAGATATAGCTAGGTAATGGAAGGTAAACGAATCAATTAATCTTCCAGTCCATCCTCTTCCTTCCTATAGAACAAAAAACAAACTCGCCAAAATGTCTGTACGCGCATAATTTCCGAATGACTGCACCAAATTGCATAATTCTTTTTTTATTTTGTTCGGTATTGCCAGGACAAGGTGTGTATGAAAAAAAAATATTTCAGATACCTATTCGAAAAAAAAGCACCCGTGCGAAGCTGAGGCAGGTCGCTAGTCCTAACTAATATTATAAATGCGAAAGTAACTCTGTCTGTCTGTCTGTCTGTCTTTTCTTCACGCCTAAACTACTGAACCGATTTGTGTGAAATTTGGTACAGGGTAAGTGTGAACCCCAACAAAGGACATAGGCTACTTTTTATTCGACTTCGACTTCGTCTGCGTCCGCGATAACCGACATATACGCGGACGAAGTCGCGGGCAAAAGCTAGTATATTATAAAATAACATCTTGTACATTTCTGCATAGCTATTCATAGCCATTCGACTGGTTGTCGCATCGAAAATTACACATTTTCAATTAAGTAGGTCCTAATTTGCCTTGCCCCCGACAGCAAACAGCTGTCGGAAGAATGGTGGTCGCCTATCTACTTAGTTTAAACTGTCATTTTCGGGATTTGTGAACAGCCTTTAGATAACTCTTTTGATAACATTGATTGATGTCCGATTCGGCGCGGAAGCGTAGGTATTGATCGGTTCTAAATAGCTATGCTAGTCCTACCATAAAGACCAGAAATTTAAAAGGACACGCGGATTGGTCTTTCAGGTCATTACCTACGATTAGGACGAAACCTTGCAGTCAAATCAGCCGTAATCGTATGCTGTCATGATTGAAATTGATAGTAAAGTCTCCTAGAAACAAATGTTCAAGTCCGGCGAATGTCATCATCGTCTTAAACAAGCGAGGTCCTTGAGTCCTACAGTATCCGCTATAGAGATAGGAAAAACTTCATTCAATGTCACTCACAGTCATACGTATGTATGACTGTGAGTGGTCACCGATAGGCCGAATTAATTGGTAATAGCCTTGTGGAGTTGTTGCTCCGATTAGGATTTATGTATTTTTTAATATCATCATCTGCCTAGCCTTTTCCCAACTATGTTGGGGTCGGCTTCCAGTCTAACCGGATGCAGCTGAATACCAGTATTTTACATGGAGCGACTGCCTATCTGACCTCCACAACCCAGTTATTGGGAAATACGATATGCCTTGGTAAGACTGGTTGTCAGGCTTTCGGGCTTCCGACGACCAGTAACGACTGTCAAAGATCCACGAATGACAGCCGGGACCAACCGCTTAACGTGCTTTCCGAGGCACGGAGGGGTCTCGGTATGTAAAGATGGTCACCCATCCACAGACCAACCGCGGCAAGCGTAGCTTAACCTGATCTATCGAACCGTGCAGCTGTTATTTCTTAGCCACAAGCCCCTCCTATAGTTTTTACATTGAGGTAATATGTAGGTACTTATTAACTCAATGGTTTTTAATGACTTACAATAATTACAGCATTGTATTCTATATGTTTCAGGTTGCCGCCAAATTCGCTTGTCGAAACGCTGAGATTCACAAACAACGCCATAAAAACATACTGGCCAGATCCATTTAGTGACGTTCCAAATTTGAAAGTCCTGTCATTCTCGCACAACGAATTGACCGAAATCACACCCGACCTCTTTACGAAAATCGAACGATTAGAAGATCTAGACTTGTCGCATAATAAGCTATCGGATTTCAATCCTTTAGATTTCAAAAATCTACGTAACATAAAAAAGTTAAGTTTACAAAGCAATGATTTGAAGAAGATTCCTCTGGATGCGCTGCAGCCTATGACTGCGCTAGAAGACCTGGATGTGAGCAAAAATGGCATATTCGACTTGCTACTCCAAAGGAGTGATGTTGAGAATTTGGCGCGACTAAAGCGGTTGAATTTGAACGATAATAGAATTAGATCTATTACGAAGGGTTCGTTCCCTCCTAATAACAGTCTGTAAGTATCCTTTAAGTTACTTTAACTACACTACGTACAGACGCCAGCACATCAACCTACTACAATCTGTCAGATTTCTGTAATAGATTTTCAACTTTATCGCTAAAGCATAAGGTTCAATGTTGATTGGTAAAATTTGACAGTTAGGTGTAGGTTGATGTGCTGGCGTCTGTACGTAAAACTGGAGTGATTTGACCATAGATTTATGATGACGACAAAAACAATCATATAGGTACTTACTTACATTCTTGTAATCATCCTACAGGCGTAATTCTTACTATTTTGGAAACCTTACTTTATCATCTGAATCAGAAATTATATGATTTTTTTTTCTGAAAAGTAAAAATTTAAACTGTTCTCCTGTAAAATTAAACCTATGTCGCTTAGTCAGTTTTGCCTTTTAAGCTTCCTATGATGGAGTAGACTGCCCTATCATAAATTTATGGACCAGTCACTCCGGTTGTTGAACGTACGATAAAGATACAAGAGTCGATTAACACTGCTACTTTTACACATCATCTAAATTGACCCGAAATTATTCAATACATTTTTATATAATAGCTAAGAGTTAATATTCTTTTAATTTTACTTCTGTTCCGATTTTAATTAAATACTAAGATATTTAAAAACTGAGGAGCAATACCCGTATTTTTAAGAACATTCTCATTCTTATCTCAGTCTCAATCCGTCAAAAGTACAATCAATTTACATACATTTTTGACAAGTTTTTGACACTGATTGTCGCTGAGATGAGATTGCGACTAGAATTATAACGTTTTTTAAGTACGAGAATGGGTCTTCTGAACTGTTAATCCATTTTTGTAACTGCACTAACACTATGTTTAGCTGCAGATAATTACTGTCATTGTCAAAAAAGATAAAATTAGGAGTAGGTCTTCTCTTGTTTGACCCTCAGATAGAGCAAAGGCTACAAACAAGAATTTATGAAGACTAATGGTTTTTATCGCAGCCAGTACTTATTGGCAACATTTTAATGCCAACATTATATTGTTATAGTAGCTAGTCTTACCGCCTACAAAAATAGGACTCGCTACGTTTATCACTTTTGTAAAACAGTTGAATCAAATAGCCCTAATTCTAATCTTTTTCCAGGGAACTATTGGACCTATCAAACAACATAATAGAAATAGTGGAAGAAGAGTCTTTTCTCACATGCACGAATTTAAGAGAATTGAACCTTGCTCAGAACAACATAACGTTTGTTTTCGCACTGCCGCCGACGCTGCAGATAGCCATACTGAAGATCAACACTTTGTATCATTGGCCTAAGTTTCCTAGTGGTATAAAGTATATTGATTTGTCGTATAATAGATTGTCGGATTTGTATGATGAGAATGCAGTGAATTTTGACAGTTTAGAGGTAAGTTTTCTTTAATTGCCCAAAGATTTTAAAAACAATTAAAAAACAGTTAAAGTGGCTGGGACAGCCTGGATGCGGAAGGCGGAGTACAGGGTGTTGTGGCGCAGCCTGGGAGAGGCCTATGACCAGCAGTGGACTGCGATAGGCTGAATTGATTTGACTAGTGAATACAAGAACCATTAACTAACGAAACATATATCCCCAAAATACTTTCTTTATATTTCACTTTTTACCGCCTTCAAAAAAAGGAGTCTCTCTATTCGCTCGCATCACGTGTGAAAAATTATGACATGTAGACATGGTTTTTTTTTTCTAGCTCAAACTAACATCTAAAACTTTAAATTCCAGGTACTAAACATCGGAGGAAACCAAATAAAAGAACTGAACATAGAAAAAAAACTCCCCAGCCTATACATTCTGGACCTATCCTACAACTTAATAACAGAAATACCAAAGACCATAAGCACTCAATTGTTCCCTAATTTGGAAGAACTTCACTTTGACGGCAACCCCATAGAGACGGTTTATTTCAAAAATATAGTTGCTGTAAAGAGTTTGTATATGAATGAGATGAAAGCAATAACTGTGGTTGAAGAGAAAGCATTTAGCAATGTGGTGGGGAGAACGGCAGATGAGACAGGGAATGATATTAATTGTTTCTCTCTTTATCTTTCTAATTGTCCGTCTTTGGGGGAGATTAAGGCGGGAGCTTTTGATGGGACATCGCTGTGTATGGTTAGTATAAATATAGGTACAGATTTCTTTTGTAATTCTAATTTGAGTTGGAAAATTTCTAAGACCATTAGCACATTACGTCACCACCAGAAGGTTGAGTACCGTTTACTTAGGCATTACCCGTATAGGCTATGTTTAAAACAGAATTGTCAGAGTAACAGCGCCAAACAATTAAGCAATAACAAACAAACTTTTGTGACCTTGGTCGCAACAAATTTCCATAGGTACCAAAATAGGAAACAAAACACAAAATACAAACAAAAGGTCACACTTATTTTTAAAATTCTTAACCAAAGCTCACCCCAAACAATGGTATCATTTACAGCTGGACATAAGCAAGAACAACCTAACCTACTTACCAAAGAGCCTGGTGGACTGGACGGCAGTGAGCGAGGGAGTAAACCTGCAGTTCAACCCCTGGAACTGCAACTGTGACATGCAGTGGATAGTGGACGAGCTGCTGCCACAGATGTACGCCACCAAGCACTCGCGATTGTTGGCTGAACTCAGGTATAATGTAACTTCAGGTCTTTATTTCCCGAAGGGGTGGCAGTTCCAGGTTACCTATAATAGTACGCCTACATTTCGACAGTTACCATTTACCGTGCACAAATACAGACTCCTGACTGCTACCTACTATGCCAATTCCATAGACAATTTATATTCTAAACATATACCCCCTTACTAATAAACGTTGTATAGCGTCTTTATAGTAACACAACGCTTTGTCTTCTTCTTTCGAAAGTCAAATTACTATATTAGTAAGGGGCGGGTTATTCAAACTTTCAATAATCGATATCGACCATTAATAAACTCAAATACGAGGTCGACAAAATTGAATGTTCGATGTAGTAAGTCGATGTGCTGATTATTAGGCCCAAATCACTAAATTTATTTATAAATACGTTAAATCTTTTTAACACATCATTCTGCCTCTTTCATGGTGCAAGTGGGACTTAGTGTCAAGCATTATCTGGACTGAAACCGTTGAATCAATGAATGCAGTATGACTAACACTCTATGACTCATAATTGCGAATCTTCTCTAACTCTTATAAAAATAGACACACTACAAGTTATAATGCTCTCTTTTCCAGATGTGGTTCACCCCGTGCATTCGAAGGACTTCGCCTGGTGCACTGGTACAACTGGACCGAGCGCGCCATGTGCCGCGACGGGAATTCACGCAGCATGCATGGGAACTACATGGTCATTGGTCAGTATTAGCGAGGCATGGAAAATTTTACTTCCCTTGCCATTTTTAGTAGAACAAACTAGCTACGAGTACATTGGTAGGCATAATACGGCTTTATAACTTTGACATCGTTTCAATCATAGAGTCAACTTTTGTAATAAGAAAGTGACTGTGATTGAAATACAGTTCTATAAGCAAAATTGATTCATTAGGCTTAGTCTGATGCTAAATTGTAATTTTTTTGTTGAAAACATGTGAGAAGAATTTTAGAAACCTTGTTTTGTAATAAGGCGGTTTGTTTTTTTGATCTGGTGGAACTGCGACCTGCTAATATACGCCACCAATTTGGACTGAGAAGTAAACTGATTATTAGCTGCAAGAAGGGACGTGAGAGTCCGATACTTAGATTCTTACCTCCCTTACTTGGACAGATCTAGTATTTGGAAAATAGTTTATTGAATTCTTGTTTTTCTCTTGAATTCTTTTTGAAACCAACAAAACACGCAAACACTAAAACACACAGTGAGCAAATATCGACCCATATTTTTCTCTTTTTCATTTTTGACCTACCATTTTTCTTCATTACAATTTTTGAGTATATTTTTTTATTCTATCTCCAACTTTTTGCTAACCATATTCAGCACCTAATTCTCCTACTCTCATTACAGCTGGAACCTTCAACAGAAGACGGCTCATCTGGCTACAGCTCCCTCACTCTAATCCTAGGCGCCGCCATCATAGTGTCCCTTCTCATAGCGATAGCGCTCGCGGTATACCTGGTCAAGACGAGGAAGAAGTACCGTGTCAGACGGGCGGCTATGAGGAGGAAGAGGCAGAGTGCCACCGATATCACTAACGGGAATAAGGAGCAGTTTACAACGCTTAATACTAGTAAAGTTTAAAAGAGTGACTGGAAAATCTACTTGAATAATGATACAATTTCGGCCGGATTGTCAAACGAAACTCGACTTTAAAACCTAGTTATAAAGACTTTCTGGGGAAACGGTCAACCACCCGTCATCGGTAACACTTGGACTACGAAAAGCGCCCTTACTGCTACGACTTAAAGACCATACCAAATTCTTATCGTGAACTTACTGTTGAATTTGAACCTTAAAATGACTATACATATGATTGAAAATTATGTTGCGTTTGAAAATTCAGCTGAAAATGTAGTATCGGAGTGTTTGCAATGCCAATGTATCGGTGAGATATTGTCCGGTTTTTGCAAGCTTATTAGTATTATCTAAGTTATTCTTATTTCAATCAACCAATTACAAAAAATGTGAACCAATTTTTTTTAGAATCTTTTCATTAGGTACATAATTATGGTCACTCAAAAATCAACTTAGAATTCATTTAGCCATTACCAACATTTAGTCAACTATTTACTTCATGCTTCATGTAAAGCTAAAGTAAATAGTTGACTAAATGCTCATGGAATGTAAATTATCAGAGATTATGAATTGGAGTATCGTTGAAGCTTTCAAAACACTGTGACGCCTTCCAACACGTAGTTATTATTAAAGTCATACTTATATCCCATATTTTTGGGCAAGTCATTTTTATACTTAAGTTAATAAAGTATTAACCAAATCAACGAACCAAAAGTAAGATAACTTCCAAGTTGAATAAATGCTGTAATGGCGATGTTTGCTATTTGAAATACTATTGTAAATATGTCTTGTATATTGTAAAGAAGGTAGATTCACACACTCATAACATAACATCACGATTGTAATCCCCGAACGGTTAGGCAGAAATGTTCAGACGCCAGTACATCAAGCTACTACAATCTGTCAAATTTCTTTAATAGACTTTCAACTTTATCGCTAAAGCATAAGGTTCAAAGTTGATTGGGAAAATTTGACAGTTTCGGGTAGCTTGATGTGCTGGCGTCTGTACCTATAGTGCAGCCACAATTGCCACACAGATATAATAAAAGCACATAACATAAAATCACGCCTGAAATCCCTAAAGGGTTGGGCAAAAGTGTAGCTATAGTACGAACACCCACATTTCGCCAGTTATGTTTATGTTTTGGTTGTTTGTGAAGTAGATTCCTTAGTCATAAGTACAATTTCAATGCCATAAATCAGTATTTTGTAGGTTCGTTTCGCACGGGTGATGACGGGTGCACAGAAGCGTATGTTTAAAAACGGTAGGTAGGTTAGAACACAAGAAAAGACGTTGTACTATGTATTTTTTATGGAGGATGCCTCTTAAAGTGAGATTTCAGAGTAAGGAGTGGTACACACTTGTCCGAATATACAATATGTAACTGAAATAATGCACATTACGAAAGTAGTTTGGTCAGAATCGTTTATTGAATCGCTTTCTGTCATTTTTATTAATATAGGTAAAATTCTCAAAATATGTTAAGCTACGTACAGTCAACAAAATATATAAGTATGCAGGATCGTCGGATATAGTTGAAGTTAAGTAAGAAACCGATGGATGTTGTCGACTGAAATTTAATTTGATAAATGAGCTGTTTGTTTTCTATTAATATCTAATAGTCAACATTCAGTAAACTATAATAATATGTGCATTTATATAAAAAAATAAGTAAAATAATCATAGGGCATCAAAGAATTCGTCCGCATCGCTGTCAACAGGAACAGTGCCCAAAAGGCTGGCAGCATTGCCACGTTGTATGGCAATGCTAATTCTTTGGCCAAGAAATAGGCCAGCCCTCTCTTACATTCAGTGTATGTGTTATGTAATGGCATCATAATATTCTAATTGGGGTGTTAGGTGCTTTCATTCCGGGACATGTTGTATATTTTTCCGACTGGCCGTGCGGAATGAAGCCGACCCGAACAAATGTGTAGCACGCCTCAGCTACGCTATTCACAAACATCCGACAGGCTATCGTATCGAAAATTACACATTTCGATAACCTGCTTTCCCTTGGCCCCGAAAACAAATAGCTGTCGGAAGAATAGGGGTCGTCTATTTGATTTAAACTGACAAAATTTTCGGGTTTTGGAGTTGTGAACAGCGTTTAGAGGACTCCTACGATAACATTGATTGATGTTCGATACGGTACGGAAGCGTATCGAGTGGTTGTGAATAGCTACGATGATTTACAAAACGCAAAACGTAACTTATTTTATTAATCAATAGAGTTTTTCGATCAAAATAATCATTACAACGAATTACATAAGTATTTAAAAATAGTTTATCAATCGTAGTTAAGCCTCATCCCACTCGAAAAATACCATTTACTTGTAAAATATTAAGTAGTAAAATAAGTTGTATAAAAAAGTTTTAATAAAAATATTTATATTAAATAGGTACAGTCGTTTCACATTCTGAAGGGGTTGATGACATGGCGGATGGTGCCCGGTCCGTTCCACTTTCCTTTCAACAGCCGTCGCCAATACAAGTATGGGAGCATGTGTTTGTTCATATGATAGAATAGGCGACGTTCTTTAGACTGAAAACAAGGATTTTTCGATTAGGTACCTAATTGGCGTAATAATATCGTGACTGTGAAAATTATATCGATAATATTTGGGCCTATTTCACTGTCTCCAGGTAAGCACCAGATAAATTAAATTGTGAAATAGATTGTATCAAATCATCTGGAAGATCTAGATGTACTGCAATAGGCTTATAGGTCCAGGTAAATAATAATTTAACAATAGATTGATAAATCTAATCGTTTTGCTTGTGGACATCTGGAAGCTGTTATTTAACTTGGGTCAGTATTTTATGAAGTAAAAGTATTTACGTAATTAATTAATAAACAAAGTAACAGTTTTCTCTAGTTTGTCCTAGTTTTGTACAAAATCTCATAAAGTAAAAAAAGTAGGTAGGTAATTCATTTCACGAAGGCGCGTCAATCATTCTAATTTATGCCTTACCACAATGAAATAAGATTCACAGGTCGCGCTCGTGACTCACATTTTCTGAATCTGATTAAAACTCACCTGATCAAAAGGAAACGTCTCCCACACTTTCTTGCCATACAGGAACTCTGCGAGAATGCCTCTCTTGTAGGACGTGAGGAGAGGACAGGCGCCGTACCCGTTGTACTTGGCGGAGGGCGGCTTGCCGGCCATTATGTTGCTGAGGTTGCGCTCTAAGACGTAGCTTTGAGGTCCTGACGAATTCATAAAGACCCAAATATTAGGTGTATTGGATAATACAAAATATACTTTACGTTATTGGAATAAAATTGGTTTTGTATTGTCGAAATAAATCGAATGTTTGAACAAATATGCCAAGCTAAGTGTAGTTTCAAGTATATTTAGTGTCATGTATGGTGGAAAGCCGCTTACCGGCCATCATGTTGCTGAGGCTCTAAGACGTAGCTTTGAGGTGCTCACGAATTGAAATCAAATTATTGCATATATGTTGTAGAGGTTGGAATAAGATTAAAAGTTTCAAACATGCACCCTGTCCTTACAGGAAATGCCCTTGCAATACAAGGGACTGCAAAATAAAATAAATAAATAAAATTACATTTCCTAAACAGTCCCGAATATTAGTTTTCTTTTTTATGCCAGCACTTCTCACGATATTTTTTTCCAAATATTCTCGTTACTACACTTACCAACAGCAGCAGCAGTCTTGCTATTAGGTGTGCAAGTGCAGTCTCCCAACCCGAACACGTTGGGGAACCGCTTGTGCTGTAGACTGTGGACATCTACATCCAGGTATCCAGCCTCATTGGTCAGTCCCTGGCATTTGAGTAGGCAGCACGGCGGGGACATAGGCGGCGTCACGTGGAGCATGTTGTACGGGAAGCTTATTGTCTGGGGCAGAAGGTTTAGATTTGAATGGATTTATGTTGGGTCGAAAATTATGTGCCTATTTTTGTTTTGTATCCTGTGAATTCTGTATCCAGGTATCCGGCCTCATTGGTCACAGCCGCGCACTTGAGTAGGCAGGACGGCGGAGACATATAGAAGGTGTTACGTGCATTATGTTGTATACGGGAAGCTTATTGCCTCGGGCAGAAGGTTTAGATTTGAATGGATGTATGTTGGGTCGAAAATTATGTGCCCATTTTTGTTTTGTAGATTGTGGTATCTACGACTATATCCAGGTATCATTGGTCAGTGCATTTGAGCGAGCAGCACGGCGGGGGCGGCGTCACGTAGTAGTAGGTATCTACTTACCTCTCCGCCGTGGCCCTGAAACACTGCTCCACTAGATGACACCTCCACAAGATCAGCAAGGTAGTTGGGCACAATGCCCCGGTTTAGCGCCATCCTCCTCAGAGCTACCGCGTACTTCGGGACGCCGAATATAGTGTCTGCGCCCGTGTTGTAAGTTATGTTTGTCTTCTTGATGATTTTGTTCTGGAATTATGATTTAGACAGGATATCATTAAAGATTATGAATTTCAGAAGATGAGAGAGTTGTGTGAGGGCTGTAAGAACTAAAGTTTTAAAGAGCCAAAGAATGGAGCAAAAACCTGCTCAGCAACAGCTGAAAAGTTATAGTAAAAACTTTTTTACAAAAAAAACAACCGACTTCAAAAAAAACTACAAAGTGATAAATAACTTTAATTTCGGAATTCGGTGTCGTTGGTTCCGCATTTTCGTTTTTTGACACCGACTTCCGAAATTAAAGTTATTTATCACTTTGTAGTTTTTTTTGAAGTCGGTTGTTTTTTTGTAAAAAAGTTTTTGATATTATTTTAGCCGAAACTACTCACATGTCATATTTTGCGAAATGCGGGGGCACTATATCTCTGCCATAACCATCGGGAAAAAACAGATACATTAAAAGTATTTATAAATTTAATTTCTCATTAGACCTAGAAATACCTACCTACTTTCAATTCACATACTTGACGCAATGGGCAAAGATTGCCAGATTGGCGATGCCGCCCGGAGCATCGCAATGGGCCGCCGCTGTTTTTCTCATCATTTTCCACGTCATTTTCCTGCCGACTGAACCAAAAATCAAAGAGTTTTGGCTGGCGTTTTGATTGATATAGTTATGTCTACTAGGTTAGAATACCTACTATCAATAGGCGGATACTAACCTAACCTAACCCGGGATAATACCTAATCCATTCATTGACACACCTCTAAGGATGCTGGCATATTTTCCTTGAACCACACAGTTTTGTGTATAGGTACCTACCTACAAATCGCTCCGTTATGGGAATTCCAAACTAGAAAGCATTGAATATATTATAGTAAATATTTACTATTTAAAACATAAAACTTCCATTAGATCATTACTAATATGGGGAATGATTCCTGGCAGTGACTCCTTGTTCATCCGGTCACGTACACACAATTTACACAGTTTTATACCTACCTACCTACTTATAATACATATTGGCTATCTGCGGCTTTTCTTATGATCTCTGCACCTAAAATTAAACTTTTAACTGTTTTCTTACCTGAATGTCTAATAGTTTTAATTCTCTCTTTGTCTCTCTCGCACATACAAAAACAAAACCCAGTTTTGGGATGCATGAAGAAGCCTACCTCGTGTAGCGCAGTTTGTACCGCCAGTTACTCAACAGAACCGGCGAGCGCTCGGCGCATCCTGGACAGTCACACCCAAACCAAACCCAACACCTTATTTGACTGGCCAATTCTTCCCTTGGGGTGATAGGGCTAACGCCTGCCTGGTTAGTGGTTTGTGACCTGCTGCAGCCTGCTGTGTTCCGTCGATGCGTGGGAGTTCCAGTGCCTTAGGCATCCTCTGGGCACGCTCGTTCCATCGTAGACCTCATCCTTCGCTTTCCATCAGGCGTGATCGAGATCAAGAGCGGGCCCATTCAGGAATAAAAATAAAACCGGGCACAAATTCCTGATGGACAAACCCAATAACATTTTGCCCTAATTGAGAACCCAACTCGTCTTAAGTTGGATTCTTACGGAGGGTCTTGAACTCTTGAATAGCGTGATTGTTGAGCATTGGCTCAATAATCACGCTGACAACCATTAAGCCAACGTGGCACTTCCTACCCACAAGTAGACAAATTCTCCTAACCTTCCTCCAGTGATCGTGAGCCAAGAACATGATCTTCATAGCGGCTCCGGAGCACTTGCCACCGACCACAGGGAACGTGAACAGCGCATGACCTCCGGAGAAGTTCTGTATGGTCTGCCAAGTCTTCGTGCAGTAGAACGGGGAGTAGATGGTGGAGACTGTGCTCTTAGGGTCATCCAGAGCTCTTTGAAGACCTATGATCTGGGGAAATGAGGGATAGCGAGATTCGGTGATCAGATAATAGAGATGGCTTCGATGATGGTATAAGTTTAACGCAATTTTAGAATGAAAATGCTGAGAAAATGACTTCCAGGTAAGTAAGTAGGTACATGAATTCCGGTCACATTTTTTTTGGACCTGGACTAAACTAACACTAATCTGTGTATATAGAAGATCTTCTTTTCATCAGGTTATTACTTGAAGCACTAGTTCCCCAAGGGTGTGACTGAAACCTAGTACAGACCCTGAAGTGCGCTAGACGCTGCGCAGTAGGTACCTCATCCCTCACCCTCGCTAAAAGGTGAATTTGTTACTGCGCAGCGACTCGCCTCATGTTTCGAGCTGCCATAAATTCGAATCGGGTAGTACTTACTATTTATTTTTTTAATTTCTCATTGTTTCGTTTTATTTATTCCACGATAATTACCTTATCATAATCATTTTTGATACCGACAGCGATGACCATGAACTCATAGTATATTTTGTCTCCTTTCCAGGTACAGACCAGGTTCTGACAGGGGTCGAAGTCTTCAGCTTTGTCATGAAGCCACGTGACGCTTTTGGGCAGTAGCTTTGGAACCGGCTTGTATGTTTGATCGAGCGTTCTTACGCCCGCTGCCACTAACGTAAACGCGGGTTGGTAGAAGTGTATCTGGGGAATTGGAATACTGAAATTGATTGATGAACAAAATAACAAAGGTGCAATACACCATAGATTCAGTAATGATTCTGAAACTACGAAAATATCACCTACTAATTAATTAATAATAATGATTTCCACATTTTTTTAAAGTGAAAACTTCTTTAGGCGCGTTGGGCATTTTTTGAGATGGGAAAAAACCATTGAGTTCGCGCCACTGTTACCGTAACGACACCGCTTCGGATGAGTTCGGCTGTCCTCGGGATGTACTCGGTTTTAAGTGATGACAAAGTATTCTGTTTGTGTTTTGTTTTCACTTCTGTCGGCACTCCCGGAGTGCCACTGTTTTTTTAATGCTGTTCGATACGTTTTGACCGCGTATTGCACTTTTCTATGAAACAGCAGTTTTATTTTTTGATAATCGATGTCTGTGGTCTACCTACCTAGGATCATATTCTGAATTCATGGTTACAATTTGCAATAATGGACTACTTAAGTCACTCGTATCGTAATATACGTACCTACTTACCTACTATTTTACAATTGCATTAACTCTTCTACTTCTCAGTATTACATATAGAAGACAGGCCAAGAAGAGGCTTTGCAGTGGGACATTACAGCGGGGTAATTGCGTAACACACTATCAGTAGCAAGCTTTTATTCAACAACATTAATTGCGTTATTTACTTTCTTTCCCATGCAAATTTTTCGAATCAATAAAAAAAGCAAAATGATTCAGATTATTATTGATAGTGTGATACGCAATTATTCAATTATTATTAAGTACTTAGTTAGGTATGTATAAATTATGGAGTTTTAGTATTACCGTAGAAGGCTCCAGCAGAATGATGCAGTGTTTCTTCATTCTGCGGGCGAAGCGCCACGCGACGCTGCAGCCACCGGTGCCGCCCCCAACCACCAGGAGCTTACATCTAGTTAACGTTGTAATTAATAGGCCTTTAACAGGGGGAGGTATGGAAGGTATAGGGAAAGTCTTTGCCTAGCACCAAAAATAAAAACTCCTAAGCAATTTTTAAACGTATGATAGGATTCTAAGCACTACAAAAATCTCTTATCTCTTTCGGTTCAATAAATAAGTCAAAAATGACGACGAAAATGCGGAACCAACGACATGGTTCCGCATTTTCGTTTTTTGACACCGACTTCCGAAATTGAAGTTATTTATCACTTTGTAGTTTTTTTTTAAGTCGGTGGTTTTTTTTGTAAGTAAAAATGTTTTTATTTTCCAGTTTTTAGTTGTACCTACCCCACACAAATTCAATTAACACTACTGCATTGAAGAATTGAAGACACTGACTAGAAGAATCATCAAAATTCAGAATACCGGAGATGCAGTAGGTAGGTACATTATGCTTAAATAACGTCGTACATAAGAATAATTACTAACTACTACAGGGTGGGCAAAAAATCGTGGATCAAACGAAACAGTGCGATAGTTGGGGTTATTTGTAGTAAAAAATATGTTTGTGCGAGAGCCCTAACTTGATCTCCTTAAAAGTTATGACAATTTGAGTGTTTACAGTAAGGTTCTAAAGTTACAAATAATTTTTCGTGAGCCTTAAAAGATATTGAAAAAAGTGCCAATACTGATAAATCATGGTACCCACTGTCATAAAAGCACTGTTGTTGTGATAATACTTTTTTTTTTTTTACTATAAATAACCTCAACTATCGCCCTGTTTCGTTTGATCCACGATTTTTTGCCCACCCTGTATACTAAAACCTTGCTGAAAGTATGTACTTAGATTACATTAATAATTATAAAAATGTCAAAAGTTTTTGAGTAAATCGCGGACATACAAACATACATACATGATACATACGGGTCGAATACAGAACCTCCATTTTTGAAGTCGGTTAAAAAATTAAATAGCATTTTATTGCCATTTTTTAAATGTTTACAAAAAAAGTTTAAAAGTATTGTCTAACAGGAAGGCAACCTTTTCTAACTGACCAGACAGCTGTGCTGCTGGGGAGTTTGTTGCGCCAATTCTTCTTCCCAGCGAAAGCACTAGGAAGGGCGGGGCGTTTTTGGAAAACTGTCTTATGTAATTTTGACGTTCGTAAAGTGCTGATTCTCAGGCTTTTTTGTTTATAAGCCAATTAACTAAATGGTTTTCCAAACAAAATCCCATGAAGAAGCAAAACAGTCCATCCAATCGATAAAGGATTATTAATGTTTAATGACTTATTACATGATTTGCTGCGTCCCGCGGTTTCACCCGCGTAAATGTCGATCGAAAAAGTAGCCCACCTATATGTTAATCCAGGGTGTCAGCTACCTCCATACAAAATTTTATCAAAATTGGTCCAGCCGTTTGAGCGTGAAGAAGTAACAAACATATAAACACACACTCACAAACTTTCGCCTTTATAATATTATAGTGTGATGTGATAGAAAACGCTTTGGAACGGAATCCGCTGGATGCGGGAACCACAGAACCGCTCGAAGTGGCGGTGCTTGGGGGGCCCTATGTCCAGCAGTGGACGTCTTTCGGCTGAATAAATGAAAATGAATGAAAAATAGAAAACGAAATAGATTATTAGGTATACTATTTTCTATTTACTTAAAGTTGCACCAGTTTTCACGGCATTTACCGGGCGCTGTAGCTCTCTGATACTTACTTGTATGTTTTCCTTGTCTCGCAGTGCCACCGGACCGCATGTTTAGTGTAAGGAGCGAGTCTTTTGAAGACCACACTCATTTGTTACATTTAATTTTATCTTTTGTAAAAAAATATCATTTCGCCACGTTTACTTGTTGATTTGGACTAGGAAGCCAACTAGATTTTCTGTTGGCATGAATCTTTATTATTTCACATATTTTTTTTTTTTTTTTGTTAACATATTTTTTTTTTTTGTTAACCTATTTTTTTTTTTTTTTTGTTAACCTATTTTGTCCCACTGCTGGGCAAAGGTCTCCTTTTTTGTAGTTTTTTTATGTATTGTTTTCTCCAGTCATTACAAATAATATGGCGATGTGGGTGCACTATAAGTACACCTCTGACCCATTCGGGGAATACAGGCGTCTAATTTTAAAAGTTGATGTGTGATTTCTTTTAGTAGGCATAGAGTAAGTAATGTTCCTTATAAGTGACGGGAGTCCCATAGAAAAAGATGAAAAACGGCGCTTGTATGAAACTTGCGCTAAAACTGAATACCAACATAGCAAAAATGACATAGACTATGCACAGACTGCAGATGTTAACGCGAGACAGCGATAGCCGCCATTATGTTTAGTGCACGTTTCATAGTTTCTTTTTTTATTAGACAGTTGCGCCAGACTGGGTGTAGGTATAATGAAATAATAAGCAAAAATATTAGTCAAAAACGTGTATAACATTTATATAACAGTATAAAAAATGTATACAAAGGCTCATTATTTACATATAAACATTTATTTATTACATAAACGAGTCGTAATGGACACTTGATTATCACTATGTGCTTACAAAATAAATATTATACAAAAAGAGATTTTTTTAAACTAAATACATATCCACGCTAATAATATAAATGCGAAAGTTGCTCCGTCTCTCTGACACTTTTTCACGCGCAGGCTACTTTTATTCATGGATATTTGTATAAAAAAAATGTGAAATACAAAATACACGCAGACAAAGTCGCGGGTCAAAGTTTGTACAATATACAAGAGGGCAGGAACATTGACGCGTAACCTGTAACCATGAATTCAGCACAAGATACAGAACAATAAAAAAAAATTACTGTTCCATACATTTCGAACGCGTATGTATTGCACTTTTCTATGAAACAGTTGTTTTTTTTTTTATAACTGACGAAAAATTTTTACGTTTGGAGATCTAGAATCATGTACCTACTGAATTCATGTTCATGGTTACAGTTTTCGCGTCGATGGCTGTTGAACAAGTGTTGATGGTTACCCGTTATATTCAAATTTATGTTTCAAAACGATGTTATTTCAAACATCTTTTTTTTTATTTCAAGTTAAACAAATATCAACTATATTTTAATGGTGATTGAGTTGATTTCAGAGTAACTAGAACTATTGAAGAAAAAGTAATAAAAATGTTTTTTCCATAAACTCATATTTGTTTACATTTTTGGCAAATAAGTCGCGAATGCAGATTAGGCATTATATCAAGGTCATACTAATTGATACCTAATATGACTTTTTCAAAGTTTCATCACAGCGTTTTCATTGCGTTTTTGCAATACCTATAAAGTTGGCCAATCAGGCAGACGTGTAAAATAACAAAAGCCACTAAAATACGTTTTTCGCTGCCATCTTTCTAAAAATATATATATAATTTATACAATTCAAAACAAAATATTTTTTATTTTTCATAGAAAACACTTTTCTGGGGTTTAGGAAAACTAAGGACATTATAAATTTCAGTTACAGTACGACACGGGCCAGTTTAAAAGTTCCATCGATGAACATCGTAATAATTGCTTCTAAGGTTGAAAGTCACTTGCACACCATAATACAGCAAGGTCAATTTTTGTTTTTGACCAATGGGATATTGAGATAGTTTCAACAGTAGTGAAGATCAATTTATTAGGAGTTTTTGTCAAAAGTGGCATTGAAATTACGAGCTCGACTATAGCTTAACGAACGACCACAATTTTATTAGTAGGTACTACAAATCGCTTAGTTTTAACGACAAAACGCGCTTGTTCATGATCGTGTTTAGGGGATTTTTGCCGATGGAATCGTTTAGTAGTGTCGTACTCTAAGATGCTTTTACTGTAAGTATTAATCATTTGTCCAATACCAGTGTTCACAAAACTACAATTTACTTCTTAACACATTTCGAGTTGAGTCAGTGTTCACTCTCGACAGTTTAAATCGCTTTTATATACATATAGCTGTTATTCTTAAATAATTTTACATAATATTACAGGGTTATTACAAACTAATAGAAAATAGTTAATAATGATATCTATGTATTTCGCAGCGCAATTCATTGTATGAAACCAGAGACTAGAGAGTAATTTGTATTTCTCTTAACGTGTGTGTGAAATTTTTGGAAATGCGAAATTGGTCATTTGGGATACCCTTCAGATTCAGATTCAGGTTTATTTATTTGCCCTTTAACCATCTTATGTCCATGCTTTCAAAGAAAAAGGAAAAAAAAACAAGATCCACGTAAAAAACAACAAGTATCAAAACATTGAAAAAAAAAAACTAATCAAAAAACAGTAAAAAGTCTGACAACCAGTCTTACCAATAGGTATCGTGTTAATCAGTAATCGGTTTGTGGACGTCAGATAGGCAGTTGCTCCATGTAAAATACTGGTGTCAGCTGCATCCAGTTAGACTGGAAGCCGACCCCAACATAGTTGTAAAAAGGCTAGGCAGATGATATCAGGGATTTATTACTCCATTTTTCATAATTATCATCATTGTATATTGGCGACCTTACTTCCAAGGCACGTTTCACACATATTCGTCCGCCGACCTCCCTCGACGCGCGTCACAGGTACATAGATATCGTTTACTCAATACTCCCATATTATGCTCAGTCTCGGAAAGGATTCAATATTTTCCTTATACCCTCGGGTCCGTGGTAGTATCCTTTGAGCATAAAGTGCCAGTAAATGAAGGGAAACAAATGCTTCTTCATGTAATATGCTATCCTGCTCTCTTTCGCCTGTAACAAAATGGGTTTATTATAATCTGAAATAAGCTCTGGGTGGGAGCAGTGGTGGGCCAGTGGTTAAATGGCCGCAAGTTACGAGTGTAAATTATTTCATCACCACTGCTCTCAAAACGATGAAGGAAAACATCGTGAGGAAACCGGCATGTCCTAGAATCAAAAATTCGAAGACATGTGACATCCGCCAACCCGCACTGGGCCCGTGTGGTAGATTACGGCCCACTCCCTCTCACAGAGAGCAGGCCTGTGTCCCAACAGCGGGAACATTATAAGCTGATTATGCTACCTGAACATATGGGGTGGTAAAACAAGCCATAAGTTAATTAAAAGTTACCTGATTAAAAGGCATGGTCTCCCTGACGACGCCGCCGTACGTGAACTCTGCGAGGATGCACGTGCTGTAGGACGTCACCAGCGGACACGCGCCGTAGCCGTTGTACTTCATATTGGGCTCGTCCTTCTTCATCGTACTGAGCAGGTTGTGTTCTAGCACGTAGCATTGTTGTGCTAGGGGAAGAGAATGATTTTGTTTTGTTACTGATATGAGAAAATATAATTAAAAAACGGCTGATTAAACTGGGCTTCGAATGTATAGAAAATGAATTGTAAGCGGGCCATCCGTTTGGGTGCTAGGATTTAGACTGCCAGCGCTAAAGAAAGCGACACAGACAGACAAAGGCATTAAACTTGTAACACTCCTTTAGTGTCGCGAAATCTCTAAAAGATCGGTAACAATAGAAAAAGGAATTGTGTCTCATTTAGTGACAGTTGAGCTAATAGTCAGAGGTGTTCTGTGTGTAAGCTGTAAAATACTTTTTATCTACAAAGGCGAAATTTAATGTATAAAGCAAAAGAAATGAGGTTAATATACACATTTTAATGCAAAAAAAAACAATTTCTAGGTTTGTATTGAAAAAAGAAATTTAATTGTCAGTCATAAAGTACAAAGTTGAACAAAAATCGATCGACCAATCGCATTCGATAACTAGCGCTCTAGGAGCAGTTTGATGTCTACGTCGGTTTTCATACAACTTTGCACCTTATAACACTGATAATAAAACCTATGCAAATGAAAATGGACGGAGCCTTAAAAAGAATAAAAAGTAAAGCCTCACCAATAGCAGCAGCAGTTTTACTGTTCGGCGTGTTGATGCAGTCCCCGATACCGTATACGTTGGGATACTCTTTACTTTGCAACGTGTACATATCGACCTCTAGAAAACCGAAATTATCGACGAGGCAGGTACTGTTTCGCAGGAAAGCCGGCGTGTACATCGGGGGCGCCACGTGTAGCATTGAGTAGTCCATCGTTATTTCCTGTTAGAAAAAAAAATAGTTTCACTTTGAATAGGTATATTATATGTGTTAGGCTCGAAGAATAAAAACCCTTATAGAACAGAAAAAGGCCAAAAATATTTTAGATTTAAATGAGTCACAAGGAAAAAAAAAACAATAAAGCACAACACACAAAAAAACAACAGCAAAGTATATATAAATAAATAAATAAGGTTTAATTTTCTTAGTTGTTGCTTCTTGTTTTCTTAATTGTTGTTTGTTAGGGGCGGTTCTCATATTTTAAGAACGGTTCGCAGTTTTATCTTATCTCAGCCTCAATCTGTCAATAATAACTCTCACTAAATAACATAATTATTTAACAAGTTTTCGACATTGATTGTCGCTGAGATGAGATTACGACATGAATTAAAACGATCATTTTGAACTCTATTTGTACATAGGCATAGGTACCTATTAAATACAATACCTTATTTATAATTAAATTAATTGTAATTAATTATCTTGTGGTGAAAAGGAAATTACTTTGCCCATTGTATAAACAATAGGCAAAGTAATTTCCTTTTTCACTTATTCATTTGGAATGTCCACATTAGTCCCAATAGGTTTTGGTAAATCATAGTTATTTATTTGTTAAATGTTTTATTAATCACCACATTGTACTTTTAAGTTAATATACCCTTTTTTCAGCAAGTTTCTAAGTGTGGAATATATTTCAGATCATAAGTCCATGTTTCCCTACACAGACCCTATACAGGGGGGTGACAGGGACATCGATGCGCAACCTGTTACCATGGATTCAGTATATTATTCTGGCCAGTTAAAACTTTTCATCAGTTTAAAAAAAAAAGTTGTTCCATACATATTTTATTAAGCAGATATTCTTTGATAGAAATGACATGTGTAACTCACAATTATTATTTATTTAGGACTTTTATTTAATTATTCACTATTTACTATGACATTTTAGTGATTGACTACTGGATACTCCTTGACATGGAAAAAATAAAAATAAAATTGTACAAATGATTTTCCACTTTAATAATTTCGTAATGTTTATTGTTATTCACCATGGTATTTCGATTGTAAATTATGTGTAAATTGTGCATGCCCAAGTGACGGCAGAGCATGGAGAACATTATCAAAACATGTATAACATCTATACCCCTACCCATGTTAGCAAAAAATAAATGATTTGATTTGATTACATTTTGACAGCGCAGGTATTGCACTTTTCTATGATACAAAAAAATTCTACGCTAGGAAGTCTAGCATCACGTGCTGAATTCTTTGTGACAGTTTGCACGTTGATTTGCCACCCTGTATTTTACTTTTGGAATGGGCGACTAGAATCAATTTGTTTTACTATAATTTTTGACGTTCAAAAGTGCCTTTAGTGTGCCTAATTGAAATAAATGATTTGACTTTGACTTTGACAACATAAAATTGAAAAATTTCTCATTATTATTTAGTGATGTGACTCTTGCACATTGTTGTTGTTGTTTTGTTATTGCATTATTTTACTTATTAATTGCACATTCTCTGTTTACGATTCTTACCTTAGACTTATCATCTCTATTATAGAAGACTGCTTCTTTCTTCTCGTACCGAACTTCCTTCAACACCGTCTTGTAGTTGACGTTGATGTTCTTCCGTTTGACGACCTTCAGCAACGCGTTGGCATACTTCGGGACTCCGAATATCACGGGCAGGCATGTGTTGTAGATTATGTTCGTTTTTGAGCGGACGTTCGTCTGGGGAAAGAGGTCAGTTTTTACTTTTTATAAATCGTTATACCCTATTATTACCGGACTGCGCGAACGCAAAGCCAGGGTTATTTTTTTACCCGACTGCGCAACGCAAAGGTGGGTAATGCGTTTATCAGTCTATATTTATGTATGTATGGTTGTTCCTTTGTGACGCTCTAGAGACCAAACGCGTAGACCAATTTTAATGATTCTTACGTCAATCGATTTGTCTTAATCTTGTGTGTGTCACTAAAGACAACACAGTAATCAAAATTCAATATGGCGACCACCAGACGCCATATTGTAAAAGGAAAAAGAATAAAGTTGACAGACTCTACCAAGTGGGGAATCTTTGAATAGGCCCAGGATCCAGGACCAGAAAACTATTAAAAATACTTACTATACAGGGTTATTGGAAAAACACCAACAACCTCTTAAGAGGTCACTGTACTCATCATTATGAACAACTTTTACTATGAGACCAATCCTGAAATCGCGAAAAAAAAATCAGCTGTTCCCTACATTTTGACGAGTTATACGAACATAAATGTAGGGAACAGCTAACTTTTTTTTTTGCGATTGCAGGTTTGGTCCCATAGTAAAAGTTCTTCATAATGATGAGTACAATGACCTCTTAAGGGGTTGTTGGTGTTTTTCCAATAACCCTGTATATTCATGAATAACAGCGAAAATCCGGGACGATTTTTGAATCCATAGAAAACGTCAAACATCAAACTGACATCCATTTTGTCCCATCCAAATTTATTTTTGTCATTGAACTAGGTGATGTGATGTGGCATAATAAAAGTTTTTACATACAATAACAGTTTATAGTGATCTATCAATAAAACTACTAATTTGGATAAATCATAAAAAAAAACCAAATTCAAATAATTATTTGAATTTTGTTTGTTGTTGTTATAATTTACTCTACTCTTTCTAATCTACTCTATGCACGGAAGCGGAAATAATTCGATTACCCCTGAACTTAAAATTCATACAACCACGTCAACCACATCACTAAACCAAATTAAAGACAATAAGACAGAGCGGGCAGTAATTCACATACACAATAGGAATAATAAAATAAAGACGTCACTATTTACGTGCATAGTAACGTGGAAATCGTCTATAAATGTAGTTTTAACAATAACTCAATTCTCAATTCTTTATTGCGTACCATAATGTATACAGGATGAAATTCAAAACATGCGACAAATCGAAATGGGAGATTGTACTCATCATTATGAACAAATTTTACACACAATAATAATTAACAATAATTAATAGTAATTTTAATTTTACATTTTGACGAGTTATGTGAACATAAATGTAGGGAACAGCAGATATTTTTTTTCACGATGTCAGGATTGGTCCCATAGTAAAATTTGTTCATAATGATGAGTACAATCTCCCATTTCGATTTGTCGCATGTTTTCAATTTCACCCTGTATAGGTGGTAGGGAAATAATTATATTAGTCACAATTATGGACCCTGTCGGGCACAGCATAGATAGATAGTAGTAGAGAGGAGGAAGAACACTGTTAAAGTGCATCCACGAATACAGACAACATTTGTAAATCTGCCATCGTGCTATGACGGTAAAAATGAATACGTCTTCCGTTCATCAATCAAGAAGCTTTCATTACTATTTCTGTAGAACTACGACTTGAACGTGCGACCGTGCGACTGTAGAGTGTGGGTTCGTTCGTCATTTTTACATTGTTCTCAAATATAGAAGCAACAAGAATAACGTATTATGAATACGTTATTTTTGTAATATTTTGATTTAATAGAGCGCCCTTGGAGTTTCTTGCCCATTCTTCTCCATAGAGATCTTCGTTTTGGAATGGGCAACTAGCTTCAACTTTCTGTCCAACTGACCTATTCTTTGACAATCCAAAAATGCCTGTAAATGGTTTAATTGAAATAAATGCTTTGAGTTTGAGTTCGGGCAAAGTATTAATCGCTTATCCCAATAAAACAGGTGAGATTAGAGGGTAAATGTTATATGTATTTATAACTATATATACTAGTCTTTTATTTATTTTCAAGTTACTCTTACTAAGTCAGAATGACTTGCCGATTTGCGTTTTTGTCAATAAGCTCATACCTCACTATGTTTTTCCTCATTCAATCTTACATAATGATAATAAGTAAATATAAAACGCAGCGTCTCATTGCCTGTCTGTCTCTGACCACTTATTCTATTTTTTTGTGATAATAATAATTGTGATATTTCTTGTCTGATATGTTCTCCTAACTAAGCTTAATTAAGTATTAAGTATTATTAAGATAATTTTAACAGAATTTGAAAATAAATAAAATAGCATTTTTTTTTGTCGACTATATCTTTTTTATCTCACTGCTCGGCAAAGATCTTCCCCATAGCCTGGTTTATAGGTAGGTAACTACTTTTGTACTGCGATCGGATGTATCGATATCAACAATTCCAATAATGAATCACACACTATTAGACGGAGGAAATGAACGTTTTTCCTCTTGTGAAACAATACATGTAACTGTTATACTATTAACAAGTCCAGAGTTCCATTCATAGAATTATTTCCATTGAAAACAGGAGGAAAAATCTCTTCTTGATTCACACAAGTCTTACAAATATTGCGCGCGTTCTATTGTTAGACCACAGACGATTGCATCATTTTCTTCATTCACAAACGTGCAGATATGACCTAATATGCACAAAGGTTTAGGCCCAGGATTTTGCGCATAGAAAGAATAACTGTGTAAAAAAAAATGGTTTGAGCTCGCTTTTTGCGCCCTCACAAAAAGGAGTGGTGAGAGGGTGTCTGTGTGTGTGTACACAGACACCCTCTCACCACTCCTTTTTCACACTAAATATAAGCACATAATTGCTCCCCTAAACTCAAACTCAAAGCATTTATTTCAATTAATCCAATTACCGGCATTTTTGAATTGTCAAGGGGTCGGTCAGTCAGAAACTCCATGGACACTCTTTTAAATAAAAATAATATGGTTACGTCTTGGTTACATCATTCATGTTAAAAATTATGCATGTGAGAACGATGCAGAACGTTAAAAGCGTCCATAATGAAAAGTCGAGAAAAAAAATCAATTCAAATATTAAATTAAAATAAGCCATGGCAATAAAGAGATGACCAGTCCCCACTGACGCCCGTTCACGAACATGACGAATGTATTAGCACCATTCAGCTCAACCATTTTGAAGGGAGCTAAATAATACGTAGGCACTACTTACTTACCTGTAATCTGTATTAATAATGGACGGATGGATGACCCTGTAACACAGGTTCCACCTAGCATGGGGATTATTGATCAAATCTCTGTCAACTTGTAAGTCCTACGCTGTAAATGGTGCGCATACCTACTCTGTACATTACTTATGGAAATAAATAATTAATTATTATTATTATTTGTTTCCACCACACACTGGTGAGCGATAGAGTACGCTTGCCTAGAAAACACCTATTCAGTATTCACTCGTAGCCTTGACGTTTAAAAAAAAAAAGAATCCAAGGAGTGCGACTCCTAAGAAAGTACGGGTGCTATTAAAACTTTTTATAACTAGTCTGTGATGTGCGCAATGCTCTGCAGGTCAAATTAAATTAACTAGCGAAACTTCGCAGACATAACCCCCAATAATATACTAGGTTTTTTTTTTAGTTTTGTTGTGTTCTTCCCATCACGTAATTTAATTTGACCCTGTATAACACAGCCACAGGACACGTCCTTGATAGAAGTCACGGGCGTGACCTTGCATTTCAATTGTACAGATTACCGCTTGAAATCAGGTGAGACAAAAGACAAAACACAATCTGCATTTCAACACGCGACAAAGTCAAACAAAACAAAAACCGGATGGGTATGCATTTGTGTAACAAACAATTGAAACTCCTTCAATGAGTTGCTATTTGTTTTCATTGACCTCTACACACACACAGTGCACAGGTCAATCAAATCAAATCAAAGCATTTATTTCAATTAAACCATGTACAGGCACAATAAAATAGGTTCAGAAATAAAAGTATCTGACAGGTCTAGTAGACTTTTATTTTTAAGGGGGCTGCGCTAAGGTAGCCCGCGAAATTCTTTACTTACGTTTTTTGCAGTTTTCAGGTCAGTGTCAGGTTATTTGTTGATTAAAATATGATTCGCGACCGTAACAAATGACTTCACAGCCTTATAATCATTAGAATCAGCAATACAACTCCTTGAATTAGAATTGGCCTCAAATGTCATGATTTCATGAAATAGTCATTCAACAGGGTACCGCGGCAGATTTGCCAAAGTAAACAACAATGGCCGCTCGAAATTGAATAAAATCAATAAACAATAGTATTTATTTTAAGTAATGATTGTTTTCGTCTAGACGAAAACAAACATCTGCCGCGGTCGGACTTTAGAGAGATGTATTCATGATTATTATGACTATAATTTTATAAATAAATATTTGTTTCGGCCGCGAATCATATTTAGATCAACATGCAACCTTATAATGACTTGCAAATTGCAAAAAAACTTAAGTAAATTTAAATTTTGCGGGCTACCATAGCGCACCCCCCTTAAAAAAAAAGTCTATTAGACCGGGATTTACCTGTTAGATACTTTTGTTTCCGACCTTACTGTTATTGACCTGAGCACCGCTCGTTTACACAAGAGGTCAACGAAAACAAATACCTAGCAATTTTCGCGGGTTACCTTGACGCTTTCCCTTTTAATAAAGGAATCAAAATCCAAGAATCCAACCAGTACATCTTCTATTAAATCATAACCTAGCAATAAATTTCGCGGGTTAACTTGACGCTTTCCCTTTTAATAAAGGAATCAAAATCCAACCAGTACGTCTTCTATTAAATCATAAACTATGTTATAAATACTCTTCTATTCTGCCGTCGAGCAACGTTGCTGTTTTCCAATTTGAAGGGTATTGTGTAATTACAGGCAGGTTGATTGACCTCAATATCGGCTTTAGCACCCTCGAAAACAATGAAAACTATGTCTCTCTCTCTCTCTGCCTCCTTATCATCATCTGCCTAGCCTTTTCCCAACTATGTTGGGGTCGGCTTCCAGTCTAACCGGATGCAGCTGAATACCAGTATTTTACATGGAGCGACTGCCTATCTGACCTCCACAACCCAGTTACTGGGTAATACGATACCCCTTGGTAAGACTGGTTGTTAGACTTTCGGGCTTCTTCAAAGATCCACGAATGACAGCCGGGACCAACGGCTTAACGTGCTTTCCGAGGCACGGAGGGGTCTCAGTATGTAAAGATGGTCACCCATCCACAGACCAACCGCGGCAAGCGTAGCTTAACCTGATCGATCGACCTGTGCGGCTGTTATTATTTAGCCACGGACCCCTCCTCCTTATATGATACTCAAAGACAGAGGGAGCGAGAAAAATTCGCATGGAGGTGCTTTTTCGTTACGCGACGATTTCTACCAGCCCCTGCAGTCTCGACATTAGACAGCGACAAAAATCGGTCGCTAAGTCGCATCGTTGTCAAATTCCTTTAATAGATTTTCAACTTTATTTCGAAAGCATAAGGTTAAAAATGTATTAAAGAAATGTAACATCGATCGATCGATTTTTGTCGTTATATTTGTCGAGACTGCAGGGCCTGTATGTCTCCTACTTCGTTCCAAAAACGTACCTTATTAAAATAAGAGTCCGCTAGATACGCGATCTTCTGCGGCGCTCCGGGGCATTTGATCATCGTGTCCGGGTAAGTGAAGATCGCGTTGCCTTCCTTGTGTTGCTTCAGGTTTTGGAAGGTCTTCTCGCAGAACTGCGCGTCGAATATCGATGATACAGTGCTCGTTTTATCATGTAACGCCTCGTACAGACCTGGTACCTGGAGAGAATAGGATAGTTAATACATAGTAATTATCGAGATCTTACGTACGCTATGGTGGTACCACATTAGTGGCAACAACACGAGTATAAGTTGGCCTCGTGTTCTATTGATACACTGTACAACACTAAGCCTGCTCAAGGTATATCCGGCTCAGTGCTCTTCCACGCGAGGGACACGCGTCAACAGCAGAGGCAACTGTCGTTGACGCATGTCGTGCGTGTGTAGCCACACTTAATTAGCGCAGTCAGTTCCACTATCATCTCGCTAACTCGCTAATTTTTACTACAAGATATTCTAGGTAGTTCCTACCGATACAAGAAAATAATGCATAGTCAAAAAAACTCCTTACCTTTTCATAATCATTCTCTAATCCGACCGCTACGATAAGGTACTCGTACTTAATCTCATGTCCTTCTTTTGTCGTCACCTTGTTGTGATCTGGCTGGAGACAAGTCGCCGTATCCCGGATCCATTTAGCGCCCTTGGGGAGAACGCTTGCCTCTGTTCGTCGAGTGTCGTTGACTGTACAAACCCCAGCACCTACTAAGGTCCATAGTGGCTGGTAGTAATGTTCCTGGGGACAAAATAACAAGTTTGCATAAAATAACAGTTTTCAACAAAATAACAATTTTAAAGAAAATAACAATTTTGAAGAATATAACAATTTTGATCAAAATAAGTAACAATTCTGAACAAAATATAAAATGAGTAAGTATATATTTATTGGAGGTTCGTACAGCAAAAGAGATAAGTACACATGCTGCTAACTACCCCCGGCACTCTGAGTCGTTACTTAATCAATAATTAAATTTATTTGACAAGTATAAATTGGAATGCTGTCAGTTAAAAATAATACAGTTAGTCTTGTTGACATTTTTATGCCAAGATATATTATGGTGGTTAATCAAAGTTAATGATTGATTACATTTCAAGTGACGTCTCTGAGTGCAGCAGTACGACTACTTTTTGTTTTGTCTAAAGTAGTGAAGACAATTACATATTACTAAAACACCCCATGGGCAAGTTTTGTTTTAAAATTCATTCCAATCCATCTCAGCGAGGCAGTAGATAATCTGAAATGTTTCAAAAATAACTTTCATGCTTTCAAAACAACAGCCTGGGAATATGAATAATGAAGAACTTAAGGAAACCAGTGTTATTACCTGCACGTGTTATCGAATAGAATAAGCTATGAATACTTAACATGTGTACACACGGCTACACATCAAGCTATACATTTCCAGTTTTAACTAACCTCGCATTGTATAGGTTTTTCGTACAATCAGAAGTCAGCTTATACTGGTTATGTATAGCTTGATGTGTAGCCGTGCGTACTAACATTGGCATACGCTAAAACAGCTAATGTTTGTGCAATGTGTGTACAATGGTGAATGCATACCTACCTATTAGGGTCGGTTAACATCAAAAGAGCGAATTCAAATTCTATTTAAATCAATGTTAAAATTTAAATTTTCGCGGCCCTTACCACCAGGCCACCGCAGGTCACAGTGGTGGCCCAGTGGTAACGGACGCGATTTACGAGTTTTTAGGTCGTAGTTTCGAACCCCGACCGGTGATTTATTTTGTGTAAATTATTTCATCATCACTGCTCTCAAAACGGTGAAGGAAAACATCGTGAGGAAACCGGCATGTCCTAGAACCAAAGATTCGAAGACATGTGACATCTACGAACCCGCACTGGGCCCGCGTGGTGGATTACGGCCCAGCCCCTCTCACAGAGAGGAGGGCTGTGTGCAGGTGCACTGTGCAGTTGCAGTTGGAACATTATAGGCTGATTATAATAATATTTTTTTTTTTTGTAGAGGGGCAGAGCATTCTTACGTTATAAGCTCTATTTTTTTATACACACTAGAATGTCAAGAATATCAAGAAAATAGTACTTTTGTTCTGGTTCTATGTTCGCTTGAATCCACCTTTATATTACGTATCTTGCTACAAAGGGGACTCAAATTACACGCATCCGATTTATTCTACTATGGCCATTGTAGTACCTACTCATGATATTGTTGAATGAATATAAAGTGAAAATACACTATGAGTATGTATGAATTCCTCAACGTTCCCAGTTGTTTACAGTGAAAGGATTCTCCTAAATACCTTCTAAAATTAACATATTTTATCGTGTATTGGACATCATCATTAATTAACTGTGATCACATTTCCCTGGAATGAGTAAACTTGTTTCCTATTTCAGTGTCTTGCAACCTGTGGCCCGGAACTTTGATGATGTCATTAACGCTTTTGCTGGACAAAAAGCCCGAAAAAAAAGAATTTTAATAAATAAAATTTTGTACTAAAACAAAAATTGTGATTTTGTAAATAGCGTTTGTACGTACTTCACGTGGTGATATAAATAAAAAAAAAACTATACATTGAGGGAGGGTCCCATCCGATGAATTTGCCACGGGCCGCAAACGGTGTAGTTACGTCACTCGTTAATAGCACACACTAATAGGCCTATTACATTACATAAGAACAAAGCATTACATAACATTATGATATTTTTCCAAACATACTGACAAGATCCTCCAGTCGTCAGCGAACATCGCCTCGTCAGATTAGGCATCCAAGAGGGCGACGAGATTATGCGAGGGATGTGGGAGACTTATGAGCACGCTAATCATAATATCAATCATATCATTAATCTGAGATTCATCATCACAATTCGCAGAAATATAAAACAAAGTTATCCTCCTGTGGTTATTATTCAGGTGTTCACACTTCCTTCCTCCTACCTTAATCTCATAAATTACCTGATATTACTGTTATTTTACGTACAGGAAGTACCTTTCTTTTGTGACAGGGAAACAGGTGCAGATATAAATTAATGTTGCCCAGACTCCAGACAGACCACAATGTTGTTGTGGTTTTCCTGTCTCATATACTATGAATGGTTATATTACTTATTATTATTAATTAACGTTGCTATGAGGTGTACTCTAAATACCTATAAAGACATATGTTTCATACAAGCTATTATTCATTTATTTACTACCCATTGTATGCTCTGGCTAGGATGACTGTGACCACTTGGCGATAAGCGCGGGGATTCACGGTCTTAGAAGAAACGTATCGTTATTTGTCCAACCTTCCTTACACTATAGTCACACCCACAGGTCACACCCGTGCAAATTGCGAATGTATGTACTATGTTTCACAGCCATCTTTCTAGCTGTATTACAACATAGCATAAGAATATAAAACACTAGCAGCGCCCCGCGATTTCACCCGCATAAGTGTCGATCGCGTTGGAATATCGGGATAAAAGTATTCTATGTGTTAATCCTGTTTATAAACTATCTGTGTGCCAAATTTCATCCAAATCCGTTCAGCCATTTGTGCGTGAAGAAGTAACAAACATACAAACACACTCGCAAACTTTCGCCTTTATAATATTAAGTGTGATAGGTGCGCCAGAGTTTTCCGCTGAATGTTAGATCTTGCAGCCACCAGCGCCTCAACCAGGTGGGTAGCCTCAATAACATAACCATTCAATGGATCCAAGGACACAGCGGTTCGCTAAGTAACGATGCAGCCGACGAACTCGCCAGAAGGGAGTCGAGCATGGCACCAGTGAGACAGCACATCGCACCACTCCCTTTCGGGTACTTACGCATTCTGGTAAGGTAATCGGTTCAGTGGTTTAAGCATAACAGACAGACACACTTTCGCATTAAGTATGGATTCCAAGGATACAACATTTTAGGACACATAGTTTAAAAATTACTTACCTGGCTTGGCTCAAGGACTATCACAGAATCTTTCGGCAGCCTCCTCGCAAACTTAGCAGCCATCGTGCATCCTCCCGAGCCTCCCCCAACCACCAGTAGTTTACATCTGGAAATAAACTTTGTATGAAAATACTGCAATATGGTGTTGATGGCTTTAAGAGTAGGGGAAGAACAAAGAAACAATGGATGGCCTGTGTGAATGATGATATGGTAAGAAAAGGGGTGACTACCGAGATGACAACTAACAGAGAAGTATGAAAGAAAAATACATGTTGTGCTGACCCCAAATAAATTGGAAATGATGATGACTGAAATGTGGTAGCAGCTATATGAATAGTAGCTGAAGATCAAGTTAAATGTTGTGTTATGGTAGAGGCCTGTGTGCTGCCGTGGACTGCTGTAGGCTGATAATGACAAAAAAATATGATATAATAATTAACAAACACCGAGTCTTTCGGATGGAAGTATAGGATGAAATCCCAAACCTTGAATAGTAGGACTAAGTGGTAATATGTATTTAGGATGAATAAATGATTTTTTAATGAAGTTGTTTTATTGAATTTTCCTTGTACTTGCTCAATTCCACAAAGTAATAAGTATAGAAAATCAATACATATTCTATTAATAGGTATTACTCTCACTCTCACTTCTAAGAAACAATCAACTTCAGTATTTATATTATACTCTATGGCACCAACTGTAAAGTTCATCCCATATTGTATTTTATACTTTTCTTTATAAAGACTAATATTATATACAGTAGACTTTAGTATTTGTAGTAACTTGTGCAAGTTATTAATAGCAAAGCTGATTAGCATATAAACATTCATTCAAACTGATATCACAAGTACTTGTCACAATTCTGTAAATATGTTTTATTTTTTTAACAAAACATTTACTTTATTATGTGAACTACTGATTGTGTATGAATGAAATGTGAAAGTCTTGAAGAGTACTAAATGTAAATAAGAATAATAGTTTAAAGAAGTAAATAGTTTTCAATAACATAGGATTTTTATTCAAAATCAAGTCATTTAAAAAACTAGGCGAAAATCAGCACTTAACAATCACACAAAATTACAAAAGACAGTCCCCCGAAACACCAGCCCTTCACCAGTTCCTAGTGCTTTATTCTTAGCCAGGAATTCTTGATATCACCTTAAATATTTTACTGACTGCTTAATTTCTCTACAATATCCTCGATTTCTTATACAGGAAGATTTTTTTATCACCATCCAAATTTTTACAGGCAGTTCTACCTATGAATATGAACAACTTTCACTATGGGACCAACTCTGAAATCACAAAAAAAAAATCATCAATACCTAAGTACTTGACCAAAATGTATGAAACAGCTGATTTTTTTTTCGTGGTTTCAGAGTTGGTCCCATAGTGAAAGTTATATCTAATATAATCTCTAAAAATGAGGGAGGGGAGTGTACAGTTTGATAAACACGAATTTATTGTGATTAGATTAGCAAATACAAAATTCACATACACGCCGTAGTGTCCGGCACAACCAGTAAATCAATTAGCACTAGTACTCACGAATATGTCGCATTATTTGTAGTGGAAACGGAGAAACTCCTACAAATGCCCGGGGTTGAGATCACGGTAAGTTTTCGAATGATATTCATGTTTGCAAACCGCACAACAAGCGCCTGGCTCTGTCGCTAGCACATTAACGAAGATTCCGCTCACAGTAGCTATGTAACCGCTAACCGCTGAGGCGATGACTCAGATGACTGTGCCAGTCCAGTCGCAATAATTTGTTTATATTTGAAGAATAGAAAAATATGACCTTCTTGACTTTACCATCTGAATTTATCTGGCACTGGCAGTGACGTTGACAGTCAAATTGACAGAATAAAACTTCATTTTTTTTTTATCCTTGCGGAACAGGCTACGGTCAGGGACCATGCTACCTAGTCATCAGTTAGTCCAGCACATCACGCTACCCCAATCTGTCAAATTTTCCCAATTGAATATGAACCTTATTCCTTTGTAGTTAAGTTGAAAATCTATCAAAGAAATTTGACAGATTGGGGTAGCTTGATGTGCTGGCCTCTGTACTAGTCAATCATTACTACTCCAATCCCTTTGGAAGATATATGAACAAGCAGTTTGGGGTTGAACCACTAGGGCTATGGAGTCCGAGTGCCCATATTTTTCTAGACATCTCCAAGCGGTTGGTCGACTCTTCGCGTGACCAGAGGGCTGGCCTATTTTTTGGCCAAAGAATCAGCATTGCCATACAACACAACACGGCAATAAAAAAAATCATATTATTCAATCTGTAGATGAACGAAATAAATACATAGTCCAAATTTTTTTATCTTATCCAAAAATTACTTTATTAGGTCCCTATAACACATATTATATATATAATATGTGTATATATAGGGACCTTAATAGTAATTTTTACACATATGATACATATGTATACAGAGTTTGTACGACAGAGGGGCTTTCCTTTAAACTGCCTATAGGTACTAGGTACCATTTTCAAGCTCTGTAACAAAAATCAATAGGAGCAGCCCCCATCACCCATCTCCCCAGTGCAGCGTGGTTTTTGTTTCCTTCGGATAATATTCATTATTTACTACAGCGCCCCGCGGTTTCACCCGCATAAATGTCGATCCCGTAGGAATATCAGAATAAAAACTATCCTATGTCCTTTCCCGGGACTCAAGCTATCTCTATGCCAAATTTCATCTAAATCGGTTCAGCGGTTTAATATATAATAATAATTTATTTATTTGCCGGACAACAAAAGATCCACAAAAGACAACAATACATAAAAGATGTTAGTAACAATATAATTTTCCTATGTTAGTACTTATACACTAGTATGTTAGTAACAATGTGGCTTACGATCTATGTTAATACTTATACACTACGACAGACAGAGTTGTTTTGATGAGATGTCCCATTATGGGACTCTCATCAGGCCTGTCAGCTATCACCTTCAGGAGGCTGTTGCCACTGCCACGCAACCTGGCGAGCAGAGACGCACTTTTCTTCCGTACGATAGCTGAGAAGCTGTCGACTCGGGCGTTTGCGAACATCTCTGACGCACTGCAGTAACGTGGCAGCCGCATCAGCGCCCTGAAGGCGTTATTGTATTGGACGCGCAACGCATTGACGGCACGTTTGGTACAGCTGATCCATAGGGCGCTCGAGTACAGAGATGTGCAGTATGCTTTAAATAGCGTGTGTTTGACCGCTTCTGTACATCGAGCGAACCTACGTGCCAACATGTTCGCCCGTACCGCCAATGCCCTGCGTTCCCGTTCAACATCAGCATCATCTTTAAGGTTGTCAGCAATCAAATGTCCCAAATATTTAAACTGATGTACCCGACGAATCGGGACATCGTTAATTTTTATTGGTGGCACATTTACTGGACATTTCCTGCCAGCAGCCTCAAAGACCATGAGTTCGGACTTCTTCACATTATACAGCAACCCATGGCTGGCAGCATAGTTCTCACAGATTTTTACAAGTTTTCTGAGTGCACTGACGGAGGGAGCCAACAGCACCATATCATCTGCGTAGCTGATGTTATTAAAACACAACCCGTCAACAAAACAGCCCACATGCGCACTGCTGAGTCCCTCGATCAATGCATTCATATACAAGTTAAAAAGATTAGGGGAGGTTAAGCCCCCCTGCCTCACGCCACACTCCAACCTGTACGGCAGAGAACAGCCATTCCCCCACCTTACAACGTTAGTTTGGTTGTCGTACCAGTACCTAAAAACGTTCAGCAGCTCATTGGGTATCCCTGTTTCCTTTAATTTATCCCAAAGAATGTCATATGAGACCAGGTCGAAGGCCTTGGAGAGATCCAGGAATGCTGCATAAACTGGCGTACTCCTGTCAGTGTAGTACCTGACAGTGTGTTTAAGGCATGCGATTGCACTTTCGGTGGATAAGCCAGGTCGAAAGCCAAATTGCGCATCGTGTAAAGATATGTATCTCTCTAGCTGTACGTTAAGCACACTATCAAGCACCTTAGCGACAATCGTTGCCAGAGCGTTAAGCGTCAAGAGGTAACAGACAGACAGACACACTTTCGCATTTATAATATTAGTATCGATTTAGAACTTTTGTATTCTATCAAATCATCATTTGATAATTGTGTGCTAAAGCAAACGAAGCGAGCTCGAAAATGCTAGAGTTCCACCTCGGATATGTAAAATTTTCATTAGAACATTCATAGTCAAATAGGAGTATATAGTTACTTTACAGAAAAGTTTAAGAATGAAGACAACCTAGGGTGCAAGATCGAGCGAAGTGAGCGCGAAAATTATAGCACCCCCGCCTCGGATTGGTTAGAAAATCTATCTATCTTTTGATTAAAAGTATTCATACGAGTGGTTTGATTTGGGATCCATCCATCCCTTTCTAGGATTACAGTGCACTTTCTTCTTAGTTGAATTTATGTTACTCTAAAACCCTTTCACCAACTGAGGCCCTCGGCCGGGGTCTTCTTGACTTAGTAGTTCCTCCCGTTTAATTACGCCCCCGGCTCGGACACTGAGGCACCACTTTGCACCACATTGCATTGCACCCACCACACCTTCTGAACTATGTGAGAGTGAGAATAGATATTTACAAACTATTTAAAAAATTATACAATTATGGCTAACTCCCCAACACTAGATCCAAAGTCAAAGTTTGTAAAAAATAGGTGGCTTATCTTTGGCTTTTTGTCAAATGAAAGCAAAGGTAAAATCTGTCAGGCAGGCTGTCCCTGTCAAAACAAAACAAAAAATGGCGGACGACGATGAAATTGACGTTTTAGGAGATTTCTCTTTTAATTCTTGTTTTGCTCAAAACAGCCAAGGAATGTGAGTAAATTTATTATAACAATCAATTCTCTAATACATATTATAGATTAAGTAATATGAACTAGTTACGCTACAGTTATGCGGTTATGTTTACAATGTTTTGTTGACACCAATAATTTTATTCTTCAAACAAAACAATGTTTTAACATACTTTCCTGTTATTAACGCGTCCATTTTAACTTAGTAAATTATAACATCACGATATCTAAGACATGTCACATATTTTAAATCAATATTCTTTGTTTTTAGTCATAACTTATTCGGTGTTGTAAAAAATTGCGTATCTATTGTCTTTAGCCCTTCGTGCTCCAACAGAGAAGACACGGTTCATCCTCAGTGGCTCCTCGACTCAACAGAGACGAACTGGTATGATAAACAAAGTAAAAGGTAAGTTTTTCAACACATGTACTTAATTCAGAAATTCTTTGGAATGACCCTGAGATGCCCTGATTTTTCAGGCTCACGTTCACATCATTTATCAAAAATAATTTTACTTTTATAATAGCATTAAACTACTAATTGACAGTTTTACAGATTGCATAACTTTGAAATAATCAAACATTTGTATTTTGATTGTTTTGTTACAGTTTTTGATACTTATTCATCTAATAGTTACTTTAATAAAACTTATACTTTACAGGTATAAAGAAGGCTCTCCAAGGAAGCTTTATGGAAACAATTCTTCAGACAAGCACTACAGTGATATACACACTGCATGGAGCCCGGTAGAGAGGGATCTGCTTATTAAGGAAATGGTGAGAATTTATGCCAATTTACTACAAATTAACTATGCAAGTTCCTAATGTGGTATATCTTGTTGGTACAGTTGTATCCACAGTATCAATAACTTTATTCGGTATTAAGGATTTATTGTAGTAAGTATTGGCTTTTTGAAAGTATTTTCTTCATCTATGTTATTTAGATGTTGTTAAAACTACTATTTTTGCCTTATACAATCTTGGTATTCTATATTTAGCTATGAATAAACCTTTAAAATTGATTGAAATTACAAGTCATCTCAAACACATTAATAAATAGAGATATCACCTCTCTTACAGGTGACAATAATGGTTCCATAGGGTTCAATATTTGGACCACATACTTTTTTATTTCGCCTGATTCACAAAGGTTCAAAATTCCACAAATTGACTGTCATTGAAAAAAAATGTTGTTTACAGGCAAAGTTTGGAAGAAATGTACGAAAGATATCACAAACATTGAAAACAAAGACTGAAGCAGAGATACAGGCATTAATTGAAGCTGAATATGGTGTCAACTTAGAGACTCCATCATTTGGCCTTGACAAACCAGAGGACCACGAAGATGTGCCAGCAGTTGTCCAGGAAGAAATAGTGACTGATGACATGACCAATATAAATAATGTTATTAACATGGTGACTACTGGAGCAACCACTATTACTGTACCAAAGAAACCGTTCAGGAAAAAAAATACCACCTCCAAAAGTTTACTAAAACCTGATGTGTTGAAAGATAAAAAGGCTGAATTAATAGCAATAAACCCAGCAGATATATTGTATGAAGATGACTTGATAATAGGGTCGACAGAATCTATTGGTTCTGACCTAGATTTGAGTGATATTGTGTCTAAAAACATAGTTAAATACCAGGCAAAAGTGAAGGCTGAAAAGAAGATTGGTAATCATAGGAGAAAAAAGTCTAGAAACTATGATAAAGATGGAACTAGGAATAAGAGTAAAGAGTTAATGAAGTCATCTCCAGGGAGACAAAGGAAGGATTCTAGTTTGTCAGAGGATAGTGTGAAGAGCCCTAAGATGCAGATTGTCTTGGGCTCTGGATTAGCTTTACCAGTTTCTGAAGGAGAGCAAGTGGTGAGTTCTTTGTTCTCCTACAATAAAGGCTTTTCCATCCTAGGCCTTTTCAAGAACAGACTGTGAAATGACTTAGTAGTTTATGATTTTTTAACAGTCAAAGTCTTTATTTCAATTATACTGGACTAGATTAATTAGGAATTTTGGCTAAAACATAGAGAAAGACTGGCAAGCATCGGGATTGGTCTATTAATACGAATTTTATTTGTATTTATGATCTCAATTTTTTTTTAAACTATTACTATGCACCAATCAAAAAGTTTTATTTTTAAGGTTAATATTTCTAATGTTAATAATTATAATTCTAGAGTTACACTTTTGATGTTAATAATCCATCAAAAATATTTCTCCACAGATAAAAATCGAGAAGAAAAAAGACTCTGAACCTGAAAGCGACATAGAGATTGATGTGGACAGCGACAGTGAGAGTAGCACATCCAAGAATACGCCTAAGAAGGAAAGTATGGCTACTGAGGAGGCCCCTATAGCCGTACCGCTCAGCAGATTCGAGTCCAGGCGCAAGAGACCTAAGAAAATCAACCTGGTAAGTATATTGACTGTTATTTATCAATTGCGTTAGAGCCTAAAAATGTCTTAGGGGATGAGGATTAATAGAATGAAAAATCGTGACTGAATTATTATGGCGTTTCGTATGATATCACATACGTCTAAGCTAGATGACTGCATTTTCAATATCCAAAGCGGATTTAATAACAAGACTTCTCAGTAAAGATTTTATGTTATTGTATTTCAGAAATATCCAATAGCATAGGTTTTCGAGGGTTACTTCTGTCATGGGTAGCTCATGGCATTGCCATTTTAATATGACGACTTTCCGTGTCGCAGGACGGCGGTGGCGGCTATACTATAATGCATACGGAATCAGGTGACTTGTACGCGGTGGGTGCCGAGCCGAGGAGAGAGCGAGCTCCGCGCAAACAACCCATACAGTTGCTGCACTGTCGAGTTTACAATGCTGAGAAACCGGTCAGTAGCAGTAGTGCCTATTTAGGCATATTTATTTAAATTATTATCTTTCGCAGGCTTTTGATTGCATTGGCCACAACAAACAAAAACATATTAATTCAAAATAAATATTCTGTAAACTAAATAATTATAGATATATTTCTATACACCAATTTCCCTTTCATCAAAGACACATTTTAAAAAATAAATAGTTGTCATGTAGCTGATTAATTTTGGCGTACTCCAAGGGCACATTCTTGGTCCCTTGTTGCCAGAATGTCTTATACTATAGCGTTTTCAGCCGCCATTCGACGTCCGTGTGAACGTGTCCACGCTTCTTCTAATGGACGGTCACGCGCACACATCTCGCGGCGAAGTAATGGGACTCTTGGGTGGCTCGCTCAGTGAGACAGGACGCGTGTGTGTCACCGTGACGGCGTACCGCCCTGCCGCCGCCCTCGCCGGCAGTACGCACTGTGACATGGACCCCGGTAAGAAATTACACATTACTCTTTTTAACTAGAAGATGTGTAGAAATAAACAACGCGTTTGCTTCCAGCGAGAATTCAGCACACTTTTATGAAACCTGATGAAAATGAAATCAAGATGAGCTGAAGTTCTACTTACTTAGATGACAATAAGGAATTGTTAATTTATCTAGTGATATATTCTGAAGAAAAATTATACTTAAATTGTCTGCAGGTACACACTATTCTAAAGGACTCATAAATTAAATTTTAAATGTAGCTTTAATTCTATTCTTACAGTATCCCAATCCCGTGCAGCCGAGTCCCTCCGCTGCACCGGCCAGCTAGTCTGCGGCTGGCATCACTCGCACCCGCTGTTCCCGGCGGCGCCGTCCGCACAGGATCTGACGTCACAGCGCGGCCTGCAGAGGGCGCTGGAGTGGGCGCACGTGCCCTTCCTCGGCTTCATCACCAGCCAGCACTGGCCCACCGGCAGGACGGCCTCGCAGTACCGGTGAGTTATTGTTTTAAGTGGATAACAAGCAAGCAGCCCATCTGTAGTTCTAGCAAGAATTATTTCGACGTTTTGTTGTAACGTTAAGATATCGTTGATGTCATTGAATTTCAAATTGGATGTATGTGTCCAATCGTTTGTAAAATTACATTTAAAGAAAATATAAAATTTATTCATACTCCTGTATGAATAATAAAAAAGACAGTTCATTGATCGAAAATTGCACAATAGATATTGATACACTGGTCCTCACGCTAAGATTCCCTGTGTCGTGAGTACCAGGAACTTCCATAACAGAGATTTCCACAAATGAGAAAGAAAAACAAATAAAAAAAAATAGAAAACTTTCTTTTTGCGTGTTGTTTGTCGTATGATTTGGAGGTATTCCTCGTAGCGCTCCCGTTTTGAAACGCTCCCATCTAAGCGCTCCCGTTTTGTTCCTCCAAGCGCTCCCAAAAGGAGCGCTTCGAGGAACGATTAAAAATATTAAAATTTATTTCCTCGAAGCGCTCCCACGTTTAAAAATAGGGAAAAGCATGAAGTAATGAATTATATCGATAATTTTTAAAAACTCATGTGTGCATCATCGACATCGAAGTTGCTTAACCAAATTACGAAATTGAGAGAATAATATATTTTTGCTTTCGGCACTCTTATGTGTATACAAGGACCAATGTTATTGTGTAGGTATTCAAAGAGGATGTTATAAATAAAACGCATAGATATACTTAATATAAATTATATACGTATAATAATCACATTGCAGTAGACCTACATAATAATTACATTAGTACTTTGTGTGTACCACTGGCGAGGGGGTGTGGACGAACGGGAACAACCCCTGGCGACTAGCTCCACGCCACGGTACTGTGACGTCATACGCATTAGCGAGTCTGCCAGCGCGACTGAATATTTTTCGAAACTTTAATTGCTAATAAAATAAAAACTACTGGGTATTTTTGAGAGAAACAAAAAGTTGTTAACTTGTATCCATACAGGCTATATTATGACAAACTTTCAGGCGATTTGGCAAAGTAACATTATCCATTACAAATAGGATATAAAAACATATTCCAAGTTACAATCACATTAAAACAACATTAATACTAAGAGTAGTATAAGTATGTATATTATAAAAATCTTTAAAATTAAAAATCACAGATCGTTTCATAATCTTAATTATTACTGACTAATTAATAAGTGTTCATTGGAGTTGCACAATTTGATCCCGCCAAGTCCGTTCCATCATCGGACCACAAGACGTACGGCGTTGCGCCACCGTTACATGGTCGACATCCCACCCATACGTACAAAGCGTTTTGGGAACACATTCATTATGCGTACAGCTAAGGAGTGGAATTCCCTGCCGGAGTCTGTGTTTCCTGATAGCTACAACCTAGGAGTTTTCAAGTCTAGAGTGAATAGATTGCTTCTAGGCAAGCGTGCTCCATCGTAGGCCATATCATCGCTTAACATCAGGTGTGATTATGGTCAAACGCGAGCCTATCGCCAATAAAAAAAAAAAACACAGATGGTTCCTTCATGTTTAACAATTACAAATTACAAATTGGATATAAAATAATATTTCCAGTTACAATCACATTGAAACAATATTAATCTTACTAAGAGTAGTATAATAATATAAAAATCTTTAATATTAAAAATCACAGATCGTTTCATAATCTTAATTATTACTGACTAATTAATAAGTGTTCATTGGAGTTGCACAATTTGATCCCGCCAAGTCCGTTCCATCATCGGACCACAAGACGTACGGCGCGGGCGTTGCGCCACCGTTACATGGTCGACATCCCACCCATACGTGGTTTTAGTCAGTAAGAGTCTGACACTCTCTCGCCCCGCCTAGGACAAGGAAAGTCATTTCTACCATTGACGTAAACGATAGACACCTCATTGCCTTATTTCTACGAAAAACTTCCGAAAAAAAACATTGAGGTGTGCGGGGAAGGGGGTAGTAATGGGAAACATAATGGAGAGAAATCATAAGCTTTCTAAACAATAAAAAAATATGAATAGGTACATATGTCGGTAGATTATATTCATCTATTTGGTGGACTAAAGGATTTACAATAAAACAAAAAAAAAATTAATTACCAAACCCGTGCGAAGCCGGGACGGGCCGCTAGTTGTATATTATAACAATGTGTTCTACTTATTATCGATAATTTCAGTTAGTATAGTCTCATCTCTATCCGAAAATTAATCATAGGAGCGCTTCGAGGAAATAAATTTTAATATTTTTAATCGTTCCTCGAAGCGCTCTTTTTGGGAGCGCTTGGAGGAACAAAACGGGAGCGCTTAGATGGGAGCGTTTCAAAACGGGAGCGCTACGAGGAATACCTCATGATTTGAAGTGATGTGATAAACATCAGTTCAGGTAGTAATGACGTTCATTCTGTTGTTTATTTCCTGCAAATTGTAGCGAAATAAAAATGAAAAATCACCACTTTAACACGTATAATAATTTATTAATATTTAAAAATAAATCGCATCTATAAAACCAGTTATACGAACTAGAAAAAAATAATGAATACATAAATTGAAACCACAGAAGTCACGCTGCAAGATGTAAGGCTTAACCTTATTTTAGTCAATTTACAACAAATGTATCAGAATCAGTCTAAGATATCCAGACAGAGCGAGACATGGACCGAAAATGTTTTTTTTTTATATGTACGGTTGCCTCAGGCTGAGGCATGTAACATACAAAAAAAATCACTTGCGACGCATGCCTCGCTCTGTCTGGATGCACCTTTACAGGTTCCAAGTTGACCAACAACAGCTCAATATTACCATCTATCTTTCTAGTTGTATCCGCGTCGAAGGCGACGACGATGCGGAACTTCCCACTGGCTTTCAAATCAGCGTGAAACTTTTGGCAGACCTCACACCTGACAACCTGCCGACCTTCCTTCAAGAGTTGCGCGCCGTGATGACAGATAACCTCAGTAGGAACGAGTTGAGTGTCGACATGGTCAAGAACGTGTGTCCACAAGCCGGGATCACGTATTTAGAAAAGGTTGGTGGATCAATTTTACTAAAAATATTGGAAGCATCTGCAGTGACCGCCTCGGTGGTCTAGTGGTCGCAAGCTAAGGGTACTCAGTGCGATCCGTAGATCGGGCAGTGTTAAAGGGGGGGGGGGGGGGGTGTGGGTAAAGGGTTTTTCCATCAGGAGTATCTTCTTAGTGGCCTGTAAGTACCTTTACAAATTAGTATATTTTGCCCTTTGAGGCCAACGCACTCCCGTGGACGGCGAGGGACGACATCGAGGAGGATTTGCGGAGTAGCATCCAGCGGTGTGCGCCGACATGCGGAGTGTACCGCCGCCGCCGCTTGCACAGCCTGTAGCGGACTCCAGCTCATATCGCCACATGCCTTCGCATCCCGTGCGGTATCCTCCACCGCGCTCTTCAATACCGCAGCCGACCACGACTATATTGGTATCGACCACGGAGCATCAAAGGGGATTGCTCTGAGCTATGGAATCTATATCTTGTTACCATGAGATACGTACAAATTTACGTTGGTAACTTTATAATACTCTGCCCCGCCGTCCGCCGATGTGCGCTGGCCTTTGGTGTTTTGATTTGTGCTTGTAATCAAGTGCTTCCGAAATAAACAAATAACAATAGAAGAAAGAAACATTCTGTTTTTTTATTAACAAAACATCACGCCGGTATCCCTTGAAGGGGTAGGAAGATGTGTACAGAACACCCACATTGCGCCAGTTATGTTAAAGTCCCATGTACCTAAGGTCAGTCTATTTTAGCTTGAGCAGATTTTCTTACTAAAGGTTTTTCTTCTTCGTTTTTTCCACAGTGCATATCAAGCGCATCGCACCACATGCGTTCAGCCGGCTACGACGATGCGGACCCGCTCGTCCAACAATTATTACAAGGAATAAGGGATGTCTTCAGATAGGAAACAAACCTACCATTATATGGATTAATCCTTTACTATGTATATAGGTCTTGTTAATTATAGGTCAATCTTGTTCAGTATTCAATTGGCTAAGTTTTTGTGCCTAAAAAAACTATCGGACGCAACTTACAGCTGTGACCGATGCCAATAGTCACTGATACTGCATCTGCGTACCTATTCACAACCGTTCGATACGCTTCCGTGCCGAATCGAACATCAATCAATGGTATCGAAGGAGTCCTCTAAACGCTGTTAACAAATCGAGATTTTTGTTCGTTTGAATCAAATAGACGGACGCTATTCTTCTGACCATGTTTGCTGTCGCGAGCAAGGCAAATCAGGCAATCGAAATGTGTAATTTTCGAAACGAGAGCCTGTCGAATGGTTGTGAATAGCTATGCTGATCTGGTCTGTGACATGACACATGAACGTAACTTTGAGTGCTCAGACATTCGACAAAAATCGGGCCAGTTAACATTGGTGTGTGATGATGTTGGGATTTAGACCGTGTCAAGGTTTATTTCAACCTTTAGATTTGTGTCTGAATGAGGTTCTTCATTGCACATGCATGTGAACATATAGTTAATTGTGTCTTGTACAAAAGTAGCTAGACTTCAATAAATAAACGATTTTAATATTGTGATGTATTAATGTCGCTAAGGCACCAGTGTGATTTATAGACTTTCTTCTAGAAACTCTGTGACCAACGTGCTTGCTGAATGTGATAAATACCTTCGTTTTACTTTCCTGAATATTAATATAGATAATATACGCAATGATTGGTGCTCCGGCATCGCCTATGGTTTCCAAGAGTGATGTATAAGATCAAATTTTGTGACTTATACAAGGTGGAGACAACGATACGACAATAAATGAAAACACTGGCAATACTAATGCATAACACTATTTTAGAACGATTAAATGAATCCTAACTTCGAAATTAATAAAGTGATTTTTTTCAAATAAACTAATTACGTAGTAGTGATGGGCCAACCATGGGTTTTGCCAATCTTCAACTAGCTATAGCGACTAAACTATGGATATATTTAATTGAATTTTGGAATGCAGACTGGGAACGGCATTAGACATACGCAGTATAATTTATTGTTGTCTCCACCTTGTATTTTAGAGTTGACTTGATTAGGAAATGTGATTGTTAAGACAATAAAGATATGTCAAATAGATTGAATTGTTATGTTCACTTCCTTCCATTGGATTAGTAACTAAAGCGTGCTTCTCTAAATTATATTATTTTAAGTAACTTATTGATTTTTGTTGTAAAAGTTCTTAGTTTATTATTGTGGCTATTCAGTATTATTTATAAGGAGGTCCCACAGTATACCTAAATACTTATAAGTTTTAGCTTTCATTTTTGTATTAGGCTAATTAAATAGTAGCCTTCAGAATACCATCTGGATGGTTGTGCTTGCCTTTCGTGCTTTTTTATAAAGTAATTATTTAACTGTCCGTGGTTTCTAAATAAATGACGCATAAAAGGAGAAATTTCTTATTAGGTAATTGAATCCAATTGTAAATTGATTATTATGTTCTCCTTGAACTAATAAATAAAAATATTTCGACTGGAAAATAAACTGTTTTTTTCTGAGCTTCTGTCGCTAGAGTTCGGCCCACGCTCTGCTGGAGATTGTGGCAACTCAAACGTATTTTTAACTATAGATAGTGGCATCCACGAAGACGCGCCCCACTCTTCTTACTAATCGCTAGTGTTTTAGTTTTTTGATTATACTCTAATTACCCACTAATAGGTAATTACTGTGTATTGACAAAACTGAAACACTAGCGGAATGTTGCACACTTGTACTGTAAGCGATTAGGAAGAAGTGTGGGGCGCGTCTTCGTGGATGGCGCTATCTTATCCTATTTTTTGTTTTAAGGTAGTACTGCCCTTATAATTTCGTCATGTATGTATGTCCTTCCGGAACTCGAGCAGCCATTTTACTCGGGAGACTGGGCACTACATCGATAAAAATTAGAAAGGTGTACTCTGTGCATCGCTAAACAATGTTGAAGTGAAATTCCGTAAAAAATAATTTTGAACTTCACCAAGGGGATGGAAAAAAATCATGTACGTTTGCCCCGCACGGCCCCCCATATCAATGAGCATATTAGAGGTGTGAGGAACAGGGTGTAAAGTTCACTCATCCTATATAGAAAAGGGAGGATCCTCCGACCGACGACGACGACGACGACCGAGACGGGTGTCGCGTCTGGTGGGCAACTGCCGGATGTTTTTTTTTTTTTTTTAGTAATGGCATCTCGCAGTTCAACCTATGATGTTGTCATCTGCTGAACCGGGCTTGCCTGTGGATGCCTCAATATATTAAGGCCTCCAGCCAGGGCTTAAAATACTTACAAAACATTGGCATATAAAAACTAAGTCGTTTTTTTTTAAATAATTTAGCATGTAGTGTGGATTTTCTAGAAGATAAGGGTGATCAATTATTTGTAAACAAAATAAAAGTCAAAAGCATATGGCACAGTTCCAGTTTATTTTTTAAATGTTACATGTGCTAGATAAAAAAATAATACAGTCCGATTAGTGAAATTCTTTTTACTATTACCCATCGGCCGATGGCGAGCAAGCGGCCGAGTGTCGTATCGTTGCTGAAATTAATACTTAGGTTTTATTACAAATCGTTTATCTTCACATCCGTACACTCTAAATTGGAAAACATTATATTTTTTACAATTTTAACAAGCATTTTAACCGACATAGTTTTGAGCCCTTGGCTTAATTCTGCAGGTATCGACTCGACAGTGATTATATCGAATCGATTAATTATATAATATTCATATCGATGGTAATCGAAGCACGTATCGAAGTCGACACGCACAGACATGCCTCTGTTGGACCTTTTTGGTAGTACAAAGGTACTTTCACATCTTAAGTGCCTTGTATAATATAATTTAAAAACGATATAGTAATTCATCTATTTATACAGTCATATTGTCAAGTGGCCGGGCGTCGCGCGGGCACTGTTTATATTACTGGGCATTATAAAAATGTACTGCGCGTGCGCATCAAACACAAAACATTACGATTTATTTACAAAAATGTAATGATGTCAAGTTACACTGAGCCGCAATATGCGCGAACCTACAGCTTTAGACGAATTGGCAAGCTTTGAACTTACAAATAAATGGAAAACACACTGGCAGTGATAAAACAATGTTGTGTTAAATACACACAAAATTCTAAATTTGAGCGACGTCTAATATCCGGTGAAATTGGCACCTGGAGTTATTATTTATTAAAACACATTCTCTAAAAGTCCGAATTGATTGATTACTTAAACCGTAATTCACACAATCGTGATTTTTTGTGTTTGATGATTCGCGTCACAACGCAACCTTAGGCAATAAATAAAAAAAATGATTTGTTTAATTAAATTAATAAAAAATAAAGAGTTCGAAACGATCATAGCGTTACTTCTATATTTACAATGTGTTAACTTACAACTAATTAGAAGCATCAACTATGAAAAATTTTATCAACATTGAAGGCACATGATTCCGCACCCGATTCTCGTCATATAATGTGCAAACATTAGGTGCACTCTTCGCTGGCAACATTCCTCTGTACTTCTATTTTACATGGCAACACTGCAAGTTATATCGTCTGTCGAAACTTTGTAAAGAAAGCTGAATGGGTAAATAATTTTAAATATTATTCCAATGTGGGATAATAATTGTGGTTATAACTCGTAAATATCTATGACACGTACGTTCTGTGCGTTTTGCAAGAAGTTTTGACAAACAATACAAGCTGAACTGTTGGTACATAATGGACCGGACGTGACATGCTAACTTACCTACACAATATTATACAATATGCGAAATAAGTACTGGTATCGAACTGTTCGCGTTGCACGACACTCGCTCCGAACTAACAATTTATTCAAACAATTTTATAGACGAAGCTAGATAATTAGGTAAACAGCTGATAATTTAGTGATATCGATTCGGGTGAAAAGTTTCATGCAACGCAAACGTAGACTAGTTAATATAATTGAAGTTGACTTAGGGAAACTCAGTCTGGCAATGATATTATAGCAAAGTACTTTGCTCAGGCGCCGAGACAGTTGTACTGTGGGTAGAAAACGGGAAGAGCAAGAGAACTAATAACAGCCTTATCGAGTTACTGTACCAGTAATGAGGAGTGACGTCACTTCACTTTAGGGTATATAGAGTCATTTGATATCAGTCTCCATTCCAAAGTTTAATAAAAACTATAGTTGTACATAGAAAGATAACTAACAGAACTAAAAGGTCCCCCACAGTACAAACGTGCAGACAGCTGAGCTCGGCTAAGACCGGTCGCAATACAGAATAAACACAAATTTATTCTTACATTCTATTTCGCTAATTAGTTCTATTCACAGCTGCGGAACGGAAATTATTTATATAAAAACATGTCTCCACTTATAAGTGCAGTTTAATTCATTACATTGATATTTGATTGAGATCCCGTTGTGTGTACGAATTTTGTCAATAATTTCGAAGTGAACGGCAAAGTGGTAGAAAACATGCTGGTGCACGGCTGTTTGTACATGTAAATTTTCCTATATTATAAGATGTAACGATAACAAACAAATATCTCGATTTGATCATTCGATATTGTAATCGATAAACCGATAATTTAGCTTCTACATGTAGTTATAAAACTAATTGTACTTTTTAGTAAATAAATACGAGAAGCCAGTCACCAGCATTTTTTGCACCAGTTTGGTAAAATTTCATACTCCCGTCACAAATTCCGAATCCCCAATTTCAACGAAACTATATTTTATATTTAAACAGAACACGTCATTTTACATCTAAAATATTAATTTAAAAATATACAAACTAAGCAGTCATTCATGTAACACTAGGAATATAAAAAAAAATGTTTGCATACCGTCATTCTGCGATTTAATAAAATATCGTACAATAGTAAGCGTACTCAACTAGCTCGTAGTAAAAAAATAATTAAAATTAATTAAAAAAAAGCTTAAAGAGTCAATGAGGAACAGAATTTATACATTGTCGCGCAGTTATACCTATTACGATTATACTTATCGTAACATTTTTAAAATAAATAATTTATTTAATCTATAGCCGCCCTGCCGTCGCTGTACAGTTATTTAAAAAGTTTATTATCAGTTTTCGATAACTTAACCTTATTTATAATAATAAAATCAATAATGTCACTGGCTCACACAAAATATAACAATCATACTATATAAGCCATGAGACAGGGCGACATGTAAAGGGGATTACACACTGGCGCATACTCAACTCGCACGCGATCTCACTGGCGGACTGTCATCGATGTAATGTCGAACGGTTCAGGGGTCTACTCTACTCCCTATGCACGGAATCCGTAGTTTCAGCCGTTACGTATCATTTTCATACGGTTAGTTCGGGGCCCGAATTAAGAATTAATGGCAACTCGACTTGACGACAGCTGTCCCTACTTTCGATATGTACTTGCCCGTCCGAAAAATTTAATTTGACAGATGAACTACTTTCAGACGGGCCCGTATCTTCTTTGACGGACTTAGAAAGTAGACCCCTTGCTATTTGACTGGCGGTACTTTCCATATCGCGGATTATTCCACTGTTACTTGATATAGGTATTATTATTTCAGTTTTAACACCACGAAAGAAAAATCTATCACTTATCTAACAATAAAGAACACATTGTCACGTCACTAGACCAACTGAATTAAAAAAATATATTGTTGTGAATTATCTCTTTTACTTTCGTGGCGTTACAACTCAAGCGCAATGTATGCAGCCGACAGACTTATATTTATCGCACTAGGATATTGCTACTATGCGATTTAAATTAACTTCACTTAGCTGAAACACGGTCCATGCAAAACTTACTTAGCATGACACGATTTATTGCTGCAAGCTGCTTCAACCTATGCAACTAGATTGTTGTAGATCGACGTTGAAAGCTGACATCGATCCAGTGCAGTGCATGGTAGTCAGATAATGTTAATTGATCGACCATCGATAATGTTGTGAGGCAATCGATATTGCAATCTAGAGTTGCACCTTCTATCGAAGTGGTCAATCCCATCGTAATTTAAATCGCATAGTTTGTTCTAAAAATTAACCAGAAAATCCTTTTCTTTGAAGTCATAAGTAGTGTTGTCCCCACCGCGCAGTATCCGAAGTCCCCGCAGTGTCCGCACTAGTGACGTGAGCTAGTCGATGCTCTTGACGCGCGCCATGACCTTGCCTTCGAACATGGGGAGTGTATCCGAATCGCTGCTGACCTCCTCTTGGATCACGGTGTCTAGATCCGCACAGTTCGTTTTGAAGAAGTATCTGGAAGAGAGGTGACATCTAGATAAGTTAATTCAGCAGGGTTTATAATTATTTCGATGGGTTTTGTTCGTACAATCCATTACTACAATTTTGAGGGACAAAATATATGTAGTCGAGATAATTTGAATAATAATTTAAGCTGTTGAATATGTACTTCTGGAACGGGAACCTATCATGTTCAGCAATATTACAAAAGTATTAAAAAAACCGGATTCTTTGGTTGAAAAAAATTGGAAACTTTTGATAACCGAATAAGAGTATTCTATCTTATTTGGTTGTTGACGTATGAAATTATTTTACGTTTTCTTTTTAATATTTTTTACCACGTGAGCGTGGTGTATATGTTATGGGCCAAGTGATTAATGCGGGCAGTATTCATAATGCCCGGGCAGTATGAATAATGCCCAGCCATATCGGGCCAAGTGATTAATTACAATCTAAACTCACCTATTTATCACATTGCCCGGGCATTATGAATATGGCTACATGATGATCGGGCAATGTGATTAATAGGTAAATTTTTACGTGGTGCGCTGCGGTGCGGGGCCGGAAACAAACAATTTTTTATGCTTATTTGATTTTATTAAGTTTCAAGCACTTAGTGAAAACTACTGGGCTCCACACCCACTACACACTAAACCAACATAATATACAAAATAACACATTAGTAATGACAACTTAGGATGCAAGAGCGAGCGAAGCGAGCTCGGGACTTGGGGCACCCCGACTCGGACAGTTTAGGTTAGAAGGGGATGGCGGGGTCTAGTGAGCGAGCGAAGCGAGCGAACAGACCCCGCCATCCCCTTCGTGGTTATTTTTTTTTTAGACCCTAGAGCCCCGCGAAGCGGGGCTCCTACTACGCCTTTTAAGCAACTTTTATGTTTTTTGAGGTTAGGTTACACAGAAATAGGGGCCCCGCAAACGAAAAAAAAAAAACTTTGGGAATTTTTTTCTCGGCCCCTATGGTTTTTCAGAATTTGCGGTTTTCAAATTACACTAAAAATGGTCTATTCTATCCAAATACTTCCAAACTGCATTGAAACTACTATAGACTATAGTTTCTAAATGTAGCCTACTAAATACTAAAATATAAAACATGTTTTATTATTACTCTACCCGATAATTGATTTCATTACTTGTAATGCTCGGTCTATCTAACTAAGTATTCATTTGAAAGTATTAAACATGCTTTACATCACTCTGTCCAATAGGCACTGGGCATTATTCATAATGCCCGGGCAATGTGATAAATTGATTGGTTATAATCACATTGCCCGCTCTTATTGGGCATTATTCATATTGCCCGGGCATTATGAATACTGCACGATTAATCACTTGGCCCATAACATATATAACATAATATTATATCACGTCTGTGTTCACACTAACATTTCATTTTTAAGTGAGTGCATAATACTAAAATCAACAGACCCTTCTGGCTTGTTGTGTTTTGTAACAAGACACAGCAAGCCAGAAGGTTAGGAAGGAAGCCATAATGATCTGAAAAACGAGAAATATCATGGGGACAGTGCAAAAGTAAACTGGTCCCTTGAGAACGTCACAAAGCAGTGAGTTACCTATAGTTGCCCTTCCGTGGCAGGTAGTCCTTGAAGACCCGCAGCGTGAGCGGCGCGGCCGGCACCTTGAACCTGTAGGGCACGTGCTCGTCCAGGAACGTCACCACCACCACCGTGTGCGCCTCCGCGCCGCCGCCGCTGGCGCTGCTCGACTTGCTGCCGCTGCCTCTGTACACAGGACAAACATGTTAGGCCGTATGTCCAATGCTGTGTGCCAAAATAAGCCCTGACACAGCCAGAAGGTGTCGCGACAGACCTCTTAGAGCTGGAGAACCCAAACGACCAGTGATCCGCTTTAGCCCTGGATCAAAAGAGCTGGAAGTCATGGGGAGTGGCTTTCGCCCAGGATTTTTTTCAAAGAAGCCTGTGATGATATTTTTTTCAAAAAACGTTGATTAGTTTTGTGACTTTGTTTCATTAAAGTCATTCGTTGAAACGTTAGATTTTTGATTTCGCCATTTGCATCGTATAAAATGAACAAGGTTCTAAGTATAGTAAAGATAAGTGGACCCTTCACTTTGTCAATGCGCATGTATTTTATTTATTTTTACTTTAACATAAAAGGAGAATTTGCCAAAGAAGCTTAAAACAAGCTGCACTGACCTGGTGCTGCGCGGCAGCTTGTCCTTGCGCGCGCGCTCGTCGCGGTCGGCGCTGGAGGCGCGCTCGGCGCGGTGCGCGCGCCGCTCCAGGCGCTCGCCCTCCGCCATCCACAGCAGGATGCGCGGCTCCACGCCGCCCTCCGACACCACGGACACGCCGCTGTCCGTCAGCTCCGTCACCGTCTTCTTGGAGAACGATCTGGGGAACGGGAATCGTCACTTATGAAATGCAGCGATGATTCAATATCGTTTAAGTATAGGGAAGTACGGAAATGATAAATAGACGAAGAAGAAAAAGTATTTAAAGGTTTTTATTATTGCTTTCTACAACACGTCATGTTGCGCAGTTTTTTTTTTACCATGAATACAAAATTTGATCATGTTGTTAGCGACACTACAGAAATTCATGTTGCCAGCAACATATTTCATGCAACATAAAAACATGTCGCCGAATCAATGTTGTGCAACTTTTGTTTGCCATGGCTTAAAAATTAATGTCGCTATTGAATTCATATTAACAAATTATTATAGCTAAATATTTTGTTTTTATTTTGTAGAATATGTTGCGTGCCTTTTAGGCTCACATGCATTGCAAATTGCTAAATGCATTAACGTTAAACGAATTTAAAACATTGTTCTATTTATGTCAACCATTTGAAGAAGACAGAGACAGAAAGACGTCGTTTAGTCTTAAATGTATTTAAGCGATCTGTGGTGCAAGCGGATGTGTCTTAATGTGTGTTAAAAAAAGTCTTTATGTATCCTTACCTGCGCGTCAAGGAATGCGGATGATGCAACGAATCGGGCGGCGCATCGTAGTGTCCCGAGTCAGCCGACAGCGCCGAGGGCGCGCGCCGCGCCGCCGGGTTGTGCGGCGCGTGCTGCGCGTGCGCATGCCCGTGCCGGGTGCGCGCGCGCCGCCCGCCCGGCGGCGACGCACCCGGCGTGCGCTCCGACCACACGCGCGACACGTGCTGGTCTGCAGCACGAGATACACCACTATTCGTTATTATATAGTACAACACTAGGCAAAAACTATAACCATGGAATTAATTTCCTTCTGTGTAACACTACAGAGAGGCTTTTTATGCTAAATACACACGCAGCTAAATTATTCGCCGGCGACTCGCTGATGATTTCAAAATGTCACGACTACACACACATTTTGACAATAGATTTGTCGCTAGCAATATCAAAATCCGTGTGTGGACGTGCGATTTGGAAGTCGCCAGCCAATCGCGACTAAAATCGCTGCGTGTATCACTTGTATTAGGCATTCCTCTTCTTTGTATTTTTTAAATTCTTATATTACATGTCAAGTTAGTTAAAAATGATCAAATTAAAATATTGATTTGACAAAAATCAGTCAATATTTTATTAGATTTTTATTTTTATTCAAACTTCAAATCGTAATGAATTTCCATATTATCCCGTCTTTTCGTCGCTCCACCACGAAATCAGTAAGTTCGCTGGTGTATACTGACCGAGGATATCTTGATCGTTGTCGTCATCAAGCTGCAACTTCTCGCGGATCGCCGCGGCCACCAACTGCGGAGGTAAAGCTTGACTCGAAGCCTCCTCGCCGTCACCCTGAATACACACAAAATGTTCATAACGCAAAATTTAAAAAATACGTATTTTTTATTTTTGCTTCAGGACTTGTTATGAGGCCCCAAGTTGCCAGTTTGGTGGTTCGAGGAACAAGGAATGACGTTCCTTCATTATTATAAAGGAGGACAGTGTTAAATATAGCCCAAAGATTGTTTTGTTTGCAAGGAATGCAGATTTAATTGTACATGAAGTCAGATGTCGTTTGAAAATCGTTCGCTGTCTGGTTGTCTAATTCCAATAAAGCGGGCTAGATGTTGCTTCACCCTTGTTGGTAAGGAAAGAGTTGCAAGATGCATGTGGGAAGCTATTCACAAAAAGGCTATTACAAGTACTTAGAACATAAGAATTCTAATTAGTATTTAGGATAGTTTGAAAAGACTTAGGACGGTTAGAATCCTAATTGGCCACTCAGGATGGTTCCTGCCTACCCAACTCATTTTTTTTTAGCTTATACTGTCCCATTGTTGGGCAAAGGCCTCACCCAAGTCCTTCCCGGAACTCTTCTCGTGCCACCTCGAACCAACCCTTGTGGTAAGCGTCCAGGTCATCTCGCCACTGCTTTCTGAGCAGACCTCGGCCGTGCCGACTATCTTCAGCTTATTATTAGGATTCCAAAAATCTGAATAGTGTAATTAGCCTTTAAAGAGATGGACAAGTGACTGACCTCGGCGAGGCGCCTCTCGAGTCGCTCCTTGGTCTCCTGGTCGCGGCGAACGCGCTCCAGCTTCTCTATGAGCAGCGGCGCGAACTCCGCCGGCGGCAACACGCGCAACTGTTCCGACTGCACGCGCAGGGTTCTGGGGATCACCTGGAACGAGATAAATGACAATTTAATACAAGAAACGAAGGTTTTTAGACGGATGGACGGGAGACAGTTTTTGATACATTCTTGCAAGCTGCTAACAGCTCAACGACAAGGCAATCGATATTTTTAAATTGATTATGTGCAACTTTATATATAGTATATAACATACAATTCGAAACACGTCAGAAGTGATGCGAAAGCTGTTAATCTTCTAGAAACAGCAAAATGATATCAAAAAGTTCTTTACATTATCACTGTCTATATGAGTGGAGGAACATTATGAGTTTGTCTGTCGACAGAGAGTCTTAAATTCAATGAGATTATATCAGAACATCAAAATATTTAAGTATCCACATCTGCACCTCCATTTTGTCTTCTATTGAATGTGCGTTTCTTACTGCGTCACCTTAAGCTGTTTATTCTTATATTACACAATTTTTATTGCTATTAGAAAGTACTCGATATATGTGCAAACTACATAACAGGTGGCGTCCTGCACTTGACTGTTGAGGGTCAGAAAAATTATATCAATCTTAGTTGCAGTGTGTTTATTGATAATAAAAGTCAACAATGCGAGTCGAACGTGCCTTATCACCGGCTGAATTGTTACATTATGAGATATTTACCTGAAGGGAATTAATGGATATTGATAAATTTGAAGTTCCGGATTCATGTAACATCTAATTTTATTGACTATGTTATACCTTTCGCAATTTTATTGACGATCATATAAACTGCAAAAAATTGGGCGCGGGAGAGCGAAATTAAATGTAATCAATCATGTATGAAGCGATGTGGTTTCATCATCATCACCTGCCTAGCCTTTTCCCAACTATGTTGGGGTCGGCTTCCAGTGGTAAAGGGTTGTATACAAAAAATGTTTTGCCATCTTTTTTACATTCCGTGTCGTCTAAGTTCAAAATAGAAATCTTTTCTCGCGCTGTATATTAGTAAAAATATAGCAATATTCCACTTTTGGTGAAGTTGGTGAACAAGGCTTCAGAACCTAGGTTATTGTGATTGTGTTTGTAATACCTAATAATCCTAATTTATTTCAACTTCGTACAGCAAAAGAATCCGTTTTGTTAGCAAAAATATCTTATAACTAAGGGCGAAGTTCACCAATGAACCTGAATGCGATCAGCACCTCTAATCCGCATCCAAGCGCTTCTGACAGCGCTTTTTTTTGCCAACAAAACGGATTCTTTTGTTGTGCGAAATTTAAATAAACACTTACAGCTCTTGAACGCGGTTTAGGTATGCTGATCACGTTCACTGTTTTATGAATTTCGCCCTTTGTAATACAAACAAGCAATATAAACGAATTTTTTCTTGTTTTCTGGTGTATAATCCATATCCTTACCATGGCAGTATCCTGTTCCTTGTTGATGACGGCGTGGCGGTCGAGCCCGTGTAGACGCGGTCGGTGGCGCGACTCGCGAGATTCACGCACGTTCCGCACTGACATGCCATCGCTAGAGCGAGATAGAAGATACAGGTTAGCTGTGTGTGCGACTGTGACGGTGATATCGATAGTATTGGACTGAGTTTAAATGCTTAAAAATTGTTTTTTATTTTACTTTAATGTTACTAACGCGATTACTCGTTAAGTTTGTGGTTCTACTTAGCACAGTAATATTATATTTGACTTTTAACGTTAATATTTAAAAAAGTCTAATAATCAGGCTTGTAAAAAGAACACAAGAATCAACAGTTTTCTGCCAAGAGAAATGGTAGGGCTTACTATTAATCAAAACAACTATCGATAGTTACTTGTATTTGTTTGTAAGTTTGTTATTCGGATCATCGGTCTGATGCAAGTTAATGCGTTTCACACGGATGGGGTCAAAATGATAAATTAGTGCTAAAAAGTTAAGCAGTTCTAAAGCTCAAAGGTACAGAAAAACTAAAAGATACTTTCTATATTACAGAATAAAAGGTACACTTACTTGATCGACTCCAAGGAATTATAAATTAGATCTAGGAGATAGAACCCTTGTTAACGTAACATTACTAATAATGGACCCAATTATACTAGAACAAACCAACCCACGCAGCTGCTTGAATACGTCATCATTCGAATCAAATCAATTTTCTCCCATTTTCTGTAGTAGGTACTACTTACTGATTTTAAACCTATTTTAAGCAAAAGAAACCGTCCAATTGTTTGTGCTGGATAGCAAATTAGCAATGTGGATGTAGATTATTGGATTAGTTTGAGTTTATTCATTGAATTTTGGGGGAGGAGGAACGACTGTCGTCGCAACTATTAGTTAGCTTGTACGCAATTTGTATGCCGACGTGTAGGTGTCGTATATCAACACGAGAATTATTTACAAACTAGCAGCGCCCCGCGGTTTTACCCGCATAAGTCTCGATCCCGTAGGAATATCGGGATAAAAAGTATCCTGTGTTAATCCTGGTTATAAACTACAATTTCATCTAAATCCGTTCAGTAGTTTTTGCATGAAGAAGGAACAAACATAAACTTTCGCCTTTATAATATTATAGTGTGATGTGATTTTGGGTTGGATCGCTTTTGCGTAACTGGGACCATTGATACTTACACAGCTGACATCGTGCTGCACACCGACCACTCGCGTGCGCGTACACACCGCGTCACATAACACTACATGTACTCACACACTGCTGCCGGACAGCGAGACCGCGTCGGAGTCGGTGCGGCCGCTGCTGAGGCTGGCGCGCTCCGAGTCCTGGCGGGACGCGGGGCAGTAGCCCGCGTACGACACGTGCGCACTGTACACCGACCGCTTGCGGTGTCTGCCGTGCCACCGACATACATACGAGGGGAATGAAGGAACGGACATGGGGAATAAGAGGTAATGGAGGGACAGATTAGCGCAGAGGAGAGGTGAAGATTGATTGACGAAATAAAGATTTTTGGTTGTCAGAATAAACAAGTTTTTTTTTATGAAAGTCAAAGATCGTTATTGATTTTGATAGGTTTTTCATGATTTGTGAAATGGGAAAGTAAAATATTGACAAAGATTTTGGGAATAAAAAATTTAATTTTTCATCATTTATCGTCAATCAGCAGTTTGCAAAATTAGAATGGAAATATAGGAATGGTAGGTAAGTATAAAATATGTGAGGTGGCAAGACAGAGCGTTTAGCGTGTAATGCGGCGAACGCAGCAAACATGCAGCGCGGAACAAAACATGGGGGCAAACAATACATGGGTACATCAGTCAAGCTGACGCGAGCGAAATTAAAGTAAAAAGGCTAGTGCTGGATCGCTCATGCAATGCTGGGGTCACACTTCATGAACTCGAAGACTAAGGCGGGCTGATCAGCTTTATTTGGGATACGAGCAATTTTTTTTGTGCAAAATACAGTGCTATTTTTAATTAGTTGGTGAAACTTCACAGATCGGTATATCGGATCGGGATATCGGTATCTAAGACCAAAAGTGCTTTGTTTGTTTTTATTGGTATTAAATGGAGATAACCACCACGTCTGTGAACTTTTGCCGATCAATTTAAATAACCCTACTACAATAATTCTGTCTGATTATATTTTTTATAAACGGCGAATACTCGTATTGGTATTTCGATACAACCCGCCTCATGTCAATTATGAGTATATTTTGATACGTCAGTATTATAAACTGTTCGTTTTTGAGGAGAAATTTCGAATTTTGGTTTCTTTCTTTATCTATTGTGATCAAAACTGGATCTAAACTAAGCCAAATCTATTACTAATAGCAATAATGTTTTGTACTCATAACTACTTAAGAAAAATAAGATAAAACTAAGAACTAAACATTGATAACAATAATTTACAAACAACTCTACTGTGACTAAACGAGTACAAAACTACAAAAACTTGTATTTGGTTTTCAAAAGATAATTACAGTAAAAAAATATGAATCAAATGCAAGTTTCTGTAAACTTTTATCTTACAAAATATCTGACATACCTAATGGTGAACTTACATGGGCAACTAAAATTTCGAAATTTTTGGGAATTTCTAAACGATTTTGGGTTTGCTTAAATTGCTCGGTATTTCCAAGAATTGCGCAGTTAATTGCTCACGTAAGCGCATATAAAATCTATTCACAACGTCAACATCTATGGTCTTTACTCTTTACAAGAAGTGAGCGAGGTGTGAATAAAGCGGGCTACTCACGGTGCGACATCCGAGTGAAGCCGACGAGACTGCGTTGCTAGTAACGCGTCGTGCGTCAGTCGCGCGGCGGGAGCATTACCCGTGCCCAGTTCTTGCCCTTCGTGTAGGGTGGCCAGGCCACCTACTGCCCCCTGTTGGGAAAATAAACTATGCTACAAAGTTCTTACCTATAACCTATGGGACAAAAGTTAAACTGCAGCTTCTGTCCCATAGCCTTTGAGTCAGAAGCGAAACTGCAGCTTCTGCCCTATAACCAATTCCAGCTTCTGTCCTATAACCTATGGTTGAAAAACTAAACTAAACGGCAGCTTCTGACCTATAACCAACTGCAGTTTCGGCCTTATAACCTGAGCTAAAAACTATTATATTCATACCTAAACTAGGAAGTAATTAAAGCCAATTTCAAATAATCAGTAAACATTTTGTAAATTAGCTACATAATTACAAATTGCTTATATTACCTTTATAAACCTTTTGATGCATAAAGTTTTAAGTAACGTCCACAAAAAAATAGTACCATCAAACAACAGTTCATATAAAAGATTTAAGAACAATATTCTTACCTCTCTAGGAGGATGGGGCGGCGAGGCGTCTGGCGATGACAGAGGTTGCGTGGCGGCGCTGACATACGACACGTACGCGTCCGAGCGCAGGAACGATTGGTACGTTGTCTCCGTTATCGCACGCGTCACCTACGATACCACTATTGCGATTAAAATGTCGGAAGATGAAAAGCTTTTTGATCGTTAGTTTTTTTTTTTTAAGAAGTTTATATTAGGTTTCTGCTTCTACTGAAATACGGGGCCAAATTATTTGGCAAAACTTCAGACGTGATGGGTATCCAAATCTCATCATCTGCCAAGCCTTTTCCCAACTGTTGGGGCTTCAAATCTAACCAGATGCAGCTGAATACCAGTGTTTTAGCTACTGCCTATCTGACCTCCACAACCCAGTTACTGGATAACACGATACCTCTTGGTAAGACTGGTTGTCAGACTTTCAGGCTTTTGACGATCCATATCTAATCATCATAAAACAAAAAAAATATTTGTGAAGTTCCTTATTTATTATTGTACTAGCTTTTGCCCGCGACTTCGTCCGCGTATATGTCGGTTATCGCGGACGCAGACGAAGTCGAAGTCGAATAAAAAGTAGCCTATGTCCTTTGTTGGGGTTCACACTTACCCTGTACCAAATTTCACACAAATCGGTTCAGTAGTTTAGGCGTGAAGAAAAGACAGACAGACAGACAGACAGAGTTACTTTCGCATTTATAATATTAGTTAGGATTAGGATTATTATGCCCTTCGTATTTTGGGGAAATTGATGGCAAAATTAAGACAACTGGAAGTTCACACGTCAGTATATTCGATTTATTTTGAATAAAAGAAATTGATAGCAACTTTGTCAGTTTTTGAAACCTTTAACAGTATCTTTTTGGCACGATATAATAAAGATTATTTATTATATCTGAAATCGCCAACCCGTCTTGAGCAAGCATGGTGATCAATGCTCCTGCTTTCTCTGAGAAGAGGCCTGTGTTCTGCAGAGGGACAATAATAGGCTGTTATTATTATATTTACTCCTTAATCACATACCTCTTGCTCCATATTGTCGAATATAGTCTTCTCGATGTTGGAGCCATCCTTGAGGCTCTGCTTTACATGAGTCTTCAGCTCCTCTGGCATCGCTAGCTGAGACTTGCGCAGGAATCTGAACATACATCAGCTATTTTGTAATAGTCCTACTAATCTATCGCTATCGGCTGAGATAAAAAAAAGCTACTAAACACCTGCTTTGGCTTAGACTTGTCCCTGTCTCTATATTGCACTTGTAGTTTGACAGTTGTGCGACGGTGACAAGAATAACGCTTAGCCAATGTAAAGTTTATAGATCACGGGCTAAGGGCCCGAGCCCGGGCTAAGGGTTTCAAGGGCTTCGATAATTATTGGTGACAACAAGAATATGGGCCGCCGCACAAATGTAACACGCGACGCCACATCACGACTGTTTTTAGCCAAATATCGAAAAATGGCTTCACGAGATAAAATTGGAGGCCAATGAGCATGCTTATCTGACGTGACGTGGTTGCATTTATTTCAATTATAAATTGTCAAATAGTCGGTCGGTTTGTCAGAAAGTTGAAGCTAGTTGCCCATTCCAAAACGTAGATCTCTATTTAGAAGAACGACATGCGTAATGTCTATAAGGGCTATACTCACTTGTATATAGCGGACACGACCTGCCGTATTTTAGAGGGGTCGCATTCCTGGCGCAGGCCCTGCACGGCGAAGTAGAAATTGAGTCGGTCCACGTGCAGTCCGCCCGCGCCGCCCACGTACTTGCGGAACAGACGCACGCCTTCCGCATCCTAAGGGGGTGAGAAATAAGTGTTTTTAAAGGTTGACCAGGTCTTGCGTGTGGCCTACAGTTGAGTCCAAATGTCATATTTGGGCAGCCATTAATGTTATTTCAGTATTTAGGGAAAAATAACGTAATTAAAGTTTATACAAGGAACAGTTCGAACCGAGTCATTTGTTTAGAGAGGGTGAATTTTAAAATGAAATCCTTTACTACGAGCAGTTGGACAAAGTGGTCTACCAGGAGACATATTTAATTTTGTGAAAAAGTTAATGCCAAAATAAAAAACATACTGTGCGACTATTGTAAGACAGTGGTCTAACTTTACATTAAGCTCCTTCACAATACCTAAAATAACACAAAAGCCTAATTTATTAACGAACCTCAAGCAACTCGTGCAGGCTGCGTGCCCAGCGCATGTAGGGCGGCGAGGCGGGCGAGCGCGCCGAGCTTCCTGACGAGCCTTCCGTCTGCTCGCGCCACGCCATGCTGACCCTAGGAACAAAACATAATAATTATGTGACCAGGTGCCCGGGTTCAAGTGTCCACTATGAGAAAGGGTCTTGCTAACCTTTAAACAAATGATTGACGTGTAAAAGTGTTTGTATAAACCTAAATACATTAAAAAAAACATTAATCATTTAATGAAAGCAGACAACGAAAAGCCTATTGTATGCTGGTCACCCTGTTTTTGATGTAGGATGAAATTATCAGCCTAATGGTACCCTGTAATACTTGATCATTCAGATTCTTCTTTAAATCTAGAACTCTGCTGGCAACTTGTTGCTTTTGCCATGGCGTTTATGCCATCAACATGATTAAAATGAGAAAAGCCTGCAGAAAAATACTTCGAAAGACAGATAGATAGAATATACTTTATTGTGCTCTGTTGTAGTTTGTAGTAGCTAAAGGAAGTATCAAATGTGCATTCGATTTCTCACTTGGACAGATGTGGTTGTGCGAACACATATTTGGACTGAGATTTGCTCTTCTCCTCTCCAGAAGCCGGCGGCAGCGACGACCTGTCAGCAAGCTTGTGCTCCCAACCTGCACACAAAATATCACAATTCACGCATTTGTCTAATAAGAATAAATTTAAACATCGTGATTATTGCAGAAAGCTTCCATGTGCATTATCATTTATTTACCCTAACAAAGCGTCAGGAATTCAAGATAAAATATGTGCGCACGACATATTACTTATTCGTAGGTGCGCACTCAAAAGCTCCCAAACATTACAGTCTTAGAACAAATCATTATCACCACTTTTAATAGGAAAAGGTTCAGAAAAGCGTTACCTTGCGGGTGGCCGCCGATAGGAGTGTGGCTCATGGCGCACAGGCCCTTCTCCCACCCGCGCGCTGCATGGCGAGACACCACCTGAACACAAACATACAATCCACATCAATACTTTACTAAAGATGAGATGAGAATAAGGTTAATTATTCAATCTAAGTTAAGGCAAGACGTACAAGAACAACATTTTAAAATAGTCACAATCACAATCACAATTTCACCAGTATGATTTACCTCTGGTGCAAATTTTCCTAAGAGATATGCTTTATCAAGCCGTTTTACACCCATTCTTAATAACATTGATCACAAAAACTTGGAATCCACTTATTCAAACCCAAATCACCACAATTAAAAGTGTAATCTGAATGGATAAAATTATTATTGCATCAATAACTAACAAAAAACTGTATGAATATACCCAAGCGCTCCGTTCACACATCAAAATCTTAGTTATGCCACAAGAACCGCGCACCAAGCCACATAAAAAATCAATATGGCAAACAATAAGGATCATATCCAGTGTATTTGATTTGTATAAGTTGAAAAGGGATAGCAAACAAAAATGAGACAGCGTGCCAAAGTCAAGAGTCTCTGGCATCGATCGGTGCTGGAAGGAAACATCACATCGGAGAGTACCATGCTATAGAAACTTATTGTGTAAGCTATACCATTACATATTAATCCACTTAGTATAAGGAATAACATATCATATTTCATAACTCTCTTTACCCAAAAAAATATATAACCCACTTTATAGGGAACAGAAAATATTAATTTTTAATTTCTATTCAACCATCCCTAAGTATTACAGAAAAAGGGACAGATAATAATAAGAGCATGTCAAAACAAATTAAATCATAACTTCATGGTTCAATAAGCAAGTTATGAATAAAAAAATACATAATAGGGTCATAAAAAAACTATAAAGGACCTTACCATGTTCATTGTGCTTAAACAAACAATACACTTCTGTGTTACACCAGTTTATAAAATTATTTCTGAATATTATAACTTGATGTTAATATTCTTTATTGAGAAAAAAAATCTTTTTTTGAGAACAGCACGACTGCACAACGCTACCGCAATAGTCCGAGTGAAAGATCCATAGACGGATGCTGAATGTTCAACACAATGGGGTACGGACTAATCTCATGCCCTTATATTTTGTATAGTGGTTGTACTTATGATAGGGTTTATTATAAATATGAAATCAATAACAGACTATAAAAACGGTTTGAAGATGGGGTGCGCAAAACTTTATAAATGTAGTTGTTATATCACCTTACTAGTTATAGCGTGACTATGCTTACTTTTGTTATATTCTTGGATAAAATAGACTTTTTCAAATATTATGAGGTAGGTGACAAAAATATGTTATGGAAAGTAATCATTTTAAAAGGAAATACTAAAACTTTAACAAAAGTGTTTTGAGCAGGTAATGATACCAGGCGTGTTCGTGCGTGTTCCGAAGCGTCGCATTGTACCAAATTCAACAAATTTTCATTGAACATGACGAGCATAAACACAGGAAACAAGTTGTAAACAAAGGCACAGCTCGTAAAAGTAACGTCGCGGTAACAATCACGACGTGTAAAATTATCAATAAACTATTAGAAACAAGAGGAGACCTTCAGTTTTATCTAATAGCGGATCATCACCGGCAGAATTGACGGCAATAAATGCTATTTATGCCGAAATACTATGCCGAAACCCGGAAGGGCTATATTTATACAACGATAATGAGAGAAAACTTACATGAAAACGTATATTCTTACTTAGAACGTAACTTTAGAAGGCCGTTCGAAGTGATAACTGACGATATTAATTGAAAACTTTCTTCGAAATAAATAATAAATTAGCTTGAATCCGTTTTGTATACAACAGCGAGTTTGACGTTTGTTTGACAACCAGGACCAGCCATGGCAGACAGCTGCTGTAGTCTAACGCCATCTTTCGACGACGCCATGAATCATGTCAACACGTGCGAAGTATTTGTCACAAAGAGTGCTACTAGATGTCGGTAGTTGTTCCGAGAGTTCATAAGGGCGGCAAAAATAAATAATAACAAACTTCATAATATACATACTTTTACGTAGCACGAGTTGGGATTTTATTTGATAATAAATGCGCTAATTTCAATTAGTACCTGTGTAGCAGCTTAGTGCCGCTGCATTTCGGTGTTTTGGTCTTGTCTATCTGCTTCGTATTATCTGGAACAATAAAAAAGGCATGGTCAGAAAACCAACTCTATGGTTCCTACGAAAACAGAAATATTTGATTAATCACACTAATATAAAAAATCCTATAAAACCATAGTTAATAAAATTTTCAATCCAAGTTGCGAAGTAGACCGTACCTACAGTTATGTAGGCTTCTTTAAAAGTAAGTAAGTAGGTGTATCCCGTGTATCGCGACGTCATGATATTCACCTTTTGAAGGCGAATTAATTTGAGGATTCCAATTCGATTTACAGATGAAATGAATAGATAGATATCAAAGACGTTTCTCTGAGTATAGCTCTGATATTTGATTTCGCGAAGATCAGACAGTCGGCAAAATTGATTTGTCAAAATCTTGTAGGCTGTATGTATTGTAATTTGACTGTCGCTGGGGGCCTCAAATGATGGATTTCACTCAACACGTATTGTGAATAAAGCCCGTACACGACCACTTCTGAGCATAACACCTAATGGGTTTTTAAACCGTCGATGAAGAAAACAAAATAATGATGACACATGACGCTATCCTTCTCACGAAGGAGGGACACCGACTTCCTCCTAATCATCTTATCCCAGACAGGTCCATACGCCTTTTTTAGGGTTCCGTACCTCAATAGGAAAAAAACGGAACCCATACAGGATCACTTTGTTGTCCGTCTGTCTGTCTGTCTTTCTGTCAAGACCCTTTTTCTCGGGAACGCGTGGAGGTATCGAGTTGAAATTAAAACCATATAACTCAGGTCTACAGTCTCTTGAAGCTGTGAAAGAATCAAACTACTAAGTTAACGTAAAAAAACGATACGGTCATTTATGCCGCAAATAACGTATATTTCAACACTCTCAAGGGAATCAAAATTTATAGGATACTTCCCGTTGACCTAGAATCATGAAATTTGGCAAGGAGCAAGGTCAGTAGCACAAGTAAAGGAAAAAATCCGAAAGCCGTAAATATGTAGTTACATTAAAAAAATCCCGTGATAAACTATTTACATACTTATAATGCGTGCCACGGAAGATGAGACTTGACACACCACGTGGTTTGATATGCGCAGTACCTACACGATTTTAGGTCTCTTTAGCAGTATGAGGTCTGAGCGCGGGACGGAACCGGGCGTCATAGAGGCGGCGGAAAGAGCGCGGGGGGGGGGGGGTCAAGTCTCATCTTTCGTGGCGCTAACTATACTTACCTACAAAATTGTACGGAACCCTCGGTGCGCGAGTCCGACTCGCACTTGACCGGTTTTTTCAAAGTGGTGTTGATGATCGACACCGCGGGTAAAAAGACGTTTGGTCCATTTTCGGCAGGAAGTGCCGGAACCCACTAAAATGTAGTTAATTGTGTACCTAATAGAAATTGATTGTAATCGTGTAATTCACGTTTTTCGTTGAAGCAAGCTCCCTTCGTCACTAGAAAGATTGCTTTACGTACAAAGACTATTTGAAAAACTTTCACCAAATCTCAATTAAGTTACTACAATAATCATAAAACACGTTTTGACGTAATAATTGACACATCCATAAACCAAAATAGCTAAACATGTTGAAACAACGTATTAGCGTGTACATTTTGTCTAAATATATTTTGGTAATAAAGTTTTACTCCCTCGCTAATAATGCTTTCCACGTTCGCGACTGATCTTGTATCGATACCGTCGAACATCCCTATAACTTCATTAGCTGTAGCGATTAATCGACTATCGATATCGATAAAGGCCCGCCCCCAAACCATCACTAGCCGAGAGCACGCACTAAGCGACTCTTTGATGTGCGCAAACTTTTCGTTTCCCTTTGATTGGCATAATGGAACTGTGCGTTGTTATTACACTAATTGAATGTTCGCAAAGTCCGAGCCGTATTACTGGAACGGATTTAGTAACGTTCTGTTTGTACCTGTCTGTGTTCCTAGGGGGCTTTTAATTCATTTGCATTTAGAATTAATATGCCTGTGAATGTTTATTTGACGTTGTATGTATTCTGTAGGGCACATGTAGAGGTATGAAATCTTTAGCATAGGGTTTGTGTTGTACTATCGATGGCTTTGAAGATCGAAATCTTGTTGCTCTTTGCGACAATAAGATTTGTCTCGACTTCTACTGTCTTCAATTGTGAAATGGGCTTTTTTTTATTTCAAATATTTTTAAGCAAAATATTTAACACCTACTATCTAAAAAATTTAATAAACATACTTGCTTCGTTGCCATAAAAACTTTTTACTAGCTACTGTATCATTCAGTAAAGACAAATTCTCTATGAAGTGAAGTTAAAAGGGAAAATACGACTGTATGATTGGTTTTACAAGTCAGCAAGATCAAAGGGGCAGTAGTCCCTTCATTTTGAGCCGCCATTCGCGGATTACTTTAAAAAAGAGAGAAAGAAAATGTAAAAAGTTAATTATTAGGTATTTAAGTGAAACAGTCACAGATAAAGGAATCACTGATTACAGGCTAAAGCCTAAATAAATCCTTTGAAGAGGTTTTGCTGTTTTGACGCGTGGCTTACCTATAATATTAATACAACTTGTATAAAATTACTTACGCCCAAACAAATTGCTTTTCTTCAAAAGTTCTTTCAAGTCTATTTCGTATATTTTCGTACTAAATATTAAGTATTATATTTATAAATGTTTATTACTATGAATAGCAGCGAGCTGTTCCTCGTATCTAAGCTAGACTTCACGACATTTGTGGTCAAGTGACTGATAGATTTACAAAAGCAAGAAGTATGTATGCCTTAAAATTGTATTTTTTTAAAGAACAATAATAATAACTCAAAAGCCACATCAATCAATTTACCTCATTTTCCATACTGTGGGCCACAGTTTCCTCAACAAACAGCACATTTGACCAAATACCCTATCACTTAAAAGTAGCGAAAAACCTTTGAAAGCGGTCCCAGGGTCCTGTCCCAATACATCAATAATAGTAACCACCGGTAACAAGAGATCAAAATGATAAGGGTACTGATTCATCGTATTAGCGTTCACTCATCAAAGGGGCTCGGCCACTTTGATCGGGCTGCTTCCTGAGAATTCCTTTGGCACTAAACAACACACTAATCAATCGGGAGGGGTATACGGTACCGTATACCCAATCGGAAAAGGCATTAAGGGCAATAGTTCCAGCTTGCGGTAAACTGTTTGCGAGCGAGGAGGAGGTGTGGAGGCCGGTGGGGGATGTTCTCGCCGTACATCAAAGGCGGGCGAGACAAAGCTTGAGGAGCCTTTTAACTTTATTTAGCGGAGTGGTAAGTTTAGCCGGTCGCGAATCGCGCAGGTTAAAGAGTAACACACTCACTTTGAGCCGGCTGTGCTGTGGGGAGGCGTAGGGCTGGCCGGTGCTGGGCGGACACCGTTATTGTAGCTTATGATCTAGCAATAAATTAATGAGAAGTTTACTAAATACCTATTTATTTTAGCGTAAACTACGAAAGCAATTATGTTAGTTGGCAATAATTGTTGCTGTGGCAGCAGAACAGATTGTCGTATAAATGTTAAATTATCCCCGGTAGAAAAAGCATAATTATAATGAACAAACTTTATTAAAAACGTACAGCGTATAACTGACGACGTAGTTTATCATTTGGGGCTAATAATTCCTCAATGTTCTCAGCATCCAACGAGAAGGAAAATCCGTCAAACGAAATTAATCCATCACATAATTTAAAAAGCAATTAAACTTAGATGGTCGGTATCGTGCGACCGGTTTGTCGTAGGTCGTGGTTCGTTCGTTGTCAACCCTGCGCGAGGGTGGGGGTATCAAACGGGCCGCTAATGCCGCCCGCACCGCGCCGCGGCGACGCTTTGTCGGCGCCCTTTGACTCGCCGTTGATACCGCGCACCACCTAAACCTGCAACTCTTTGGATACGACAATGTGGGGAGTTGCGATTTGTCGCACCTCCCGTGACGTTGAGTGTCGGGTCGAGTACCGGACGGGGTGTTAAGGAGTTGTATGTGTAACAAATAACAAGAGAATGGCTTAGACTTTCTTTGGCAGTGCAAATTTCCTGTGAAAATTTTTATTTAGGTTTTGATCTCACGGGGAAACTACATTGTCCCTTTATAAATCAGGCGTCTCGTCTTGTCGTACCACCACCATGACCATTTCATAACGGCATTATATCACATATGATTTGTCATATTGACTTGTCGGTTTTAGAGATTGGCACACGATCTTATCAAGGATTGATTTTATCGTACATCCTCGGTACTATTCAGCATACATTGAGGCGAAGCGGTAAGGTCTAATTCAATTAAGTCATCATCTGCCTAGCCATTTCCCAACTATGTTGTTGTCGGCTTCCAACCTAACCGGATGCAGCTGAATATAAGTCTAAAATTAAAACGTGTTTCGGGAGGAATTTAAGACGACTAAGGGCGAAGGTTCAGCTTTTTCATCAATACAGAGTAGGAATGGTTTTCATTTTGACAGTTCAACAACAACCATTGCGTTATTTACGTTGTTGAGCAGATAAATTTTACGAACATATGAAGCAATAGATGAGCAATATCCTTCAAAATTATTGGCAAGGGATACCTTGCCAATAATTTTAAAGACTGATAAGTCTTTATATTAAGGTAAAAAAACATGATGAAGAAGTGGAACTCTTCTAGGATTCTGTGGCTTATGACATCGATTTATCACATTATCAGTCATCAAGTTGTTGGGTATTTTAGTATTGCAACACTAACATTAAAAATGTAATTCATTATGTTATCTGTGGCAACACGCCCCTTCCAACTGTGACACTGGCCGAATACAGACGTGAGCCGATTTTTTCCGCTGTTTTATTTCATCTTCAGTGGCACCACGCTATCAGCACCTCATCAGCACCCAACACCATTTACACCGCTGCACACAAGTCTCGAGTTAGTAGGTTACTGCTAGGCAAGGGTGCATCACCGTCAATCATCAACAGCGCTTTCCATCAGGTGGAACAGAGGATAAAAGGCAAGCCTATCAATAAGAAAAATAGTGACATTTTCAAGGTTTAATTTCACCTGTAAAGGTCCGGTATCTTAAAAAACATCCTGGATGTCTATTCGATAAGTGATCGGGAAGATTGTGCTTTTACAACCAATGCCATGCCCTTATTTCCTTTACCAAGAAATAAACAATCCCTTGTGACAACCACAGGGAACTATGCGGTGATCAACAAAGCAAAGTGCCTAGAATTTGCCTTTTCGCTCTAGTTGGGAGTCTAGACCGGAAACAATAATTTGATTGGCGATGCATATCGCAGGGGGGACGTAGATAAACGACGTGAGAGCAGTACTACTGTCCCTGTCACACGTAATTCGCGTGACTAAACATCATCATAGCATTCTATGGAAGTTCTAGTTAGACGAAATTTTGTAGTGATGCCAAGATCACGAGTAATGTATTCGAGGTCTGAGGATGTGCGATGATCGGGTTATTCGTGTTCTATACATAGCCATCCCATGGCTGCAATCTTGTTTGATTGATAATTTGATACTGTTAGATAAGCTAAACTCCACTTTCAGGTAGGTACTAAGCCTTACATAAAATCCTGTCTAATTTCTCATCCACAACTCCTTCAATCGAGTTACAAGTTTACAAGAGCTCCTTATATCTCATTAGACCTAACAAAAGCCACAGTTTCCTTCATACTACTGGATTTGCACTTTGCAAAAGCATAATATACGGTTTTCATTTGTTCATTAGTTTATTACCTCAGGCTTCAGAGACTATTAGCCGCATTCCATTTTCATCTATCTGGGCATTGACAAAGAACCTTTAATTAACCAAAATCTTTACGTAAAACAGATCACCTAACGTACCTAGTTAATAAATCCGATCATTAAATGCAGAGAACGGCGCGGCGGCCGCCACAACGCCTACGTTGATTACCATAAGCCGGGACAAAGCGACGCGAGCGCCCTTTGACGAATTAGCCCCCACTAACATTACCTATGTCCATCCTCTGCCGCGGCCGCGAGCTTTGTGCCTCAAACGTCTAAATTAGCATTCGATTTTAAGAAGATATCGATGAACTCAAAGCTGCTTATATACCTATGTACTAATTAGTGTTCACAAACGTCAAACAAGGATGAAATGCTTTAGGAAAAATGTGATCAAGGATAGAATGCTTAAGATTTTTAGCCAAATAAATATTTTTTTGTATAACGGCCCGCTCATCTTCACATTCTTAAAGATTACTGCGGTATTCCCTGGAGACAGGTTAATGACCGGACGTGAGGCATTATGTTTAAACTCGACATCAGATAACAAAACTTTAAGGTACTGTATTTTGGGGCTTGTCAGGTAGAAAGAAAGAAAAGGTGTTTAGTGATATGATCTAAATATCGTATTGCACTGTTTTAAAGTTCCGATGGCGTTATATTTCTATGATATGTAAAGGAGAATATACTGACGACAGGTGGTTTATTTACTAGCTTGTTACAACAATGGTCAGCAACAAACCAGAGAACCAGACGTTCCGAGCACACAGGTGGCAGCTGTAAAGTCGCTCGGAACTCACTCCTCAATTTCGATTACTTACTATTACTAGCTCCTTATCCGCACTCCGCAGACGCAACTGACACATTGGTTTGCGAAGTAGCCTCTCTAAATCTTACAGAGACTTCCCAATCTGATACTGCAGCGATATTAACAGTTCCGATAAAATGTACTTTAGGACATATTAGGACATCTGTAACTTTTCGGTCATTATAGACTCTTTTGGATTAGGATCCAACTAGTCTTAGATATTATCCATATTATATATTTTTTACTCTTGTGCAATAATATTATTGTTGTTAAGCCCAATGCAAAGGGAAGAATAAACCACCAGCAGAGCGGACTTCACCAAATGTAATTTGTCTTTGAACAATCACCATCCATATAATTTCAATTTCCGACATCTAAGAGGTCCTCAGCTAATGTAATAGTTTAGCGTGCTCCTTTATAGTACCCATTTTAAGTAGATGCGTGTCACGTAAAGTGAATCAGTCGGGAGGCGTAACGTCATTACCGATAGGCACCACATAATGAGAATAGTATTTTGTACACGAGACTTGCATACGTAAAGTAATTTCCTTAGTCAATTATATCTAGGCCGTAATGAAGTCTTCCTTCTCTATGGTACAAAGTAACAGTAATTAGGTTAAAGATAGATTACAACGATTGATGCACTATCAACTATACTAGCCCGCATCACATTCTACCATACTATATTCTTTCTTTCATTCTCTCTCTCTCTGCTCGTTCTAAAAGAAGATGGTCACTATTGGTTTAATTAAATCTTAATGTAACCGAAGTTTAAGCCCTATACATACCTCATCGGACGCCATGAGGTTTAGTTTATCTCAATTTAAAATCTGGGAACTTATTCACTCAAAAAGTTGGATGACGTTTTCAGGACAGTTAGCAATATTTGCTAGGATATCCATTCAAATCGTTCAAAATTCCGCTATCCGCAAAAATGCAGTTACTTCACGAGAGCCGTATCTGCGAGCACATTCATGCATAAAGCTGACGGGCAGTATGACGCAAATTCCGTGTTGCGGAGAGCGCAGTCGACCGCAGCGGGCCGCTACCATACCGTCTGCAGCGGATATGTCGCGGTCGCCCGACCGAGAGTTCTGCCGCACGCGTCTTCGGCCTCCGGCTACCGCCACACCGGCATTGATATAATAAATTCTATTTTCGTAAATATTCTGCATTTTCCGACCAACTGAATATTTGGCAGAATCTTGGCATTCTGTAAATTCAGTTTGCGGTTCACTTTTTATGCTTTGTTTTTTTTCGACTTTTACACAAAACAACTGTAAATTAGTGAGGTGATAAATCGTCTTCGCGAGGGTATTTTGTCTTCGAGATCGTAAAACTTCTTTTGATCTTAATTTGGCCCTTGTAGGTGCTAATTTGCGAATAACAAGTGTTTAAATTACAGTTACTCGATACATTTGTTTTGTCATGTTCTTTTATTCGTATACAAATCTGGGAACGAAATTGATACATAGTGCTACAACGGCGGATATACGCTTGAAAAGAAATATGTAGTAATATGTATAGATCTGCTCACAAATTGTTGCCACCTAGGTGCCAACGTCAAAACGATCTTGAACTAATTGACCTGTTCCTGCAGTTTTCCAATTGAGAGCGTCCAATCGAAGGTATTCAAGTGTCTCCAACTGTCTTCACGTTCAGCGTCATCAATTTGTACATTTGCCTACACTTACAGGAAATTGACCGGTGTCGGTACAAATCCACATAAGTACAACTTCGTGTACGTAAGAAGGATTTTGGGCTTTATTTGGAACGACAAAAGGTGCTAACTCAAATTTAGGATACACAAATAAAGGGGAAAGTCACGTGTCGCGCCGTAGGTACAGCAAAATTCGATAGAGAACTATTCGTGCGAAATGTCTTATGGAATGAAGGATAAATTGTCGCGAGGGAATTGAATAAAGTTCTAGCAGGAACGGAAACGGGGGCGTAAATTGTATAAAACGTGTTATCCTACTAAGCAATTCTGTTGTAAAACGCAGTGAAATTGATGGCACTATAAACGCAAGACTCAATCTCGATACTAACGGAAAGAAACAATTCAAGTTGAACAGAGTTCAAAACGAAAGCATTTACCAAACACAAGAAATAATAGATTACCAATTTACCACGACACTGATGAAAAACAACGACAAGCAATCACAACAAGAGAACGGTAAACAAAACCAACCCACCTGACATTTCTTTTATCTCCTCCTCTTTAATATCCCACTCAATCAACCTAACATTCCTCATTCCTTCACTGCTCATGCAAAAAGCACGTCGTCCCAAGATTCGTACGTAATTTGCGAAACAGATTGGTTCGTCCCGACGCGACAAAAGTCAAGCCCGCCCGAGGGCGATACCTCCACTCAATAGCATTGTTTTTCCGATTACAGGCCTGATTAAATGTCTGAAACGTCTCAGGTGCGTCGCTAGAGTGCCCAAGATTGGGTAAGGAAATACGGGACTGCGAATAATATGGATCACGTGTTTATAAATAGGTACCGGCCGTAACGGAGAGTCGGAAAACGTGACGGAAAATAAGGGGGGTAATTGTTTAAGGTTTTAATACATACTTTTAATTAAAAGATTTCCTAAGAAAGACATGGCTTATTGATATGGCTGAGTTTTATCTGAATTGAGCGAGGCCCTTTTCCATTAACACTGCGTTTCGATAAAAAAGGTATAGTCAAGTTGTGCTATAGTTACTTTTAATACCGCACCTTTCGAATCCAGCATGGGTACTCAGTTTTTTATATCTTTCCCAAAATGATTCAACGCCTCTAAAATTTTGAGTCGTATCACGCAAACCGGGGCACCTGAGAACTGTCACTCAATACCCCGTGAAATAGGGTCCCGTTCCTCAGGCTTCTTCCATAATGGACGAGCTCCCGCCTTAATCTTGTGTGAACAATACTGCCGTATGGGACTCTTGTGCTGGATAAGAAAGGATATATTTTTAATAACCATGTTCCCCAAAATTACTCAACGCCTCTTAAAATGAAAAGTCGTCCCACACTAGCCGGGGCACCTGAGAGCACTGTCAGGTTCGCAATCACCCGTGGAATAGAGTCCCGTTCCTCAGGCTTCTTGCATAATGGACGTGCCCCCCGCCTTAATCTCGTGTGAACAATAGCGCCGTCTGGCCGCGACGTTTTTGCTTTTTGCATACAATGACTATTCGCGGTGGGACGCGGACGGCCCGAGAAAATGCAGCTGTCTCCACCAGCGGAAGGGGCTTTTTCAGACGGAACGTCTCTAATTTGAATCTCAACGTCAATTACGTCAGTATTGGTTTGCGGTTATTTGTGCGGAAAAATAAAGGAAGGTTAGAGGCAGTTGGTAACTATAGGGTTTGGATTGAAAGTTTTGACTTTAAATATAATATAATCGTTGTAATCACCTTCAAGGCTGCTCAACGGTAAGCTAGTCAAGTTACTCCGTTCAGAAATATTTTTTGTCGTAAACTACTCACTTCACATCCAAAATCGATCAATTTTCCTAATCTGCGACCCCTCTAACAAAAAACGTTAATGGACATGTGTCTAGCAAGCTCTCCTTTCCGTCCAAAACAGACCGTCAAAACTTCCAATTTCGTCAAAAACTATCGAACTACGACAAAACCGCTGCCCGTCAAAGGACAGGTTATCCGACAGAACACTGTACAATACATTTTTTGCGACCACAAAGTTGATTCAGTTTTTATCGGCACGTCAGTGAAATGGACATGTTCGATGGACGAGTCGCGTGGTCCGCAACGCGGGACAGGCGGTCAGGCCGCGACTCCCTGCGGTCCGATATGTATTGGAAATTGGAGACAGGATGACCAGTAGGACAGATAACGACTTCTGGATTCTGTTGCACTTACAATCTATGCATTCTATGAATTCATTCATATTTCTAGGCAGCACGATGGTAAAATCAGGTAGGCAAGAAATTCAACCGTGTTGCCAATTTACCATTGTGAAAACAGTATGTTGGAAATCTTGAAATGTAAATGATATCTAAGTGAATCATTCAGTAATGTAACAATTCAAAGTGCGTCATTATTACATCAGACGTTTTACATTAACAATATTATGCCAAAAACATCATTATACAGCTTTCGAAAACATACCAAATGAAATGAGAACAGTGGTTAACTAAGCCAATTGTGGTCTAATTGAGAATTTCGAATCGTCCGTCGCACTTAAGCGTAACAGGATCTGTATAAGTAAGAAAAAGAGAGAAAATACACAGAGATTTCTTATTTCGATAGTCTCCGACGCCCGCGAACAGCCCTCAGCGGTATGGATGATTGGATTGATGAATAAAAGATTCGTCAATTTGTGTAATAGCCCCGTGGTGTATTATGCAGTAGTCAATTTAATTGTTCCGACTGAGTGAGAAACGATGTGGTTTCCACGTAAGATATTTTAATTAATAACACTGGTTAGTATTTCCGATAATGCTCTACCTTCTAGCTATGAAGCACTGGAACGGATAACGGTTTAATTAATTTCAATAAGGTACACTCATATATTAAAAAAAACAAACTGTTTTAATCAAATTCTAACTATCCACTTCAGTGTTTTTCACTATTAATTATTCTGTGGTTCTGCCGATATTGTTCCATCTCACAAACCTAACGCATGATACGAAAATGTAGATATCGTAACTAATTTCTCAGGCCACTAACACAAAATAACAAATTAAAATAATCTAAAATTCTAAACAAATCTCCATAATAAATATTTGCCACTCATATCATAAACAGAACCCCTGCGCATCAGTTCCGCTCTCTGCCGCACCGAAGGGGTGAGGTGTACCCGAGCAAACAAATGTAATCGACTCTAACAAATGATAAAATTTTATTTAGCCACTGTCAGGGGGGGAAAAGAATATAGAGGGGCCCGTGGCTAAATAATAACAGCCGCACAGGTCGATCGATCAGGTTAAGCTACGCTTGCCGCGGTTGGTCTGTGGATGGGTGACCATCTTTACATACCGAGACCCCTCCGTGCCTCGGAAAGCACGTTAAGCCGTTGGTCCCGGCTGTCATTCGTGGATCTTTGACAGTCGTTACGGGTCGTCAGAAGCCCGAAAGTCTGACAACCAGTCTTACCAAGGGGTATCGTATTACCCAGTAACTGGGTTGTGGAGGTCCGATAGGCAGTCGCTCCATGTAAAATACTGGTATTCAGCTGCATCCGGTTAGACTGGAAGCCGACCCCAACATAGTTGGGAAAAGGCTAGGCAGATGATGAGGGGGGGAAAAGAATATGACACTGTATTGATATGCAATATGTGTGGGTGTGTCCTCAAAACCTATTTCAGACACGTGGTCCTCACAGGATCTGACCAAGATTATGTCTGGATTTTAAAAGAGGCTGAGGTTTTTTCAGTGTTTCTTCTCAGAGTAGTCGGATAGGTAACACCGACCTCGTATAGTTTTTAAAATATTATTTGTATAAACCTACTTACTGCATTCAAAGAACTCCACGAGTAACTATACTTAAGTCCGGCGGCGACGTAGCTAAGTCAGTCAGTCCTGCTAAAGAACTTGTTGATCGCCTAAATATTCTTCCAAAATAAGCGGCAAAGCAAAAACAAGATAGCGCAGGGTTGTTTATCTGATCCATATTACAAAAATAAGTATACAATAATTATGACATCCATATATTTTAATTCAGAAAAAAGAATCCTAGAATGAACTCAGTAGCTGCTGTGTACAATGACTGTTTTACCGTTTGTTGACAATTTCCGAAAAGTTCATCTTTCATAGAATGCGAGTCGTATTGTACAGTTGACATTCCCATAGTTCCCATTTCCGAGTATCCTGGACGCTGAGTTTCATAGCGTTCGTAAACTATCGTCGTAAATGATTTTGTACAATAGCCTAACAATGTTTCAAAGCGTTTTAGCAACAAATGTGCTCGCTAACATGCCCCTTGAACTTTCTAACTTTTATCGACAATTTACATACGTCACAGATTTCTAAGTTATATGTGACCAAATTGAAAACTATTTAAGCAAAAAGAATGCTGTATTCTGATTAAGATCCCTGCGTCCTTACAATACAAACAAACATTCCTGAAAAAAGCCACAACCACAGCAACATTTTCGTTCTAATCATTCTGATAGTAACTAACAAAGCAGCAAAAAACCGGCCAAGTGCGAGTCGGACTCGCGCACCGTGGGTTATCCGTTGCTGATACTATTGAGGTTGCTGCCGTAATATTATTTAAAATATTTTTATTATATGATGTAACTAAAAATTTACGGTTTTCGCAATTTTTCCATCATCTGTGCTATAAGACGTTGCTTCGTACCAAATTTCAAGATTCTGAGTTCACGGGAAGTACCCTGTAGGTTTTGATTCCCTTGCGAGTGTCGAAAATTTGCGGAAATCTGCGGCATAAACGGATTTTGATTGCGTTAGCTTAGAAGTTTGATTTTTTCACAGCTCCAAGGGACAGTAGACCTGAGTATTTGATATAAATTCCAGCTTGATACCGCCACGCGTTCCTGAGAAAAAGGGTCTTGACAGACAGACAGACGGACGGACGGACGGACAACAAAGTGATCCTATAAGGGTTCCGTTTTTTCCTTTCGAGGTACGGAACCCTAAAAAGCAACAGAAAAGTTACTCATCATTTCAAAATGCACTGTCCAGCACCGTGCTACTAATAAATCCATCAATCATCCCCATAGGAACACACAACAAGCCCGACCCCTTCATTCAGCACAACTTGCACGACAATTAGGCACCTGCACCCTTTTATCTTCACTCCCCGATCCGCAAAACAAACAAGTTCAACTCCATAAAATACCCTGTAATTTAATAGTAGGTACTTTTAATGATATACATGGTAGACGTAGATCGTTCAGGAGGCCACCCGCCGCGCGGGCCGACAGCTCTGCGGATGACATTAATGACATTTACCGAGGGACGCTCATTGTCAAACACATCTAGTCTATTGATATTACTGGCTTTATATTTGTACCGTCATCAGGTGTCTGTGTTAAGTTTATTTTAAAATGACGGCTGCGTTGAAATTAACAGAGCGGATGAGTAGACTGCAAAATTGACTCGTCTCATCGTGAACGCTTTGGTAGTTTTAGCTTTGTTACATTCAAACAACTGATACAATGTTTAAGGCAAGCTATATCATCTAAGAAAATCTATCAAAGGCCCAAAAGAGAAGAAATAAACGCAAAATAATCAGTGAAGGTAATTTTATCGTTACCTCATTTCCGGGCATTCCAATTTCCCATTTTCTCAAGGAGCTGCACAAAATATTTTACAACAATAGTGCTTTTAGTCCGGAGACGACGTGCCAGATTACACTATTGTTACCTCGTTGCGAATGGACGCAACTCTTTTATACAGGAAAATTGCTATTATGTAATCCTATTAAATTGATATGAAGGACCTCCTCGAGACTGGACAGGGAATTAGATGAGATTTCATTGAGATGTAGAAGTATAGTTGTAACACTAGTTCTACTGCATGAAAATCATATTGGCAAATTAAATAAGGCGGATGGGAAAATGAATTGCGCCGTTTTGAAAAATCTATAAATCTTGTAATTGACTCGGATATCTACGTAATTGACATTATTTTGATGAAAACGCATGTTTATGATCAAAGATAAATGGTCCAAGCGGTTTGGCAAATTTCTATAATACGTATTAGTCATAATTATATGGATGATTTTATAATCTCTTATCCTAATAGAAAAAATATTTCGTGATAATTCCCATCACGTCCTTTTGAATCGTTGTTTTTTATACGACAAAAAAAAAGTCAAATTTGAGCAATGTGTCCGAATTTTCTTTGGCACTATCTAGATTTTTATCATAATCGCCTTAAAAGTTAACTGTTTGTTAATACTTTTCGCTTCCCCATTGGTAGCTTAATGGTATCGCAAATTCATAAACATGGGGTACCGTAGTAATCTTTATTTATTGTGTTCGTTGTTATTGGCACCAATTTAAAAAAATCAATACTTAAGCCGCACAAAGAGCCTAAACAGAAAAATTTAGGAATCAATCTGGTTGTTTTTGGAGACTAGATTCAAATTGACGAATAAAAATCGTAATGTAGTCGCAAGACACTCAGTTAAACAAACACTGCATTCTGTTCTTAGATACATACTTAGCTCATATATTTTTTATTAGACTTCAGCCTTCCAATACTCCACTCTCTTTCCATCCGCATCTAGTGTAAACTTATTAGTCTCTCGGATTTCTAACAAAATCATTCCTCCTATCCAATTTAGAAGAAGCGTATTTCCACTTTCGCTGTACATTTGTTTTATAGTGGTTTTCCTAATAACGTAGACGTCAGAATGAGAGGTGCATCTCAGCTTTCCGTATTGGTTCAATGTGATTATGTGTCGTGATTGTGTTTCCTCTCCACCGTAGATCTACATGGGTAGTTTTTGCCGTCTTGAATTAGATTTGGCCAATTGAAATCCTCATGTGATCTTTTTACGACAACATGAGCTACCGATACGGCAATGATAGAAGATTGGAAAAAGATTTAGGAAAATACCATTAAAAACGTATGAAAAGTATTTTGTTATGAGCAAAACTAAATACACTTGTTACTGAAGAGCTTTCAGTACGAAATCAAGTATACAGAGAGACAGTTTGTAGTCCCCAGATCTTTTACGTGAGTAAAATTTCCTGACCAACATGGAAATACATACCTCCAGTAAAAAAGTCATTACAAATGCATTCCATTGCATAAATCCCGGATAAAACCGAGCGCGACAGACGGACTGGCCGCAACACATTACAGCCCCATTCAATAACAATAAAAGTCGCGTCGCTCAGAGAAATCTATTACCGCCTCACTCGATACGTTTTTTATCTAAAGCATTTATTTATAGCGTAATTAATGCGTCGCCGGCGCCAGCGCTAAACACAGTGCTATTTGTGGAGACAATACATGGACGCCACATGGACAGGGATACAAGATAATACAGGAAAACTGTTATTTATGATACGCTAAAACAAAAGATATCAAAATAAAATTCCTGATGAAAATCCAACCCATCAAGACTTTTTTTTATTTTTTATTGTTTTCGCACCTGCAACCTTTTTTTTTTCTTTTTTGTTTCCGGGGTGGAAATCCCCGGTGTTCCATATCCGGGGGTCGCGGGAACGTAACCTGCAACCTGCGTCATCCTTTTGAGTATTATTCAAAACATTTCAGATGCTTTCATTCTTCATTTGATTTAAACCCTTAAATTGTTTATTGATGGAAGGCGGTTAAATAGCTACATTTTGTAACATTTTCAAAGTTATGAAACCCAATACCTTCTGTTCCAAATTGGCAGCCCTGTAACAACCGCATGTCAGTTTTCAGACAAGAGACAAAAAATTCAGTCTGGACTTAAATATATCTCTAGTTACCCACATTAGTCTTGTTGCTAATGACGTGTGCTAAATAAGTCAAGCACTTAACTTACAGACAAATTGGTATTTAAAACTGATTAATTTATATTAGCCGTCATCGGGGATCCCTCTGTCTTGCTAGATTGTTTTGCAACGTTTTACGGGTTGATAACAAAAAGTTTAAATTAAAAATGCTGAAACAGAAATGCAGAGCATTTCTTTTTATGCAAACTTTTTCTGTAACGGTGTTTTAGGGATTTTAGGATAATCTAACAGCATCAGAATTAGCCTTTTAGGTGTTGTGTTGACAGGTGTCAATTTAATTTAAACTAGAGTAACTCCCGTTTGGGAATCAGATTGTGAGGAAGAAATCTGACAACGAGGCGGATTGCAGGTCTATGGCTTTACTACAGTTACCACAGCTTTCTCTTGAAGGCAGATACGATTTTCGATCAAATTTTTTTGCGAACACGCTGTTCTAAAAATAAAATTTTCAGTGGGGACTCCTCAACAACATTTGGAAGACGAATCAAACAAATCAAGGAGCATTAAATCATCAGGGGTCATCAAAGGTTGAGCTAAAAAAATATTTCGACGATGAAGTGACAAGAACCTTTATCTACCAGAACATAATTTTACAGGAAACGAAAAATAATTTTATTTATTTTAAAAACAAGATATGAAAAATACTATTATTGGTTATACATATATAAAATAAGAAGCGGGTGTAGGGGATAAATATAAAGTTAGTTGCTTTTGCCAGCTCTCGCAAACGATTATTTAAAGTCATCTACGTAAAAAAAGTAAAATTGCAAAAATGTCAGTTAGGAGTTCTTGTCACTTCATCGTCGATTTATGTCCTATCATCAAGCCTCATTGAAGTCGTACAAGAGAAAATGAAAGAAATGAGAACAAAATTAAATGAGGAGCAATTCATAAAACGGTTGAAATAAGTCGTTGTCCCAGCTGTCGAGCGATCGGTTAGAATTGTAGATGAAAAAAAAGTAATTCCGTTACCGACGCGTCGATTTCAATTGTCTCCGGATTGGATAAAAAAAATGACACAATTCGTTGGTACATTTATTTGCTGATTATCGGGTTTATTAGATGTAGTGTGCCGAAATTTCAATCCATTGCCGAACCCCAAGCAGAAGGTTCATTTCCCATTTATTTCTTACTTTGAGACTTATATGGTAAGAAAGAATGATCATTATTTTCATGGGAAATTCTTCAAATTTCGTCCAAGGGCTTTTGAATCCTTGATAAAATCACGAAAGCTAGGTTTTCAAACTATTTCGACGACTTAAAATATGGTCTGTCTGAATTAATTTTAGCGAGCTTCAGTACGATTCTTAGGTGGAGAAACCAGCTAACGTTCATTTGTGGATTCTGGATCCAAATATTTTTTAAAGTTCATGCAAACACATTGCAAAAGCTTCTAAAGGTTGAATATTTGTCCCATGTTATATGCCTCCCTAAGCCCTCCCCAGGGAGGTGCACAGCATTCATCAGGAAAGTTAGTAACAAGTAGCTACACTATTCATAATAAATGTTATTTCCATCTCTAAGGAAACTCATGGACGTTTCTTAAGTATTGAAAAGCACAATCGCCAACAGAGCGTCGCAGAACTAGGCTGCAATGCAGCGCTTAAAGCGGCTGCAATATTTTCCAGCGCTTAATCGGCATCCAGGTGGTGAACGTCTGTTGGCGCACTCCACGGACTAGCGTACCGTTGCACAACAGCACTCCGCTTTCACGTCTCCCTTCCACGGGCATTATGCCTCTAATGTCACTTAATTTGCCGTCTAGGGCCTCCTCACGTGAATGCAGCCTACGAGAGCCGGTTTAATATAAAAATTCGCTTTTTTACTGCCTCGAAGCGAGATTTAACATTAAACTGTTGCCTCTTTTGAGAGTAAACGCGTAGAAGTAATGGGATTACGAGATCGGTAGTTTTGGAGTCGAAAGGTAATTAAATTATTGTATGTAACAATATTGGGTTCACGAGTGCTCGGTGGCTCGCTAGTTCCAATGGTTGATGGGTTTTCAGATCGAGAGGTGCTTCAGTTCAATGGAAGTCTAACTTAATTGCGTATTCATGTATTTTTTTAATAATTTATGAAAGTGCCTCCCTGATATTAATTGAAGTGTAAATTTTTCTGCTTTTTGCTTAAACTAAAAGGAAACTTTACTGTCCCGTGCAAAGTGGTTGTCGCAGGAGAAAAGCGGACGAATAAAAATAAGGAAAAGTAATAACTCATTGTAAAAATGACGTCTTAACCATTATAACCGAAAGAGCTGAATCAGCAACACGCGCTTACGCTGCACACATGGGCGAACAGCTTTATTCTTATCCTCGTAAAGTTGAAAATTGAATGTAACGTATTACCTGATTGTGCTTTTATCACAAAAGCGATATAACTCGTTATTATGTCGTTAACGAAATAAATCCGTGGTGTACCAGATTGCCGACGCGACGGATTACTTTTAGGACGTATATGAAATAAATTGGAAGCGGTAGGTGACGATATATGTAACTGTAGTTGCAACCATGGATATGTTATTGCAACAAACCGCCATTGTCTGCAAATTATTGGAAATTGACGTTGTAGCCAAATATTTTTGTAATGGTTTTTCTGGTAGAGCAGTGGTGGGCCAGGGGTATCGGCTCCGATTTACGAGTTGGTCGTGAGTTCGATACCAGACATGCACCATCGTGAGGAAACCGGCATGTCTTAGAACCAAAAAATCGAAGACATGTGACATCCACCAACCCGCACTGGGCTCGCGTGGTGGATTAAACAAACTCCCTCTCGAAGAGAGGAAGCCTGTGTCGAAGTAGCGGGAACATTACAGGCTGATTATGTTTCCTGGTACCTACCACGTACGTTATGAAATCAGTGACTGAAACAGTTACACTTATGAGGATTACTTAAGACACTGCTAGTATAAATTGATCACGACTTAGATAATTAAATCATTTCAAATGTATATAACTGCAAAAACAAGATGTTATATGAATTAATTATTTAAATAGTTATAAGATTGATTTATTCTGGCTTCTATTTTACTTGCGCGTAGATTAATTTCAGCGGGACCCAAAATAAATCATGCTACTTGAACCACGGCAATTTGTTCATATCACCATAAATCAATTCAATTGGCTTTCAATTTCGCAATAAGACTGCGTAGCATAAATAATCATGATTGGCTTAAATTAAATAGAGTGGCTCGTGGCTAAATAATAACATCCGCACGGGTTGATCGAACGTTAAGCTATGCTTGCCGAGGTTAGTAGGTTAGTCCGTGGATGGGTGACCATCCATTACATATCGAAACCCCACCGTAGCTCGGGCCGTTCGCTCCGGCTGTCATTTGTAAATCTTTGACAGTCGTTACGAGTAGTCAGAAGCCTGAAAGTCTGACAACAAGTCTTATTAAGGGGTATCAATGTATCATGTTGCCCAGTAACTGGGTTGTGGAGGTCAAATAAGCAGTCGCTCCGTGTTAAATACTGGTATTCCCGGTTACACTGGAAGCTGACCCGAACATATAGTTTGGGAAAAGGCCAGACAAAAAGATGATGGCTTAAATATAATCTTACCTTTAAATTTTAGCTGAATGGTGCCGTATATGAGGAGAATATCATCCTGTAACAAAATAAATAAAAGTACTTAAGTATAAAGTGTCTTTGAGAGTGCATGTCGCAAACTTTTCAAATACATAACTAAATTAATATTGAAGAGAGACTGCATGAAATTAGAAAACTATGTTGTATGTTTATTACTCCGCTGCTCAAAGGCGCCAAGAATGTCCCTATTATTTTGCCCGAGCATGCTAATATCAAGCGCTCCGGTTACTAAGATACTAAAATAGGGAGTACTTATTTTTTTTAAAAGAAACGTCAGTTTGTCAACTCAAAACTATAAAGAAAGGATAATTTACTGCGGAGATAATTATGAGAATTTTAGTGCCTGGAAAGCTTGTAGAGCCAGCAGGTTAATTAAAAAACATTTCCATAGTCCAAACTTACAACCTTTAAAAAAATACACTTGACATTTAAAAAATCTGTACTTGTTGTTTAACATGGTATCGTCGTCATAACAAATCAATACTTTAGTTAGGGATTGAAACCCATTCGATAGAAGCCGTAGAACCTGCCCACGAAAAACCGTTTAAAAGACACAATTCGTGTACTGATGAACTGAAGCCAACTAAACTTATCAAAATTAAAAAGAAGAAAGATTTTCCTGCTATACAACTTATACAAGATACCAATATTATATAGATGATATCTTGGTACTCTCACTAAGTCTTTCCATAAGCTTCCAAAAGATACGTTTTTAAAGATAAATATTAGGTGAAGGTTTATGTGGAGCCAAATATATTATAATATTTTATTATGTACTAAATACATATATCGGATTCAAACAGACACTAACCCAATCCAAAACAAATTTTCGACTCTGTTAAAAGACAACGATTGATTCTTTAATCAAATACCTGTGTTGTACCTACAGCTAAACCTAATCAAGAACAATTCAGTCGTTCCGTTCGTTCAATGGTCGAACAAGAATTCAACAGTAAATTCCATAGGTGTGTAATGTGGACGGCTAAAGCTGTTGCTGTGTAACTCTCACTTCCCATAGTTGTTATGGCCATAAACCAGTGTAATGTGGATACTTCGGCCGCCAGCACTTTACGAGCATCCACACCCCATTGAATTTCTCTGCTGTGTCCAAAAAGTATGGACTTCAGATAAAAATGTAAAAGACCGTTTCCAGATCTGGAAAAATGGCGACAGCTTACGAAGGTTTAGAAATTCAAAATAAACATTTAATGTAGAAAATAAAGCTATTTATTCTTCTGACCTGAACATTATTAAAGAAATCCTACGGTTATCATAAAGTTTTTTCCAAAAGATCGTAACGACTCCTCCTCAGAAACAATAAACTCAGACAAATACAATTTCTGGGGTAACTTTTTCAACAGTCAATCCACAGTACGTATAATAAGTAACAATCAGCTAATGGTAGCAGGTAATCCAGCATTATTTGCAGTGCCATCGAGTCGCACCGACAGCCAACAATCCTGGCCGCGCATTCCGCTAGGCACACCATTCCTTTCATAGTTATTATCAAGTACCAATGACACTCAGATGTAGACGGATAAGTGAGATACAAATACTGGTGTACTGTAGATTTATGAGTTTTATGACAGAATGATGTTGCTAATATATTAATCCAATAAAAAGTTAAGTTGCGACCTTGGGTGTTTGGATAACAATCAAGTACTATGAAACAAAAATATTGTTAGAGATTTTGGAGCAGGACATGACTTAAACATGTTTGGGAGCATTCAGGTAAACAAATTTTAATCCGATTACCATAGTAGTGCCGTTAAAGCTTTCGTGTAAGGAATCCACAATATTAGTAAAGAATATAATAATATGTTTATTTCCAAAAAAGGAAAAAGAATCATGGACTGTAGTACAAATAACGTCTTGTTATTGTTCTAAACGATATACTCGCACATCTTCCGAAATACTACAAAGAGTTTTTGGGAACCCTAAATCTCTTAATCTTTCTAAATTAGGTGTAAATGTAACGGTTGTTGATCGACTTGTGGGATTTCAAAGGATAACAAATACCCTAGGGATTAATTACTGACTGTTTTTGCTTATCCTATACGAAGTTGTAATATCTTCTCAGTCGGTGTCATTGGAAGGACTTTGAACAGCAAAACGGCAATAATTTAAAATATAAAATTACATCAAATATTTGCAACCTGACGTTTATCAGGCATCGAAAGTAAAGGCGGGAAGCGGCGCTGGCGCCGGCGGGCCGAGGCTCCAAGCCGTCCGCGTGGGCTGTGCGCACGCAGCCAAAGCAAAAAGCCGCCCGGACACTGCGCTGCGGCATTCCTTATCCAAACCGGTCTTCGTTCAATGGAAGCCGATTGTAGCAACTCAAACAAACTAAACCAAACCTTAACATTGCTATCACTAAAGTTCAAGTTTTGTTGAGATGAGAAAAAAGGTATAGCAGATGCGAGAAAATTATAATCATATTACAGGAGTAATAGAGGACAAAAAGTTGAATGATGGCACAAACGCAGAATATCAAATGGAGGTTATAGCCTGACGTATTAAATCACAGACCAGTTGATGGATGAATTGTAAATGAAAGGGAGAGCGATGATAAATGCAGAAACGTTGAAAACGTGATATCAGGAGATGCTGTTTTGTCATTGATTAAAGTTTTGGGATTTGAGAAATATTACCTGCATGACATTTTAACGTCTTGGAGCTCGGACAAAGATGTGTTAAAAATGAAATTCAATATTTTGTGATCCCTCACTAGTTGAGCCTCAAGCATATTGTGATGGAACAAGCGGCGCCCCGCGGTTTCACCCGCGTAAGTTTCGATCCCGTGGGAATATCGGGATAAAAAGAGAAGAAGATGTCCTACTCGTATGTGTTAATCCTGGTTATAAACTATGTATCTGGTTGCCAAATTTCATCCAAATCCGTTCAGTTTTTGCGTGAAAGAGTAACATCCATCCATCCATCCATCCTCACAAACATTCGCGTTTAAAATAATATATGGGATATTATAAGAAAGTAGGAAGTAGGATATACTTGTCTGTGGTATAGAGTTAGGAGTAGCAAAAACTAAATAAAAAGCCTCAGTTCTTTTTAAATTAAATTTGGACTCATAATAGAAGAAGTCGCTTAAGACTTGAGTAAACCTGTGATGCCATATATTTCTCTTCGTAATTTAAGATGAACTACAAACAATGGATCCATAAAGAACAAACAAAAACCATGGCAATGGTTTATCATGAATGCTCATACAGGAATCCTAAAACAACGAGGCAGATTAAATAACGAAGACTAAACAATACACTATAGTTCAATTAAAGGGGAAACAAGGCAAACATTGAGATGAGTGACGTCATTCAGGCGCAGCGTTTTAGGTAGGCGGGCGGCGGCGCACGACCCACGGACCTTACAGCTTTGAAGCTTTAGATTCCACACTTTACGATGTAGGCGATAAAGTTGGAAATCCGAAAATCGAATACTGGAATCTATTGGTATTGGCGTCGGTAAGGTCCCAGTTCGTGGAAGCGTGGCCGTCGTCGTCATAAACTCTTGCGCACAATGCCAACACCCCTGCGCCCCGCGATAACTTGTGTTGGATTTCAAAATTCCAAACTGTTTTTTTAGAACTTGGCTTGTTAATAAACGCTTTGCCGACGAGTTATCGAGTTTGTTAGACAGTGTTAACGTTAAGGAGTTTTTATCACCGTATTAAGAGTGACGGGCTTCACTGGTTTTAAGACTGTTAACCCATTTAGACACCGATAAATGTTTGAAAAATATTTAGTATTTGAAATTCTTTAGCATTTAGACACACACTTTCGTAAATAAGTTGGTATTCATGTTCTAGGAACGACCCTAACGTGTGAATCTGTTTCATTATAAGTACGTTAGATTGAATTTCGAGTAATTGTAGGAGACTTTTGAAAGAGATAGAATTATTTATCTCTTTAAGAGATTCGGACAGTGTTGACATTCCCATAGTGAATTAAGTACATTACTTTCAAGTAACCTTTAGTTTTTCTACAAAGGCACCCAATTGTTTACGAATATTATTATATGCAACGCACGCAAGTGAAAAATATTTATTTTTATTAAAACAAACATACAGAACACAAAGTAACGTTTGCTTTCCCATTATTAACAAAATGTCCACAGTGAAACGTTATGAAACGGTGAAAAAGGCAATTTCCAAGAAATAAGAATACAATTGCCAGCTTTGTGTTGAGAAATTCGAGTTTGGTATAACTTTAAAACTTGTTTTTAAGGCTTCAGAACTTTGAGAAGCCTACCCGGTGCTCTTGCGTCTGATATTTCAAAATTTTACTTTTGGTCCGCAATTCTCGAACATGGAATGTTTCACAAGTACTTACTACATGCGAATGCGATGGGGAGTCCATCTGCAAAATTAATTACAGTAAAATAATTAGAATTCTGAGATGATATTACAGCCCGCTCAATTCCAAAGTCCATCAAAGAAACTTAATGTCGTTTAATTAAAGGGATTGACAACATGGGTGATGTGTACCAGTACGTATGTACAAACATACCCATGCGATTAAAGTTTCCTAACAGTTGAGCCGCGTAAGTGTGTGCCAGCCTTGCGGGAGTTACAACTTGATAGGACATTCCGTATTAATTAACTAAATAAGTCTGGTAAAGCGGAGTGAGTTTGAAACAGTCGGCGGCGTTGGCGACTTGCGAGTTGTCAGTCGCGTGCACGTCGCGTGTCAATAAGACAGCCAGAGACACGGCGGATTTAAGTATGGGGCCGGGGGTGCCGGGCGCGGGCGGCGCCACCCCAGTGTGTGGTTTCCTTTTGATGTCATCTTCGCGCAAACTTTGCTACGGATCGGCTTTGAGATAGAGAGACGGAGAGTGACTAATTTGGCCCAGCATTTGATCTCGAGAACTCCAATGTGTGCGTCCCGCTCGCACCCACCGCCCACCGCCGCCGCCGCCGGGAAGCTCTTGCAAAATTTCGCCTTGATCGCAAAGTAAAATTATATAGGAATTGAACATTAAATGGATACACATGTGAAGCGAGGACGCGAGGACGCGAGCCGCGCGCGCCCACAAGCGGCCTGGACGGCTCCTCGATACAGCAGCCAGCGCGGATGACGACCACGGACGCTGGGCCGGACCGCGGCACAGCCCAAGTAAAACACCCGCCGCCGCCGTTTGACGATTACGGCGACTTACATAAATAATGAGCGAGGAGTCACTTTCAAAGTTATACATTTTTGAGAGCGGCGCTTGTATTTAACTCCGCCTAATTTGCCGCGAGTACGCAGTACCTTTGAGAGCTCCGTTTTTACTAGTTTACGAAACAGATATTTGCGCCCGCCTTTCCTTTGATACGGCACTTTGTAGAGCATTTTACACGAGTTTCTTTTGAGGCCATTCAGACGGTGAGTAACGAAAGGCTGTCTTTGATAAACACGTGCGAGGACTCTTCAGTACTTATTAGGGGTGCTCTCTTTGAAAGTGCTTCTTGTGAAATCTATTTGAAACGTTCACAATATCAAAGCGGGCCCGATGAAAGCTGCGCTAATTAAACTGTCACTAATAAAATTATGCGAAAAATTGAATCTACGAGTGTTTTGTTCGAGCTAAAAGGCTCGTGTAATTTTAATATTTCATTAGTTTTATGAACACGTTTTTACTGAAGCTCGTATTGGCTGAACTGAAATTAGTATCGTATCGACACTATCGACGGCATGGTGCTTGGTTGGAGCGGGGCTTTATGTTTTAGCGTAAACTTGTTAGAGGATGAGACATAATCTCATATCAATTCAGCGAAGCCTGGAGATAGTCTTGTGAGGGGGAGAGCTATTAGTAGGTTATTAATGTTGGGTCACACACTCCTGTAAGTCAAAGACGAGTCCGCAAAGTGGCGCCTTTGTGCGCGGCGTCGGCGTCGGCAAGCGGTGTGCGCCGGGAAACGCTCCGTGTTTCAAGTCGCTCCGTGCGACAACTCTTTGTGTAGCGACGCCTTTACAATACACCGCTCCAACACAGCGCGCACAGTTTACAGACATCGTCATTAGAAGAAAACTTAAGAAAGCATAAGGACGAAATTTCAGATGATACCTATTTTTTTTTATCATGCCATGTAATTTTTTTATTATTTTACTTATATGTCTTATTACATTAAATTATTAATTAATTATTATAGTATTAATAAATTAAAATATTATGTTTAATAGGCAATATCAGATGCCCGTAGGTAAATTTAAAACCCAACACAAAAATAACAAGCGTATGACACTAAATTTCCTTACATCAATGACCCGATTTACATCAAAGACGTTCGATAGACTTTGATGTTTAAATCGAGAAATGTCTTTAACTAGTGCCCTTGTCATGTTAATAGTATGGGTGGTGCCGTAGTCACAGGCAACTTTGTGCAGCCTCTTAACGACAGAACTTAGCACAAAGGAGCGGGTGCAACCCCGAGCGTCACAACAACTGATGAAAAAAAAACAAACTAATAGAAACCCAAACTAAATCACTAATCAACTTGTTTTACCATCAAATAACCTCAATTACTTATTCCTTTCAGTATTCAAACAGTACTCAATTCTCATCACTAATGAGGTTTTATGCTAAAAACGAGTACGAAACTGTTAACTCTGAACCCTTTGACGCTAAACAAAGTTAAGGAGTGGTAAAGACAACTTTAAATACATTATAGGTACGTTTCAACACGATTATTAAGTTGGCAACATAAAGGTCGACTGCGATATTTATTAGACTAGTACCTATGTAAGCGCAAGATATTAAAGGTTCTATAAATATCAAAGGAATAGTACAAAGGAAAAAAATATAATCAAATCTCGAAATATAAGCACTTCTAAGAAACACTCGAAATCAAAGAGACACCTAATTTATAAATTGCAATTACACCGGCAGTCGCTGGAGTTCGGCGGGCACAGAAAAAAATTAGAGAGAACAGATTACGAACACTAAATTTAATTACAAAGCGAACTCGAATATTACAAATTGGAGAGGATAAACGCGACAAAGTAAAAGAGAAAACACACCCAAAAGGAAACTCGTAGCATTGATATAAACGAAATTTAAATTAAGTACAAAGGGAAAGAAGATGAAAAAAATCCTTTCATTGAAAGCTCTCACCCCCGGAGTCAGAGGGCCGGGCGGCTACATCAAAGACACCTACCTCCCGTCTCTAGCCTTATCTGTGCGAAACCGAGTTTGGAAATTAGCACACAGCGATCCTTTCTGAGTCTCGTCTGCGGCTCAAAGACGCCGCGTGCGCACCCTTTCAGCAGCTTTTAGCATTACGCTTTCATGAAGGGTTTTTAGTATAATTTGTCTTTGGACATAATGTAGCTAATGACATATTTTATTCAAGTTGAAGCGTTGAATTGGCTTTATTTGCAGTATCGCAGGAGAACGTCGCCTAATCTTAATCACAATGAACTCACAACACTCCCAGTATTCTTAGATACAGGTTATGAAATTAAATTTTGTATGATCTGCATAAAACGGTGAAGGAAAACATTGTGAAGAAATCGGCTTGTCCTAAGACCAAAAATTCGAAGACATGTGATATTTACCACCGTACTCCGCACTGGGGCCGCATGGTGGATTACGGCCCATTCCCTCTCACAGAGAGGAGGCCTGTGTCCCAGCAGTGGGAACGTTATAGGCTGATTATGCTTATGATCTCCGACTTCTTGTAATTTATATTAAAGCTTGTTTTGCCTTTTATATTTTCGACTGATGGTTTTTACTTAGGCTTGGCGGTATCGCCATCTTTGGAATTGTAGAGCCCTAATTGAGTGTATGTTTTATTTCTTAGGGCTGATATCCTTCGTCTGAGGGATAAAAAAAATCTAATAAATTAATTGTTTAACAAATTGGCTACCAACTTAAATTGTCCGTGTATTCAGATCAATGACAGTTGTATAAACTGGCTATAAAACGGCAAAGTGACAGTGTCAATTTGCTTATGAAATCATTTCCCTAACTGTGTTTCGTAGCTTCAAAGTTGTCATCTGAGTATTCGACTGATTGGTCTGCTTTCTACCCGCTAATGGTCTTTGTTTCCAAATCTGGATATGTTTCAGGATAACTCCTAAGGGTAGGTAATCTCTAGCCCCCTTACTAATAAACGTATTATATCAGATGAATAGTTACACACCGATTTCTCTCTTTCAGTCGTCAGTAATTTTACTTTCGAAAGAAGAAGACAAAGCGTTGTGTAACTATACAGACGCTATACAACGTTTATTAGTAAGGGGGTTAGTCATTTTTATGAGTAAGAGCAAAAGTTTTGTTGCTTCTTTTCTATATAAACGTTTGTTGAAAGTTCTTCAAATAGTATAATAGGATTATTAAAAAACCGAATTTCGAAATGAAGTAACAATTATGTGGATTGCTGGTGATTGACTACCTGCACAGTATTATGATTATCCGAAACATCTTTCTATTCCTGTAAAAGACAAAAGATTGAGACTTGTGTCCTCGCACCCAAGACGCGTTGATGTCTTTTCTTTAAGACCGTGCCCTAGCGTAAATATTACTTCCAACGGTAAGTTTTATCTTACTTAAACCTCTAATGTATATTGTATTATATTGTAAGAACATGATGTGTAGTAGCACTTTGTTGAAGAACTCTTAAGTAATGTAATTTTTTTGTTTGTTGTTTTATAACTACTTAACAATGAACAAGCTACAAAGAACATGCAATGTTTTAAAAACAGCTCTGCATAATACAGGGTGTGTCGTAAATAGTGGTCCACCGTTAAGGATTCGATATACCAGATAATTTACTATAATATATTACAGTTTAAACCATTTTTACCCAAGGGTTCCGATTTTTTTTTTGTTTTTTATTTACGAAATTTTAACTTTTTGTTACAAATTTGGTTGTAGTTTCAACAAAAACCATTATTTTTTCATTTTGATTTCTGTTAATTACTGTTGAATACTAGAGCTATCTTGTAAAATTATAGTTTTTTATGTAAATTTAGAGCTTTGGAAGAAAAAGTTAGTTCTTCTATATTTTAACCCTAATTTTAGCATAATCATGCAAATTCAGGAGCGATTTTTGTAAAAAAAAAAGTACTACTAAAATGGTTAAAATTATAATATGTTATAGTAAATTATCTGGCATGTCGAATCCTTAACGGTGGACCACTATTTACGCCACACCCTGTATACGAAACATTTAACCAATAAACCTAAAACAACTACTTTAATACAAACAATACTACTAAATGAACAAAGCATCAAAAGTGCCACTAACGCGAGAGCAACTACAATAAATCAGTAACAAAACAATATTGTCGGAACATGGAATACAGCCGAACGTACGAAACAATAGACGCATTCAACTAAATATTTTAAATAACGACTAAGTTCTGACAAAAAAACTTGCCCACCACCAACTGAAGAGGGATGCCGACACAGCACACTCGATATGTGACCCTTTGTTAGTTCATTCGTTATTTATTAGTTCAGAAAAGTTCAAATTACTACCTGTACTAGGTTTAAAATCCAATTAATTTATCGTACAATCCAATTATGTTAAGCGAAAAACACTGACACTGCAAACACACTACTTTACGTATAGTAAACATTGATTTTAATACATTTAAGTTAGGTAACACAACTTATGACATAAAATGTAAAGTTGATAAAATTTCTAAGTACGCGATCGTGGCGCGGAAAATTGGCGGAAAACTACAAAACGCTGTGGCACCTACGGCTGCCGAGGAGCAACTGTCAGAATTTAGCACACAACAGTGCGCGCGCCGCACGTGGCCTTAAAAGTGGGCGGGGCCAGGCCAATCCAAGCCTTGTGATTGGACCAGCGGGCCCTTTGATCAGCCGCCGGCAACTAACTACATCGCTCTGCGCCTTAATCTCGGTAGTAACGTCCTTTTAAAACAGGTAATTTTATTACAAAAATGTGGATACTTTTTATGGTCAGTCGAGCAAGCGCTGTGGGCTGGCAAAGGACCCCTCGGCCCCGACCGGATGATATTTTCCACATGCATGCCACGGCCGGCGCTGAATGCAATCCCAATAATACATTACCGGGTCAGTTACAGTCAAAGGATGAAAACTCTATGACTTTTTTCAGCGAACTACAACGTTTTGTAAATTCTACGCATCTTTTTGAAAACAGCGACTAAAAGATGCGAATTTATGCGAAATTAAAAAAAATCTTTTGAAACATACAAGGACAGTTTATATAATGAACCATGTAATTGAACACGATACCTCCTTAAGGTTCAAAAGAATATCAAAATTGTATAAGCCACAGGCATTCTATAGAAAGATTGAAAACATTCATGTTTTGAAGTAATTTTTAATTCATTCGGCATCAAAGTTCATGCGTGGGATGCTTGTTCTCAACTGAAATTATTTCTTTGTAATAACATGCTGTAGCAGCTAGATGTGAATTATGGACATATTAATAAGTTGGGTAGGTAGGTATGTATGCATTCTGTTCATATCAATTTTAGGTATGAGTATTTTAGATAAATAAATATGAGAAAGTTTGCGTAGTGCATCGTGGGTTTATGAAGTGCCTCGGGCTGGTGGCTGCATGTTGTCGTGTTTCGGCACTTCGTAGATCCGCGACACGATAGTTTGCCGATGCGCTGCGATTGCTGATATTAATAAAGCGCTCGTGTGTGTGCTGCCGGGCCGGGCTGCACCCGCGGCGCCGGCTCGTCTCGCTCTGCATTATTACTCAGCTCCCGACACACTCGCCCACACTCGCAACAGACGCACACAGCCACACGCTCGCCCGCGCCCCACATATAATGTCAAAGGGTGAGCGCGCCGCCTCACAAAGCGTAAGTGCAACCACTAAAAGCCAATCCTAAGTTTTATTGATACACATTGTATTGCGACAAAGTCTCCGTCGACCGGGCCCGCCTCACCCCACGCGCCGCACAAAGACAATATCGCGACGTCAAAGGAGCGGCGTCCCGCGGCCGGGAGGCGCCCGCCCCGCCCCCGCCGCCGCCTAAAGGAAATGAAAAATTAAATTGTCAACACATTTAATATCTGCGAAAACGTGCACGGCGTTGCCTTTGAACGCGCCTCCTTTGCGGAACCTCAGCGGCTCTAGCTTTAAGTATTAAAATTTCAGTTGTAAAATTGAAATTCTGTTTAAGTTTAATTAGACGTCGCTGGCGAAGTTCGAAGTCGCATTAGATCAGTAGCGCTAATGAGGCCCGCGGTGAGCACACGTCACAGGTGCGAGCGCGCGGCGACGAGGGAGGGAGTGGTGTGGCGGCGCGGCAGGGAGGGCAGCACCCCCTCGCGTTTGATCGGCGCCGCCGCTTTGACAATTATTAAAATTTGCCTCGTACCTCTCGGGCCTCATCTTTTTCCGTCGCCTCGATTACGCCACGGGTTTGTCTCATTAGGGCTTTTGTATGGTATCGCGGGCTCCTCTTTGATGTGAGCGCGGAGGCGTGGGGCGGCCGCGGTCCACCTGCACTTTTATTGTTCCCGCCCGGCCTCGAATTTGCACGCTCCACTTTGAGTTGTCTCTTTGCGATTAAACCGCGCGCCGCTCTTTGACCTCTGAACATTGGAACGATAACATGGCAGTTGTTGGGCTGCACAGCGGAACTACCCGCGCCGTGTGTCCTTTACGTATGCCTGGTTATATGTAAATTGTCAAGTAACGAGTTTTAAGTAAAATGCACATGATGAAATTTTGTCAGTTCAGCCATAAAGTCGTTAATGTATCGTCAAAGCGGTACAGCGGCAGCGTGCAGTATCGGCCGCTGTTTGTCGGGGCGGGTTGGGGCTGCGTCGCTTGTGAGCACTCGACACCCCTTTATTACTTCTGTTCTCTTTGTACGCGCGCTATCATCATCAAGCATACGGTCCGAATTAAAGCTTTCATACAATGTCAATTTGTCGCCTTTTATAAGTTTTATTGGCACCCAACGTGGGACACACAAGGGTAAATGCAGTTCTTTGAAATGAAAGACAAATAGAAATTCTTCATCCTGTCAATTTGTGTGGGAAACTTTTGATGCAAAGTATATTGCTTCAGAGCAAAACACGGTTGGTAAAAACGGTTTGCTTGTCTTTGGAAATGAGTTTATCAACACTGAATAAAACTACAACATTTATGTAAGTCTCGTTACCCAGTTACCACCATCCATATTCAATCATGTAACAAGTCTTTCCATTCATTGGCTAGATAGCAACGTTAGATGGACATCGTCGATGGCTAATGCAACCGAACACTATGCTTTTCATCTTGCACCGACTGCGGCGTTGAGCGGCCAAATTGGCGACATAGCCGGACACTTTAGAAACTTCAAGTCTTCAACTCCTTCCAGATTAAAAATTATAATAATTAATAGTTTTCTTTTTTACTGGTGCCCAGCGTGAAACATGATAATATAATTATGATAATGATGCAAATGAACCTAACGATTACGACACATAAAAACAACAGTAACACATAAAAATACACACTGTGGTTTTAAAATGGATAAATAAATGCACATACGTTTTTGGCGCCCAACGGAGGACAAAAATGTCCCACGTTGGGCGCCAATAATTGCACCAATCTGTTTAAGACTCAATGAAACATAAGAAGTTTCATCTTCTTTATACTGCCTTAGGCCAATTGCCGCAAATAAAATAAGTAGCACTAATTGACTAAGATAATTCCTTAACACGTAAACATTAATATTCCGGTAACTTACCATCACTCATATTAAATCAAATGTGTTCGAAGCTTCAATTGGCGTTTTCAGTGGTTGGAGCCACGAGTCAAAGTTAACGCGAGGGGCGCGAGGAGACAAAGCTTTGTTGTGCCGAACACAAGCTCGCAGCCTTTCATCTTGCGCCGTCCGCGTCCTTCAACCGCCGAACTGGTGACACAGGGTTGACACTGGCCGGACACCGGTGGTTGATTTTGAAACGAATTTTTGCTAACTATTATTGAGTATAAAAAGACTATCGTCACCAAGTATTTATAGGCTATTGGAGAGGCCGCCTGTGTGTCATACAGCTCATATGATGAATATAGGATCAGAAGACGACGTCAATTCATGTTTGCAAGTTAGAATAACATTACATTACATCACTGTATTCCCCAAATGTTTAGGCAGAGGTGCACCTATGTACACTCACATTTCGCCAGTTATGTTTAAGTCCCATGAAATAGCAAGCCAATTCTAATAAGAAAGGTTAGAATAAATAAAACAGCTACAAATAAAGCCATCTCTAACACGTGGAACGCCTACCTCTTCTTTGTAATTTTTCTTGCTTATTTTAACTTTAAACGAAATAATTTGTAGGAAAAAAAAAACATTAAAAAATAATAATTTGTTAATAAAATATATCCACGTCAACCCTGTTGCTAGTGCATTCCGTTTGAAATAAAAGAGTATCCTTTAGGCGAGACGCTTTTCTTCTTATCAACTTGTCCTTAAATTTTAATATAAATATTCTTTTGCTTCATGAAATATGCGTCAAACGCATAATAGCATGATTAGAGCTAACAAAAGCTATAACAGAGTGGCTATCAAGGCTTATGTCGGCATGTGACATGTCGGTTCATGTTAGGAGGATTCCGCATACAATCACATTTATACAATATAGTAGAAACGTAAAGCCCACAACATTATACGCCATAAAAGTCTCAGAATACCCCAAATAAACCGACAAACGAATTGCCCGTATTCCATGTTTTAAATTCCACTCAAAATTTCAATAGGTACATTGTTTTTTCTCAGCAATCAAATAAGAATAGCAAAACAAATGCTACATTGGATTGTCCCCGCAATATTTCCTCAACTTGACGGCGGGCTCGCGACTCAGATTGAAATAGTAATTTGGGCGGGCCGCACTCCGCTCAGCTAAGTCAATTCAGCAAGGAATGCGATCGTGCCGATAAGATTCGCGAATTTTGTTGGATACGGACTTTTTTATCCAAAAACCAATGTGATAATTCTTATTTGTACCGTATTGAGCTAATGATATCAGCTCAGCTGAAAATGTCAATGTGCTGAAAAAAATACTTCTGACCAATTCAACTCATAATCAGCCAAAGTCCACTTCTGTACTATTATGATAGCAATCATTGCAATAATACGATCAGCATCAATGGAGGCTGCTGTTCATTTCCAAAACTATCTTGCAGTCACTTTAAAGTTCTAGTTTTACAATACCTACAGAGTATGACATTGCCGGAAAATAATAATCCTTAAAAACACTTGTCCAATGTAAAGTATTTACACTAGTGTTGGCATAACATATTACCCTCATAATTATTCTTGAAGAATAGACCCACAACCATTCAGTACCCGAAATGCACGCTAATATTCCAAAACCATTCTCCAAAAATACAGTTCCACAATTCTTTAATCCCGTCAGTACATTTTTCTATCCATCAGGCAGATGTTACTGGGGGATTGAATAGGCAATACTCGATGTGATAAATTCGGTTTGTGGCGGAGGCTCGGAGGCGAGACGGCTCGGCTCGCTCGCCTACAATCTACATAATGCAGCAAGCGGGCCGGTAGACATCCACGCCTAAATTGCATTGTTGTGTTCATCCCGTGATTCAAGTGCTTGAAGATATCCGCCTTCGTATTTTTACGTAGAATTTCCGGTGTAGGAATGAACTATATTTTTGAGGAAAATCAAATCGTGCTCTATCTAGTCTCTGAATATTTTTTTAAAATTTATATTTAATCATGTAGGGCAGGCAATAACGCGGCGGTTGATGGAAAATATAAAATAAACAAAACCAATCATCAGCGAGCCAATTAGTCCTTACCCATTAAAACGAATATAATTGCAGCACAAACAATATTGAAATTAAATTACTGAAATTAATTTCAACATTCATAAACATCAGTGCGTAATTTCGATTACACAAAGAGCTTGTCAAATACCTTACGTTGGTACAGTGACAATTCTCCAGTGGATATTATCAAAGTTATTGAAGACCGGCTCGAGTGCTTTACTGGCAGGTATGATGAGCCGAAACTAATCCAACTTTGTCTAGTTTAACGCCAGGTGGGTCAGGTGGGTGTAATCAACTGGGAGATACAGAACCTTCACTGATACGTTTGCTTTAGAAAACAGATTGGCATACAGCTTACATAAATTGAGAAACTGTAATTAAAATCCTGGATCTTATTAAAGAGAAGAGAGAGGTAGAGGTATAAAATTATTGCAATTTTTATGCATACTCGCCACGCTAGTTAAAATGGAGGTTTTGTAGAGAAAAATTTACAGCGATCAAAATTATCGATTCAAATTGGAAATGCGCGCATAACTAATTCGTTAAGCCCATTATATGTATCAGCTCTACTAATAGTTTTCTCTAATAATATTTTCCCTTTACGAAAAATTCTAAGAATGCGACATGAAAAGAAAATAGATCAAAGAAAACAAGTATTCATTAAGTTTGTAACGTATTCAGTTGCTACAAAGCCCTGTATTCAACTGCCCTGTCATTTACTTGTGACAGACAGTTGTTTGAACATGGATTATTTAAAAATGTGCTGCCTAGGGGCTATCACCGTCGCGTCGCCGATCGAGGAAATACCCCTTAGCAACTATTGCTAAAATAGGCGCTTGCTGTAGGCCCGTGGCATAAAGAAGCCATTAGGTTAGCTTCTGATGTTATCACTTTTTCTTCTTAAATATGCAAAAATTATATTTACATCACGCTGAATTATTAGTAGTTCACCCCGATTATTCTTGAAACTAATTAACGTGACAATTAGACATGTAAAAGTACACCGAAGCATAAACATTTAATAGAGTGATAATTCATAGATCTACATTAAAAAGCATGCAAAGAGGAAGCCGACACCATTTCCTTATACCACTTCCATTCCATAGACAGCGCGAGTCAAAAGGCTCACTTAACCTTAGCGAAACTCAATAACTTTCACTTTAAATAATAAATTCCCCTTTGAAGCACGCCGACGCTGAACAACTGATTCAGGGTTGCCATAATTTTGTGAGTTTAATTGGATTATAATCATAAACGTGTAATTAGTAAGAAATTTTAACGTAGAATTTCCAAGAAGAGAAAAGTTATAGATTAAATTGGCTTGGAGGAATTTAAAAAAAATACTTCGTAGTGACATGATCACATGAAGTAAATAAGAAATCATGACTTTCAATGTAGAATAGTTGCTACTTGAAGGTAAAATTGACGTGTTAGCAAAATGGACGAGAGAGATGTATTGACTGACATCTCTGAAAACATGTATAACAAGTATAAGTTATAAGCACGATGTCCCAAGTGACTACAATATTCGTTTGCGAGACAAGATGATAACATCCAGCAGCCCTAAAGCGACAATATCGGTGTTGCTAGAGTAGTGAAATCCTTTTAATACAGACAATTGGTTTGAAAATGTAGACAAAGCGCCATTCCGCCTTTATTAATTCTAAGTTTTTGTTCTTTACAGGAAAAATAAAGCTGACTTCGTTATTAAAATGCGTCTCATTAAATCGTCTCTTTATATACGTACACGATTGGATACTGTACTCAGAATAAAATGTTGCATTTTATCCGTGTGTGGGCCCAAAGACAAAATGTATTTCAACGTACAAAGTTTTTAAGTCGTCAAAGACAACTCATTAGGCACTCTACACACCAAACGGCGGAGGCATCTATAAAAAATTCAGCAGGTCCTGACATAAAGGAGTGAACATTCTCATTTATATCTCCCTTTGAACTTTAGGCTTTTTCTTTTAAGGTACATACACACGAAACGACTTTTCAGCGACTCTACAAGAAATAATTTAAGATGAAATGAACTTATGACTAAGACGCAGTGACGAACCAGAATCACACTAATATTATAAAGGCGAAAGTTCGTGTGTGTTTATATGTTTGTTACTTCTTCACGCTCAAACGGCTGGACCAATTTTGATAAAATTTTGTAGGCTACTTTTTATCCCGATATTCCCACGGGATCGACATTTACGCGGGTGAAACCGCAGGGGGCAGCTAGCACCTATTATATAAAAGGAAAAAGTGCAATGTTACGTAGTAAATTGGTATTTGATCAAATGTTTTGTTATGTACAAAAAAAACATACCTAATTATGAAAGTACGATCAATTTAGCATTTATGTAGTATGCGAAAACAATACGAATAAGAATGGCTGGGAATAGAACCAGAATAAGTGCCAGTCCACACGGCGCGTTGCGTCGTCGCAACGCATGAATGTTAACGCATTGCCGGCCACACGGGCGCTGCGTCAACGCAGCGTTGCATTGCTAGGACGCATTCGTAACGTTCCGTTGACGCAGTTGCGGTGAGCACAATAAATAAATAAAAAGCAACAATAAATCGAAAAAGACTTCCGCGTGTCTCCTCTTTATCAATGCAACTGAGCGGTGACGCTCGCTCCGGCGTCGCAGGTAACACACCTCCCGCTTCGTCTCGGGGGCTGCAGTGTCCGTCGTGTGTGCGTTGCGACGACGCAGCGCACCGTGTGTACACTATGGTTTATTTATTTTACTATTTATGTACACACATATATAAACAGACAAGAAAGAACAGAACAGAAAAAAAGGTACAAAGGTGATGCTTATTTCATAAGAAATCTCTTCCAGCATACCTGCGATAGGACAAGAAATAAAGAGATGTAGACAGCGTGTAAAAGAGTAAAGGAGACAAAAAAAAAATACATAAAAACTAAAAACAATTCACTAAATAAAACTACACAAATAATATGAGAATATACTTACATACATACAAATAAACATACATACTTCTAAAATACATTGGTTATTTGTATGTAAAACACCGCAACCGCAGCGCTGCGTCGACGCAACGCTAACGCAACGCGCCGTGTGGACTGGCTCTAACTCATTTGGATGCATATCATGCAAATTTTGGTATCAAAATTAAATAAAGAGAAAGATCATTCCAATTATTTAATGATCGCAATATAAATCGTAAATAACCAAGATGACGCCTAATAGAGAAGTATAGAAGATGACATGTTGCCCCGACCCCAAATAAATTAAGATAAGGTCAACAGAACGATGAATGTAAGTAACATGACATAATTCTTCCTGCACATACATTGCACTCATTCCTCAAGTCTTGAAAACCTCATAACATACAAGGATCTTAACAAGATGTCGGTGTGCGAGTCGCGTCGTGTCGTGTCGTCGAGTAGAGAGCGGATCGTGTTGCGACTTTGTAATTAAATCATTCCTTCGTATTAAATCGGCCTCCTTTGATACCTATCGCCTGTATTGAGCCGTCGAGTGCCCTCCACCCGTGACTCCCCGACCTCGGCTTTCATCATTTTTTTTATTAAAAACTCCTTCCAGGAAGGGGTTGAGGGAGGGAGGACTCCTTTTAAATCTCATTCCGAAAGCTCAAGTTTGGCAAACAATTTAAAAAATTGGAAAACATTGAGTGCAATATTTCACACAGAATGTGAGTTGATGTTGATTTAACAAGGGTTAGGGTCGAAGTGGATGTGTGCATTGTTTTCAACAACCCAATCGAAATGTGCTACAATAGTACAAAGGCTCAAACAAAATCAAGGGAACCTAAAATTAAATTCGTCATACAACGTAAAACAAAACTTCTCTTTTTAACCTGCGTAGTATTATGTAAGAATATTTCGTTGGGCTAATGGAGTGGAACGCTTAATTTGTGTTGTGGCCTGGTCGGTTTGTTCATAATTAGTTTAATATTTGGCGGGCGAGCGGGGAAGGCACCTCGCGCGGTCGGCGGCCGCCCTGCGCCACATCGCGGACGTAACTATCGAATTAACTAAAATTGCATTGTCAACGGGAAACAGCGATGTTGTTAAATCACCGTTTTAGTTTGTGGTCCTGACTGTGAGACTTAACTGTTATGTTAAAAAATAACCTGAAATATATACATATAGACCAAATAAGAATTGGCATGCAATGAAAAACAGGAGTATAAATTTTTTTTAATCCTTTTTCTGATCGGAGTTGTCTAGAGCCCGGAAAAACGAATGCAACCGTAGACATTGCCAACGAAACAAAACTTCATAAAAGAAAACCATCTTTCTGTATTCTCATGAGACGGGAAATATTAAAATTGTAGAAAAAACTACGACAATCAAAAGTATAGAGACACCCAATGGATGTTACGCATCGGTTCAGGCTTCGCCGTCTCATTCTGATCTTGTGGCAAACAAAGAGCGGCGTCAAAGGCTCTGTGTGAAAAGGAATCCAGTGATAGAGGCAGTCAACAATGGGCTAGATAACGGCCGCGCCAAGTGTCACGCTCAAGCGATTGCTGAAACAATACTTGGAAGTGATGCAAATATTAAACGGAGTTCAAGAAATGCAGAAATGCTGAAAGTTATCAGAACGTTTTCTAAGGTACACTTTAATGTATTGAAATATCTCTTCGACTGTCGTATGAAGTTGATGCTCAATCGATATTAAGCCAAAGATTACAGGATCTGCATTGTCTCGGAAAAAATAATAAAAACAATTTCCTGTTCACTTTACTCATGAACTGCTGAATATTTTTGAAGTCACGAAGTCACGATTCTACATCGAAGTCCTATTTTATCATTCATGTCTAAAGACCAGGGACAATACGAATTATAGACTCTATTATAATAAGTTGAAGCCTATACGGTAAAAATCAAATGCACTTTTTGTCCAAAATTGACCTGGTATAGAAGTGAATGGTAAATTGGTACCACCTGAAACATTTTTTTTGCTGAAAATCCGCTGTCGCGTATATTTGACGCGGGGTCGTGTTGTCGCGACGCGGCGAGGTGGGCTTCCGGCGCGGGCGTCGCTTTGTGCCGCATTGATACAGCGCCGCCGATAAATATTGTGGCGAGCTTTGAGCGGCGACGCGTACACTCAACCCTTTATATGTATTACGAGATCTTTATCTAAAGCTTTATAATATTATTGTTTTATACTTTACAAAGAGCTGCTAAATGGTAATATTGATGACATATTGCGATGAATAATTCAATTATCTTATGGCTGCGAGAAATATTCTTTACCAATAGATAAAAAGAGTGTTATGAGAATAATATAAATGACAATTTTAAAATATAATTCTAAAAACAAGCCTACATCTTAGTATTCGGATAAAAATATATACATATACCAATAAACATACTTTAGCAGTAATTACTTCACTGATATATAGCAGTAAAATTTCCAAGAACTATGAAGTCATGTCTCGTCGCTATCCCAGTAAATAGAACCCGAAGGCAATTAATATTCACTTCTTAGAATATAATCTTGGAGACTCAATCGGAATTAGTTTGATTTGCCGCCTGATGTAAAGCGGAAACCCTTAACTTTAACCATGTTTTCTGTGATTTGCGATATCTAATCTTAACTTCATGTAATTTAATTAACTGTAACTAACCTGCATGAGTCAAATCGGCAATCTTTTTACAGATTTCCTAAATAGCTAAAAGTGTATATCTTTTCTTCAACTTCCTTATAACCGACAATTATTTCCAATCAGTCACTTTCTGTTTTAATTGACTACAGCAAACCTGAAATCGCGAAAAAAAAATCAGCTGTTCCCTACATTTATGTTCGTATAACTCGTCAAAATGTAGGGAACAGCTGATTTTTTTTTCGCGATTTCAGGTTTGGTCCCATAGTAAAAGTTGTTTGTTATCATGAGTACAATCACGTGTTTAGGTATCGGTCACTAATTACCAGTCACCCTATATAGTACATAATAAAGAGTATTCTATTCTATTTTATTCTAAATAGGAACAACAAACAGCTACATTATGCAATATTACAAACACAAAAACAAGTAACAGAAGTAAGAATGTAGACCACAGCACTATTGACTAATTATTTACCGTCAATAAGTGAAACTTTAAAATCACTAGGAGGTGAAATGGATAAAAGTTAATTCAGCTCTAAACTTTTAACCCTTTCTTCATAAACGTTGCTTAAAGTTAAGTAAGTAGTGATTAGCGACTGTTTAACCATACTTTTTGACGTTTGAACGTCACATAACTTTAATAATCGTTTATAAATAAACCCCTATACCTCATACATGTATCGAGATCTCATGTATCATGTATCCCAACTTTATCAGTGCCCGGCGACTCCACGGCTCGCCAACTCAAATATCATAAGTCTTCGTCTGAGCGGTCGCTTTGCCCCGGCCCCCACTCTGCAAACATCTGTCGACAATCGTGATCTACGTCTCCAAGCCTTTGACGAGGCCACAGATTGCGGTGCGGTGACGAACCTCGTTTGTGTCATAAACTCATTTCTGTCCCGATATCAGTGTGTTTTACTTTGCTTCGGCTTTATGGACCGCTTATTGGTTTGGTTTAGCGTTGATATGTTATTTAATTAGGTTGCTGGAATTAGCTTCTTATTCATTCGTTTCTTAAGTATTTTTAAACGGCCTGTCAAATTATTGTTACTGTTAGCCTGCATCATCCCACCTATCTGTCAGTGAAGTGTGACCTAGGGCTATCGACTGTTTATGAAGTCAAATGATGTCACTTTAATTAGAATCATTGCCGAACATTCTAATAGTTCTGGAAATTCAAATTTTGAGTTGCTCATGTAAAAGCCATCAGTCCTGAACACCAAATTCGTGAATAATTGCGGCAAACATTGGGTATATGTCCTCACGTCACATAATAGGGGTGGCTCTGAGCGCTGAGAAACTATTATAAAATCTACTTTAATAATAAATATGCTTTGAGAGCTTATATCGTAGCTGGAAATATTACTCAACGTACGTCAAAGGGACGGGAGCTAGTTAAATGTATTAAAAATGTTGTCAAAGACAAAAGCTAAGAGAAAAAGGAGTTCACCGGTCCCACACGAGTTCTTGAGCACATGTTGATTAGTTGGCACGTGCAATCGCATAGCGGGTAAGGTCAGCAGAATGCGGTGAGCTAGGGCTGTCAACATTTTATGAAGTCAAAACGTCATAAGGCATTTATTGATTTGTTTAACATAGGTACTTACAGGAAATTAGAGCTCTGAAAAATAATGAAGGGAAATCAGTCTTTTCTATGGAAATTGATTTTGATGTAACTTCGAAAGTAGCTAAGAGTGTGATGACTAGTAGAGAGTCTAGAGAGTAGATGTATACAGTAGGGACCTGCTAGACAGAATGCAGAAACGTATTGTATAGTGCAACTTAACGGGATACAGAACTCTCGTAAGTTCTGTATCCAGCAATACACTGCGATAGGCATGGGTAAGTGCAAAGATACTTCAGTATAACATTGTTTCAAATGATGGTATAACCGCGCGATAAACCACACACCTTAATAAATCATACATTTACAGTAGCGAGTGATACATTTCAAAAACGACGAACGGCAACCCTATGTAGAGTGGCCAGCGGGCCGCGCTGCCGACCGTACCGCGGCGCCTTTGTGTCTCCGCTTTGATCTCGTGCGAGTCGCCGCCTTACACCAGCTTTGATTGATTTCACGTTTTGTTAATTACATTAACACTGTCCGTAAATAGTGACATATATTTTGCAAGTGCCAAGCGGGCTGGAAATAATTTGCGCGCTAAAAGTACGGTACGTTTGCAGAGTCGGCAATGCATGCCAATAATGCATTGGTGGTTGTGCGAAACGTTTTGTATCACGGCTGTATCACGCCTACATGATTGGGGCTATCGGAAACGGAGATACACAGAATCGATATCTCCCATGCGTAACAATATGCTTTGTATACTCAGTCAGGATAGCTATTCACAACCATCCGACAGGCTATCGTATAGAAAATGACACATTTCGGTAAACTGATTTGCCTTGCCCCCAAGAGCAAACAGCCGAGCCGTCGGTCTCGGAAGAGTAGCGGTCGTCTATTTGATTTAAACTGACAAAATTTTCGGGTTTTTGACTTGTGAATAGCGTTTAGAGGACTCCTACGATAACATAGATTGATGTTCGATACGGTACGGAAGCGTATCGAGTGGTTGTGAATAGCTATGCAGGTCTTTTTCAGCATGTATGTACTAAACACGAGAAAATTTTACTGTCTGACAAAAAAGTTGCGAAAAACAAAGCTTAGTTATAAACTAAGCAGCATTTAATGACATTAGTAGGGCTCCACTGCGACTGCTGCGAGTCTGCGACAAAAAGCTCAGGTTTGAGTCGCGTTGTCGCGGGAGGTCGCTCAAACGCTCAAACGTCGCGAGTCGCTAATGAGTCCGCGCCCTCGCTCGCCGCAAGTGCCGACAGAGGCACGTGCCGCGCTTTGGATTTTTTGGCACTCACGTATGTGCCGCGCAAGGCTAGAACTTAGGGTTAGACGAATGCAAGTTTTAAGTGAGCAAGCCTATGTTTGCTTTGGGGTACAGAAACTTCATCAGGAGATAGGGAGGACCCTATGTTATCATTTGATTACGGCTGTATCTGCATGCATAACACCTGTTACATGAGGTACTACAAAAGTCCTATTTTAATAATGTTCATTGTTTTAATTGGGTATGGTATAGGTAGCCAAATGGTCCTCATGTACGGTTGCTTTACTTACAAGTTACAAGCTTTAGATTTGGACTGGAAAATTCGGTTGAGAATATTTTTCCCAAAAATAGATTGGACTAGTGGCATCCCTGGTTGCCAGATAATTTTTGGTGTGTTATTTTGAATTTCTTTCACAACGTCTCTGACCTTTGGGTTAGTCTAGAATTCGTTAATTTTTTTGAGGTTACTAAGTATGTAAATAAAATATTGCTGTATGTGAAATATTATTTATAAATTAAATAGGCAGCTTTAAATTAACGTAGCTTTTGATGAAAATATAGAGATATCAACCGATAAAAATTAATGATTAATATACCAATTAAATTGAAAAATTAAAAGGATCCTGTTTTCTTTATAAATAATATAAAAAAATCTGCAACCCGCAAAAATACAGGTATAAACCAGAAACGAAAAAAAAATGTATTACAAATCCCGGTATAGCGGTATAACGACTCAATATAATTGGTGCGAAGCGCATCGGTCACGGCCCGAGGTGCGAAAAGTCATGCACCCATGAAATTGTACAAATAAATAGCGGTAAAGATAATAAATTACAGGGAAATTGCTAATGATGAGCGGCGCGGGGGCCGCGGGCGGTGCATTAAGCCGGCGGCAAACATCAAAGGGCCCTTTGACCGAGCCGACACTCCCACACCCTCCCCGCCCCACGACTTTCACGAGAGCTGCGAACCACAAGTCAGATCATCTACAGTAAATTAATTTGCTTTTATAACTTTGTGTTTTAATTAAGCAAATGTTTCGTAATAAAATAGGTTGTACCCACTGTGTCATTTAAGTCTTGTGGGGTAAAGTGTATAAGGTATATACCTACACGTGTAAAGGATTATTGCGTCGTAAATAGTGGTAACTTCCACAGACCATTTATCCAATATGGTGGAAAGAGCATCTGTTTTGCCTATTAAAAATAAGGGTTAGAGGGTCATCTTAGGAAGTCATACAGAGCTCGAATTGAATGTATAGAATAAACCTTTTACAATATAAATTAGCTGTCCTTATCCTCTGCGACCATTGGTCACTTGATTAACAATAACAAGATCATCCTGTTGACACTACAGAGTTCCTGTTTACTTTATTTCTTGAGATCATCCAACGAGTATTTCTGAGACCTTTCAACCTCCATAAGTGCACGATTATGTCATAATGCGGTGAGCTTATCATACATAATTATTGGTTAAGTTATCTTTCAAACGCAGTCAATTTACCACAGGTTGTAGATACTGCTCATAATCGGCCTATATTGTTCCCACTGCTGGGACTCAGCCTACTCCCTCTGGAAGAGAGAAGGCTAATCTACCACGCGGGCCCACTGCGGGTTGGTAGATGTCACATGTCTTCGATTTTTTTTTTGTTCTTGAACACGCCGGTTTCCTCACGATGTTTCCTTCACCGTTTTGAGAGCAGTGGTGAGGAAATTATATGCACAAAGTAAAGCGCCTGTCTGAGTTCGAACCCACGACCTACAACTCGTAAGTCGGGGCCGTTTCAACTCAGCCATCAATGCTCATGATACTGCTCATCGACGTTTAAATACCTTTATTTTCCCTAAATCACACGGTAAGCCAAGTTTTACTTTGTCTAAAATATAATGTTTTTTGGTAAGTAGAAGTATGAGCAAAAAATCTGCCAAAAACACAATCGAGAGACGACTGCAACATTTGTTGAATCAGAGCCCAATAGTCTTCTAAAGAATTGAATTCACCACGCTATATTATAACATTAACGCAGTCGAGAAAAGTGTTCCCAATCTGTCCTTCTGCGGCTTGCCTGTTCTACGTCCACTACCCACAACACACCGCGAGCTACTAACACTAGAGCGCGACGTCTGCGCTACTGTTATCAATTAATCAAACCATAGATTCGTCTCACTTCTCTTTTTAGAATGCTTCCTGGGACCGCCTTGACACCTTTTTATAACATGTTTGTAACGGAAATAATATTTATTAGCAGGATAAAAAGCGTAGCATACTGCATAGGTAGCAAGATGTTGGGTGTTTTTTTATAACTTAAACATGGCAGAAGCCACGTGCGAATTGCCACGAGGTATCGCAAATCAATATATGTAAGGGTAAAACATGAAAGCACCAACTTTATTTTTAGATCCGTAGCTCCTTGAATTATTCACTCGCGAAAGACGTAACTACATATTTTAATAAATCGTAGCAACGTTGTTAATAATTTTCAAAAAAGTATGAAAAATTCCCTGACTCATTCATAATTTGCAAATTCTCTTGATTATGAATGAAATGTGCATCATCATTCATCAGAAGTTATAAATTCAGACTTAACATCATTGAGTACAGAAAAATTGCAACAAGAGTGAAGATGAAAGACTAACAAATTGATCCAACAATCCAGTTTTTGTTTCATTGAATCGAATTTAATCTTATTGAACTCATCATTCGGTTTTTGCCACACATCACACAGATCAAAGCAAAATAAAATACATCTTAAGATGTTATCCAGTGTAGTTCTGCGTATCTGCCCATAGAGTACGAGGCGCCGCTCGTAGCTCGATGTGCGCGGATGGGCGGCGTGCCTCGCATCAATGCCAACTTGTGAACTTCAAACTTCTGAACGTGTGAAGTGTCGATTTATCTTCCTTTCCACGAGTTTTGTGACATTTCTGAAGCTCTCATTAATATATCAGAGTTCCTATCAAAGGCGAACCGTTGCGTCACACCACATATTCCTGCCAAATTATAAATGTCGTACAAGTTTGCCACTTTGATTGATCTTGTTTATTACTAACATCTTCTTTTACACGCTTGTTCTAGCGAAGAGATCAAGCTTTAGAAAGAGATGTATATCAAAAGATGTTATATGTGGCAATTCTATCCATGTAATTAATTTCGGTATCTTTTATAATAATTAAAACGATTTTCTTGAACTACGTGGTAGGGTAGCACTTCTGCCATAAGGTAGTCAGTCTATCATCCAATTTCATTATAGTTTTAAGGTGTATTTTTTTTGCTGTAATGCCAATAAACGCATTTTTTTTCTAATAGCAGACATTTCGTAGAATCGTAGTAGCAAGTAACCTAAGCCAAAAATATCAAACCAACTGAAGTAGTCTTCACAAAAAATTTAAAATTTGTGTTTCTAGATTGCAAAAGTTGTTGTGATCTGAATTTATTACGAAATAGCTAAGATATAACAAAAAACTATATTAGCATCCCAAGGTTATCCTTTAACATTGTAAATCGTCGATTCTGTAATATTTTAACCCGTAGCGAGCCAAACTAAACCCACAGCGGTTAATAAACAGTACTTTCCTCCAAATATTCCTCAATCCGGTTGCACCAAACAGTCCAAAGCGGGCAATAAAGAAATTTCCGCGTACGTTTGCATTCCACGATTCTATTTTGGTCGGAGTTGTCGAAAACTGTCTAGTTGAGGTGCGAGTAACTACGTTGGTGCGGTGACCGGCACTCCAGGGTATCGTTACCTCGGCGCTCGGCGGCGGCGGCCCATACACGGCGGGAGTGCGGTAACGAGCCACTCCACGCCCGCGGCCCCGCGCTAAGCGCACTGATTCCACTGCCACCGTGTCATACCCCGACTTACTACACCTCTTTTACTTTTCAACCGACTGTGAATGTTACAGAATCTGATAACTTCACAGTTCACACCAGTCGTGTAGCTTTATACAATTTTTGCAGTTACAAAATATAATTTCCTTTACGCTTCTATGAAAAGCGTAAGTAAAAAAGAAAACTAGACGAGAAACTGTTAATTTATCAAGTACCGTACTCAAAGAACCTGTGTAGCAATGAGATAAACTCAATCTGATAGAGACAACCTGACTTATTTCTTGCCGTAATCCCCTCAAAGGCGATGAGCAAGAAAATCTTCAAGACAGGACTCACATAAAATATAACTACTAAGTTACTGACATAATGCTGAGAACAAGACATGTTGTGTTGACGAACGATCATATAAGTTTCAATTCGTAGATTGCCACCGGCACTTGAAATTATCTGATCTGTAAACCCGATCCATTAATTCAATTAGAATAACAAAGGAATGTTCAAAGGACCAAACTTTTGACTTTGATCGTCCATTGCAGCTAATTGGGAAACGTTATTTGTCAAAGCTGATTCAGTTAATGAGGCGTTGTGTAACTGTCATGTCGCTCCGTCACCGTCAGTCAGACACTGCTATCAAATAACAGAGAGCAACTACACGTGTTCATAAAAAAAACCACCTCTATTTATATTGTACGAGAAAGCTTTGCAATGAGATTTCATTTGCATGCGTTTTGTGATATAAACTTCTGAACTGTGAAACAACACATGAATTGCTAAGTTTCATACTTCCGTAGTGGAGTAATTTTGATCTCGTAATTAAAATATGAACAATTCTACTTCCACCCTGCATAATCTGATAATCAGGCTGTTTGGAAAAAGTGCCTTCAAAGAGATAAGAAGTTTCCAAGGACAGTGTCCAAGTGATTTAGTAATTCCAAACCCAAGGTTAACAGAATATATCTGGGTTACACTGCTAAATCCGCGTGTTAATCAAGACAATGAAGATTTTGTATTTTGTGAATGTAGGGCCTCCACTCTATCAAAAATATTATCTTCAAGAGTACTGAAGCTATTCAAAGTAAAATGGAGATAGTCATCAGCAAGATGAAATTTTCATCAATATGTTGTGTTCCACAAACGTCAAAGCGTGTATGTTCCTTATTCACATATTTACGTAGAACGAAGTCAAAGAGAGAAGTTTAGAATATCGGTCAAAGGTATTTAATTAAAACCTTGCTGTTCATTTAATAAATAATTAAGTCTTTGGAGAATTTTCTAGCTAATTAAATATTGGATTCTTTGATATCTAAACATTTCACAGATTGTTATTAAAATTTAAAACTCGTTTCTTTCTACCATGATTCTGGAATTTGGTCTCTTCATCAATCGATCGAATGCAGTTTTTTCTTCATTGTCAATTAGTTTTTAACGTCCTTCTTTATTTCCAACGTAGTTTTAATGGCAATTGCTTCACCAATAGGAGACTGCTATTTTTAATTTCCAGTTAACTGCAACAATGGCACGTAGGCACGCAGCTCCTTATTGGGCACGGCTGCACGCCAGATACAAACGTCCTCCAACTAATGCTGTGTAATTGGCGTGTTCAGTCCAAGGCACTGTTGTTTAGTACACTCCGGCTGAGCACCATCGGCCACTGCGCGTCGATTGTCTTGCCTATTGGACATTGTTGAGAAGTAGGTATTTCTAAAGAAAATTGTGTTGTATTGCATTTGCAGTGTAGGGAACGTTCAAAAATTCAATTGGTATTCGCCCCGTAGGTACTTAACATCTGGGGAGTAGTTTTGGGAATTATATTTTTAGAGATGAAACGCGGTTTAATAAGTATATTATTTCTATATCGTAGATGATGGATCTACCTGCATATAACTGGAACCATTATATTGGATCTTCCTTTCATGTAATCTAATAGTCCTGTTTCAGTACTTATAAGAAACTGGCTGGGGATCCGGATTTATGCAACCCAGACACAAGACATCCCATACTGTCTTTCAAGTGTCGCCTAACAACAACACACTCCTGTTTCTGGTTACGTCTACTGTCCAGTGTTCCTATGATTGAACCCTTACATACGTACGTGTATAACAAACGCATCCAAAGCGTCTCAGTTCAATATCAACAGTACACAAGCGAGCAGAGGGCCGTCTGTCGACGCAGCGGTCTACGCCTCAAGTGACACTAGACATCGGCAGCTCAAAGGCGAGTGTTTGCCCCTTTGTCTTACCGGGCAATTAGTGCAGTCCGTTCATTTAATTCTATCGGTCGATTAGCAACGGAGCCAGGTGGCCATTAATTGTTCGCCGCCAATTTGCGTTGCGTCCCTGGTTGGGCGCCAGTCACGGCGACGCACAAAGTGGACGAGATAGCGCGGCGATTCGATTTGATATTACCTACGTGTGCATAGCGAGATGAATATTACGTATGGGGAAGTTTATAGAGCTGCTGCAGCCATAATTTATATTGAGATGTTGTTGATACTATTTGATTTGATGTTTAATTTAAAAGTAGCCATCGATTTTGTTTTTGCCTTTGATGTCAGTATAATTATTTGTCGAAGATAGATTGTGATCAATCCTAGTACCTGACACTTCACTAGTTATTTATTAGACCATCATCTTATACTTCACCTACTTTAAAATATTATAGCAGTAGGTAAGCAATTCTAATTCAGCTCACAGTCGCGGCGTGCAGAATCCTTTCAAATCACGGTCCCACTCCGATATTTATCTTGGCCATCAGAAAAAGTTGGAAACTTGGTGGATCAGGTCGGGTGGCCCGCATGCAGACTTCTTAGTAACTTTTATGTTACAAGATTAGATGAAATCATTGGATTGTAGGTACACCAATTGCACGAACTTTATCTTATAAACTCAAGATTGAAAATGATGTTTGTTTTTTTAAAGCGCAGTTCGGAGATTTTTTGATCATAGATGTTTCTTTGTGTTGTGTGTGAGTAATCTAAATGCATTTCTCATTGAACCAAAAATAGTTTTTTATCGTGTTCAGCCATGAAAATAGTAGACATTCTTTCTGAATAGCATCGCGCTCGTAATTTCTACTTCGAATGGTAGATCGCAGTAAGCACAGACCTCAAAAGCAATAAGCCAAAGTTTAAATAAGAGGAGCTTTTAAATAACGAACAAATACTAGAAAGTATGCTATCAAGAGCTCAGGCAACCAAAAAAGACCTTTTAAATACTTCCTACTCACTTTGAGTCCACTACTTCTCGTTGGCAAGTCAGCAAAGGACAGTAAGTCTCACTTCTGCGACAAAGCTATGAATCGTCCCCTTTAGCGATCTGTCTTGATTCAGCCAATTACTGAAACGTCGCAACTGCCTCCTATTGCCGACTCACGCAGAATTAACTGAACATTTTGAGTTTTTTTTTTTCAAAAGAATCTTTCTACATTATTTATTTTCTTGCGAACTCCTATTTAATGTACTTCCCTTTTACAGCTCGCTCCAGATTAGTTTATTTCGGAGAAATCCTTTAAGTTACAAAGAGAATGTTGAGCAAATCAGTGACAAGTTGGTAAGACGAGATAAGGACATTGGATTGGTGAAGTACTACATAATTAAATTAAAAGTATTCCTATGTTATTGAGGCTGGCGGAAATATAGACGATTATTTTTTATGGAGGCACGTGTAAGTTCTTAGCACATCTTTATCGATTGTCACAATAATTAGCTGGTTCTTTGTGCCGTCTATGCTTCCGCAAACTAATCAGAGGATTTTATCTGGCGTTATAAACCTCTCAAGTTTTACAGGGCACAAAATATTACAAAAAAAAAAAATATACAAAATGTTTATTTCTGTACCAACTAGTTTACATTAGTTTATGATTGGAGCCTCCTAAACTTAGAATAATTTTTAAATAATTTTAAATGTATGTTAAGATATACATAGTTACATAATTAATACTTATTTAAATAATAATATTTAAGTACACGTACTTATGTAAAAAATATTTTAACTTTCGTGAAACATTATATTTATTAAATGTTTCTGATTTTAGTAACGTATTTTTCGGGTTTATCCGACTTTTTCAGTACTCGAAACAAGAGCTGATATTGGGTTCGAAACTAGTCAACATAAATAAGTAAGTAGAACCGCAACCATAAAGTAAAATAGTTGTAAATCAAAGAAATACCCGAATGCTCTACGCATCTCATCGGCGCCCATGTAGATAATTAAAAAACAAAATGTGATACACAAGTTTATTTTAGTCGAGTCAAATTAAGGGGAGATAAAATCGACTAAAATTATAATATCGTATTTTTCGTGGACGAGAGCATCAAAGCGGCGGTTGCGCCGTTGTTCCGCGGGACGGGCGGTATTAGCGCTCTGTCGCATCTTCAGAGGGCGGCGAGATCAAAGGATAGGTACACAGTAACCGCTCCCATTGATGTCGCGCACAAAGGGAATTGATTGTTGCAAACCTGCTTTTTTTTTTAAAGAGACATATTGATGACACATTCTGTTTTTTTTTTTTTGTTTTGTTTTCTGTTTTATGTTCGTGTTTACCATGTGCGATATTGCAGGGGCGACGTGTGCGATATTGCAGGAGGGACGCGTGGGATACGTGTTTTTTTTTTTGTCTATTGCAAATGGATTTGTAATGCTTTTTAGTTTTTGCATTCTGATTTTGTTACTGTTAATACAAATTATTTTTATATGACATTAATTAAAGATCCATACATGTAATATTCATGAATGAATGATTTAAGCAAATCAACCATAATATTATTATTATTATGAAGTGTAGTTATCAATGGAGTAATTAAGTACAGAAATAGAATGAAAGCAATAATAATTAGTCATTTTTATCAGAGGAACCCAACCTGACCTGGTTTTAACGGAAGTTCAACTTATTTAGCTCCTCAATTATTTTACAATTATCAATGAGTTATTAGCATCATAGAGATACAAAATTAGGTGTAAACAAAGTCAAATAGATTAATGTTATGAATGAATGAAATATAATTAGGTCAATTAACAATGTTTGTTGATATTCAGAACAAAACTACTTAGGAAGAAATTTTTATTTATGCTACTGATAGATAATTAGGTATTATTTGAAGAAACAGTCTATAACATACAAATAAATAGGTGGATGTGAACTTATTAAAATTGAGACAAAAATGTGTCTAGTTTATTAAAAAAACATTTTCTTACTGCATTTTAACGGTCTATCTCTAGCAGCAGAGTGCTATAATTGCATAGTATCATGGCCCCAAACTAAAATTAAACTTTTTCTTAATTTTTCAAACATTAAAAAACAGATATTGCTCTGGACCAGTCAACTTCTTTACAACATTTGTAGAGGTCAGTTTGGGGCTTTGGGGCTTAAGTAAAACATTGTCTTCAACAAAGTTATGGTTATTTCTTGGTGACATTAACACTTTGTCTATTTATATTACATAATAGATAGATTAAATGTAAAGAACTATTATACCTATATACAGACAGTGAATATGTAAGTGGAAAAACAAGTTATCTCAAAGTAAATAAATTGAAATAAAAGTTTGTTTCCAAGTACATCCCTGCACACCAGCAACAGTTAAGTTTTAATAGTCTATGCAGTCATGTATACTAAAACTTCAGGCAATAACTTTATTTCAGTGTTTAAAACATTAAAATCATGAAAAAAACTTACTAACAAAACAGTAATATCAAACTTTTCTCATCAAAATGATGCATGTTTATATAAATAGAGCTGTATCTCTCATCCTCAAGGAACCTCGCACAAGAAAAATATGAGGTCAGTAGGTAAGTAGGTAGGTACTTCACAAGTTTGTAAACAAAAACTTTTTGGAAGCGTCATCCCGCCATGAAATAACCAAAACCATGTGCCATTCCTGTTACAATAACAAAACTTGTAGAAATGTCTTCAATACAACCTAAGACAAGATCCTAACCTTACAGTGAATTATTTATAACTATTACCTACCTGTGCATACTTGATGTTGTACCGAATATACTATTTGAGGCTAATCGTAACTTGTTCGGTCGTAATAACTCATGTTAGCATCGAAAGCGTTAATTTTAGAAGTCGTAATAATGGAATGAGCATCAGTTTCTTACCTCGTTGACACCTGAACTCCAAAGTGATCCGAGAGTTCGTTACAACTTCACACACAAAACTTCCAACTTTTAATGTTCAATATTTACACTAGACAATACGCACACACTGTAAGTTAGTTTATTTCGAGTCTTTCAACTTACAAACAAGCGGATAACAACATTATCACGTAGAAAACAAAAATTTATTCACACGCTTGACGTCGCTTTCGCCATGGTGTTGATGCACTTTGGCGCGCTCTCGCGGCTTGTTTCCGAACCATAACGTAACGTTTCATTCAACGCTATACCAAATGTAAGGAGTGCCATGCATGCAGCGCTGTTGCTGCCTGTAAAGCGGCCTGTACACTAGCCCGCGAAAAGTGGCTCTGAACTTTGATTGAGATTAAATAAAACAAAATAAAATATAAGTAAAAATCTTTTGGCTGTAGCTTGAGTCTCAAATGTAAGAAGGACGTTTACACCTAAAGCTTTTTAGAAAATATTTAAGTTCTATGTATACAGATGCCAGCACATCAAGCTACTACAATCTGTCTTTCTTTAAAGATTTTCAATTTTATCGCTAACGTATAAAGTTTAAAGTTGATTGGGAAAATTTTACAGTTTCGGGTAGCTTGATGTGCTGGCGTCTGTACCTATATACTTATAACTAAGTTTTATTTAGTACTTTTTAGTTAATTAAAAGCTTGTTTTTACAATGATTGAGTCACTCACTTGTGAACAAAATAAGCAAACTCACAACTCGGAGATTATTTTCGAACGAATTTGCTTACTTACGTTGCCCATCGTCAATGTAGTTATGGTAGTTATGATACGGCCAGACACTTGCTCCCCTTCCCGCATAGGTTGTTGTATAATAGGAAGTAAGGATAGAATCATTCTCCTGTCACAAAATTCTTTTGGGCGCCACACGGGCTGTGCTTGCGGCGGGGTACCAACTGACTCTATATATTAATGTTATCCTTTTAGTAATTTGAAAGTAGTCTGTGCTCATAATGCTACAATGCCTGAGGGTAAGCAGCCCGGTTAGCAGCGTTAGGGAGCTTTTATATGAATTTATTTTAAGTACCGACTGTACGTATACGCACGATGATGAGATAGGTACAATGCGCCAGATTGGCACTCACTGAGTACATTTTACTAGGTATAGGGTAGGCAGCACTGCCAATCAACCCATAATATCCATCCACATTTGCGTGATTCGACGTGACGTCTTGTTGTATCCTTAACTCTAGTATATTTAAGTGGTCTAGATTAAGAAGAACCAAATACACGGGGCACCACTTTACGTCCAGTACACAGGTACACTCCTGAACCCATAATGTCCATCCGCATTTGCATGATTCGACGTGACGTTTTGTTGTATCTGTTACAGCTAAAAGCCGAAGTGCGGCTACACCTACTTTTAGCCGGGTACAACTAGGTGCGTCCTACGTCGACGGAGCCCCGCTTGGAGGGGCTCCTATTTCTGTGTTTAAAGTAACCTAACCTCGGGATGCCCTTCGCTCGCTCATGCATCCTACGTCGCCTATCGACCGACCGCAACCATGCAACCGATGTCACCCGAAGTATGTACACGAACCACACGTGGCCGGCTGCACCTAGTTGTACCCGGCTAAAACTAGATGTAGCAGCACTTCGGCCGGTTAAAACTAGGTGTAACCGCACTTCGGCTATTAGCCGTGGAATAATAGGGTTGTGTCTACAGAATCCTCCATAACTAGCTTCTGCCCGAGACTTTCGTCCGCATGGATGTCAACTACACCATTAAAAAAAAACCGGCCATGTGCGAGTCGGACTCGCACACGAAGGGTTCCGTACCACCGTGCAATATTTAACACTACATATATTTAAAAAATCACGTTTTTTGTATGGGAGCCCCCCTGAAATATTTATTTTATTTTAATTTTATTATTAAAGTAAAAATACAAGTGAGTATCAATATTTCAAGTGCCTACCTGTTGCCATTATTGATATCGAGCAAAAAAGGGCAAAAAATCGCGTTTGTTGTATGGGAGCCCCCCTTAAATATTTATTTTATTTTTAGTATTTGTTGTTATAGCGGCAACAGAAATACATAATTTGTGAAAATTTCAGCTGTCTAGCTATCGCGGTTCTTGAGATACAGCCTGGTGACAGACAGACGGACGGACAGACAGCGAAGTCTTAGTAATAGGGCCCCGTTTTTACCCTTTGGGTACGGAATCCTAAAAACATATCCTATGGCACTCGGCAATAGTGTAGCTTTCTATCAGTGAAACAATTATTGATCGAATCAGTAACTTCCAAAGAATACTTCTTGTAAACAAACAATCCTCTGTATAATATTAGTTTAGATGAAAACTCTGTCTACACTTGTTTCATTTACAAGATGTTTGTGCTGCGGTGACGACCACAGAGTACTTTTTGATAGACTGAAAGTGACGACTGTTCACAAAACGGTTCGAGTGTCGTCGATGAGCGCGTCGCGCTCGCTCGAGCACACGAGCGCATGGCGCGCGGCCTTGCCTTGCACGCAATTTTGAAGTTGCATACAGTTTATTATCAGTAAATCAATGAAAACTGCTCGAGCATCTTGTGGCTCTGAACTCTGTCCCGGCCGTAAATAATACAAGTATTATTAAAAAAATGCTTTATTTTTATCCAGACAAATAGACAAACATAGATTAAACTACATCAATTAGACTGGAAGTACGTGTGATACTGCCACACATAACTCTAAAAGTTATTTACGTCGACACATTACATATTAGAAAAACATCGTCGTAAATGAAACCGAAATGTTTCAAACAAACAGCATTTTTTTCGCACAACAAAAAAAAAAGGAAAATAAATTGTTAATATGCATTGTCAGATATTTCATATCGCAGAAAATGCAACTGAAAACGAAACAAAACACTTAAATTTTCTATTACTGTTGTTTTATATTGAGCAGGTACAAAACAGCTAACAAAATCAATCAAACTAAAAAATAAAACATGCCATCGACGGCGCATCACTAAATACTACAAAAATGACTAAAGCAGCATGACTGTTCCTTATATATAACGCTACAATAATAAATTAACTATTCAATCATAGAGAAAAAAATCAAGTAATTGAGGTAATTTCTTACACAAGGAACCTTACATTTGAAAATAACTTACAGAATCACACTACTGAAATGTTTTACGTACGTAGTGAGTTAATAAATATGTATTAAAAAATAATAAGCATGGGTCAGTGATGTAGGTTACAATAATTTTACATCTAAATTAATTTGGTTTGCTCACCTAATATACAAGTAGTTAATATATTACTTTTCCTTCCTAAATAACTAGATGATGTATTGAGAAAATGTTATCTATCGATATTTGAACTTAGAAAAGTGTTGTGGAGCTAATAGTTACATTTAATTTAACGCTACCTAATGCCGGGGCCACACCAACGGGAAACGGCAATGCCCATCATCGCCGTAAACACCGCGGTAATTATTCCGATAATTGCAATGACAAACGTAAGTGTGGTCGCTTCAACGTTGGCAATAATTCTCGCGGTAAATCTGTTTGATCTCAAAAAATACCGCCACCCGAGTTATCGCCTAACGTCAATCGGCAATGTGAATGCCGTTGTAAAATTATCGCGATAAGTTGTGGCTAAACGCCCAACACCGCGATAAACAACGGCGTTTCCCGTTGGTGTGAACCGGGCATTAGAGCTCATACACATGGACCGCACGCGTCTACGGACGGTGCACGGTGCAGCCACGTCTACGGTTGCCGTCGACAACGTGCCGCTCGTGTACGAGTATATGAGCAATAAACAGGGTGCTCGTTACTCAATCTGTATATTCCTCTTTCTATGCATTTTTAGTAAAGTATGACCTGATTGGCACAGTGCAATTTAATTGCCAGTGGACCGCAATAAGTTGATGCAACAATCAAAGTTTCAACGTCTAAACAGTGTTCAGACGGTGCAAGTCAGTAAAGTTGTTGCTTTCATTTTTTTGATGCCACCGATAACGCCGTGGAAGTAGTGAAGATTTGGGCCAACAAAATTTTAATAACTGTCGTACCAGCGACATAAAGAAGAATTGTGTGCCACAGGCAAGAAATTTACATCGTGTAAATAGGGTTTTAGTCTCATGTTGCATGCATAATAATGTATGATCTTATAGCCTATTTTCGAATTGCGTTGCATTGTTACATTTTAATATAGTGTGGAAATATTTATTACCTAATTAATATTCATAAAAGCCTGACATGTAATTGACCAATTTTAGAAAGGACAGTGCACGTTGACGAGAAGAAAACCAAACATAAATATGTTTACAGCATTAACTTAGTAAGATAATATTTTCATTACTACTCGTCATAATGATGAAACGTTGAAATGTGATGAGACTATAGTCTAAGAAGAACTACACAAATACAAGATCCATGGAACACTTACTAAGACAGCTCTCTAAAGCTGTCTGTGTCTACACCTATATTATAACTACTAGAATGGGTCAGCCTCTTCAAACATAGCAACCTACCTTCATAGAGAAACTTAATAAAAGATAGTACAGTGTACAGGTCAATTTTGTTTCTACATTCTTAGAAGGAAGGTCATTGGTAGCTGCGGCCGCACTGAAATACATTTTAAGTTATTCTTAATGAAAATAAAATGTCATTGGGCCAATAATATAGTATCGTCCAATGTAGTCATAGTTACGACGCGTAAACACGACCAGTGCGACCCCACGCTAACTTAGTACATTGTACATATCACCTAGTTCATAAAATGAATTTGGATTAAAAACTCGAAACTTTCTCGGTACGAAAAGTGTGTAAAGATTGTGGCACTTGATGTTCTCTCTGCCTACCTACCCACATAAGAAAAAAGTGTAACTTCATCGATGTATTAACGTTACTATCAAACTACAATCATTTTGAATTACTTTAGAGTAGCATGATTGCGAATCCTAGCAGTGCAGAGTTAATCAAAAAGTTGCATTTATCTCGTAAGATAATAAAACAAATCGAAATTTTGCGAAAATCAGAGCGGCTACTCGCGCCTTACCTAAAATAAGCCGGATTTCTGCAATGATCTTGATAATAGCTCGTATGATTACGAAAATCTCTCTCCATAAATCCGTTTCTCCGCAATTGTCCTAAGATTTTCGCAAAGATTATCCAGCGACATATATTTTAAGATATGTTTTTCGTAACGTCATAGCTAAGCGCTCATTTTGTTGAGTCCTTTAATGAAGTTAGTCATGTCATATTCCTCTTCATACTGCTTATCATCCCAGAGGTCGGGCAGAGTCTCGAGCACGGACTTCGCGCCAGACGGGCCGGCCTGCTGTTGCTGCGCAGGCGCCGCACAGTTGCTGCTCGATAAGTTGAACAAGTCTAGGAGCTGGTCCGTGCCCATGGTTTCCATTGCGGCGTTCTCGCTGCTTATAACAGTGTTGGCTGTTAGTAGCTTGAATTTTTGTAGGCTGTGGAAGAAATTGGCTTATTAATATTTTGTTCGATAACGATTATCATAACCAAGTTTATTGGTATCGCGTGCTATTTTCCGAAACTAGACAGACAATGTTCGTATTTTTCGTGTCAATAAGCCTATTATAAAAATAAAAAATAATTAACTAATCATAGAAAGAAAGACAATTGTTATGACTAACACATCATTTTCGATTCTATGTTCACGCATACTCAATTGAGTTAATGTTGTAAGTATATCAACAACTTTACCTACGACGAATGTGAAGAAAAAAAAAGTAAAACACTGTAATGAAATATATCTTTGAAATGTAAGTAGGTATTATTGATAAGTGGCTCTTTACTGGCTGTCTTGACTGATTTATAGAAAACAAAAATTATGAGTAGATCAGAAACATACCCCATGATCTTCTCCTCAAGCGTGTCCCGGGTGATAAGCCGGTACACGTTGACGACCTTCTTCTGTCCGATGCGGTGCGCGCGGTCCATTGCTTGCAAGTCCTTCATGGGGTTCCAGTCGTGTTCTACGAAGATCACCGTGTCTGCGCCCGTGAGGTTCAGACCGAGGCCACCCACCTGTTTTGGTTCGAGAAATAAGTAGATATTAGTAATTATGGCCGTTGCTTCGATGATCGAATTCTGTATTTTTTCAAGTTCGAAACTTGATAGCAATATTAGTGAATCTCTAATATTACAATTTGTATGCGACAGTTTGAATCAACGTTATGTCCCTATCCAAATTTATTTAGGTTCAGCGCGGCATGTTTCTTCCAATATCATGCCTTCATATCAGTAGTCATCCCCTCTGTAGTGTCATCTTCCCCACGACCCATACATAATTTCTATGATCTTCCTTTACTTTTATCGATCCGTATGATCGAATCGATCGAATTTCTTTGATCTGTCGAATGTTTTTATTATTGACTAACTTCTGCCCGCGACTTCGTCCGCGTGAAATTTCGGCCCCGACGCTTCGTTTTGCACGGTTTCTAAGGGTCGTAGTGATGTTAAATAGCCTTATGTTATAACCTTCCTCAAGAATTGGGCTATCAAATAAAAAAGGATTTTTTAAATCCGACTGGTAGTTCCAGAGATTAGAGCGTTCAAAGAAACAAACAAAAAACAAACAAACTCTTCAGTTTTATTATTAGTGTAGGTCAGAGCCTTATTTAGTCTCGCAGAACCAAGAAACAAATGGTAAAGTATTCATATTCATATTCTTTATTGTGTTATAAAGTAAGTATTTTGCCAATTATTTGTATTCATAAAGTAATAATAAACTTACCGCAGTGGTAAGCAGCAGTAGGTCAATAGACACATCATTATTGAACCTCGTGACAATCGCGTGCCTCTGATGCGGCGGCACACTTCCATCAAGCCGTAAGTAGGTGACGGTCGGCAGGTGGCGCTTCAGTAGGTCTTGTTCTACGATGTCCAGCATCTTCTTGAGTTGGCAGAAGACCAGAGCTCGGTGTTGGGACACGATGGCTTCGGGTTCCACGTCAGAGGTTGGCGTGCCTATGCCGCAGTCGAGGAGGAGTTGTCTGAGGAAAGAGAGAATTCATGTATTCTAACGTCAGCAACTGTGGCGTGCAGTATAATTTTGAACTAGAAAACACATATTGAACCGACTGATACCATTGGTTAAAACGGAAACCCACGTCTGGTGTGAATTAACACAACTAGCTGATATTTTGATCAAAACATTACCCATATCGTATAGCTCGCACCAATGCGAGAGAAAATGATAATTTTCATCAAATACAATTGCCACTTTATGCAATAGCCAGTGCAAACTTTCCACACCATCATAGGATATGTGGCCTTATACCTTTGCCTATAATAATAATAATAATAATTGTGGTTATGCATGAGTGATGTTATGTTATGTAAGGCAAAATTGTCACCCTGAGAAATTCTTTGTCCCAGTATTTATTATGTTTGGAAAAGAACCTTATTCAGCGAAACATTGTTCATGTTGATTCGTTTAATCTGAATACTCACTTGAGTGCAGGCAGCTTGGCAGAATGCTGTATGTCATCTAGCGTGGAGTGCTGCTCGTTCAACTGTTTGGCAATCGCTCGCGCCTCCGGGTGCTCTAATGTTAGGACTAGCTTCGGGTGGTTGCACACGTTCTGTAGGTAGTGGAGAGCCTGCGGAAATAAAGATTATGGTCAATATGTGGATAGCGTTTATGATGGGGTAAGATTTACGGAGTATGCCTACATATTATGCTTCGAATGTAACGCCTCATTTTGGAAAATTTAAAATAATAGGTAAACATATAGAGGTTATTTATTTTAACTGAATTTGAATTCCGACGCCTTATGCTTGCTTAGCGATTTGTCTGGCAGTTCCGGCAGTGTATTTCGACACGACGTCCATTGTATATTTGCAGGAACTTTCTGTACCTAATTAAGTTTGCTACGGATGCACCAAATACATCCGTGATACCATGCTATGGGTTTCCTTACCTGGAACACATGTGTATGATGCGAGGTAATGCCGTGCGGCATGTGTTCCCGCGACAAGTCTTCATAAAGTCGTCGCTGTAGCGGACTCAGATCGCAGTAGTAGTCCTGAGTTATCTTGGGAGGTAACTCCTTTAGTACGTCTTCTTTCACACGGCGCAGTAGGAATGGTAACACCTGGTGGATAGAAAGTTAAGAATCATCAAAATTGAAATATTTGAACGTATAGTTTTTTAAAGTCTGATCAAGTCTCTTACGCCGGTTGTGAATTTGAGTCGTATTTGTGTCAATAAACATATAAATATTTAATTATATTGTAATTTTAATATTTATAATATCATATATATTAATATTTATAATATTTATAATATCAGGTTAAGCTACGCTTGCCGCGGTTGGTCTGTGTATGGGTGACCATCTTTACATATCGAAACCCCGCCGTGCGTCGGAAAGCACGTTAAGCCGTTGGTCCCGGCTGTCATTTGTGGATCTTTAACAGTCGTTACGGGAAGCTCGAAAGTCTGACAACCAGTCTTACCTAGGGGTATCGTATTACCCAGTAACTCGGTTGTGGAGGTCAGATAAGCAGTCGCTCCATGTAAAATACTGGTATTCAGCTGCATCCGGTTAGACTGGAAGCCGACCCCAACATAGTTGGGAAAAAGGCTGGGCAGATGATGTAACAAAAACACAATGGTCACATAACATAATAATCCCACTGATGGGATTCAGACCTACTCTCAGTGCGAGGAAGCGAAGGGGGCACACCACGCAGCACGAGTTACTGGATTTGATATGTTTTGATAGAGAGATTTGGTTCTAGATTACCGGTATTCCTCACAATGTTTTCCTTGACCGTTTTAAAGCTTTCATGAGCCGGACTTACCTGTCGATGTAACGCCTCGCACGCCAGCGCGCCGGCCTGCAGCTGGTGCGGCGTGGCCTTAGCGTCCCTCGCAGCGAGGATAGGTCGCGAGTACCGCGCCGTGAACTGTCGCTCCGTGCCTAACAGACCGGGCATTAGGAAGTCGAAGAGGGACCACAGCTCTAGTACGTTGTTCTGTAATAGAAAAGACAAGACATTGTAAGATTTCAATCAACTTTGAACAAGCAGGTTTTTCCATTTTCAGGTTATCTACCGATTCTTTAAAACCTAATCAAGTTTCTAAAATCTTATTTTGCTGTTATTTTTCGTGTAGGTTGTTACCTACACGAAAAATAACAGCAAAATAAGATTTTTTTTTATTTTTTTATTTTTAGGATGTTATTTTGTTAAATAACATCCTAAAAATATACCACTACTGGTTGATTCGACAAATGAAATAATTAAATTTACTTTCAGAATAAGAAAGAAAAAAAAATATACTACTACTATATTATTTGGCATACCTACTACACAAAATAAAAAACAAATTCTTAAAAAAAAAAACGGAATAAGGATACGGTCCCAAGTGCGACTTTTCTAAAAGCTCATTTAAAAAAAACATTCTTCACTATGATAGTATCAAAACAATGTTTTAATTACCTGTATCGGCGTCCCCGACAAAATCAGCCTATGATTAGCAACTACTTGCTTTATAGCCTTAAAGACCTTCGTCTTCCCATTCTTGATGACGTGTCCTTCGTCCAATATACAGTAGTTCCACTTAATACTGCTGAAGAACTCGATGTCCTTCCGCACAATATCATACGACGCGACGATAAAGTTGTAGTGTTTGACATGGTGACGTAATCGCTCGCGTTCGTACGGGATACCCACGTATTGGAGCGGTTTCAGGAATTTTGACGGTATGAACTTGTTTACTTCGAATACCCAGTGGCCTGAAATGGGAGATTTAATAGTTAGTATTGTTGATGTTAACGTGATCTAAACTAATATTATAAACGGAAATTATTTAATTTTTTGTATGTTTGTTTGTTACGCTGTCACGCTAAAACGGCAGAACGGATTTGGATGAAATTTGGCACATGGGTAGATCATGACCCGGATTAGGACATAGGATACTTTTTATCCCGATATTTTCACTGGATCGAGACTTTTTACGTAAGCCACTAGCGATCGCGCAAGATAGAGATAGCAAAAGCCTCCCCTTTCTCCTTCCAAACCCCTCGGTTTAGAAAGAGAAAGAGGATGCTTTAGCCCATAAAGTAGAAGTAGGACATAAACAGTAGAATATAATAGACCAGTGAGCGTGGGCGGGCACACGACGAGCGAGGGCAGCGCGGGCGCACGCTGGCGCGCGCGCTCCCAGTGACATAAACAGTAGAATATAATAGACCAGTGAGCGTGGGCGGGCACACGACGAGCGAGGGCAGCGCGGGCGCACGCTGGCGCGCGCGCTCCCAGTGACATAAACAGTAGAATATAATAGACCAGTGAGCGTGGGCGGGCACACGACGAGCGAGGGCAGCGCGGGCGCACGCTGGCGCGCGCGCTCCCAGTGACATAAACAGTAGAATATAATAGACCAGTGAGCGTGGGCGGGCACACGACGAGCGAGGGCAGCGCGGGCGCACGCTGGCGCGCGCGCTCCCAGTGACATAAACAGTAGAATATAATAGACCAGTGAGCGTGGGCGGGCACACGACGAGCGAGGGCAGCGCGGGCGCACGCTGGCGCGCGCGCTCCCAGTGACATAAACAGTAGAATATAATAGACCAGTGAGCGTGGGCGGGCACACGACGAGCGAGGGCAGCGCGGGCGCACGCTGGCGCGCGCGCTCCCAGTGACATAAACAGTAGAATATAATAGACCAGTGAGCGTGGGCGGGCACACGACGAGCGAGGGCAGCGCGGGCGCACGCTGGCGCGCGCGCTCCCAGTGACATAAACAGTAGAATATAATAGACCAGTGAGCGTGGGCGGGCACACGACGAGCGAGGGCAGCGCGGGCGCACGCTGGCGCGCGCGCTCCCAGTGACATAAACAGTAGAATATAATAGACCAGTGAGCGTGGGCGGGCACACGACGAGCGAGGGCAGCGCGGGCGCACGCTGGCGCGCGCGCTCCCAGTGACATAAACAGTAGAATATAATAGACCAGTGAGCGTGGGCGGGCACACGACGAGCGAGGGCAGCGCGGGCGCACGCTGGCGCGCGCGCTCCCAGTGACATAAACAGTAGAATATAATAGACCAGTGAGCGTGGGCGGGCACACGACGAGCGAGGGCAGCGCGGGCGCACGCTGGCGCGCGCGCTCCCAGTGACATAAACAGTAGAATATAATAGACCAGTGAGCGTGGGCGGGCACACGACGAGCGAGGGCAGCGCGGGCGCACGCTGGCGCGCGCGCTCCCAGTGACATAAACAGTAGAATATAATAGACCAGTGAGCGTGGGCGGGCACACGACGAGCGAGGGCAGCGCGGGCGCACGCTGGCGCGCGCGCTCCCAGTGACATAAACAGTAGAATATAATAGACCAGTGAGCGTGGGCGGGCACACGACGAGCGAGGGCAGCGCGGGCGCACGCTGGCGCGCGCGCTCCCAGTGACATAAACAGTAGAATATAATAGACCAGTGAGCGTGGGCGGGCACACGACGAGCGAGGGCAGCGCGGGCGCACGCTGGCGCGCGCGCTCCCAGTGACATAAACAGTAGAATATAATAGACCAGTGAGCGTGGGCGGGCACACGACGAGCGAGGGCAGCGCGGGCGCACGCTGGCGCGCGCGCTCCCAGTGACATAAACAGTAGAATATAATAGACCAGTGAGCGTGGGCGGGCACACGACGAGCGAGGGCAGCGCGGGCGCACGCTGGCGCGCGCGCTCCCAGTGACATAAACAGTAGAATATAATAGACCAGTGAGCGTGGGCGGGCACACGACGAGCGAGGGCAGCGCGGGCGCACGCTGGCGCGCGCGCTCCCAGTGACATAAACAGTAGAATATAATAGACCAGTGAGCGTGGGCGGGCACACGACGAGCGAGGGCAGCGCGGGCGCACGCTGGCGCGCGCGCTCCCAGTGACATAAACAGTAGAATATAATAGACCAGTGAGCGTGGGCGGGCATACGACGAGCGAGGGCAGCGCGGGCGCACGCTGGCGCGCGCGCTCCCAGTGACATAAACAGTAGAATATAATAGACCAGTGAGCGTGGGCGGGCACACGACGAGCGAGGGCAGCGCGGGCGCACGCTGGCGCGCGCGCTCCCAGTGACATAAACAGTAGAATATAATAGACCAGTGAGCGTGGGCGGGCACACGACGAGCGAGGGCAGCGCGGGCGCACGCTGGCGCGCGCGCTCCCAGTGACATAAACAGTAGAATATAATAGACCAGTGAGCGTGGGCGGGCACACGACGAGCGAGGGCAGCGCGGGCGCACGCTGGCGCGCGCGCTCCCAGTGACATAAACAGTAGAATATAATAGACCAGTGAGCGTGGGCGGGCACACGACGAGCGAGGGCAGCGCGGGCGCACGCTGGCGCGCGCGCTCCCAGTGACATAAACAGTAGAATATAATAGACCAGTGAGCGTGGGCGGGCACACGACGAGCGAGGGCAGCGCGGGCGCACGCTGGCGCGCGCGCTCCCAGTGACATAAACAGTAGAATATAATAGACCAGTGAGCGTGGGCGGGCACACGACGAGCGAGGGCAGCGCGGGCGCACGCTGGCGCGCGCGCTCCCAGTGACATAAACAGTAGAATATAATAGACCAGTGAGCGTGGGCGGGCACACGACGAGCGAGGGCAGCGCGGGCGCACGCTGGCGCGCGCGCTCCCAGTGACATAAACAGTAGAATATAATAGACCAGTGAGCGTGGGCGGGCACACGACGAGCGAGGGCAGCGCGGGCGCACGCTGGCGCGCGCGCTCCCAGTGACATAAACAGTAGAATATAATAGACCAGTGAGCGTGGGCGGGCACACGACGAGCGAGGGCAGCGCGGGCGCACGCTGGCGCGCGCGCTCCCAGTGACATAAACAGTAGAATATAATAGACCAGTGAGCGTGGGCGGGCACACGACGAGCGAGGGCAGCGCGGGCGCACGCTGGCGCGCGCGCTCCCAGTGACATAAACAGTAGAATATAATAGACCAGTGAGCGTGGGCGGGCACACGACGAGCGAGGGCAGCGCGGGCGCACGCTGGCGCGCGCGCTCCCAGTGACATAAACAGTAGAATATAATAGACCAGTGAGCGTGGGCGGGCACACGACGAGCGAGGGCAGCGCGGGCGCACGCTGGCGCGCGCGCTCCCAGTGACATAAACAGTAGAATATAATAGACCAGTGAGCGTGGGCGGGCACACGACGAGCGAGGGCAGCGCGGGCGCACGCTGGCGCGCGCGCTCCCAGTGACATAAACAGTAGAATATAATAGACCAGTGAGCGTGGGCGGGCACACGACGAGCGAGGGCAGCGCGGGCGCACGCTGGCGCGCGCGCTCCCAGTGACATAAACAGTAGAATATAATAGACCAGTGAGCGTGGGCGGGCACACGACGAGCGAGGGCAGCGCGGGCGCACGCTGGCGCGCGCGCTCCCAGTGACATAAACAGTAGAATATAATAGACCAGTGAGCGTGGGCGGGCACACGACGAGCGAGGGCAGCGCGGGCGCACGCTGGCGCGCGCGCTCCCAGTGCGCGCCCGCCACCACCACGATGGACTGCAGCGTCTTGCCCAGCCCCATGTCGTCGCACAGCACGCCGTGCAGCTTGTACTCGTACAGGAAGCGGAGCCAGTTTACTCCCGCCTGGAATTATACAAGAGGCAAGTATTAATATTAGTTCATTTTATTTTTTTGTGAAAACGGTGAAAATAATAGTCAGTCAAAAAGGAAGGATGGTAATGTAAGGAATGCGCAGGCAGCGTCTAATTGCAGCTTCATTACTTGCGGACATACCGCAAGTAATAACACTTCAATAAGGGATTACCTTAAGCTAATACTACAAGCAACATAGCCAATTAAAAGCTGTGCTTTCGCATACGAAACGACAGGTTTTACCTATTTATTATGAAGCCAAATGCCCTTGTCTAATTTACTATGTATGTAGGTTCAACCCACCTGTTGATAAGTCCTAAGCTCAGCCGACACGGGCACAGGAATCTTGTAGTCCTTGATAGTCTTGGGGTTGAACAGCTGTTCGAGAAAGTGTTTGTCGCTCCGTCTTCTGGCTCTCAGTTCCGGGGAGAGGTCGGGAGGTTCTGCCACGCCGCCGTCGAGAGGCATTAGTTGTATGAGGGACGCGAAGCAGCGGGTCGACATTACGCGGACGGCCTCGCAGTGGTCGCTCATACGTCCTGTACAGGAGAAAAGTTTATATTACCTTTGCTATCTCTGATAAGTAATTCAAACAACAAAAAACAAGTAAAGGTTTAGGCAGCCTTTACACCAGCGCTGCGGTGACAAAGGATAAAAATCCATTAAAAGTTGTTACATTCAAAATACTGCTATTTTATTGGTGGATTTCCTCGCATATCACTGGTGGAATGCTAGGTCTAATTTAACAATTAGCAGGCAGAGGCAGGTTTAACTTTAATTTCAAGTTTTTCTTTCAGAATATTATTATAATGAATACGTGTATTACGGCGTTAACGTGTACAATTGTTTGACGTCATTTGGAAACAATGTTCTTTTAATGAATAGATTATTTGTTAAGGATCTCCAAGAAGTACTTACCTAATAAAGGTATGACTAGTAGCACAATATAAGGTACAATGTGTAGCTGCAGCGCGTCCACGACCCGCGCCAGCGCCTCCGCCGCGCCACAACGCACCACGTCACTGCGCACGTCGCTCAGGGCCGGGACCAGCTGGAACCATACAACACGTCTAAGTCGGCGGGAACGTGACAAGTGTAGGGAGCGTTCAATGTATACTGTAGTGGTGTGTATCTTAAAAATAATTTCGACTATTTTACACTAGATGCTAGATTTGATTCTAGTTATTTATTCGGTAATAGTCTGACATAGATATACATAGTTTCTTCTGTTCTGGAGAAATTACTAAACGGAGCCACAGCGCGATTTGGTTAATCTACCAAATCAGTGACTTGTTTGTATATTTTAAATTCTACTTACAGAAATTATTATTATTTCAATTTATTATCTTCTCAATCTTTCTGTGTTGATGATTGATTGGTGCAGGTTTCGAGACAAAATGATTGACATGTAATAGCTTGTTCGGCACAACGACAGCTTTACCTCATGTATAACAGTGTGCATGACGCCGGGATAGGCCGCCCGGCACATAGCGGCTAGGGCCCGCGCCGCCATGTGCCGCAGCGCCGTGTAGCGCGCGCGCGCCAGCGCGGTGGCGGCGCGTGCGCAGCCCGCTAGCCTACCTCATGTATAACAGTGTGCATGACGCCGGGATAGGCCGCCCGGCACATAGCGGCTAGGGCCCGCGCCGCCATGTGCCGCAGCGCCGTGTAGCGCGCGCGCGCCAGCGCGGTGGCGGCGCGTGCGCAGCCCGCTAGCCTACCTCATGCATAACAGTGTGCATGACGCCGGGATAGGCCGCCCGGCACATAGCGGCTAGGGCCCGCGCCGCCATGTGCCGCAGCGCCGTGTAGCGCGCGCGCGCCAGCGCGGTGGCGGCGCGTGCGCAGCCCGCTAGCCTACCTCATGTATAACAGTGTGCATGACGCCGGGATAGGCCGCCCGGCACATAGCGGCTAGGGCCCGCGCCGCCATGTGCCGCAGCGCCGTGTAGCGCGCGCGCGCCAGCGCGGTGGCGGCGCGTGCGCAGCCCGCTAGCCTACCTCATGCATAACAGTGTGCATGACGCCGGGATAGGCCGCCCGGCACATAGCGGCTAGGGCCCGCGCCGCCATGTGCCGCAGCGCCGTGTAGCGCGCGCGCGCCAGCGCGGTGGCGGCGCGTGCGCAGCCCGCTAGCCTACCTCATGTATAACAGTGTGCATGACGCCGGGATAGGCCGCCCGGCACATAGCGGCTAGGGCCCGCGCCGCCATGTGCCGCAGCGCCGTGTAGCGCGCGCGCGCCAGCGCGGTGGCGGCGCGTGCGCAGCCCGCTAGCCTACCTCATGCATAACAGTGTGCATGACGCCGGGATAGGCCGCCCGGCACATAGCGGCTAGGGCCCGCGCCGCCATGTGCCGCAGCGCCGTGTAGCGCGCGCGCGCCAGCGCGGTGGCGGCGCGTGCGCAGCCCGCTAGCCTACCTCATGTATAACAGTGTGCATGACGCCGGGATAGGCCGCCCGGCACATAGCGGCTAGGGCCCGCGCCGCCATGTGCCGCAGCGCCGTGTAGCGCGCGCGCGCCAGCGCGGTGGCGGCGCGTGCGCAGCCCGCTAGCCTACCTCATGCATAACAGTGTGCATGACGCCGGGATAGGCCGCCCGGCACATAGCGGCTAGGGCCCGCGCCGCCATGTGCCGCAGCGCCGTGTAGCGCGCGCGCGCCAGCGCGGTGGCGGCGCGTGCGCAGCCCGCTAGCCTACCTCATGTATAACAGTGTGCATGACGCCGGGATAGGCCGCCCGGCACATAGCGGCTAGGGCCCGCGCCGCCATGTGCCGCAGCGCCGTGTAGCGCGCGCGCGCCAGCGCGGTGGCGGCGCGTGCGCAGCCCGCTAGCCTACCTCATGTATAACAGTGTGCATGACGCCGGGATAGGCCGCCCGGCACATAGCGGCTAGGGCCCGCGCCGCCATGTGCCGCAGCGCCGTGTAGCGCGCGCGCGCCAGCGCGGTGGCGGCGCGTGCGCAGCCCGCTAGCCTACCTCATGTATAACAGTGTGCATGACGCCGGGATAGGCCGCCCGGCACATAGCGGCTAGGGCCCGCGCCGCCATGTGCCGCAGCGCCGTGTAGCGCGCGCGCGCCAGCGCGGTGGCGGCGCGTGCGCAGCCCGCTAGCCTACCTCATGTATAACAGTGTGCATGACGCCGGGATAGGCCGCCCGGCACATAGCGGCTAGGGCCCGCGCCGCCATGTGCCGCAGCGCCGTGGAGCGCGCGCGCGCCAGCGCGGTGGCGGCGCGTGCGCAGCCCGCTAGCCTACCTCATGTATAACAGTGTGCATGACGCCGGGATAGGCCGCCCGGCACATAGCGGCTAGGGCCCGCGCCGCCATGTGCCGCAGCGCCGTGTAGCGCGCGCGCGCCAGCGCGGTGGCGGCGCGTGCGCAGCCCGCTAGCCTACCTCATGTATAACAGTGTGCATGACGCCGGGATAGGCCGCCCGGCACATAGCGGCTAGGGCCCGCGCCGCCATGTGCCGCAGCGCCGTGGAGCGCGCGCGCGCCAGCGCGGTGGCGGCGCGTGCGCAGCCCGCTAGCCTACCTCATGTATAACAGTGTGCATGACGCCGGGATAGGCCGCCCGGCACATAGCGGCTAGGGCCCGCGCCGCCATGTGCCGCAGCGCCGTGTAGCGCGCGCGCGCCAGCGCGGTGGCGGCGCGTGCGCAGCCCGCTAGCCTACCTCATGTATAACAGTGTGCATGACGCCGGGATAGGCCGCCCGGCACATAGCGGCTAGGGCCCGCGCCGCCATGTGCCGCAGCGCCGTGGAGCGCGCGCGCGCCAGCGCGGTGGCGGCGCGTGCGCAGCCCGCTAGCCTACCTCATGTATAACAGTGTGCATGACGCCGGGATAGGCCGCCCGGCACATAGCGGCTAGGGCCCGCGCCGCCATGTGCCGCAGCGCCGTGTAGCGCGCGCGCGCCAGCGCGGTGGCGGCGCGTGCGCAGCCCGCTAGCCTACCTCATGTATAACAGTGTGCATGACGCCGGGATAGGCCGCCCGGCACATAGCGGCTAGGGCCCGCGCCGCCATGTGCCGCAGCGCCGTGTAGCGCGCGCGCGCCAGCGCGGTGGCGGCGCGTGCGCAGCCCGCTAGCCTACCTCATGTATAACAGTGTGCATGACGCCGGGATAGGCCGCCCGGCACATAGCGGCTAGGGCCCGCGCCGCCATGTGCCGCAGCGCCGTGTAGCGCGCGCGCGCCAGCGCGGTGGCGGCGCGTGCGCAGCCCGCTAGCCTACCTCATGTATAACAGTGTGCATGACGCCGGGATAGGCCGCCCGGCACATAGCGGCTAGGGCCCGCGCCGCCATGTGCCGCAGCGCCGTGTAGCGCGCGCGCGCCAGCGCGGTGGCGGCGCGTGCGCAGCCCGCTAGCCTACCTCATGTATAACAGTGTGCATGACGCCGGGATAGGCCGCCCGGCACATAGCGGCTAGGGCCCGCGCCGCCATGTGCCGCAGCGCCGTGTAGCGCGCGCGCGCCAGCGCGGTGGCGGCGCGTGCGCAGCCCGCTAGCCTACCTCATGTATAACAGTGTGCATGACGCCGGGATAGGCCGCCCGGCACATAGCGGCTAGGGCCCGCGCCGCCATGTGCCGCAGCGCCGTGTAGCGCGCGCGCGCCAGCGCGGTGGCGGCGCGTGCGCAGCCCGCTAGCCTACCTCATGTATAACAGTGTGCATGACGCCGGGATAGGCCGCCCGGCACATAGCGGCTAGGGCCCGCGCCGCCATGTGCCGCAGCGCCGTGTAGCGCGCGCGCGCCAGCGCGGTGGCGGCGCGTGCGCAGCCCGCCAGGCGCGGCCGCAGCGCGCCGCCCAGCGCGCCACACACTGCCTCGAACACTTGCAGGCGAGTGATTAGTTCTTCGGCTACACTGCATTCTTGTTGTTCTAGCTCTGTAACATGAAAACTTCATATAAATAAGCGTAGTACATACGCATTTAAACCGAAAGAATAGGCAGAGGTTTATAGAACACTATAATTTCACCAGTTAGTTTAAATCCCATGTAATAGGAAGCGCTAGAACAACGGGGCAACACTCTTGTAGCGGTATCTACAACGCCACATGCAAACAACGCGTCATACTGACGTCACGAAATCCTGCATCTCGCAAGCAGAGTTTACCGAGCAACTAGAATAGATACAACGGCCCGAAATGAATCATCAGGCAGTTGCCCGACAGACACAACACCCGTCTGGTCCGAGGATCCTCCCTTTTCTATAGAGTATGAGCGAACTTTACACCCTGTTCCTCATACCTCTATACTGGTGACCCCGAATATGAACGTCAGCGCGGCCTTCGTGCATATACTTCAGCGTGACGTCATATTCATCACACCCGTAAGCTTTAGAGCGGCGTGTCACCCAGCCAGCCAGCACCCACGGCTTCAACGGGTATCCTGACCACAAGCATGCAGCGACCGATACCTGGTCATCACCCTCAGCCTCATCAGCAACCTCAGCACAGCACACTGCACTTTCGTCCGGTCTACAAGCAGAGCCCTTAACAACCCTCTCCTGGTCGACACCAGCAGTCAGCCTCAATACCAGTACCACATCCGACGCACTGGAGCATAATGCAGCGCCACCCCGACTCACTGGGGACATTTTCGCAGACAGTTCGGACTCACCGTGAACTATGGGGCAACCGGTTCCCGACTCACTGGAACCTCAGCTGGCCTGGCAAGCATCGCAAGATACAGGACTCAGCCCACTATCGACCGGTCTCCGGGGGGGAGTGATGTAGCGGTATCTACAACGCCACAGGCCAGCAACGCGTCATACTGACGTCACTAAATCCTGCATCTCGCAAGCAGAGTTTACCGAGCAACTAGAATAGATACAACGGCCCGAAATGAATCATCAGGCAGTTGCCCGACAGACACAACACCCGTCTGGTCCGAGGATCCTCCCTTTTCTATAGAGTATGAGCGAACTTTACACCCTGTTCCTCATACCTCTATACTGGTGACCCCGAATATGAACGTCAGCGCGGCCTTCGTGCATATACTTCAGCGTGACGTCATATTCATCACACCCGTAAGCTTTAGAGCGGCGTGTCACCCAGCCAGCCAGCACCCACGGCTTCAACGGGTATCCTGACCACAAGCATGCAGCGACCGATACCTGGTCATCACCCTCAGCCTCATCAGCAACCTCAGCACAGCACACTGCACTTTCGTCCGGTCTACAAGCAGAGCCCTTAACAACCCTCTCCTGGTCGACACCAGCAGTCAGCCTCAATACCAGTACCACATCCGACGCACTGGAGCATAATGCAGCGCCACCCCGACTCACTGGGGACATTTTCGCAGACAGTTCGGACTCACCGTGAACTATGGGGCAACCGGTTCCCGACTCACTGGAACCTCAGCTGGCCTGGCAAGCATCGCAAGATACAGGACTCAGCCCACTATCGACCGGTCTCCGGGGGGGAGTGATGTAGCGGTATCTACAACGCCACAGGCCAGCAACGCGTCATACTGACGTCACTAAATCCTGCATCTCGCAAGCAGAGTTTACCGCGCAACTAGCATAGATACAACCGCCCGACATGAATCATCGGGTAGTTGCCCGACAGACACAACACCCGTCTGGTCGGAGGATCCTCCCGTTTCTATAGAGTATGAGTGAACTTTACACCCTGTTCCTCATACCTCTATACTCTTGCTGTAGTATATCTGCCCGTCAAAGCCATATTGATTTTTGAATGCAAGGTTCCCAGTTAAACCCTGCACTGTGCACGACTCTAAACACACCTTATCCTAATAAATCCTGGACTACTATAACATTATCTACTCATTACTTAAAATTCACAAACTATTAAAGACATTATCAGTCAAACTTACCACTATCAGTCAACACCCTTTCGAGCGGCTCGGTGATAAACTCCCATAACTTGGGCAGCTTCTCAGGTAACTCGTCACCGAAGTACATCGCTAAGCTCGTTAATGCTAGCGTAGCGCCTCGTCTTTGTATCCTTAGTAGTTTTCGAGCCTGTTGAAAAAGACACTTAAGTTTGACGAAAAAACAGCCGCAGGTTTTGAAACCACATATCGTTGTTAGAAAGATGCTTCGTTATCATCGTTAAAAGCGAAATCGGTTATTGTCATCATCCCGCTCTTGTCCGATGTTATTTGGGGTCGGCACAACACATTTTCGTTTTTCGTTCTCCCCTGTTAACCGTCCCGCCATCATTCACTCCTCACACAATTCATCCATCTTTTCTTTGACCTTCATCTCTCTCTCCCTCCAGCAACATTTATATTCATCACTCTTTTAGTCACATACGTTTCCTCTTTCCTTATCACTTGCCCATACCAAGCCAAAATATTTCCTGTCAACTTTTCAGTCAGTGGTGTCACTTTCGAACAACCTAATAGACTCATTTCATACTTAATCCATTTTCGTCACATCCATCTCAACATTCTCATCTGCATGCAATCTCTTTTCATCAGTCTTCTTCACGGCCCAGCATTCCGATCCATACAGTACGACAGGCCTTATCACGGATTTTTAAATTTTCTCCTTTAGCTTGACGGGTCATGCGCAGGTCGCATAATGCACACGTGTAATTTTTTAGACGAATATCGATGCTGAGATAATCAGGTTATAATATGCATTACTATATTAAAATTATTGTCAAGATAGATTCATTACAAGTAGGCCAATATTGGTGATAAAGTTAGGTTCATGGTATATCACAATGTCCGTCATGAGTGTAGTTCCGTACCTCGTCCTCGTGCGGTAACAACTGGTCGAGCGCGAGCGCGGCGGCGGCGGGCGGGCGGCCGCGGCGCGGCGCGGTGCGGGCGGCACAGCGCTGCTGCTCCCAGAGCGTCAAGATGCCTTTGTATTTGTCCACTGAGGATTCAAAATAAAGTAGTGTAAGTATCCCGAAAATTATATCACCGCATTTTATGGAGGTTTTGTAAAAGGTTTCTGAAATATTCTGGTAAGAATAAAGACAGCAGCGATCTGAAATTTTGCTAAATCTTTATAAATAAACAAAATTGGGGTGTCTGTTTGTAATGTCAAAATAACAGCTTTTTATTTGCATTTGAAAGTATACTACGGTAGTTGTAACAAAAACAATTTGATTTTTTTTGTCTGTTTTTGTTCTGGCTGATCTCCGAAATGCTGGACCGATTTTGATTATTTTGTACTAGCAGCGCCCCGCGGTTTCACCCGCATAAGTCTCCATTCCGTAGGAATATCGAGATAAAAAATATCCTATGTGCTTTCCCGGGACTCAAACTATCTCTATACCAAATTTCATCTAAATCGGTTCAGCGGTTTAAGCATGAAGAGGTAACAGACAGACAGATACACTTTCGCATTTATAGTATTAGTATGGATAACTGGTACTATTGATATTCTTGAAGTTGTAACGCAAACTCAACTTTACGTCTGAGCCATACAGTTTTTTTCTAAAAGCACAATATTTGATTACTTGTTTGGAAACTAAATTACGATTGCAGAATAATGGATATACATTATTTTATTGTAAGCCTGATCATCCCACAGCTGGGCGAAGACCTCACCTCGCTTTCAATAAATAGAGGGCAGGCAGAGACATCGACGCGCAAACTGAATCCATGACATTTAATAACCGATGAAAAATTTCCACACAGACTTGTTCAAGTCATGTACTGAATCGTGAACATCAGGCTGACCATGATAACAGTTTGTGCGATGTCCCTGAGACCCTGTATAATCCTAACTAATATTATAAATGCGAAAGTAAGTTTGTTGTTTATTACCTTTTCACGCCTAAACCACTGAACCGATCCTCCTGAAATGTTGCATATACGTTGTCAGGTGTACAGAAGACAGAAAAGGACATAGGGTATCTTTCATCCAGAAAAAAAGTGCTGTTCCCGAGGAAAACAACAATAACGTTATTATGATAATAGATGGCGCCACGTGTCTTTTGAACTTTGTCACATTATTCATTACTTCTGAGGCGGTACGAAGTTCGCCGGGTCAGCTAGTATTTAAATAAAATGCAAAAATCTTACTTGCTGGCGCATGAGGTATCTGTTCTCCCTTTCCCTCGGGACCGCTGTCGCCGCTACCAGAGTCGCCATTTGCTTCCTCTGTACTTTCTAGAGAAATGCGCGGCGTGTATTCTGGGTCACACCTGGAAAGGACCAAATCATTTTAAAGTAAGTATTATGAAAATATAACTTCGTTGACGATTTGTATGATTATATATCAGTAAATTTTGATCAGCATACGACGTAATTGGTCGAAGTGGCGGTGCTTGGGGGAGGTCTATTACCAGCGGTGGTGGTTTTTTTTTTTTTGCTAAAATGATGATACTACGTTACACAGAGTCCTTTGCAATTAGCGAACAACAAGTTAGAAGATTTGAATTTAGCGGGCATGCCACGAAATCAACTTGCCGACTACCTAATATTTTTACCACGGAATTTTATTCTTAATAGTTCGTGCATAAGCGAGGCAAACAGAAAATCTCTCTCTCTCTCTCTCTTATCATTTTCAATCATATTAGTAAAGTCAGTAAGTACTAATATCTAAGGATTCTAAGGCCCTTTCTACACGACACGGTTTTATTATGGTACTGTGTATAAATCGCGCTGTATAAAAAACGTGTTTGTCAACAAGCTTCCATAGCGATCCATACAACACTGACGACGTTGACTACACACGGCGAATAAACCGTAGCGTTCATAGCAAGAAAAATGTGTTTGTAAAATGGACCTAAGGGCTTATTACTAATATCGGACGCATTGTAGAAGCCTGCTAAATAAAACTCACCTCAAGAACGCCTTCAGATTGATAAGCACCTTATTGTTCGGACAAGGCTCTCTACTAACAAGCTGCGATAGTAACGCGGCGAGGGTATCAGCAGAGTTCTGCTGTAGTTCTTCTGAAGGTTCCTTCTTGATGCTCTCCATCAGAGGTCGCACTACTGGGTTCAGTTTTTCAGGTAGTAGGTGTAGGTTTGCGCAAGCGCCTGCTATTGCTGCTTGGACACTGGAAGATAAATGAATAAATTATCAATGACTGAAAATATAAATGTTAATATGAGTAAAAATTTGTAAAAAAAAAAATGAGGAGTGAGCATCAAGTTATTTGAGTGTAACCAGTACTTGGTCCAACTAAACCAAACTAGTATTTCCTGTCCATTTTAGCTTCGGTGATGATAAAAGCAGCAGTCTCTGGGCGCTACGCAAAGAAAGTCACGCGCAAAGTAAGGCAGAGTACGATATCCATTAGCAAGTTCACGGCCGCATCCGAATTGCAACGTTTTTACCAGTTAACATTATTTCCAAATAATCAATTTAGTTAGTTACGGGTGTTTCCTATTCCGTATCACCTACGGATCTAAGATTAGTTCGGGACTCGAACTAAGAACGAACGACAACACGATTTGACAGTTGCACTACTCCCGATGTGTTTTTACCCGTCCGAAAAAGTTAATTAATCGAGTCTCATTTCGAGAGAGGATCATTTCGAAGTATCGAACCACTTTCGGATGGGCCCGTATCTTTGTTGACGGACTTCGAGAGTGGGTTCTCTGATTAGCGATCAGGGCAGACAATGCTAATGGTGAGACTAGATAGTATTAATAAACTTACGAGACATTGAGCGATCCTTGTTCAATGGTGCACTGGTTGACGGCTGTCTGTAGGTTCCTCCGCCTGTCCTCTAACGTTTGAGCCACCCGCTTTAATTTCATCGCGGCCACCAACGGTTGCGACATGTTTGTTAAATATCCTACCTGAAAGACAGTAATAATAATTAGTAAATACGAAGCCAGATGGCTGAAGACGTATAATACGCCATGAAAATGCCAATAAGGTCAGAACACGTATAATATAGATAATCTGATAATATAGTTACCTGTTCTAGCCTCAAAATATTGCTCAACTCTTCACCGTCAACAGGTAATTTGTAATGTTTCATCATCGCGTGTAAATCGCGAGCCTCTTGTAGTATCCTGGAAATATCATAGTCAGTCTAAACAAAATGCTACGTTTAAATGGTAAAGCGATTGGTATTTATGTTCTACAGTAGTGCAGTTGCCATCGAAACCAAATTGATTGTTGTATAGTTTAAAGTATACATAGGCTGTGAAATTCAAATCGTTACTATGGCTGCGCAGTTGAAAAGTCAGCTGCTGGCTCAGTTGTATTTCACTAAGTAATACATACTATAACATGGTTTCTTTCTTACCTATTACAGTTCAACGCGACCTCATCATAGTAGAGAGCTTGGTTCAGCGCTGTATGTAACGTGTTTGTAAGTAACGGTGGCGCCAACTTTGATACAGGACTTTGATCTTCATTACTTGCTTTGTCAGCTTGATCATCCTGCGAAAGTTTAATTATACATTCAATATTAAGTCATTTATTCAAATTAGACTGAGATTCAGCACTTTTCGAACAGCAAAATGACATAAGTCAGTCCCCTAAAACGCCCTTCACCACTTCCTAGTGCTTTCGCTGGGAAGAACAAGTGGCGCAACAAACTCCGCAGCAATAAATACAAAAAACTTAAGTGATACTGCACTGGACATGTTTGCCGCATGTCGAACGATTCATGGGCTAAATCTAGCACCATATGGATCCCAGAAAACATCTGGCGACTTCGAGGCAGACCCAGCAGAAGATAACGGGGCGAGCTAAACGCCTACAGACAGGATTGGACTAGAGGAATGGAGAAAGGGTCCTTACCCTAGAGTGGGACAACAGGCTAAAAATAAAATCCTACTAATATTATAAATGCGAAAGTTTGTGAGGATGGATGGACGTTTGCTACTCTATTACACAAAAACTACTGAACGGCTTTATATGAAACTTTACAGTAATATAGATTGAACATCAGAATAACACATTATATGATACTTTTAACCCGATATTCCCACGAGATCTACACTTATGCGAGTGAAACCGCGGGGCGCTGCTATTAAATAATAAATACAAAAACCGTTGTCTACTTAGTTGCTATAATAAGAATTCGACAGTTATAATACTGATCCAAGACTAGAACAAGCTTCCAGAAACTGGGGGTCTAATCTATATGACACTACTCAAAATGATCAAGATAAATTACCGTATGTGTATCATCCCGGTCGGCGTCGTGTATGGTCGGCGGGAACTTGTGGTGTGTGAGGGTGTGTCGCGCCCACGCCGACACCACCAGGCTGGCCGCCAGGCGCTGCAGCGCGCTGCCGGAGCGGAGGTACACTACCATCACCTGGAATCACAACACACAAACATAACATTAGATTACGTCTGTAATCCCTCGAAAAGTTAGGCAAAGGTGTAACTATAGTACACCCACATTTCATCATTTTCATAACATTATTACACAAAAAAATAGTTACAGGACTTTTGCGAGCATAAAAGGTCAAGAAAGACCCCTTTTGAATTCTAGGGTATAGGTTTCTTTTCAGTCTTAGTTCACAGAACTATCCAACAGATGATCTAAACCGTGGAATTAATTATGTATAAAGTTGTCTACCAGCAGGCTTAGCATGACGCTTTCTATGTCTACGAAGAATAGACATAGCTCTTTCTATACAAAGTGACATTTCGTTTCTCCATTTTTGACATCGCGCCGTAGAAATCCTTCTACAATCTGTCATTTTGTCTTTCGTTTCTAACGATCTTTGTCTAGGTCATATTTTATGTAGACTATTTCAGAAGAAAGTTTTCTATCTCTTCTGTCAAAATTACACTGACAACTGACAGTTGTCTAAGGTAGTGAAGAGATTATGTAATCGCCATCGCCATGATAAAGACCGTAGAAAATTTCTTACTCTACGGCCACAAAGTATATACGGTTATCTACAAAATCATGATTTTACAGAAGAGCGTTTTGAACGCAAAACTGTGATAATTAATAGTAGAACAAAGCTATCTTCTCCTATTTTACATCATTTAGTTAATAGGGCATTACCAAGGAAGTGGTTAAGGCTAATATTACCGAAATATTTTGTTTGTTCCAAAATATGGTAGGTACTTCGACACTTTGAGAAAAATTGTTGTAGTAGTCTTTACATACGTATCTGCCTAGCTTTCCGAGGCACGGAAGGGTCTTGGTATGTAAAGATGATCACCCATCCACAGACCAACCGCGGTAAGCGTAGCTTAACCTGATCGATCGACCTCTGCGGCTGTTATTATTTAGCCATGAATCCGAATTATGTAAGAGTGAATTTTGTAAAAAGTGCAGTTGACTCTTTCTACTTTGCTGCCGTCGTACTGTCTACACGAAACGTCATCTTTGTCTATTCTTCCGTCGACAAAACCCGTTTCTATGGTGGTCATGCTACGCGTGCTGATAATTAAACCTAAACTTTCCCAGAGTAGGTGAAAATTAACCTAAGGTCAAAAATATCTCATAGGATGTCAAAAATATCTCATAGGATAAGATATGATCGTTTAATAAATCTTGAACCGTCACAGCCTGTTCTTCAAGTAAGTAAGTTCCCAGAATATTCTTTCAATTAAAATGAAAGTTGGTACAAGTAATGGTGATATATTGTGCTTACCTTAACATAACAGTAGATGGGGCTCTCATCTTCAGCTTTGTACTCTATACCAGGTGCAGGTTGGACTAAGTAGCATGACAGGTATCCTGCAAAAACATCAAATAAAAAAAATATAAAAAGAGGTACAGACGAAGCTAGCAAATCCAAGCTACTCATAACCTCCTATATCTCTAGTCAAGGATTTTAATAGTTTAAAAAACATGACAGTAGTGACAGTTTACGGCCGGAGTAATAGTCTCGTATACTTAGTTCTATTCTTATTTTTATTGTAAACTAGCTTCTGCCCGCGACTTCGTCCGCGTGAAATTTCGACCCCCGCGCCACTGCGTTGCTTCCCATCGCCTGCCCGCGCTAAAAATGTATTTTCGCTTAGCGTTATTACCGAATATATTTCGTTTTAGTTCGCTCCTAAGAATCCAAGCGTGATGTGGAATATAACCCTTAATTTTCCTCGAGAATGTGACTATCATAAATGCAAATAGTAGATTGTTATACGAGGTTCTTGATTCCTTTCACCCGTGTTAAACACTCTACTTTTCATTTCGAATATAAGGAAAGTAAAAAATAGTGGTTTTTCTAAAATATTTACTGATAATAATAACATGAATAGTAGGTACCTATGTAAAATTAATTGAGATGTTAGAACAATTTGTGTACTATTTTAAATAGGGAACACACGGTGTGTCACCGCCGCGGGCCGTCCCGCTTAAAGGTTTTTCTTTTTATTCACACTGGCTGTTTATACACTCACAAGACTGCAGCATTTTTCTATTTTTCTTAATGTATGTAAAACATTTCGTAGCTGACTACAGTTCTATTTTTAAAATTCATTCCCACCCTAAAGAGGGAAGTAATTACTATGAGTCTTTCCCGCCCTGTGGTGGGAAGCAGCGTCTTCCACCCGCTATTCGGATCAAACAAACACTACTTTCCGAGTATGAGAAATGAAAAATAATTTTTCAAATCCGACTGGTATTTCCAGAGATTAGCACAATCAAACAAACAAATAGATATAGATTTGTAAATGAGGATAATAAATAAGTGCACGTACCATACTAAAAATTACATAATATTTACCTACTTAAAACTAGTTCGTACTGATACCGTACTAAAACAAGACAGGTGTATACCTAGTATTTGTGCGGCGAGGCAGCGCGCGCGCATGACGTTGCGGTCGCGAGTGGCGCAGGGCTGCGACTCCGAGCCGCCTATGAACCACTTCTGACTCGGCCGCAACTCGGGAGGCACGGAACATTCGGATGACTGAGAGTTTGTGCGGGTGCGACGCTCCTGGCAAGAGAAAACTTGTTATGTATGAGACCAGTTGTATTGATCGAGCTATATAGAACCTACTTCCAGCCAATACTGGTGCAACCAGACCGTGGTTGATCGACGACATTATGTCATACTTTCCGTTTTATTACAAAACAAGATGTTGTTTTTAACAAAAGTGTAAAAAGTATGTGAGTAATTAAATAGTGGACTGTATTTAATAAGGCTTGGTATATTGCATTCTGATCTTACAAAATTCCCGGGTAACCAATTAAATCTTCTATACTAATATTATAAAGAGGTAAAATTGTTTGTAAGTTTGTATGTAGGGGGTAATCTCCGGAAGTAATGAACCAATTTTAAAAATTGTTTCACTGGTAGAAAGCTACATTATTCGGTAGTGCTATAGGCTATAAATTCTAAAGATATCATGCATATTAGCCGAACTATCTCAATTTTTGTCTAGCCAGGCGGAAAAAAATAGCTCTAACAACAGAGTTATTTGCATGCGCTGCCTTAACAGTTGTATATAATTGAAAACAATGTATGGCAACCTGCACCCTAATTGCGTAACACACTATTACTGTCAATTTGAATCATTTTGAAGTTTATTGCTAATCCATTGCTTCAAATGTTCGAAAAATGTGTTTGCTTAGCAACGTAAATAACGCAATGAATGTTGTTAAACTGTCAAAATGAAACCCATTGCTACTGATAGTGTGTTACGCAATTGCCCTGCTGGTCCGCTTTGAATAATTCTACAAAAAAAGTCCGCGACACCATATTTCTATCTTTTATATTTTAGCAGATATAGTAGCTTTTATGTGTTAAAAAAAGTATTTTTCGACGTACTTACCTTTGGACGATTTTTTAAACAACAAAATATTAAACCTTATCGAAAAAAATATCATTATGATCACAAGAACATCGTAGAGATACGATTTGCCCAAAACAGTGTGTCAATTGGTTAATTAGTTTCCAAGATAATATAAAATTACTAAATCGGAAAATGCCGCCGTCCATTCACGAACCGCATTAGAACATGCTTTGTACGGACGTTTTATCCATTTACCCATAGATGGCGTTGTGCATAATGACCCTCTCCAGTTATTATTTAACTTTCGTCGTTAGGTAGGTGAGTTGTACGCACTAAGTAGTTGGTTGGATGTTGTTGGTCTTTAAAATTGTTTTGGTTGCTCGGTTTCTTAAAACACAAATACTACTTCGTTCTCATTCTTCGAGTTCGAAGCTGTCGTATTTCTGTTTTTGGGATATCGGACAGTTTCAGCGATTGTTTATCATGCCTAAAAGGAAATCACAACTTTCCCGTCAGACATCCCAGACAAGAGCAGCTCGAGTACGTCGTACGGAAGAGTCTGCTCTTGAAAAACATCAGCGCCTCTCGAGGAATAGAGAAAATATTTCGCAAGCACGCGCTGGGGAATCTAGCGTCTCAGTGATTTAAGGCAGCATGTCTCTGTAACAAGGGATAGGGAGTCTAGCGCTGAGCACTCGCAGCGGCTCGCTAGGCAAACTGTGAGAACATCGCAGGCCCGTGCTCGGGAATCTAGCGCTGAACGTGCGCAGCGTCTCATGTCTCTGCAACAAGGGATACGGAGTCTAGCGCTGAGCGCTCGCAGCGGCTCGCTAGCCAAACTGTGAGAACATCGCAGGCCCGTGCTCGGGAATCTAGCGCTGAACGTGCGCAGCGTCTCATGTCTCTGCAACAAGGGATACGGAGTCTAGCGCTGAGCGCTCGCAGCGGCTCGCTAGCCAAACTGTGAGAACATCGCAGGCCCGTGCTCGGGAATCTAGCGCTGAACTTGCGCAGCGTCTCAGTGATTTAAGGCAGCATGTCTCTGCAACAACGGATAGGGAGTCTAGCGCTGAACGCTCGCAGAGGCTCGCTAGCCAAAGCGCGAGAACATCGCAGGACCGAACCACACTCATAATTTCATCACAAGTTAAAATGTTTACCGCCCAACGAAGTGGGCACGGGTCAGCTAGTATTACATAAGAGAAAAGTATGGTCCATCGCGGTGACGTCCGTGTCGCACGAGGTGTCGCGACAGGCCTGGCGCCGCACCGCGCACGCCGCCTGCGCGTGCACACCGCGCGGAAACTGTTATGTTGGGTTTGATTCCCAACACAGTTGTTTATATAAAATTAATTGCATCAGTTTTTGTATTAAAACCTTAGTTGGAATTAAGTTCGAAAAACAAAAACCGACTCGAAACTGAACTAAAGTCAAATCTGGTTTTGGTAAGGCGGTTTGAGTCTAGTGATATTTGAGGAGTCATATTTTGAGGCTATGGTCAACATCGATCGACCGCAATCTTTTGGCACCTTTAAACTTCTAAGTAAACCTACCTTAGGAGGTGGATGCAACAACAAGCCAGGCTCTACAGGCAGCCGAGCGGGCTGCATCGCGAGACAGAGCCACGTAGCCAGCATCGGACACGCCGCTATAAGTATCACTCCTAACGACGCGTATTTGAGGAAGTTTTCCCACACCTGGAAGCAAAGAAAACTTGAATTTCATATGTGAATAAAACTTTGGAGGTCACAGGGCGTTTTTCCTTTTCAATGACGTCTGTAATGTTTCTCCAGTAAATTAAGAAAGGCCCTGAATATTCTGTCTTATTCTTCTTAGCGTGTCGACGGCAATCTATACAGGATGTCAGGGACATCGACGCAGAACCTGTTACCATGGATTCAGTACATGATTCTAGACACATCTGCGTTAAAAAATTTCGTCAGTTATAAAAAAAAGACAGCTGTTAAAAGTGCATTATGTAAAAAAAATTATAGCTTTATAATTTTTTTTAATACGCGACGAAAATTTTCGACGCAGGTGCGTCCGGAATCATGTACAGACGCCAGCACATTAAGCTACTAGAATCTGTCAAAGTTCTTTAATAGATTTTTAACTTTATTGCTAAAGCAGAAGGTTCAAAGTTGATTGGGAAAATTTGACAGTTTCGGGTAGCTTGATGTGCTGGCGTCTGTACTAAATCCATGGTTTTGCGTCGATGTCATGCCACCCTGTATAGATAGCCATCGACACGCTTAAAAGAAGATGATAAAATATACAGGGCCTATCTTAAATTAGTGGAGAAACTTTACAGACGTCAGGAACACGCTGTATAGTCAGCCCAGGATTTGGCTACGAGCTTGGTGCCTTCAATAGCGTTGTCAATTGTCATAATTCGGAGCAAATAGATCAAGAAGGCCGGTTGCTAAAATCGATAGCTACAAAACTGATTTAATTTTAAAAGGACACACAATTTATGAACTTTTTTAATACAAGAAATGATATTTTCATTGATATTTAACTTTTTCTTATAACTCACCTGCACAGCAATCTCCTGTATCTCATGCACATGTTCAAACAGCACCCTCTGATAGATATGCCTCATTGCCTCCTGCAGAAGCTCGGGCGTCCAGTTCAAACACTGATCATTCTCCCCGTTGACGTCATTCACTTTGATGACGTCATCCCCGTTAGTGACTACAATCCCTTTGTCGACGTTATCTCCATTGGTGACTGTATCTCCCTTGATGACGTCACTGTTTTCCATAATAACATCAGTGCTCTCCTGGGTAATGTCATTGCTCCCCTTGGTACTGTCATTGTTCCCCTTGGTAATGTCATTGCTCTCTTTGGTAATGTCACTATTTCCTTTGGTAACGTCACTGTTTTCTTTGGTGACGTCATTATTCTCCTTGATAATGTCAGTATTCTCATTTGTAATGTTATTATTCACTTTGATAACTTCAGTATTTCCGTTGGTATTAGTTCCGTTCTTTTGGTGGGTCGTGACTAGAGGTCTTGTGAGTGTACGTAATGTTTGTAATGTCGCTTTGCGCACGGAACTGGTTGAATGGTCGAGGTACGGCCAAAGGCGGGGTAGGACGTCTGCTAAGTCGATTGGACTGTGGAGAAAATAAGGTGATTTTAAAGTTTGTAATTTAAGATGACCTTAATTTGTCAATTTGGAATTATATAAAGACTAGTTTCTGCCCTGTGGATGTCGGAAATTATCCCACGGGAACGTGCTACCGGGAGAAAATGTAGCCTATGTCCTTCACCAGGATGCCATCTATTTCCTTGCCAAATTTTATCAAAATCCGTTCAGTGGTTTAGGCGTGAAAAGGTAACATATAGACAGAGTTACTTTCGAATTTATAATGTTTGGATTGTTTTGGTTTTATTGAAATATGGTTATATACCTTCAACTTGTTGTTTCATGATGAAATATTAATTAATTGAATTTAACACTAAACTTATTTGATGTGATAGAATGAAATGCTACCGTTGCAGTTACTAACAACAAATTCATAAACTCAAACTTCCTTATTACAAAACAAGGTTTTTCTTTAGATCAGGTTTAAACCACCGAGTCTGTTATTGAATTCAGAACCTAATTGTTATAGAAATGCAGTTAAAAAGAAACATCAAAATTGGTTCATTCGTTTTTGAGAAAATCTCGGACATACAAACATACATATATACGGGTCGAATATAGAACCTCCTCTTTTGAAGTTGGTTAAGAAAATTACAGTTTAGTACGGTGCTAAGTTGTAATTTTAGTATTAAGAACTTTACCTTAATTGAAATCAAGTGCGAAATACAAATACTGGCTCAAAGGTTATGGCTAGAACTAAAGTTAGATTTAATTTTGTAATAAGTCGGAAAGCATTTATTTCAATCGCACCATTTACGAATATTTATGTTTTTGAGTTGCCAAACATAGCTGCTCATTTCAAATCACAAAAATACTCACTGCAACAAACTAGCCGGTTCGGGCAGCGCCATCAAGGCCGCCAACAGCGCCATGTAGGAGTTGGCAGGTGAGGCCAGCTCGTCCTGGTCGGCCAGCAGCGTCCACAGGCGCGCCACGACGCCGGGCAGCGCGGCGGCGCGGCGCTGCGCCAGCGCAGGCGCGGCGGGCGCCAGCGCGCCGGCCGCCACGGCCGACACGTCCTCCGCCGCGTCGCACAGACCCTGCATCAGGTGCTCTAGGGCGCCGCTTTCGCACGCTACTTCCTGTTCGAAGAAAGGATTTGGTTTTCATTTCGTAGAAGCAGTCAAATATTTTAGTAATTAATTTTAATAATTATTACAAAATATAATCTAGGGGCGGGACCCGTGGGGCTTAATAGTTCGAAGGTATTAAGATCTTGTAAAAAGATGAACTGACCTGTCTCGCCGCCAACAGATACTTGAAGCCCAGCAGCGCGCCATGCCGCGCCTCCCACTGCGGGTGCGTGGACAACGTCGCCAACAGTTCGGCCACGCGTCGCACTCTTGCGGCTTCCAACTGCGCAAGTGCAACGCCCAAAGTCTGTGCGCAGGTTTCACGTACTGGGGCTACTACCTACAACAACATTCAAATAATTCAACTTACACAAATCAAATCACAATTCATGTAGACAAGATATTCGGTACTTCCCTTGATTAGTTCCCAGAATTTTAACTGACAAACTTCCCAGCAACAGATCTGACTATTAAGTTAAAAACTTTCAACTAAAGTAAGTACGCAATCTATTTGAAATGTCCGATAGTTGAATAATAAATGTATGTAAAAAATTACCTGATCAGAAACGAAGTCTCCAAAACGGTCTAGCGCGAGAACACATAATAATCTAAGTGCCATGTCCTCTAGCCATTCCTGGTGTGCTTGCTCCATCTATTAAAAAAAAAAAACATTATTTTCGGGGGAAAATTACAATAACCGTTCCATTCAATCACGGTGAAATAATTCGGAAACATGCAAGATACCTTTCTTTTGAAAGCTGTACGTTTCGTTTTGAACATTTTGGCATCGACCCATAAAAAGCTCTAATCTGCGTTCGCGATTTATTTGCCAAAAATGTAAACAAATATGAATTAATGGAAAAATAACTTTAATTCCTACACAATAAAGTTCAGTTTACGCTACAACTTCAAACATTTTCATTGAAATAAAGTTGATATTTGTTTAACTTGAAATAGGGTGGGGGTGTGCAGCACTGCGCACTTTTACTTATACACTCACCTCCTGACTAGTCATATTCGCATCATGCCCCGCGGAGTTCACAATCCTGGCCCGCAGGAGTTCCCGCAGAGCACTTGCAGCTCCATGTCTCGCCTCCCAGGCTGCACTGAACAGCTGTGCCTGTAGCGCCCCCGCCCAGGCCTCTAGAGGCCATCGCGTGCATTCTACCCAGGAACCGGAACAGTCTGGTACTGGCGCTGTGCTTTCAACTGGAGATGGAGAGATGATGGTTTGAAAATATAGGAAAGTAAGTAAACATTTCGGAGAAGACTTGCATAAGATCATCGCGATTAAGAATTGGAGAAAGGGAGAGGAGGGTGGGGGCTATACGCAGCAGTAGGTAGATTAGGACAGTGATGATAATTATATTGTGGATTAAAAATAGCTGCGCTGTTAACCAGTCAATCGAATAGATTGCAATAGATTATGTCGATACAATCTGTCCCCCAAAATGCCAAAAAAGGTATCATCGCATGGCGGACTTATATTATCGATAACCGTATTCGTAGTAAAATTATATTACAAAGATACAATAGTCTAAAACCATTTCTGCGACGTCATCCAAAGAATCATTTAGAGGTCAGTGTTACAATTAAAAAACTACAACGACTAAAAAACGTGATTTCTCTTTATCTCTCACTGTGTATGTAGTGAGAGACTACATTATTGCATTTGATAAAAATATCATGCTCATTACATTAAAAAAAACTGACGTCAGAACTGTTTACACGTAATATAGTGATGCAAAAGTTGCGATCATCGTGCATTACAACTAGCACGATTTTAGTTAACAGTTAATAGGTCCTATATACTCCTAATGAGGTGTGTAGGCGGGGCTGATGTAAACTAGGCCGCGAGATCACGCTAGCAATTTAGCGTACAATCAGACTTTAGACCTTATCGCTCTCGTCGTTAATACTCATCAGCGATAAAGACAGATGTGCATTGATCAGAATGTATCTTAATATAATTTGTTGTTGTTGAAATGAGATACATTTCTGCTAACCGGCTTGAAACCGTCGTGTCTATCCTATCAGTAGACCTTAGCAAATACATCAGTAGTTTTCACCACTAACCAGTTTAGTTATTTTATTACCTATTTTATTTTACAACCTAGAAGTGGCCATAAGAAAATGCGCTCTGACTTGTCTGTTTATTTTCAATGTATGTATATAAAAGAAATAACATAACAAGATTCTGGTTTCTTCTATTCTACTTATTAGACCCTAGATGAGATGCGCAACTTCTTATTAGCGTGTCGATAGCAATCTATATTGAGTTTTTGTCATTCATGTTGAGCAAAACAACACGTCAACAATGTTTTCGCAAAGCAATTATTTTTTTATTACATTAAAATGATGATAACCTAGCTAGGGCGTGGTTCTAATTAACCATTATTACAGCGTTTCCATTACTTAATTAACTACTTGTTTACAAGCAGTTCATTGTAAAAGTTTATCATGGTCAGGTGATAGACACGCCCGTTTAAACACCACACCACTGGTTCGTTTGGAAAGTGAGGCACGGCCCTATAAACGATTTGGTAAGAGCTCCACAAACAACATTGTTTGTACTTGGAACTGTTTACCTTTGGCAACCTACAATGGGAGACAGAAAACTAAACGCCTGAAGGCCAATTCCAGTAATTCAAAACGTTCGAAATCTAATCGCAATCTCATCCAGCGACAATGAATTTCAAAAACTTGTCAAAAATGTAAATGTGGTGAAAATTTGAGGTCTTTTTGCCAAAGTTAGGGATTTGCCCATCTGGTAACTGAACTAAACTTAGGATAACATAATCCATCACGCCTGTATTCTGGTGAGTCTATTGCCATTAACCGGGCTCAAATCAGGACTTTGGGCTGTTACTGAAAAAACTCCAAGTGGAAAAACCCAACAGTTTTGCCCGACCTGGGAATAGTAGCTAGGACCCCACGTTCAGCAGTCGTACTAGGATAAAAATATCATATCGTTTCATATCAGTTCAAATTGGTCTGTGAAGGCCAGGACAGACGGGAGTGTAAAATACTAAATGATGACTATATTCAACTGCATTAAGATTGACAGGCGACCCTAGGTTGCTAAGTTAGGTTATTTTATTTATAGTTTTACTTTAGTTGGAGTGCATAGTCTTTGTTAGATTAGGTTGGTTTATTTACAGACTAACTTCTACCCGCGACTTCGCCCGCGTGAAATTCCTTGTATTAATATATAATATCCTATAATACTCGGTAATACTGTAGCTTCCCATTAGTGAAAGAACTTTCGGAATCGGTTCAGTATTTCCGAAGATTACCCCTACATACAAACTCAACAATTGTACCTCTTTATAATATTAAGTATAATATGATATTGGCGCCGATTCCCTTGTTCACAAACTAAACTAAATTTAATTTCATTGCATCTTTTTCTTTCTATTTCATTAAGAAAAGGACAGAACATAAATGTTAGTTTAGTTCTGTCAAATCAAGATATTCCAAAGACCAGTTTAGACGTGATTAAAAAATTTGCTACTAAAAGTCAGGCGCTTATTAATTTGACAGGTCTAAACAAAAATTTTTCTTCTGTCCTTTTCTTAATGAAATTGAAAGAAAAAGATGCACAGAACTTAAATTTAGTTTAAGTTTGTGAACAAGGGAATCGGCACCATTATACTACTATACTCAAGTTGGAATGCAGAGTCTTTGTTTTACTTTGTGTGGGCATCACATAACGCCATATTTAGCGATGCATCAATTCGATCAAGATACTGACACAAATAATGACTGGCTCAGGCTGTAATAATGTTTTATTTGAACAACAAAGAGACACTTGTTATGTCACAATATTGTCTCATAAAAGTATTTCACTATGTTATCTTTTTTATCTTCGTAACAGATGATCGTAATCACTCATTTCATGAGAAACATAATCGCCAATATAATTTATAATGCAGCGATAAGCGGCCACAGATAACAGGAGCCTAATTATCTGCCTTATTATCCTTAAACTCCTTAAATAATTAAATAAAGGCTTGTAAAAACACAACATATCACATTTCTCTGTTCGTTTGTGAGATTGTAACTTTTGAACCATTTGTCCTTTTTAGGTGCTTTTTCCTTTAATTTATAGACACATTAGACTCGTTCTCTGGCTAGATTTTCGTGTCTCTTTTATTACCTTAAGTCACATAAGGAATAAGCAGTGACAAAAATAGTATAACAAGTCATATCAGCGTGCATGGTAGTTCCATCTTTCGAAAATCTAAATAAGATGCAATAAGCCCAGGTATGCACGGGCGGTTTTTGTAAAGCGACGATTTTATATCGCGCACTGGAATTTCAACTCTCGGTGATAAGCCTTACATTGAGAATCCAACAGAGTACATCCCAGCGCGTCAAAAAAATACACTTAAGATTTTCATCTCAATCTTCCCACATTTTAATTATTTAATGTATGTATTTTCCCACTAGAGGGCAAAGGCCTCCTTACTCTCCACTTCTTTCAATCTAGAGCTATTCATGACCAATCCTATTCAAAGTATTCCATCCCGCTATAACCCCAATACTCACATACAAATTCATCAGGCTGCTCCAACTTGATCTTCTTCCGGTCAGGCTCGACAGGTGGCGTGGGCGGCGCCGACGGGCCATCCTCACTGCAATCGCGCGACTTTTGTTTGCTGAAGGCGAGACGCGCCTTGCGTTTGGCTAGGTTCATCTCCCGAGAGCTTAGCGGCTTTGAAGATATTACTAGTTCTTGTACTGGTCTCTGAGGAAGGAAATGGTAAATTAACTACTTTAACTACAGCTCGATTCATACTTAAAAAAAAAACTTTTTTTATGGCAGCTCTAAAGTGCGCTACTCGCTGCGCAGTACCTCATCCCACACCCCCGCTGACACGTGGTTTTGTTACTGCGCAGTGACTCTTTTTATGTTCCGAGCCGTCATACAGTTTGAATCGGGCTGTACTAGGCGTATTCTATGATAAAACAGAACATTAACAAAAAAAAACTTCTATGACTGGCTGTTAAAGGTATGTTTAGGAACAGTTAACCGCGTTGTGGCTAAAGAAAATAAATAGATTGCGGAAACTACTGGTCAGTGGTCACTAACTGTTAGTAATCTCTGACCAGGGATGAATAAAGCCTGATATACACGATGAAAGTTTCTTACATAATCAGCCTATAATGTTTCTACCGCTGGGACACAGGCCTCTTCTCTGTGAGAGGGAGTGGGCCGTAATCCATTACGCGGGCCCAGTGCGGGTTGCAGATATGCCAGTTTCCTCACGATGTTTTCCATCACCGTTTTGAGAGCAGCAGTGGTGGTAAATCGCACCGTGTAAACCGGGCATGTAGCATATTTATCCGGAAGTGATCCAAAAACAGTCTAGTATCGTCTATTTTCATCAACTTACCCGGCACACTTCAGTCTTATTTAACACAGGTTTAACGGGACACAGATCCTCATTAGTGTACATCGTGGTAGTGAGATCGACCCCAAGCTTGGCAGCCACGTCGAGACCAAGCCGGGCATTCAACTGTTGCCGCTGTTTCGCCAGACGCTCCTTCGAATCTGAACAAACAAAGATAAAATAAGCGCAGGAAATTAACTCGAGAACTGTGAGCGGTAAAAACAAAGACTTATTGTGCAAACAGTGATTGTTAACCTCTTTTTATTTATTTCAATTAAACCATTTGGGTAATAATAGGTAATGAGGGTTGGGGTCCGCAACTCCACGTCAATGCGCGTATTTTTCGTACGGAACTCAACCATTTACAGGCACTTTTGAATTGTCAAAGAGTCGGTCAGATAGTCAGAAAGTTGAAGCTAGTTTGGTAAAAGCATTGAGTGGAAATAAATGGAGCGCTAGTATACTAAAAGAAGTCCTAACCGCTTTCGAGTGAGTACCCCCTATCCCTACCACTTTTTGGCTGTCGTTTTTCGTCTACGATCAATGAAATTTTTACTCTACGATACACAATTATGCGCTTATTCCAAATGACACATGTACTTAAAGCTGTCGTTACAAAAAATTGGATTTCTTCCTCCTTCAAAATAAATTGGATATCTTGCTCCTTTAAAATAACTGATAAACTGAGTCATGTTATTATTATTCGATACCAGACCACTAATATTTCTCAACCGTTGTACCAATTAGTATTTTTATTAGTTTGTTGTTACAGGAAAAAGTTCTGCTTCGAAATAATATGGAGCATTTTCCTTCCTTAAAGATAAGTATTCACAGTTTGTTCTACTAGAGGTTTAATTATTAATAAACTAGACTTTATTCTGAGTAGGTATCTAGACTAGACTGGCGTGATGACGTAAGAAGACGGCGCTTCGAGTAACATTATCCGACAGCGTATTAAATTGATAGCGCCGATCTAATCAGTTCTTCAATGATTTGTTGTGACTATGTATTGTGATATCGATCGCCCTCTTGCGTTATGTAGATCGTACTCAAACAAGCATCACCCATTAAATTTCTGGATTATTTTAAAGGAGTAAAAACTACTAGCAACACACATTAGACGTTATGCTTTACTTTGTTCCGCCTCTTGTCTGAAACCATTCTTGTAAACATACTTCTTCTCTGATTTCTTACAGAAAGAGATTTTAAGGTGAATGCGCAGTGGTAGACCGCGAAATTCAAATTTTCTTACGTTTTTCGCAATTTGCAGATCAGTGTCGTCAGGTTGTATTATGATCAAAATTTGATTCGCGACTATAACAGGTACGTATTTATAGAATTATAATCATTAGAATCATTAATACATCTTTCTAAGTTAGATTTGTACCACTAAGCAGTTTTCCATAAGAGATTTGTTGTCGTGGTACAAATCTAACTTAGAAAGATGTATTAATGATTCTAATGATTATAATTCTGTAAATACGTACCTGTTATAGTCGCGAATCAAATTTTGATCAAAATACAACCTGACACTGATCTGAAAATTGCGAAAAACGTAAGAAAATTTGAATTTCGCGGGCTACCCTGGCACTTCCCCCTTAAATATTTTTTTTATTCTGGGGTCAGCATAAATGTCACAGAGTACCTCTGTTTAAAGCTGGAGTGAGCATTACATTTCTATATCACCCTACCTTGACGCGGTGGACGGCATCGGCAATAACCTGTATGCGCCCGTTGACGAACATACAAGTTTTATGTTTCACCCTAATTGCGTAACACTTTGAATCACAATCCAAGAGATTTATTGTATTTGTAGGAAATTGCTAATCCACTGCTTCATAATGTTTGTAAAATTCCATGCTCAAGAACGTTAATAACGCAATGAATGTTGGTGAGCTGCCAAAACAAGGCATTGCCATTGTAAGTGTGTTACGTTATTACCCCAAAGTACTATTTGCATAGAAGAGTCTTTATGGTTAGTTAAATGTAGAGTTGATTGAAGTGTACTGTGCGCCATGCTACAGCACTCACTGAATATCGAACGTCGCATAGTGGAGACGGCCGCTAACTTCTCTCTCTGTCTTATTATTTACCTGCAGCGTTGATTGGCTCCTCGTCCAGGTCGTACTCGTTGCCCTCGGAGCCCATGAGGTGAGCGCCATGCTGCAGCACTCGCTGGATATCGAACGTATCGCAGCGGAGACGACCGCTGTCTTCTGGCTCGGTCTTCTCTTCTGTACAACAAATAAACATTATGAGGTACATTTCCTACGGTTTTATATTTAGGGTCATGTCAACTTGTATGATTGGTAGTTTTTTGCCAGCGGCCAGAAATCTGTAGAGAAGGGGACGGCACGACCTTGCCCAACAAACTTCAAATATTTTTTGTAACGTTCCCTTGCGGTAGGAGTTGACAGGTAGATATCGATACGTAAGGAAAAGCTGTTATGCCCCCTATATGCGACTTTCTGTCTCTTTCTATTATATACGAGTGTGTGTACGCGCAAGTATCGCGTAAGGAACTCCCCCGACCGCACACGTTTTTTTCTAATCGAATGTACAAGGTGGGGCAAAAGTAATGTCATATTGGTGCCGATTCTCTTGTACACCGAACTAAACTAACTAAACTATCACTAAAATTCCTTACTTTTTGCTATTAGAATCTTACAGCTATTCTGCATGAAAAATTCTCTAAATTTAAAAATAATTTTGACACAACTAAAATCGAATTTGACAATTGCGACTCGTCGACCCGTGGTACTTGTTTGCCCTACTCGTGATTTTTTTTAGAGCCGCAGGCGGGCAGGGGGCAGCCTTGGCGTGTTTTTTTAGGGATTTTTCACTTTTTGTATGGAAAATATGAAAAATGATTACCTACATGTTGAGTTTTAGGGGGCTTGTGGGTTTTATAAAGGGGGTCGAAATTTTCATTATTTTTGCGATAGGACACACCATTTTCGAGATATAAGCAAAAGAAAAAAAAATACTGTACTGTTTTTGCATCTGAAGTCGAGGTGTTGGTGTGACTTTCTGTTCATTTTTTTCTTCAACGACAACTAATTTTATTCCACACCTTTTTAATCGCGATTAAAAATAGTCAGATTTAGTTAAACAATCTAAATTTTAGGTGAAAAACGTGTAATTCAGAATAGCAAAATTGCAATGTTCAATAGATTAAATAACTCAGTGCCATCTTAGTGCTGTCAAACTAAAATATAGTTAAGTTGTGTCACTTTAGTCAATTTCAGAATAGGAAATCGTCGTCTGACAGGAATAAACTAAATTTTAGTGATTTTTAGTCTAGTTTAGAGGCATTTGTGACAAGAGAATCGGCACCAATGTGAATTGACTGCCATTTGGTTGTAAATAAAAAAAAAATGGCTCAGTTTTCAGTTCACTGAAAGTTTATTTAAACTTGTAAAATTTATGACATAAAGACGAAAAAATGATATCAATCAAACTAAAACTCCTGAATTGATGCACATTTGTGCTCGTTTTACGGCATTTTAAAATGTTGCTCGCAAAACATCCTCCAAATTGGTAATTTCTTCTTCAATGTTTGGCTTTCAAGACTTGCAAGGTTTGTGGTTTGCTGTGGCAAACGAGACGTTTCAAAAAGCCCCAAAGAAAGAAGTCTGGCGCCGTCAGATCTGGCGATCTGGCCAACCACTTCAAATCAAAAAAGGATTTCAAAATCTACATCGTTGCATGAGCTGTGTGACTGTCGGTATCGCTCCATTGCATTGTCAACTAATTCTCTATCTGTCTGCAACATTTGTATCAAATCACAATGACATTATAACAAAAATTATGTTAAGTACACTCACATTATGTCATTACTTTTGAGCCAACTTGTATTTATTTATTTAGCATCCCCAATCAAAAGTATACACAGACTTAAGGGGATTGAATACTGACACTTTTTCATACATTCTTTCGGGGTAGAAATCTCGATACATAAACGATTTTTGCAGAACAAAAGCACGTATATTAAGTTGTTATGATTTATAATTGACGCATATCGACAAAAATCTGTAAAAAAAACACTATTTGTAGGATTTCTAGGCCTGAAAAAATCGATAAATTTTTCTATGTGTGCGCGGACGGAACACGCCCTCTGCAGGATATTTCAAAGAACTATCTTGATGGTTCTTTGAAATATCCTGCAGAGGGCGTACATTTTTGCTAAGGTTATCAGCAGCAGTTGATCTTGATCGTTAGATGGCGTTGTTTGTCAAAGTCGCACAGATTGGCCAATTTTATAATTTTGTGCGTTGCGGATCGTACTTAGGTTGCAATTTTTCTTACAAGGCTGGCGCGGTAGCTCTGCCCGCGCAGTTATACTTTTACCGACTTCACAAAAAGGAGGAGGTACTATGTTCGGCTGTTTTTTTTTTTTTTTTTTTTTTATGTTTGTTCATCGAATACTCCGCCAATTGTCGACAGATTTTCAAAATTCTTTTTTTGTTCGAAAGTAGATAGTTCTGAGGTGGTCCCATTGTCACCAAGTTAGGATCTGATGATGGGATCTTAGAGAAATCGAGGGCAACCCTCAAATTTTATAGGCTTACTTATGGTTTTTCGCATATTTTATGAAGTATCTTGTGTATTTGCGTATGGTTATCACCATCTCAGGTAGCTGGGCTGATGATGGAAGGTACAACTCCTTAACAGTAAGAAGTTAATCGAACAGGCAAGGACTGTTTTAGTAAATTGTTTTGATGCTTGATAGGACATTTGCCACATTTGATCTCATGATCATCAAGTCATGACCTGATGCTGCAGTCAGGATAGTCTGCAGAGTACCTAACTCCTCGACAACTAACAGCAGATAATATCGTGTTTAGGCTCATTGAAAAGGGCTCGATGTGTGGATAAACGTACTGTTAATGAAGAACACCGAAGTACATAGAGACGTGATGCTGAAGCCAGGAGCATCAGAAAAAGTACAAACCTTGAAATTACAGCACCGTAGTCGTGTTTGGGCTCATTTTAAACAGGACTAAATTTTAAGTTCAATGCAATGTTGACATAAGTCTGGCCTGATGCTGCAGCCAGGATTATCAGCATCTAGTCTAAAAACTAATAAATATATTTTTTAATGAATAAGGTATGCTTCAGAGGTGGTCCCATATAAATTTTATGAACTTTGCTTGGGTAGTTTTAGAATTAGCTTCAATAATACGATTGTTTTCCACTTAGTTTATATTGATGATGTTTATCTTCCTGTCACTAGCAAGTAGTGTTATATGAATTTGTATGGGGTAGGTACAACTAAAAAACGAAAAATAAAAACTTTTTTACAAAAAAAATACAACCGACTTCCAAAAAAAACACTACAAAGTGAAAAATAACTTTAATTTCGGAAGTCGGTGTCAAAAAAACGAAAATGTGGAACCAACGACACCAACTTCCGAAATTAAAGTAATTTTTATATATCTATGAATTTTTCACTTTGTAGTGTTTTTTTTGGAAGTCGGTTGTATTTTTTTGTAAAAAAGTTTTTTATCAATTTAATCATGAAGTGAGAAAATCTACCCTGGGTTCGATATTACTGTAATGAATGTACAGACGCCAGCACATCAACCTACCCGAAACTGTCACATTTCCCCAAGCAATTTTGAACCTTATGCTTTAGCAATAAAGTTGAAAATGTATTAAAGAAATTTGACAGATTGTAGTAGGTTGATGTGCTGGCGTCTGTACTAAGTTTATTATAAGTACCTACATAAATGTAAGTAGGTACTAACTTACACTTGAACTGTCTTCGAGAAATTTTCTGAATTAAAAATCTTTCTGCATTAGGTAGGTAGGTAAGTACCTACCTATTGAGAGAGCCCTTCCCAGTTCCCAGACCGTCTATCCTATCGTCAACGCGGGCATAGTCGAAAAGCTTGTTCACAGAACAGTATAAACTCCTAGTAGCGGATATGAGTTTGTTCTTTCATCCAGCGCAATGTTTGAAAAACTGTGAAAAACAGGCAAAGCCGAAAGAGAGAGATAGCGTCCGAACGCTTGGTTGGCTGCATGTGTACAGTGATGCGGCAAAATTTTTGCGGTGCGGCGCCGCACCGCACCGTGTGGCTTCTCTCTCACACGCAGGCGGCAGGCCGCTATCATTCCATGATGTCGCATCGCACGCGCCTCGCTACGTGGCCGCGCGCATAAATGCCATAGTTTTGTAAATTGCTCTGCATGCACAGAGGTACCTACATAACCTACATATAGTACGGACGTAGCGCTTGGCCCCGGAGATGTGTTTGAATTTTTACCAATCTAGGTACCTATCGTACTTGCGTTATTTTTGACTGCATGGAAATTATTGATAATATACACATAGAATATACATTAGCTTTTTCATATTATGTATATTCCTAACTAATATTATAAATGTGCATGTGACTTTGTTTGTTAATTCGTATTTTATACAGTCCACTATTTTCATTTTGCTCCACCACGACCTATCGTCGCGATCAGCGTTATTTACGTTTTTGAGCAAAAAAAAGTTTCGAACATAATGCAAAGCAATGGATTAGCAATATTCTTCAAAACGATTCAGATTGAGATTGATAATGTGTTAGGTACACAATTAGGGTGCTGGGTTAGGACATAGGATTATTTTTATTCCGATAGTACAGACTGGTACAGACGCCAGCAGATCAAACTACCCGAAACTGTCAAATTTAGCCAATCAACTTTGAACCTTATGCTTTAGCGATAAAGTTGAAAATCTATTAAAGAAATTTGACAGATTGTAGTAGGTTGATGTGCTGGCGTCTCGTCTGTACGATTCCGTGGGATAATCTCCGACATTCACGCGGGCGCAGCCGCGGAAAACATCTAGTAGCTACATAAAGTACGAAACAGTAAAGGTAGCCAGAAGTTCATGTATACGGCGGCGGAGGAGGTCCGAGGTAGGTAGGTATACAAACTAAGTATTTACCTATTTTTCCCTAAGCTATGATTCACCGTTGCGTAGGTACCTAATCGATTAATTGAATTATATTTAATTCTTGTGAAACCAGCATTCAAAACTAAAAAGTAGGTACAGGTATGCGAATACACAGCTTACGATTTGTTTGCGCTTTTCAGTATTATTATTATTAGCATAGCATAATAGCACACACAGTGCGGCAAGGTCATTCTCAATAACAACAACCATTCGTTCAGAAACTAAACTGCAAAACTAATTCAAATAACAATATTTTTATAATTTATTCAATAACTACCTGTACAAGCAATACGAAAACGCTAATTTCATAAATATAAATAAATGTTTAGCGAACTGTGAAGCTAGCTATGAACAGGCGAGTAGGTTAGTACGTTCAAAAATCAAAAAGACGTCGTAGGTCGTCTTTTTGATTTTTGAACGTACTAAGTACTATTATACTATTACATTACAAATAGGTACGTGAAACGTGCAGTGTGCTCCACCTAAATATATTTCCCTTAATTATGATAGTAAAGTTTATTAGGGTATGAAATGTTTTATTATGAACAAGTTATAATAACATTCGCATGATGTACATTAGATACCATTTAGATACGTTGTGCATTTCATGTAGATCAAAATTGCTCTTTACAGCATATATAATTAAAATGAATATCTTAGAAGATAGCAGATTTAAAATGCGGGGGTAGAGTGGCTGGCGGGGCGGTACTAAGTTCGCCGGGGTCAGCTAGTATATAATATAATAATAATTACCCATAATAATTGTTTTTTTTTTTTTAGGGAAAAACTGAAAAAGTGGCACATCCAAAATCAGAGGCTGGCAACACCACGTATTCAAATAGTTCTTTCTGGTTTGCTCTAGTATAAAATAATAATACCTCTGTGGGTCTGTGGTTTCCCATTGCTTTACTTGCACTGCGTAAATTCATTTTGTACTCGTAGACTTTGTAGTACCTAGCGAAAACTGCGGCGATTTTATTGTTCATGAGATTCGGATGAAAGGAATAATAACACACGATGGAAGTAAAAAGTGACAAGCAGAATTTGGATTCTTAGCAACTAGCCCTGATGGTAAATTTATTTCAATAATAAAAATATATAAATAACTAGCTTTCGCCTGCGGTTCATCCCTCGTGAATGTTTGGGATGTAAAGTATCCTGTCCTCCAAAGCCCAATCTATCAACAGATAAGTTTCTTTCGCATTTATAATATGGACGTATGTTACAAAAACTTTTGTTTGTTACAGGTATTATAGAAGCAGTAAACAACATTGGCAGTAAATGCTGTTTTAAACATAAAATGTTTTCTTTGGAAAGGAAATCTCAAAATATTAGAGTAGCATCAGGAAATAGAAATTTTCCTATTGTTTTCCTCAATTATGTTTTACTTATGAACAAAAAACATGATTATTATCAAGTAAGTAACAAATAGGTACTATTATATCTTTGTTCATGTATAAAAAAATTACGTTTCTCGGAATATTTGTTTTAATTGCTATTATTATTTTGATTCTAGGTCCAGGGTCAATTGCGAATTACCAAAATGAATAAATGTTACTTCATTTGCTTCATATCTGTCACCCAACCATGGACTGTCATAGAGGTCAACCGGGATGAAATTATTTTGAGACGCGTCCAGAAAAATGCTAAATGTCAAGACATCAAGGAATTAAAAGGTATGAATAATATAACTAAATTATTTCTAGGGTCTGAGGTTTGGGTTCAGTATAGAATAGTCTTTACAAAATTGTGTTAATTCATTTGTTACAGTGAAAACTGCGGCTTCCAGTAGTTGAGTTTATTGTTCTTAAAATTGGGACGGAAAGGAAACACACGATTGATACACCAACAAAAAGCAGCGTGTAGAACAGAAGATATTTTTATTGTAATACTTAATTTTAAATTCATGTATCTTTGTACAGTATATCAATGTATATTTTAATCAATTGTGTTATTTATTAGTTCATAAGATTTTTCATTGTAGATATTTTCACTTGTTTATTTAGGTACCAGCTAGAAATTCAAAATTGTGTAAGTGTAGGTATTCTTGAAACTATGTTAGGTTAGCAAGCTACTTGTGTGTTATTGTGAGATAGGTACTTATATGTTTCGACGTGTCATGTTTTGTATGTAGCAATGTATAGTTTATGTTATTTGTTAAAAATATCAATTTTTAATTATTTTGAACTATTGTGGTATAGTAATATCGTCTTCACATATACTTAATTATATAATTAATGTACCTACTTATACAAAATATTGTAAAACATTTCAATCAAATTTAAGTTTTTATTATAAATATTGATGCTGGTCCTGCTCCATAAGTCAATCTAGAGTCTAGACAAAATCAAACTGGTTGCTAATTTAGTTGTAAAAGTTATTATTTTTTTGACATTGATTTACATTCTGTAATTACTTTAACTCACACCCTGACTTATTACTTGTTAATTTGTTTTTAATGAAACTCGTTTACATTTACCATGTTTGTAAATCGCACTGCTAACACAAGACTGTATCAACTCAAAATGAAGCTTTTTTCAGAAATGATGGAAAACTGATTACTCGTTTCCTGTTAACGATTGTAAAAAGTGAACACTGTTTTAAAATTAGTGATAAAATTAAGGGGTTTCTTTAATTATGAGTAATTCAGAGATTGCAGGTTATCAAGTTATTTCCAAATTTGGAGTTAATACAGGATTGTGTGAGAAATAAATTTTTGAGTTGATACAGTCTTGTGTGAGCAGTGCGAAATATGTGAGCACCATGTATCTATCAGATAATTAATTTATATGTCGTGGTTTCGTTTTTAATTCTTTTACCTATTGTTGTATAGTAATTTTATTTTAGGTGCATCGTCTTCACATATTTATTACATAATGAATGTATGCAAAATATTGTAAAACATTTTAAGAGTAACGGTGGAGTTTCTTGCCCATTCTTCTCCATACGAAAACTACCCTTTGGAAGGGGCGACTAGAATCAATTCTATTTGAAATAAATGCTTTGACTTTGATGATTAAATGTGCCTTTTATGTGCTTAATTGAAATAAATTATTTGACTGAGTCTATTATTTATTTAGGACACGACAAAACCAAATTTAGATTCTGTCAGTATGTGTTTATGTTACTGACATAATCTAAATTTGGTTCAAACACAAATAAACCTATTTACAGTTTACAATAATTAAGTAATACCTACCTAATATATCTATAATTGGATAATTTGTGGACTTGAAAATGTGACCAATCGTTATATGAGCCTATAGGAAACAAAATAGAAATACATAAGTATTCTTTTCAGTTTTTATATTATTGAATGAGGACGGTCATCATAAAAATATTTTATTTTAATTAACGCCATCTGGACTATTTATTTCAAACCAAGTTTATGAATACAACGCCATCTAGTTCTATCGAAAGTAATATATATCGTACTGCATATGTGTGTGTAAACTGTGTAAAGAAATAAAGTGAAACGGCAAAATGTTTAGGGGTACAAATCTTTGTATGAGAAGAGTTAACAAGCAAAGTGAATATCCAAAAAAATTAAGTTAATGCGTTAGTTGACGCATATAATAAAGTTGTCTCTCAAAGCTTTCTGAATTAGGCGTAAAAATTGAAAATGTTCGAAAGTGCGAATGTGCCGCCATCTAGCGAAAAAGTGGCTGGGAGATCATGTAATGAACAACCTTAACACTAATACTGGGCATCGTTGGCAAAACATCACGTCCACTATCACTAATCTAGCTAGAGACATTTAAAGCTTCATAATGTCCAAATGTTACCAATAAAAATAATTATTTTTACAATTTAAATTTACCGATGCGCCCAAAGATTAATTTGGCCCTTTGGCCCAACGATTAACGGACTCATTGAACAAGCTACAAACGCAACCGCCTGCATAGTTTGCTTGGTATCCGTGTCACTAACTAACAAGGCGCAGAACTAAGTGAATAATATACAGTAATTGATGCCTATGAATAGCTCATTGTACCAAATACAGCATCATTTGTCAAGAGAATGGACGGCTCAAAAATTTTCTCGAGACGGCTTTGTGGGCAAAACTGGCAGATTATTTTTTAATCTTATATTTTGAATTGTTTCTTCATTTTAATTTTTTACATTGTTCTCACTTAAAGAAGCAACAAGAATAACGTAGGTATCCATGATTTTGTAATATCTTGATTTAAAATGTCCTTGAAGTTTCTTACCCGTACTTCTCCATAGAGATTACGTTTTGCAATGGGCAACTGGTTTCAACTTTCTGACCAACTGACCGACTATTTGACAATTCAAAAGTTCCTGTAAATGTTTTAATTGAAATAAATGCTTTGATTCTCAAACACAGTTTGAGTTTGAGATTCAGATTTATTTCAATTATAGTATTACTTTGAGATTCCAGAACAGGTGACATCATGACATGTTGTCATATTTGATACTTCGCTCTAGAAATCTGTACTACAAGATGAAAAGTTACCTACATGAAAAGTTGTCAACATGTCAGTTGTATCAGTGACCGAGAATTTCTATTCTTACCTACTATTGTATTCGAACTTTTTCGCAGGAATTTTCATTCTACGTCCTTCAAAAATGTAATAAAGAGTTTTCTCGAATTTGTTTATAGAGAATTTGTAACAAAAGCTTAATAATGAATTTGGAATGATAACAAAGAATCCAGTTTCTCGACTAACTGATACAAATTGTCTGGCTAATTTGCAAGTATTGACGTCGGAACAGGTATGTTAATTTAATTGCTTGTCAATCTAAAACAAGATGTTTTTTCATTCAGTTATTTAAAAGATAACAACTGTGACAGTATAGTATAATGTACAATTGTACATACATAATGTAGTGAGAATATTCAACAGCGAATAAACTCAAGTTGTTCAAAGTCAAGTGAAAATACACAATGTCAAGATGACTTTATGCAATAATTTTGATTAGTATTGAAATATTGTAATACGCACACATCTACTTGAACATCTCACACAAGTATTTGAATTATTATCACAACAAATATTATAAAATAAAGTCCCCCCCCCCCAACATCTGTCTGTCTGAACGCGATAAACTACTACTACTATACTACTACTACGGTTTTCACCAATAGACGGAGTGATTAATGAAAAAGGTTTAGGTGTATAATTCATTACGGTTTAATGTGATACGTCGATGATCGTTGAAGATGTCGGAAAAAACCATGCCTACTGGGAGCTTTAGGGTCTAAACAGACGGAGTGCATTTGAACTGCATGCCAGCTGCAACATCGCAGTTTGGATGCAGTTGACATAACTTAGGTTTCGAAGCAGTTAAGTCAACTGCATCCAAACTGCGATGTTGCAGCTGAAATTCAGTCCGTCTGTTTAGACTTTAGACCCTAACTGGCGTGCGCCGCGTAAACATAGAGTTGTTATGTTACACATAAAAACAACGTATTTCCGAATTATTCCTTTTAAAAATATCTATTAAACATAGGTATTACTATGTTTAATAGATATTTTTTTTTATAATTTCCGTGAGATAATTTCCGACCTCCACGCGGGCGAAGCCGCGGGCGAAACCTAGTAGGTACTTTATTTATAATTCTAAAGAGTAAAAAAAGGCGAACGGTAAGTAGGTTTTATAAATTAACAATCTTAACTTATAAATGAATTTAACCAGACAGTTTCAGTACCTAACTAGTTTTTTTGCCCAACAGTCGTAACTTCCTTCAAACACTACACAATTAAACCAGACGTTAAGATAGCATCAATCCTAATTAGTAAACTTTATGTCCTTGTTTAAGTCTGGGTGATAAAACACCCAATTCGCGCCAGTCACTTTGCCGAATAAGGCTAATCACTAAACGCGCTGTCCCGCTCTAGGATTCCTACTGTATCGTGGGTGCGTTTAATATTTATTCGAAGGCTTTAAAAATCTTAGCAGAAAAGGAACGAATCGTTCATTTAACCTCTGCGCCAAGCCGCCAATAGAGATTTCAAAGCTATTATCGTCAATTTCAGAAAGATTGAGGTCTACCCAAAATTGAAAACTGCAGCCCATGTGAATTATAAGCTTTCAGGATAAAAAAAAATATGGAATTATCACACAGAGAACACTTTATGTGTTGCCAGTGTGATATTAATTAGTAATTAGTAATATTTTGTCGCTGCCGCTCACAAGTATGTCTAAACCCTTAACTAAAAGCTAAAAACATGTATTGTCTGGAGGTCGTCGCCAATGTTGTCAAAACAAAAGCGAATAAGTTCATGTCCGCACGCCCATGCGCATGTGGGCTAAACGCCCACTTCGATGCGTTTTTTTTTTTACCGCATGTTCATGTGAAATTATGTGTGAAATAAAATCGCGAACGCTAATATGATTTTTCAAGCGATTATTTACCGCATTGCGCGGACTCTAGTATTAGTATTGTTCACAGATTGGCGATTATTTTCCGCAACGATTTAATATAATAAATAAACAAATAAATTTGGTGGTGCGCACTTAGCCTAACGCGCAAGGGATGCACTCTGTTGGATTCTCAACGGTGCTAGGTTGAAAATCCAGTGCACTTTATAAAATCATCGCGATAAAAAATCGCCCATACGTACGTGGACTAATGACGGCGGTACCGCATAGTATCATGTTTAATTACTGACCTTTCTTGCCCGTGAACGGTGTTGGATGCCATTCCGGTACGTTCGCGAGAATCGCTTCCACCGCCTGCGGAGTAAACAGTTATAAATTAGGTGTATTTCAACGATTGCAGACAATGGGTATTTTGAAATTGTGGTAATTATTAAGCCGTCTAGCAGTGCAAGTCATCTGCCAGCATCATACCTAGATATATGAAACATTTTACATTTCTATGACCAGCATAATCATCACTCGATAATACCGATCCACCTTGAAATAAATTAAGATTTGTACGGGGATCCGTTTTGGGGATTATGGTGCCGATTTTAAGATTCTGAGCAGCACAGAAACAGAATATATTTTTAGAAATTTTAATGCAAAATAGGAAACAGCAAGCATCCAGTTTGGGGATTCTTATGGCGATGGCGACACTGGCTTTCAATAATTACAATTTAAATAATCTTATAAATAAGAGCTCGCTAGTGAAGTAGGTTCTCAAGTAGCACTCGGAACATGATTAGCATCCGAAAGAAAAATAGTAGGTATGTTTCAAAAATATTTCTAGATTATAATGACTGCCAAGTTCAATGTCCAAGCGAGATGAAATTATTTTGGCCAAAGGTTACGGGGCAAGGCCACGCTAATTGGATGATGAATGGCCTCATAAGCACATTAATGAAAGTATGAACAGTCTAGAAATTACTTAGCGTGTACTCCTCCTCCAGTGTGTATTTATTGTCATATAATATAAGTAAATGGTACACCACAGGCTACCTGCAGTATTGTCTCTCCTTTTCCCTTATTCCATCCACATGTGGTTTTTAAAAGATCGCTTTTAGCGATAAGATCACTCATTGTGTCACCCATAGATATCCGGTGTCACCCGTTGTAAACATTCTACATTTATATCTTTATGGTGTACACACGACGACATATCAAGCTATATATTTCCAGTTTTAGTTGACCTCGCATTGTATAGGCTTTTCGTACAATGAGAAGTCAGCTTATACTGGAAGTGTATAACTTGATATGTCGCCGTGCGTACATAACATGTAGAGTATTCTATCTTCGCTCGCGTGGAGATCGGAAATTATCCCACGGAAATGTACTACCGGAATAAAAAGTATGTCATACTCATAAGCCATCTACCTGTGTGCCAAATTTCAAGGAAATCCGTTCAGGCGATAAGACGTAAAAAGGTAACAGAGAGAAATACGGAACAGTTAATTTTGCATGTATGCGTTTTAGCATATTTTACCAAATCTGTTGTCATATCTCAGCGTGTATGTTTGGTTGGTGTTATCTTAGTCTCCGGTCAAAACAGATTCGCAGGTATATCTATGTTATTTTCAAACTCAAATCATGTCCCTAGTTCAATTAAACCATTTACAGGCTTTTAAATTGCCAAAAGTGTCGGTCAGTCGTCAGTCCGAAAGATGAAGTTAGTAAAAGGCCTATTACACCAAGCGGTAGGTATCAACAATTCTGTCTACGTCTACTAGACAAGCTCCGACCGAATAACAGGCTAAGAGCGGTTATGCATCCGATCCGAATCCGAATTAAAGATCCAACTTCAATCGGAATTTTGAATGTTCTAAATTCTAACGGATTGAGTTCGAATCTAGTGCGCAACCGAGGGGTTGCGCACTAGATTCGAACTCAATCCGAGAAATGCCGGTCCGAAGTGACCATAGTTCTATTTGTTTGAGGATACAAATAGAACTATGGTCACTTCGGACCGGCATTTCTCGGATTCGGATCGGACGTAGTGCAGAACCGCTCTTACTCTTATTACACTACGCTAGTTAACATACAGTCTTATTAAGGGGGAAACGTCAGGGTAGCCCATAATAACTAGGTATACACTGAATGACTATGACAACTAATATCAATCAGTAGGATTATATGAACATAAGAGAGTTGTATTGATGAGCATAATGACTATAATTCTGTAATATCACGAGTCTGTTGTTATGGTCGCGAATCATAATTTAATCAACATAAATCCTGACACTGACTTGCAAATTGCAAACAATTGATTTTCGCGAGCTACCTTCGCGCATCCTCCTTAGAAAGGCTTATGTATACCGCGTGATGCCCTTTGGTTTTAATGACTTCACCAGGAGCCAGAAACCCTACATTTCTTTCGGTCAAGGCACTCTGTAAGATGATAAGAAGTCGAGTTCATTATACTTACTTCTTTATTCTGATATTTCAGAGAGTGTTATCTTTTCAGACAGATACTGATAGTTAAATTTAGACGGCATAAATAATAATGTCAAATCAAGTGGAGTCAACAAAATCTGGTGAACTTTATCTTTTTAAGTAGGTACTACGTAACCTAAAACAAAGATATGAAAACTTAAATATTTTTTCCATACAAAAATACTAGAACAAGGATAAATACTAGAACGTAACGTAACGTAGTACCTAGTCCTACTGCTTATTGCTTAGATAATTTACTCATTCTAATTTATTCTATCCGATTCTTCTGGAGGTATAATACCTTTACCAAATAAAATATCCTAATTGATAACTAGGTTATCTATACTAATAATAAAGCAGCTGAGTTTTTTGTTTGTTTGTTCTCATAACTCGTTAAAACATAGGGAACAGCTGATTTTTTTCGCGACCGGTTTCGTTACTTTTTTTGTATATCGTCAGAAAAGGCGATAACAAGTAGGTAGATTAGTAGATTTGGTATAATTTATTGCATATATGTATGTAGTTTTCATACTGTATAGCACTACAAGGCGCGTGGCCACAGAATAATAGTACACTCCTACCAACTTATCTGTGAAATGGCGAAAATTGGAACTACGGCCGTCATGTTGAAATGTCATTCGATTGTCAGTGTATACTACATTCGGGTTCTCTGATTGTTTTGTCGTGATATTGCTGAATTTATAAAGTTAAATATGCCGAAAGCTATTAAAAGTGATGCTCGAAACATTATTCTAAAGGTTAAAACTTTTTTTTAAGAAGAAGCTCGGGCGGGGTCTCCGATTATTCCATTTAATCAAATATACAAACGAATTTCGGCAGCGACAGGTTAGTGTTGTCAACTTTCTTGTTATAAATTACCCGATACTTAACTAATTATTTAAGTCCACGAAATATTCGTTTCTATTCTTGCTGCAGGTTAGCGTAACGGTAACGTACATCTAATAGGTAACCTGCTAAGTGAGTGAGCAAACTAACCTGCCAGATTTCAAATTTCTACTAACATTTATTTTATCTATACTAATATTATAAAGAGGTAAAATTGTTTGTAAGTTTGTATGTAGGGGGTAATCTCCGGAAGTAATGAACCAATTTTAAAAATTGTTTCACTGGCAGAAAGCTACATTATTCGGGAGTGCTATAGGCTATAAATTATAAAGATATCATGCATATTAGCTGAACTATCTCAATTTTTGTCTAGCCAGGCGGAAAAAAATTGCTCTTACAACAGAGTTATTTGCATGCGCTGCCTTAACAGTTGTATATAATTGAAAACAATGTATGGCAACCTGGTCCGCTTTGAATAGTTCTACAAAAAAGTCCGCGACACCATATTTCTATCTTTTATATTTTAGAAGATATAGTAGCTTTTATGTGTTAAAAAAACTATTTTTCGACGTACTTACCTTTGGACGATTTTTTAAACAACAAAATATTAAACCTTATCGAAAAAAATATTATTATGATCACAAGAACATCGTAGAGATGCGATTTGCCCAAAACAGTATGTCAATTGGTTAAATAGTTTCGAAGATAATATAAAATTACTAAATCGGAAAATGCCGCCGTCCATTCACGAACCGCATTAGAACATGCTTTGTACGGACGTTTTATCCATTTACCCATAGATGGCGTTGTGCATAATGACGCTCTCCAGTTATTATTTAACTTTCGTCGTTAGGTAGGTGAGTTGTACCTACGCACTAAGTAGTTACTGTTGGTTGGATGTTGTTGGTCTTTAAAATTGTTTTGGTTGCTCGGTTTCTTAAAACACAAATACTACTTCGTTCTCATTCTTCGAGTTCGAAGCTGCTATTTCTGTTTTTGGGATATCGGACAGTTTCAGCGATTGTTTATCATGCCTAAAAAGAAATCACAACTTTCCCGTCAGACATCCCAGACAAGAGCAGCTCGAGTACGCCGTACGGAAGAGTCTGCTCTTGAAAATCATTAGCGCCTCTCGAGGAATAGAGAAAATATTTCGCAAGCACGCACTGGGGAATCTAGCGTCTCAGTGATTTAAGGCAGCATGTCTCTGCAACAAGGGATAGGGAGTCTAGCGCTGAGCACTCGCAGCGGCTCGCTAGGCAAACTGTGAGAACATCGCAGGCCCGTGCTCGGGAATCTAGCGCTGAACTTGCGCAGCGTCTCAGTGATTTAAGGCAGCATGTCTCTGCAACAATGGATAGGGAGTCTAGCGCTGAGCGCTCGCAGAGGCTCGCTAGCCAAAGCGCGAGAACATCGCAGGACCGAACCACACTCATAATTTCATCACAAGTTAAAATGTTTACCGCCCAACGAAGTGGGCACGGGTCAGCTAGTTATCTTATATTTCAGGTGTGAGTCAAGGACCAATTTCAAAAATGATGAAGCAACCAGGATGAAGTTGTGTATGCAGGTTCATCTAAAGATCACAATTACTGTAAACCTGGTTTTCAATAAATCATTGTAAAGCAATTTGTTTTTTTTTTATTACACTACACTACCACTAGGTACCACTGCTAATTATAATTAGTCAAATCTGGTGTTAGGGGTTAGGTACGGTCATAACTAAATGCTAGACATCCAGGTACCTCTTGCAAGGTAGGTACCTACTTAAATTCGCATTAAATGAAAGGTGTATTCCCCCCGTGGAACATTTTATCTTCTGAATTTCCACTTCATTGGATTACTTTTTAGATAAAGCCATTGTTTATTGCTGAGAGACTAAACTGTTAGAGTACCTACGTAACTGTAAATTATCAAATTCTTTTTATTTATTTTATTATTTTATATAGGTAAGTATCATTGTTTTTAATTTGTAAAAACTGTAATTCTTATTAAACGATTATGTCTAATGTGAAATTTCCTTCTTGAAAACTTACTCAATTTTGGGCACCTTATATTAATTAGCAACACTGAATCGACTGTGCCGTCCTCTTTCAGTTCACAGATAAGTTGGTAGGACTGTACTTAGGATCGGAACTAACGCCGCCATCTTGTTTCTTCGATACATTTCACGAAACAATTGCTCAAATGTTTACCAACAGCGCCCCCTGTCAACGTTATTCGAGCGCAAAAAGATCCTTGTAGCAGTGTAACTACATGGCAGTTCCGTGAAATTGCTAATGTGGCCTTATTAGTGACAATTGCAACAAAGACTTTTTTTATTGAACGCTATAAATAACTAGACAGTACATAAAAACTAGTTAGAACATGTCACACAACCTTGCACATACAAAGGTACGTCACGTTTTTATAAGTACTGCCAAGTTTTTGTTCTAAGAAACCATGTGAGATATAAAACTAAAGACAATGGTATGAAATCGATCGTTTTCACATTGATATCTAGCTATTAAGGCTACACAATAAATAATAAAACTTATAAGTACTGGTTTTAAGGCTCCCACAAACAGGCCGACGCGATTCTGCACCCTAATTACGTAACACATTCACTATCAATCACAATCTGAATCATTTTTAAGGATATTGCTAATCCATTGCTGCATAATAATGTTCGAAAAAAAACCTGCTAAACAACGTAATGAATGTTGTTGAACTGTCAAAATGTAAGTCTTTGCTACCGTTAGTGTTACGCAACAATTACCCCACTCTGGTTCAACTTCCATGAAGTTTTCATAGAAATTGTTCTACTAGAGTCGCGTCGCGCAGTCGCGTCGTCGCGTCCGTCGTGTCGTGTCGCGCCTGTTTGCGGGGAGCCTTTATACAGCCAGACAATTTTATATTACTCACGCACGCAATAGAGGTAAATTTCCGCTCCGTCTAGTATTAAATTACAGTAGATGAATCAATAATTAGGCAGACACATGAAACAAGGTATAAAGAGCATAATGATTATTGCAATATGTTATTCAGATCATTAAACTTGACAATTTTTTTTTTCCAATTCTAATGTACCCTATTATCGTGAAATGGACATCAGAATGACCAATTTGTTGCATAGTACAAATGTGTACTGTACAAAGGAGAGCCAATAATCATTACATTATTATCCTGTATACTGATACAGGATAATAATGTAATGATTCATTGTTGGCTCTCCTTTGTTGTTAGAAAGTTAATAACCGTAAAACGAGTGGCTGTCCTTGATCATGATGTTGTTTCACTTGCGAAATGGTATTTGTATGCAACCATTTTAAATTGGCCCAGAAATGTAATTGCTTTTGCACTTCGGAAACTTTTTACGATATGAAAATTTCCGGTTGGGTATGCAGATTAGTAACATTACTATAGCTCCATCCACATAGTTAAATCTTCCAGGTCAAAGGATAACTAAAGCAATAAATACTCATAAGTTTATTTCGGCTTTGAAAACTTAGCTTATCAGTCTTCTCTCCGGTCCTGGCTTCCGGGCCCCAGAAGGCCCTAATGTGTGGATAAAACTTTATGTAAGTAATAAAGTAGTCCGGCGAGAGGTCTTCTACAGAGCTTACTATGGACTTTCCCAATAATTATAAAAAATTGAGACACCAATTATTACTTAAATTGATTTACCCATGCCATAATGTGATGACACCAATCAGCATGATTAACATCATCAGCATTATCTACTATTTTATTAAACGATAATTATTTATTTATTACCTAAATTTAAATCTAAATTTTATCATCCACTTAAATACCCTATCAAGTTTTGCTGACTGTCTGAACTTTATTGAGAAGACTAGGCAAGAACCCGTCAGGCTAAATGACTTACCCATCATTTACAAAAATAAACAATTAATTAACAAGCAACAGACTAAAATAGATTTTATATAAGTAAGCACTAAAACGTCATTGTTATGTAAATAATAATCTGAGCAACACATTCCGAATGTATGCTCGCTTTCTCCACTGAGTCTCCTCCGTTCTAGAGAACTTGTTCGAGTTTTTGTTTCTTCACACCAGATGGCGTGTCATCTGATGTTAAAGCACTATCCTCCATCCATTGCTGCAGCACTGAACATAGAAGCAATGCGCGAGATACACGAGGCTAGATTTTCAAAGCTAGGATAGCAAGCTAGAATCTCGGTTTACTATCCTGGCTAGCTGTCCTGGTTTGGCACATGCTAGTGCTGTTTACATGATGCCAGATCATTTTAAGCCAGTGCAGTACAAGATGTGGTTGCGGTTAGAATCACAAAAAGCGTAGTCACTGCACACTAGCCATTCGAATACTAGCTACGCCGGCCACATGAATCTAGTGCATAAGCCAGGATATTAAAATCAGTACTGAGGGAAGCAAGACGCTCAAAAAATAGAACCCCATCCTTGAGACGCTACCTTACCAGCCTAGAAATGAAACTAGTTCTGTATATACGGAGCCAGAGTTACTAGCTTGCTAGCTTACTAACACTCGCTTACTATCCTGGTTTGAGAGACACGCCCCATGCGTCTCGGGCATAAAGGTGATAATGGTTTATGTTCTGTGGTCCCGATGACCAGTAAATATAACTACATACATAAGTATAACCTATGCGCTCTTCTTGAAGGCCTCCAGGTCGTACGTGATCGGAAACGTTGTTATTTGTTTTGACACACCAAAACAAACATTGGCTAAGGAAAATGTTAACTCTTCATAACATATTTAATTTTGTAGTAAAACTCCAATGCTCTTGTTCAACGGCAAATAAAATCCTACGACGCAGATAATACTCATTCAATATTTTTATCCGTCTTGAAAGCATAATAAAATCTGTTCTGAAAGACTAATAGAACGTCTCTAAGTTTTTTCAAAATTTAGATGCTCGTAATTTAAGACTCGTCAGGGGTTCACTCATAGCCAACTAGAGCCATCCTCGAAATAAATAAGGACTTTATTTACAAAACATCGGTTAGCTATCTTAAGAGAATGAGCTGTCCCTCCTATGCGAATAAAGAACTCCTTGTGTATATCTGGAATCCTAACAAAAACGGAAGGATTATCGAGATTATTAGTGCGTATCAAATGCCTGTATTTCTGCGATATTGAACAAAGCCACTTTTGAAAGCGCAAATGAACAAGCCTACTTTGTGATCGTTCACAGTTTTTCGAACTGAATGGGAAAACTTCATGACGCCGCGTTCACACCAAGCGTCGACCGTGAAAATGTATGAAAAAACAAAGGACAGTCAGTCGGCGGCCGACTATACCTTTGGTGTTAACGCGGCCTTTTAAGATACCATCATAAAGACAAGAATCCGTAAGCTGCTGCTAATGCTACGGTTTCCTAGAATAGAGTTTCCGTCATATTTATAACGGACGTCATGAAAATCTGTAATTTTCACCAGTGTTTGGCATCAAGGTGTCAAAAAACGATCTGTATTTGGACGTTACGGCCGCATGTGGCAGCCACCGCTCCTCTAGGAAACAGTAGCTTAAAGCTGCTAAACTAACTGGTGATCACCCTGTTTCGTTTTTAAAGCATAAGAAGATTTGCCTTTAAAAACACAAACGGGAAAAGAGCGCCATTTTATTCTTTGCCCAAGAATAAATAAAAGATTCACAAACAAGTGTCACTGTTCTATTGATTTTTTCAGTGCAACAACACTGCACAAGCAAATTGAACTCAACTCATAAGTATTCAAATGACCAAGAGAGCCGCTTTTATCTTAATGTTTACAATGTACACGGAACGGTTCAAGGCACCGTTGATAATACACGTTTGAACTAAACGCAATAACTGAGGGACATGAGGAGTTGACGCCATGCTTCGTGCCTAATACCCATTTAAGACATTAGGTAGGTGACCTATAATATGAAAAGAGTATATTTTAGCCATATACAACCTTTTTTGGGTAAATACAGGTTGTTAGGTTAAGGACATTCACGGTCATTTGGTTTGGAATAGCGTACTGTCAAAAACTGAACGTGAGTGTCGAATCCCATTAGTGTCACGTAAAACCACGGATCCGCCGTACGAAAATACAACTATCTAACAGCGCTTATGTTTAGGCATTCTTTTAAGTGTCGCCTAGTGTAAATAAAAAGTTAAACTGGCAATAAGGCTCTGCCTAACCAGTATACCAGGGACTTTACATAAAAATCAAGAGTTAAGACCTTGCCATAATCTGATGGAAACGAATCGATATCAATAAACTGATAACATAATTATTATTAAATAATAATCATGTTATCAGTTTATTTTGAAAAAGTGAATATATCCGTGCAGTTTCATCCTTTAACCTAATTTCAAAGGTTTAATGTCGAAATCGAATCATTAAAACGTGATTTATGTCTTCGATAGCAACGTTTATTACATTTAAAACGTGCTTAGCAACTGTTCATAGTCTAGTAGACTACCCACGCAATAATAGTTCATCGCATTTGCCTAATCTCCATAAGGCAGTTCCAGAGTTAAAAGCACATAAGATATCAATAATGCAGGATAAGTTGGCTGGACCCTTGAACATTGATTCTGGGCAGCTCTGGACTGCGAGAGGTGGAAGGAGAGTAGGGAGGCCTTTGCCCATCAGAGGGACAATACGGGTTTTATAAAAGAAGAAAAAGAATCAATCGGCCATGGATCAAGTCAAGGGTCCTCTTGTCAATCATTGACCAACAAAGAAGAAGGAATAAGGCTGGTTAAATGAAACTGCTGTCGTCATAAGCTTTTCTGTATATCACGCACTTTCAAGCCAATTATTTTTTGCAGAAATCATGGCGCTAAACAATTTGAAAGCGTAATTTTCTCAAGTATATTAAAACCATAGGTAACTTTTCAATGCTTCAAGGTGACAAGTATGCACTGAGGAGCAAAAGTGAAGCCAATTGAAGATCGATTACGATAATGCTTCGAGAATTGCAAATACTCGCAGACTGGAAAAAGTGTTGAAGCGAATGACAGGCTATTATTTCTGTGTGAGAAATAGTTTACATTTTTTTCTAGATGGTTAACTACATTGTTTAATCCGGGGTGAATTGTAACGAATGCGGCATAGCAGTCATACGGAAAAGCAATCAATATAAACTTATCAGCATAGTTTACGCATCGGCGCACGAGACTCACAAACGCGGCTAGGAGATTAATTTCTCAGTCGTTCGAAATAATGTAGCCAATTACGCGATACAATACTGTTGCTTGTCAAACAAAACATGACAGTATCACTCATCTGTAAAGCAATGCGTCGGCGCAGAAACAAACCATGAATATAAATGGACCGTAAAAAACTGGGCAAATTGCAATGAACATTCACCTTTATGATGGGTTCTATGAATATTTTAAGATAAGTAATTCCAATGCCGCTCACAAAAATTATTTTGAAGGTTTAGAAAACTCATTGAGATTATTTTTGGGTGCGGGATTCCGTTTCGTGTGTGTAAATCAAATTAGCAAAAATATTATGCTATAGTGTTCTCCAGTGTTCGAGCTTTTCCATTAGGACATCCTGACTTTTCTCTGGTTTGGAAAAAACATTGAAATTGTTTTTGGACGCGGGTTTCTCCGATTTCCGTGTCTAAAGAAATCATGTAAAATATTGTGCTATAATGTTCCCCAGTGTTCGAGCCATTAGGATGAACCGATATTTCGCTGGTTTGGAAAACATGAGAATATTCTCATGTTTTTTTTATCGATCCCGGAATCCCGCGTCCAAAAACAATTTCAGCGAAATATCGGTTCGTCCCAATGGTTGACAACCCAACAGTGCGCTTTTATTTAGGCATCCACTTAGTAATTGTTGGATAACTGAGTTGTAGTTGGATTACTAGCACGGTAATATTTACTAGTAAACATTTCTGGATACGGTACGGTCAACGGCACGTCAAGCGTAACACTGGTAACACTTGAACTAACCAAATCTCACTTACTGCTAGTACTAAGACATGAAGGCGCTGCCAAATTGAAATTGTCATCTTTGTAGTGCAGTTGATTATACGATGAGAACGGGTCAAACACATACCTGGGACATTTATTTAGAAGTGACAATGACAATACCGTGCGGCCGTAGAAATTTCTGTATCATGTGCGGTATAAATAGCTGTTTTATGTTAATTACGTTTACAGCTAATTTCCATAATATTTAAATGTAAAGTCAGGGAAATGAATTGTTTACCAAATTGACCAACTTAAATTGCCCTTATATTCAAATCACAACTTACTGTCATTCTTTGACAGTTGTATGGAATGGCTAAAACACGGCAAATTGACGTAGTGTATCAATCAATCAAATCATTTATTTGCAACGAATGTAGGTTACATTAAAATACAGGTGGAGTAAATGATAAATGATAAATGATAAATGATTTTATTTCTGTAAGTAGGTTTGCACAAACACTTTTACACGTCAATCATATTTTAAAAACTAGATGAGGTCGGCGTTTCCTATCTGACTACTCTGAGAAGAAAGGCCGAAACAAACTCAGAGGTCACAGTCTCTTTTAAAGTCCAGACATAATCTTGGTCAGGTTATATGAAGACCATGTAGATCGAAGTCCGAGATGGTCTTTTGAAGAAAGAACCACACAGATTGAGTGGACCTGTCCAGTCAGTGCACGCATTTGTCAGAATTCGTGCAGCTCAACTCAGAACTTAAGGAGCTCAACGATTCGACGAACAATACCAAAGAAAGGAAATTTGGGTAGGCCACATAAAATACTCAAACTGCCAGACCATGACAAAACTAAACAGAACAAAGAAAATAATCAAAATAAAAAAAAATAAAAAAAGTAAAAAATAAAATAAAATGACCCACATTGTCTTCACACTCACAATAATTAAAATAATATAATACTTTACAAAGTAAGCAGATGTCATTGTTTATATAAAATACATTAATGTCAATGTGTATATAAAAAAAACAATATGTTCAAAATACAAAATTGGAAGCAGATCAATCCCAAGCTTTTTTGTCCTCAATGTAATCTTTAACAGTATAAAAGGCTTTCTGGCACAACTTACGTTTAATGAATGATTTGAATTTATTAAGGCTTAGATCTTGAACTTGGCTTGGTAGTTTATTGTAAAAGCGTATACATTGGCATCTGAATGAGCCACCTATTTTCTTGAGCCTTGTTGTAGGTACAACAAATTTGTGTTTGTTCCTAGTATTTATATTATGGATATCACTGTATTTTTTAAACAATTTTATATTTTTATGGGCATATAAAAGATTTTCATAAATATACTGAGAAGGCACAGTCATTACATTAATCTCTTTAAATTTTTCTCTGAGAGAGTGTCTCGGGCTTAATTTATAAATTGAACGAACAGCTCGCTTCTGTAAAACAAAGATAGTCTGAATATCGGCGGCATTTCCCCACAATAGAATACCGTACGACATTACACTATGAAAATAGCTAAAGTAAACTAAAGTAAAAGTAGATAGGAGTAGGTATAGGAGAGAGCCATGTAGGTAAATTCTGCCTGGAAATTGGCAAAATTGAAACTGTCAATTTGATAAACAATGAATTTCCCTATCAAAATCACTCTTTATTTAAGTTTGTCTACCTTATACATTAGTTATTATAACACCCACAATAAAAATGCAATCGAAATAAAATATGGTCATTTTTGCCTATACACCAAACTGCTTTGTTGACTGTACCTAAGTAGTTCGCCTGCTCGCTGTAGGTCATTAGTGTGTCAATTTCATAAACAAGTAATTTCCGTGACTAAACATTGAAACAAAAAAAAAACGTTTAGTTTTGTAAGTCCCACGTGTTGATAACAAAGGATTTGTATTCAAATATTATCTGCCTGCTAATCTTTGCTCAGACTATTTACGAAGTACATCTTACAAACGCTATTGAGCAATATTTACTCACACTGAAAGAAAAAGTGAAGCTGAGAGTTATACGTAGGTATTTCTGCAAGTCTGGAATTTAACTTTTTCCTAGTTTTGAACAGCTCAACTGGGACAGGCTGTTAAGTGGCAGATTTTTACAGACAGAAACAAACGTAGATTCAAAGTTTCAGAAAATAATTTATGATTTTCTTTATAATAAATAAAAATTATTGAAGAGTTGAAAATATTGTGAAACTAGAGATAATATGAAACAATAATAAGATTTTGTGATAAGTAACAAAATTATCATTTCCTTTTTTGGCGGAGCAGTGGCGGCCCAGTGGTAACGGCCGAGACTTACCAAGTTTTAGGTCGTAGGTTTGAATCCAGGTAGGCACTTTACTTTGTGTAAATTATTTCGTCACCACTGCTCTCAAAGCGGTGAAGGAAAACAACGTGAATAAATCGACATGTCCTAGACCAGAAAATTCGAAGACATGACTGTGACATCCACAAACCAGCACTGGGCCTGCGTGGTGGAGTAGGTACGGCCCACTCCCCCTCACAGAGAAGAGGCCTGTGTCCCAGCAGTAGGAACATTATAAGCTATTATGCTTTTGTGGCGGACTGCTTCGACAAGCATTATTAAATTGAGATAATCACCTGTGCAGCAGCAGTCCTGGTCTCCCAGGCCGGCGACCGCAGATGTGTCGTGAGCCTGCCGAGCAGCCGGTGTAGTTCCTCAGGGTGGGCCTTTTGAACCTCTCCGAGCTGGCGGGCAGCGGCGCGCCTGGTGGCTGGGCCCGCGCCCGCCTCTAGGAGGACGAACAAGCGGTCTAACCTAAACAAGAACAATACATTAACTTCGTTGATAAACGTTACTTATGCCGATATCATCAGACGCTTCACTCTCGAGTGAAGGTTCATTTTTGTTTCATTCTATGTTCACACTGACAAAAAAAGGAATGAACGTTCATTTGCTCCTTTCATTTACTTTTCCGGTGATTCAGTAGGTTGTGAGTGAAAGATGAGTGAGAGTTCCTGATGAATTAATTGTTCACTTTTGATTCATTTTGTGTTCAGACGTTAAACTTCGAGTGAAAGGCAAAATGAACGAAAAGTGAAGCGTCCAGCTATAGCACGTGCTTTGGCTAAGCACTATTCCTGGTACTGTCACAAACTGTCGAACTCGCGTGCAAGATAGAGACTGAAACATATCTAAGCCAAAGCAACATCGCTAAGTTTTAAGGTTTAATAATCTCGGCCTAAAAGTGCATCAGATTGAAATTCCGAAGACGAAATCGAGATCCGAGTTCGATTAGAATTGATGATGTCCTAAATTCGGATGGACGGATTTCGAATATTTTGCGCAACCGCTCATACAAGAGCTGTGTCTTCAATCTCCATAATTAGGCAGTTTTAGACTGGCATCATGTCAATAGTCTGAAATTGATATTGCGACTTGTGAGGAGTGAAAACATGGAACAGAATTATACATTTATTTATCTCTCCCACAAATTACAAGTTAAGGGGGAAGCGCCGGGTTAGCCCGCCAAATTTAAATTTTCTTACGTTTTTTGCAATTTCCAGGTTAGTATCAAGTTGTATGTTGATCTAAAATGATTCGTGGCCGTAACACTCTGCTGTTCCCCCTACATTTATGTTCGCATAACTCGTCAAAATGTGAATAGTTGATTTTTTTTTCGCGATTTCATGTTTGGTCCCATAGTAAAAGTTGTGAGGTGCCACTAACACGATAGTTTTTTGTACACGAGCCAAAGTTGACAAACCTAGCGCGACCACCGAGCGTAGGTATGAAAAGTGAAGTTCATACATGTGATTGACTTCTATACTCTCTGTATTTTGTGCTAGTGTTAACTAAAAAGTGAAAAAAAAACACTGCAAAGTGATAAATAACTTTAATTTCGGAAGTCTGTGTCAAAAAACGAAATGCGGAACCAACGACATCGACTTCCGAAATTAAAGTTATTTATCACTTCGTAGTGCTTTTTTTTAATTATTCCGGTCTGTTCCCCTGAGCCCTCGATCCCCTGCTAATTCGTCTTCTGTTTTAAACTTTGTCTTATCTATCTATATATATAAAAGGAGAACTGACTGACTGACATATCAACGCACAGCCCAAACCGCTGGGTCTAGAGATTCCAAATTTGGCACGTACGTTCCTTATGAGGTCTAGGGGTGCACTAAGAAAGGATTTTTCAAAATTCACCCCCTAAGGGGGTGAATGGGGGGGGGTGAAATTTCACGCGGTCGAAGTCGCGGGAAGAAGCTAGTCCACTATAAGTTTGAAGTCGCTGGTCGGTTGTTTTTTTTTGTAAAAAAAGTTTTGTTACATACTGACTTCCGCCATAGATTCCACCGAGGTAGGTTACACTGCTAGAGGTTGTATAGTCATTGCACTGCTATAAGGACCTTTGGCGTTTGAATGGCATTTACACAGGGCGGAGTTGTTAGTAAACAATTTGAATTTTTTTTTTTTTTGCGAAATTTTATTGAAAAAACAAGATGGCGGCATTAGTTCTGATTCTGGCCGCGCGTCACAAGAACCTTGTAGCGTTATATTGTGGATTCTGCTGTTTTTTTTTTTTAATCTGACATTCCTTGATTCGCCTTTTTGGCTCGAATCTTACCGAACTTGACTTCTTTTTTACATTTTTTATGCTATTGGCGGGATCAATTACTTCTAATCTAATCAAACTGGATAAATTGGACAATAAAACATTGAGGCGGTTAATAAATTGTTTTTTTTTTCGTAAAACCTCGTATTGCATAAGAAGTTTGCTTTCATACAATATCAGGTAGGTACAGTCGTTATGTAACATGTGTTAGTACCTACATGTTGCCATATGAGAACTTAAATTAAAACTACAGTCTAAGTGTACATACTGCTAACTTGCAAGTTACAACTACTTGTCAAGTCTTATGTATGGTCAGGGACATTATTTTTTTAGCAAATTGACTACCTATACCTACCAACATAAATTTTCAACACAACTGTCATTCTTTGACAGTTGTACGAAATGGCTACAACACGGCAAATTGTCGTAGTGTGTCAATTTGATAAACAATGAATTTCCCTGTCACAATCACGCTTTTTTTTTAAGTCTGTCTAGCTTATAAAGTAAATTATAACGCCCACAAAAATGCAATGGAAATATTAATACGTCTACCTGTACACCTAGCTGTTTTGTTGACTGTATCTATAACAGTTTGCCTGCTCGCTATGAATCATGTGAGCACATCTAAGTTAATAAAATACGCTAATTCTAATGCAGTCTAGCTAAGCAACTTTACATAAGACCCGTCTCCACCGTAGATTCGCATTTAAATCTGAAGCTATAACAGGTATCAGATGAGAAAGCATTGCGTTAGTTTTAAACTACTAATGGAAATCATCACAAGAACTTATGAAATCACTAGAGTTGCGCCGAATACTCGTTTATTACCCATTTACCGAGTAACTAGCGCATCTCTAATTCTCTAGTGATTTAATAACTTCTTGCATACTTGGACACTTTGGTAGTACTCGTTATCGGCCGAATATATTGGTTTGACTGCCGAGGTACTCGAAAAAAAACTCGTAAACTTATAGCCTGACCTCTTTACAATATTAATTTAGATTAGTCATTGTCAGATATATCACGTGAAAAAAGGAACATACTTATTTAATTAAATAATCATTATCTCGTGGTAATCAATTTTAGCTTAGATATTGATCTAACTGTAAGTATAGCGCACTTTTCGGATCTCCACGTTTTGTACGTTCCCAATAACTGCGTCAACTAAACCGAATTACTCGGCAGAGTACTCGGTTCGTTAAACATAATACCGAGCAATATTCGGTACTCTGTTACGCGGTAAAACGTGTACTCGGCGCATCTCTAGAAATCAACGTAGTACATTTACTTTCCGGCAACCATAAATTCATTTCGTGTTCTTTGGTATTCCCAATGATCGCAACTTTCGATTTGAAATTATATTAACTGACATAATAACATTCGTTTATGATAATGCAGTCCGAATTAATTCAGGTCATCTTGAAACTAAAATCAAACAACATAAATGAAATGGTAATAGTATTGGTGGCAAATGGACTCTACTGAATTTAAAAAAAATATGTTTTAAATATGTCCATTTACCACGGTCGCGTTTCATTCATTTCAATAATTTGACGTAAATTAGTTGTCATTTTAGGATCGTGCACTTTTGACCCTAACAGCAAGTATCAGTAATGGCTAGTTTACACAGTGCTAACTAGCGTACGAGTCAGCCTGCCGAGTAACTGCACTGCAATAACTCGCACTGTTTGGACGTAACTTACGAGTAACTCGTAGGTGCGAGTTGGACAGTAGCTCGCATCCGAGTTACTTCAAAATTTTTTGTTTTCACTCGCCTGTTCGCCCGGCAGCAACTCGCACATGGCAGCAGCTCGGTCATCACTCGCATCGTTTTGACGCGTTCTGCAGTAGCTCGCCAGTGCCAGCCGGACAGTTGTGAGCGGAACCTGTGTTTATTGTGTGCCCTTTTCTTTCGCTCGTTTGTTTTTGAAGTTTTTCATAGGCATTTTCCAATTCTTGACATAATATTGTTGTCATAGTCCTTACTACCGTTTTTTTTTTAATTAAAACACTTTCACTCTATCGCGACAACTCGCAAGACTAGGCTGGTCAGCAACTTGTGTCGTGTAGACAGCAAAGGCGAGCCGAGCTACTGGCGTACAAGTAGACAAGCCGAGTAGCTATCTACTGGCTATGCAGCAGCTCGCATTGTGTAAACTAGCCATAAGTGCTGTTCTGTAAAAAATATCACTGAAAACTAAGGTGAAGTGAGCTGTCATTCCACCTGATGCTAGGGATTGATACTATTGACAGCCAGTTCACCTATGTCTTCACGGTGAGATATTTTAATTTTTTTTTCTTTTAGCGATAAGACCGCCCATTGTGTCACCCATTGTAAAGTTTCTATATTTATGTCTGTAATTTATATGGTGTACATAATAAAGAGTATTCTATTCTATTTTTACAGAACAGCACTACTGTATCTACATTAAAAATACTGTCTTCAGACACAGCATTCATTATTTTTGCTGATGACACTAATGCAATAGTTTCTGCAGATAATATAAGTAATCTAGAATACGTTTTTTTGCAATTTGTAGGTTACATAATAATACAACTGCAAGTTAGAATTGGCTTCGAATATCATGATTTCATGAACTTATAGATTAATTGTAAGTATTGATGATTTTTATAATTATAAAATTCTTAAATAATTTCTTTATACGGCCCCGAAGTATATTTAGGTCAACATACAACCTAGTACCGACCTGCAAATTGCAAAAAACGTAAGAACATTTGAATTTCGTGGGCTACCCTGACGCTTTTGCCTTTACACTATCCCCCTTACTAATAAACGTAACGTATTATATCAGATGAATAGTTACACACCGATTTCTCTCTTTCAGTCGTCAGTAATTTGAATTTCGAAAGAAGAAGACAAAGCGTTGTGCGTAACTATTCAGACGCTATACAACGTTTATTAGTAAGGGGGTGTATTTAGAAGATTTAAAAGACAAAATCGCTATCAATAATGTCAGTTTTAACGATTGCAAGTTTCAACAAATGCACGCTCGCTGGTCAAGTTGTCATTTCACAAAAGTACGAATTGCTCTACATCGACTGTTCCATCGTTTGCAGGACTCTCAAGGTAACCAAACATGCATTATTTATACGATAACAAAGTAACTGGGTGTATGTGTGTGTGTTAGTACTGTGTGTAGGTACAAAGTCAAAATAAATAAATAAGCTTAACTTACCGGGACGTCATGTTGTTTGCTGATCAAAGCAATTTGTAATTCAACTCCTGAAAGAAATATAAAACACTTTTAATTAAAAAAAACTAATCAAAATTCAGCGCGATAACGATTTTCTGACGCTGCTGCTGCGATGTGCGCTCCATCGGATTTCGATGAACTTTGGCACACAAGTAGACCGTGACCTAGGTTAGGACAAAGGACGTAGTAACTATTTAGTAATCTATGACAAAGGATGCTTTTTATCCCGGAATGTACGACCAAGTGGAATAATTTCCGACCTCTACGTGGGCGAAGCCGCGGCCTTTGCTTGTTTACCATATAAACAGTTCGATAAAATAATGGAAGATGTTGACAGAAGATTTCAGAGATAATCAGTTCCAAAAATGTCAACACTGGTTTTGGGGTCGTGTTATCGTTGGCGTAACACGTTGCTTTCGACCTACTTGTGTCGATCATTTATCACCCCTCTTATCGCACATGGACTGGATACACCTAGTTTTAATAAAAACTCTCTTTTATAGCTGGTATTTATGTCATTAGTAGATTTATGACAGGTGTGCAGTCTAATGTTGTTGCGCTGCAGAGACAAAAACTTCACACGATACTGAAAGAATAACGGAAATAGATCGTCTATTGAAATACAGAAGGATGTTTTGGATTTAAATCTAAAAGCTTTATTGAATCCTTGCCTAGCCTTCCTGTTATAATGAAGTGCATCTGTTATTCCAACACTTAAATAGCACTAAAGTAGAGGCCTTCCAAGACCACCACTAATATCTTCTTCTTTATGACTAGACGCCCAGTTATCCTACGCTCCAATTCAGACCTGCTTATCTACTTTATTTTATAAGCGAGGACCAAAATTAAGATATTGGCCGGATGCGAAGCGATATACGCAAAATCTTTCGACATCGGCTTAAACTCTTTGTTACTTTATGAGCGTTGTCATAGAACTGCTGTTCATTGGAGAGAAGATCCTCTGTGTAACTGAAATGCCAGATTGCGACAACAGACATGCTTATTAGTCTCTGAGAAAGACTTATTTCGCAAGGGCTTCTAAGTGTACACTTCTAAACCAACGGCAAAAACGTTGTTCTCCAATCGCCAATCGGGTATAAACAATGTCACAAGTAATTGACTCAACAACAACATCAGTCTGTAAATATAACTTGACGTCCTTTAGGTCCACGCCTTTTCCCTTGTATAATATAACAAATATTGCGCATTTTAAAGCTTAGTCACGAACGATGTAAAACAATGGTCTGTTTTAAAATGGCGTCAAAAAGTCCTGTTTCGCGTCACCCATACAATAATAATAGCTGAAATGAATTAACTTCCGTTTCATTTAGTGTAACATAGGTACTATGTTGTTTCATATACACAGGATATGATATAAAGTTAGAATCAACCATTAAATTAAAATATAGTGCAAGTCATTTTATTGTTCATCTTTACCTAGATAACAAACCACAGAACAGATAACTTTTATCTGTTCTGTGTAACAAACTCTATGGCGGCTCTGGCACAGATTACTGAATAGTTCTCTGGTGTGAGCTACTCGCTGCGCTGCACCAAGCCTATAGAAGTAGAAAAACACTCAACTTCCTTCGTATGACATGTATATCTATTGTAGTACTAGTACCTGATCCCCCCCCCCCCCCTGACAGTTGAACTTGTTGGTGCGCAGCGACTCGCGTCCTGTTCCGACTTCCGAGCTTCCATAAAGTTCGACTCAGACTACTCATGTTTCCAATTTCGCAGTCTAGCAGCGCTGAAGATCTTTCATGTGAGTGTTTACGTACTTTGCATTAAAAGATTGGAATCAGCAAGGCAACCACGCCGTAGATGCAAAATGGAGCTTTTAGAAGATGCCGACGTAATTATATTTGCTTGCCAAGATTCTAAGGATCGATAAACCAGCAGCAATCTTCTTGAAGATGATTCACAGTCGGGTCTTGCTCATAATTATCTCAGCTAACTATTTTTACTAAGTAGCAGTACTTAATCGTAAAAGTTTCATCATCATTTACTTAATATGTTTGTATGTAAATGAGATCGGTAGGTAGGTATATACGTCATCAGTAGAGCACCGAGTAGAAGGATTACATGAATATTTCAAATTCGCACGTAGCAAAATGAAAATCTCTTATATGACTAACTCATCCCACTTCAACCCATGATTATTTATGATGATCTCATTCGTGATCGTAGGTAAGTAGTTATTTAGACATGATCATGTTTTTATTTTTATAAAAAAACGTAGATAAGACGACATCGGCAGATCTCCATAATGTCATCACGCATCTGGAAATCAACAAACGCCTACTCGTTTAGAATCACAGATATAGATAACGCAAGTATCACGATCTGTATGAAAACCAAGCGTGCCATTTGTCAAAATCAAATCGTTTCAAAGACGCCGGCCGCGTACGGCACCCGTATCGCCCCACCCCCGGGGCCTAGCGCCAGCGCTCACGCTCACGCTCACCCAGGCTCCCAGCCAGCAGTACTCAGTCAAGACTGAGCGCAAAAGCACAGGCGAAAGTGGCGGCTTATGATTTTTGTACGTAAGCTGGGCACGCGAAGTAGTTGCTCTTGCGTTATCTAGGTGTATCTATATCTCTGTTTAGAATGAATGTGAATAATAAGTCAAAGAGCTGCTACGCATTTACGTGTGCGTTGAACTGATGTTCGAGAGCCGACCCCCAGACAATGTCACCTTCTGTAATAGGTATGTTACACATTCAATAAGTACCGATTAAGTACCTATATGGGTTTGGTATTAATGGATTCGGTGTCTGAATAGCTTTGACAATACTATAGGTGATGCAAACTTTTCTGACATGCGAGGATCAAGTGCGTTTATTTCTCAAATCTCACTGACAGAAACTCAGGACTAGTCGTTGTGACGATGTTTGGGAGAGACCCATGTCTAACAGTGGACGTCTTTCGTCGACAGAATGATAATGATTTAGGCTGGCAATGAAGTAAAAAGAATATAATAGAATTCTATTATCTCATAGTAGGTTACGATCAGCCAAATCTCACGAAACTCGCGAGCGTGTCTACTTGTCTGACTAGCAGGTAGGTCTGTCGGAAATAGACGCATTGACCTAGTCGAGGTAGACCCCGCGGTGACCTGGCTGACGTGTACAGTGCAACGCTATTAACGCTAACAATACGAAAAAGCACAGCATACTAAAAATACCATGCCGCCTTTACTTAAGTCGAGGCAGATGGTATAGGTCGTAGATAAGCGAATTACGAAGAGTGATGAACTGAGGCATGTGACTGTTCCTAAATTACCCTAGGCTGGTAAAATTTTCGTTTTTCCTAATTATGTTAAATATTAGTATTTAGGTCGGTTCCCCCCCTAAGGGGGAAGAGCCGCACCCCACCCCGTACGACTCTGTAGAGCTCGTCTCCAGACTGGACACTCTCCCACCAGTCCCACCGATTGTAATGAATTCCCAAGAAGTGTTTTGCCTTGTTCCGAGTTAGAAAGCTGGGGACAAGGGGGAATACAAGAAAACAATTTCAATATAAAATAAGGTTGGGAATTCATTGATAAGGTGATTAAGGAAAGGAACTCTACTTTTCTTTTGATTATGAATGTTATAAGATATAAGAGGAATACAAAAGGGTAATTGACACGTAACGCTTGTGTTGGGGAATATATTATTTAAAGTTACGTTATTTAACTCCCTTATAATAAACGACAAACCCACACCAAGCGACGTGGGGCTGCTTACAGCAGCTGACAGCGTCATACGTGTATTGCTAGACCTGAACGCATAGGACCACTAAGGACACTGCTACGATTCTAACAAGACACGTCCCTAAACTCTTACAAGCATGTCTTACTCAATCCTAAGACAGAGTACTGCGAAGTTCAACTGCCATTGAGCGAGACACATCCCAGTATTACTGGACGCGAACTATTGTAATGAACCCCTTACAGCGACCTACTCTCCCTTTACTAAGACAATACAAAACTAGCACAAGCGTACCGCATCGTCAGTCGGTTGCAGAATTATTTACGATTGCTCCTGCTATACGCCGAAGTGGTAATCTCGAATCGTCACTTCTCACTTCGTTAAACTTCCCCATGGAGAGGATGCTTGCAATGTAATCGGCAACCGTGGGACCGTCCTTGTCAGCAACGGAGCGTTTCTATCTGGGCATCCAAATAATATGTCTCGTTAATAATTTGTGAGAGGCCCGAAAGCCGGATGTGGTTTAACGAGACATGATTACTAGCGTTCCTTAGAACGAACTATCAACCCAGTTTAGGGAACTTGGTGAAGCCTACCCCCTCTCCCGGAAGTGTGCGTGCATCAAATGCAATGCAAAGTATCCAGCAGTTAGTCAGTCCATAGGGGAAAGGTAGCCATCACTAACGTTTGGTTGGTTTGTGTTCGTAAACAAGAACAACAGACTACAAGGTAGCATTATAGCTCAAATTGGCCCTAACGAGGTGCGAGTTCGGTTCAGCCCTCCATAAGCAGTGTGCTTGCTCAAGTGTCATGTCCTGGCTATGGTCGCCTATAGTCTGTTGGTAGAGTATTTGTGTATAGTCAGTTGCCAAGTGTCGCACTCCATAGAGGGCTTTCTCCGAGTCCCTAGAACCAAACGCATGTGTAGGATACCTCGATTTAGTCATTTAGGAACAAGGAGGGATAAATATTCAACACTCACCCAATCCAGTCGTTCACACACACACACTGAGATTCACGCGCCTTACACGCTACTCACATTACAGTAGACTAATATAACCTAGTCTAAAGCAAGACTTATTATTTAACGTATTAAATAATACTCTCGCCCTCACGTTCTCTCACTCAATCTCCTAACTTAACTAGCCTGGACTCGCAAGTCCGTCTCCTAAAGCGGGTCGACCTCGACCCCGACTGCCTCTCCATCCTCGTTATAATTTCTCACATCCCATATCACCACGCTTAGAGTAAATTTCCATACTTTCGCAGCATCGATTTATTGCCTTTTTTGTACAATTTCTCAATTGTTTCAAGGGTCCGTTTTGGGTTCTGTTCGTTCTTAGAATTCGTACAAAATACTGCATAAATATTGGTTTCGACTGATGGCTGACATAAGTGCCAGTCTGTTACCCATAAAATAGAGGATTTATGTGTCTACAAATGGCGGCGCCAAGTGCCGGTTTTAAAATAAATATAATATTTTGTTATTAAATAGGTGTAAGTGACAGACAGTCACAGGCACATGTCGTAAGGAAAGTTTCGAATATGAACGTGTTAAGGCGTTATGAGTTGGAACCTTGGAGAAGACGGGGGAAACGATGGTTTGTGTAAAAGATAATATAGCTAGAAAGGAGAGTGACAAGTGCGGAGATGACGTCTAATGGAGATGAGTGGAAGAAAACATGTTGAGCTGAAGAGGGTCAGAGGGTTTCAGAATTAAATTTGGATAAGAGCAGGAGGACTACGGACGAAGTGCCCAATGATCTAGAATTCATAGAAAAACAATGCGTTATCTATTTGGACTACGGACGAAGTGCCCAATGATCTAGGATTCATAGAAAAACAATGCGTTATCTATTTAATTTATCTCCTCAGATAAATCATTAAAAAAAATATCGTTAGATAAGTTAGCTAGGCTTTTCTAATGTTCTTAGTTATGCAAGGTGATCAACGATACCTAGTAATGATTTTCATTCATTCAGGTAAATACAGTCAGAAGCTATAGCTAAAACCTACTTCGGCAAAAAATAACAAATTCGACAGGCTTCCAAGCCGCATTGGGTTAGCTCGAAATCTCCGAAGCGAATGAGTTAGTGAGTTAGAGATTTGTAAACACGAACTTCGTGACCGTGGGGCCGGCCGGTTCGAACCAATATCCCGCTATCTGATATTTGCAATCATGCTTGACTTTGTAAATCTCTTCGCCAAATATGGCTATGCCATTGTAGGTACGCGTTTTCTATTAGTATCTATAATCCAACAAAGAGTAAGGTTTTCAGACTCTATGTTTAATTATGCTACGCTGCCAATATTCATTTTTACCGTGGGAACTTTAGAGACACTTAGAAGGACCATGTCAATAATTCGATTAACAAGCACAACAGTTTTTTAACCTTTTAACCGCCCGACTTCATATCAGTTGTCGTGCCACCAGCGCCAGAAAAAAAAAACGAAAAATAAATACCGGATAGAATACAGCGTAATTAAATAAAAAAGCAGATTAATCGAGCTGTGGTATTCGGTCGTAAATATACGATCCTGGCGAAATAAACACGAAAATATTTTTCGCATTAATACGGCGTAAGCGGTTATAAGGAAGTGCCTAGGTCATAATCGTATGTTTACTGTCTGTATACATATTAGGTACCTATGCATAGTTTTGTAGTACAATAGTTCTAAAACGAGCTATTACTGCACGTAGAACAAGTCCACACTCCCTTAAGGTGCCCTTGAGCCAGTTATACACAGTTGCACTCGTCCCCTTTCGCTCGACAACGCCCTAAGGTCATTTTACTACTAGCTGCTATACAAATTTTAAAATGAACAGTTGAACACCCACAAACTTTATTTGTTTTTGTATCAAATTGCAAATCTGCATACAATGGGTTGATGATGGTCTTTATGTAACAGTAAGTATTTAGTTGCCTGTTTTGGACTGATCATGAATGCATTTCTTGATGACAAATAACGATGTAAGTAACTGCTCAGACATTATTCTAATAAAAAATAAACTAGGAGTTGTTGATCATAATTTCAACACTTCTCGTGAACTGATTTATGTTGACCAATAAACCAAATACCAAGTAATCATTTTTCAGATTTATAGTTACACTTTAGTTGTAGATAAGAAAGATACAGGTTTCAACGAGTAGGCCTTGCGGGTGCAACACCAATCTAGTAACCAGCAGTCAGAGGGGCACGCCCTGTAAATGACTGGAGATAAGAATGAATGTGTGCATTGTTTTTTATCCATGATAATTGTTACATTTAAGATTATTTTGAATAATTATATCGCAAAAGATGCATAAGGCAACAGTAATTACTTATATATTTGAGATAAAGCATGATAACATGTCTACTCGACATGACCCAGGCAGAATTAGATGGCGGCATCAGTTTTGGTGCCAAAAAAACATGTTGAGATACTCAAATCTGTTAAGAACTAGAACATGCAATCTAGCAAATTGAATTATGTAAACCAGCTATATCTAATCACACACATTAATCTAGATAAAATTTGATAGCAGTATCCAGCATAAACTCGAGTTTTTTATAGAATCATAACAATTTTGGAGGAAGTATCCATTTATTTATAGGGAACTAGAAAGTGAAGCATTCTAGCAACTGAATTATGTAAACAAGCTATCTCCACTGCTTTAAATAATCATCACTCACATTAATTTAGATAAAATGAGATAGCAGTATCCAGTACAAACATAAAAGTTTTTTATAGAATTGAGAAAATTTTGGAGGAAGTACCTGTGTTGCTGGGAATTTTGTTGCGCCACTTTTTCTTCCCAGCTAAAGCACTAGGAAGCGGTGAATTAAGTGGGTAATTTAGATGTTCAAAAAGTACTGGTTCTCAGCCTAGTTTGGATGAATAACTGTTGTTCTTTTTTTTTTTCAGAGTAACAAGTTCAAAACATGAAAATATCCCTTTTCAGTTTTAATTCTTTGTGTGCCGGGTGAAGGCCTCCTCCAACCTTTTCCACTTTTCCCTTTCCCTTGCTAGTCTAGTCAAACTGTCAAAGTTTTCCCAGCGTTCTTTACTACAGTCCATTCAGTTATTTAACTTCTGATTTTGCATCATTGTCAAAATCATAGTGGATCATAGTGGAGTGGATTCTCATTATAATAAGGTTGCCGGTGTCAGCTGTAAAATATCTGTGAAAGAGCTGTACATATGTCATCTTCCTATTTTTTTTTAAGTTTCTTTCCTTTCTGTTTCCCTCTTTAGGGTGCTTTTTTGTTCCATCTCTTGATGGATAGTACCTATTACCTACTTAAAATATTATAAAAAACAAGTTTCAGAAAAGATTTGTGATTAAATTAATTAAGTGTTACATGGCTTTGTTGTTATATCATAATTATTTAATCAGTATCACCTATGTTGTAATGTGATTCTTATTACTAAATGCTAAACTTCAATCTCAAATGAACAGTGCCAATTTTGTCTTGTGTAGATAAAAGAAAATAATTTATGAGTTTTTATTATAATTTATTACACATCTACTAATTATTTGTCTTTAGACCAATATTAGGGAGTCCATAATTATTGATAAAAAACATTTGTGACCCAGATTTTGACAACTTGTTGTGTAAACAATTTTCAATGAGTCTCTTAATTGGAGTTTTAACTTTTACTCCTAACACGAGCAATTCCTTGCTTAAAAGGTGATTGCAATAAATATATATATATTTTTTATAACTAATTATTCTGATAAAGCGTCAATAACCTTCACTCACAGAAAATGGAATGACTGGTGCAGTCACAAGCTTGGCATTCCTTGGATATATCAAGTTTTCTCAAAATTGACTATCAATAATGCTCAGCCTATAAACAACATCTTTTTGTTTAATTCTCACCTAAACCATTACAATTTATTAGAGGATGCAAGAAGCTTGTATTATTACTTATTTATTTTAGTATGATCAGATAGGTAGTTCTATTATAATATCAATTGATAAGTAGGTGACCTTCCAACAATGCCAATTTCCTACATAAATAAAATGGAAACATACACAAGATAAAAGTAGGGGTAGGAGGGGGTAGGAGGGGCTTGTGGCTAAGTAATATCAGCCGCACGGGTCGATCGATCAGGTTAAGCTACGCTTGCCGCGGTTGGTCCGTGGATGGGTGACCATCTTTACATACCAAGACCCCTCCGTGCCTCGGAAAGCACGTTAAGCCGTTGGTCCCGGCTGTCATTCGTGGATCTTTGACAGTCGTTACGGGTCGTCAGAAGCCCGAAAATCTGACAACCAGTCTTACCAAGGGGTATCGTATTACCCAGTAACTGGGTTGTGGAGGTCAGATAGGCAGTCGCTCCATGTAAAATACTGGTATTCAGCTGCATCCAGTTAGACTGGAAGCCGACCCCAACATAGTTGGGAAAAGGCTAGGCAGATGATGACACAAGATAAAAGTGCCTATTTTTATTGGCAAACTAAATACTGTGAAACAGACAACATTTGTTGGTGCCTCTACCTATGAAATAAACCTGCATTTAAAATTAAACTTGTTCTGGTTACCATTATTTACCTACCGCATCCTTGAAAACAAACAGTTATCTAGGAATTGAAAGCAATCAAATGTTTGTAAACATTAGAGATGTTTACCAAAACTTGAAGCTACATCCATTCCACAGTGCATTATAAGGTGCAATACAAACACATAATTAGCATATCACTTGCAACAATATTTCCCTGGCTTACAAGAAAACAGTTTCAATGAACTTATCAACAAATTTTAATAGATTCTACATGGCATGATTCCATTCCCCAGTGGGAGGGAGGTGAGTAGGTGTACAAAAATCAATACCATTTTATTGATTTCTAGCGGTATCTCAAACATGCACGCATCCAGATAATTTCGCTATGTTGTATGTCATCGATAGCCTGGCCTGCTCGTAAATGTGAATACCTACCAACTTTCCCTATCGCTGGCATACAAATACCACGTTCATCGGAAATAACACGATCGTGTAGATCAAAACATTGTCGACGAGAACGGTAACGGTACGTTTCAAACACTATCCTTTCACGCATGTTAACATATGGCCGTGGTAACACAATCGTATTCATTTACTCCAATTATTGCACTAGTGCTCACATTTAAGACCTCTGAAAGTGACCTTGAATTAAACAAATTAAATCGTGACGAAAGACTCATACGTAGCGAGATCCCGATTGATTTTTCTGTGGACCAATTTTTGCTCAGCTTGCAATGGAAATGTACGAATATAATCTTTCTTCTCGTATTAAACACTATAATCACATTTCAACACTCACCTTGCGTAACAAGGCAGATATCAGGTCACTGCACCCAAGGGTTTCCATAATTTATGCCACACAAAATCACACACGATATCATTTTCGTCAAAATGCACAAACAAAAAAAACCAACGTGACGAGAGGAAGCGCATCGTTCAAGCTTCAAATTTATACTGACAGCCATGCTGCTGATGAGTCCGACTTTATTGTGGACTTGTGCGCTGATTGGTGGAAAAGAAGCTTATAAAAAAAACTAATTGCGCGGTTCCACCAATCATCTGCAAGAATTTCGAAAATTCTTGATTGTGTGCCAAAATTCGAGCGATAAACAGTGCATGGGTTATTTTTTTATAATTTATTATTATTTAATAGTCTTATCACCGTTCGAAATTGAAATGACTGTTTATAGCAGTAGACGAGAAAACGTTGATAATGGTGAATAAATAAGTATACATACATTCGCATTCATCATTATTGTAATCACAGGTGTGTTTAATAAGAACCAATAATTAGAAAAATGGTTTTTTGTCGTTTTGATTTATTTTGTTAAATAAATGATTTCGAATGGATAAAAAGAAAATATTTATATTTTTTTCTCCGAAAATAATTTCGCGAATTACCTCGATCAACTAAACGTTCCTGTCAATGTCATTCAATAATTTTTCAGTTGAGTCAGTGTCATTGGGTGTCAGTCAGACAGTAAAAAAAAATGTCAAATGTCAAAAAGCACCATTTTAGGTTAGGTGCCAAAGCGTGTAGTAAATCTCAAAATATATTAATTTTCTTGGATAAAAATGGCAAGAAAGAAAAATAAAGATGGCAAAAAGAAAGTAACCTTAGTGTTCGATGAAACTAAGAGAAAGTAATGTATTTATTGTTTCTGATTCAATATGAGCATGTGCACCACTCGCTTGTTATGCTAACCAATGTTTTTGTTTATTTTTTAGGGATTTCTTATGTGGGTTCCGTAAAAGGAAGTTAGAAAGAAAAAAGAAGGCACAGGAGGAACTGAAAGCGCTTTTGAAAGTGGAAAAGAAACGTATAAAACAGGAGGTATGTTGAACATAGAACTATGGAAGACAACTTGTGTTTAATTGCACAATGTATGTTTCGTTGAGAACAGCTTCTTCTGATAAATCTGTAAGGTTGGAGTTTGTAGCCTATAAAATATAACTTGGTCTTTTCAAGGCATGATCAATATCCTTATCCCTATTAACTTAGTATTTTGGTGCAACTTTAACTCATCTGCTTCCCCTGTCATAACCTTGATTCTTTTTGTTTCAGAATAAGGAATCCTACAAAAAGCTTGTGGTCTCAAGCAGACCCATTCCAGATATAGAACAACTCCTTCAGGATGAATATGAAGATGAGGATGTTAACGTCAAAATAGTTGAACTCTCAGCAGATACTTTACAGAAGAAAGATTTAGTAATTGGTGAGAATAAACCTAAGGAAAACGTTAAGAAAGAGGAGAAAAGCAAAAAAAAAGATAATGACAAGGCAACAATTTCTGGAATGGGGTCAGATGAAGAAAGCGCAGAGGAGGAATCTGAAGCAGAGGGAGATGATGATGAAAAAATAAAAACAAAGAAAGAAATAAAGAGCATGCTAAAGAAACAAGCAACTAAGAAAATACAAAAGAGCAAAGTATTCCAAATGAAGAGCAAACTAGACAGAATTCAGAACAAAAAGAAGTCAATTCAAAAGAAAGGACACATGAAAGCTAAATCTGATCCAAGGAAAGGTCATGGGAAAGGGAAACCTGAACCAAGGAAAGGAGGAAAGCCTAAACCTGACCTAAGGAAAGATAAATCAAAGAAAAAAACTGGTAGAAGAAAACATTGATTGATTTAATTCTATAATTATATACTTAAGATTCATAATAGATTCAACAATAATATCTAATGAGATATTTTAAATAATCACTCCTCCCTTGTTTCCCTTTAATACATTACATAATAATTTGTAATCTCAAATCTTGTTCCTTCTCTTGATTGATTGTTTACATTTGTAATTATTATTGTAAGAAAAAAATTAGCTGCATTAGGTTTCACTTGGAAATATCACTAAAATCTTAAACATAACAAACACGAAAAAATTGCACAGATACAAAAAAACATGCATTGTGCAAACTTAATAAAAAAAAACAATATCACTTCTTATTTGTTTGTGTTTTTTTCTGTACCACATTATCACAGTTATCACCATCTGTAGCAGTTTCTGCTTCATTGATTACTTTATTTCTTGAATATTTACGAGTTACTGGTGATTTCTTAGGCTTACTGTTGGTAGAATAGTTTTCATCAGTGCTTAAAAGTACATTTGCTTCTACCCTACTTTTAGTGTTTCTAGTGCTAGTAGTAGGTTCTTTAAATTCCAGAATTTCATCACTATTTTCAGGTGTATTTTTCTTTTTTACAAGTCTTTTGTTTCTAGTGTTGTGTTGGTTGTCATTGTAATCATCAATATTGTCTGGTTCTACAGACTTTTGATCAATAGCCTCTTCCTTTTTATTTGGTGTCACTTTCTTCTTAGGTGCAACTTTAACATCCAAATTATCTTGAGAGTTAACTTCTGCTTTTGTTTTCTTATTTGATGTAACTTTCTTCTTATGCGCAGGTTTAACAGGTAACTTATCATTTTTTGTTACAAAATCATCCATATCATCTTGAATTTTAGTTTCATCTGCTTTTGGTTTCTTATTTGGTGTTACTCTCTTCCTAGAAGTTGGTTTAACATCCAAATTATCTTCTTCAGTTTTTATTTTCTTATTTGGTGTTACTTTCTTCCTAGGAGCTGGTTTAACAGACAGTTTATCAGTTTTCATTTCAAAATCATCTATATTGTCTTCAGGGTTAACTTGTTCAGCTTTCTTAGGTGTAACTTTTCTTTTGCGAGGTGATTTCTTCTCATTTTCTTTCTCTGCAGTTTCTGTTTTTACAGTTAACTTCCCAATCTCTGAGTTAGCATTTATGTTCTCATCATTTAATTCGTTCCTTGGTGTAACTTTTCTACTTTTAGGTGGCTTAACTTCATTCTCACCATCAGATTGTTTACTTTTAACTTCTTTTTTCACTGGAGTTTTCTTTGGCGATTTTCGACCTAAGCCACCAGATGGACAGATGTCTCTATTCAAACATTCATGGCACATGGGACCTACAGGTAAGCAGATGGTTTGGCCAAATCCTACCAGGAGGTGATTTACTTCACTCCAAAGTTCGAAAGGCAGCCAAGTTTGCAATGATTTTCGTGTGTCTTCAGGAGTATTTGTTGGTTTCTTCACCCAACCTATTCTATTGCTGATTCTATGAACATGAGTGTCTACACCTGTGGAAAACAGTTAAGGTTACATTACTAGTAGAAAGTGGAATGAATTAAAGATTTGTAACGATTATACTGTTTTGAACTCACCAATTCCAGTAACCTTATCCCAAGCAACCAACATACAGATGTGAGCCATCTTTGGACCAACACCGGTCAATTTGCACAACTTGTCTACAGAGTCTGGTATATCTCCATTGTACTGTTCTTTCAGGGTCTGGGTAGTTTTCTTTATATACTTCACTTTGGTCTGAAATATTAAGTTTTATTCTATATAGAAGTAACATCATTGATTTTAAAGTCTCTTCTGTTATTGAAGTGGAGTACCTTGCTACCTGTTAGTAATAGGGGGTAGGTAAATCATTTTCAAGTCGAAATATACTTTTCCAAGCCAAGTATTAAGCAAAGCAGCAGGTTTATTTGAATAATTTGGTTTTCAAACAAATAACTTTTAGTGTTACCTTCCAAAATCCAACAGGGTATATCAACTTGCCCAGTTCATCATCACTCATATTTAATACACTGTCAACTGTAAGCCCTCTGGCCCTGAGCCGCGCCATAGCTGCAAACGTCACTTGATCCTTTGTTTGACTAGACAACATTAGAGATATCAGACATTGATATCTGTACACCTGAAAATATTTCCTTGGATAAGTTGGGAATTAAATGTATATTTTATGTACAAGAAAAATGTCTTTTTTGCCAACCTCAATCTGGGATAAGGACAGGAGAATGATGATTTAGGGAGAGAATGAGCTTTATGTTAAAAAGAACTAAGATGAAAGGGAAAGAACAAAAGTCATCTGTACTCAGCAGTGGGATACTGAGGATTGCAGATGATGCTTAGAATTAAATAACTTTATGTTACACCAGAAAAAAGACTTCAACTTACTTCTGGAGCAGCTTTTTCATCACCACTCATATGGCAGCCCATAGTATCTACTGGGGCATCATTGTTAGATCTCATATTTCTCAAGTTCAATAGGAACTCCTTCCAATTAGCTGGCTCCCATAATCCTTTTGTATCCTGCTGAAAAATACATAATTTAGGCAATGTTTAAAATGTTACCTACTGTAAACAACAACTGAGAAGAAAATGAAGTAGGTACTTAGAACTTGAGAAGCAAGTAATAGAAGCTTGGTTAGGTACCTCTTTCTCCGGAGAATCCTTTTCATATTCAATTTGAACGTGCTGTTTCTTCTCAAATCTAAACTGACTCAAGTCAACTTTTCTGGGACTTAGCTGGTCTTCTGACGATTCTGGTGGTTCAATTTTGAATTCAATACTCGCGGAGTTTGCAGTTTCTATCACCTCATCCATATTTTCATCATTATTACTTGCAATTCTTCCTGTTTTTTGAGATAGACCAGCGGTAGCAGCGACTTTTGCTTTGGCGCGCGGCATTTTACAAACGAATATCAATAATTTGAAAATTTCGGCAAAAATGTTAGTTTGCTTTTGCTTGAAAATGTGACGTTATATAGATACCCAATGAAGTGAATTTAAGGACGACTTAAAGAGAGAGATTTTAGTTTAACGTAAATCCCGTGAAATAAGCCCTTGGCGCAAAACTTTATTTTGACTTTTCGTCACTTCTTGTTTCGTTCGTGCATGTTTTGACACTTTTGGTCACAGAACTAGATTAGTCATTGAGAACTATAATCTGTGCACAGAACTCACAGTCTGAGAGACTTTTACTTCACTTGCCTTTGGCAGCTTTTTTGTTTTACCCGCGTCGCCATAGGCTTGGAAAACATTTCTGTAACGATTTTGATTATATTACGATTTTTTTTTTAATGTATTCAGAAAACTATGGAAGATACTATAATTTTAATTTGTGACCTCCGTTTAATTTTACCAAGTGTTTTAGCACGGTTGCTTGATAGCTGTCAACTGTTGTCAATGTCAACTCGGTCAAGTGTCAATGTCATGATGGCACTGTCACTTTTATTTAATTGAGGTGTCATTTAGGAAATGTTTCCTTAATTTTAAATCAATTTTATCATATTACTGAATAAGTGTTACTTTATTTTAAAGTTTATCACAATGGCTGAACTACTCCTAGATCCAAAAATAAGGTTATGGGTATTCCTTCCCATCGTAATCATCACCTTCTTGGTCGGTATAGTACGGCACTATGTATCACTAATTTTGTCCTCCCAGAAGAAGATTGAGCTTCTCCAGGTTCAAGACAGGTAAATAATTATGTTTATCTATAAGTTCATATTGTATTCGATGTGTCAATAAAAATTTGTATCCATTTTACGAGAATATAACCTATCAATTTTTAACTTAAGGGGCTTACAGGACCTAAATACAAAAAACGCAAGTTTTAGAAACAATAAAAGTACATGATAAATTACAGTAAAAAAACTCAAAAAAATATATGATATTCTTCAGGATAAATTCTAGGAAGATAGTGTGTTGAAAACATAATACAACTTATTTGGTACGATAGAAAAAAATCATGAAGATACCTCTAAAAACTTTTTTTTTACAACAAAATTCATACTAATATACATACAATCATTATGATTTTTTGTCAGATTATTCTACAAGCAACATACTAAAACTATAGTGTTTTAGTTTTTTTGTCCAAACACTAGATTTTTCGTAAATCGATCATTGCTTCATATTTTGCAATAAATTACCAGCGTTGTGGCATCGCGCTTCTCTTTCTTTTCTATGCAGTCCGACAAAGACCGCGCTTTAGGTCATGTAGTCCTCTTAATAGATCTTCATTTCCATATAAAATCACACAACTTCATTTAACAAACGTTGGGTCTTTTTATAAAAAAATTGATTCAAAACCACCATATTTAGAGCAAAGAACCTTTATAAATTATATGAAATTAAGAAGTTAAGTTTTACTTAAATCATTAACTAGTGTGTTGAATTGAAATTCAGTCAAGTAATGATCCGCGCTCGCTTACTACGAGAGAACGGGAAGTACTTGCCCCGGCAGTCGTTCGCGATGCGCCGCCATTGGTTCAACAATGAAGAAACTGGATACTTCAAGATTCAGAAGAGGGCTGCCACTTCTCAGGTAAATAATTAACATAGAGAGTTCTCTCTCTCTGAATTAATGATCTTGTTTAACATTATGGAATGCAAATAAAGATATGTGTATGAATTCTGCAAATCATTAGAAAAATTGCTGTCAATTCCTGTTCTTAAATTCATGGGAGTGATAAAACTGACTTCTTAATTCTTCTTTCTCAATCTCTTACTGGAAAATTTTAAGATACTGAAATTAAAATATACTCTGAATTACTAGTCTTTGATTCCATATATTACAAGAACTTATAGAAAACAAATACAGATTAAGGCAAATTATGTTCTTAATAAATATGCCATTGTATAATAAACTCATAGATTAACTACCACCACCAGTAACTTACCTGCATAACAAAAATAATAAAGATTTACAAATATTTCAGAACCCCATGACCGACCCTGGCATGATGACTGACATGCTGAAGGGAAATGTTACCAATGTGCTACCCATGATTGTCATTGGAGGCTGGATCAACTGGATGTTCAGCGGTTTCCTTACCAGTAAGTGATTTTTTTTAAATTAGAAATTATATTGATTAATGATGACTTGCAAACATTCTACTTGTGATACTATGGACAGAACTGCAAATGATGACTGATTTCATGGTCTTTCTGCAAAACTGGATGGTTTCTTACGTAGCAAACTTGTTTGCAATCATGTGCAAATAAAGCTTGAAGCATGTTAATAACTATTTATTTTATTGTTAAATTAATTTAAATACCTAGATTTTTTTATTCTTAAATTAGTAATACTTTTAATTTTGTAATTTTATCCTTTTGCTGTGATACATAATGTTGCCCACCTAGCTTTACGCATTTTTCACCATCTTTTTAGAATATGAAATGCAATAAATGAATATGAATAAGTAACTAGTGACGATGCAATGAACATTTGGACACAGCTTTGTAAAGTCATTGCTAACATTTTATGGTTGTTGTCTAGTTACAGAAATAAAAGCTAATTAGGTGGCCAGCAGTCCATAAATTGTGGGCGAAATTGCTTCGTGCATATTCAACCCTTCACACTCTTGGAATTCAAATAAGAAGTATTCAGTTTTTACTAAAATTTTAACCATTTTTTTTTTGCTCTCACAGCCAAGGTTCCGTTCCCGCTAACACTTCGCTTCAAGCCGATGTTGCAGCGCGGCGTGGAGCTCGCGTACCTGGACGCTTCGTGGGTCTCCTCTGCTTCCTGGTACTTCCTCAACGTGTTTGGTCTGCGCACCATCTATGCCCTAGTCTTGGGAGAGAATAATGGTGATGATATGATGCATACTTCATAACAGCAGCTAGTGAAATAAATCATACAATAGTATAATACTAAGGCAAAAACCTCAGGTTTAAATGTAGAGTTTGAACTTATGTTGATGAAAAGTATAATTTATGTCCTAAGGCGGTGAGCAGACGACGGGCAATATTTGCGCGACGACAGCCTGTCTAGAAATCGCTGAGTCTATTTGTCCTGCTTATACGTTATTGCATAGATTTCCATACGTCTGGACAAATAGTCCATTGTTTGTTCAGTGCAGTGCCTAAAAGTTCTTTAGGTCGAACAGTATCCAAGTGATACTGTTCAATAGCTGATAGCTTATTGATAAATAAATGCTTTTTGTCTACAGCTGCTGATCAGTCAAAGATAATGCAGGAACAAATGTCTGGTGCCGCTATGGCGATGCCTCAAGACCCAAAAGCCGCGTTCAAGGCTGAGTGGGAAGCCCTAGAGATCACAGAACATCGATGGGCGGTCGCGAACGCCGAAGTAGATGTCCTCAATATGTTAGAGGATCATCAATCTTGAATACTAGCATAAACTTATGTTATTATCATAATGTATCTAGAATAATTTGTAATCTATAAGATAAGGTGTTAGTGCAAATGTGGTGTTTATGGAAATAAAAGACTACCGTATCTATTTATTGACCATTAAGGTTTAGTTTTATTGCATTTACCCTAGGAACCAACCCTGCAGTACTAGCCAAAGATAAATAGATAATTCACGTCACGCTGTAATCCTAAGGGGTTTATCAATACCTATTAAGCTGTGTCAAAGAGACGTGCATTTTGGCACCGCCGCGCCGGCGATTAGTGAGAAGCGAGTAGAGCTAGCAACTACGCCAAGCGATCTTTCATAGCGCTTCAACAAACGAGTACTCGCCGGCGGTGTGTGTGAGCTATCAGCAATCAACTAGTAATACAGATGTATTACTAGTTGATTGCTGATCTATAGATATAGATCTCTATGCACGCGGGTCCTACAATATTTTGTACGTCGCTTCCTTGTCAATGGGGCAGGGGGGCAGGTAACGAAATGAAATAAAAAAACAAAGAGCAGCTGCATTTAAAAAAGTTATTTATTTCAATGCAAAAGTATAATGAGTATATACAATATGACACTTTCCTATACAAACATATTAAATAACAACGAAATTCTTATTGCTTTGTTTGCTGTCGCTGGCTTTTATTGATTCAGGCACTATGACAGTACTTAGGAAAATATAGCTTCAATATTTTATGATGACTATATAAGTACTGTACTGTAACATTATTTACTTTGCTTAATGTATCAAATATCTTGTATAGTAACTACTGTATTTTCATAATCTCACGTTAAGTTCCCCTATGGGTATCCGTAAGATATTTCATAACACATTAAAAAATCACAAGAAATAAACAAAATTAATTAACCAGCTTATCACAATTCAACGCCATTGTTCTTGAACTATCATCCTTTATTAGTTATCTCGAATTTTATATTATTAGTCGTCCTAAAAAAATGGGCGTACACAACAAAATAAATTAGACTTAAACGTAAAATTAACAGTTTAATTCCTATAATGTTTATTAAAAATGTAAACTCGGCTATTATTGTAGAATCAATTTGTATAAGCAGTAATAATAATGATATCGGAACCATCTTCGTGTTACAGCCCGATTCAATCTTTATGGCGATGGCGGCTCTGAAGTGCGCTACTGCGCTGCGCAGTACCTCACCCCTTACCCCCGCTGAAAGGTGTATTTGTTACTGCGCAGCGACTCGCCTCATGTTCCGAGCCGCCATAAGGTTTGAATCGGGCCGTACATTCTCAGTCATGCACTGGCGTAATAAAATACCTATCGATAAAAAACAGTTTTCAATCAGTAGAACTATTAAACATAACTGAAAATCTAGCTATTCCCCCCGTACATAATATAGAATTAAATAGTCTTCAAATACGTTTAAACGGAACTAAGCGCTGCGTGTTGGTGTGTAAAACGTTTTAATTAAGATATGGAAGTCGAAAGTCAAAAGCCAGCTTTTTTCTATCAACTTTCTGTAACTTTGCAAACACATTACCGCTTCACACAAAAATACAGTATATCCGCAGTCTACGTATCCTAACAGTCGGACAACGTGAGCGTTTAGGCAGAGCAATCGTGCGGGAGAGGAAAGGGGCGGAGTTTAAATCACACACACAGTTCTCATTTCCTAAGTTACATTCCATTCAGTTACTTTACCTCTGATTTCGCATCACTGTCAAAATTACAGTGATTATTATTGTCGTGGCAATAAGGTTGCTATTGGGTTGCAGCCATTACCAAGTGTGTCAAAATTACAGTGATCTTTATTTTCGTAAAAAATAACTTGAAAGGACTGTACTTACAGTGGTTCAACGTCTACACAGTCTGTTCACAGTTATTTTGCCTCTAGTTGGTGGCAGCAACCTTATTGTAACGCATATAAAGATCACATTGACGGTGACGCATAATCAGAAGTAAAACAACTGCAAAAGGATATTAGATAAACTGAGTCAAACCAACCAACACAAACCGCTTAGTATAGTCCAAACTTCAAGCAATCGACGTCTAAGCAAAAGACCATCGACTCTTAATCATAGCTAACAGGCCGCTGCTACTTCTTGATGAGTTGCACGACGTCTTCGTCCTGCACCGTGTGGCCGATCCCGACCCTTTGGGGCGAGTACTTTGTGCTGGTACCCCACACGAGGGCGTATTTCAGCGCAGCGGCGAGAGTGCGGTGAATGGAGTGGCAGACGTGCTCTATTGTCACACCCTGGAAGAGGTAAAATATTATTTATGAGTTTAACGCTGTGGCGGCATCTATATCGCCACATGCGAACTACCCATCACACTGACGTCGCGCAAAATCCTGCATCGCGTAAGCAGTGTTTACCGCGCAACTAGCATTACAGGGTGAAATTGAAAACATGCGACAAATCGAAATGGGAGATTGTACTCATCATTATGAACAACTTTTACTATAGGACCAATCCTGAAATCGTGAAAAAAAAAACAGCTATTCCCTACATTTATGTTCGCATGACTCGTCAAAATGTAGGGAACAGCTGATTTTTTTTCTCGCGATTTCAGGTTTCGTCCCATACTAAGTTGTTCATAATGATGAGCACTCGTACAATCTCCCATTTCGATTTGTCGCATGTTTTCAATTTCATCCTGTATACAACGTCCCGACATCAATCGTCGAGACATGCAACCACTCACATGGGCGCGCGTGACCCAATATGCCATCAGCCGTTGTCGCAAACGAAGTGAGGGGCATGTATATGCAGGTCAACGTATGGCTTCCGCGGCCAGGGATCTCTACGAGCCAATCTTCGAGCAGTTGGCCACCAGACACGACACCCGACTGGTCGGAGGATCCTCTTTTCTATGGAGAATGAGTGAACTTTACACCCTCCCCTTCATCTATATAAATCCTTTATAAGACCATCAAGCTTCGGCTGTTTCGTCGGTCTAGTGGTCGCAAGCGCTACTGCCGAGTATGAGATCCTGTGTTTGATTGTGTTATTGGGGTTTTTCATCAGAAATTGTTCAGGAGCAGCCTGGATTTGTGCCCGATTGATAGCAGCAAACCCTTCGGGGAAACCAGGCGTGAATGTTATATTATGTAACACCATCAAGATCATGTCTGTATTCCACAAAGGAGAATCTTGTGCCTATCCCCACGCTCCTGTGCCAGCCTCATCCAGATTTTGCCCGCGATGGCAACAATACCGAAACTATAAGAAATAAGTAGAGTCGCCAACCCTGCATTTGATGTTTTTTCAAAACACATTAACCTAGAACTGCCATTTTTTTAACATCTGTGTTGATAATAATTATAATTATTCTTGAATGCGGACATGTATTAGAAAATCAACTGATTTATAGAATAGGCCATGTTATACATACCTTCCTCAGAATAAGACCATCATCAAAATCTGGGGGCTGACCGGGCTTCTTGGTGTAAACTCGGATTAGGGACAGGTACTCCCAAAGCGTTTCCAATAGATAGTCTAGGTTCAGCTTCATGTTACAACTGAAATGCAAAACAATCTCATGAATTAAAAAGTTTATCTCATCATAGGTACAATTTTGTATTCAGCTGCATCCGGTTAGACTGGAAGCCGACCCCAACATAGTTGGCGAAAGGGTAGGCAGGTGATGAGTATAATTTTGATTAAGATAAACAAGTCTGAATATAAAAACAGTATCATCTTCGTAACAGTATCACGCAGACAGAACTAAATCAAGACTCACCTAACAACAACAGAGTGCGGCTGCCTGGCTATCCTGTCGACCTCCTGGATGGAGATCTGATCGATCTTGTTGTACACGTAGAGGCACGGCAAGTACACACGGTTCGCGAGGATCACGTCGATCAGATCATCAGCGGTCGCGTCTTCGCGGAATAGCACCTAAAACGATAAAAAAAGGTTTTCTTGTAATTTCAGAATAAGGAAGAACATAAATGTAGATACGTTTATCTATCTATCTATGGGTCTATAAGTAGGTAAAGACCAAAGATGGATTGTGTGGAAGATGATATGACTAACAACTAACAAAAAGGAGGTGACTTTAGATAGATATATATGTATGGATAACTAGCTGCGCCCCCCGGTTTCACCCGCATAAGTGTCGACCCCGTGGGAATATCGGGATATAAAGCATCCTATGTGTTAATCCTGGTTATAAACTATCTGTGTGCCAAATTTCATCAAAATCCGTTCAGCCGTTTGTGCGTGAAAAAGTAACAAACACACTCGCAACCTTTTGCCTTTATTAGTGTGATGGAATGGAAGTAGAAGACATGCCGCGCCGACCACAAATAAATTGGGATGAGGGCTGGAGGATGGTGGAACCATAAAACCTATTAATTATTTTTCAGGACGTCTTAATACTACAAAAAAAAATTGCCTTTACCAGAATATTTAATTTATTGAATTTGTTGTTTCTTACCTCAGCATTAAATATCTTGTATTCATGCAGAATCATTTGCACCAGCTTTTCGTCAACCTTGGTGAGCTGACACGTCGAATTGAAAGAGAGACCGCCGCCCTTCTTCACCTGGAAAGCAAAAGCATTTTTTTTAGAGAAATGACTTGGCTAGTATGTTTATGAGGAAGTTTAGTTAAAATTAACACTAACCCTATTAAATTCTAAGTTATAATACTAAGCTATTTCATGGTTAATTGCAGGTCTAATGGCCAAACAGTCAAACAATCTACAGTAAATTGAAAACAGTGAGATTTTTTTTAAATTAAAATGCACATGAATAATGACAACATACTTTGAAATAAATATTGGGCTTAGGTTTGTTCAGCCTGATGCCCACACTCTCCAACTCCTTCTCAAGCAGTTGTCTATGCACATAGGGCTTTGTGGCGTCCAGCATCATTAGCACCAAGTCTGCTGTCCGTGCTACTGCTATCACCTGCAAGTGAAAACACATTATTAGTCATTTTAGTTATTACCAAATTCACTAGCACCCTAAGGAAAGTATACCAATAAATTATGCCCAAATAAAATTATTGTATCCTATGTCCTTCTTTAGATCAAAGTATTTTTGGATTGTTAGTATAGAGGCATGAGGAACAGGGTGTAAAATTCACTCATCCTCCATACAAAAGGGAGGATTCTCTGACCAGATGGGTGTTGTGTCTGCTGGGCTACTGCCCGACGATGGGTTGTCGGGTTGGGTCGCGCGGAAAACTCTGCTTGAGCGATGCAGAATTTTACGTAATTTTAAGTCAGTGTAATGCGTAGTTCGCATGTGGCGATGTAGATGGCGCCACATTAGCTTCCATACAGATTCATCATCTATACTATATCATTATTTTAGCCAAAAGATAAATACAGATTGGCAACAGTTAAATTGATGGTATGTAATGAACTAAGAAGGAACTATCCCTGCCCGTACTTATGTGATGTAATTGAAAAAGTACTTGGAAAGTTGCCTGAGATAGTTTGGCCATGTTATGCTTTGTTCAGACAGGTATGTCAACATCAATAACATTAGGTTACTCTCTAATGATAAATGTAAATTAGAAAATAAATAAAAATAATAAAAACATACAGGGTGGCAGGGACATAGATGCACAACCTGTTACCATGGATTCAGTACATGATTCTGTTCCCCCTTGTGTTGAATTTCTTTGTTGGTTTTTAAAAGTCAAAATTAGCTGTACATATTTTCTTTCTTTCTGTTCAATACATTTTTACTACATAGGTACTGCACTTTTCTATAAAACAGCAGATTATTTGATAACTAACGAAAATTTTCTAAGCTAGGCTAGTTTTACAGCACCTAACTAGTTTAGTGGAGACCGCTCCACTCAACATTGCCGCGCACTGGCGGCAGTGAACGAGGGGTGCGGGGACAGCTGGGAGTCAGCCGGCCGACGGCCGAGCACGGGCCCCCGCGCCGAACCACCACGACAGTCAGCTGTTGCTCGCCTTCATGCACGGCTGCACTTGCGCGTTTTGATTAACACTCTCTTATTTACTTACATCTTTTAAACAACCATTGTTATTTCTTTTCTTTTATTCATTATAAATGATAAATGATTTTATTTCTGTAAGTAGGTTTGCACAAACACTTTTACACGTCAATCATATTTTTTTTTTGTTATACAGCTTTATACTTTATATACAGTCCGCTATCCTTTCATTTTGCTCCACCACAACCTATCGTCGCAATCAAGTTTCAATCAATCTCTTAACTAGTTTTAAGTAATGCTTGAGTCTTGAGTTAAGTTCTGTCATACTAACCTTAAATTACTAAGATGGTAAAGACTAAGCAGATCAGGCACAGCTACTTGTAGATGACCAGATAAAAATTTTATTTAACCAGTTGAATGCTTTAATTACAGAAACAATTAAAAAGACATTGTTTCTGGCGTGGATCCATGTCTTGGCATACAAAGGGTTACACTAATGGGAGGTGCTAGTCAGAAAATTACCTGTCGTCCTCTACCCTTGCCCTGGGCAGCACCTTCAATGATACCAGGCAGATCAAGAAGCTGTATATTAGCCCCACGGTACTCTATCACACCAGGGATACATGTCAGCGTTGTGAACTCGTAGCTGGCTGCCTCAGAGTGTGTGTGAGTCAATGTAGATAGCAGAGTGGACTAGAAAAATAAACGGAAAGATTTTCAATCTGCTTCAATTTTGGTGATGTCAGCAGGCACCTTTATTAATACTTGTTTTTATTAAGTTTAGTACTCTATTTAGTGGTTCTTTAAATCTATTTTGGCTAAATAGAGACACAACTTGAGAACTGAATTAATGAAGACGACCCACTGACCATGAAAATTAATTGCGATTCTTACCTTACCCACTGAGGGGAAGCCAATAAGAGCTACTCTGGCATCTCCAGACTTAAGTACATCAAATCCTTCACCCTTATCACCTCCTTTCTTAGAAGGCTCTAACAGCTGAGACCTGTACTTTGCTAGCTTTGCCTTCAGCAATCCCAAGTGGTATTCAGTAGCTGTTGAACAAAATAATAATGGTTAAAAATAATTTGACAGTCCATCTAACAAAACATTTGATGGATTTGGATGATTTTAAACAATAAATCGAGTTAATTCTAGACATTCATTTCAGATATTTCTGATTAAACCTGGTTCAGTAACCATCAATTCAAAGCAACCGTGCTATGAGTTAGTATTTCAATAGAAATCGGATTGATCAAAACAATTACCTACTGAAGATTTGGACCATTAGGCAACAAATTGATTGACATTACAATAAAATATAGAAGCCGGTAAAGAGCTTCCGTTACTTTACCTTTATTCTTCTGCGTTCTTGCTATTTCTTTCTCGATTTCAGATATTTTCTCTAGAATACCCATGTTCCTACAACTATTGACGACAACAAAAGTCTACCACGTAACCAATGAATAACGTATATTTCGCTAAGTAAAAACAGCAAATATCTATAGGTTAATGAACATTTCGCACTAAACTAGCTGTTTATTTTAGATAAACTCTGTAATTAATAAAGTTTTTTTTAAATATTGAAAGGCCACAATGAATTACTATAATAGGTTAGGTTGGCGCCGCGTTCCAGCTTCCAGCGACAAGCATTGAGATAGGAAATATGTCAATGGCTGTCATCCATTTTTTTTTAAATGGCTTGTTCCAGATTTGCTATGGTACGCGTTGGCGTGCATTGGCCGCATTACTTATTTTCACAAAAATCACGGGTCCCAAAAAAGTCGAGCCCAATTACGCTATTTACGCTGGCCCCTGTCTGTTGGGTCAGTAGGTACCTATACTCTGCGGCTTCATGCCCACACAATAACTGATGATTCACACAAGTCTTGGGCCACAACCCGCGCTCGATCGCTATTATAACACCTAGTGCCACAGGCCACAGCACAGAGCTCAGAGTGCTAATTGTATGAAATGGTTTGGCCTGTTGGAGAGAAGTTGGGAGAAGGTAAGTGTTTACCTCCTCCCAATATTTCGATTATAACGCTGGCTGGACACACTGTACGCGCTAGAACATGCGAAAAAGAACTCGCTCGCCTCAAAAAAATCTGAACATTTCAAATAGTTCAAAGTACTTAAGTATTTCAGTATTTCAACAGACTCCCTAGTTAACTACGCTACGTTACCCTAAAACCCTAAAAGATACATAATTATGGTTGTGTTGTGTGTGATGAAGGTACCTATTCGTATCTTCATCACACACAACACCTGTGCACAACACAACCATCTCGATTATCTTTCACTTTACATTCAATTTACGAGTGTAAAGTAGGTACCTATCTAAGATTATTCCAAATGTGTTTATAAAATAATTATTATAAAAGTCAATGAAAGTTCATAAAGTTATGTTTTTTAATTTATTTCTAATTTTATTAGTAATTAGGTCAATATTTTGTTAATAATACAACAGTAGATTTTAAAAACAATTTTCGTTAGTGTTAGGGTGACGACAATTTCTGAAAATGGTTTCTTGTGTTTTTTCCTCGTTTTAAAAATTGTTTCCGTTCCTGCAAAATGTAGAGCTGTTGAAAGAATTTGGTTTTCAGTTTCAAATTCTTTTTTTTTTTTATTTCATTTAGGAATGATTATGATTATTACTTACCGTTATTCCAGTTATTTTATAAGGAGCTCTTCGTGCACAGTGAGTTCCACTGAGTCAATAGAAGACTTGGGTCGCGATTACGAAGACGATAGAAATTCAATGATAGCAGTGGCTGAGAAAGGCATGTTGAACTTGCGTATTAAAACTACTTGCGGCTCAGTTGAAGCCCGAAACTTTTTCTCAAAAAAAAAATAGGTAAAAATGATTTTTTTTATAATATTATTTATTGATTGTTGATACCTACTTAATTATTTTCAGAAAACTTTGAAGTGTATGATGAGTTCTACGATGAATTGGACAATAGAATAAGAGTGGAACAATCTATGAATATGATCTTTTTCGGTCCGCCAAGTTCCTTTTTGAGGCTAGATCCGGACTCTATATTGCACATATTAACACAAACAAAGAAAAAAATGATACCAATTTCTAGAGCCTTATTAGCATGGGATATTCTGACTGGTAAGTATAATAATAAGGTTAGGTAGGAGGTTAATCACTGTCTATACCTGTCTTGGTATTTACTGGTTTAAATTGTTTCAGATGGAAAAACTGCAGCTTTCTTACAAGGCCGAGAGTTTTTAGCCTTCGGATCACTTTTAAACGTTATCCCTGAAGAAGATTTGTATTATGTTAATTTTGGGGATCCATCAGTCCTCAAATATTTTGCCAATCACTATGTTAAACTGCAGCCACGGAAGGTAAAAACTGTAATAAATTTTATGCAGATGATGATGTTGCAGCCAAAAAGGAGCGAAGTATTTAGCTATTTTTGCGATAAAAGAATCCGATATAAGTATTTTGTTTATTTTCCAGTTTGGTATTCTCGCGGCTGCCTACAGGCGTTATTTTGGGGAAACATGGTATGAAAATAGTACATTTATCAACGAACTCGGCTACTTACTATGTGGTTTTCCGTCAACAGATTTAGAAAAAATATGTCCTATAACTTTCATGGAAATAAACCTGGAAACCCTGAGCAAAGCGGGAAAATGTAACACAAACCAAACCAGAGTAATTACTTATTGTATTTAAATTAGATTAATTTTCTGCCTAGCCTTTTCCCAACTATGTTCGGGTCAGCTTCCAGTGTAACCGGATGCAGCTGAATATCAGTAAGTATTTTACATGAAGCGACTGCCTATAATATGCCCTTCACAAATCAACACGAGATCCCTTGGTAAGACTGGTTTTCAGACTTGACTTGATTCGTTGTATTATTAAAATAATAATTAAATAAGTATTTTGTTTGTTTCAGACTCTTTATAAAATAGCCGTTCATTGCGGTGCTTACGGTGAACCATACAAATGGTCATCACATGAAATAGGCAGACTCAGTGCATTATTCACATGTGAGCTTTGGATTGTGCCACCTCTCGTACTAAAGTTATTTATAGTTTTCACTAGCACTGCCTGGGACTTAGTCCGGCATTATTTTATTCCATAGACTGCAATTCCCGCCTTATTAAATATCTACACCATAAACGGAACCTCAGTTATAAATTCTTGGAAAACTAAAATGTTTTAGCTGTAGGTAATACATTCTATTTTATTCTGTGCAAAATTTCAGCTTTCTAGGTCCCAGGCGGTCCAAGGCTTTGAATGAGTCAGGATTTTTCTTTTTATAATATGTATTAATTATGGTATTTTTCTTTAGGTATTCCTGAAGCTGATATTAGTTCAATTCAGTTGGAAGCTGTCACAGCCATTAGTCCTGAAGTTATGACTGCAATGAATCAAGAAAAGCTGGAGTATTTCACTAAGCAACAAATATTACGAATGAATCCTAAAACTCGACGAATATATATTTTAAGAATGCAATTAAGAAGTAGTTACGATATGAATGAAATAACAAAGCAGAATTGCGCAGATACAAATAAACCGTTTGTCCCGCAAATTATTCTTGATATTGTCGTCCTAACCAATCTGTTTGTATTAGCGTAGCATATTATATTTTATGTTTTTATTCAGTACATTAGATTCAGATGTATTTGTCTAATTCATATTGTACTAGATAATTTATAATCAAAACGAAATAAATATTATGACTATATTATGACCTTGACTGCAAAAAGTCAACAAATCAAGGCACAAAACGATCGTACCTTCGCCTTATCATTCCTTGAATTAAAACAATAAAATGTAGACTCGAAAACGGAAACTTACAAGATTCCAACGGGATAAATTGAAAATTAGTACCCAAAAACTACGTTTGAAATAAATAAATATTAATTTTTCACCTTTTTTCTTTCTGATTAGCTTTTATAGTATTTTAAGCTTGATATTGATTTCTATAATATCAAAGAAAACACTATTCTGATCGTTCCCTTTTTGAATTTAAAACTGATTTCCTGATCAAATAGTGTCGCTTAATAACATTTAGTTTTATCTCAGTTCTTATAGTACCCAAACTATTTTAATAATTCTTGGTAAATTATTTGAAAATCATTGCTATTGCTTAGTGTAGAATATTTCAATAAATTATGTAATTTGACTATTATTTATGTTGGAGAGGTCACTGGGTAGAGCTTCCATTTTGTTGACAAAAGCGCCATTTTCTTTTTCTGAGAAAAATATTGGCCCCGTTCCCGTTCGTTTCTCTTTTTGGGAAATCACGGAGAGCGCGTCCGCGTCGTAAAATAATTTCGTAAATATTATTAAATAAGAAAAATATTTATAAAGGCTGAAAATGCCTCCTGTTAAGCATTATTCATCTAGTGAAGTGAATCAGTATGAATTATCATCAAGACTATTATCCCTTACTGAAAATAATACATCTTATACTCTTACACAAATAAATGGCCAAAGGATTTACAGAAAGGCTCCCCATGCATGGAATGGCCCAGAACCCTCAAGGAATTGTGAGGTATGTATGACCAGTTTCTGCCTGTGCCTACCAAGTTTTTCTTTTGTTTGATTTCTCTAAAGCTTTGACTTTATTCATATTTCGTGGAGATGTGTCGACTCAGACTCGGTGTCCTAGCTGTAGAGAGAGCTCTGCGTCCACGTTTGTTTATTGCCGCGTTTTGCTAGCCAATGCGCACGGGACACGGATTGGGGAGTACCCACAGGCTATGCTAGCGGATACTCTGATCTTGATTTGCTTTTAACTGCATGGTTCACACCGTTCACAGTCCCAGGAAGTGAGCTAGATTTCTTTGGGGCGGGTACAAAAAGTCTTCGAGAATCTTGCCCTTGGCCCTGCGGCTGCACCTGCCCGTTTATCAATTTAAATTTGCTCCGAAGTACCTAGTCTTGATGCACAATTCTATTTATTTTCCCGCGCAATCCGTTTTTTTTGTGCAAGCTATCAATTGGTTTGGTTCTTAACAATACGAGAACGACAGTCAAGGCTATGGCGAGGGCACGGCAGAAAGCAGACTGATCTGAACTTCGTGACTGCTTTTTGCCGTGGCTGAGTCATGGGTTCGGAGTCCATCAACAGGCGCGACTTGACGCTGATCAAGCAGCGACACTGCGATTTGTGTTGGAGTCGCAGACGGTAGTTTACCGACCGCGACCCCACCGCAAATCACGTCGTCGTGTGTACAGTTGTACAGACGACCTCGTAATTGCTTTAGAATTTAGAATAAACTCCCAGTCTAAGCTCCCAGTAAATAAAATTTTAAACTACACTAAGCCCAGGCTCGCACGGGCGCGTTTTTCACGCGGCGATTTATATTCGCGAACTGCTTATACCCTGATTACACCTACCGAGTAGAGCGGCGAGAGAGTGCTCTCGGCCGAGCGCTCGGTACATGTAAAAATTATTGTAAACACTGCCGAGTGCTCGGCCGAGCAACAGGCCGAGAGAGACACTCGGACCCCGTTCTAGGTTCTACTTACTAGGCCGAGTACCCACCCCTCCGCTCCCCCGCACTGTGTCGCTCGTTCACTCGGTGGATCTGAACACGCACTCTACGTGTACTCGGCGACCACTCGTCATTCGGTGCCGGGTTTAAACTGAACTGACTGGCTGTCTCGCCGTGTGCTCAAAAATAGGTACGTGTACACTCACTCGGCCATATCACTCTCTCGGCCGAGTGGCACCTTACTCTCTCGCTGCTCTACTCGGTAGGTGTAAAGGCTCGTACACACAGGCGCGACCCGACAGTGCGACGCGATTCTGCGATATATATCCGTAGAACAATTTGTAAACAATTTCATTTCAATCGTTTCATTCATTTCATCAATTTGTAACATCACGTAAACATGAAATGGACTAGAATCACTTACATGTAAACACACCCACACAAATACATTTCCCTAATTTTATACATCAATGGCTGGGATGCACATATTTTTACGTCTGTGCGAACGTGGGCTAAGGTTTTTTTCTTGAAACTGACACATTTTTTACATAAAGGTAAAAAAGGCTGACGTTTTATGACGTCTAAATGACATTCAACCTGAGGATGGTAGAGCAAATACGAGGTTGACTATTCTATATTTTCATCAGACTTATCAGTAAGCCTGTGTAGTAGCCTAATGATATAGTCAGAAGTGAATATTTTGCCTCCATCCTTCTCCGGTCAGTGGAAAAACAGCCCATATTGCCGGCAATCGGCAGGTTCTCATATTAAAAACCGTGTGTTCACTAGGCAATTCAACGTCACCCATAATAAGCTTTTACCTTTGATTAATATAATCAAAGGCTTTTACTTACGTTTAAACTTTGCCACTGGGTAAGTTGTACCACAGATTACTGTGGTTGTACGTAGAGAAAGTTAAGTTTAGTCTCCATCTCCAAATATCAATCAACTCGACTTAGATTAAAGTAGGTAGCAAGAATCAGCTTTACATCCAATGTAAAAATTACTTTGTAGTACTTTTTGTGTAAAAAAATGTCAAAACTACAGAATGACGTTATTATTATAAATCGGCCAAGTGCGTATCAGATCACGTACAAATCGTACAATGAAGGGTTCCGTACTTGGATGAATTTATCCGAAATACAAACTTAACATTGGTTTCTCCTATACATCGATATATACGTCACGGTCAATTGTCCATCTGCAAAATGTAAGTTTTTAATCACAAAAATGATATTATATGTGATAAAACTATGGGTACACATTAAAGATTTTTGGACTTTTTCCTTTACTTCTTGCCAAATGTCATGGTCAAAGAGAAGTACCCTTTAGGTTTTTATTTATTTGCGAGTATCAAAATACATAACCGTGTCGCATAAATGGCCGTATTTTTTTATTGCGTTGACTTAGTAGTCCACTTAACAAAGGAGGTGTAGAGTGCGTGCGTGAGCTGGGACCTTTTTCTTTTTTGGTGCGCGGTGGAAATCCTCATGGACTTCTTCCATCGTGGGGGTGACAGAGGGAGGCGTATGGCGTAGGGGGGCTTGGTGGACTGTTACCGGCTACAACCACCGTGGTATTCCACCTCTACCAATAGCCGGGGCTGCGGGATTCGCATAAGCATTCACCGCTCCCCGGACAGGCCTCGACCCGCTGTTCCTCAGCGAGTCCCACCTCCCCGTGCGGCCATTCCTATAATGACCGCACCCACTCTAGAGTGGCGCGCGTGGAACACTGCGGCGCCAACTCTGGCCTGTCTGGTCGGACGCCTCCTTTGCAGACATGACATCCTTGCAAAAGGAGGCAACTCCGTCCGTAGATACTAAAAGTCGGTCAGTGGGTCGTCTTAGGGGAATTAGTTTTTCGCTAATATCTTTAAACAGTGCGTCGTAGACAAAAATTATCTTTATGTAATGAAAGCTCATAAAATTTTCTACAACACTACACTTTTTTTCGAATTCTTATCCATTTTCGAAGTACACGTACCAGAAAGGTGAAAATTTTCGAAAAAAACTACTTTTATCAAACACTAGCTTAGCTGTTGCCTGCTACTTCGTTCGCGTTATTTCGAGATAAAAAGTAGCCTGGAAGCGGTACTGGTTGAAGGAGGTCAGTCTTGCTGGTGCCCCATACAATTTGAGGAAGCACATAACAGCAATTAAAAAAAAAATTGTAATGCAGCGGGGCAATTGCGTAATACATTAACAATCGGAATCGGTATCATTTTGACAGTTCAACACCATTCATTGCGTTATTTACGTGTTGAGCAGACAAATTTTTCGAACTTATGAAGCAATGGATCAGCAATTTGCTTCAAAATGATTCCGATTCCGATTGATAGTGTGTTACGCAATTAGGGTGCAGGTCCTAATCTAACCACCTACCAAATTTCATCCAAATCCGTTCAGCCGTTATCGAAACTTTTTATCTATGCGTATTATATATATCGTTTAAGTCTTCATCCGTTTAGGCCGTGAGGGTCCTGACAAGGGTTCTTTTTCCAAGGCACCCTCATCCTCAGTGGACGGTTCTTGCTGAAGGGGCTTTACGTCGTCTTCACCATCGTCTTCGTCAACAGACACGCCGTTGAGGCATTTCCCTTGGCAGTGGAGGCACGCCGCAGAACAGTTCAGCATTGCTTTCCGACATCCACATGCCACAATCCTTGGTGCAGCGGCAAAATATTGTTTTCAGTACGACCTACGGAGCTGGCGAATCCTCGGTTGTTATTGGCACCAGGTTGTTTCCTACATGTTTCCATCCCCACTCTTGAGGAGGCAGATCATTCCCGAGCCACAGCTGCACTTGGTGGTAGGTGCGCCGTGAATGCTGTTTAGCTGCGTTCTCAGTTGGTGGAAGGGAGCTGATTAGCTGAAGTCAGGCTTAACATTTGCCACTGATCTCATGCATGAACGACTGGAAGCGGTACGGTTGAGGGAGGTCAGTCTTGCTGGTGCCCCATACCATTTGAGGAAGCAAATCTTCCCGACCTCTTCATCGTTAAATAGGTCTTTCAAAAATATTACTGGTATGTGAAAAAAAAAAAAATCGATTCAGGGATCCGTTTATGAAATATTAAGATTTAAAGTGCTAATTTTGTTACGAGTCAAGTGTCTTCCCCCTGCCAGCTAATTGGTTGCTTTTAGATATGTGAAAACATTCACGGCAGTAGTATAATAAAGAAATTAAAAGGAAAACTATCACAGCTAAGTAGGATTTACAAGTTTACGAGTAATAGCCGACCAACTTAAAGTGCAATGCACTTGCAATGAATGGGAAAACATGATTTTCAACTACAATGTTAAGTTTGTTCTTGGGATAGATTCATTCCAACTACGAAACCCTTCATTGTGCGTGGTCCAACACGCGCTTGGCCGGTATTTGAAAATGTGTACGCCGTACAGTCTCTATTTCGATCAGAGTCGAAACGCTTTGTAAAAATGAAATCATTCAGTGCTCCTTCAGCTTTGGTGTCGCAACGTTTTGCTTATCGAGAAAATAGTATTACGTTTTCTAAAAACTGCGTCTTTCGTAGGTGTTCATCGGAAGAATCCCTCATGACTGCTTCGAAGATACTCTGGTGCCGCTGTTCCGGCAAGCTGGCGAACTGTTTGAGTTCCGACTCATGATCAATTTCTCTGGCTGGAATAGAGGGTAAGGATTTTATTTTTCTTTCTTTAATTGATATTATTGTATTGTTAAATTATAATGTAAACTACATTGTCTAGATATGCCTTCGCTATGTATACGACTGATGCGGAAGCGAGCAATGCTATTCGGATGTTCAACAACTACATGATAAGACCTTCTTGGCAGCTAGGTGAGTGTCAAACCAAAGCAAATAATTTGTCCCTTAATTATTTCAACTATTGTTAAAACTTATAACAGTGCAGTTTTGTAGCTGACTTTTGGACCAAACATTATATACCTACATAATTATGTTTGGTACATGAATTTTACTTTTTGCCATCGATACGCTAAGAAGACTGCTAACAAAAATGATAAAAAATTATGTTTAGGCGTGTGTCCTTCCATCAACAATTGCCGCATCTTCATATCGCGCATACCGCCGACGACTCCGTCTGCGGAGATCGTGCGCCTGTTGTATGCGCTGACCGACGAGGTGCAAGAGGTTCGCATCCGTCGTTCGATTGCTTCGTGCGCGGCTATCGTGGAATACAAGTCACACCGTGGCGCTGCGATGGCAAGGAAGGCTCTCGTAGCGGCCGCTGCTGCTGCTTGGGGCTGCGGCGCTAGGCCTGCTGTGGACTGGTCACTGCCGCAATCGCCTCAACTGCTCAAGCAATATCGTGAGGTATGTCCATGTGACACTTTAACACTTTTGCACTTTGGCATACTTTCGTGCCATCGGTCTATATTTTCCACCACATTCCAAAACAATGTAGCAGACGGCTAACGGGGTATAATAATTTCCCTAGGTCGGACGCTGGACCCCAGAACGCGGCGTGGAGCTAACTCGCGCGCCTGAAGAGCCTGCGACAACTTCGCCGCCTCCCGCTGCGCCTTCCTACACTCTGGAGCCTTGGTCCCAAGCTCGCCGTCTGCGCATGATCCACGAGGCTCAGCGTAGTGCCGCTGCTGCCGCTGAGTAAGTTACTTAATTGATCAACTTCAAAATAGTATCATACACCCGTGAGAAATCCCAAAACTGACTGCTGCTGTTGTCCCACTAGGTGGTCAAACCGCATTAACAATGGCATGGAGTCGCTGGTGTCGTCGATGACGTCGCTGGGGTTCGGTGGCGGGCTGGGGCTGGCGGGGCGCGAGGCGGGCGTGTGGGCGCCGGTGGCGCCGGGCGCGGGCCCGGGCGCGCCGCGCATGCCGGCGCCGCCGCAGCCGCGCGACTTCAACCCCTGGACCGCACGCCACCCGCTGCAGGAGTTCATCACTCCCGGCAAAGACAGCCAGTGAGTGTTCACGCTGTATGCACGCCACCGGGACAGTTCTACTACAGCATTGATTAAAAAATTATGAGAAATGCTACTCTGGCATCTATTGGTTTGTCCGACTCAATCTTATGCTCGTTCTGCGCGAATTTACTAATTATGCATGACGTATATAATTGTTACACCTTTTACGAAACTTGTTTCGTTATTAAAAGCAAATATTCGCTACAATTATCTTAATGACGAGCTCCTTGATTGGCGTGTTAAAATCTAATCACATTATGAAAATATCAATGCGTTTGCTGTCTAACTGTCCCGTCTTCCCGTTTTCGTTTAATTTTTGTTGATGTTGATTAATTTATTGCATGATTATGATTAAGTTAACGAGTGCGCAATGTTTGTCTCGTTAGCATCGCGCGGTCTTTATTGGGTGTGTGTGGTGGAGTGTGGGAGATAACTCACTCACTGTTTCTGTGTGAATGCTTCCTGTGCTTGATAAAGTGCGCTTTCGAAAGTTCCATACCATAAAAATCCATCAAGGCTTGGAGAACCATGGAACCGACCGTGGCCGTGACTCAAATTAATTAATAATCCATTTCTATTGACATTTTATTTCCAATTGGTTATTATGCGAAAACATCTTGTGTAATGGAATTACGTCTCTGCTTTTGAAAATGCACTTAAATCTCGCTTTTTGGGTTAGTTTTCTTTATGAAACAAATTCCGATTTTCACTGGCATAATGTTTTGAAATGCATACTAATTCCTGAACAGTTACCAGTCAGGCATTATCACATTACAAGAATCGCTGTTTAATCGTTTTTACAATTAATTATGTTTCTTTTACAATGTTATATAATGCCTGAAAAACCAGTTGAGCACAGGACATGCCCTTTTTACAATGTTTTTATAAAGCCTGATCAAATCAAATAGCCATTATATTAATACCATTATGCTGGTTTCTGAATGGTAAGTTTGTGTAGTCAGCGTCCATTTCGGCTGCAGCATTCAGCACGGGTGTATCCCCATTTATATACTGCAATTAGCTTTTAAAATGTCAGAATCAATTATGATCAAATTTTAATAGATAACATATCCGAACGATTATGAATATGTTCTATTGCCCTTTTAGTTGCATTAGTATTTTCTTTACTATATTTTCAGTTTTATTCTGCACTATGCAGTACTCGTTTGTCTCTTGCACTCCTGGTAAAGGCATAAGAGAGGTAAATTTAGAATTTTAATTTTAGACATTATTTTAATTTAATCCTAAATGTATTTTAATTAAGAATCCAATTGAATGGCATAATTATTTATGTATTAAAATTTGAAGCTTTTTATAAGGCAGCATCGATATATTTTAAGCATGAGTCTACAATATTGTTTTAATGTTATAGATAATATGAATTAAGGGCAACTGCGGGCCGCCCGCGTCGCGGCGGCGGCCGCGTTAGGATTATTGCACTACTGGCAATCCGCATTTTTTGATGTTTTTTCAACGAAATAAATATTCATGTTATTGTACTATTTCTGTGTATGAATAAGTCTTATTTAAAATCAGGTTTTAAGTAAATCAATTTGGAACTGTTTTCTCAGCAATGAATAAACTCAGCATTATGAAATTATCTACATGTGATTAACAAAATCTGAACATTTTGTAACGAGACCATAATATGAATTTATCTCTCGATGTTTTATGAGATTTTTAAATAATATTGCATGCCAGTAATTGATTAATAAATTTAAGTATAATGGTTTAATGTCCTTGCTGTTTTATTTCTTTGCTTGCTTTACCTTCTCACTTGTTAATGGTTTTTGGCAGCTCTGCTTTTTCTGCACTAATTTAAGTTTATCATAATATTACATCTCGAGCGATCCGTTCGCGTTGGATTGGAACTGTATCGCCAACTCTCAGATAAGTTGCAGGCGCGCAGTCGCAGTCGAGCCTTGCATGACACGACCGTTGCGCGCCCACACCGAGGCGCTTCAAGTTTTCCTTCAATGTCACTCAAATCAAACGCACCGTGAAAATGGTCGCTGGCCTCAAACAAAACACAGCGGTCGTGTCGCGCGGATGTCTGCTTGTAAACTATGCGTGTGTGATGTCACTCGCCTAACTCTCGAGAGTAGTGAGCTCGTGTGTGTTTAGTGCAAGGGACAGCTCACAGCAGCCGGCCAGAGCATGGCGGTGTGTGACAAGTGGGTCGCGCTGAAGATAGTCGAGTTCGTAAGTAACTTAACATATTGCAACACCATCGGTGATGCAAGCTGCTTTGATTTGGTAACGTGGTATTTATTGGACGCTTATAATTATTTATGGATAGTAAGCGGTTGTAGAATTTAAGTTTGTAGTGAAAGTTAGTTTATTTATATTTTATCATTTAGGTATGTATCATTATTAAAAGTCGTTGTTGATGTATTACGTAGTGCAGAGATAAAACCTATTAATTTTGAGATCTGTATCATAGCTTCGTACCTAGATTTTTTGGAATATTGGACGATATATCCTTAGTACCTATTTTCCGAAAGTAGAAAATATAAACGTACCGAGTTGAACTTGTTACCTTTTAGTCAATATGCAGGTCCTTAGTTATTTCATATACATGTCGAGAATCAAAATATATGCCATTCATATTCATAAAGTTACTACACGGCGATAAAGCTCGCGCTGATAACAAAACAATTTTATTTTCAACTTCGCGCTGCACTGCCTTATCATAGTGACAACTGTTTAACAACACAGGTGGATAGACAAACAAGCTAAGTCGGTCAGAGAAAATTCTTGGAAGGTAGTTGCATAACGATGCTGCATTTGCTAACGATAAGGCCTTTAATACATCACATAATCAGTACCTCATCACGTAATCACTTCACTTGATAATATTTCGGTTTCACAGAATTACAAATTGCATGTATTTCCCAGAGGGTAATTCTCGTAATGTTAAGAACGTTTACAGTCTGGTCTCAGTCTGTCATCTGTCAAAAATGCCTCTGATTTCCCTACATTTTTGTCAAGTTTTTGAGATTTGTTTGTTGCCGAGATGAGACTGCGGCTAGATTTTTAACGTTTTAAATTACGAGAAATGGTCTTCAGATCATAGCCATTTCGATTTCTTAAAAATACTAATCTATACTGTGTCTTACGCTGTGTAATAGGTACTCGATCGTCTTTTTGTGATGTACCTTAGTCTAGTCCAACTTAACTCATTTGGTTGCGGTGCTCTGACTTAGTTACTGCGACCCAACTATAAAAAAGACCAGAAAGTTACAAAGGGGCCCATTTATTTAAAAAGGCGACCATCAATAGATGACCAAAAAGTTTTAATAGGATCAATTACATAGTGTGAGTCTTCATAATGTGCACATATCGAAATGAGGGAAACTAAGCTTAATTTTATCGACGGAATATTTTTTTTAAAAATCAAAGAAAAAAAAAATTTTACAGAACCTAAAATTCTTATTCGCTGTTATAACCCCCTCAACCCCCTGTGTAAAAACAAGTCGGTATAACTTTTAAAGTAAACGATCTGTCACTATGAAACAAACTCGGCAATGACTGGAAACAACAGGGCGTCCTCATACAATAACAACTAAAGAAAAAAAGCCGCCCTCAATTGAGAAATAAGGTGTTTTTATTAGAAAAATCAGATATTTTTTCATAAATTTTTACTATAATTGCAAAATTTCTCAATAAAAGCCCGATTACCTACCCTTATAAGTACCTACCTTAAATTATTCTCCATCATATCAGCTTTCTAATAGTAAAAATGCCATGTTTATAACTCAAATCACATTTCCAGTAAGGCCTTGCACTCGGCTACGTTCAATACTTCTATGTTATGTTCTATGTTATAGGTTTGGTTTCCGCACTTAGTCCCTCAAATGGACCATTGTGCGTGGGCCATGGCGGCCGTTGTTGGTCATTTGGTTATTCCAACCAGCCCACCTCCCTCCAGAAGCTGACTAAGTCTCCTGGTTTATTAAGAACGTCTGTGTATGATTTGGGTGTCCCGAGGGTCTCTGATCGAATTTGGGTAACGCCTGTGCACTCAAAGAGCACATGCGCAACGGTTTCCTCAGCCTCCATGCAAGCCCTGCATAGAGGACTGTCCGTTATGCCTATAGTGTGGAAGTGTTTGTTCAGTGAGCAGTGTCCCGTGATGGTCCCCGTCACCAGGCGCAGACCTTTCCTGTCCAGTCGTAATAACCGACTGGTAAGCTTGCCATTCAAAAATGGCATGGCTTCCTTGGATTGCCTGCAGCCTGGTGACGACGACCACCATCTTTCTGCTTGTGTGTGGGTGTGCTCCTGTAGCCACCTGCGTAGTTGATTAAAGGGGATGGGCACAATAGGTTCCGGTCCACAAACTGACATACTGGATGCCCTTCTGGCCAGTTCGTCAGCTGCGTCGTTTCCCAGTGATCCACTGTCCTTTTATCCATTGAAGTGTCACCATGTTGCGGTTTTGTACGGTTACCCGCTCAAGCGCGTTGTGACATTCTAGTATTAGGCTCGATGTGATGCATTTTTTATCTAGGGATTGGAGGACTGAGGCGCTGTCAGAGAGTATGCGAATATGGGAGTCCGCAACTCTCCGGGCTGCTATGGCATTAGCCGCTTGTATTATGCCCACACACTCCGCTTGGTAGACCGTGTTGAGCATTCCCAGCGGTTTGGATATTTTTATGTTTAGGTCTTGTGAGAAGACTCCGACTCCAGTTCCGCAGTCGGTCTTTGAACCATCTGTGTAAACTCTTAGTTCCTTTGAACCTGAGTAGTCGCACTGCTCCTCCTTAAGCACTATGTTATAGTGCTTTTGAAAGCAGTATTTTTTGGGGGCTTTATCGCAGGGCGATGCCATCAATGGCTGCCGCTTGATCGCATCTTGTTGTAAACGTATGTGTTTGACCCTAGAGTCTTTGCTCAGGGTTCCTGATATATGGAGCCTAAAGGCAGCCAGGGTCGCCTCTTCTCGCACTATGAGGTGTAGTGGCGGCAGTCCAAGCATAGCCTGTAGGGCGGCAGTGGGTGTAGTTCTCATGCAGCTCGTGATTGCCACACATGCGAACCGCTGTAGCTTTTCAAGGTCTCTTTGAGCTGTGCTCAGGTCTGTTCTGGGCCACCAGACTAGTGAGCCATATGTAATGATTGGGCGAATGACTGTAGTGTATAGCCAGTGAGTGACCTTGGGGCTGATCCCCCAATTCTTGCCAAGCATTCGCTTGCATTGCCACAAAGATATACTGGCTTTCGTGGTGATGTAGCTGGTGTGTTTTGCCCAATTCAGCTGTTTGTCCAAACATATGCCCAGGTATTTGGTTCAATACTTTAGCAGGTAGACCCTTTTTTTTTTTAGATTTTTAAAAATATTATTTCCGTCGATAAAATGAAGCTTAGTTTCCCTCATTTCGATATGTGCGTGCACATTATAAAGACTCGCACTGAATTTCCCATTAGCTACAAAAGTAAAGTTACTCGTATTTATCAGATCATCAGTACCCACCTACCTACTAGTAACGTGTTTGAACAACAATGAAAAGGTTGAATATCTTTCAATGTTAATGAAGCAAAGTCGTAAAGCTGTTACAAATATTTAGGGTACAGTCATATTCTGAACTTCCTCGAGCTTTTGTCAAGTGTTAATTGGACCCCCGTTTTGGGATGTTCATTTGTCATCAATGAGATTTTATTTGGCAAGATGATAAATACCTACTCAATTTTGCTTTGATTTTGGTTTGAAGCCTTTTTGAAACACTATCCTCAAACAGAATTAAGAGAATTAGCAGCCCGTTTCATTATTACAACTTGTTTTTCTCAAAATTCTCGCGGTAAATCGAATAAAGATTTTCCTGTTATTCAAAGTTCCCAGATTTAAGTTTTTACAAAGAAACTCTTTAGGCAGCAAGTTTTTAACTGCGGGAAAAAGATAAATGGTTGACGCTACTACTAAACAATAGACAATAGGTAGCCTTTACTAGTGTCAACTTGTAATGCATTTAGCTACGAGTACAAGACTTGCTTCCAAACTTCAAAACTTACCCTACTTACCCTATTGAAAAATAATAAGTAAAATTCTGAAGTTTTTTAAATAGTCCTGATTCCTGAAAGACACCTTCAGATTTCAACGTCAAGATGAATTATATCTTTACCTATCGTACCTACTTTTAATTCAGATGTATTTGTTTCGCACAAAAAACAGGTGTCTCAGCTGTGAATCAGCCATAGCAATCAATTCTGTATGTTAAATGTAATTACGTAGTAATTACCGTCTTGAGCACCGTCGCAGGTTCAATGTCTATTATTATTATACAACCTGATACATTACTTGCTTTGTTGAATTACTTCAATACAGGCGGCGCGTAGTGTCGCTAACGGCTAATTGTTACATAGGATGATAGGAATGGTGATTGAATTGCAAATCTGTAGGTAAAATGCAGAAAAATAACGGAGCGAGGTTAGTCACTAGCCTGTCTTAGTGGTTTGAAAAGAAGGACGATGTTGAGGAAGATAATCCTGTACTTCCTCATCTTCCCGAGACATAAAAGGCGGTAAGCCATCGTAGCGTAGCTCATTCACAGCGTGAATGCCCTGTTACTGGCTAAAGCTAACACGTCTGATGACTGGCAAATACTAGATAGTGCGAGACCTTCCTGAGTTCCACTGATGGATATATTCAGATTGCTCCTAGATTTTGACTTGTTGTAAAATAATAAAATTAGCATGGTCGAAAAGTTAGGCAGGAGATAATCCCGCAGCGTCCTGCGTCAGCTTTCGGGGCATACATTATTCCTACGCTTTTCTACATAATTTAGTATGTTAGCCAGGGCTCCACGGTAACAAAGTTTCTGTGTAGTAGCTAGCAATTATGATTATAATTACCTAGTACACGACGATTCTGCGTACGCATGTACATATGTAAAATCATATTTTAATTTTAGCGGACTTTTACTAAATTCGCGGCTAGTGACCTAATTATAAATAATTAAACCTGCGCCCTAATTGCGTACCACACTATCAATCACAATCTGAATCATTTTGAAGCATATTGCTTAATCCATTGCTTCATAATGTTCAAAAAATTTGTCTTCTCAACAACGTAAATAACGCAATGAATGTTGTTGAACTATCAAAATGAAAGCCATTCTTACTGTCAGTGTTACGAATTACCCCGCAGTTTTAGTTTTAACGCTAACATAGGTAGGTCCTTATTATATACTTACCTACTACTAAAACAGCCTAATAACCGCCTTAACCACATCCGTTCCTTTCATAATGACTAAGTAAACCGATTTTGTTATCAGTGTTAAAATGTGTGCCATTGTCCAGTTAAGTAAACAAAAAAATGCCATCCTACCGTCTAATCTCTTTACCACCCTTGGTTGACTGGTAGAGAATGCCTAAGGCAGTGTCAAATTTCTTTAATAGATTTTATCGCTAAAGTATTAGGTTCAAAATTGATTTGGAAAATTTGACAGTTTCGGGCAGCTTGATGTGCTGGCGTCTGTACATTTTGTGCGAAACGTTTAAATAAATAAATAATCATTAATTTAAATGTTAAATATTTAAAGGGGTGAATTCTTAGTAACTCATAGCATCAGTGGTTTGCCGCTAGAGGCCCAGACAGTGATGAGCTAGCAGATCATTTCGATCTTACTCGTGACATTGTTTTTCATAGCAAAAACGGAATAGTACCTAATAATTTTCTGGGATACAGATACCTAATACCTAAGCCTAAATTGCTAGCATATGACTTTCGGTTTAGCAGTGTCTTGGAGGCTGCTTTGAAGTTAATAAATATTTGTTGTTTTTTATTTACTCCATACAAGCAAAATCTTTCATGCTGGGATTTTTTTAGGTTCCTCTAGCAGCATGTGAGCTATGCACAAAGTAATCTTCACGCATTTACAACACCATTAAAAAAATATTACAGTCAATTCAGTTTCCGTATTCATCACACACGTTATTTACCTGTAGTTACAATAATTAAGTGCTGCTGCGCACGCGCGTCTTCAATGTCGGTCCCACGGTGGACAGTGACGTCACACGCGACAATCGCCGAAGGACTGACGACGCTGCCTCCCCGCCTATTGTTGCTGGGACAATAGTGATATTTCCTTTTGGGATGTCCTATACGTGTGTCGCCAGCAAGGTCTGAGTTTTTAGTCACCCCTTGTAGTCATTGTATTTTTATTTAATGCTTGTTTTTTGAAAACTGATAAAAAGTAGCAGTACAAAGTTATCTTTACCCGACTGCGGTGAAACCCAAAAGGATGGCTATGTTTTGTAGTTACTATGGTAGAGAGGTGGGGTGAGGAAAGTGATCTCTCGATTTGCTTAACCTTGGTATGCTGGTAGTTGATTGGTATTAATAAATATTTGTGTATTATTCAGTTGACCATGCATGAAAGTATTGTATTGTAGTACTTACTAGATATTAGATATTGCAGATCGATCTCAGAATGCTTGCGATTAAGGTGATAAATTGCAGATATTTCTACGCTAGACCTTTGTTTAAAAACTTGAAATATGCAGCGAAACAGCCGCTTATGTGCTGCAAGCGCACCACTAAAGTTCTATAAAACGATTAATTTTATGCACCTGTCGCATTTCTGCGGGCATTCTGCAACTTGTTACATCAGCTGAAAGCACCTGTTATTTTTACCCTTTCGTTTGTTGACCCCCTTTATTCATAACTTGATGGTAAAACCTTGCAAATTCTTTCTTACCTTGTCTTTTTCATGCCAGTGCCTGGCAGTGAGGCAGAGCTATAGGTACCAACAGTAGACCGTACCCTTACCACTGACGTGCTGTCTACTGTACCCACTTCCTTTTTATTATTAACTTAATTAAATCTAAACCGTTTATGAATTTGGGGGTTTAGACAAAACAACTAATAAGCATAAAATCCTTATACTTACCTACTCTAACTCACCACTCTAATACGATTCGTGATCACAAACAGTTGATGTGCGTCGCCTGCCTGGTCACTAAGCGCATATCACAAGACGACGAGGCTCGCTTGTCGCTGCTGCTGCAGAAGCTGTCGCGAGAGTGGTCACTGCTCACCTCCGTGACTTGGGACTCCGTGGGAGGAGCCTTCGCAGACGCTATATATGGAGGTACGTGACAGTTAAGTGTAGGACATGCCATGTCATAATCTGTCATATTATGTTTAAGGAGGTACATCTCACGTGTTAAGGTCAGAATAAATTCAGAATGTTTGCAATTAAATGAGTAGCTAAGTTCGTTGGTGTGTGTTTTAGCTGGCTAGTGGACATTGATTTCTGGACACTGACACTTAATAAAAGTCGACGGTGACGGCGGTATACATAGCGGCTGAATTTTGCTCATAATTTTCAGACAAAATACTTACTAAGTAAAGCAGACTTGTTGACTTTGTTTGCTTGACTTTATTTTCATAGTTGCTAAATTATACTAGCGACATATTCAGTGTCAGACATGCGAACACTGGTTGGCTACTTTGACTAGGTGTACTATAAGGATGATTTTTGCACTCCCTGCCCAGGCCCAAGTCACCCGGACCAAACCCCAGTGTCCAATATACCGGTGATTCACTATCCGTGAATGTGTTTAAACAACACAGTTCGACACAGTTAAGTGTCAATTTCATTAACCTAAATGTAATTACCTCATAAAAGCAAGAACAGGGTTATTAAGTACCTGTTATCAACAAGTACAATAGCTGTACTACCTTTGGATTACTTCTTAGCTTTCCTGGCAATCTTCTCAGGTTGTTACAGTCCACTGATGGACATAGGCCTGTCCGATTGCATCATCATTATCATCACCATCATGATTTCAGCCGAAGGACGTCCACTGCTGGACATAAACCTGTCCCAAGCACCGCTACTTCGACTAGCAACTTAATTGCGTAACACATTATCAATCATTATCAATCGAAAAATGTGTCCGCTCAACAACGTTAATAACGCAATGAATGTTGTTGAACTGTTCAAATTCAAATTCAAAGCATTTATGTCAATTAAAACATGTACAGGCACTTTTGAATTGTCAAAAATAAATAGTCGGTCAGTTAGTCAGAAAGTTGAAGCTAGTTGCCCATTCCAAAACGTAGATCTCTATGGAGAAGAACGGGCAGGAAACTCCATGGACACTCTTTTAAATCAAGATATTACAAAATCCTGGGTACATAATTCTGTCAAAATGAAACCCATTGCTATTGATAGTGTGTTACGCAATCACCCTGCGGTTCCGTGCTTCTCGCATCCAGCGGATTCCTACGGATTTCAGCAGGTTATCGGTCCACCTTGTGGGAGGCCTTCAATTGCATTGCATTACCTAATTAACGAATTTCCGTGCTGTTCTGTAGTTTCTGCCTACCCACCCCCATTAAACAATGCATCTGTTTATATATGCACCATATCGTATTATTAGTTGTTTACTCTCCTTCGAGTTAAAATTCCTACCCAAATGCAAGAAATGCTACTTTCCGCAAGAAAAACTACATAATACAATTTTTCATTTTCTAGTCTGTAGTTGCAATGTTATCTAACAAAGATTTCTCTCCCTACAAGTAGTAAAGAAAATCGTGACTAAATCAATACCTAATAATATGTGAGCAAAGGTGTAAACAAAACAACTTTAATAAATACAAGTTATGTTATCAATTACGTAATATCTATTATTGAACTTGTATATCAGGTACGTATACATAGTTATTATAATTAGGTTTAGGTACTTATAGTCATTCTTGATACATGATTGTTGGTGTTGATGTTTAATGAATTTTCCACTGATATGAACAAATTAATATTGCATGTTTGTGCATTGTAATCAATCGCTTTATTATCGTAGGTAGATGTCACAAGAATGTGAAGTCTCTGGTTTAGTACAACTACAAATCTAGTCTTGCATTGAACTCCCAGATTGAGCAGTTCTTTTATTTTAGATCCAACTTTGCTAATGTGAATAATTCTCTATCAAACGTGATTGTGTTTGAATCAATAATAATTACTGGCGTTCGTAATATCGAGGAGATATTATGAATGCCAGTAATTAATTGAATTACTGTTTACATTACCTACCTACATCGTGAATATTAAGTAATAACGTGACAATTTCATAACAACATCTTTGTTGACATTGTTAGGTAATTCAATAAAATTCAAGTATAGTCCACCTATAGCAGTAAAGTTTACACCTTATGGGCTCGGCTATTGCGCAAGCGTGCATGTGTGTTGTGTTCGCGTTCTGCCGAGGTCGCGGGTTTATGGTGGGTAATCTGGAAGATAACTCGTGTCCATTACAGTTCATTGTATGGAGTTATAGCTAATATTCTATTTAAATAATACCTGCCTATAATTGTACGCATTAAAAACACCCAAAATTTGGTACCACTCAAACTTTTAGTAAATAGGTAAGTAAACAGTAACAATAAAACGCTATTGGTAAAAAAATAAAAAAATATTGCATTAATACCTATACTGAACAACGAAAAATTTTATGTTTAAGAGCTACGCCAAAGAACAAAGAAATATAAAATAATCATGCTAAACGCACCTGTGACATACTGACATACAGATGGGCATGGCGAATATGGCGACATTCTGATATCTCAGAGATATCAATACTGATTCAAGGTATCATATCTGTTATCAAGTAGAACTACGTTTTGGTAATCAATCACCTATTTCCCATAACAATATAATATGTATAGCTTACCTACAAGTGATTAAAAGTTAACTTCGGTATAATAGACTACTATAACTATGACTGTTTAGACACCTTTCCAATTTGATGATATTTATGGTTGAATGAGCTATTCTTTCTTTAATTTGATGGGAAAATGTTAGGTATATCTACCTACCTCTTCATCAAATACAATTTTTTAGAGACGGTTACTGGTGACTAATGGCAAGACAATGAAGGAAAACTGCTTGACTAATATACCTATTGCTTATAATAATTAGGTAGGTAAATGAGGGTAGGTACTTCTTGTCACGTGTACATGTCTTATTCATAAAAGACGAATCATCAAATTGTATATCAGTCCAATTTTCCTTAATACTACGAGAAGGGAAGTATACAAAAATACCAACTACTTTTATTAACTCATTCATCGCAGGTGGATTCATTTTGTGAGAGAATGATGATGCACTTATTATAATGTTTTAATTTATGGTTAGGCTTTTTGTCGAATAATGTCGTGAAGTTCTGAATAATCGATGTCCACTGCGTACAGTCGGGTTATCTTTTCCGTCCGAGCATGTTTTTTAACAACTGGAGCGAAGTTATTAAAGTAATACTCAATCCCATACTATACAACGGTCAGTCTTGGAAAACTCACTATTTTCAAGACTTGTAGAGTTATGGGGGTGCAATAGTGGTCATTATTATCTAGGGACAGAAAAGTTCACACCTATCACTGAAGAGAGAAAGAAGCTTTTCTATGTCATCTAAAAGAGTCTGTCATCTAATATTATGAAGAGAAAATATTTGATTTTTTGTATGTTTGTTACGTTTTCACGCTAAAACAGCTGAACGGATTTGGATGAAATTTGGCTGATTTTTTATCCTGATATTCTCACGGGATCGAGACTTGTGCGGGTGGAACCGCGGGGCGCAGTTATATCATGGAGATGTGATCATTTGTTTAAAGGTTTTCTTTATGTTTGTAAACAGGCTACGTGATCATAACCTTCGGCCTGATAGTGGCGCGTGTCTTCCAAGAGATACCGAAGGGCAGACGGATACTTGAGGGATACTTCCTCGGATTCGGCATGCTGTTCTTTTTGATCCTGGGTAAGATTATTGTTCTGTATAATTTAGGTAAAACTGTGAGGGCATTACCTACCACAAGGATAGTAGAAATTGTAGAATAAATATTTTTTATGTTGACATTTTGTTTTTAAAAATATGTTAACCAACGATACAATTTATATTTAAACCCAAATAAAGTTAAAATTCAATCATCTTTTGGCATGCAAACTCGAGTAATTAATGATTACAAAATCGGCAATTAAAGCTAACCTGTTTGGAGCTTTCGTTTAGAATCGATTTATCAAACGAATGTTTCGACAATTGCATCATAACAGAATTATTTCGTCCACGATCCCATCACATAAGATGCTTGTGCTCTTTATACGATCTGTTCTAGCACAATTTAAGAAGAACTTTTTGGTCTACATTAAAAAATACCGAAAATTTAAGATACTCTGTTGTTTTCCTCAGGTGGACTAGAACTAGCATCCCTGGACTCCGTGCCCCGGTCCTTAGTAGTCAACGCGTCAGTTCTCGGCAGTTTCTCGCTGTTCGTCGCCGCCCTATTCCTCATAGACCTCATGGGTCCCCGGATATACACGACCACACAGAATTCGCAGACAGATACCACCGTCGTATCATCACCCAAAAGTGAGAAGAAAGTGTCCATAATCGCCTCACCCAAATTGAACGGAAACATGCCCAAACCCAATGCAGCCAACGAAAAAGCTAATGGACAAGCTAACGGACACGCTAACGGACAAGCCAATGGACATGTCCCTCCCGAAAGACCAAAAGACTTAGACTTAGAGAAGAATTTACCAGATAAGGACACAAAGAAAGAAGAAATGACGTTCTTGGAACAGTCCAAAACCAGTTACCCGCATTTCGACGATACACTAGAAAAAGACGAACTGCAAAAATCTAAATTTGGTTCGATACGAAATGGAATAGAAGCTGGCAACTACGTTAGGCTATCGGACCCTCTGTCCATACCTGATAGATTTCACTACGAGCAAGAACTTGCAAAATTCAATGAGAAATATCTCAGAGACTACCTAGATAACTTCGCCGGAAAATTATCAGTAAAAGAGAACTATCTCCCTGAACCACAAACGCCTGTGTTCGCGAAAGTGAAGACAGGCCGATTACAAGATTTGTACGACGAAATGTCGCCGAGCTATGAACAAAAGCGGTCGAGATCACCGACTAAGGCCAAGACAGTACCGTCGCCGACTTTGCAACAACTCGAAGATTACTTGCGAGCGTCGACAAGGTCGAAGCGGGCGGATACGCCGGCTTTGTTCCCTATGGAGCCCATTGAAGAGAAAGAAACCACGGATACGGATGGGAGAGCGTCCGGCACCCCCACAGACCCCGGGTACGTACAGTACACGGCAGGCAGGTGGCCGGAAAAGAGAGACCTACGGACACCACGACACAGTCCCACAAAGTAGTGAATAAGTTATAAATACAACGATGCGTGATAATCTTGTATGCCGCAGGATGGCAGAACAAATCCATCGTCATGTCCTGTATATAATGCCACGATGAACAATGACTGACGACTGATGAACTCTAAAACCACCTCTAGTGCGGGTGTATTTAAGACATTTATTACAACAATTAAGTTGGTAAGAATACTAATATTTTTTTTTGCATAAATTTCGTCATTATAACGAATAACTCTATTCTCTCGTATTTAATTACTCGCCCCTAATTCAATTACAGTGCGTTTTCTCACATCAAAATTGTTAAGTTGTTTGAAAACAAAAGAATTAATGACATACCAAGGTAAAGACGTAATTTAATGGCACCTATTGACTTGTAGGAAGTTCGTTGCTCCAAGTTAATTTTAAAATAATGATCTTGTGACACATACATAATATAACACATAGTTTTACTACACATACATAAGTACAATACACATTCATATCCGGAGACTAATAACAATAATTCAGACGAGTTTCTGAAAAAAAAAAAATCTTGTTCATAACTGTCATCTACTATGAAATATAATATCACATAGGTACATTCATAGTTATGATGTTAATAGCTAAAAACACCGATCTATCTAAGAGACGGCTTCAGCAAAAAACCGTCGCTGTTAATTTAAAGGTTTTTAATGACTGAGGCTTCCAAGAATCTTAATTTTAGTGAGGTTAGTTACATCGATCATACATATAAACTTGGCAATATTTCCGTTCTTTTTGCGATGTAAACCGCAGTAAATTACTCAGAATGTTGTTTTTAATTAACTGCTTAATGGGTAGTGAGTACCTCCTGCCTGCCTCGACTTTATCAAACTACATTTAGGTCGAGATATACCATAGTTAACCATTGGCGATTGTACACTATTTAGTAAACATGCATACTACAGCACGGCCATTATTGTTGATGCACCTGTTTGCATACAGAATATAACATAGGTTACTAGGTACGCAACATAATAGGTAGGTATCTCAATGCCATGCTACATACATTTTTATGTAGGACTAGCTGACCCGTGCCCACTTCGTTGGGCGGTAAACATTTTAACTTGTGATGAAATTATGAGTGTGGTTCGGTCCTGCGATGTTCTCGCGCTTTCTGAGACGCTGCGCACGTTCAGCGCTAGATTCCCGTGCACGGGCCTGCGATGTTCTCACAGTTTGCCTAGCGAGCCGCTGCGAGTGCTCAGCGCTAGACTCCCTATCCCTTGTTACAGAGACATGCTGCCTTAAATCACTGAGACGCTAGATTCCCCAGCGCGTGCTTGCGAAATATTTTCTCTATTCCTCGAGAGGCGCTGATGTTTTTCAAGAGCAGACTCTTCCGTACGGCGTACTCGAGCTGCTCTTGTCTGGGATGTCTGACGGGAAAGTTGTGATTTCCTTTTAGGCATGATAAACAATCGCTGAAACTGTCCGATATCCCAAAAACAGAAATACGACAGCTTCGAACTCGAAGAATGAGAACGAAGTAGTATTTGTGTTTTAAGAAACCGGGCAACCAAAACAATTTTAAAGACCAACAACATCCAACCAACTACTTAGTACGTACAACTCACCTACCTAACGACGAAAGTTAAATAATAACTGGAGAGGGTCATTATGCACAACGCCATCTATGGGTAAATGGATAAAACGTCCGTACAAAGCATGTTCTAATGCGGTTCGTGAATGGACGGCGGCATTTTCCGATTTAGTAATTTTATATTATCTTGGAAACTATTTAACCAATTGACACACTGTTTTGGGCAAATCGTATCTCTACGATGTTCTTGTGATCATAATGATATTTTTTTCGATAAGGTTTAATATTTTGTTGTTTAAAAAATCGTCCAAAGGTAAGTACGTCGAAAAATACTTTTTTTAACACATAAAAGCTACTATATCTGCTAAAATATAAAAGATAGAAATATGGTGTCGCGGACTTTTTTGTAGAACTATTCAAAGCGGACCAGGTTGCCATACATTGTTTTCAATTATATACAACTGTTAAGGCAGCGCATGCAAATAACTCTGTTGTTAGAGCTATTTTTTTCCGCCTGGCTAGACAAAAATTGAGATAGTTCGGCTAATATGCATGATATCTTTATAATTTATAGCCTATAGCACTACCGAATAATGTAGCTTTCTACCAGTGAAACAATTTTTAAAATTGGTTCATTACTTCCCGAGATTACCCCCTACATACAAACTTACAAACAATTTTACCTCTTTATAATATTAGTATAGATTATAAAATTGCACTTAGTAACACGACAAAGATATCACAAAGCGGAACGGTCACTAGGACTGTAGTATTTCTAACCCGTCTTGAACAAGCATGATGGTGATCAATGCTCCTGCCCTCTCTTATGAGGAGAGACCTTTGCCCTGCAGTGGGACTATAATAGGCTGTTATTATATTAACTAATTAGGTACCATATGACCTACAAGCCTTATAATTGATTCCAAGTAGGATAGGAATGGTAAACTGAACAAGTCATGTCTTCCATTATACTCGAGTTATTTTGCCATGATATTCATTATATTCTAATACCACATTTTTTGTTAAAGTTGAAACCTTGTGATTAAAATATTGAATGCTGTTTCGGCGCCTTCATTCACCGAACTCATTTCGCAACGCATCACTGACGTTAAATGAATGCTTGTCTTTCAAACACCGTGTTAATAACAGGGACCTTTACACGCCGAATGCATGGTTCATTGAGCGTAGGTACCTACTGCTGGTAGTCGGCCATGTTGCAATGAATTAGTTCGAGTTAGCGAATGTCAAGATCAGCCGACTGCGAGTGCGACATACTGCGGGGTTGTGTGAGAATCGGAAGTACGGCTTTTGGCCGGATCTAATTGTTTAACAAGGTTTGTATTGTTGTTTATCTAGCTTCCCAGAATTCTGACGCTTGCTTTGTGGAGATTTATGAATCATCACTGCAGCTGATGCTTTGTCGAAACGTAGGGGTAGAACACATAAAGCTCTGCTGCGTGATGTGTTGTTGAATCATCTCCATTATTTCATGACATCGACAAGCGGCTATTATGGCGTGTGGTCCCTGTGGGTCTTATAAGACATTGAATCTTTACGGTACATAATATACCAAAGATTTTATAACTGATTATCGATTGTTAACAAGTCAACTTGGCCTGTAATCCCTAAGGTCGATAGCCTATTGTTTATGTGTACTGAAATGACCCATATTCTGTAATGGCTTTGCAACGGACGAACGGATGTGTGTATTGATAAGTTATAGTCAAACATGAAAGTGTTATGTTAACGCCAAAGCCTTGCGTAACACAGACATCACGCCTGATATCGGCGAAATGGTTAGCAGAGGTGTATCTTCTAATAAATAAATAAAAATCTTTATTGCAGACCACATGATCCATAAAAAAAAAAACATAATAGGATAGTACTTACTACAAAAAAAATACAATAAAAATGGCATAAATATACACAAAAACATAAACTCACGAGTCACGCCTTTCTTTTCTTGCTCATTTAAAATATAAATATTTACGCGGGTATTTTCAACCACCGACCGCTTGTAGGTCTTGGTAGCATACATCCTATCAGCAAGGCCCTTAACTGTTTCTACACGTGCCAACCCAGAACCCTGGACATGAATACCATTTGCAGCTCAATCTCTATTAGATAGGCTGGTTGAATTCCGATCTAAAATAGGAAATTTGTTGTGGGAATCGAACTCTCTGCTCTCTTATCTCAAAAAGCAGCTTCCTCATCTACTTGGCCTAACCTTTTGTTCTAAAATGCCTGCTCGACTAATCGTTTAACAATTTTCTAAAAATAAACAAGAATGTTACAATAATGACCATTGACCAGTACTCTATGTTCCCACTTCAAAGATCTAGAGAACTCATAGTTGTAAAATTGTCACGTTTGCTCTGTACGAAAATAATTTGTTAGTCTAATTACGTTTAGGTTCATTGTACAACACTGCTGTGACAGAAAAGTGTTGCGATAACGAACTGACTAGCTTACAGCGCAGACGTCTATTATCTAACAACATAATGCCAGTGTACAAAAACTATGAATTAGGCGTGCACAGGAAAAACCGTAACTGAAACGGACGAGAGGTCAAACAAACTGTGATAATGTTTTTGTGAAGGCATGAAAATAATTTTGTTTATTTTATGCTTTGTCATAATTGATAATAATACAAAATGACCGAGGATCCGTGGTACCGGACACGACTTACGAGTTGTAGGTCATGGGTTCGAACTGAAGCAGGCTTCATAACCACTGCTCTAAAAACCGTGAAGGAAAACATCGTGAGGCAACCGGCATGTCCTAGAACCAAAAATTCACATGTGACATCCACCAACCCACACTGGGCCCGCGTGGTGGCTTAGGGCTCACAGAAAGGGATGCCTACTCGTATGTCCCAGCAGTGGGTACATTATAGACTGATTATGCTTATGCTATGTATGCTTAACCGAGGACTATCCATAAAAAATTCTAAAGTAGTTTTGTCCGCTCATGAGCAAGTCACCAGATTCTCAACTCACCAGATTCTCAACTCACCAGATTCGGAACTCACCAGATTTGCAACTGATCAGATAATGTACTATCAACAACAAAATATGTTACTTTTTCACACCTGAGGAAGGACATAGGCTACTTTTTATCCATTTAACGCGTTCCCGTGGGATAATTTCCGACATCCACGCGGGCGAAGCCGCGGGCAGACCCTAGTCTATATAATAACTCTGAACATATACATAGGTACAGATAGCGCCATCCACGAAGACGCGCCTCAGGCTAAGAACTCACGGAGCGATTTTCGCCCGCAACCGCCGCGGTCGTGGATCTGCGGTTTTATTTCAAAACTCACGAGACCGGTTATTCGCGCGGTTACGCGGCCGCCGCGGTTGCGATCATCGCCCGCAAACGTGGCGGGCGATGATCGCAAGATTGCAAGACGGGCGGTTAACGATCAGTTGAGGTCCAGACCGCCATGGACCCACACCAGAAACGAGCCGTTGCGTTATACTTACTTCACAGAAGAATTAAAAAAAGAAGGCCCAAAAGGTTCTGGGTGCATCCACTGATTAAGGACAGAGATCGTTATGGATTGGCCCCCGCGGTCGCCCGCCAACTGATCGCAAAGCGCGCGGGCGCCACCCGCCGAGGCTGCGGGTAACCGCGGCCCGCGCGATTCTACTAGTTGCCCGCCGGTACAGCGGGAGCCGCATACAACCGCGTACACCGCGGGCGTAAAACGCGTCGTGAAATGTGCTTTAATTTTTTATATAAATATTTGCATTCTACAGAAGCTGCGGGCCCGCAACCGCAGCGGACGCGGGCGAAAATCGCTTTGTGAGTTCTTAGCCTCACTCTTCTTCCCACAGTACAACTGTAAAAGTGTGCAGCATTCCGCTAGTGTTTTAGTTTTGTCGATAGTCGATACCTACACAGTAATTACTTATTAACCTTTTAACCGCCCGACTTTATATGAGTTGTCGTGCCCCCAGCGCCCGATAAAAAAAAAAAAACGAAAAATAAATACCGATGAAACGAGTTGTGATGATGTAATAATAATACAGATTAAACGAGCTGTGTTATTTGGTCGTATATATACGACTCTGGCGGAATGGACACGAAAATATTTGTCGGATTAATCCGACGTAAGCGGTTAAAAGGTTAAATAGTGTATCAAAAAACTAAAACACTAGAGGAATTAACTAGTGATAACCACTAGCGATTAGTAAGAAGAGAAGGGCGCGTCTTCGTGGATGGTACTGACTGCATGAAATAACTTACGGCCTACGTAAGTTAGCAAGCTATTTCAGTGTCGGAACAAATCATAATCAAAATATATGTTTTACCTTTTACGTATTTTATTTCCATTGTCATTTTAATTAAGCTTTGTTCAGAAACAACAAGTCATGTTATTTATTATTTAAACATATTTCTAACATAAGTTTACTATATTTTGCCAAAGGTAAAATTAGTGGGTAGTGTCAATGTCTCCCTGAGAAAAATTTCAGCATGAGGTCACCGAATTTTCCCGCGTCATTCAGAGACTACCAAGATTGTGGAAGCAATTTTACAATTGCTTTTGCCCGTTGCTTTGTCTGCGTGGATGTCGAAAAATATGCCACTGGAACGTACTATCGGGATTTAAAGTACCCTGTGTTAATCCAATGTGCCAAATTTCATCCAATGGTTACGCGGCGGCGCGGCGCACCGCGCTAGTAGGTAAAGCTCCCAGTCGGCATGATTTTATCCGACATCTACAACAATCATCGTCATATTTCAGCCAATTTACACAAAACTTAATGAATTAGGTAGGTAAACCTTCCTCATGAATCACTCCGTTCACCGGTGAAAACCGTATGAAAATCCGCTTCGGTAGTTTTTGAGTTTATCGCGTTCAAACAGACGACTTTGTTTTATAATAATGTTGTGATGATAGTGATACAGTGGGGGCTGTTTTTGTTTATGTCACTGGTTGAAGCGGAATGATTCATGATAGTTAAAGATCATAAAATGCAAATTAAATATTATGGATACAATTTATACCGACAATGGTTATTTCTCACGAGCTTTGGCCTCGGAATGGGTCGTCAATAATGCTGTGAACGCGTCGAATACATATTAGAATTGATGCTAATTATGATTTGAGGGGGAAATATAATTCTTCCTATTGATAGATAGATAGATAAACCGTTTATTCAGTGCAACAAAAGACACAATACAGGCATTAAAAAAAAACATCAAAATGGATGAGAAAAAAAAAACAAAGATTAAAAAGATAAATTGACCCATAGACACCTCCACAGACATAGATCTTGTCTGTGGACACCTCACATGACATTTATAACGGTCGATCACTACTGGGCGGTGTGTGTCCCATGATTGCACCAAATCGGAGTCCAGCTCAGCATATGCCAGGTACAATACCTGACGCTGGTATTCTGCTGCATCCCGTTAGTGACACACGGATGTCGAGAAGACACATCTAAGTTTCAACAAAATGGTACCTACATAGTGCGGCGCGTATATTATAAAGGTGGTAAGTACCCACATCTTAATTGACTCGCTTTTAAACCGACAGAAATTTTAAACTTATTAAATACTTGTGTAGTGTCCACTGGACTACTTGATTATCACAGTATATTGTAAGTAGATACATCACCCCTGTACTTTTCGAAAGGGGGATTTATTATTATTTGGTTAAACAATTAGCAGCTAATTAGCTGACCAAATAGCTTGGATCTGTCCCGTCGATTCTTGAAGCAGTTCAGTGTGGGAGCCATCATAACATTTTCCGGGAGCCTAGATCTATTCCATACTGTTACAACTCGGTTAGACAAGAATTGCTTCAAAGCCTTTTCTTTGTTGAATTTTCCCATAGCTATTGGGAATGCACACGCAAATTTTTGTTGGAATTCAGTGTGTAAAGGTCTTGAAAGCTGGGCTATAGTATATAGCCCTTATGATGATGAAGATAGTCTTAAATTTTCTGGGGAAACGTGTAGGTACGTTTAGCTAGACCATCTACCATGTAGGTATAGGGCGGTAATATAATAAGCGTAACAACCCTCAACGTATAGCTGACTTCGGAATTGCCTTATCACTAAGGTTGAATGTCTTTTGCACGTCAGAAAACGACAAGAATAAGAGCAGTGGTGGCCCAGGTGGTAAAGGCCGCGACTTACGAGTTGTAGGTTCGTATATCTACCAACTGGGCCCGCGTGGAGGATTACGGCCCACTCCCTCTTACAGCGAGGAGGCCTGAGCAAGGAACATTATAGGCTGATTATGAAAACGACAAGGTCTATTTGTTCACGTGACAAAGATTATTTCAACATTTTCAACCTTTCAATTTACTGGGAGTTGTCAAAAGTGGTAATGCAATTATGAGGTCGACTATACCTCTCTACCCACAGCGTGTGACAAGAAACTATTTCTTGCTGGCCTTTTGTACCCACTCTGTGGCCAAAACGTGAACGTAACTAGTTTCAAGTTACACGCAGCTATGTGTCAAATTCACGCACATATATCTTCACGCTCTATATCATCACACTTTTCTCTCAGAATTCCCCAGCATGATCAAATATTGCGTATTGCACAAGAGAGAATAGTTAATATATCTTGATATCTGCGTGCCTCAGGCGTTATCGTGCATGATTGATTTGATTGCTTCTTGGCAGTGCCAAAAAAAAATCGGCCAAACTAAAACAATTGCCAAAAGGGTCAAATAATATGCCTAATTGCTGCTTTTAAGGCCCGTCAAATATTAAAAACCTGTAAATGCTAATCACATCTTAGATTTCGGCAAGTAAGAACCTACCTAGTGCGTGTTTAGACAATTGACCATATGAAGCACTACCAAGAAAAGAATGGATTTCTGTCATCAAATAAGCGGTTCGGTACCTACAGCAAACATGCAGGTAGATAGTAGGTACCTACCTATATTTGTGAAGATTGACTACAGTAGTTAGCTTCTGTAGAGAGCAAGTAAGCTTTCTTCACGTAACCAGCCAGTAGCATCGCTGACGACAATCGACGAAGGTTGCGCCCGCGCCGGTTCCCACGCGTCGCCGTCGTCGGTAAAAAGTGTCCTTTGTATGCGACTCGGACACCAAGGCCGCTGATTACCATGTGACCCCGAATAGTGGATGAAATATTACCAATGTACTATTTAAGTACAAACAAACTACTGTGAATTAGGAAGTTCATTGTATCGTGTCGCTTCGGCCTAGAGTAAGTAGTTAATGCTGCAGTAAACACGGGCTGACATACGGTAGTGTGTAGTGTGAGGTCGGAATCCGTCGGAAGGTACAGGCAGCGAAGTCGATTAACACTACATTTTTTTTTTCAAAATGATTGAGCACAATACTTATATTAAAACAGTCGCAATTGATGTATACTTAATCAATATTTCTCAGATGAGATAGAGAACTCTTAGCATAAAATGTACATAGGCAGTGTATCAAATTATTTAATGTCTAAGTATTTAGATCTGTTCTGTGATTTAGATGCAATGTAAAAGTTATAGTGTCCATAGTTCTTTTGCTGATCGTAACACGATATCACAATTTGACAGCATACGTGGATATTGCTAATACGTACTTAGTAGGTACTCGTGGGTGCTATAGACGGTACATATACTAGATTCGTTGGTTCTAGTGGACAATTACTGCTGAGCATGGGTTCGATTCCGGGGTGCTAAATTCTAAATGTGAGTGTACAAGGAGGTTTGAAGGTCTACCTTAATCATTTTGGAAAATATTACGTAATCTCTGAATGAGTTGTGTCAAGAGGAAGCTCTTCATGCTCCCTGTCTTTGGTCAGCGTACTCAACGCTGCAAAAAAAAAAAACTTTCCTGGCTAAAACAGTGCTAACGTGGACGATGTTAGCACTGTTTTAGCCAGGCTTTTGTCTTTCCATGTTCTGATGATTTTCAATTGACCTACAGTTTGCTTTGGGCTTTAATATAATTAGGTAGGTATGTTCTGGTGGTCTCTCTATACAATTTTAATGCTGTCGTCGTTCTCAAAAACATTGAAAAAGATTCTTAACAATAATCTTAGAAGTTTTCTGGATAAGCATAAACTTATAGCAGATAATTTGAGATAATCAGTACGGCTTCCGATCTGGTGTCTCCACTGAAGACGCTGTTTTGGACCTAACCTACCCATTGCAAAGACTATGGGCAGTAGAACAAAGTGTATTGGTGTATTTCTGGAACTGTCGAAGGCCTACACAGTTTCTGTTCCTAGAGTAACATCTAAGCTCGCATGTTTGGTTTACGTTGCATAGCTCTTCAGATCTTCAGATTACCTGAGAAATCACAGCCAGCGAGTTAAAAGAAACTCGAATTACAGTGACGAAGAAGTTTTGTCATACGGTGTGCCATAAAGAATATTAGGCTTAGGCATATAGGTCACACATACTCTTTCAAATCTACATAGACGACCTTTGTGGAATGTCGATCCCAGCTTGTAAGATCTATGCATTTATGCTGATGACACATCGATATTATTTTACGGACCTACGTGAGAAGATATCAAAAGCGATAGTTTTACTCTCGAATACATTGAATAAAACGAATAGTTTTTTGAAGTGAACTTCTTTAGGCGCGTTGGGCATTTTTGAGATGGAAAATAACCATTGAACTCGCGACACTGTTACCGACACCGCGCTACATTCGGATATGTCCGGCTGTCCTCGGGATGTACTCGGTTTTAATGTATTTCTGATATGTCAGTGAGTGATGGCAAAGTATTCTGTTTGTGTTTTGTTTTACGACGATTAAAAAAATACCTACACACGTAATTGTTCAAGTTTTCACTTCTATCGGCAAGTGCCACTTTTTTAAATTCATTCTTGCTTAAGTGGTCCGTTTTGCCTTCCCTTTCCCTAATCCTTGCCTTAACTTTCAGTGATTACAGGCGTCATGTTATGTTACTGATTTTTGATTGTTGGTAATACTCTCCGTATTGTTTTAATTGAGCATAGCCTGTGTCCCAGCTGTAGGAACATTATAGGCTGATTATGCATGCCAGGAGTCAATCATGGTTAATAGATATTAATTAGAAATAGGATGTGAGTGTATGTTGCGTATTCGGATTGCAGTAGAGTGATAGGATGCTAACCTACATGCACAAATTAACCTTTCCCCCCAATTGACTCTCACATGTAGCTCGTTAATCGTTATACATAATTTGGGTTAAATGTTTTAATTTATGTAGGTAGGCGCTTAACAAAATAGTTCAACGTAGGTAATTTTGATAATAACATCGTGTGTTTAGGATTAGGTACTCCTTACTTACGTAGGTACCTACTTTTTTAGTCATAGAGTCAGGTTAGTTTGGTAAATCTTCAGCCATATTCGAGATTCATCATCCGGGAAGGTAGAGGAGTATTGGATAGTAGGTACTTACCTACTATGTACCTAAGTACTCTCCTTACATCAATTATGTTTGCCTTTTAAGTTGGGCTTGCAAAAGGTGGCTTGCTTTATTCCCATGAATTGGGCACAAATCCAGACTGGCTGCTACTGAGAACATTCTAAGTAATGGAAAACCTCAGTTTCCCCGACCTGCATCCTAATTGGAATTGAATAACACACTATCAATCACAATCTGAATAATTTTGAACGATATTGCTAATTTATTGCTTCATATACTTATTCGAAAAATTGGACTGCTCAAGGAAAGCCATTTTTATAGTCTGTTGCGCAATTACCCCGCTGGGAATCGAACCTAAGAACCACCTGCTCAGCAATCGCACGCTCCTACATAACGTAACATAATCAGCTTATAATGTTCCCACTGCTGGGACAGGCCTCCTCTCGGTGAGGGAGTGGGCCGTAATCCACCACGCGGACCCAGTGCAGTTTGGACGCACCTATAACTACTACAAACGTAGGTGTCAGTACACCACAATATTGCCAGTATGTTTGTAAAGTTTTGGAGTAAATATATTAATTCGTAACAAAAATATTTACTAGGTAGGTACCTAAGTCTTCAACCAGCTTAACAATGCACTTTGAGACGGCAGAATTAGTCAAAGCTATTATAAGATGTTGTGAGCGGAGTTCAAGTGATGTTGATACAATCTGCGACTAGAATAATTACTAGATCCGGATTCGTGGTTCGGGTTTGTAATTAATGGATTAAGTTTTTTTTTTCTTTGAAGCCATTATGTTGTTGTTTTAACTACCAAAGATGTTTTTGAAGTCTAGATGTTAAGGGTGATTAGAGTAATTAATTTTGAGGCAACTTCGCTAACCTACTACAGGGGCTCAAACAAAATGTAGGTAGGTACCTGTAGTTTTTGTGATGTGACCAAGAATCTTTGTTCTTTTTTAATTGTACCGCTATTGCAGCGAGCAGCGGTACCTTTGGTTGTAAATTATCGTCGTTTTATGTATTTTGGATAGCTTTTTTGGTCGTAAGTAAATGAGTTGTTGGCGGAGTTGCATTTTAAGTGACGAGGATACTCCCGAGCTACCTACCCTCTTGTCCGACGTTGAGCGGTTATTCGTTTTTTTTAGTCCCGATGTCCACCACTTGTTTGGCCACCACTGGGGGACACCGAAATAACTTTTAAAAATTATTCTCGTTGTCTCTCAAAACACTTTAAATTTGCTTCTGCATCATCTCCGGCGCTGCGGGAAGTGCAACCCCTCCGCCCTTACATAACAGAGGATAGGCACCCATGCTCTCCCTTCGCCCCTCCGGTTTTTATACACACTAGCAGGTAGCAGCCAAAAGACTACGTGAAGTCGGGGGTGCCCCGATTCGGTTTTGGAACAGATTCGACCCATTCAAACCTCGAAGTGTCCCCCAGTGGTGGACAACGAGAATAATTTTTAAAAGTTGTGTCGCTGTCGTCCAGTGGTGGCCAAACAAATGGTGGACATCAGGAATAATCGGTCGCTGCGCAGTAACACGCTTACGTGACAGCGGGGTGCGGTACTGCGCAATAAGTAGCGCACTTCAGAGCCACCATAGAGTTTGAATCGGGCTGTATCCAGAGTATAGATACCTCAGACTAAGGCTTAGTCTGAGATAGATACGGTATAAAAATATTTTTTGTAGACATCCCTGAAAAACAAGAATCAAACAAAATTTGAAAATATAACTTTTATTAAGTATCTACAATATATTCTCATACATCAGATTCATTAAATATTTTACATTATAACGAAATATATAGTAAATACATTAAACATGACTCCGACCTCTCGGTCTTTGGATAATTTCATAATAAAGACTTTAAAATAATTCAATTTAATATTAGTACATTAAGTTTAAGGTAAAATAGCACCTTTTGTTAGAATTTGAGAAAAATATAAGGCACATAGAATGGAGTATAGAGAAAATCTAAAGTTCCGGAGTAAGTAGACATCGACATTTTTGTTTCTGGAAATAACGATACTATAAAGAACATAATACGAATTCCATGAATAACAAAATAATAGAATTATCTACATACCTACTAGTTACATAAAATTATGTCCTACTTTCAACTTTGATATGCCGTGACAACTTTGAGCCATATACGGTATCGTACAATATTTAGATGGGTGTTGATTGACCTTTCAGTACGGAAGGCGTGGTGAAACGTTTCCGTGCCGCCCTAACGTTCTTTCACATTATCAGAACGTATGTCCAAGGTCATACAGTTGTCAAGCTTGAGCAATGTGTTCTAAATTGCTGTAAAACTCTTCAGAGTCTTATGGAATATTATAAAACTGCATGGAAAGTTTATCTTAAACCACAAAAGTTCTATTTATTCATATCAAATTATTCTTTTCATTATACAGGGTCAAATTAAATTAGCTATTTTATCTTGTTTAGATATCGATACCCTTTACGTCTGCGGAGTTTCGCTAGTTAATTTAACCCTGTCAAAAATTATTTTGGGATATTTTTTTTTAATGTCTTGAGCATAAAATATATTTTTCAGATCTATTCTCCGTATAAACGGTCAGTAATCGTGGGTTCTAGAATGTTTAAATCCTGTTTTAAATATCTTTAGGTGGGAAACACGGACGGCCCACGTTTCTTAGCCGTTAACTATTGAAAATAATAAAGATCTATATTATATGAGTGTACTTTGAATAATTGCATTGTGTTTAAAATGTATAAAAATTAAAATAACTATAATTCATATATAATATAATTTTCATACTTTTTGGTTGTTAAAAGTATTGGAATGTTTAAGAGATTACTCGTTTTTCTTAAAATAATTGCTCTTACATAAATACTTATTGGACGAACGATGACTAAAATGAAAATAGAAGTACATAACGACTACATAGAACGATTTGTGCCCTAAAATCCTATTATCATTTCAATCAGATGGTTCCTTAATCCTAGAAGTTCAGATCAGTGTTTGGACGGAAACGACAGCGTTGAGGTAAGTACGTGAAGGAACGTATACATGACGATATTACATACTATAATACACTGCACTCATTCCAGTCTGTGTAACTTTGATTCGTTTGGATCCGCTTTTCAATTGTTGAAAGCTGAAACAAAAAGAAAAAACGTAATTATTGGTAATTAGGTGAATGTGGTAAACGCACGGCAAGCGTGTTTCTTCATAGGTGGGTGCGGCAAAACATACGATATTTTTGCCAAATTGATATTTTACACGAAAGTCGTGTGGCCTCGTTGGAGAGCCGTGATCAAGTCATACTATGACTGTTTTGCGTTAACGTAAAATAATTTTGTAAGGATTTCGTAACACGTAGAGCTGCGTTGTCTAGCGAGGTGTGCAACCACGCAGCACGTTAGTGTTCCACGCTACGGCAACATGTTGCTGTAGCACTATGTGAAAGTATTACCTGGCGAGTGCCTCTGGTCTCTCTGAAGCGCGATGTACTGTCTGACGAGGCGCGCCACCTCGTGCGCTTGCTCGGCTTGCAACCTCGTAACACGTTGCTGTAGCAGCGAGCCGCACTTCACATCCAGGAATAGCGTGCCGTCTTCAGACCGGACCTGCGAAAAATATCGACGATTTAGTTATAAATAAGGTTCGCAAAAACTTTGTCCCCCGGGAGTCGCGTATTTCTCATAATTGAAGGTTTGATGGTCAAAAGCGTCTATTTGAAAGAACATCATCGCCACAACATTGCTGCATTCTTGGGAGAATTTGTCGTTTTTTAAGAGTCTTTTAAAAACCTTTAAAACCGTGGGACACAAATTCACATACACACATATAAACATGACATAATATTACATTTATTCCTGGTTCCCCCGATGTGTTAGGCAGAGGTGTACGTAGACTTCATTAGGTTTATAAGAAAAATACCTTATAAACTACATCATACTGACCTTCCTAGTACTAATAAGCTCAGCATAAGGCCAGTGTGTGTCGGTCTCGTGCGTGGCCGGGTGCAACAGATGCACGCCGCGCCTGTTGAGCGCGAGCACGTGTTCGCGCCACTCGCTGCCGCCCGACACGCGCCGCACCGCGAAGAAGGAGGAGCCGAACAACGGCCAGCGGGATAGTACCTGGGAAGAGAATGATAAGGTTTAGAAAGAATTCTGTGGATGCATGAGTAGTAGGTTGTTGTTGTTTACTATAGCTGCGTTGGTTGTGTTTTGTTTTAAAAAAACACAGCCTAGCCTAGCCCAGAAGGATTAAAAACAGATCTTCTGAAGATTCTGTGCGTGTCTCGTTATTCATTCCACAAAGTTGTCTCAGTGACGGGCTAACGTTGCATATGATAAACGGACAGACATATATCGTAGGCGTATAAGCAACTCTCACCATCTGCCTAGCCTTTTCCCAACTATGTTGGGGTCGGCTTCCAGTCTAACCGGATGCAGCTGAATACCAGTACATATTTTACATGGAGCGACTGCCTATCTGACCTCCACAACCCAGTTACTGGGTAATACGATACCCCTTGGTAAGACTGGTTGTCAGACTTTCGGGCTTCTGACTACCCGTAACGACTGTCAAAGATCCACGAATGACAGCCGGGACCAACGGCTTAACGTGCTTTCCGAGGCACGGAGGGGTCTCAGTATGTAAAGATGGTCACCCATCCACAGACCAACCGCGGCAAGCGTAGCTTAACCTGATCGATCGACCTGTGCGGCTGTTATTATTTAGCCACGGACCCCTCCCCCTCCCTCGTATAAGCAACTCTATACACTATAAAGTTCAATTTTCAATGCAAAATTGTTTCAGACCTTTTTGGTGCACTCAAAAATTAATTCTTAATCATTATCTTCTATTATTTATATAATTACTAGCTGCGCCCCGCGGTTTCACCCGCATAAATCCCGATCCCGTCGGAATATCGGGATAAAAAGTATCTTATGTCCTTTCCCAGGACTCTAGCTATCTCTATACCAAATTTCATCTAAATCGGTTCAGCGGTTTAGGCGTGAAAAGGTAACATACAGACAAACAGACACACAGAGTTACTTTCGAATAATATAATATTGGTATGGATATAAATAAAACAAAGTCGGGTTAGTTACACAATTCTCATTCATTCATATAACTCAAGAACGACTGAACCGACTTTTGATTCCTTGATGATCTTAGATTTGTTGAAGTAGATAGTTAAGATTCTGAATTTAAGTAAGTACGTATAATAATTACCAACTATTTGAGAGAGGAAAAAGAATAGTGTTTCTTACCTGTAAAACCTTAGCCTTAGCAGCAGCAGGCGATAAGGTCCGGACATGTTGCCATTCGGCCCCCAACCACGACGCCCACTTATTAGGTCGGGGCTCCCTTAGCGCTAATAGGGGCTTCGGCAACAAGAACTTGAGGTCCCGGGCCTGCGCCCCCTCGGCCAGGCCGGCCGCGCGGTGCAATAGGGCTGCGACCAGCGCCACGTCGCGCAGGACTGGAGCGGGTGGAGCCCCGCCATTTGGTAGTACCAGCAAGAGGCCTTCTAGGTAGTCTGGGGCCACCTGGTGGAGTAATGGTTAAATTAATCAACCATTTTTGTTTGAATTGTATGGGAGTGACTGAGAAAAATATATTTGAAAGGATCTTTCAAATACGTGTGTATTGACACATACAGACAGTTTGAAAATAAGGGAATAACGTGCTGTCGTTCAACAAGTAAGTAAAAGTTAGTAGCAGTAGCATTTAGAAAATAATATGGGTGGTGCGAGACCAGAAGGTCAATAAATTCCCGTAATTAAAAACATACGTAATCTAGTCGCGATCTCGTCTCAGCGACAATCAATGTCAAAAATGTAGGGAAATTAGAGGTATTTTTGACAGATTTAGAATGGAGACTGTGAGCGTTCTTAAAATTACGAGAATTGCCCCTCAGATCACTAAAGTCTGTTCAAATTCTTGTTTCTAATTGACGTTATTTCTACTTAAGCAAATACCAACTTTACATCAATGCAAATTAAGGTGATTTCAGAATGACCAATCCTAGTGATTGGTCATTCTATTATTATTTGTGAGGTTGTAGCGTAAACTAAATTTTGTTTTTTTTTTTCCGAAATCACAAATTGATTGATGATTTATTAATTCGAGTATTTTGACTTAACTCTCTCTTTTGATTTAGGTTCCGGCCAAAGGTCGAGAGCCGAGAGTGAATTAGAGTAGTCAGTACAGTACATACCTGGTTGAACAGCACTTCAGTATAAAGCGGTGGTGCGTCATTCCTCAGTGGATGATGCCACACGGAGCGGCAGAAGATGAGGTAGAAGGGATGATGAGCTCTCTGTAGCTCTGTAGTGACGTCTAGAACGTACTCGTCGCCAGATAGCGGCATGGTCAGCGCGTCTCCTGCTACTATGCAGTAGAGAGAAAACTCTGCGCGCTCTGCCTCGCTTGTTACGCCAATCTGGAAATTTGAATTGAGAAATAGTTTAATTGGGAGTGTCATTATAATGGGAGATGATGATGAAGCAGATTTTTATTATTTGGGGTTCAATTTAAATAAGTTAAAAAAAATAGACTAAAACATAAGTTTTGTTAGAAAATGCTAACCCGCATAGTCAAAACACCCGTAAAAACATTTAAACTGTAAAAATGAGTAAAGGATCTTGCAATTTAGTGAGTCGCCTTAACTTGCGCTGCACATCACCTGCCCTGCAAATGGTTATGGTAAGGATCAGGATCTAGAAAGCAATCCACATAATTACAATGTATTAACTGACCAGTTCACAGAGCTCGTTGACGATGTCCTGCACGACGGTCGCGCAGCGCGTGTTAACGACGCGCTCGGCTCCACCTGGCAGTCGGTACAGCTGTCGCCGAGCTGAGCGACCCGCTGATACTGCTGTCACCTATAGCAATGGATATTATGATTAGTAAAAGAGATATACAAAAGACTCCTTCCTCTTCAAGCAGCGACAAATAACGAAAGGGTACTTAATACCCATTATATATTTTTGAATAATTTAATATAGGCACTAAATAATAAATAAATTAATAGGTATTAAAGATATTCGCCACAAAAATATTTGCTGATAACAATACAGTCTCGACTCTCGAAGGAAAGAGTTAGCTAACCCGTTTAGTACTTGCCAGGTTTTGCGTAGCACTTGTAGGCAATAAAACGGGCTACACTTATAAGACATGTTATTGTAATCTTTTTTTCTTACAAGCTCTTCAAGATCCAGCATGATCATACCTACATCATAATCGGCCTATAATGTTCCCACTGCTGGGACACAGGCCTCCTCTTGGTGAGAGGGAGTGGGCCGTAATCCACCATGCGGGCCCAGTGCGGGTTGGCAGATGTTACATGTCATCGAATTTTTGGTTCTAGGACATGCCGGTTTCCTCACGATGTTTTCCTTCACTGTTTTGAGAGCAGTGATGATGAAATAATTTACACAAAGTAAAGCGCCTGCTTGGGTTCGAACCCATGATGTACAACTTATACCTACATGTGCTACTACAATACAAACTAGCTCTTAACATTATTCCATCAGGTCCGCCATTGTCTCACCTCCTCAACACTGGGCACGTTCTTCCTGCCGCCGCAGCGCAGCGTCTTGCGCAGGTTGGCGAGGCACACGGCCGCCGTGCCCTGGCACGGTCGCCGCCGGTCTGCTGCCGCCGCAGATAGGTACTCTACGAGGAATGGCCTGCGAAAGATAAAAAAAGTAAAAAAATCTGTCGAAATGTGGGTCGTTCAACCTATTCTTTAGAAAAATACAGGAGCAATGAATGTATTTATATAAAAATCGTAACAAATTGGTAAAGATGTTAATAAAAATGTAGTCCTAAATATTATGATCCCTGGGGAACTCCTAAAGATTTTGTCAGTTATGTATACATTTGTTTAAAAATTCACGATTTCTATTACAAATTAATTAACTGTAATGTAAATGTAGTAAATGAAGTAACTGTAAATGGGGTATTGCGACAGTGAAACACAAAATAAGATGTGATGTACTGTGTCGAAGGTTTTAGAGAAATTAATATGGAGACAATAAAATATACTTTGAAATATACTTTAGTTTTATTTATACAGGTGAAGTAAAAGGTTTCCGAAACTGATTGTTTGTTTTTTCAGTTCCGTCTTGACATCGTAACATATAACTAGAGCTATTTACCTGAGTGTGTCAGAGCAGGTGAAGTAGGCCGCCAGTATGGACATGAGTCGCCAAGCACGTTGGCACGAGTCGCCGGAAGGTGATCGGTTCGAGGTCGTCTGCTTCATCAGCTGGCAGTACACCTCGTCACGGAGTTCTGGTACTGAGTGGCAATGCTGTAAGATGAAAAGACGGTATTAACTGAAGTTTGTAGGAAACAACAGGTAGAAGAGGTCATATAATTATATTTCGTTCAATCATTTATACCAAGCATTACTAGTGCAATTAATAGTTTTATTACAAAAAGCAATGTTCAAATAGTAATACGATTGAAATGTATTTATGAATTAATATCAAAATACTTCGCCATTGTAGTCCACTATTCTGCAACTGTAACTACATCTTCGGTAGTATAGTGGTAAGTATCCCCGCCTGTCACGCGGGAGACCGGGGTTCGATTCCCCGCCGGAGAGATTCTTTTTGTTTTGTTTTTTTTCTTACATTACAAGGTTACATTACGATAAATACTACTCTGACAAAATAAGTCGATTTTAACAAAACGCCCTTAGCCCCTTACTTTTAAAACGTTGCTTTTAGTAAAGCTAAAACGTAAAAAAAAAAAGTTAAGCTGACGGCACCTAATCATTACATAACTTTAAGAAATGTCTATTAGTAAGGTGGTATACCAAGTAGGTAATAATACTAACCATAAGCACAGTATAAACACATTTAACTTCAGTCAAGTCCTGGTGCATCTGCCGCTCATTGGGCTGCAGGTCGCCGCAGTAGGCGCGCACGCACGTGAAGCACTCGAGCGCGGGCGGCGCCAGCGCGGCTGGCAAGCGCAGCAGCGGCGCCCGCAGCGGCGTAGCCTGCCATTTCACTACGTCCGTCTGAGCCTTCCATGTCCATTCGTTGCGTTTCGCTTTGCTCTTGAGGGAGGAATCCGCTTTCAGGATTTCTAGCCTGTGGGCAAAAGTTTATGGTTAAATAAATAGGTTGAATATTTACAAATATTGTAAGTAAGTTATAATACGTCTATTCTATCAAAGCATGTAAATTGTGGTAGATATGAAATAAAACTTAAAACAAGATTATACAAAGATGTCACAGCAGTAGCACAGAATCCAGTAGGCCAATGTGTTGCCTTGATGAATATTTAAATAAAATTATAATATATCCGGTGTTCAATTATATTATTTTGCTAATTTAGATATTATAGTATTAGCAGAAGTTTTCGCTAAGACGGAACTATCATATTATGATTTTATTCTTTTATAAATCCTATTATGTGATCTATGGGCGTGTCCGCTGACCCCAAGTCCCAAATGCTTTTCTTTAATTATAGAAAGGTGTAGGTACATAACTAATAAAGATGAACAGATTGCTTTCCATTAATTTTGCAGCGTCATTCCTCAGTTTATATTTGTTTGAGACATTCGTTAATCATTTTAGGCAATTTTTCTAATATGGTAAGAGTTCGATGCTAATTTTTGGATGATTGAAGATATAATTGGTCCTAAACGACTTGGGTTAATTATATTTTTAATTGCTAGATATAAAATCGTAGGATTTTAACGAAATCAGTTTATATGTCTACTCTCATTACTATTAAAGGCAATAAAAAAATAGTTTTATAATTTACCGCATGACATAACACAAATACTTAAATAGCTTTTGATTTCACTATCAGATCATCGCTAAAATGCTCAGTTAAGCCAAAATGACTCAGCTTATTGAATCGATTTCTTTTAAATGTGCATAGTTCTTATAGGCATTTAAAAATATGTAATAGGCATAATAATATGATAGTCATGAATAATTCACATTTTAAATTCGACATACATACCTAGCATTTTAGGACTAGTGGTCTAGAATAGAATGCAGATTTTTTATATTAATTCTGATATGAGGGTATTTTGCATGAAAAATTATAAGAAAGTGCACTGAGTCATCCTTACTGAAGAAAGACATATTTAACTATGTTTCTATCTTTCAAGTCAAGTTACAAAGAAAACGGTAAGAGTTCAACATCATAGTTCACAAGTCACAACTCTCTAAGCACAACGGAACATCATTGCAACAAAGCTGTTTATTTTCCAAACGGCAGCGGCAACTGAAAACCGCTACTTAATTTCCATTTTACAATTTTTTCCAACATAACGAGCTGCTATTAACGCATTTCCTTCACATCGGCAGGAAGTGGCAGTTAGCATTGGATGCAAATGAGCGCGTTCAGCGCATGCGCGAGCCGTAGACAATGGAGGTGCGCGCGAGTCGACGCACAGTGGGCCCATACTGAAAATTAGTGGACTTAGGCAACAAAGTTCCAATATCGATGCGATTTTTTTTTATATGACGTGTTATGATATTCCTGACAACTTTTATTCTTATAACATTTCTTCTAAAGTTGATAGTTTGTCTTGAAAAAAATTAATTAGATTATTTTGTATGGAGCGAATCACGTTTAATTTTTTTTCTTCAATTGTACTAATATGTTGGGTGTGTGGCGTGAGTATATGATAGCTAGGGTCATTCTCTATCCACGAAAAAAAAAACAGCGCCGGCCATCTGCGGCAGCGCGAGTAATCATTCGGTAAAAAAAAAATGTTATGTAAGATTTTTTTTTGCCATTTAAAATAAATTCAAAGTAAATTTTTTGTGTCATTAGGCTAATTCACCTTCTCTTTATTAAATATATAGTTTTAACAGCGCATAGGTACTTATAACTAATTATTCTGGTAGAAATTTAGTAATTATTGCTATGTTATCGGTAGCACCTGCATTGTGATTGATGACTCATTTGTTATTGCGCTCGGCTAAGCGCATAACTAATGAGTCATCGAAAAATGCTCGTCTCTGATTGGCTGAATAATTTTCACTCACTGATAACAGTGTCCACTACTTGAGTAATTAACACTGTCTATAAATATAAAGACATTCATTAAGTCCATCTAGTTTCGCTCTTGTCGCTTATTTGTGAACACAGTGAAATACTTTTATTTTTATATTTACATTAGAACTATGGCTGGATTTTGTACCAACCTAGATTTTTTTGTGAAATTAAGAAGTGGCGGTGATCTGAAAAATCATATGTTTCTATATGAAAGTATCATTTCTGTCGTGACTACCGAAGTTTCTGAAGAAGACAAGAACCGAATCAAGGAGTTCTGTCGACTTTTTTGTGTAAATCTAAATAAAAAGTGGATAGAGTCAAGTAGAAACCAAAAAACTTTTATGAATCGTGTAAGTAATCGCAAGTGGTTGGAAAAAAACATCAACTGGCCTGTTTGTGACAGTGTTGACCTGAGAAGTGAGATGGGCTTTTCGGACGCAGTCTTATCTGAACCTGTGGATATAGATTCCCATGTTCCTACTCTTGCAGTATGTACTGCGGAAGCGGGAACATCTACAGAAAAGGAGCACAGAAAACCATTCGAAGAGTTAAGTAAGAAGCAAAAAAAAAGACGTTCTACTTCCATAGTAGAAGAAAATTCCGAAGAAGAGTTGCAGACCTGGTACATAACAAAATTGAAAGACAACGGCAAAACGAATCTGGCAAAAGTGATCGAATACCTTTCCAGTAATCCAGATGCCCTATCCGAAGTAGACGAGCGACTATTCAAAAAGCAGAGCTTAAGTACTGTCTCTGAAGATAACTGTTTAGCTCTTTATACATCACTTGCGCTCTCGAAATGGAAGTACTTAGCTCTTCGACAATTTCTGAAAGAAGAAAACTGTGCTGCCTTTCCATCTTATCCAAAGCTTGTAAATGCCAAGAAAAGATGTTACCCACCACAAGAGAGTATGGAGATTACCGAAAAAGGAGCTCAAATTAAATTGCAAGCGCTATTGGACCACACTGTGGAAAGGATTTTACTAGGTATTAGTAATTCTGTTGATAGGTCTCAAAATAAAGAACTCAAGTTGACCTGGAAATGGGGACTTGATGGTTCTTCGTCGCAGAGCAATTATAAACAGAAAACGTCTACAGAGTTCGATGATTCATCAGTAGTCATGATAAGCATCGTCCCTCTTCGGCTAGTGTCTACTAGCCCATCTTCTGGGAATGAAAATATAGTTTGGGAGAACCCCACACCTTGCTCAACTCTGTACTGTCGACCGGTGAAGTTCACTTTCACTTCGGAGACAGCTGATTTTATAATGTCTGAAGAGTCTGAGATGAAAAAACAAATTGATGAACGAATATCTACACAGTGTGGAAATATTATTGTATCACATGAATTGCATATGACCATGATTGATGGAAAAGTGGCCAATATTATTGCTGAAGTACCATCATATGCAACGTGTCCTATTTGCTTGGCAAAACCGAGCGAGATGAATAATTTAGACGCTTTGACTTCCAAACCACTTCGTGAAGAAATTTACAAACAAGGAATTTCTTCACTGCATATGAAGATTCGGTGTATGGAATGTCTTCTCCATATATCTTATAATCTGGATTTTCAACGATGGACTGCTCGAGGCGAACATAAGGCTTTGAAACAAGCTAAAAAAAATACCACGCAACAAGAGTTTCGTGAGCAAACTGGAATGCTGATTGATATAGTCAAACAGGTATGTATTTAATTTTGGCTCTTTTTATGTTGTTTGTGTATTATATCTCTATGTATTGTATATTACAGTATTGTTTTCCCATTTTAGGGTTTTGGAACTACAAATGACGGGAATACTGCGAGGCGCTTTTTCCAAGATTACAAAAGATCATCCAGAATAACGGGAATTGACGAAAATCTGATTTTCAGATTTTCCGTTATTCTACAAGCCATATCATCAGGCAAAAACATTGACTGTGAAAAATTTAGAAGATACTGCAGAGAAACAGCTGATGTGTACGTGCAACACTATTCGTGGTACTACATGCCAGTTAGTGTACATAAACTTCTAATGCACGGTGCAGACATCTGTAACCACTTTGGTGTTTTGCCAATCGGTAAGTAAAAAATAAATATAGTTTGATGTATTATTTGACTCAATTGCGTTTTGAAATTAAAATGTATGTACTTATTCGTTTTAGGTATCTTATCTGAAGAAGCTTCGGAAGCCCGTAATAAGGACTTCAGAAACGTCAGGGAGTGGCACACTCGGAAAACGGGGAGAATAGCAACAAACGAAGACATCCTCCATGGACTTCTAATAAGCTCTGATCCCCACATATCCTACATAAGGCCTAAAATATTGAAACAGGGTCATAATGAGTTGTTGCCTGAAGCAATTCAGTTGTTACAGACTACTGAGCCTCCCTGTGACAGTGAGATTATGGAGGAAGAAGAATGCCTCATAGCAGAGTCCGAAAATTTGCCGGACCCACTAGCACTTCTGGAACAAGAAATAATGTGATCCGGCTCTAGATTATCCTCACAAAAGCCCATCAGGGCTAGGTATATGACAAACAGCCCTTTTCAGGGCTACAATTACTTCACAGTTTCATACGCTTGATTATGTAGATAATTATCAACGACTTGCCCGTACAAATTTAAATTATTTCACCTATCATTAACAAAATTAGTATAACCTGAAACTTATTACGATATTTATTCAACAATAGATAACGTGCAGTTAAAAAAATAACACAGCCAATCAGAGACAAGCATTTTTCGACGACTCATTAGTTATACGCTTAGACGAGCGCAATAACAAATGAGTCATCAATCACAATGCAGGTGCTACCGATAACATAGCAATAATTACAAAATTTCTACCAGAATAATTAGTTATAAGTACCTATGCGCTGTTAAAACTATATATTTAATAAAGAAAAGGTGAATTAGCCTAATGACACAAAAAATTTACTTTGAATTTATTTTAAATGGCAAAAAAAAATCTTACAAAACATTTTTTTTTACCGAATGATTACTCGCGCTGCCGCAGATGGCCGGCGCTGTTTTTTTTTTCGTGGATAGAGAATGACCCTAGCTATCATATACTCACGCCACACACCCAACATATTAGTACAATTGAAGAAAAAAAATTAAACGTGATTCGCTCCATACAAAATAATCTAATTAATTTTTTTCAAGACAAACTATCAACTTTAGAAGAAATGTTATAAGAATAAAAGTTGTCAGGAATATCATAACACGTCATATAAAAAAAAATCGCATCGATATTGGAACTTTGTTGCCTAAGTCCACTAATTTTCAGTATGGGCCCACTGTGCGACGAGCTGGCCACCGTGACCGCGACGCGCACGATGGCTAGTATGCATAGCCTTAACTACCTACTCTCTCTTAGGTCCACTTGCACCACATACATGCATTTAACGAAATAATTCCGTTTCAGTCAGTCGTTTGTGATGACAGGGACAAAATTATGTTTTAAATATGTTTAACGCGTGATTTGTGTTGCAAAGCCTATGTCATACACACGAACACGAACCAACGATACAGAAGAAATTTCAAGGGTAGGGCAATGCTATTACCTAAATAAAACAAACTGTGTTAAAGAATTTCCAATTTTGTTTCTACGTAGGCCGGTAGATCTTATTTCAAATCAAATAAGAAGGTGCATAAAGTTATCCGTTCATAATCAATTAATCAGAGATCACCGTGGTCAATCAAACAATTTAATGAATCTTGTTTAGCGGAACAAAATAATTGACAAAAAGATCTCCCTTTGATTGACAGCATTGCTAATTCACTACGTTTTTTTTATAACGATCTCTAGACCGTACGATCGAGTTAGAAAATGAGGCCTAAATACCATGATGAATTCAAAAACAATAGTAAGGAAAGCTGTTTGAGCAGTTTCCACGGTCTCGTTTACATTTTGATTCGGATTTTTTAAAATGGCAACACGTACAGGGAGTTTGTTCTGCTTACACAAGCTGTATAATGTCCGACACTCACGTAGGCGTTACGAAACTGACAGACGTAATACGGAATAGAGGGTTTTGTTTTAACAAACATTTATGCGTTATCTAAACCTAGGAAACCTTTTTCTTTTTCTTTTAGCGATAAGACCGCCCATTGTGTCACCCATTGTAAAATTTCTATATTTATGTCTGTAATTTATATGGAGTACATAATAAAGAGTATTCTATTCTATTCTATTCTATTCTTGCTATTTCTCTCTGATAGAACTTATAATTTAATATTTCTGCTTTTAAAGCAAACCGCGGGGTAATTGCGTCATTATCAGTAGGAATGAAAATGAAAGTATTTTGACAGTTCAACAACATTTCCCAACTGTGTTGGAGAACAATATTCATTTGACTAATCTGCTAATCCAAGCTAGTTACTTTATAGTTTTACATCTACTTAGATGTTATTCTAAGTAGAGTATTCAGCTGCATCCGGGTAGACTGGAAGCCGACCCAAACATATTTGGTAAAAGGCTAGGCAGATGATGATCTACTTAGATGTTATTTCGAGAGTGACACTATTTCCTGTAGCCTGTGCCTCAAGCAACGTTTTTCAAAATCCGAAACTTATTAGGTACACGATTCGTGATTAATGAGCCATCATTACCAAAAGGAAAAACGAAAAATTTTAGTTTTTTTTTCATAGATTACATACTTATTTATAATCATAGAAACATAATATCTGGAACACTTTCTATGAATAGGTATTCTATCGGTCCAACGCCTACGAAGTTATTCATAATCAGCCTATCCCACTGCTGGGACACAGGCCTCCTCTTTCTGTGAGGAGTGGGCCGTAGCCCATAATCCACCAGACGGGCCCAGTGCGGGTTAGCGGATGTCATGTCTTCGAATTTTTGGTTCTAGGACATGCCGGTTTCTTCACGATGTTTTGCTTCACCGTTATGAGAGCAGTGGTGATGAAATAATTTACACAAAGTAAAGTGCCTGTCTGGGTTCGAACCCGCGATCTACAAGTCATACCTACATGTGCTACTACAGCTCTCTAAGTTATACGAAGGCATACAATGTTTTAAAAGGAACTAACTAGCTTATGCAACTTTGTCGAAAGCGAGTTTACGGAAATAGTATAAAATGAAAATCGTTAATATATCGGGATATCCTCCATTGCGCTATATGCCAACGATTTCTCATGTGGAATTATAGGAATGGCCGAGTTATGTTGTGTATTTCCGATTAACTTCGATATTTATTAATTAAGTAAGCCGTTGTGTCAGAGTTAGTATGAACGAACTGACTGATTTTTTAACCGGTTGAATGCCGTAATTATAGAAACGATTAAAAAGCCATTGTGTCTCGCGTGGATCCATGTTCCCGGCCATACGAAGGGTTAAACCCCTTATTCCAAAACTTAGGTATGCGATAGTCTCGTTACACCCGGATTACCCTGCCTGTTCGTTAGCTTGACTAATCAACACTAAAGCTAACTAACAGACTGTTAAACTCATGTCAAGTGATAGGCCGTTGTTATTTCAGTTAGCGAACCACAGTAGTTACGGACGGGCCAATTGCTAATTTTAGTACTTTTTGTGCTGATTAGCCTTTCAAAAATTGTTCTAATAGTAAGGTATCTCAGCTCTGGTTTTTAATTTGATAGACTAAAATGACAGCTGCGATCGACCTTTTTTTGTCAACATGACATTATTATTACTTATATTACCTATTAGCTTTTGGCAAATAAAAAATCAGAGTTTAGTCTTGGTTTAATTTTATTTTTAAACCAAGAGGAGATTAATGTTGAAAAATGTCCCTTCTAGCTAACAACTTGTTTACGACTAAAATAAATAATAACTTCGCAGCAATTGTCGCCAATACTGAGAAACAATCCACACAGCAGCGTTTTTGTCTCTTCAAGCGAGAGCTATAATTTGCTTTCAACCCATAATTAGAGAGGAGTGTGCTCTAAACAATATTTCCCATATATTAATAGACCACCATTATTATTATCCGTGGAACCATCATAAAAATAAAAAGCAGTTATTAGCCATACCGCAAGATTTATCACATACCTAATTACGTCAGCAAACACGTAGTAATTTATCAATAACTAACGAGTGAGTTTTGCCCAAAAATGCATGGCGCAAGAAAGTTCATAAGTAAAGTCTTGATGATTCCGGAGGTCGGATTAAAAACATGCTGTTATTTATGAAAATTGCCGCAAGTAGACAGGTGGCATTGACAAATAATCAGATCAGAAAGTTCAACGCTTACTGATATTGTTATTTAAGAAGCTTTACAAATACCTATTTTGATATTTTTGCCTGTCACGGGCATGATGTTTTGCTTGAGAAGGCCATGTTGCAACAAGTAACTGCTGAAATCTCATCTTCATTACTGACCCGGCAATGCATGCATAGCATTCAAAAGGCTTAAAACCTCAATATGGTGCATAGTCAGACAAGCAAGTGTCAAAAAAGAAACAAGTGACAGCTATTATTTTTTAAATCATGCCTCGTAGAGACGTGCGCATAATGAATCTTCGATTTATATTTTATCGGTTCGCGTGCATGGGCACATTATTTGCACGTTGAAGGAACAACGACTTTATATAGTTTATTAGATACATGGGAACTGTCTTTGACAACTTTCTTTTGTACTCCACGGAGCTTGCTTTTATTGTCGGGTGATTAAGGTTGTGTGCAAGTAGATCAATAGGTTATTATATTTAAGGGTCGCAGAAAAATAATCGCTTTATGTCAAGAAAATTTCAGAAAAGTACTACTGAAACAAATACTTTGGCTACTGAAACTTACATACTTAGGTAACACATTACGGGATCGTTAGTGGAATTTTGAAGTTTAAATATATAAAACAAAATAATGATATAATAATTGTGTAGGTCGTACAGATCATCAGTGATCTCCGTAGGGAATGTAGGGATACTTTACGTTTAATTACTCCATTAAGCTTTAATGAAGCACTTGCAATGTACTGAGCACTGCAATTAACACACTAGCGCCACTGTTAATTAATGTGACAACCAACTGACATTCCAAAGTGTAGCCACAACAAAAAAAAAAAAAAAACTACGGTAAACAAACACAATTTCCACGAAAACAAAACACATCACAAAAAAAAAAAACTCTCACAGTAACTCGTTACCGCTCTCTTCTTCTTCGAATGAGATACAATCTTCGTCAAAATCGTCACTCGACAGACTGTCTTCAGTCATGTCTGTGTTGCTCTCGCCCAACGATTCGATCGACATCGTTCGACGGTCGATCACCGACTAAACGTATCGGGGAAAGTGCTCGGCGCCGAGGAAGTAAATTTTGAATAATTTACCGATTCATTTCGGCTTTCAAAACGTTGCTCGTGTTTACGTATCTAGCGGTAACGTCGTTATTCAGATTCATTTATGACGATGGTTACGCGATTTTTTTTCTTCCTACTTTTTAGGCAGTCGTGATGTATTGCTTTTGTGTGTCAATGTTGTAATAATTGACTCGTTAATATTTATGATGATTGGACATGTTAACATAGATAACAGTCCAAACTTCCACAGCGTTGCTGATGAATTTTTTGACGCTATATTTTAGTTTGTGAATAGTTTTAGAATAATTAATTAGGTAGGTATTAGTTTTTATTTAAGTACATACTATAATCAGCCTATAACTTTCCCACTACTGGGCCACAGGTCTCCTCTCAGTGAGAGGGACCGGACCGTAATCAACCACGCGGGCCCAGAGCGGGTTGGTAGTTTGGTAGATGTCACATATTTTCGATTTTTTGGTTCTCGGACATGCCGGTTTCCTCACGATTTTTTCCTTCACCGTTTCCAGAGCAGTAAGTACGCACGTATTATTTTAATTCTGATTATACTCGTATTACCAAATTTTTACATAGATAATAATGCATTATGTATAGGTAAAATAGAAGCAACAGCATGTCAATTTTAAAGATCTGTTGTTAGAACCATTGGTTATGTTTGAGTAGGTATGCACTAAGGTTTGTCACTTCTGGTCCACAAACTTTATGCCTATTGCCATGTGTAATATTTTAATTTCAGTCACAATAAAACGTATTATAGATAACGCAAGCACTAGAGGACTATTATTGGACGGAAACACAAACATTTTTAATAACTATAATTACTACAAACACGCATAATTGAACACCACTAGGTATTACACACGACACACGGATAATTAAATAGTTAATCGACACTGCTAATTGGAGAACTAAAACTGGCTGGTAACTAAAAGAAAACAAAAAGTAACGAATGGCGAGCTTTAAAAAATACACAAACTGCAACGGTACAAAAGAGGCGTGAATAGTAAACTTTAAAGAATTCGGATACTTGCACTCTATGCTTGATCCGTGCTGCCAGTGCACACGGCATGACCGAAGGTTACACTTGCTCTGGCGACGATTGTCCCGCGACCTCTCAGGTGCGTTCCGCGCCAACGGTGCTCATCAACTAACTAGGGCTGCTCTACTTTTTGCCAAGCACTTTTTATGGCGCATTGTTTGTGTAAAATTGCACCCGAATCTCGTTTACAAAGGTGTTACCTAATAATGAAAATTCATTACGAAAAAGCTTTTGTTTTCTTGCCGTGCAGATCAACGTATGTCTATTAGAGACGGTTTACAGGCATGGTGCTCCGTGTCGTTCAAAAACTAAGTAACAAATGCTCTTCCTATATCTACAGTTCAAACGATTTTGAGCAAATAGATGAATTATCGTGTTGCAATAGGTTAACATAACTTCTCAAGGAAGTATGAATTAAGATATTTTCCGTTCTCTTCGAGCGTAGCATTATTATGATATAATAAAACAAGCAAAGTGTACCACTAACATAGGCTATTGTTCCGTGGAAAGCAGAACGTATCATCATTAGATATTTTATATATTAATATTTGGTAAGGAGTCCAGATTTCACAAGATAACAGCAATTGTAATATATAGAAACGGATTTTAATGGGATGTTACAAGTGCTACAGCAGATAATTACATTGGGGCAAAATTTACTTTAAGATAAGAAGGATGGGTTGGTGTGAAAAGTGAATGATGACCTGGCTAAGCAAGAAAGCAAAAAGTGAACGCAGATGACTAGATAGAGATAAGACGAGGTTTTGCACAGATCCCAATTGTTTGATTGGGATAAAGGCAGAAATAATTATAGTGATGAATAGTGAGCTAAGCCGCAGATCCATATATCCTTCAAAATTTGGCTTTAACTTTGAATCTTAGAGATTGCAACACAGATCTAGCAACATGCAGAGAAAATGCAATAGCAACCAACATAACTACTTACTTACATCCAGGTAGAAAGACGAAATGTCTATTTTAAAAACGCTTAGCTAAACAGGTATCATGATTGGGATAGGGGAGCATGAACCTACAGACGATGTTAAGCATACAAATTGCAAATCCAATTATTGAACTATACTGACAGCAACGTGAGAGATCTAGCTGAAACAGCACCATAATTGCGTAACACACTATCAATCACAATCTGAATCATTTTGAAGGATATTGCTAATACATTGCTTCTTACGTACGAAAAATTTGTCTGCGTATCAACACAAATAACGCAATGAATGTTGTTGAACTGTCAAAATGAACGCCATTCCTACTGTTACGCAATTACCCCTCTAGACTGAAGAGTTTGTGATTGATATTTTCTTCAAAGGTTACAGCTTTATAATTATATATCCGGACAACCCTATAAACTTCTATTAACAAATTGCAAATAAAAAACAGTTCAGAAGATACCTGGAACACATAAGAATCCTTCATTCAATGTAAAACGGTTACCCACGCTTTTTTAGAAAGCATTGTACAATGTGGAAACATAACAGCTACTGTTCAAACTTGAATAACATGTAGTTACTATTTTTAATAATCCTATTACCTACTTGTTGTTATATGTATATCGCTTCCTGCAATTATGCCGTGCCGCGGATACTGATGTAATTGTTTGGGTATTAATGATATTGTGTCCTTTGAAATAAATTGCGCGTTTCTAATTGATTAATTTATTGTTAGGTATTTAACCGCTGTGCGCCGATGGTTTATGTCCTATATAGCAGGTGGCGCTCAAATTAAATTTAGAACTTGTCTTGTTGTCAGTTTCCAACAATTCGTTTGCAAACAAGTATTTGCCTGCCCTTACTACCAGAAACTGTAGCCCAATTATGTAATTTATGACCGACACAATAGGTACCTCTACCTACTTAGTTATCTTCCACTCTGTATCTCGTTAGCGTTAACTTCTTGCTTAGGTATATCATCTTGAACTTCCCATCGCTCTTATCTTTGGTGTTACATAATATTACTTTTAAGAAAATACTCGTACCTGCAAAGTAATCATCGTTGCTTAATTGGATACATTTCGGACAATTGGTCCTCCGAGCCCTTTCCACCTCCGACTAGACCAACAGACCCACGGCGATGCGCCACCGTTTATAGTGAATTGTGCAAAATTTATCTTTATACCCAGGTTTAAACGATCGAGTAATTTTTGAATTACGAGTTTCATCCCGACAACATTAAAGTTCTAAATATAAAACCTGATTTTAAAACCGAGTCTAAGTTGACAATTTTGAATAAGGTTCGCAATACAAAAACTAGCTGAAAGGTTTAAGCTTGGACCAAAGTTAGAACTCGTTTTGTAATAAAACGGAAAGAATCGAGTGTTTTGCTTGCCTTTGCCAGTAACTGGATGCATTTTTACAAACAGTTCAAAATAGGAGCACTCAATGTTGCCTCCTAGCCTCAGCAAAAAATCGTTCATCGTTGCCAAATTAATGTTGCCAAACTAGAAAATAAGTAGTTAAAGTGATGTAGGTACGAAACATTGTTCACAAGTTAAATGCTGTCACGCGATTGATTGATTTATTAGAGCGGAGTTTTTGTTTTAGAAACGCTAGCAGTTAGACCAATGTTTTACGTGCAACTTTAACGTTTGATTTTATTCTTTATTCGTCGTTGTTTATAATAATTCATTCATATTTTAACATCGACTTGAACCATCTTTGCTTTGCTTTTTTGTAAATTTTTCACATATTAATGGGTTATTATTACTGAAAATAACCCATTAATATGTGAAAAAATGTTAATACGCAAAAGTCACATTACTGTTATAAAAACCGAAAGCAAATGTACCAGTCGCTAAACATAGATGGCGCTAGTGTGGACTTAAAATAATATATCAATTAAATGACTCGATATCAGGATCATCATCATCAGGTTAAGTACTAATGAAATAAAGGCCGAATATTGATATTGATTATTTGAATATTGGTTTAAGAATTTTGAAAGAAAAAAAGTCTTGTCCTTATTGTCCTTATTCTTTTATTATAAATCGAAAACTTTGAAAGGGATTTCTAAGTAAAATAAAATTAAGTGTTGTTTGTTTGCAGCATGGGTTCAGTTTTATTTTTTATTTAGTAAACAATTGAAAGACCTCATTACTAACAAACTATGATAATTATATGTTGAAATCCCTTCCAAAGTTTAGCGTAGATTCACCTCTACATCTGCTATATCCATTTTGTATCGATTCACCGCTGCATCTCTAACCACACAATTTTACGGAATGTCAATGAACATAGAAGTCGAATTTAAAATGAACGCATCAAAAAATAAAGCGCGCTATAAACTACTGTCAGTAATTAATGATCTAACGAATATGCGTGTTACGTCTGTATAGTTAACATGCGTCGTAGTAAACTATTGGAAGTCTACGCCTAACATCTTTATGCAATAAATTACATTTGAACTGGTAAATGCGTCGCAAATGTGTGATTGGATTGTTTAGCGGTTGTAAACTTTCAGTTCTGCTGTCACTTAACGTCATTATCAACTTTCTATTACACATCAAGAATATGAACGTAAACGAAGCAAAGGGAGTATGTAAGAATCGTAGCAGGTGGCGTTATGTAGTTTCTGCCTACCACATGGGATGGGACAAAGGAGTAAGTTTATGTTTATGTATCAAGAATATACAGGGTCAAATTATATTACCTAGCGAGTCCGCAGACGTGATGCGTATCGATATCTAAACATGATAAAACAAAAAATATTTAAGAAATTTGATTTTTTTATGTAGTCATTGACCGCAATTAGTGCAGTCACATGAAAAATAGTTTATCTCAACTAATACTTCAAGTAACACGGTCGTTGACCCCCAAAAAACATCAAATATTTAATTATGTTTATATATCGATGCCCATCACGTTGGCAGAGTTTTGCTAGCTAATTAATTTGACCTTGTATTTAGCTAAGACATAGACCACTTCGTCGGTCTAGTGGTCGCAAACTCGGAAGCGCTACTGCTGAGCATGAGGTTCTAGGTGCGGTCCCAGGTCGGGCAAAGGTTCTCAGTAATAACCCGAGTCTAGATTTTAGCCTGGTTGATGGTAATAGGCTCGCACCTTATTACATGGGACTTACTGGCGAAATGTTGGTGCACAGTAAAACCTAACTTAAACAGGCGTGATATTATTATTTACTTATATGGGTGAGAAAAAACTAAACTAATTATTGCGTCCGGTGGCGGGCAGAACGAACTTTTCACACGCTGAAAAATGGGGCATTCCATGCGTATTGTGGTATCATCACAATGGGTCACGTACCCGGAAAAATCTGAATCAATTGTCACGAACATTGTGTAGTTAAATAAATAAACATTAGTGAGTACTCACTCTGGGCTCTGTCTGAAATGGTCGACGGCAAACTGCAGCAGCGGATGTCTGCCGTCATGCTGTGGCGTTGACTGGTCTCTTCTCTCTTCCCTTAATTCTCGTTCCCTCTCCCGATCTCTTTCTCTATCCCTGTCCCTTTCCCTCTCTCGGTCTCTTTCTCTTTCCCGCGGCACTGGTGACGTCGTCTGCGCTCTTCTTTCAACGTGGTCCGTCTCTTCTCTGGAGTCTCTCGCTTCGCGCAGCTCGCGTATCTCCCGAGAGTCTCTTGAGTCTCTGGACTCTCTCGTCTCTCTGGACTCTCTCGTTTCCCTGGAATCTCTCGTTTCTCTCGTCTCTCTGGTTTCTCGTTCTGAGACGCGTTCTTTTGTTACTCCATTTGTTGTAGGTTTTGGTTGAACCTGTAACAATTAAGATATTGGGTTAATTTTATGTTTTATTCATTAATTAGTGATTCGGAAGTCAATTAGGAAGTACAGACTACCTACACGCACGACAGTAATTATTACATCGGTTGCCTTGTTCATTAGTTGCGATTTACAGCTGTGAGCTTGAATTTAACTCTTAGTTTCATAACTATGAGATACGTGAAGTAAGTATGTTAAATATGATAAACACAGTTTAAACTAAAGGTGGATCATTGCAATCATCAGTGTTTTAAAATCTATTCGTGCTATCCCAAGCACAGCTTTCAGATAAGTACGTCAAAACGAAAGAATCTAGAGATTGGCATCCGATTGCGGTACTCGCCACTCGGCCGGTGTCTGTACATCGCTGGAGATCAGGAAAGCGTGAATGTGCGCGCGCGCACGATCGCTAAATAAATCAGTTTTACTGCGCTGGACCCGTTGCTCGGACTCTATACGAATCATATCCAATAGAAACCAGAGTGATGTGATTTACGGCATTTGGTGATGTATTTGTTCTGTTCAAATAATATGTTCTTTGCATTTACCTAATTATTTTAATGAGTATTGAATTTATCAGAAACTACATGTACGAGTAAGTATTTTAGGTAACTATGGTTTTAAGAACCGGTAAGACCTATGTTCAGTAGTGGATGTAGCTTTCGGTCGAAATGATGATGATGACGAACCTTCGCATTATTTAAATAGGTACCTAATACAATCATTGTTAGGGGAATCGAATATGACATTCACTGATTCTTAATCTTTTATGCATGTTTATGGTGTGCAGAGCAGTCTTGATGCGAAATAGAAATTTCGCATGCTTAATGGAATACTGACTTAACTCATAAAGACGATTTTTGAGAAATCGCAAAAGAAGATCTTGCTATGAGAACTTATCCTACTTGTTGACGCATAAAATTAAAACTGATTTGAATTGATTATTATTAGGTACTCATAAATGCTTGTATTTTGAACGTATGATTAACTATTGATGAGATTTGAGTAAAAAAATAAATTCTGACCTATCTACTAATGGGTCAATGTTCCATTAAGCATGCGATTTGTCCAATCCTGTACCTATGTCAAAATGGTATTGATGACAATATTTTTTTTTTGCACAGAAAATGGTAGGAAAATAAACCAAGGCTCACAGAAAATTTAAAACATACGAAACTCATCGCTAACTGGTTGCGTGGTGCTGAAAATGTTTTTTTTTTTTAAAGAAGAGATTCGGCATAACTAAATTGGGACTAGAATGATCTACGGAAAAATAAATAAGAAAGAGTTACGAGCCAATTACTGTGGCCTTAAGTATTTAATTAATTTAAAAAGTAGGTCAAGGTTGAAATACTTATTCTATATTTATTTTAATGTACTACCTTTGGTTTTCGTTTCAAAGTTTTTCTACTGAGCGTCCTGATAACATCGTAAAAGTTTTCCATTTTTAACTATTTTTCGTTCACCAGCACACATCAAGCACAATTCGTATTTTCGTAATATCACCAATATCATCGACGTTACTTTTCGAAACTTGAACTAAGCTAATCAATGTTGCCACTTTTCCGACACAAAAAACAGACTATAGAATTTCTATTGTTTTTTCGATAGTGCAATTTCCGCACTGCATTCGCGAGGTGCAGCGGCGGTATGCGCGCGCCGCCCGCACCCGCGTTGCCCGCCACCATCTTTATAAATATTGATGCAATCTATGTGTGCTCGCTCCGATTAATCGCTAATTTCTTTCGTAACTCGAATTCTTTTAGTCATTTTAACCGATTAACTCTTACCGTGAATGGAAGATATTTATGGTATTTTTTTACGCGCTCCGCTAGGCTCGATTTATTACCACGCTCGTAGTGCTCATTATCTTGGATAAATTATGATAATGTTATGGATTATCCGATATTATTTACATAACCGACATCGAACAGAAAATATGACGTGTTACGTGGCGGAACTACTGCTAATATTTTAGGGTCACGTTCAAAAACGAATCCAATTTTGGGCTTTTATGTTGTCACCGAAAATAAATACACTGTAAGTAAATCTGTTGTAAAATAACGAGGTCCAAAATACAGTTTCTTAGGTAGCGCTTAATTTAATTTCAACAACTAGTGTTGTTTAAATTAAGCGCTACCTAAGAAACTGTATTTTTGTCGTTCATAAAATACCTAGAGAACTGAGAAAGTACCGAACCATGGACAATAGAGCCACTGTTCAACTAGGCTGTCTGAATACATACTCATTAAAAAGAAACAATTCAAGTTACATGACATCCTTAAACAGAGGTACATTGAAAGCCTTATTAAATCAGTACAGCGTTTGAATAAATCACAATATGAAACACAAAACATGGCTTGACGTAACTTACTTGTTAACGCATCCACCTAGTTAGAACCTACATGAATATGTATTTATGGATATCTTCCAATATGGTACGTTTTCGCGAATAAGGAAATCAGTTATAGGTATAATTATTTTAGTAAAAATATGTAGGTATAATTTCCATAATTTTCTAAATTTGACCTTTGCGGTTGGCTGGTGAAACAGCGACATCTATCAATGCGTGTGTGAACTGTGAATCGCTTATAATGTTGGATGCCACTTGTAGATGGCAGCACGGCACGCATAAGGCAGCTCTACTACAGTAATAATTAATTTCAATTACGATTTTTAAAGATGCGAACTTTAATTATTAAAAATAAGTTAAATTATTAGTTAATTGCCTTTTCTATAAAAATATTATTATTACGTTTTTACATAATATGGACCTGGGTATGTGGCCAATATAATAATGACTACATTTAACTTTCAGCCAGTTGTTTTTGAACATGAGTTCGCCAACATTGTATCATCCGTATTACATAAACTATTGTGTAAGCCGCAGTAATCGTTGTAAGGAGGTAATTATAGTTGTCGTCATGCGACAATCTAGCTAAATAGTAGGTAAATAAGTACCTAGTAGTCTAGGTTCTAGACGTAAAACAAAAATGTTAGAATTCTTTAGAATTTGATGTTTTTCTTTTGTTTTGTTCAAGGAATACTTTTTAGTAAGCGGGTACCTACCTAATACTAACGTAAAGAAAGTACCCAGTTATGTACGCTGCTCATTCTAAATTCCCTAACTTACACTGTGGCCATCTGTGATCCCGTACTAGAAATTCACGCTCTATATCTGATGATATGATTATAGACATTTTACGACTCATTTTCACCGCTATATAACCACTTAACATTTTCCATTGCGCAAGGAAATATGTGAATGTTATAGCGAAATAAATGGCCGTTAACATACGCAAGTGTACAAGTGATACATCGAGATACCAGCCAGATGATGACTAGACCGACCGTAGCCTAGCAGTAACCAGTTCAACCGCGCGGATGTCGGGGTGACCCGCTCTGAGAAATATAGACGCGTATCCAGGAACCGAGGCAATGGATGTACTTAGGTAGGTACTGGAAACGGCTCGATAATTTTTTACACTGCGTGCATCATTCATGTGTGGAGTTCCGTTTAACCTCTCACACACTTGCCCGTCTACCTGTCAAAAGACCTCACGCGTCGGAGTAGTTGAATGGGCGCAGTAAAGTCATTGTTTTAACTATGACAATGACAATAGAACCCATGACACTGTTGTGTACACTTGGTGTACCATTGACATTTCGGGCACTTTCCCTTATGTACACTTGGTGTACACATGACGCTTGAGGGGTGTATTAATGGGTAATGCCACAGAACAGATACATTTGAACTGTTCTGTGGGTAATGCGATGTAAGATTTCGATACATATTTCAACATCTATACTTTAAAGTTTAAGTAGAGCCATTTTACTGTGTAATACTTTGAAGCCAAATAAGGCATAAATGATAAATGATTTCATTACTGTAAGTAGGTTTACACCAAGCACTTTTACACGTCAATCATATTATTAAAACTAGATGAGGTCAACGTTTCCTATCTGACCACTCTAAGAAGAAAGGCCGAAACAAACTCGAGTTCACAGTCTCTTCAATCCAGACATACCTAATCTTGGTCAGATCATGTGAATACCATGTAGATTGTTGTCTGAAATGGTCTTTTGGGGAAAGAACCACACAGATTGAGTGGACCTGTCCAGTTAGTAATGGCGGTCACTCCTTTAGTCAATTCAACTGTCAATGTCTGAAGAGGAGTTAAATCTTCCGTTTTTCTCAAATAGATTCCTCGTAGATAATTGAACATTTTAATCGATCTAGCCATTAATTAACAGTCACATAGAAAAGCCTCGCACTTTCGCGGCGAAAGCCCCAATAAACATTATTTCTATATGAAAGTCATTCGATGCAAGCAACTAATTGGTAGCAGGTTCTCCCGCGTCTTTAAAATTGTTACTTATAAGTTTACAAAGGTATTCCATATACAATATGATACGAAACTGTTGATTATTGTGAATAAAATTAATTTTGGTGCAGACAATAATATTTATACCTAGCAGATATACCTATGTATGTTATTTATAGATAGGTAACCTACAGCCCGTGGCTAAATAATAATAACCGCGCAGGTCGATCGATCAGGTTAAGCTACGCTTGCCGCGGTTGGTCTGTGGATGGGTGACTATCTTTACATACCGACACCCCTCCGTGCCTCGGAAAGCACGTTAAGCCGTTGGTCCCGGCTGTCATTCGCGGATCTTTGACAGCCGTTACGGGTAGTCAGAAGCCCGAAAGTCTGACAACCAGTCTTACCAAAAGGGGTATCGTATTACCCAGTAACTGGGTTGTGGAGGTCAGATAGGCAGTCGCTCCATGTAAAATACTGGTATTCAGCTGCATCCGGTTAGACTGGAAGCCGACCCCAACATAGTTGGGAAAAGGCTAGGCAGATGATGATGACCTACAGATACATATCAGCCGCGTTATTTTACATCATCATTATTCATCATCATCGTTCTCCTGTCCTTATCCCAAATTATTTGGGATCAGCGCAACATGTCTTTTTCTTGCATACTTCTCTATTAGTCATCATCTCGGTATAGTCACCCCCTTTCTAACCATATCATCATTCACACAGTCCATCCATCGTTTCTTTGCTCTTTCCCTGCTCTTATAGCCATCCTACTAGCCATCGACATTCATACTCAAAACTTGGCTCAATATTTTTTACTAACTGCATCCATTCATTCATTTATTTTTATTAATTAACTTAGTCAAATGTCGATAGTTCCATATCAAACGGCCAACAAACAATAAAGTTTTAATCTAACATGTTCGATAAAAATCTCTACATACAATCTCGCTTTAATTACAATTTTAAACATTAAATTTTCTATCAACACTTCTTCAACAGTAAGTATCGATTGATCGCACATCCATTTCACGTTCGGTTGAGCGCAAATTGCATAGCTCCACACATGTGCATCAATGGACCACGTAATGGTAGGCGCGGTCGTTCATTGCCTCATTGGTAGCCGCATGTGAAAGTACAGTAAGAGCTTTTCCTTTATCGATTAATGAATACATTTCCCTTGAAGAAGCCATTGTTCAATGTTTTAATAATCACATGCACACGATTCACGAGCTATTAACAGTATATTAACAGATCTATGAATTTTAAAAGCAATAAAGGAATTTTCGAAGAAACTTAAGTGGAAATAACTTTTCAATGTAAAAACTTTGAAGTGACGATTTGTCATTTGTTTTTAATAAGGGACCCCGCCGTACAGTTTTTACGATTTGACAAAACATCAAGATGTCTTAGTGTAAGTTTAATATTAATATATTGTAGGCACATATAGCGTAGTTTTAAGTTTAGAAGAATAACGTGCTGGTCACACAGACAGACACGAAATGCGAATTTATTTTAAAATATGATGAATATATGTGTATAGTCGATATAGATAAACGTTCATGAAAACAAAAGAACAAAAGGTAGCACAATAGAGAAACAAAAGCCTAGAGCGACCTTTACAAAGTGCAATATGTCCGACCCTGCGTCAAATTAGACTACAAACACGACCCAAAACATTTCGTTATCGTACAGTTAGCACATTTGCGACACCCACTGTAAAACGACCAGATAGAAAAGTCACTGAAACACATAAAACTACGCCTGAAGCTGTAACTTCTTCAATCACTCGGATTATATTTCAGTTAGTCGACACACATACCGATGCCATATTGATTTTAGTACTTATAATTAAAATTCTCAATTCCAAGGCTCGTTTCATATTCTGTACTTTAAAATCCACAGCCTAAATTCTTGGGAGTCACAGTGGCCAAAATAGGAGACATGAAACATACTTTACATTTATTAGTTAGGATACAAATGCTTTGTATAACCGTAGAAAAGTAATCAATCGTGTTCCAATTACACAAGTGTCTATTGACGATGTCGAAAATGAGAGAAAGATTATTAAAGATGAATCAGTGTTTAGTGGGGGCAGCAATAAGACATGAAATAAATGTTGCATTATCTGCAATTTGCAACAATTTAGCTACAAAATTAGCAGGTTATACAAGACTTAATCTAATACCTCTCAATAGTGCTCCTCCGTTTTTTACTGTGACAATAATAAGACAATCATCATCAATCATTATTATTTGATCATCTACTTCCAAATCAAATCCCCATTATATTTGATCTTTAATGATATCAGTCTAATCAAAGCATGCAGCATGTCCATTCAATCAGATACGAGTATAAGCGGAAACAGATTTAAATACGCCACGCTTGCACGTCAATGAAGCCTGTTCATTGGCCGTAGCAACGCTTTGTCATTTGGCATATGAACATGCGTGAGTTGTTACAAGTATGTTGCGGCCTTCACGCGGAACTGCTTCACCAGTTTTTCTATCGTCCCAACCTGTTTCTCAATGTTAGAATGCCTTCACTTTTCCTGTGTGATTAGCTGCTAGACTTTCCATGGTTATTAATGCTCCAAGTGTTGATTATGTTTGAGATTCTACTATGATAATTTTCCGCAAGTTTGTAAGAAAATTACTCAGGGGAGGAGAGAAATTCTCTACTTTGAAGATATCGTAATGTTTTCTTTGATTTATAATAACATTGAGAAGTATCTTTAGTTGGAGTTCATAACAGTCAAGTTTAAATTATAAGTAAGATTAGGTACAGAGCAAACATATATGATTATATCCCAATATAATTTTACGACGCGAGAATGATTAACGACCACTTAAAACATCCAAACAAAGAATCAAAATGGCAGCGATTTATCTCCATTATTACACTTTTCATAATCTTATTTAGCTATATTAATTGCATTATTAAACACACAATCAAACACCACAAGGTCGCTTCTATTATCTTGTTCCATCAAAAGAGCATAGGTAACATTCCAATGCGGTTTTATTTGGACGATGATATGTCAAGGATGATGTACCACAGAGCATGTTGTGGTAACCATAACCACCATCATTCAAGAGTGACGATGATCACGAAACATTATTATAGGAGTACGTTTAGTTAGGCAAGGTTTAGTTAATGACTATATAAAACGCATGTTTAAGACCGGGTGCGTTTTTCCCGCGGTCATATTTTTTCGCGCACTGAATTTTGAACTTAATGCTTAGCACCGGGAGTTAAAAATCTAACAGTGTGTTTTTTGACGCACTCTGTTGGGTTCTCAACACCGAGAGTTGAAAATCCGGTGCGCGATAATATCCCGCCGCGATATTTTATTAAATTCCCTTTGTCCCCGTTAACGGGGACACAGATTACGGGGACAACGGGAATACACGTAAATGTTGATGTATGGGGACAGAGACAAAAGCCAAGGAAACCATGGATGTATTGTGTGAGGTCTGACATGAACGAAAACTTGACAGGGGAGAATGAAAGAAGAAAACGTGTTGCGCCGACCCCAAGTAACATGGGACAAGGGCAGGAATATTATGATGACATTTAGTTAGGCAAGGTAACGAATAAATATGTAGAACTAGCTGCGCCCCGCGGTTTCACCCGCGTAAATGTCGATCCCGTGGGAATATCGGGATAAAAAGTAGCCTATATGTTAATCCAGGGTGTCAGCTACCTCCATACAAATTCTTATCAAAAAAGTAACAAACATATAAACACACAGACACACACTCACAAACTTTCGCCTTTATAATATTAGTGTGATGTGGCTTTGGGGCAAGTAAAATGCTTTGCAAACAATTAAAGATGGTATATGTTATCTTTACTGACACCGATACAATTGAAATCCTCTTAATTTTAATATAGGTAGGTACTAATCATAGCGTCTTTACTCTCCAAAGCATGACAAACGTTCCCTTCCAGTCCTAATCCGCCATTCCTCACCACTCTCCTTCTCACAGTCGTTCCTTCTCCCTCTCATTCGTTGCGTTCTATTACTCATAGTCATCCTGCTCCAATATCTGTCCCAAAAATATTTCATAGTATTTAAGAGTATGTGCTTCAAACCAAAAATTTTGATTGAAAAATGCAAGTAAAGTTATCGCAAGATGTTAGTCTGGTCAAAAGCCAAGATCATTGCGGTGAAGCTTTCTTCGCAATACTCCGTGAATTTTCTGAGCAATAGCAAAAGTGGATTTCGTTAATATGCCTCATTCATTGAAATACTGGTGATAGCAATAAAAACAGATATGGCCCTGATGTAATTCTTGTACACTTTGCAGAAGGCCAAGTGTAAAAAAGCATGAATGAAGCCCAAGGAGACATGACTTTAAGGCCTATTATGTCAGTCGAGGTTGATAGAATACTACGTAGTAACTCTCCACGAGAATAAAAAACATTACAGCTTCGTAATAAACGTTATCGTCTTCCCAAATTATAGGGTCGTTCGTTACGTAAGAGAAATATTTTTTTCAAGCCTAGCTTCGGCACTAAAATAAGCGTTTGAACTGTCTAAACATATAGCATTAGAGGTAAGTGTATATATATGATACTGTAATGACTCTATTATGGTCCGAAATAGACGCCGCTTTCACTGCACAGCTGTTATCATTCGGTGATCGCAAACTTAGCGTGAAATATGAGTGAACATCGCATAGCGTCACGACTACGATGTGAAATACTCCCAGAAAGTTCTGTGGTCCTAGTAAAACATTAAACTTGAATCTAGAGGAATGAGGATTATTGAGAAAAATAAAGATGACTTACCCCACCGCCCTGTGGGATTAACAGTCGAGAAGAGATTCTAGAAACTTGAACGGCAAGGGAACTTAAAAATGTGTTAAAATAAGGCTTGACTCCCGGAATAAGAAGTAAAAGTGAAACCAGACTGAGAAAGACGGATACAGGCAATCAAAGTTGCCAGGCGAACTGCAATATCTGAAATATATGAGTCATTTAATCGCGTCATTTTATTTTCAATGATATTCAATAGTTGCTGGCCAAAGGTTAGGTCGGTTAATCTGCTAAGGCAATTCTTCAGGACAAAATAGAACAAAGAAAGAGCATTAAACCCTTCGTATCCACGTGAGACACAATGGCTTTTTAATTGTTTCTGTAATTACGGCACACAACCTGTTAATCTTTTGAATTTCTGAAGGAAATATAATCCGTTTGCTGTAAGTAAGTATGCGGAGGATATGAGCGATAACTTCAGCATCTTAAGTTATAAAACGGATAATAACTCTATCAGAGACGAGTCTGTTGTGCAGCCAAGGCGAACTGGTTGAATTACGCGCTTACGGGAAAGGTCGACACTAAGATATGTTCTTACATCATTGTGTAAGTATTACTTAAAGTAAACACTGCACTCGTGTGGGAAAATAGTAAAACAGATTCCATCTTTTTATAATTTAAAAACAAGATCTCCAACTTCCTTATTGGAATTAGATAAATCTTCGACATTTATTTTCCTTTTTTTAACGAAACAATTTATATTATAGTGGCAGTGCTTCCGCCAAGATCTAAAACATATTAATTAATGTTGTCGAACTTATGACTTTATGAGACAGAGAGACAGATAGACATGTCATTTATGTAACCACGCCATTTGTCGATGTCAGTTATAAATACGAACACAATCATTAATCAAAATGGTGTAGAATTTGAGAGATTTACAGAACATTAGCCTGTTTTCTGCGAAGGAGAAGGACAAGTGGCATAAACCCACCATGTTGATGTAATTATGAGGCGAGCCAACTGTCATACCAATTAATGCCCACTTGGTATTTGGAGCACATGCACATTCGGTTATTGAGAAATTTCTAATGGAATTCCAATAACACTTTGCCAGATCCAGGCACGCTAAGGAGTTGAGCTTGCCACCAATGCACGAGGCAATAAAAAAGCAGAAAAATATATACACTAGCAGCGCCCCGCGGTTTCGTCGCATAAGTCTCTATCCCGTAGGAATATCGGGATAAAAAGTATCCTATGTCCTTTCCCGGGACTCGAACTATCTCTATACCAAATTTCATCTAAATCAGTTCAGCGGTTTAAGCGTGAAGAGGTAACAGACAGACAGACACACTTTCGCATTTGTAATATTAGCATGGATAGGTACATAAATTCACGCCTTCTTCTCGTGGGCTTAGGCAGAAATTACAGGACGCCACCTGCAACGATCCTTATGTACTCTGTGCCTCGTTTACGTTCATACGTCAGGGTTGCGAGTACTTAGCACCTGATCTTTCTGAAGAACATCACCAATAAGGTCGTTGTATGTCAGGAGGACATATAGCGACCTCCCCTCCCGGTGCGTCTTCTCACATCTGCCTTGTCCCTTTGTTATTCGCCTTTCATTCATCCTCTCAATATGACCAAACCAAACAATTAGAAAAATAATTGGCGAGACCTAAGTTATGTAAGAATGCACTTTGAACTTTAGCTTGGCGACCAGCAACTTAGTAAGTTACATGATGGATGACAATCTACGACATTTTCGAGCAATTTTATGTAATATACGACTTCCTCTGGTCGTCCACGTCAAATAATATAATCATAATCAGTATGGTATCTTCCACATTCTTAATTAGGCTAGAATACAATAGCCTTGGTCAAGTAAATTATATACTGGTCTACAGATTATGTTTGAATTACCTATTATGATAATTATGGTTATTATACTAGCAAACGGGCAGGAATTTAATTTTCTACTGAATTCAACTAAAATACACATTATACATATTGGTTTCAATAGCTTAGCCCAATTCACCTTTTAGGTACAATTTCCTCAGTTTCTAACTATCAAATCCCTTGGATAACCTCAATATCCATAATATTTTTTGATCGCCAGACAAATAAAAATAAGATTTTGGTCATCAAACCTCAATAGTTAACTTAAGATCTCCCGGCAGATTCTCTGATTAGATATATAAATAAGCATTCTTCGATGCTCTTCAATTTACCCCAGGACAACAGACTGGGCTCAATTTTTTTAAGCACCTATTACACACTTCAAATTCACAGTTCGTGTGTCGACGAATATTACGAACTGCCCTAAGGTAGAATTACCACAAAACAGTGTGTTTTATAGCCTACGAGCTACGTGTGGAAAGCGAGAGAGTGGCCTGTGGCCGTCACGGTCTGTTTGTGGCCACAATTAGCTGATATTGTCAATTACTTGTACGTAAGTGGGTACTAGGCCTAAACCCGAAACTCATTCATAAAAGTGAAACGTCATACTTACTTATAGAGCATAACGGACTAGTTTGTTAGATTAAATATTAATAACCAGATGGTTATCAGATTTTGTTTTGAAGCTTGTGTTTTCGTGAGAGATGCTGTCGTTATGGTAAATCTCTATAATTCGACTCCATTTAGGACAAATTATACGAGTAACATCTTCCTTATTACTAGGTTCTTTGAAATTATCCCATTGGAATGGTGCTGCACACTGGTGCAAGTCACCATGGACCATGAAAATGTGCTCGTACACCATAGTGGTAACTGCACCATGATCATATCAGTAGGAAAACATACCCGGTTATGCAACCTTATGCTTTCCAACTATCTTTAGTGTTGAATCTGACATTCTACATAATATGACCTTCCTGTTACCACCCCACAAAGCAATAATCATCAATAGGTACTTACTTTGCTTCCTAGCTATGTTAAAATAACGATTTAAATAAATTGTGAAGGTGTTTTATCTGGAATCTATCTCCTTTCTTACTTACGTCCAAGTTACCCGAAGTTAAAAAAGAAGGGTTCGCGGTTAACGGACAGGAAGCATGGATCGGCGCTCGCGCATCTACTTGGTAAATAACAGGTGTCATCAAACATTGTGTATACTGTGTATACTGTTATGCAATTATCACTCTTATTGTAACTGTAATAGTGTGCACCTGTTATGAGAAGAACCCCAAAATTACTCGGGCGAAAAGGATATTAGTTCCTACGTCGTTTTTAATGGTTGCTTCGTGAGGGGTTAAGATTTTTTGTTAGAAAACTTTTGCCTGTTTATGAACACGGTTAGAATGATTTATGTCTTGTACAAAGTTGTGATCCCATTTTGTTTTGTTTTCATTCTAATTCAGACCTAAGCCATGCCATTTTGGGTAGCGGGATCGTCCGAAAGGGTTACCGCTGCCCCGGAACATAAAGGGCTAAGGAAGGAACACGGGTGGGTTTTAGTCAGTAAAAGTCTGACACTCCCTTCCGCTCCGCCCAGAGCGGGAGGAGTCATTAGATGATTTCCTATCCAAAAAAAAAAAGCCATGCCATTTTATGTTTTACTATAAATAAACAGGAATTGCACGGCTACGGGCTAACAAAGCAAATTACCTACACCATTATCCTGTGATTGTACAGTTAGAAGATATACACCGATAATTTTATGGAAAAACTACAACGGACCGGAAGAGTGAATGGATTGAATGGTGAACATAATCAAGAAGCTTCCGGTACGAGATCGCTTAGATTAAGATTTAAGATACTCTACGACTGATTGAATCTCGCAATTTATTGTTTTTGCTAAATGCGTAAGCGCAATTCCCTTCTCAATCTCATGGTTTGCTCGGGATGGGCGCTTGTGACCTTTGACATCGGAACTCGTGTTTGCCGATGCAATAACACGGATGAAAGCTCTATTTGCTTTTTGTGTGTAGGTATGTCAATAATCCAATAGATATGTAGAGTTCATTTTACCAACTTATTGTTTAAGAATAAAATGGAAAAGAAAGAACTTAGGGTTTGTTCTTAGGTTTAGTCCCCCTACTTTTGCCCTACTACGAGCACGATGGATGAATTCTGTGAAAAAATAAATCGCTAAAAAGGGACTGTTGAGATAACGGCTAAAAGAGATGTACGAAAAAATAATAAATGCGCCGACTAAATATGTAAGTTGGAATATGGGCAAGAGGGTGATGATGATGAGTCAAGTCAAGCAATTAAAAATAACAAGTGCTCTCTCCATTCCGAAACAGAAATTCGGATATTGAAATATATTATGAGAAACAACGAATGCGCTCAGCGTAAAGAACACCAGTTTCCCGACATTATTCTAATCATAAGTGAAAACATCACTAACAACGCCACCACCTCAACACATAATAAAGTCACAGAACATTCCCTCACGCGACCACTTACTTCTAATATTTATACCCGATAAAAAAACTCAATTATCTTAAAGACAATATAATATTAAACAAAGAAAAGCCAGCTTTATTACGTCCATGCCGTTACATCGATTAGGAACGATAACGATTAACGATCGAGATCGATTTACCACTCGATTCTCGATATGTGTGGCGAGACCGACGGACTCGCCGGTCGACGAGTATTCGTGTCACAATATTACAAATATTTTAATAGAAGATCACGTAGCGTCGCGTGTGATAGATTCCGATTTCCATCGGTAATGAGTTTTAGGAAAAAATATCCCTCGATTGAAAAATTATATGGTGATTGGAGCAGAGATATTTATTGGTCCGACGAGATTGCATTTGAATTTCACAATGTGAGCATGTAACTGGACACGTCTTGTGAAAGAACATGCAACACAATAAACACTAACAAACAACAATCTGCCTAGCCTTTTCCAAACTGTTTTGGGGATGGCTTCCGGACTAACCGGATGTAGTTGAATACCAGTATTTTACATGGAGTGACTGCCTATCTGACCTCCACAACCCAGATACTGGGTAACACACACAATACCTCTTGGCAAGACTGGTGAAATAAATAAAGCCAATAAAGATACTTAACACTTTCGACTCCACCCACTTTTCATAGAGCTCATACGCCATGCCGCCATACATATTGCAAATGGACCCTCCAGGAGGGTCACCGGCATTACGTTTGCGCTAAAGTGAACCCTCGAGGAGGGTCGTCGGCATTAGGTTTGAAACCGTATTATAAAACACTGTAAAAAGAAGTAAAATTGTGTTTTCAAAACGTCTTGTTGCTATATTTAGTATCTCTGGGGGTATTTACATGTACTAGTGGGGTGGAAACGTGAAATATTAAAAAATAAAAAAATCAAGAAAAGTATAATCGCTCGCTTTGATCCCGAGACAGGGGTATTCAACCTCTTCTGAAATTTTCAAACATGTAATAATTTTTTATTTTATTTTATTAATGAATAACAAACAGTTACATTATGCAATATTAGTAGTTGTTTATGTAATGAAAACGTAATTATTTTGTAACAGCTTATTAAAGATTAGGTAGTGTTCTATTATTTACTTGACGGTAATGATTCACTCTGGAATTACCTACTTTCAGTCGTTATTCATATAATGTTAATTGAGAAAGTACGTATAAAATAATTACGAAAAAACTCCGATTGAGATAAGAACTGATTTATGTCATAACTACTTTTACTTGTAGCTTCGCTCCCGTGCTTCCTTTGCCTGACATTTCCTTAAGTTATTCCAGCTATAAACTATGTCTACAAACATCATGACACCGCGTCATTTACTCATTCCGTAGGTAGCATCATTACGTGAACGAAGACAAACGGAAATCATACACTACCTATTGGTGTAATACATATACTTACAATACCTATGCCTATTGGTGTGATACATATACACGAACCCCAAAACGCATACTTATCCATGTATATACGAGTACATTGATAAGTATGCGTTTTCGGGTTCGTGAGGTTATGTATTATTACATTAGGCATTTGTTTGTGTGGCTGTTAATTTTCTCTTAGAAATTACAGAACGTTTCTTTCTTATATCTATGAATATCACTATAGAGTAGGTTCGTTTTACGGTTTTATAATTTTTATCAGTAAAACGAACCTAATAACTTATAAGCTATCAGAAGGAGACGAAGTAATATAATGTTTAGAAACTTTTGAAGTAAATAAAATTAAAGAAAATCTAAGTCCTATGTTTACATACAACTTTTATTTAGTTTTCAGTGTCAAAGAAAAAGTTTGTTTAAAAAACGTATATTTTATTATAGATATTAGGTAAGTAAAGGTTACAAATGGTGTTTGAAAATTAATTGCGAGAAAATGAAACAGGCATAAAATATATAGCAGTTCATCAAAAATGTTGCAAAGCATAGCTAATTCCCGTCACGAAACTTTTTAAAGGTTTTTTTTAATTTTCAACATGTGTCATTCGACTTGGGTACTTCATACTGCCAAGTCATAAAAACGCTTCTTTGTGTTTTTAAATAATAAATGACAACTATTTTATCTGATTTTATTAAATTAACGATAGAAAACACGGAAGCGGTATAAATTAAAATAAAAATATTGTTCGTGTGGCTGTTGGGCCATTATCTTAGTCTTAGAAAAAAAAATTACTTTATGCACTAGAACATAAAAAGCGATTTTATGTCGCCTAAGCACAACATAAAGACGAACTTTTAGAGCATGAGAAGTGAAAATATTATTATGATGTAGAAGATTACTGTCAGAAACCATAGAGGACAAAAATGAATGAATGACAAACGAAGTTGCACTATGGGTATTATTTTTTACCATTTTGATACGGAACCCTGAAAAGCTTCTATTTTTAAAGTCATCCTCGTAATTTATAATCTCAAAATAAATATTTTTATTTTTAGTGAATATTTGTAACCGTAAAATGGTTTACCACCCCTGAAATAGCTCCCAATTATTTTTAAAAATAAAAATGCTGGTATTTGAAAACCAACGAATATACTAATAAATCTTGTTAAAATATACGACAAATTCTATTTTCATAGTTTATAATGCTGTATTCGCTAAGAAAAACGTACATTTAAAATGAGCCCTCCGCGAGAGCTCCCGGCATCCCATAAGGGATTTGAGTGAACCCTCCAGGAGGGCTCCCGGCACTGAACGTGTTAATACTAGGTTGGCAATAGAGATCAATTGAATTGAATTGGTTGTCAGACTTTTGGGCTTCTGACTACCCGTAACGATAGTCAGTGATCTATGCATGACAGCCGGGACGAACGGCTTAACGTGCTTTCCCGAGGCACGGAGGGGTCTCGATATGTAAATGGATAGTCACCCATAAGAACCGACCGCGGCAATAAAAGAAATGTCCTGACTCACCCACTCACTGACTGACTCATCAACGCCCATCCGAAACTTAGATCTAGAAAGCTGAAATTTTGCACAGTTTCCCTTTATGGTGGAGACAAGCAATGAGGCCAGATTTTTCGGAATTTCCACGGCTTTGGAATATAGGGCGGAAGAAGTCACAGGTAAAGTGCTAGTGGACAATAAGTATTGTCTTTGAACTGTTTGAACCCTTAGATATCCTAGTTATAATCGGAAATAAACAATCTGTGAGGTGGGGAGCACTGGTGGTATGATGATGATAAAACAAGAAGATAATATTAAAGTTTGATCTGAATGATATTTCTAAAAAAACCAGCGCGGTAATTGCGTAAGACACTAACAGTAGCAATGGGTTTCATTTTGACAGTTCTACGACATTCATTGCGTTATTTTCGTTGTTGAGCAGACAAATTTTTCGAACATATATGAAGCAATGGATTAGCAATATCCTTCAAAATTATTCAGATTGTGATTGATAGTGTGTTACGCAATTAGGGTGCTCTTCATCCTAAAATCCATTCAGAGTTGTTTCAGTTTTAAGATTCAGGTGTTTCAGGACAAACATTTGAAAATAAATAATGATGACAACTACATAAATGACCACAACATTCACACGGCATCGCTAATTCATTTGCTAAACCATGTCGGGTGTCCAGTAGAGAGGAAACGGAACCACGGTCCGATTAACTTCGCGATTGTCGCAGAGGCCCCGTCACGCAGACAATTTGCTATTGGCCTGCGCTCGCGCATTGTGTATGTCATCATTTATATGCATGTGTGGCCCATGGTGTATTGTGTTATGGCTAAGTGGATACGGTATTTTGTATAGGTTTGGATTGGATATGACGCCTTATTTGCAAGGCTTGTCAGTGATTAGGTGGTCAAGTAATGCCTCAAGCCTTCAAGCCTCATAAAAAGAAGGGACCCGGCCAATGAATAACCTGAAAAGGTTATATGGAGAGAATAATAGATAAAAGAAAGACAGATAATATTTCATACAGAATTGGTAATTGCGTAAATGTTATGCAGATACCAAAACAAACAAATTAAAATTCTGAAGCTGTAAAATATTATAACAATAACCATATACAAGAACACATGGAGCTTTCAGCGCCTGAATGAAATGGATAGGGGATCGTTGTTGGTAATCATTTGTGAAATTGTCACAGAAATTATTGGACATTGTATTGAAAAAAAAAAAGCAGCCAAGTGCGAGTCGCACACGAAGGTGTCCGTACCATAAGGTAAAAAACGCAAAAAACACTGTTCTGGAATGGAGACCCTTGCGTCAAAAATCCTAGTAGAACTGTATATAATACAGTAGTTTCTGGCTATATCCTCTTTTCGGACCAAAAAAAATCCAGACCTTAACCAGAAAATTACTTGATACGGCTTGAACTTTAGGAAGTAGGGAAAGACCACAAAAAAAACTAGCTTTACTGCTACAAAAAGCTAACACATGCTTTTCCAAACACAAAAAAAAAAAAAACAATCAACGTAACCTCTAAACAAATAACCTCTGCCAACACAATAACATACAATAGTAAGTAAGTATTGACAGCGTTAACTGCACACGCATATGATCAACTTTCCCTCAGCGGCTGCGCGGGCGGCGACTGTGACTTGTTTCACTTTTAATGCCGTTATTACAAGAATTGATGTCCCTGTCATGAGGGCTTATTACTCCTTTGATACTGTAATAAAAGAAAGAGTTTACGTATGTATTTTATTTGTCACTGTAACAGCTTGACATGGCCTTTCCCCATGGGTACACCCATGTTTACCATGTTCATTAGGCTAATATACAGCGGGATACAGCCTTGTACAGTATCGTAGTAACAGGATTCAACGAAAAGATATTAGTAGAAAAATTATGCTGCATGTTTCAACCACGAAGTCTGTTTTCATTCCAGACACATGCAGTTGAAGAACGACATTTGAACGGAGCACAAACCTCTGTAATCGAATTAAGAAATTGACCAAAGAAAATAGGATTATTAGGTTAAGATGTTATGTGTAATATCTAGTTTTAATTCCGTGTAATAACGTCACAACACATACATCTTAAACACACATCTACATCTTACATCTTAATGTCATGGATTTCCGTAAAGTAACGCCTGATTCCATAATATGGATTATTAGGTGTCTCCATCCAAACGTCCAATATGTTTAAAAAAGAAAAGAAAGAAAGTATTTTCTTTCTTCCTGTTTACTGGTAAATAAGACGCAGAGAAAGAATATAAACATAAAAAAAATAACAAGTTGGGGAAGAATATGCGTCACATCCACGAAAACGGCCAGCGCTCAGCATAATAGAATAATTCTAAGACCCTATGCGAGACAGCCCTGTCTCGCATAGGGTCTTAGAATTTTAGCTTCAGTTTTCAGCGACAGTCGGTGTTGACATGATGACGTCAGCCAGTGCAGCATACGATAAAATAAAAAAGAACAACAATCAAAATAAGAAATAAAATAAATATGCAATAATTAGTTCTATATGTTGGTGCAAACATGAAACATGACTTGTTTGACTTTAGGACGCCTTGATGCCTGCAACCACGGTATCATAGAACTGCCAGACTGGGCCCCAAGTCTGCTAATTTTATAAAATCGGTCATCCCAACACGATGTCATTGTCATTTTGCTAAAAGTTCGTAATCTGCTAATTCATAATGGTCGGTCAATGGTCGCAATAAAGAATTGTGCCAGAATGACATTGCGGGTATTGCCATTATTATGAAACCTGTTGGTAGAAATGGTTCTCGAAAAACTACTACTACATTTAACCATTTATTCATGGCAGATTTTATTTACATTTCATTTTACATATTATTAATCAGTGTCATAAGCAGTCTGAAGTAGTAAGAAGTTCGTAAATACCAAAAAACATTAAATATTCGTGTAACAAGTATAAATGTGAAACCGTCAATGTCAGTCTTTGACTCTGACATTGACAATTTGACAGAATGTGAGAATGTCACTTGACAGTTTCACATCTTTTATTGATGTTTATATAGCTATTTTGTTGTAATTCGGCCGGTGTTTCATTGTTTTTTGATAACTATTTATTTTGTTTGTTGTATTTACCTACTATTATTTAAGTGTTTATATGGTCAGTGGGTCGTCTTAGTATATTTCTGTTTGTTTACTTATATTTAAAATGGTGCTAATTGAGCAGATTTCGGCACTCATCGGGAACATCAATAAAGGGGTTTATATTGGTTCTCATCAACCGACGGGCTAAACGACGCCTTCTGGATTCCCTGCTTCTTCTTTCTCTAGCATCCACTGCGTCGGCTAGGTCCAGAATCGCAGATCGCACCGAATACATCGCAGTAATATAATTAATAACACACTTAATGAAAAACTAGTATTATCATTCAAACACAACGTGATTCAAGACACACGGCTACCGGCTTAAAAGCAATTACTGCACAATGGCATTCAAATGGTACGTCACTGTTCAAAGGAACTGTCAAAATTTTAGCAGATTACCGCATACGTCAGTCATTCATGTGTCATTATGTACGAGATTACCATTTTATGCCATTTTTTTCAATGAAGTGTCAGTGGTCGACCTTAGGAAAGTCATAACGACGCCATTGTGTTAGTAGATTACCAAACTTGTCAAAATCGACCACTATGAGATCAATGTTATACCATTCTGACACAATTGTAATAGCAGACTCGGCCCCCTGGACGCTTGTAAAGCTTCTTCCAACTTTGCAGATCACCTTCACCTTAACCACGAATATATATCTGATATTGTTGCCAATTAGTATCTCCCGACAACCGTGGGAGGTGACGTATGGTAGTCCATTCAAAGTTTACCTCAAAATTCTTTTGTATCTACTACATTCAATTGTCAATTCGTCGCTTGCGCAATATACATGACGAACTAATCGAATGTCAGCATCAATGCATTGTATAGGTACGTATATCGATGAATTGACATGGTCATATCCGTGTCAATATATCACAAAAGAAGGGATATAGATGATGTAGTAGTTTATTGAAATTACAATGATGGTTTGTTATGCCACGTGGTTATCGTGCAAATCTGCTGTAGCTAAATGATAGGCACAGAAATCTTTTTGAGGCTTCTAGAAAACTGGAATGTTCTCTATAATTCATTTTTGAGTTAGTAAATGCTATAACAAGATCACAACAAATCACCCACAACACGCCATCTTTCTGTGGCAAATTGAGGTTGACATTATTATAGCATTGCCAAAAATCTATGCAAATAATTCGTGTCTGCTTTCGTTTACCAGACTCTTAGTAACTTATTTCTTTCGTACAATGTAATAGAGTTTAGTTATTACTGGAACATGAAGAATTCACTCAGAAACGCGTCGGAAATTATCAGGTGCCTTTTGAAGGTTTCCCCCCGACAACAAAAAAAAAAAAAGGTAAGTTGTAATGCTATATTAGAGAATCAGTGATTATTGACATTATTACAAAAGTTGAGATGGTTTCAGACGCGAATGTCAAAAAGAAAAGTATACCCTGAAATAAGCGTGGCGAAATTACGGTATAACTGATGGACAATATTGGTAAAGAACTGGCAGGGTTAGACGGCAGGCCCACCGTGATTCATCTCGAATTTAAAACTAGATTTCAGTAGAGATTCATTTGATTTCTGTCAGTTTTGGATCAAGATTCATGTTTCAACATTATTCCGGTGTTGTAGGTTAAAAATACAATACAGAATCAGTGATGAGACTCATAATTTTTTTTATTAAAGATTTATAAGTCTGAATATGATGCTTGTGTTGAATTTGTTCTGCTCACTGGCTTGGAACCGGGATCTGGCCACGACCACAGTGCGCATAAAATCTGTAGAGCGCATACTTAAAAACAAAAGAGTTAAGGTTTTATGTTTTTTAAAGTAGCTTTATGGGCTTCATCATGCTATATGATTGGTTACCAAGCTAGACCATGTTTACGAAGATTCCCTTTTGCCAAAAGATAAGTTTAAACAACTAGGAACTCCAGTGGCTGTCAACATTAATATCATTACGCAATGACATGCCGAATGCCTGACTTAAGCTATCAAATGTTCCCATAGCTGACAAAGAAATACTTCCAGTTACCACGCCACCGCCTTGCCTTGACTTGTGAAGGGTCATGCGCACGCCTGGTTAGATACCTGTCCCGTGCGCTAATCGCCTAATAATAATTGTTAGATAATTTCAGTTTCCTAACACATTTCGTAACACATATTGAAGGTATTCATATGTAATCAAAGGTCAGTGATGATTTGCAACAATTTCAAAAGCATTTAGAGGACTTGAACGCATTGATGATGATTATAGGCAAATCTGTGTTGTGAAACGGTGATTGAAGCTTACAATCAATTAGGACTTGGGCGGAGCGTGTTATGGTAAATAAAGCGTCTATAATGAGGACAAAAAGTACTAAATGAACTAGTATATCAAACGTAATAGTACGAGAATGAGGAGTTTTAGAACGATGTATCAATGTCTCAATATTTTCCTGTTCGAAAAACATGTAGACGAGATCACGACTGCATACGTAATACGTTGAAAGAAACTAAGCTGAGCGTTCAATGAATTTACTAAATTCACATTTTAGACAGAATTTAATGCAAATCGCATTTGAAATGAAAAGCGAATGCAAACAGATAAGAGTGCAAACGAGTTATTAAAAAAATCGCAGAAGAAACTGAATGAAATATTGTCTTCGTCACAAGATGTGTTGACAAAGGTAATGACAAGAAATGCAACACAACTAACAATGTACTGAACCTCATGAATAGATCGATTACACAGCGAGATCATCGACGCTGATTGGAAAGCGTTTGCACATCATGCGACATACAAAAAAAAAGATAATGCGTTCATAATCGTCATCGTCGTTTTTCAACACAGTGCGCTCTTTTGAAACCTCCATTACAATCAAATTCAGTGAAAAACGTTGACCAAACGAATCTTGTAATGTCACGTTGCAAAATGTTTGTTTTCAAACAGCTGATTAAGGAAATCGATGGAAACTGTTGATTTGTAGTTTGCGTTTACCGCTAACTGGAGCTCGTAGCTAAATAACAAATTGCTTTCAAACCTGCTCACCCCATTTCCATCCGGAACACAACACTCAAACACTGTTATTACCTGCGTATTTTCAGTGAGATTCTCGAATCTCGCGAGAATCTCCTTCACAGACACTTTGGGTTCAGTTGTTTCTTCATGGATTGTCTCCATGTGGCCGCTGGACGATGACGAGAAACTTTGAGGGCATTTCTTAATCCTTTCTTGGTTAGAATGGGCTTTCCTGCGAGCTGGTTCTGGGTCAGCGCGGGTGTCCGCTCCGGAGTCTGAATCCTCGGGGGCAGACGCGTCTGCGCTGGAGGCGGCTCCTTCTGAAGAGTTGATGAGCGAGTCTAGACTGGGGGCTCGTCGCGGGGGTGAGCAGTCATCACAGTCGAGGTCGAGGCCGTACAGGCGCTGCAGGTGGCGCCAGTTGTCGCGCATCGCGAGCGAGAGGCGCGGGCGCTGCATGGTGCGCGCGCGGGCGCGGCTGGCGAGGGACTGTGCGCGCCGGCCACTGTCGCTGTCATCTCGGGTTGAGGTCGGTGGTGACTTATGGTGGACGCCGGTTTTTATCACTATTGTTGTATTGCATATTGTAACGAATCGCCAGTGACATTGATTGACCTTGTATGTGTTATAGACGTACGTGAGATATACAGGTTGTGGCTTTATAGTTTCCAATGTTGTCCTAGCTGTGGTATTTGATCTAGTCTACGTATAAATGAATGCTGTTGATCGAACCTTTATTCGAATTCACGATTAAATGAAAATGATTAAAATATATTAGAATACTTGATTGTCGATCAGAATAGTTGATTAGATAATATAATCAAATATTTTGCAACCGTCAAACAATACAATTATATAATAAATGCTTTTGAATATTTATTTATTTCCAAAGATCATGGACGCCTTTTAGAATCTTGTATATTTTACTTAACTTGGGTACTTATAACATTCAGTCTGCTATTATCAGTTTAAAGATAATTTGAGTGTACGGTTTTGCATTATTCAACTTGAGGTAAGCAAGTCATCTGTACAAACTCCCAACACAGATGGATGATGATGACTATGTTGAAATGATCATTTGCACATACGTAATGGACGTAACCAATGCAGAGATCATTGAGTGGAAATCTGACAATTTACATTCGCTTTTCACGCAAGCTGTGCGACCATTCACCGCCTTTCACGAGTCGTAGAAGAATACTACGGATATGTGCGGTGAAGCCACATGTGCAAGCGTGTAATGTGGTCAGATTCAATCTATGACTGCATTTAAATTCGGTTTTGGATGTTATTAAGGTGAATTATAATAAAGTTCAAATGTGTGGTGACAAGGAACGATTGTACCTTGTAGAGTTTTCATTGATGAATGAACAAAATATTCGAACGTAAGTATGAAATTATGGCTATGAAAAGAACAGACCAAAAGATAGAAGGTGCGAAAGATGTGACAAGAGAGGCAGTGATCTCAGAGATGACGGCTGATGAAAGACATTTCATCGACACCAAATAAATTGAGATAAGAATTTGGAGGATAAGCACATTCTACTTCCAAAATATTTTTTCTAGGTTCTACTTCTGAGAGGCTGTTGGATTCGACTGTAAAGTTCTGTTAAAAATCCCGCTCAATTTGTTAACAAAAACTCCATTATGAATCGAAATTAACTTGTTTTCTTCTTTATTTTTCTGTTAACTCGAAAAATGAGCTTAAACGTTAAATCAAACTCAATCTAATCTAACACGAACACCCGCTGAGATTAATTTGAGAGAAATTATTATCTTTCGGACTGTGAAAGATGAGCCGACATTATAACTAAGTCCGTCTTACTTATCTAAAAGAAGTTAACAACCGTTTTTTTTTAATTTTCGAACCATAAGATACAGATTAACTGTATAGTTTGGGACTCATTGGCAATTAACATATTGTGACCTAGCTGTAGGTAATATTATAAGCTGCTGTTAACCTGTGAACCTGCTTACTGTATTACCTGGACAATGAAATATTTATATTTCTATTTCCACTATAATTTAAAAAGCTTGGTTATATACGCTTTATATTATAAGATTAAAGACTACGTTGAAGACAAGGTAGTTTGGCAATAATTCCTTCTGCACATGTGGCTTCCCTGGCACCTCTTTGACGGCATAAGTTCTACGTAAATGTCTATTAACTGCTCTCAAATTACGATGTTTATTTTTTATTTGTACATACTTCTATGACATAATCTTTTTATTATTTGACATTATATACAGACAATTTTAATTTTTCACCTCTTTCTTAGTTGAAATGGCAATCATATCTCTTGGTTTTAGTAGATTTTTATATTTTGTTTATCCTTTTGATACATCCTTATTTTGTAAATGTGAGGACTTTGTAAGCCTTGTAGACTAGATCTGTAGACCATTTTTTATTTTTATCAAGTACCTGGTACTTGTTGACAGGCCTACGCTGTCCTTCCATACCTACTGTAACTCGAAAACATTGTAAAAGCCAATTATTTTTAAAAGAGTAACCATGGAGTTTCTTGCCGGTTCTTCTCCATAGGAAACGACCAATTGGAACCGTGCACCTAGCTTCTGACGTTTCATAAGTGCCCATGTTGGTTTATGTGAAATAAAAATATTTTGATTTGATTTGATTTGATTTATAAATAACTACTTAGGATCTGAGTTTTTTCTGTTTTTGATATGAAATGAAGTATCTCCAGGGAAGGAACCTAGATCACTTTTTTAATTAGTCTGTCTGTCTATTAACTTTTAACATAAACAATAGAATTACTTTTAATATTTACAGATGTCAAGTATAACATTTGTGCATAATAATAAATCAATTTTTCTTGATGTACTTATGTAATGCGATACGCATAAGTAGGTACAAGATTTAATTTTAGGATAGATACTAAAGAGTTCTCAACCATTAATAAAATATTAGGTAATGCTTGAGAACTCATAGTATCCTAATTATTATTTTTCGATCGTTAAGTATTTCAAAGTTTACTTCGAACTGAATGGATTTCAAACGAAAACAATGTTGCCTGTGTTCTACATTTGGCGCCTGCCCGCCTGCACTGGCGGTGCAAACACGGTACCTAATCTATTGTACTTCCTCACGTTACACTAAGGCAACTCAGTATACATACAGCCTAGTATTATAAAGTCTATGGTACAAGCCCAACATTCCAGTCATCGCGGCGTTGTAGGCGTTACATCCACTGTCATTTATCAGTAGAGACAGGCGTGTGTAGCGGAACTCTGCGGAACCCAGGTAGACATCTGCGCGGTCAGCGTAACGGACCCATTTAACGGGAGCTGCTATTGCTTACTTGAACGTAGGCATAGCTCGGAGGTTTTAATTAGGTTTTAATTGGTAGTTGCCTTTGCTTATAAAACGCTATTTTGAGGCAACACTACATAATATATTGGCAGCTTAGATATTGGGTGGCCCAGGGACGATTTCATATATTTTTTTACCCGATTATTGGGTAATGAGTACCTGTACAATTGTTTTTTTTAAATTGCGAAATTGCATAGTGATAATACAAACCATTTATAAAAGAACTTTCTATAAATAATAATTGATTATAATAAAATGTTAACGAAGCAATAATTAAAATCCTTTTACCAGTGTATATTAATGCAATATTAGATGTTTTTACAAAGCGTTATGAATTACTGATGCGATCGTGTAATCCGTTGTCGAGCATTGAATAAGAGTTATAAGTAACTTTTGTATAACTAGGCATTTTACGTTTTTATGATGATGAAGTAATCATTATGATTCCTACGATAAGTCCGGCAGTTCCCTATTCATATAATCCATTTCTTGATTCCGTTAGCCGTGCTATTTATCTCTTAGAAATGAAAACAAAACGTTACATCAATTTAAAAGAAAACCTGATTTGATTTTGATATAGGTTTCCTAATAATACTTAAGTAATTGTTTATTTTCATTCGTGACTGTGTTTATTGAACTCTGAATAAACCCATGATAATGCTATTGTTATAAATATTTCAATGCAAATACGTCAGTTAGACCCGTTGTTGTTACGACATCTCTTCTCCTGAGGTACCTAAATGAGGTCATACTTTAAGATGAACTCTTTCGTTTTTTTTTTTCTAATTTACAAGCACAGCACCTCCGATAGTAAACATATTTAGCGGTCACGCAGCCGGCACAAGACTGTAGGTAATAACCCTGCCCGTCTAACGTAGGTACCAATTACGTACTCACGGTACTCATTAAGAAAGCTCATTGAATTGCTAATCTGATGACCCATTCGCAGGGCTATCAACACAACCGGATTGACTTATGATGAGGTTTATGAGAGAAAAGTTATGATTACCTAGGTTATTTATTAGCTTGTCATTATTTATTTAGATATTGGCCTATTTTATTTATTTATTTTAGGCTCTTTTTAGATTACTTATTGTTTTTTTATGATATTAGAATTCACAATTTGATATTTCAAGCTCTCTATGGGGTCATTAAACTCTGGCCGCACTAAAACTTTTTGAAAAAAAAAAGTGTTATTGACGTTTAGTTTTTGGCGGCAAAAATATAAAATGTGACAGATGCTCAGCCTGTTTGTCTATAGCCTGGTAGCCCTAAAACTACAAACCATTCATCAAATCAAAAGTTGCCAATTCCGCTACAATTACCTACAGACATAAACGTCTTTTACTAAAATCGTATCCCACATATGATTGAACAAGTAGTTCTTGTACCTACAGCAAGCTGCAGCTCATTATGCAAGCGTATCCTCGTAAAGTGAATCGACACTAAATGTTATGATGTTTTCTTTTATCGCCTTTATGAATTACGGCGCACAGGCATACAAGACACTGATGTATCGATGTAACGTTACGAGGTATAAAACTGTTCGATTGAGACTGGATACAGTTTAAATGAGCATTACGAGGAGAGAATTTTAAATGTTTGCAGTGAATGCATGTATAGTCGAAACGCATATTTGCATACTTATTCACTACTCAGTACCGTACTCACTAGACTATAGTCATTTTGAGTAGATACTTACTATTATACAATGTGGAGACAACAATACGTCGTCGTTTGTCTTATTTCTTTTTAGTAAGTATATTTGTGTATTTATGTATGCTTATATTTATAGGCATGTAATTAGGTATATATTATATTCATAGTTTTAATAAGTTTATGTGTATCTTTATATTTAAAATATTTATTCCTCAATGTTCATGATTGCACCTACCACTGTTTGTCTCTGCATCACCCAAAGGTTGACTGGTAGAAAATGCCTATGGCATTAAGTCCGCCTCTGTACATTTATGTGCTTAAAGTATTAAATAAATAAATAAATAATAAATACGACAATAAATGAAAACACTAGCAATACTATTGCATAAGACTATTTTGGAACGATCAAATGAAACGTCGAAAATAAAAATTGTTTTTTTTTTCTAACAAACTAAATAGAAAACACAAATAGTCGGCCCATCACTCAATAGATGGGCTGACTATGTGTTTTGCCAATCTTTGACTAGCTATAGCTATGGATATAGTGACTAAACTATTGGATATACTTGATTCAATTTTCGTATGCAGATTAAGTTAATTTATTGTCGTATTGTTGTCTCCACCTTGTATAAACTAAGGTATTTTTTATAATTTAATTGTAAGTAGGTAGTTGCCCACTAATGAATAAATTAGGTACCTATATTTGTCAGGATTTTCCGACTAAATCTACAAGAAGAGAAATCCTGCCGATGACTATTAATTCGACATACCTATGTATATATTTAATAAGTTAAAAAGTCTGCCGAACTGATACGACGCCGACGTTAGACGATGCACGGCTTTCAACGCTGCACCGCTGTGCCGGTCGGAGTGGGGGGTGTTAGGTTTATTTTCGTTACGGAATTTCTTCATTCGGTCGCCGCGCTCAAAGCCCAAGATAAAAGCTATGCAATAGCTTAAAAAAATGTAAGTATGTGTTATTCAAGTTTTCTACATTTTGCGCTCATGTTAATGCATCTCACTTATTACTCAACCTGTAAACAGTATTTTAATGCTATATCTTATCTTCAGCAGTGTTAATGGCTATCTCTATAAACGCACGATGTTATTGTGGGTCGCGCGCCGCGGCCGCCTGTGCTCAATGTCCATAAATGCAAATCATGTTATTTACATACCATGTTCTAGTCTTTAATTATAGTATAGTTAAGTATTTACCTACATCTTTCGACGAACTTACTGTAATTATAACTGGTAGAATGAATGGTGTTTCCACGATATTTATATAGCTAGATTTCCTTTAGCGGTAGCCATTGTGAAAATGCTAATTGTTTTCCCTTATTTACAATGCACTGGTTCCTAAATTTTTGAATTCTAACAAATTATTAAGTTCCATTTACACGAAGCAAGTTTCTTGCCTGTGGCATAAAATAAAATTGAAACACGATTTACAGAGTATTTTTTTTTTATAATTATTTTAATGGCCTGTATTTACAGAGTAACTTATGCCATGCCACAGATAAAATTAAACCGCACTGTAAAGCATGCAGAAAAAAATGGCTCTTCTTTTTCCGTGCCTAGTACAGCTGAAGTGAATATAATATGGAAATAAATTATAACAATATCGGACATGTAATATGTTAAATATCTATTCACCATTAAATTTGTTTCCCATATTGCCTAACTACTTATAGGTTTTAATGTCAATTGGAAAAGTTAAGGCAATAATCGAATTACATAATATTGAACTTTGGACAGCTTGGGCAGTAAACTTTTCAAGTGTAAGCATTAAATTAGGCATATATTGACTGAGTAATAAAAATGTAAAGTCATGTGCTCTCGGAAGTTATGTAATACCAACATTGTCATATTTGTTTGTTGTAAATTCATTGGTAGGTATTGCAAAATAATGTTTTTCGTTTCCGATGCCGTAATGTTTGTTTTAAGTCAATTGGCTGACTACCTAGTTGCATTTGATTCCGTGTAGTTTTGAGAAAGGAAATTGATTGATTTTGGTACAAATACAGATGAATTAATGGGCACTTTAAAAATAAAACACGTGTCACTGCACTTTAAATCATTGTTAAAATATGTTAACATTATTCATAAGTGTTCCGTGTTTTGATTTGACTGTGGTATCTTTATAATAACTTATGATTAAAACTGTAGTAGTGAACCAAGAAAATATATGGTTTTATAGCCACGTCGCGGTCTTACGTAAAACTTAAGAGATCGCTCATGTTCGATGTTTTATACTTCTCGACCTCGACTATAAATTTAAAATTATATAACTTTGAATCAAAGTGAAAAAAAAACACTTTTCTAGTGGACAATCATTCCTTCCGTGTTGATGGTACCTACGATGTCTTTTAATTTGACTATAGGGCGAAAGCTAAAGTCAACCAACAAGCATCCAATAAGTGATAGAAGGCAGTGGTAACGGCCCTTGCTTACGAGTTGTATATAACAACCCGCTCGGTGCCCGCGTGGGGGCCCAGTCCCACAGAGAGACGGCCTGTGTCCCAGCACTTGGAACATTGTAGGCTGGTTCTAGCTATGATTTTGCAATAAACTTATAACACATACTTGAGTATACTGCAGCGCGAACTCCGCGACCAGCGCATGTGCATGATGTGCGAGCGGCACGTGCAGCGTCAGTGGCGGCTCGCGGGAGGACGACAGCTGCAGCGAGTGCGGCGCTGATGATGACGCGCGCAGCCCGCTCAGCGAGAGCGAGCGGCGGATGGTGAGGCCAGCCGGACCTGGGTGGAGAAGGTGGAATATTAGTGATGGGATGGGATGACATTTGGTTGTCATCAGACATCAGGTACGAAAGCTTACGTTTCTATAGAAAGCAGTGCTGTGAAATAAAGAGTGTCCATATTTTCATTGGCACCGCCAATTCGTCGTTATTAAGTATTTTGATTGGTGAATATGGGGTTAGGCAGTAGGTTCCTGAAGCCGGTGGTTGATAGAGACTTGAGTCATAAGTACCTTTAACTCCAATAGTAACCGCATTATGCGACACAGCGAGTACAGCGTTCTCTCCGGGCGGTAACCTTGCGGCGAACAACCTGGCGAAGTAGAAAGGCCAGGCGCGCGCCATCTCCACCGCCTGCCTCTTCGTGGCCGCGCGCACGGGCGTGTTGCCTTGCGAGCGCAGCCAGGCCGTGCCGGCGCGCCGCTCGCTTGTACTGATGCGGAGGGAGGGCAGGTTCGAGTTTATGTCGTGGACGATCTGTGGGTAAGTGGAGAATGTTAGTGGTCGGTATTGGGTAAAATATTGGTTTAAAATAAAGGATAGTCATACAAAAGACTTCAAAGCATGTACGAGCTTGAAAAAGTGGGAGAAGGTGGATTCAAGCTTACAAAAAAATAAAAATAAATAGATGCCAGAAAATGCCATTAAGTCCGCCTTTGTACCTTTTTTGTGCGAAAAGTTTAAACAAATACTTAAATAAAATGTATAAAATTGCGTGAATGTTTTTTTTTAGAAACGTTTGTAGATAGACAGATGTAAAATATACTCTATTTCTCACCATAAGATCAGCGTACAAATAAGTAATAATATTAAATCACTGGACGCGCTAATAGTTGGTAATCTCAAAAGTTTTGTTTTAACTGTTTCCGCTTTAAATATGTTTTAATCCTGTATACTTCAGATATACCTGTAGAAGTACAGACAGACGTTAACTCACTTGTGCGTAAAGTAGATCTAATATGGCGGGGTCGTTGTAAGTCTCTAGGGGAGTGAACACTTCCTTGCGCACACGCAGCTTCCACGGCATTCGACTGTATGTGAGGAACGAACGGTCTGATGGTAGGAACGCTGCCGGTGCGGGCACGTCACCTAAAAACCACGAAATCATAAATACAACTTAAAAAATTGAGCAAGAGAAGTTAAATAAACAAAGAAAACTGTTAATTAGGCACAGTACCGCATGCAAGAAAATCATTTGAAAAAAAAAACAACAAATATATTTTATATGGGACACACAGGAAATACAAACAATAAAAAGGAACATTTCAAACTAACAAAATAATTGAAACAAAAAAGACCTATGCGACGCCAAAAAGGGTCCTAACTCAGCATAATGCTGCGATATACAAAAAAATCAATACAGCAGCACTGGTATTCTGATAGGGGGGAACACTACATAAAATTAAAAATTATAGGATTGAAGAGTGATAATAAGTGAAAGTATTTGTAATCCTTACGTTCAATATGTTCAGTTCTATCAGTGACGTGAGTAGAAACAGAGTGACGTCTCTCCGCCTCCATCTTCCTATCTCTCTCTTTCTGCGCCATGTGGGTCTTAAACGTCGCCCTTTCAGTCGTCTTATTCTCTTGAGGAAACATGATATCAGACCTCGGACTTTCTCTCGCCCTTCCCACCAACATATCCCGGGAATTCTTCCTACCATCAAATCTCTCAAAATCATCGAAAAACGGAGAACGTTTGTGCTCAAACGCATCCTCAATACCATTCTCCTCTTTTCTACGTTCAGTTCTTGTCGTGTGCACTTCGTATATCTCCGACGCTTCCCGGCCAGAGTAGTTGTCTCTATCACGACGGCCAGTTGTGTCGTGTCCTGATTCGGAATCCCATTCGTCACGACTTTGTCCTCGTTCGTCGTAGCTTCGAACATCGGATTCATCGCCCCAGTCGTTTACTCGGCGTTCGGAGTGACGACGGTCTGCTGTGAGAAATCGAGTGGCTAAGTCGTCTCGAGAGGGAGGAGGCTCGGACTCTTCTCTGCGTCGTGAGTTCCAGTTAGCTAGGAAGGCATGACGGTCATCTGCTTCTCTGTTTTGGTGGACGCCGAATGTGTCTCTGTCGCGACGCAGTTGTGCGAAGGTTGAGGACGCGTCTGGTGCGGGGGGAGGAGGCGCGGGGCCTTCAGGAGGTGTTGGAGGAGACATAGGAGGTGGAGGCGCCGGGCCAGGGGGCGCGGGGGGCAAGGGAGGCGGCGGAGCGTCCCAACGAGCCGCCCCTCCTCCTAACTGACGCTCAAGCATCAACTTCCTAGTGTCTTCCAACTTATTGATGGTACGTGGCGTTTCTGCAGTAGATGATGATGTAGATCGTACGGAGTGGTTCGCAGTGACACGTTCCAGTCTTTGTCTCATTTCAGAACTCAACTTTAGTTTCCCTACGCTGCCCGGCGAGGGGCGCTGCGCTCCGATTTCGAAGCTTCGTCTCGCAGTTCGTTGGTTCGGCGCCTCCCTACTCGGCGAAACCACTGGACCGTCCACCTCAAACTCTTCCCACTCAATTCCTGGAGTTGTTTCTGATTTAGATCGACCTCGAGGTGGTTCGTGTTCGATACCGTTGGATTGTTGTGACTGCGGCGTGTGTCGCCTCTGAATCTGACGCAATTTGAATTTGGTAAAATCTTGTGCTTGTTCCTGACCTACCGCGTCCTTTGGTGGAGGCCACCTCCATTTACCGATACGGACAGTCTTAGCTCGTCCGTAGGGGTCCATGAAGCCCTTGATTTCTAAGGGATCAGTAGAGTGGAGCGGGGGGGGCATGGGGGGCGGCGGCGGGGGGGCTCCGGGAGACATGCTCTCGTTGGACTCGCGCCGCAGTTTGACGGCACTCCTCGGCGGAGAGTGTACTTGAGCATGAACGACGGTTGACGCACGAACCGGAGAAGTAGGCTCTGATTCTGAAGGTTCCGCGACTTGACCGGCTAACAGAGATTGTAATGCCTGGTTTTGAGCCAGCAATTGCTGTTGTATTTGGAGATTTTGCGCCATCGCGCTCTGCAAGAAAGCTCTCTGTAAGTTCTGATGGTATGCGTTAATATCGACTGTGCCGGGCGGCGGGAGGTGAAGGCCGAGCGCGGCGGCCAGCGCTTCAGGAGTGGACGGCATGGTTGGCGGGAGGGGCATGGCTCCGAAGCTAAGAGTGGACGTGTTCGCTGAGGCAGCCCGCGGAGTCGCTCCACCTCCTTTTATGGCACCAGTAAGTCCTTCCCCGTCAGTAAGACGTTTCAAACTATCATTCATGAAGATCGGATCGAATAAGTTCGTGATATAGTCATCGACAGAGTCCACACTGGACTCCTTCCTGCTCGCTCTTCCCTTTTCTTTATCTTCCTTCCCCCCACCTTTGATAAGGTGTTGGACTTCAACATTGTTCAAAGTATCAATTTGTTCGTTGTATTCGCAGTTGAGGACGCTGTCGATGAAATCGCTGTAGTTTTTGCCTCCCTTGATGCTGGCTGCTAGAGACCGGGCATCGGAGAGTTCGTCTATGTTCGGGTCTAGTACTGGAGAGAACAGATCGTCGAGGAATTGGTCCACGTCTGATGCCTGGCTCGGAACGCGGACGCGTCGCACGTGGGATGCAAGACTCGGAGCTTCGGATGTGTCTGACATTGCTGATGATCTGTGGACATCAATAAATTAGTTACATTAATGACCTCATTTATAATTTATTGTATTTATAATCGTCTTATGTTAAAACCTTTATTATTTGCACGACCAAAACGTTGAATATAGAAATTTCCACCACTATGTACTAACTTATATTCTAGGAAATAAAGAGATCAACCATGTATATTTCATATTTCAGAGATGAATGATCATCATATAAGAAGATTGAGTCAAAATATCTAAATATGCGTGTGAATTCTTACCTGACACCTCCAAATTCGGAGCTCTTCTCAATATACGCACGACTCGACTGCGAGCCGGCCGGCGCACGTTTGCCGGCGTACTGTGACTTAATATACCTCGAAGGTAGCACACGCGATCCTGTTCCATACTCCATTTCCATCCCTCCCTTACTACTGGCCACACTTGGCGCACCCGTTAACCTCTCCACAGAGTGATAACGGTCATTCAGTCTTGATTGTGATAGTCCTAGATCAGCTAATTTGTTCGGTGGCGGCGCAGGATTGTCACCTAAAAGATTATCCAAAGACCTGCTTCGGACTTTATCGGAAGGTTGTTCGAAATATCGTTCGTTTAGTGCTGATTCCCGCGACAGAACGTCGTGAGAAGTCTTTCTGGAGTATTCGTTGCTGTGTTTAGAATAATCGTTGCTATGTTTTGAATAATCGATGCTATGTTTAGAGTATTCGTTGCTATGTTTGGGGTATTCGTTGCTGTGTTTCGAGTATTCGCTGGTGTGTTTGGAGTATTCGCTGGTGTGTTTTGTGTGCGATTCCTGCTTCTCCATGTTCCAGTTGTATTCGGAGCCGTCTTCGTCGATGATGGAATCTTGCAGCATTCGTGGTATGCTCGGGGAACGAGATTTTGGTGGCTCCGGTGGTGGGATCTGGGAAAATTGTAAATAATTTTAAAATGTTTTCTCGATAGTTTTTGTGACTTCATACTCAACTAAAATTGTAAGTATAATAACTATTCTTGGAGATCACTTAAATAGGGCAACGGTTGTGGATCGATCATATGACCTGCCGCGTACGCCACTCGTCGATATAATCGTTGGGTTGTTAACTATCAGTGTCTGGCGTTATGTAATAAGACATCAAGAGGCGGTTTAAAAAAAAAGTAAATGGTTGAAAACTTGTGAAACTTTGTTATGTTGCTTAACATGTTGCTTAATTAAAAACACTAGAAGTGAGTTTTTTACAGATAAATAAGCTTTTGACAAAGTTTGAATGGCTTAAAAATGACCTGAAACGTTCTATATAATCTAGCAAGTCCATAACGCCGAACATATAATCTAGCGTAGTCAATAACAATATTAGCTACATACCTGAGGTCTAGAAGACTTCTCAGTGTCTACAGAGGACGCTCTGGGCGGCGGCGCGGGCGGCGTGTGCCGCGCCGGCTGCGCGCGCAGCGGCTCGGCGCGAGCACTGGGCAAGGCTGCCCAAGTTTCTACCTCGCCTACTGCGTCCAGGGCCAACTCACAGCCTGCCCATTCTGTAGGAAGAACGTGTTGTTAGAGGATAAAATAATCTAACAGGACGCAAGACATACTTACTCGTATTAGAACATTTTTAGACATTAGGATAGGCGCATTTATAGCATTGGGTTATCCTGTAATGATAGATAAATAAGTAAATTTTGCCATCATTAAGTATCAAGAAACTATGACAAAAAAATGATCTCACCAGTAAGTTGTCCGTTATGTTCCATAGTGAGCGACCAGCCGGTAGCATTGTGCAGTACGCCGGCAGCCGCCAGCGCAGCCGACGCGGCACGTTCACACGACGTCCACGAATCCACGCTTACGTGCTGCACCGTATCTGTGGGTAATATATTATTATTTCACAACAACACACAACATAATAGTATATCATGACGCCTATTTTAACTAAAAGGTTAGGCAGATGAAGATTTATTTATAAGTGCACCATTACAGAATTAACTTTTTAAAGTTACTGGGTATTACAATCGCTTAACGCTCTCACATAGTAGGCTTACTATTAATCGCGCATCAATGGTGGCACTTGAACTACGAAAAACGCCCTTACTGCTACGATATAAAGGCGTGGTCAATGTCAAATTATTACCATGGATTGTCAGTTTACTGTACTGAAAGTGCTATATTGCAGGGCACGTTCGTCGTACCGCATTTAGAGCAAATAAGTGATTATGAAGCTGGATCCAGGTTAGACTGGAAGCCGACCCCAACATAGTTGGGAAAAGCCTAGGCAGATGATGAAGTGATTATGAAGTTCACTTTGCTTCGATGTGAATTTGACATTATCGTGTAGGTACTTACCATCATACAATCTAAGCGGCAGTGCAGGCTTGGCATCAGTCTTGGCAGCCTTCCACTCCAGCAGCGTGGGCGGGCAGCGCCGCGCCGCGCCCGCCGTGCGCGCTGCGCCCGCGCCGCCCGCGCACAGCAGGCGCACCAGCCGGCCGCGCCAGGGCGCTGGGGCCCGCTCCGACACGAAGCGAACTAGGTATCTGGAGAGAGAGGGGCTTGTTTTAAGTATTTCTGTCATTTTAACTTTGTTAACAGATGGTGTGAAAGATGACATGGGAAAAGAGTTACTACTGAGATGACGGCTAGTAGAGACGTAAGGAAGAAGAAGAAGAAAACCTGTGCCCCTAAATAAATGGAAACAAGGGCGGGATGATGAATATTGTAAACAGATCTTTATTATAAACTTAAGAGGAAATGCCGTCGGAGTGACTTTTGAAAAAACCTAAGTAAAAAGTAATAATTCGAGGTTTGGCTCTCGCCTATTTCCTCCTCCAATAAAGGACCAATTTAAAAGATATTTCATAAACTGAATAAGAAGGATATAAATTATACTGTGTCCTTATGTTTTTCTTTTTTCATTAATAGTTGTCAAATTTGTACACTATGCCTCTGTTGACAGCGGTTTAAACCGTCATTTTTTTAGGGATCTAGTGTTTATAACAGTAATGTATCATCGAAAAGGAAAACATAGGTACATACAAGTAGTTAATATTTATTATTCTGTAAAAAATCATAGCTTTATGGTCATTAACTAGAAAGAAAACAGGCGAGAGCGTTTCTATGGAGACACGACCACCCGCATTTCCTCTTAAGGCATTTTACAACTTTTCTCCATAATATCAAACATGAAAAAATCACGTAAAACTAACTGACGATGCAGAAACATCAGATTAAACTGGTCTGCGATCAACAAACAGGCCATCCTGCTTGCTTAGTTAATTGACATTACCTCAATCAGGAAAGCAAAAACACTTACATTCTCCTCGATGTATTAGTATCAATCAAGTGGGTAGTGCTTATTTCCATTCAAACTGAAAAATAATTTATTAGGGATGTAATTTATACTAACTTGTGCAGCGGCGGTCCTGGCTGGAAGGCAGCAAGGCAATGCGCCATCAGCTGCCACACTCGCTCGGAAGGCGAGTCACCGCTCGCTTGGTTGCACACTTGTACCAGCACCTCGTCACGAAGACCGCGGGAGGACAGGCCGCGAGACGCTATGTAGTCTGCTAATACCTGGACAAGAAAACACAGTATTAGGAATTGTTAGGGATAGGGAATTTGAGAACTGTCTTAGAAATGACTAATGGAACATAAGTGGCGATGCTTGGGGAAGGCCTATGTATGTAGGTCTAGCTGTAAAAGTCTTTTGGCTGAATGATGATTATGTGTAGCGCTTCTTTTTCATTGGGTTTAAAAAAAAAATGCAATTAATGCCATTACATTTATAGTATCGGCATAGGAATGTAAAACATTCCACCAGTAGGTAATATTTACCTTTTGTCTGGCTTCGTTTCCAGCAGCAGTTTCATCGCACCATCTCAGTATGAGCTTGAAAGTAGCTACTGCATCATTAAAATCTTGATCCCTGAAATAAGAGAACACTTATTAGTCCATGCAACCATGAACATACATATAAGCAACAAATAAATAAGCTCGATGACATTATACCAAAAGCCAATACTTGTCGCAGTCACAGGTATAAAATGTGAGAGTAGGACGGTGAGTCTCGTGTCATGTTATTCTCACTTATTAAGCCCGCGGCTGTCATGAACAATGGCGTTTACTATTGAAAGTATTACTATTGGAGCTCTAGCATATAAATAACACTGTACAAACCTGACAGCGGCTTTAGCCAAGAACGGCCTGGTGATCGGATGTTTCTTGGGACTCAGGTGACCGCCATCAGCAAAGTATACGGAACTGAACTTGGAGAAGGCGAACTGCTGCAAATCTCGAGGCAGCTGTACGCGTTCCTCTTCTGCATAAACGTCACCGGCCACCTGGTGATAAGGTAAAACAGACTTTATAACAACGACAATTTAGGTTTAGCTAAAATTTGCGGTATTCAAAAGTGATCCAAAAATATTGCTGGCATTACCAGGTTATAACGTTGTAGTTATATTGGGAAGTTAATCACGAGTTCTGGCAATGCGACACAATGCTAGAGAAAATAGACAGTGATTTGATTACGTCAGAAGGGGAACCCCCAACTAAATGCTTGATTTGTGTGCCTATATTCACCAAAGGAGTAAGCAGAACTGTAGGTATATTACAACCACCAACTTTTCATCAGTAATGTTTAAGTCCCATGTAATAAAGAGCGCAAAAAATATTGCTTTTAAATACTCTTTCTTACCTTAGCAAGGTTCCTTTCAGTGTGTGGCGGCTGCCATTCATCAAGCTTGGACAGTATGAAAGCCAGTTCCGCTGGCACCTCCAGCACTTGCAAGCTCTCAGCTTTCGCCTTTTGAGCTGCTTTCTGTTCTGCTGCGCGGCGTCTGTAAATAGTGAAGTAATTAGATAATGTTCAGGTTATTAGATTTTTAATAAGAGAGTTAAACCACAACGTTTTCGAAAGGAGGATATAATCGAGTTATTTTCCAGTTCCTGTTTCGTTTGAAATAAAATAAAATATTCGCTGTTTTATATAATAGCTAAAACGAGACACATACTTAGCGGCCACTTGCTGCGCCTCAGCCCGCCTCCTGTGCTGCTCCTTCAAGTTGGCCAGCCGCCTGCGCGCGCGCCGGCCGCGCACGAGCGCCTGCGCGCGCACCACGCCGCGCCGCACGCACTCGTAGCGGCGCCGGGCCATTGCGCCGCGCCACCAGGATTGGAGCTTGACAGTAGAGTAGTGCAGCTGTTGGTAGCGTTTTCTGTTGAGGATGTAGATAATTTAACGATAAGAGATTTGTTTCAGTTAAGATAAGTGTTCATAAATACCTACTTTTTAAGTCATATTTCAGTTATTGTTTATTACAAAATGTTTTTCTGATTACGGTTCGGTTTTGGTAACTTTTAAAAACATCGGGAAGATATCCGGAAGGTGATTATTGAGTTGCCACTGTTAGTGAGTATTATCCAAATACAATCTAATTTTAACACACAATTGTTATAACATACCTTGCCAAGTATCCTCGGAAGTGCGCCTGCAGCTTCGTCGCTGCAGCTCGTAGTTTATCAGCCCGAGCTCTTTCTAATGCTCTGTGTAACGCCTCCCTTATGAACACACGCGCTGCGCCTAGCTGGTAGTCTGCACCGACTGAAATGAAGATGTGTTATTAGTGGACTTTCATTTTGAAATTGTGGGAACTGGGAACAACTGCAGTGTATATATCACCACCAAAATAAAAGAATAACGATTAAATTCACAAATACTAATCAAACACACTGACACTATTGGGTAGAAAAAGACTTGATCAAAATTATATTTCTTCACGAGCACAGAAACTTAGGGAGAATAATATATAAGAGCTATGGTTGGTGAAAACTGCCGCGAAAGTTCTTACCTACATGTAGCGGCAGAGATTATCGCCTTTTGCGAATAGGAAGTGCTAATTAACTGACCGTTTTCCCCAAAATCTCTACTTTAAAAAACACTCACACAAAACCATAGCCTCCAGCGTAAAACCTCTTTTCTTGACCCTTTTCCAAATCTTGCCCATTTCGACCAGCACTCAGACACTCATCACAGTAAAAACTGACCCGTTATTGAGTAGCATATCAGAGGCGACCGCAAAGATATCCGATATTCAGTGATAACTAGACCACTGTGATGAATGTGATAGGCTAATTAGTTAAGCTATTAAGAAAACCAGAGTTTTAAATTAAAATACAAAGAGGAAATGAAGGGCGACAGTTTTCTTGGCTTTGTAGGTTAAGATTCACGTGCATAAAATATTAAGGTATTATTTGTTGGTTGTGTAATATAAAGCGAATATCATCCTACATTGACTATGTACTGGTACGTAACTATTTTTACTGCACGGGGCACGAATAGCTAAATTACATAAAATTAAATTTAAGGGATCCTCGAGAACCACAGGCAGTATGATATGAAACTTTTTAAAAGAAATAGTGGAAAACCCTAAAAGTGGCTTATTAAAAAAGTAATTTTTAATTTAGTGGCGTATTTACAGTACACCTGCTATAGCAAACCGCTAAAAGGTTCACCACGGTGCTGTGCAACGCGAAAGTAATAACCGCACACAGACTGCCTATAAAGATAAGTGTCATTTTGTGCACCGAAGCCTCGTAAAACTGTAATTAGTCGAGCGTTTGAATATTAATATTATGTTAGGTAAAAGTACCGCTACTTTCATGGCACACGTTCTATGATAACTACCGCGCTTTACCAAGTCTGCAGTAAGTTTTAAAAGTAGTGCTCCAAGATTTTTTTTTAACTTTTTTTTAATGTTTTGACGAGAGTTGAGTTTGATAACTTCAGTAAGAAATATACCTACATACCTCATCATCATTTGCCTAGCCTTTCCCCAACTATGTTAGGGTCGGCTTCCAGTCTAACCGGATGCAGCTGAATACCAGTATTTTACATGGAGCGACTCTCTCGACGATCTGACCTCTACAACCCAGTTACTGATACGATACCCCTTGGTATGACTGGTTGTCAGACTTTCGGGCTTCTGACGATCCACGAATGACAGCCGGGACCAACAACGGCTTAACGTGCTTTCCGAGGCACGGAATAAATATACCTACATACCTACTTCATTTAATTAAGGGAGAAATGGCCGGATTTCATTCGGTTGTCAGTACTGTTTAAGTGTATACTACTTAAAATTCTAGACTATTGCAGGTAATATTTACTCGTACGTTGTTAATTTACTCTACAATTAATATTTTTCTAAGTACTTTGTGTTCTCTAAATAAATTAACATGTTTTGTACTTACCGGCGCCGGTGGGCGGCATCTCAGCGAGTATTGAGTTGCAGATCTCTCTGTACGGCGTCGAGCGAGATGGCGTGGACTTCAACAGGTACCTATAAAAGATTTATGTTAGTTTTTCTTCCAAATATAATCATTCTCTTGCCAAAATGTCAAAGTGACCTCTGCACTGCCACCAACAACGCCGTGGAAGTGGTGAAGTTTTGGGAAAACAAGATTTAAAATACAGTCATGCCTGCGACACGAAGAAGAAGAAGATTCTCCTTACTTTAAATTTATTTGTGTCGTCGCAACTAAAATACTTTTCTATTATATAGTCTTCATCAAGTTATCCACAGTCTCTCAATCTTTTCATCTAAATATAAGAATACAAACATAGGAGATGGACCTTCTAAGAGCTGGCATAGTTTTACAACTTTTACAACTTGGTTATATTCGTTCTGAAGGCTTTTAAAAGAACCAGGTGATACATAGGTATTGATAAAATACTTTACATGGATGAACTGATCTCCACAACCTTAGCAACAACAAAAGGCCTGCCTTATAAATCCTCACCTGTATCTATCCAAAAAGTTCTGGAAAGGTATCCTAATAGGATACCCAGTCTGTCTGATCTTGATGGTGTCCAGCATGCCAGTATATCTCAACTGTGCGAGGACGCAAGGCATATCGAACTTCATGGGCGACTTGTCGGTGTTCGGTTTGATGCAGCGAACAAACCAGGGGTTGCAGCGAGACATGGACTCCAGAAGCTGGTGGAGACTGTCTGAGAACCTGGTGGGAGGAAAGGGGAGTATTATACATGTGAAAGTTTACATACGGAACTCACAATCGAAGCTAATGTCAGCGAGCGTGAATGAATGGTTTTCAAGCAAGACAATATAAAACGTTGTTACCTTTTTTCGCTCGGAAACTTTTTCTGATAAGCCAATTTGAAAATAAATAAAACTAAAAATATAACCTTGTAATCAAGGTAAGCTTACAAGCTTAGATATTTCGGTGTTGTTTAGCTGACTTCATGTGGCAAACCTAAAAAGGGTTTTCTATCTCAACCAAAATAACATTATTATCGTTCTTATAAACATCTTTGATCAGCAACCAAAGGGCAGGCCGTCTCAGTCATTAAATATTTATGGGACTCTTAAGCAATTTATTTTTACCTTTGCTTCAAGGAAATCAAAGCTTAGATTTCATAAGAAACTTATGCTATACCTACATAATTTCCAATACCTACTCAAAACCATAATGTTCCAAATCCAAAAAAAAATCTTTCTTAGTCATCGATTTTAGAGATCGATGTTCTTAGTTTAAAAAATCCCGATATTATTACCTAGCGGCAACCGTAGGAGTCCGCGGCTTCATAGTAACGAACCGCCCATTGGCGCCTCTCGGCAGCGTCTTGTTAGCGTCATGCTGTGCCCTCAACTGCGTGGACATCTCAGCCACCAGGGGCACCTCGCTACTGCACAGCAACTCCAGGACATCAGCTCGCAGGGCGTCCCGGTTCTTGTCGAGAAAGCCTTCGACGTTGTACCATACTTGGCCTGCGTAGTGTTTGATCTGGAAATGTGGGTTTGTTTAGTGTAAGTCTACAAGTAAACTGGCGCATACTCTAAATTTTGAGAGTATTTAGTCACAAGAAAGGACAATGGAGCTGAAAAAAAAACAGCGTGTTTCCTAAAATTCAATGTAGATTTTTTTATTTAAGTTTTGCTTGGATTCGGGGTTTCGAAGCCGTGGCAATACAGAAGATGAACATTGTTGTTTTGTCAGACTATAATCGAAAGCGATCTAGCATTTAATGTTCAGTTTCCGTTCTTCTATACGTCGTTGTGTGGCGTTTTTCTTTGCAAATGAATCGTTGCTGACTCATTGGATAGGGTAATCATAGAGTAATGTGTTTGTACAATTTAATATTCATATAAGTAGCAGGTAGATTATATTTTTGTCGCATCTTGAATATTCTCTTGGGAACCCTTATTAATTAAGTCTATTCTAGTTTCTCCGAGTTGAATGCTGGGACATAAATTTGAATATTTATAAAAATATTTAAGTTGTTGCAAAACCAACTTTATTAGTTCAGTCTGTTTAGTAATGGCCACATAACGTGAATATTTAGACGAATATGCAAAGTAAAGTACTAGCGTTACATGATCGACCGACGATTTATAGACGTCATCAGCATCATGCTGATAATTGACCTACAGCTGTCAGTGTCCATGTTGGAGAATGTCTAGTGATGAAACATATTGGTCTTCATCTCACCTTGAACTATCACGATGCACAAATATCATATTTTTCGATATCTTAACATTAATGACTCAGACAAACTAAATATAGCAGCTATATAAGAATGGGAAATACCAATGTTCATAAGGGAGGTACAGTCAACCACACAGATGAGTAACCAGCCAAAAAATCTTTTCACTACGAAGGTAATTTCATGTAACTTTTTAACAATGTCAAGGATTTGATTTTGACTGAACACAACGCACAATGCGTTCTAAATAGGAGTTGTAGTTATATGTAGTGTTGGGCCAGTAGTAAAGGCCGCGACTTACGAGTTGGTCTTAAGCTCGAACCGCGACAGGCGCTTAACTTCGTGTTTATTAATTAATTTAATTTTAATTATGTGTGTATACTGGCGACTTATCACTTTCGTAGACTGTCCATACGTCTGTAGTCTGTAATCACCATCACCAATTCGTGTATAGGATTGTGATTAAAGTTTATGACTACTCACCCCAAACTCACTCGCTCCTAATCTCGGTCGTGAGTACAGTTCGTTCAACGCATGGTTATAATGGCACTTCTCTAGGAACGAGGCATCAGATGCGCGCGGGAAGTTGCTCTCATCGTCCAGAAGATGCAGGATCCCCACAGGCTTCTTACTCAGCAACTGTATCACTGCAAATGACAAGTAATTTTAAACCCTATTAGCGTAAAATAGAATATGTTTTTAAACAACAACCGGACATGTTTTCCGCATGTCGAACGAGTTTGGGCCAAATTTACCACACTAGCTCAAGACAGGGTCTTTGCCCTGCAGTGAGACCACATAGGCTAAAAATAAATAATGAATAAAATAAAACATACCCGGAGAGTTATCATTCCATGTCAAATTCGACCATTCCAAACGTTCTTTCTGATACTCCTGCTGCTCCAGCTTAAATATGTGCTTATTGAAATAATGTTGCAAAGTTTCGTTAGCGTAATTAATGCAAAGTTGCTCAAAAGAGTTCTCTTCCAAGTCTTCAAATCCAAAGATGTCAAGGAGAGAAATTCTGTGAGCATCGTGTAGGCCGGCGCGATGGACTATCGAGTTGATGCGGAGAACTAGCCAGCTGAAGAGGGAGGAGTAGAGGGCCTTAGCGAACGCGTCTCTTGCGTCTAAAGCCTGGTCTATGGGCAGTGGAGACCTCATGCGTTCCGCTCTAGCCGCAGTGACCCGGGTAGTGAGGGCCCTCGCCATTGCCTCTGCCGGGACCTTCAATAAATGTGCGGCCCAGCGAACCTCAGCGCCCCCGCCTAGCTGCACGCCTTCCTGTCCGTGTCGCAACTGTCTTCTATGAAAATATACATTGCCCAAGTGCAGTACAGCTGCTAAAACTCTTATTATATCTTCTCTTTCTGCGTCTCCAATGCCAAGAACTTGCATGGCGCCACATAACGCGGACCAATCAGCGCCAGCGCCAGCGCCGCCGGAGTCTCCTCCTTGATTCAAATAGAAATAATGTTCGGCGGTCAGAAGTCCTCTGGACCGCCTTTGTTCTTCATCTAATCCTGCTAGTAGTTCATAGAATACGTGATAGTTCCTTTCTCCAGGAGACTGTGTGACTATTCGGGACTTCTCCAAAAGGTAGTGTGCTACCCTCGCACCTGCCAGGGAGCCATCTTTGAAATACAATTCCAAGAGTTTTCCGAATCGACTAGAATTGTGGTTTTTTGGTGTTCTTGCATTTCCGAAGGCTTCTAACAGAGGGGCTGCTTCTAAGATTTGTTCGGAGACGGGGGCCCTGCCGGGGGGAGCGGGGGCCACGGCGGCGAGGAACTGGACTGCTAGCTTGGTGGACTCGGTCTTGCCCGCGCCGGACTCGCCGGAGATTAATATGGCTTGAGGCTGGGGGAGCGCCGCGCGCGCAGCCGCCGCTATGGCAAACAAATGTGGTGGGAGATCGCCTAGCGCCTCTGCTGCGTGGTACCTGGAATTAAAAGGTTGAAACTGTGAATGAAAAGCATGTTTTTTTTTGCTTTAGCTAATAAGTGGAGGGGAAGTTTCCCTAAAAAGGTGGCTTACCCAGTAGAGTAGTATTAATGCCGATGGAATAGACTCTTACCTCCTTGCAGTCTGCAGGCCATACAACGCGTCGACTGGTCTATACGGGTTAACAGCAACCAATATCGACCCCGCATAAGTGTAAATCAGTCCTTGTTCGTATCGGAGCTTCAAGTTCCACAGCAGGGCGGCTTCGTGCAGGTCGTGGAGTCTCGTCATGTCGTCCACGCCGGTGGGGCCCAGCTCCTCGCGGGGCCAGACGGGGTCCCCTTCATCTTCACCATTGCCCATTTGCAACGCGAAGGTTTGTGGCTGTTGGTGGAAAAGAATTACTTAGAACAGTTGTAAGAGAACGGACTTATAGATGGACTTATGGGGGAGGAAATGTTTCGGTAACTTCGTTAAATCTCCTTTGTATAATAGCATAACGCAAAAATGCGCTTGCACAATTCTTATAATTACCAACATTCGAAACTCAAATCACCTCATTTTTAAAAAGGAACAGCGAAACGGCAGCAGCTCGGAAAATTATAAAGCCCAAGAGCCGTAACTGTGACATAACGTAATGACTCTTCACAATACTATCAGAGCATCTTCGCGACCTGCTCTACTGAGATCTTTTCGCTATCTAAATCACTTAAATTCGTTACAATTCAACGCTCGCTGCCTTCGCATATTTGTATTATTTTAATTTAAACACCGCGTAATGGACTGTAAACTAATTTGTTTACATCGTCATGAAGTGTGTTACTGCATTACCGCGGTAAAGTAAGGCTTGCGATTTGCATAGAGTAACATTTATATTACGGAGCATGGTCGCGCTCGAGTAAACATAATTAGTGATCGAGTCAGTATTGATTAAAACGATACTGTTAACTGACCCTCATTTATATCGAAGTCACACATTAGCAAAGCCATCTCTCATGCCGACAGTTGATCATTAAGCATATTGTGATGCTCGAAGCATATGGAACAAGTGATGGCTCTATTACCTATAATTAATGGTGTCGATGATGAAGATTATTGAATGGTTTTGTTAAAAGAAACTAAAGCAGATTTGCATAATAATATGGATGTTGGTCGTGAAATGAAATCAATTTTATGCTACATGCGAATGACAATTGTATCATAAATAAAATGCAATTTTATTTAAATCTATTGAAGTTAAACGACCGTAACTAAAGGGGACTAAATGGTTCATTATGTTAGTTCATTCATTGATGTAAATTGTAGTAAATGTGCATTTGTTTATAGAAAAATATGAAAAAAGAATTACATTGTTTACGAGGATATCCAGACACATGTCCTTCAATGATGACACAGATATAGGCCTTCGCCTTCTCATACTTTTGTTTGCACTCAGCGATTTCTCGCTACATGACCTCGTCATGGGTACTTTCTTCATAATCGACTTAATAATCTTCGTGTCACAGCTGTTCTGTCGTCGAGACACTAAATGAAATCGACATGAGGAATTGCAAGACTCGGTAGACATGCAAGAATTCAGAGATTCTGGTGAGCTGTGCGGTGTCGGCGCAAAGCGGACACGCATCAGCCAACACGACAATTTGAGGAACCGCACTTGTCTAGATTTCGTGTCAAATTATTGAACACGTGCTGTTGTATCTCAATGTGATCTTGTCCATGGCCTTAACTAACGAGAACGTAATTTATCTGCCACAATTATCACGTCTTCTTACGTTTTCATTTCATCACACGTTTCAGTCATTGTAACCTAATTATCACTGTCTAAAACCACTTTTCTGTGCACCAGTTTTTAGTAAGAATTCAAGTGAGAAAACCGCAAATCTTTAATGGAATTAAACGTATCCCGCAAAAGTGCGTTGCGCAGTGGTTGGCTAGTGGAAGCTAACTGATTGTACCACATACCATGGTATATAGAAAACTGTTATGGTGTGCTCTTAGGATAACGGCCTACTGCCTGGACCAGTCGAGATTAAGTAACACGTTGAGATTACTGCTTTCCTTTCCATTATATTGATTGACGGTAACGATTTAATCTGAGATTTCATTAAAGATGGATGATACTACATTTAGTGCATATTTCCATTTTGAATAAATGACAACAAAACTAGTTTGCTTGTGAATACTACCTATATCTCTTTTACCTAATCTATGTATAATATCTATATTATGTAATTTGTGGAGAATTAGAAAGGTGCGATGCGACGGGAGGGTCAGGGGAACAATAAATTTCACGCGGACGAAGTCGCTAGCAGAAGTAAAAGAGTAAAAAGGTCTTTTCACAAAGTGGTCACAGTCTGCAGTAGCGTTCATATAATATGTAAGTACGGTCACGTCCTGCTATCCCATAATTTTTGGAACAGTTTCACATGCATTGCATGTACTCTATGTGCCTAGTATGTCTCATTTCCATAAACTGGCATTATGTTTATAAAGACTATATTATTATCTGCATGTATGTTCCTTATCCCCAGGATTCAAGTCCAAAGTTGGAGAAGCCGATATATATGGCAGAATCATATCAGCGCTGATTTGCTGGATTCGATTTCGTATTTTGCACCAGCCATGTCTTTTTTTTGCATAACCCTAATTTTGACTGGTAGAAAATGCCTCAGGCATTAAGTCCGCCTCTGTGCAGTATTTTTTTACTTGTGCAGTTTTTTTAAATTAATTAATTTCGTTAAATTAACAATTTATAGGTGCTTTATCAGTCAGTAATTTCGCTAATCGCCGTAATTAATAGTTTAATTAATCATCACAATATTTGCGTGCAGCTATTTTAGAAAACCAGACACCGAGCAAATCAAGATCTCAAATTACAGCCTTTAATGCGAATTAGATTACCAAGTGCTAATTCAGTAATGGTTATTAAATATTACTTAATTAGCCGATACTTTCTGTTCCTGTGGTTACCTCAGCCCGGGAAGTTGTAATTGTTTGCCTAGTTTTAGAAAATGAGCCGTTGATAATCGTGGACGAGGTCTGGTGGACATGTACAATGTGAGATTTAGATACGGTGATTAAATTAAGAACAAATTCTTACGTAGCATTGGTTTTAAAATGGTTCCAATAGCCCGCGACAACAGACAATATGGCTCTGACTGCTTTGCGAATACTACAGCAAGCAGGTGACATACGGGTCGAAACATTACCGTTAGAGAAAAAATTGTAAACAGGTTCTGTCTGAGGACGTGTTTTATTATAGACTTCTGTTCATTCTCCTTTTAGTAAACCATAGCAGTTCGTCTTAAACTAGTTTCACACATTTGTAGCTATTTGAAAGATTTTATGATAGAAAATATCAATAAAACCTAATCAACGTACTAGGCGGGCATAAATTATCAAGAAGTAGTGGAGTCGTTGAGTCAACTCTCTATCAACATTCCGTCGGCGGCCTTGCGATCAGCCGAATGCCTTTTCTCGCCAATCACGGTGGAACAATGTTCCCTGCCAGTCTTTGTTGCGATTATTTGCTTTTGTATTAACAAATAATGGGCCTGTTAGCTAAGATTTCCGTTTTATTGGACGAAATGGCGGAAATAAGGTGCATAGAGGTCGCATGATCGCGGTGACCTTTGTCGATCAAGCTGTACTGAATGCACGACCGGAATATTACTTGGATTAAGTAGAAAAATAAAACGTTCGTCGCTTCGACCTTGTGCTACAAGTTATAGGGATCGGAATGTAATGTTATTGTCATTGAACAAATACATCAAGATTTCTTGCTAGATCTAGGTGGATGTAAGGCTTTCTCAGACAATCTTTGTACCTACATAGATGGAATGGTGCTAAAAAGTGTTTATGATTCATGCCTGATAGGCATCCCAGCTAAATTATGAAGCTGGTGAAAATATTTAAAATTCCATTTAAGGCTCTATTTTTTGCGCCCATGACTTCGTTAATTTCCTGAGGTCAATCCAAAATAACGCACCCGGCACCTAAATTGTATGCTGTCAGAAATGTCAGATAATATTGGAGAAACTCATGCTAACGTAACAAAATAACTTTAATCAATACTAAAACCATTGTTAGATCCAATCAATACTTTATGTGAACAATAAATAAATATAAACTATTAAAGCAGTGATGCCATCACGTTTTGACTTGACACCCGAGCTGCAGCGTACGTGACTGTACTTCCTAGATACTCTACACTTCTACAGTCGTGACGTAACTGCGTGCGTTGAATAGTTTCATTTGTGTTGTGCAGCGCGATGGTACTGTCACAATCATAATATTTTGCCGAGGAGTTAAGGCATTCCGATTACGAGTTACCGATAGTAGTTTGTATGTGAACAGCTTCATTTCTTGTTACTGGACATCCAGAAGTGTATGAAAACTATTTTTTCGCTAGCTATTTATGAGCTCCTATGTAATTGAAGACATGCCTCCGGACTTCTACTAAGAATTTCCTGACAGAAAGCCATATCAATGCAGAAAGCCTAATAACACTAAGGTCCGGCCGTGCTAAATTTGCCAAAGATGTAAACAACAATGGACGCTCGAAATTGAATAAAATCGATGTAAGTAGGTACATAAAATATATCGATTTTGAAGAACATTTATTTTAAGTAATGTTTGTTTTCGTCTAGTTAGCTCGGAGATTTAGACGAAAACAAACATAACTAATAATAAATGTTCTGGTATATATCAATTTTGAGCGGCCATTGTTGTTTACATCTCTGGCAAATTTGGCGCGGCCGGATCTTACACGACCTGTGTATTGAACTCGAGGAAATGTAATTTGTGCTCATAAGATCACCGCTTCAATCTTCTTTGTGCCCAGTCTGACTGACATTAAGGGCCCGCTTGCACCACAAATCACTAAACGCGTTTAGCGCTAAACTTATTTAAAACAACGTACTATTTCTGTCATTCGTTTGAAGATGACAGAGACAGAATGATGTTTTAACTTTTAAATAGGTGCTTAGTGATTTGTGGTGCAAGTGGACCTAAGTATTTCCACTCGTAGAAGCTATTCTTTTACCTGTCCATTTAGATGTGCGGACACAAGCAGGACCCTCGCAGCTCGGTGCACCTCCACAAGCTCTCCGGGCAGCGGTGCGGCGGCGCCCGGCGGCTGGAACCACACCGAAGCGCCCTCAGACCACTCTGACAGGCCCCCGGAGCCCGCCATGCTGTGGAAGAAATTAAATGTCAAGATGCTTCTTTGTTGAGGTAGGAGTTTTTGTGTGGTCGGCATATAAGTAGTAGATGCAAGGGTCATTTAAGAGGACATGACCTGAAGCGCGGTCACTGTCAGACTGCATAGGAAAGAAAGAGAAGCGCGATGACACAACGCTGGTAATTTATTGCAAAATATGAAGCAATTATCTATTTACGAAAAATCTATTGTTTGGACTAAGAAATTAAAACACTAGAGTTTTAGTATGTTGCTTGTAGAATAATCTGACAAAAAAACTTTTTTACAAAAAAAACAACCGACTTCAAAAAAAACTACAAAGTGATAAATAACTTTAATTTCGGAACTCGGTGTCGTTGGTTCCGCATTTTCGTTTTTTAACCGACTTCAAAAAAGGAGGTTCTGTATTCGACCCGTATGTATGTATGTATGTATGTATGTATGTATGTATGTTTGTTTGTCCGCGATTTTCTCAAAAACTAATGAACCGATTTTGATAATTCTTTCACTAATGTGATCTACATACTTTCAGGAAGGTTTTAGTATATAATACATTATATAATTATTCTTATGTACGATGTTATATGCATAAATGTACTGCATCTCCGGCATTTCTATGCGAATTTTGATGATTCTTCTAGTCGGTGTCTTCAATTCCTCAATGCACTATTGTTATTTGAATTTGTGTGGAGTAGGTACAACTAAAAAGTGAAAAATAAAAACTTTTTGGTGTCGTTGGTTCCGCATTTTCATTTTTTGACACCGACTTCCGAAATTAAAGTTATTTATCACTTTGTAGTTTTTTTTGAAGTCGGTTGTTTTTTTTGTAAAAAAGTTTTTGACACCGACTTCCGAAATTAAAGTTATTTATCACTTTGTAGTTTTTTTTGAAGTCGGTTGTTTTTTTTGTAAAAAAGTTTTTATTTTTCACTTTTTAGTTGTACCTACTCCACACAAATTCAAATAACACTAGTGCATTGAGGAATTGAAGACACCGACTAGAAGAATCATCAAAATTCGCATAGAAATGCCGGAGATGCAGTACATTTATGCATATAACATCGTACATAAGAATAATTATATAATGTATTATATACTAAAACCTTCCTGAAAGTATGTAGATCACATTAGTGAAAGAATTATCAAAATCGGTTCATTAGTTTTTGAGAAAATCGCGGACAAACAAACATACATACATACATACATACATACATACATACATACATACATACATACGGGTCGAATACAGAACCTCCTTTTTTGAAGTCGGTTAAAAAATCATAATGATTGTATGTATATTACCTAGTATGGTTTTTATTGTAAAAAGAAAGTTTTTAGAGGTATCTTCGTGATTTTTTTCTATCGTACCAAATAAGCTGTAGTATGTTTTCAACATACTGTCTACCTAGCATATATCCTGAAGAATATCATATATTTTTTTGATTTTGTTTACTGTAGTCGATCATATACTTTTATTGTTTCTAAAACTTGCGTTTTTTGCGTTTAGGTCTTTTTATTTATATACAGGTTGTCCCAGGAAACCTGTACCAGCGAAGGTATGCGGTCCGGGGATACTAATTCCTATCGATTGGACCCCTATGTATGTTCCGCGATATTTTGTAGTTTTCGAAAAATTATAAATTTCTCCAACAGAAATTTTAACTTTGTGATTGAATTCTGAGCTACTAGTAGTTAGAATTTGGGTGTTTTTTGTTTTACAACATGTGAATACACATTCTAGCCATAATACTGACAACAAGAAAACTCAAAGAAACACCACTCAGTAAAAGCTATGATTAAAACCGCCTACGAGTACAATTTAAAAAATCTAGAAATAAACAAAAAAAATAATTTCTCGAAAACTACAAAATATCGCGGAACATACATAGGGGTTCAATCGATGGGTACCTACTAGTGTCCCCTGACCACAGACCTTCGCTGGTACAGGTTTCCTGGGACACCCTGTATAAAACCATACCAGCCTTCCTTTACCCCATTTATAGATAGGTGTACCAAGAAATTCTGAACCTAAGGTTTATTTAATGGGATATTGTTAGGGAGTAATCAATGGTGTATTGCAATTATTGCAATGAAACATTCAGTTAAAAATTAAGTAATTATTTATTAATCAAGGTAGTCGAGTTCGTAATGTTAATTAAATACAACAGGCACATACAATTAATATAACACATTGCGAAAATTTATTCAAACTGTCACAAGTAGATAGGTGACGGTGCGCAGCCGCAGCCGCAGCCGCAGCCGCACGACGGAGATGACGTGAAGCAAATAGGGGTGGGGGGAGGTGGCTGCACGCAGAACGGCTCCAGGGGAGGCGGCTGAATGCACATCGATGGCGGCAGCGGAGGCTGCACCATAACTGGAGGTAGGGGAGGAGGTTGTACGTTGATAGGCGCAGGAGGGGGAGACTGCACACACAACGGTGGTGGGCATGGAGGCTGCACAGTGATGGGAGTTGGCGGGGGCAACTCAATCACCATTGGAGGCGGTGGCGGCGGCTGGACCATCATCGGAGGTAATGGCGGCGGCTGTACTGGCATAGGCGGCAGAGCAGGCGGCTGGATCATTATCTGTCCCAATGGCGGCGGTTGCACTACAATCGGCGGGGGAGGAGGCAGCTCTATTATAATCGGCGGCGGCAGCGGCAAGTCTAAGTAAATCGGTGCTGGCATTGGAGGGTTGACGTACATCGCTGGTGGACAGGGAGGTGTCACACACATTGGAGGAAGTGGCGGAGGGGTTACACAGATAGGAGGAATGGCAGGCGGACTTATAGTCATTGGAGGTAATGGCGGAGGATTAACCATCATAGGGGGTGGCGGAGGGGGAGTGATGGTGATTGGCGGAGGACAGGGCAGTTCCAACAACATTGGAGGTAAAGGAGGAGGTTGGACTTGGAGTGGCGGTGGCGCTGGTAGTGTGACGTAGACTGGGCAGGCCGGAGGAGCCGGGATGTTCAGCGGAGGACAGCAGCAAGCGCACGGTGGGGGTTGTGGCATGTACGGACATGGCGCCATTACTGGTGGTGTTGCGTATGGCGGGTAGTAATACTGGGCGTTAGCAACATGCTGTAAGTAATGGAAAACAATTAAATAATGAGCCACAACACAATTCAATGCATCCAGGCTCAAGTTACATTAAATCATAATAATAAACAAAGACACGACAATGCAAGAAACATTTACAGTTAGCAACGATGTTATTAGAAATACAGTAAACAGAACCTTACCTGAGCAATCGCTACTAATAGTAGGATAAACATTTTTTTAGGCACCTCCATCGGGGCCCAATGAACTTGAACTTGTCTAATCCCACAAACATACCCTGTTTTATACCCAAATATTACTCCAGAATTGTATGCAACACCGATATAAAAGTATGCAATCATTCAAGTAATATTTGTTGCTTATCGAATATGTAATCTATTAGCATTTAATAAATAGGTGGAAATGTAAGTAAATCACGTTTTGAAGCAGATAAGGATATTACAAAGATTTTACGACAAAATAAGTACCTCAGTGTTATTTGAAAATTAAGGGCGTCAAGCTGTGCCGAAAGTGGAACCCTGCGGGACACCCAAGGATGCGCGAATTTGTAGAATGAAGACATAAGAAGAGTTGACTGGATGTAGAAGTGCGTGTCGTGAGGAACGCGCAAGACTACGAAAATAACAGACTGTGGAGGAGATGGAATCCTGGCAATCGCCTTATTATGATGAGAAGAACAAGAAAGATCTGCGGGTTAGTGGAATGTTGAGCAGCTCTTCCAACGTTAATAAGTGTTCATATCGTAACAAAGCGTTGTATTATGAATACATTATCTGATTGCCTGATAGTAAATAGTCGTTTAAAACCTCGAGATGACAGCTTGCCTCATAAACTGTAAGAGTGGACATGACGGAATGATTTAGAGATTACAAAGAGAAAACTGAACTCTTGCTTATGCCAATGTTAATCTCAGAATGCGTTATTGAATCGATCGTTCATAAGATTTATTGGTTATCAATCATTAATAAGAGTGGGCTTTTAGCGATTAATTATGTAATTCATTGCTTCGTGCGTAAACGTCGAAAAGGATTTATAGTGTTGATCTTTAATTGTAGTGTAACAAATGTTTTTTTGTGTGTGTGATTCTGAAGTTGCTGTTGATAATCTTGCTTGGCCGACATGAACAAAAGTACCTAGTTATCTTAATGCACATAGTTAAGTATGCAGATCGTATGCATAGTAAACGAATTCATCTCATCATGTGATCACTCGGTTTTGGACATTAATATCTCAACTGCCGTGATGACTAACACTAAACTATGCGAAGATAATTGTGTTCAACTTTTCTTCGAGAATTTTTCCAGTCAGGTAAACATGAAAATGAAAAACAAAGATAAATATTCTGCAGAAATTAATAGGTACTAACAGCAGAATAGTTTATAATTTCAGATAATTCTTAGTAAGAGCAAATAAATTTCACTGGAAATTAACGCAAACATAATCTACAATTGCATTTTCTTGAAAGCATGACGAAAGTACAGGTATTTAATTAAGAACGTATTGATTTATGGTCACATTTGTTGTTTAATTAGTGGACGCAATGTTTTGATTTATACGCTTAGAGTAAAATACTATAATACTATTAATATATATATCATAATCAAAAAACCGTAAAACTAATTAGCTAGATATCTCCTGAGGCAGAACGGGTTTATGGAACATCTCTCCGTCGGAAATGGTTTTCACTTTCTGTACCTACGTCACTTGACATTCAGGTGCTATTAAGGCGCATTAGTACTACTATGTAAGTGCTTGAGTAGAAATCAGCTCGCATCGCTTTCCTTACGTGATGTGTGAAGAGGCAGCTCAATGGGAAATGTGGTGAAAAGGGAACATTCTCACTCGTTGGTCTTTATACATGACAAAGCTATGGAATTCAATTAGCCTTGAATGCAGTTATTAACAAACCTTATGCATTAAAGGCTAATTGAATGAATAAATAAGCTTATTTTTTACTAGATTCCGTGTTAAAGTGGTGAGTTATTTGAATTTTTCTGACGTCTCACGTATGGATAAACATGTCTGATGGCACTATTTTCAAAATAAAGCCTTTCATCAGTCTTCGTTGAGTACTAGTGTATGAAGTTAGAACGTTGCTCTATGCTATATCCTGTTTTCTTTTTAAATTAAATTATTCATACACATATTATTTTCTTCTATGTTTCTATCGTCCAATACGCACTGTCAATTCGCGATAAACTTTCTCTGACATGTATTGCATCAAGCACTACACAACAACACCATTTACTTAGTTAAAAGTTAAACCAAAATATTCCAACCGGAATATTTTCTCTCAAACTCGTCTTGCCTTCCAACGTCTTTCCTCCCAAACCAGACACTGTAGACAGCTGATTCAACACATTAACATAACCATTTCTAATGTTATTCTCGCCGGCATAAATATCAAACGCACTCATGACGACCCAAAAAAAGTTCATTGGATCCGGGAAACAATGGTCGCAGAGCCACTTCCGTCTGCCAAAGACGTGGAAGCGAACCCACCTCTGATGCATACCAATAGATATAACCCGATCGATTTTAAGCGGTGTGCGTGGTCACAGAGTTTTGTTAAGCTATAGAGTGCGTTTCAAATCGGTCTGGTTATCGTAATGTTGTGTATTCTGGCTTCGCCTCGACCTCAAGAGGTAAGGCTTTCTACACGCACGTTCGCTGCGTCCATAAGTTGATCTTAGGTGTCGAGTAAATAATTAATAGGCGAACTCAATTCAAGTTAAGTTGTGGAAGAATGTTATGGTTAACTTAAGTAAGATTAGCAAGTTTTATGAGACTCAAAGTTAAGAACATGAATATATATTATAACAAATAGACATATAAAATACCGATGACTAAGCTTGAATAAATATCGACAACAGTATAGCATTAATTACTTGATGTACGCGTTTGTTTATTATTGAACTATGTAAACTAATATTAAGTAAATATTATTTTAAGCTATAGCTTGCGCATAAAAAACTTCTTATTAACTAACTCAAACAAGCTTGGAATTCGCCACTATACTCATCCTCGGCCCAGCTCGGTAAACGTAATTGACGTAGTAGGTAAGACTCGACTGATTCACAAAACTAATGCAGGATTCAGAAAACGTACGATATTTTACAAAGTTCAAGAACAAGTCGATTCAAAGTAAAGAAAACCTTGGTAATTATGACTTAGGTATGAGTAGATGTAGATTTCATTTGTTTTTTCAGCTACTGCTTATTTTTCAACGATCAAAAAAGCTTTCATAAAATTATTTGCTCCATGAAATTATGTCGGTATTAGCCTTTTGGACAACGAAATATACTGCATCCAAGAAATATAAATGATAAATGATAATGATAAATGATTTATTTCTGTAAGTAGGTTTGTACAAACACTTTTAAACGTCAATCATATTTTTTTAAAGCTAGATGAGGTCGGCGTTTCCTATCTGACTACTCTGAGAAGAAAGGCCGAAACAAACTCAGAGGTCACATATAGGACTTCAATAGCGAGCAGCAGTAAAAAATTTAAGGATTTTTTGATGATGGTGACACAAACTAGAAAGTTAAGTGCAATCTGATAGCATATGTTGTCGAAGACAGTAAGTCTTTAACATTATGCGAGCGTGGACATAAAGGGCCGGCCAAGCAGTTAGATTGCCTAGGCTTTACAGTAAGTACTAGCCTTCCAGGCATGTTTATTAAGTACGCAGGTCATGCATTAGAAATCTGAGTGCTTCTATAGCCTGATCGTAAAGATTTGTCACTAAGCTTTCAAGACGATTAAGAGACATCTATTCTTCACATCTCCATAAGAAAATAAAGGATGTTGAAGGAAAATCATAATAATAAAGGTAGGCAGATAACACGTATGCATCTATGCATAATAATTAAGACGAATAAAGGGTACAAGCGTATTCGAGAAGTTTGAAGTGAGACAGTAGATCACAGAACACTACCTATTACTCCTAGTAGTAGATTATAATAGACATGTCAATGACAGAAAAAATAAACACTTTAACATTGATATGCAGGTGCATAAGCGACAACGATTGAATGCTAAAAAAACGAAGCTGCAGAAATATAATGACCGAATGAAATAGTGTCAATGTTAACAAAAAATAGATAATTTAAAAATACAAAATTGTCGTAGAAGCAATGGCATTCGCACGCTGAATTAATACATAATAAAAACTGTATTTAAAGAAAAAATGCTACGCTTGGACGCATTTCGGATTCATATCACGAGTTGTAATTAAAAAAAGATGGCAGCCACCATTTTGTGCAATGGTCACTACAAGATAGAAAAAAAACAAACGCAAAAAGAAATGCGGTATTTTGCGAACACATACGCTTTTAGAGGTCCGTTAGCAATAAAATAATAATCATTTAGAAACGATAGCATCATTAGCAAATCTACTTTCATCACTTTCATTAGCTATCATTGTGGTCATACACAATTTCCTATATTATTACAATATTTTCGACTATTGTGAGTGAGACGAGCGCGAAATGCTCGTCATAAACATGTTTTGGCCTCACAAGGCGGTTCCGTTACGGCTAGCTTAAATTGTGGTACGTCGCCCGAGGCTGTATTGACCGTTTCAAATCTTTTTAGTTGATTTTGTAGATAGCAATCAATTCTTATGCCGAATTTGCATATTATCTCGTAGAAATTAAACGATATTTGAGACAGTTTTGGCGAAATTAATCAGCAGGCAATATAATTTAGGCCTCTAAATAATTATTCAAGAATTTCGTGTTGGGTAATAAAATCGACTATTTATTTATTGCAATTTTCTGACAGTTCTAGATTTAGAGATGACATTTAGCCAGATACTGTTATTTTTAATTTTATTGTATAACAGATACAAAGTCAGACCCAACCACTTGGTGTATGCGATTTTTTTTCTTCTAATTAAAAGTTGCTCAACTTTGCCGTAATTAGTGGCTATTATAGCATAATTGATGTGAGGAATTATGATGATTGCGTTATATTACATCACTGACACGGTATATCGACTTTTACATAGAGTACAACTTGCAAGGAGTAGCGAGAGCGACACATAAAATGTCAAAATAGAATCGTGAAATGTCAAAGTTGTTGTCAAGAAGAGACAATGAAGCGACCTTTGCGATACTTTACATTTCATTTGATTTATATCTTTCACAATTCACAATTTAACACTGTTTTAAGAATCTCTTTGACTCATCTGTTCCTATTTTATAAGTGCATTGTTTCACCTCTAAGTTCCTGAACAATTTCAGAGCAGCTGTGAAATAGTTACTTTTCTTTATATATTTGTAGCCTGTTTTTGATATAGCCTTATCCATATTTCTACCGAGATGACGACTAATAGAGAAGTATCTATGGAAGAAAAAGACATGTTGAGTCGACCCCAAGTAAATGGGGATAAGTGCAAGAGAATCATGATGAGCTTTCTCTATATACTGTAGACTTTAGATCACCAAACTTTTTGGCTCCCCAACATAGCTTTGGTTCTAGTTACGATGACCCAACATTATTTACAACTTCATCTTCTCAGAATCTGAAATAACATTTTTGTAGTGGCTCGTAATTATTTCCGCATCTATCCGTTGACATAATCACCCGGCCTTCACCTTCAGAGTCGGCTGCATTTTTCTCAGCAATCATTTGATTCGCCAGTACTGCACTGGCATCCATTACAATGAAATCACCTTTAATTAGTCACACGTGTTGCTAGTTCACGATCTTATGCTAACACCGTTTGTGGAGCTGCTAAAATGTTGTGGCAGTACTGCAGTTTATTGTAGCTGGAGATTAGATAACTGTAGTAGTGTAGTCGACTCTTGTCGTGACCCAATGCCAGGCAGTAAATACAAACACTATAGGTACTATTAAGGCTTTTTCTTGTCATGAATGAATCCATAACAAACGTTAAATTTTAGAAACTTTCAAGTTCTACCTAAATTCAATATTTAATGCTTTAAATTGGTCAGGAGTAAAACAGACTTCAGGCATTACCTGCCTTCACGTTATATTGAAAATCATTCAATCTTCTTTTCAGATAGCGCTGATGCATCACAAGATTCAAAACATGCTTTGACATGCTTGCTATTGCTTTGCTTATTATGAATATCCATTTTCGTTTGTGCTAATGCATCGTAGAATGTTTAATATTTTTAAATACCCAGACCAGAAAGTAGTCCAAGTTTAATGAACAATACCTATACAAGTGAATCATGTATCTGGTTCACAAACATCTTAATTTTGTCCGCACATTCCACCCGCTCAACGCTTGAATGGGCTTTAACTAATTCGTACCGCATTGTTTACTGATTACTCTAAAAACTAACAGTACAGTAAAAGTACAATTTCTACGCTTTTCTGATTTAAAATGTTTTGTACGAAAGTAGCAATTATCTCTGATATGATTGGCGTAAGACGGAAGGAATTATTCACAAATAAAAGTAATTAATTTCTGTGTGTCGCACATCGCACATTCCTGATTCAATAATTTAAGAAGAGACTCAACAGTTGTACAGCCAGCAATTAAAATTATGAAATAAGTACAGCTCGGCAGAAAATGCACGGAATGGTTGCGTCCATTCCGCGTGGGTAAATTACTTACATAATTTCAATATCTCCATACATTTTTTCTGTTCATAATTAAAGAAGTGCAACATAATTCATTGTTAAACGTGGCGTATCTGATTTTATTTCATTGCATAAGCGATGCTTTAGTGTGGGATCGAGGGCAGAGACAGACTTGCGCCCGCGCATCGGTGTCAGTGGAACAATAGTACATACACGCAGAGGGGGAAGGAAGCGTCAACTTTTGTGTGCTCAAGTGAGATTCCATAATGGATTACTTAGTTTAGAAAAGACAGAGAGACAGAGAAATGACCTAAAGAAAACAGGCGGTTGAAAAAGTTGTCTTAGTCCAATTTCATTGCAGAAAACATAACCTAGAAACGACAAAAATGCTTAGGCCAAACAGACGGCACGTCAAATATCTGCCAATACTCTTACATCAAAACCTGCACGTTAAAATCCATTATATCAGAGCGAACCACTTGACGTAACGGAGTCAATCACCCAATATAAAGTACAACAAAGTAAAAGTGGTGCGTTGTGACAATAAAACCAAAGGCGCCATTGACAGCACTTAACCTTGGCAAGTGGAGCATTTTCCAAATAAACCAATTTGTCAGTTTTGTAAGTAATTGAATAATTTAGTATGTCGACAATTTGTGAGGCGAGAGGCGTGAAAACGTTGCGTTAGTGTTTTGTCACGGGACAAGGAACTGTCATGCTGTGTGGCTGCAGGGCTGACTTTGCTCAAACCAGTTAGACTGCATTTACAATATTTGTAGCTGTACACTGTATAGATTTGACCACAGGATTTGTCTTACTAGATTGACCATCTTAGATACATATTTGAAAACATAAAATAGAGGTATATGAAAGAAGACATGAGATCCTTGGCTATACAGACAAAAAAAGCTAAGTAATCAATTAATTATCAAAATCACAGGACAGGAGAAAATCCAAAGATGACCAAAGAAAAACTGGAGACCCTTTTAAATTATCAAAGCAAGCAAATAACAAAACTGTCATACCAGCCCTTTGACAAACATTGCCAACTGATAATGAAAGTAAACTAAGCAAGGACAGTAATGATATCAAACAAATCAATCGGCCAGCTCCCGAGCACTAATTTCATAACTTTCAAGTTACTCCGGTCGAAGCTATACTAAAACCGGTACCACAGCATATCAATCAGCATACAATTATTGCAAAATTACTGCTTGTGAAATAACCAGTGTAATGAGCATTGTAATGACCCGCCGTAACAGCTGATCAAGTTTGTGTTTAATGGAATTTCACTAATCTTATTACACATTACACGGACTGGTCGAAGTAGTTTTATTTGCATTTCAATGCAGAGAAATTTTCTAGGCGTCGATTTATTGACTACATTCCGGATTGAATGAGGATGTCTAGTCTAGATTCTAGAACCAATATTTCTATAAGGTTTCATCCACCCTTTATAGATTTTTATAAAGATTACAGCAAATCTATAAAGGATGGTTTAAATCATAGTCCGATAGAAAGGTGATGGCGAAATGAAATCTAATTAACATCATGCAGTAACATAACTTCCTCCATAGCTAAAGCTATAACAGTTTACATGTCGCCGTTAGAAAATGAACGAACATTTCATACATAAAGGTGAGCAAGCAATTAATTCGTTAATAGGTTTGTGAAAGGGCCGGCTAATAAATTAATTGTGTAATTTCGCACATGCTCGCCGCGTGGGTGTAAATAAACGTGTACGCGACAAAACAATAGGCTGTGGGATAAACACATGCGATTACTTTAACCTCTACACCACACAATGGCACATTGAGAGTCAAATGTCGTACGAACAACCACTTCGCTACAAAAACTGTAAACAACAAAAATAAACTCAATCGCGGGAATAATGAGGTTCTTGTAACAGCTGTAAAACAACCAACTTACGAAGACCCACAACAAGTAATAATATATCTTCATTGAAATGTACCTAGTCGAAGCGAAGCGTGACCACGAACGGGGAAGGTCAAGACAAAGTGGACGATCAAGTTTAGAAGTCAACGATGTCAAGACAATGACTAATTGGCAACTCTTCGCTTTGTAATCTTATAAACACTATACAGAACGAGCATCGAGTGGTGCGGTAAAAACATGCGATTGATGTAGGATGCATTTTTATATCGTTTTCTGTACGAGTCACGATTCACATTTGTTATCGACTGTGCAATAGATCAAGCCTTTGTTAATTGGTTAAATAATGGAAGCGGACTGTGTTAATTACAGATAAATGCAGCCTGACAAATGTTTGCATGATATGTCAGCATAGATGTAAATACAAAACAAGGAATTTTACAAGACAAACGAGATTAAGTACATAATGAAGTGCAATGCGTTGCGATTGCGGGATTGATTGAATTGTTGATGCCGTTACGCACTGTTTCAATTTACACTAAATTATTAAATTGAAACAATCGCGATGCGCGTTCGTTTAATTTTATTAATCTTTAAAGAGATTTTAAAGAATTAGCAAAAAATTCGCGAAAATAGAAACAGACAGATCATGCAACGGTACTTAGTGGTAAAACAAATTGTAGAAATCAACAGAGAAAGTAACAACAACACATTGAAATAAAACATAAATCAGAACTGAAAACCGTTCGGTTCAGAAGTGGCAAAGCAACTAAATGCCAGTGTGAATCTTACATGATTGTATTGAAATTAAAAAAGATCGTATAAAACTTCGTAAAAAAGTTAAAAGCGCAAGATGAACGAATTCGGAGACAAAATCCTGAAAGAAGGCAAGAACCAAGTCATATAAGCAAGAGGTTACTCAATATTTTAGCACTCTTAAAAGCTATCATAGCACAAACTATGCGCAATAAGTCAACAAAAATAGGACAGGGTCAATCTCAAGTGTGAGAACGTAATGAAAAAATGCAAAATCAAGAGATAAATCTTTTTCTCAGCACTCACAATGTATTTGTATATATAATTAAAGGAATATCATTTCTAACAATGGCACGAATTAGCTTAAATGATACCTAGATGATTAATGAATTCAAGCGTTTCCTTAAAGTCTCGAAGTTATTTGATTTCAGTGGGATTACCTACAGAATACAGATCTACAACTAGAAATGCGAAATGTGGATGTGTTATTGGTACCCCTCTGCCTGACCCTTCGGAGGAAACTGGGGGGGGGGGATTGTCTACAACTAGCTAGTTGTAGACAATATCACCTGTAATCCAGCCGGTCGACTACCTAGTGTTGTTACTACAGGATGAGCTATTTTCATCATTATAGTAATTCTTGTCGATACGACTTAAGAAAACCTACAGATAAGACAAGAAAGAGATGTGTTATACAGTAACGTGTCGTTTGTATGGATGGGAGATACAATACATTCCATGACACTTGTCACGGAAGTTTATGCTCATGCTGCTATTTCGTTGGGACCAAAACTCATGGACAAATCAGCATAGGCTCATTCGACTGTCATACATAGGTAATAAATCTTCAAAACAAATTGTTATGGAAGTACTCTCGGAAGTTACTGCTTACGCAAACCCATAAAACATGAGCTATTCCTTATTGCTCATTGTTCATAACAGATAGAAAATCTCATTGACAAGAAACTGTTGACACATGATGGTATTTATGCAACAACAGTCGTCAATTCAACATTGACACCTCCGAAACTTTTGTAACAAGTGCTTTAAATCTTGTGTGAGATGAATCAGCATTCAATCAGCCGATAACACCATGCGTACTTAACCATCTTAGTCTATATAAAACAAAGTCGGAATTAGTGAACCATTTATAACTCAAGAACGACTGGACTGATTTTTATGATCTTTGATTAGTTGGATTTGTCTCCGCCCCGAATAGCAGACTATTAAACCATGAGAAAAATTCACAAAAAAAATGAAGGTAATTCATTTTCTCGTACATTTTGTATGGAACGGCTTTTTATTATTGATTCGGAGGCAGTACGAAGTTCGCCGGGGGTCAGCTAGTGGGTTTATAAACGACTAAAAATATTATGCATTTGTTTGTCAAGAGCTTAATTAAAATCCAATAATGTTGTTGATTTTGTAGAACGGAGTAAAAATTCCGATGGTATTTTATCTCAGTCACACAGAAATGTAATATACCACAGACAATCGACATTCTCATAGACTATAGAGTCACCGCACACATCCATATACTTTCTTGTACTTCCGTGAAGCGAATGAGACGTGTCGTTGAGTGCCAAGGAAAGTTGTCTCTGGCGCGCCCTCCGATACCGTTACATGACAGATTGCTTCATCACCCAACACATACAGGCTTATATACAGGTCAACAACTACGTATATTGAGTAACTGACCTTTACACTTGCTTTTTTCTTGATACATATGCCTGGAGAATTTTTTTTGAATGGTGAAATCTTGTAAAAAGGGTGCGGTGTACCGCAGGGATTTATGGTAGGATCTCTGTGCTTTTTACCTTATGGTTATTCCGAGCAAGCTTTACTTACGAGTATACCACTATACTAAGAGACAATACAAATCAATCCAAAGCCAGTCCACCCAAACACAACCCAGTTAAGAATTATAAATGAAATTAAAACATCAAAAGGTAGTCGCTACATGGTAACAAAAACTTGTCGGCAAAATTAGAAAATTACGCCAGATGTTCACGAGACTTTCTAACTGTCGGTCGCTAACTGCGTAACCATTTCCCTATTATATTATAACGACAGCATTACGTGTAGCAGTATAGACAGTCTCAACTCTCAATAAACTGCTGGTTCAATTATGGCGATCATTTCAAATGACTCTTGATATGAAGGACGTAAGTCATTGATTGTTTAATAATTTCTTCAATCGGTAGCAAATGAATGTATCGTAATGGAGCTATCGTGGCTGTACGGTTGTATTTCTGATGTAATTTCTGATGTATTTCTGTCGTCAAATGTTCAAATGTCAAATATGCCATCGTATCATAATCCATAAATCTGGCTTCTCTTGAGATTGCTATGACTTAAGTGGAAGCTAATTGACTGCATTCATTCACTAAACCTAACCAAAGAAGAGACAACAGAACCCAATATCGTCCAAATCTAAGTACCTACACTAATTATTTTCCTCAACGATGAAAGTCCCAGGTTTGCCATACAAACAAAAAGTCTTGTTAAATCGGTATGTGTAATTAGGGACGGCGATTGAGAGAGCGGCGCGTGCGCAAATATTGGCGACATGTGTACGAACCTGTGTCCCAACCACACTGGCCGCTTTCCACCACAGTTTCGGCGTAACACTACTCCATTCAACTTTTTTCTCTTAACGTTAATCTCCGAGCCGTTTTCATTGACATTTATGTTCTCGTCGGCATCTTGTTTTATAATCTCTGTTATTAAAACTGGCTGTTTTATTTTAATTATATCTTGTTTGAATATTTTAATTGCATTGCATCAATGACAAATCGATTTGTTTTAAGTTTGTTTTGAATGCCAAATTATTGTTAATGAGCCCAATCTCTGTTGATATTAAACGATTCCGAATCAATTACTTACACTAAAATCTTTATACGGTTTGTAACTTTTGTTTTTTATGGAGGTTGTTTCTATAGCTTTATCAGTTTCTCGCGGAAGATGCATCTGTCTGAGCAGATGCTCGTTTTGCTATACCACACCTTTAACGACTTATGTATCGTTTTCTCAAAGGTCATAGTTTCTCTCAATGTACCTATTTTAAAACAAAGGGCCAATGGAAGCAGACCTTTCTTCATCTTATCTAACACTTTCATACCAGAAAAGGTAGTTAAATCATTAAAATAAAAGCAGTCCAAAAACTGCATAAGGTATTATGCAATAATTATAAGTTCAGCCAGAAAAACCAGAGATGAATGAATCAACAAACCAGAGATGAATGAATCAACCTCAACGCCCTTAATTCCACTTGCCATGATACTTTCCACACAACAATCACCACACGTTATGCCCATATCATACCTGGTAATGATAGCCACTTGACACGATTCAGTGACACACATCGGTGGCTCGTGGCTATAGTGACTAATAACCCTATAGATTTGTCGTCAACGGCAACCGCACAGTTTTTCACCAGACCGGCTGTAACTGCGTAACAGTACCTACGCTGACATAATTTGCTACCAGTTGTACGGTCGCCAGCATTAGCATGTGAAAAATATGAAGAAAATTACATTAGATGTACTTATTTAAAACTAGGTAAGTACCATGTTTGGAGTTGCACATGAATTCATCTGCATGTAAAGTTCAACCCCCCGTTTGACCAAGATACAAAGCCTATTCTGGGTTTTGTAAAATTCTCTAAGTGCGGAACTTCCGAAATCTTCCAAATTTCAAATTTTGTATTTTCAGAAAATTTTCAAAGGTTACACGTGGTACGATGTCTGCCAATCGCTTGCGTAGATTTTTATCCGGTGTTTTTTTTTGTTTCTATTAGGCCTGTGTCTAATCGAATACTCAAGCCAATAAAACTGGAAGCACACTTTGCATAAAAATACGTTATGATTCGACTAAAATCGGCTCTATTCTATGATCTCTTACCTTTGGAAAACGAGATGATCAAAACTATGGGCGTGTTCTTCATACCCTGAGGTCATTCGATATTTGAAAGACGGTGGGACCATAGACATGTCGCTAAAGTGTCACAATCATTGCACCGTAACAATTCGATTGAATCCGCCTAGACTGAGTAGGATGATCCAGTTGATATAATCGTAGCAGACGATTAGAAAAAATGTCTTGTATTGTATTGTAACTTTTAGCTGTGCTAAATCTAAATGTCATTGTCTATGGCAGATTAGAATTTGGACATTGTCATAAGCAAATAAAATAATGTTTGTGAAGATACCTTTGCCTGTTTCATCTTTCCGACAGAAACATTCTTTGAGACCGTACTCAAACCAAAGACTTACTATTTGGAACACAACTTGCTCTACAAACCGTACAACGTAAGTAGGCGAAATAATGACTGTTTATAAGTTGCAATATTTTGGAACAGTGAGGTGTGACGTGTTTACTAACGGTCACTGCCGTCCGGCTCACTTTGAGATATAGTTTTTGCTACACTTAGCCGGCCTGACACCTGACGCATAAAGCAATTTACCAAGCTATTGGTATTTAGCCTTCCATTCCATTAAGTTAATTAAAATGAAAAAGCAACAAAAAGGTATTAGGATCCGTGTTTTGCTCAAAACTTGATCCGTTTTCGACACATTGCAGCTGTATACTTAAAGTTCGTAAAAAATATAACTGCAATAATAATATTGCCTGGGGAAGATATCGCAAACAAGTTTTCAATTCCACTATTGGACTTTGCAAAAAGAAGGCTCAACGAAGGGAAACACTACCGCAGGCGATGGGCTGGCAAGCTACTGTTTATGCATTATTCAACCTTTAAGACCAGTACCTTATTATTTTATTGTGGCTTTCTCAATTGCAATTCAATAAACCTCGTTTTGCCTAGAGCCTTGTTCGAATGAAGAAATTTAAAAAAAACACAATGACGTTTCCAATTAATTCAATTATTCCAACGTCATGCGTCATTTAAACGTGGAATAAACGTGGAACGCGAATCTAATCTGGGAATAATGGAAAAACAAAAGGAGTTAGCTAAGACGTTCAACGTCCTTTGGCGTGGTCGAGCGAGTGGTCACAGTGCAGTGATCACCTTGACCGCGGCAGCCCGGTCAACTGGCACCCGAGCCGTGTCGATTCGAATCACTGCCCACCGCTAGTGTTACGTGTGTGGAGAAGTAGACTTGTCTGTACTTAGAAAGTATTGTGTATGACAGGTAGCCTGGAAAATAGGATGGATTTTATAGTTTTATGCCAGTTTTTTTCCATTGCAATTCAAAGCTTGGGTCAGGCATCCAAAATCAAAATCAAAAGTCATTTATTCAAACTAGGCTGAGAATCGGCACTTTTCGAACATCAAAATTACAAAAGACAGTCCCCCAAAACGCCCGCCCTTCACCAACTTCATCCAACTTACTAACTAAAGTCCGACCGATTTTACTGCAGCTAATTAAAAGTCCGGCTTTATGTAACTGATCGCATCTTCCTTTATGTCTAATTGAAATGTGTAGGTGGGTACAGCTGTCGATAGGTGTCTTTTGACTTATGACCATGGTAGGGGTACAAACTACAAACATACAGCTATGCATACAGCAATGCAACATCTCTGGTCGCACAAAACTATCTTCACTTCAAATGACAAACTTTTAACGTTATTCTGTCGCAGTATTCTCATGAATGTCATCCGGAACTACATCAGGAACTAACAATCGCAATAAAAACAACTAAGTAAACGGGGACGAAATTGAGAATGGAAGCTGCGTACGAGAAAGCCACACACGGTCAAGTTCTTTCGTTTGACATTTCGTCAGCACACTTCGGCACGCAACCACAGGAATTGGGACAAGAATTTGTGGTCACAAACAATTGAAATTCGCGCATTGGACACATGGCCGCTGAATTTGAATGAATTCGATACTATCAATCTGAAAAGTTCACTTTCGAACGTATGAATGTAGAATGTATCATTGATTCATTGCAGGTCTTCAGTATCGGAACCATGCAGAGAGTTCTTCTGACTGAAGATGTTTTTGCCTTCTTTAGAATTCATTAGATCTCAAAATAGCGTAAATGCACAAATACAGTTTCATAGACAACGTGTAGATCTTTATGATATTCACAACTATTTTTGCAACAAGTAGGTATAAGCACAGAATAACTAATGTATAGGTTCTATAAGTACAGTCAATTTACTCGAGTAACTATCTACTAGTCCATATGTGTCAGCGCACATAGCAAGTCAGTAGCAACTAGCAACTGTTGCAAGCCTTTAGCGTTTCGAATCGCAACGGACGATACAAGCTATTGTCTGCCGATGGTGACTCCTTCGGTACAGTCTGGTAGACAAGTCGGAATAATATTTAACTTAAAATATTATGTAAACTCTGATTTTTAATTTGCTAGACCAAAATAACAGCTAAATTTATACTAAGTAATGTCATGTTGACATGTGCCACTGTCAAGTCTAGCCACTGAGATGGGAGAACTATGGAGACGGCATATTCTACTATAGAAATAATAGTTATACAAATATCTGTCATATCGACACACACATGTCAAAAAGCGTTTTGTTTCTTTTTAACTAATCAAGAGCTGCATATGAAAAGAGAGACGTCAAATGTTTGTCAAGTACTAAATTTGGCAACACTTTTGTGTGACGTCAAAATCATTTCTATGCGTGGTCGGTCGCCATGTTAAGTGCCGGGGTTTTTCCTCTATGTTGCCGTGTTTTGTGGTAGATGTGCTGTCAAACGGTTGATTGCTAGTGTTGGGTAAATAGTCGGATGCTTTGAGTTATTATCGATTATAATCCATAAGTGTCCATTAATAGCCTTGCAATGGATATAATCCTGCTATTATTTATGATCATATAATTTTGACAAAAATTGTATGATCTTCTTGTGTAATAAGGAGGAGTTGTGTGTGTGTTTCGAATTTTTCATCACCTAGTTTTGGTTGTGGTGATTGTTTATACTTTGTCTCAAGCCAAGTTAAACAAGGTATACATTTGCCGATTCGCGATCTCAATGGTTTTTGTATATATTCTGTTAAATATAGTCGAATAGATGACCGCAACTATTTATTTTTTTAGCAATCTAGTATTATTTAAATGCCATTAATGTAATAACAAAAGTAATAATTAATAATCGAAGTTCGACCCGAGTATTGAACCTAGGACCCCACACTTAGCAATCGGTCTTGCGACCACTAGACCAACGGGGTAGGAAATAAATAATAATATTTTTTTGCCAGTCACGACATCATAAGTCTCCTGGTCCTGGTTAGTGTGTAATGTAAGCTCGTATGAACAATACTCTACACCTGTAGTAAGTAGGTAAATATATTACGAGAATATTGGCCTTCTGATATTAAATGAAGCTTGAGAAAGGTGACAAGTCACAACGTCTTATAAAACCAAGAAAGATAAAACACCCACAACTTCTAAAATTCTTGTCACTTCAGCTGCATTACATTACGAGGCTAATTCGAAAAATTTAAATAAATAATAGAAAACAAATTCATATAGGTTAAATAATGTCGATATCAGCTGCGCATGTTGCTCGCAGTTACAACCCTACGAAAGGCGGCCATCTTAACTGCCCGATTTTTGTAGGTATACACGCTAATTTTGTAGGTATGACAAGTCCATATTAAGTTTTATTAGTCATTGAGTCTAGCAAATAAAAACTTTGAGTATCGAATATATAATAGTTAGAAGTAGGTAAAAATCACAGACAGCATAATAGTCAGTTTTAAATCATACAAAATCGAATCAGTCACTTTGCCAGTGAGATAGTGGCAGTATCATGATTTTAAGAGAGTTCAAGACAAAAAGTTTCTAAACTCTGACGTGAAGGTTTGCAAACATAATAATCTTCACTATTTACTTTGACGTTAATTGCGAAACACAATCAATAAAAGTTTACGACGTGACAACATCTACTCTTCTAGTTCCGTACTTTCTCCATCCATGCATACGCAATAAACCATAAATCAATATCGTAAAATCACTCCTGCTTCTGATTGTACTCGCCATGTACGGCGCGCGGCCCACGTACTTCCGATGTGTACCTTTGTATAGCACCTACGTACCTATCATACGTATATCTAGTATATTTTATTGTTTAGACAGCACGACGGATTCTCGCTCCCAAGTGGCTAGCAAGATCGAAGGTTGAATAGAGAATGAGCTGAGCTGACAATATGAATGCAGTTTTGTTTATGGTGCCGTGTGTGGGCAAATGCAACATGGCGGTTGAGCTTTATTTGTTGCACATAGGCATAGGTATGGGCATTTTCACAAAAATGTATAGGTATACCCCTGATTTTCAACTGTCTTTCGAATTTTATTTATGAAGTAGTTGCCAGAATTATTTATATACTCGTACGTTATCAAAGTGAATAAACGTATAGAATATTTTGTTGTTTTAATAAATACTATAACATAATCTCAAATAAATTTAAGCAATTGATAAATGGGTGATTTTGCGCTGTCCCCCCCCTGCTTAGTCTTACGCATTTATTAAATTATTTCTTAACTTCTTTGTGTGAAAGATACACAATAATGGAGTCAATCATAGAAATCAATGCGAGTACCAATATGCACTTTACTTTAAAGTTTATACCTAATTGACGCCTGCCTGTCGCATTTTTATTAATTTGCTTTTTAGCCACATGTTGTTCTTCAACCACTACAAGCTGTCAGCGTGACAGACCTTCTCAATTCAATCCGTACCATTAAGTAAGTACCTACTGTCTGTGTAAGTAGTTAAGTACTATTGTGTTGTGACTTGAGAGTTTCTTGTGTAGTCAACAACAGCACCGCTGGCTAGCTAGATTAGCTAGCATTTTGCTCTTCAATTTAAGTAACCACAACCACGACCTACAAGTCGTAAAAAATTTGCAAGATTTAACTGTTGTGATGTTTGTAATGTATTTTTGCCGCAGTGACTAATGGGCCAGAAAATCAAGCTTAAGTAGAATTCTATTCTCTTATAAAAAGGAGTGGTGCATATTTACGTTGTAAATTTGTAATTAGTTTTCTAGGCAGCTAAATTAGGCAAACACGTTGGCTGTGTGCAGGCAGAATGTCTGCATTCCTTCGACCCATGTGTCCCTAATGCGAGCCCGTTCGTACGCAAGCCGTGGTGTTGCAAGCCTAACGTTCGCCATAAAATGTGCGTTTTCCGGACATGTCCTAGTTTCGCTTGAGGCTTTTTGATAACATGCAGATAGAATATAAATCACTTGGTTTTCACTTTTAAGGTAAAAAGGTCTTCTTCAAATTGTGTTGTTCTTCTTTTTTAGATCTTGTATAGATTTTAAACGAAAAAAACAGACAGCACTTTCGCTTTTTGCTTCGGTATGTTTTTTTAAGTTATAGGTACTTTTTTATTTGTTATTATTTTAATTGTTCAATTATTTTAAAAACATCCTTTTCGTTAATAGGATCGGTAATCGGCTTGTAATCGGTGATAAAATTTGTAAATGGGTCAAAAACGGTGGCGAAATTTTTGAACATTGTTATTTTTGTGTACCAGTCTACAACTCAAACCACAATATTTCGAATTCAGATAACTAGGTATTGTGAAACCTTTTAGCACATTTTAAAGTTGTACAACATTCGTGCATGTCTAACTGAGACTAGCATTTATGAAATAGTGACCGTCTTTAACTCTGTAAGTGTACAAGTATGATATATTACGAAACTAGTGACAGTAAGTAGGTACTCGCATTGACACCAAATGCAAATATATAATAAAAAAATATAGAATCTACGAAACTCTTAATTTTTTCCAACTAGCTGACAACCATTGTTCTGTCAAAATTTTAATAGCTCTTACAAAACAGGACGTTTTGTTTTTGCCGAATTAGTTTTTTTTCAATTTTTCTTTCCATAAAAACCTAATTCGCACTATTACAAATATTTTAAAACTAAAAATAGCCAAATCGGTCCAGCCGTTCTCAAGTGATGCGCTTACCTACGAACAGCATTTCATTTTTATTATACATGGTTAATAATTAATAAATAATAGTTTCTAATTTCGTAAATCAAACAAAACATTCGTGGTTTGCATAATTATGCGCAGTCATCACCTTGTGTGCATAACTACTCCTCGCATTAAAGGCTATATAATATGTACGTTTGTTAAAACGTTACATCTATTACAGGAGGTAATTTACATCATCGGCATCTAATAGAAGATACTTGCATAATAACCTCAGATATTCAATGCAAGGAGTATTATGTTACATTTTGGGTCAAGGGTCGCCAGGTCATTGTCGTCAAATTGAAGCAATCTAAAATGCGTTTACTTAAGCATTTTTTAATATCACTTAATTGATAATGGATTAGCATCCTGTTAAAAAACGGAATAACAATAAATTCGAAGATGACATCATTTAGTAATTACGCCGGAGCGAGCGCACGCAAAAAATTCAAAGTTTTTGTGAGGTCAAGATTCTGCATCGACTTAGCTGTCTCTCATTCATGATATTATTTGTGAACCGAACAACACAACTAATTACAAGTTGTTTCGTTACTCAAGTAATACATTGGTGCTTTAGATTACCTACTTTAAATATTACATGGCCATTTCATGTAATCATTTATGGTCTCTGCAATGGAACAGCTACGATTTTTGTCTTCCATGAAAAATCATGACACTTGTATAGTTTAGGTACTTAGGTATACCAATTTTATTGTGGTCTCCACTATCGGTGATTCGAAGACCCAAGTTCTGCAGATAAGAAAAAAGTGTTTTTAACGAATAGGCAGTATTGCTCTCCATTTTAAACTTCAAGCAAGTATTTATGCGTGTTCTTTACTATTAATTAGTTAAATTGCTCATAACACGGCATATCTAATATCAAGTATTTATAACGGGATTTATCTTTTAATCTCAAAAATATCTTAAATTTTAATAGCGCTAGCGTGCTTACGTCCAATTCAGGAGTTGTTAACACATCAGATCATCAACGTATTGGAGAAATCCGTTAGAATAGCCTGCCGTCCATCACGAGGCACGGACCAAGCGCTTTCTCTATCAAACTGTTCAGCTCGACAGATCACATCCGAATTACTTAACAATCATTATTTACCGTCTTCACTTGACAACGCCTTTGTGCGGAATGTGGGAAAGACCAATGTTTATTGACCAATTCATTTTCAAGTTTTTATACCTACTTTGTGCTCAGTGATTTCGATATAGACAATTTAAAAAAAGAATGGACTTAATAACCAGCTGGCTAACAAAAGAAAGTGCAATTTCTCGAAAAAGTAATAGTTTTAAATTACTTAACAAGTCATCGTTGTTCTCTTGATGACGATTAAAGTGGCAACACTGCCTTTTGTCACGCGGAGATGTTTCACAGCTCATCATAACATCTGTAGTGTAATTATTCATTACCGGCTGAACGTAGGCCTATGATTAAAACGAAACCTTCAAATCATGAGACAGCGCAGGCGCAGGCCTCTCAAATGAAGGTACTTATGGTGTGTTGTTTAGTTTAGCATTGAATAGACATATTGTAGCTGAATAGTATGCCAAACTCGTCTTGGCGACATTAATCTCTGAATGAGACGATGAAAAAGCAACTTATTGCATTACAGCACAGATGGAAGAAGGGAACAAAAACCAAGAAGGAATCAGCCTTACAAGAGGTCTCTTACTCAGTAACTCAGATAGACAGCCGCTCCATGGGATACTGGGATTAAATCAGCTGCATCTGGCAAGACTGGAAGACGACCCCAACATAGTTGGAAAAAGGCTAAGCAGATCATGAGAACGGAACAGAAAATCGGGTGAAGAGCTTGGGAGAATTTACCAAGACTTTTATCTATCTAGTTTTGGTCCCATGAGGGACACGTGAATATAAATGCTTCCGACTTGATGACGGTATTATTGCCTTAAGTTTCATCTGTACTGAGGTGTAATGTCAACAAAGGTTGAACTTTATACCGGTCGACGTCAGAGGTTTCTGGTCTTTTATACAGCTCAGTAACCGCACGACTAGGCTCAAGATAAACGTGAATGAATTGAAAAACGTGACCTTACGTCATCTTGTCTATGGTGCGGTCGCTGATTCAGTAAGTTAATATTTTGTTATAAAAACTTATCTACGATCTCAGAAGTCGTGGTCATTGCAGTATTTGTACAGGGAGAAGGATTTAGTTATTTGGTTCTGTTCGGGGTGCTAGTGAGAGCAATGTTTGACTAACCTTCTTTTCTCGAACGATAAAAGAAAGCTCCAAAAGATAAGGAAGTAAAGATAATAGGAGAACAATGTATCCTCGTTCCTCGTTATTGCATTTCATATTACTTTATTCTGAATTTATCACAATCATGTTGCATGCATGATACTTATTGCAAGTTATAAAAGATAGAACTATAGCTTTACAGAAGGAAGAATTAGATTTACATACATCCAAAGGTTTATAGTTCATAAATCCTAGGATTAATCGGCATAACAAAACTGTCGGCGTATAGTATTCGTTATTGGTTTAAAAGCCGTAATTCACTTATTTAATGACGATTACCAGATAGTAAATGTCTCGACATGGAACCAAAAGCAACTGGGCATGGTAATTTGAAATTACATAAGATGGTAGGACTTGTTTCTTTCCCATAAAAAAGGGATTACTGTAATAATATCTTGACTCCAAGAAGCGTCGGAGCTTGGAGAGTATTAGGGATGGGCTCGGCACGATATCTAGGAACGTGTCAGTGCATATTATGTGGGAAATTTCTGCTATCTTCATTTACTTTTGAGAGTTTATCGATACCTTCGTTCGAGACCTACCTACATCGCAACTTTCAGATAAAACCCATTGAGGTACTGTCAATTCTTTAGGCTAAAGTTTGGTGATTAAGTACTAAGGTAACAACAGAAAATGTTGTCAATTTTTGGAATGGAGAATTATTTCTTCGATGCACCTGCAATTTTGTTCATCTGACAATAAGGCAAAGTCTTTTATGCGGTTTTTATATCGCTTCCTGTAGTCGAAAAGGAAAAGGCGTTTATATGAATAAATCAGGGTGCATCTTCTTGTTGACAAATTCGAAAGACCACTGACACAATTACTGACTAATAGTAACAAATCAATCACGAAATTTTAGGAACTTTCAAGCTTACAAACATGAAAGGCAGGTAGGTGTTGCAGTAGGCGTTTCTTAGATGGTGCAGGACATCCTCTTGTAGATAATTGTACGTAAATCCTGTCAGAGAGGAGTCTCCACCTCTAGTGGGCGAAAACGTTTATGTAATAGGTTGTATCTATGCGAATGAAGTAGCAAGAACAGATAGTAAAACATAAATGAATACTTATTCGAGTGATAACTTACGCAATAAAGCAAGTATCTACATAATAGCTTCATCAAACATGTTTTATTTGACATTTTGGGTCAAAAGGTTTGAAGTAATCCCTAGTAGGTAGGTAACTACAGGTGCCATGTCCCCTTCCTTGTATTTCTACACCGGTCTGCTGGCTGAGCTGCAATATTCGCAGTCAAGCAATTAACGAATCAGTAGGTACATAGGTAGGTATTTCTGGTTTATTCAAATGTTGCAAAATTGTAAGTGAACGCGGGTCGAAAAGTGATTTATGTATTGAGTTGGTTATTCAAAGGTATGAAATCAAGAATATGATGTCATCAAGGAATTTTCTACATTCAAAATTAAGTTGGATCTTTGTCAAATTAATAACAAAATCTTGGTTTCAAGGCCAACGACCGCGCCCGCGGGGTCAGAGGTCCCTTTAGTAAAAGTTGTCCTGAAACCTAATACTATTTGCTTTTTCATTGATTTAATGTCTACGTACATAATTATCGATTATGCATTAAATAATTGGATTTATAGGTACTGGATATGTAATTAACGATCGCTTCCGGCGAATTTTACGGACATCCGAGAAATCGAGACGTGTCCGCTAAAAATAGGACGTATGGTTACACTAATCAGGCTTTAGCCTGACTTAATAATTATCGGTATAATTTATTAGATAATTAATGTAGGTAGGTACATGCAATGTTAGTTTATTGTCGCGAAAATTAACTTTTATCTCATAAATAAACAGGTAGTATTTTTCTGTAAAAATTAAAGCTGCAAGGTAAACAAGCTTAATAAAGTAGATGAAACTTAAACTTTAATACGTAGTTTAGAAGGCTATAACGCGAAATCAACGTCACCCAGACACGTATACCTTTACAAGTTGACTTACAGGTAAATAAGCGACGAGACACCCGAGTTCCTTGAAAACCTCCGTCAACTTTCACTAAACTTCATAACACAAGTGTTGTACACAACTGTCACAATATTATTCACTTATAGATAACAGAGAAACACTCGTATAACGGCAATTTTCACACATATTTTGATTACACGGTTAAGTTTTTAAGTGGTACCTGCCCGCGACCACCACAACGTTGTCGGCGACGAATGAAATGACTGGACCGGAGTTGGCTTGCTTGCGCGAACGCAACACCGCATTCCACGAGTGCTAATCGAGGTTATTTCTCTCTCGCTCACACCATACAGCTATGCACTCGTGTGACAGAGACACCAAAAAAGGCAATACATCCAACTTGTATAGGTAGGTAGCCCCGTTATTCATACACAGGTAAGCGCGGTATTATTAAAATTATAATTGCGATGATACTCATTAGAGATGACTTAGATTAGGAATGACAACCTATTTTCATAAATAATATAAATGGAGTACCTAAAAAAACGGATAACCACTTAGGCTATACCTATCTACCTACCCACTTTTATCTTAAAACAGCGCAACTAGAGCGGAATCTCACACATTTTTTTTGCAAACAACGCGAACGATAGACCGTCGTTAGACGTAAAATTTTATAATATAGGTACCCACTATACCCACATAACTAAGATTTAGAAATTGTGAATGTTTGTTCATAAAAGTGAAAGCATACAAAACGTATATTTATCAAGAGGGATCGTAAAATGAAATATTACATTACTTATGTAACTATTATTTGCTAATAAATAAATAATTGATGTTTTTATTAATTTTACAAAGTTTTATTGTCAATTTCGTGTAAGATTTACATTGAAAATTATTACTTGGAATTTGGTTTTGGTTATAATGAGCAACATTGTATTTAAACTGCCTTATTATTTATACATACTTAGGTAGATAGAGAAAGGGAAGGTACCTTTTAATAATGACAAGTTTTCTCTTTCTCTACAAGTGTTTATGCAAAACGCCTATAAAAATTATAGTAGCAATAAATGATTTCACTGCCAAGGTTGTTTTACGAGTATTTGTGTGTTTTATCTGGTTACGACTTACAGACCAAGGAGCAGACCAAATAAACGATGGATGGATGGACTGATTGCATGATGATGATGGTTAGACAGGTAGTGACTACGGAGATGACGACTAATAGAGAAGTATGGAAGAAAAAGACATGTTGTGCCGACCCCAAATAAATTGGGATAAGGAGAGAATTATTATGAAAGTATGATATTTATTGCCGGTTTCAGAAAAACGTGAATTTATCATAGATATTATCAATCTATGATAAATTGATTGATTGATTTATGATGATGATGATTATCAATGGAGCAAATTGATTGGGCATTAAACAGGAACAGTCGAAGTAAATTAGAGTCGTACGCCAGATAATTTTATCCGAGGAATAGTTTTGAATTTTTTCATTTATTAAAGCTTATGCACACGTAAAAACTGTACAATGGCGGGCTTAATGCCTTGGGCATTTTCTACCAGTCTACCTTAGGGTGATACAGAGACAATACACAGTAATATTTGACATTTCTTCCATATAGACGTCAATTAAACTCTCAAAACTTTGGATTTTCGCCATTCTTCCAACAGCTATTTGCTGTCGGGGGCAGGCGGCAAGGCAAATTAGTACCGTGAAACGGGGTGAATAGGGATGCAGGGCTGAATCGGGACGAAACTTTAAAATGGATTTTAACATTGAAATAATTGTTTTTTTTTTTGCCAAAAAGGACTAATGTGTTTATTATATTATAATTAACGATTAAGTGTCCTTGTTGGCAGTAAACTTTATTACATCAACGTTAAAATCCATTTTAAAGTTTCGTCCCGATTCACCCCTGCATCCCTATTCACCCCGTCTTACCACCGGTAATTGAACATGTGTCATTTTCGATTCGACAACCTGTCGAATGGTTTTTAATAGCTTTATAATACGATCGTGCTCGTCAAAAACTAAATCAGTGCACTAAGTATATTTTGGCAAGCGGCAAAATAAGGAACTAAACTGGCAGCTACATCGTTCCGAGATTTTAAGTTACTTTACTCTTGAAAATAAATAGATCAGTTAGAAAAAACATTACAAATATTATTATTACTAGTACCTATTGTTTTTTTTAGATTAAATAATAGAATTCACCTCGGTTCTTTGACCTTTGGTGTTTTTTTGTCTGCATTTCCGAGCGATAGGCTCATCAAACGACCGAATATTGTCTTAGAAAGAAAGATACTGTGCCGCGGGTACGAGTGACAGGGATTATGTTCTACAAAGCCAAAGCAGCCAAAACCTAACATGGACGAGAGAAGCGAACTGTAACTGGGCACACTGTATATGATATATTTAGGAACAGTTTTGTCGATTTCTACCAGCAAGCCATCAGTTTAGTCGATTTCATGGGTACACCACTACTGTCACAGAGTCTACTAAATTACTGTCAAATGTCAAATTGGTTTTTGTTGAATTTGTGTTGTGACTCCAAACAATAAAAAGTTGTGTATTGCCTAATTTGTTTGATCAAATAATAGAATGCCGAAAGTACGTCGCAGTCGTAAACCTCCACCAGAAGGATGGGAGCTCATTGAACCCACCTTGGAAGAATTGGAACAGAAAATGCGAGAAGGTAACTAACCTAACAAAACTATACTGTATTTTTTATAATTCATTGTTATCTTTCTCTTGGTTTATAATTACGTTCCACCTCAGAATTTAATCCTGTCATATCCAACTCGTGTGTAAAATTGGCGAATCCATATAAAGAATCAATAATTTATTTGCAGCCGAGACTGAACCACATGAAGGAAAACGTAAGCAGGAATCTCTATGGCCGATATTCAAGATACATCATCAGAAGTCCCGCTACATCTACGACCTGTTCTATAGACGTAAGGCGATCAGCAGAGAGCTGTACCAGTATTGTTTAGACGAGAAAATAGCTGATGCCAACCTCATAGCCAAGTGGAAGAAGACTGGTTACGAAAACTTGTGTTGTTTGCGCTGTATTCAGACCAGAGACACTAACTTTGCAACTAACTGCATATGTAGGGTCCCTAAGAGCAAGTTAGAAGAAGGCAGGATAGTAGAATGTGTTCATTGTGGGTGCCGGGGTTGTTCAGGGTAAATGTAGTTTTTAGTAAATATATAATTTAATGATCTTATTTTTCTTTATCTTTGTAGTTAGTGTCTTAACCCTTCGTATGCCGGAACGTAGATCTACGCGAGACACAAAGGCTTTTTAATTGTGTCTGTAATTAGAACATTCAAAAGGTTAAGGAACTGGAAAAATGACCCCCGAATCCAGTTTACAAGGGACTAAGTGCGGAAACCAAACCCATAACATACCCCCAAATCCATTTTCTAAGAGATCTAAAATTAAAATCTGTCATCAAAATGTGTTCATGAATAATCATCGTAGTAATGTCTACAAGCTTTGATAAAAAAAAAGATCATGTTCATTTAAACAAGCAAGGAAATAGTTATTAGCATTTATAGCAAACATTCCAAAACAATGTTTTCAATCTAAAATTACATTTTGTTGTATAACTATAATATTGGAACAAATTAAAAACAAGACACAATTTGTTTTATAGAATTTTATTACAAATTATAATCATCTTACAGTTGGAAAGGGATCATTTCGAAAGTTAGATGTTAGTACTAGTTGTTCATGTTAACAAACATATTCTAAACAATAATTATAAAAGAGTATGATAATTATAATAGTTAACAATCTTACCAACAAATACCCTGTATTTGATCTTTAATAAACTTAACAATTTACTCTTGTCATGAATTAACGAAATAATTATAAGTACACTACCTAAATGATTGAAATCAAAAAATAAACTTTTTCAAACAATGATAACTCAAGTTTTTTTAGACATTCATTCAAGAAACAAATAATTTCTTTCATTTGGAAAGATTATTTTAAATTTATAGAATAATGAGATTTTTTACACAAAGCATTAATTTAATGTTCAAAATAAAGATTATAGTAATTATACCTATTTAATACTATTAAACAAGGCACTTTTTCTTAATCAAATAAGTATACTTAAACAATACAATACTTTGTACTGTTTTTGAGCAATAATTGAGATAAACAGTGGAGATTATATTGTGGAAGTGGTACTACTAGTGAACTGATTTTTTTTCAAGTCTTATTAATAGGCACAGTAATTTACAATGGATTATTAGTATTACATGGCGACTCTTCCCGTTAATTGTAACTTTTTGTAGTGCAGTGTTAATAACACTAATAAACACACGATTGATGGCAACGAAAATAAAAACACAATCCACTAGCATACTAATATAAAGAAAATCAAATGTTTATAAAGTAACAAAGATTAAACCATAACAGTTCTATGCTCCAACTCTTTGGATAGTTCCACTATCAAATCCTTATAAATGATAGGGTTCATATTCTTACCCAGCAAGTACAGTATGAACCAATCTCCATAACCAAAACGTTTCACAATTCGCGATACGATGCTCTTCTTCACATATCTTAGCTGACCAGTAATCATTAACGCACGTAAGGGGCGGAGAGAGAGCACGAGAATACGAAAGAAAACTGACAAAGTGGAAACGAACGTTAGAATAATAAGCCAAAACCAGAGGATCACAAAGATCTTTTCGTTGACAATGTTCAGAGGGAGAACACAGAGGCGATCTTTGATCTGCAGGCTGCCAGAAGGACCGTAGCTTCGGAGCCAGCACTTGGTGAGTTTGGGGAAGAACTGGTCCATGGGGTTGACGGCGGCAAAGTCGGTCATGTCCGCGGGAACGCGCGGGATGTGCGTAAACGCTGCGACCGCCGCGCCGTAGTTGCGAAATGCGCCGCCCAAGAATATATCCAGCAGGAATATTTGGCCAACCTGGAAATATTCAACATTTTATAAACTTGGTTGCTCTTGATAATGCAAATCTTTGTATATGTTAACGGAAAAGCATGTAATCAGTCATTGTATACAATTCTAAAATAGATAGGAAATCTATGATATAATTTTTTTTATATGCACTTTTCACAGGAAATCTATACATTTCTTAAAAAGAAGAATTATAGTACATACCTACAGCAAGATGCCTGTGTTGTTCTGATTTCAGTTTACAAACATGTTTTATTTATTTTGTTCATAGAAAGTATTAGTTATTATATATTTCCTAGTATTATCTTGGAATTGCATACAATTCCTAGAAAATACACAAATTTCACAGTAAATGTTTGTATTAAAGAATCTATGACACATTTTTTCCACATAATCTTAAGTAGGCTCAGAATGGAACATATATTTTCTTAGGAATTGTTCATAAATTTCTGGTAACATATAAGGATAATTTTCTTTTAAATCTACCTTTTGCATGCTGCATGTGCAAATTACCTATGCTACAAACAAAGCCGGGGCAGGGAACTTATAAACCACGGTTGTGCAGAGAAGGAGAAGAAAAGCTAATTACTTAATAGGAAAACTTACTAGGCCATGTCCGGCTAGGGGGATAACTTCTCAGTGTTTTGTTACTTAGAAAAATGTTGAGACACTAAGAATACACACAGACAGATTTACAGAGCATCTCGTTAACATATAAAAAACTTGCGTCTTCAGATACCAGAAATCATTATGTGCAATGGTTATTGTATAATTTTAGTTGGTAGGAGGTTATATGTTTCGCTTTGCCCAGATGGAAGAACTGTTAGAATAAAAAAACATTTTTAACAACAAAAAACAACTGACTTCCAAAAGAAATAAAAGTTATTTTTCACCTTGGTGTATTTTTTTTGGAAGTCAGTTGTTTGTTTTTTTTGTAAAAAAGTTTTTATTTTTCACTTTTTAGTTGTACCCTCCCCACAAAAATTCATATAACACTACTTGCTGTTTAAATTTCAGTGACAGGAAGTCATTCAAAAAACCGTATTATTGAAACTAACTCAAAAACTACCCAAGCAAAGTTAATAAAATGTATATGGGACCACCAAAATCAAAATATTTTATTTCACATAAACCGACATGGGCACTTATGAAACGTCAGAAGCTAGGTGCATGGTTCCAATTGGTCGTTTCCTATGGAGAAGAACCGGCAAGAAACTCCACGGTTACTCTTTTAAAAATAAAAAATGGATCTACAGATCTAAAGTCTACAAGGCTTACAAACTCTTCACATTTACAAAATAAGAATCTATCAAAAGGATAAATAACACCCCTGAAGCTTACCTTATAAAATATATAGGTAAAGATCCAAATTGAGAACCCCCCTTTTTTAAGTTGGTAAAAACATATTTATTTTATTTATTAATATGTACTCACCACATTGACAAGGTTGAGAATCTCACAGAAGGCGTAGCGCAGTGCATACATGTTATGTGTATGAATGTTCGTGTAGCTCAGGTATGAGACCAGCTCCGCACGACGGAACTCCGACCAGTCTTTAATTACCACCGGGCTACCTGCAATGTTAGCTTGTGTTACCTCACCTTAGAAATTAATGGTTTTGAATAACCTAATAAAGTCTCTGAACAGTTGCTACAAACTACACAACAAGTGTGAAGTATTTGATTTAGTCAAAAATACCAAAATTCAGTCTTAAGTCATAACTTAATAAGAATTTAATTTGACTAACTGCCATTGAAATTGACCTGGACATCAACAATTTAAAATTAGATAGGGCCTGAAAAAATGATATCACTTCTGCATCATGATAAGTGCCTTCCAATATTTTTATCCAGTCTCCTATGAATGTGCCTAAATAATAATAACATAATGTTTATAACTTTAGGCATAGGTAACAGACCCAAATAGATAATTAATTTCATAGTTCCTTCCTTATTTGTAAGAATTAACATAAAAATATCTAGAAAATTAATATAAAGAGCAAAATCTTATTTACAGAGAAGAATGGATTAAGTAATACCTAGTAAATCTATCAGTGGCGAACGGTGAATTTATGACAGAGGTAGGCCAGAGCAAAAAAAGGAGCCAGAAGAAAATTTAAATGATGAATTGACTATAGAGTGGTTATGTTCTGAATTTTCGAAGGGAAGCCGGTGGGAATCGAGTTGTATGGTACCTTCGCCACTGAAATCTATGTCAATATTTTTAATAAATAATGATACATACTCAAATCTGCCACTAAAGCCTTCAGTCTTCCCCCTTCCCAAATCTTCCACAAGTATCTTGGAGTGTAGAACATGACAGATTGGCCGAGCAGCACGAAACACACCCACTGGTAGTAAGTGTGTTTTATCTGCTCGTCATTGTCAGATTTACTGGGCCCCACTCCTGGGTAGGCCATGTGCAAACCTTCCACACCTGTCAACAAAGTTTCATGATTGTCAGCTTATTGTTTGGTAAGCTCTGAAGTAATTGGGGTCTTGAGGGAGAGTTCAGTATTAGCAGAGAGCAGATGTGTACTGTAACGGGAGACGGAGGCCTTAGCCCAGCAGTAGGAGAATACTCTATAGATAAGATAGATTTAGTTTGAAAGTCTTTTTGGGGCCAGAATTTTAACAAATAAATTGAAATTATTTGAAATGCTTCAAATAAAATTCCAGGACTTTTAAAAACACTGATAATACTGTGTACCTATTTGACTCAAAGTAAGTACCTAACATTGGAAGCCAAGACCAACATGCTCCAGAGAAAGAAACTACCTGATTGCGATGCGTCTGATCACAACTGGACACAGCACGCAGACCCCGGCAATGATATATTACGTCATTGGACCCCGGCATACCTACATCTAGCTCCACAAAATATTCTGGATAGATAAAATAGTCGCTCCGATGTCGCGAAATCTCATCGCTAACAATAGAAAAAGTGGTATGTCTCATTAGTGACAGTTTAGCTACTACCGGTGCACCAATAACTTTTGAGATACTGACCGAGAAATCTGCTCTTCAGTGTGTAAGTGCCGTAGATCCAGCAGTAGCTGTTCACGGCATCCTTGTCGCTGTCCTTCTCGCTGTCGCTCATGCAATGGATCGGCTCTCCGAAGAACTGCTTCGAAGTCACCATTAACGTGAACACAAGCAGCATTATGACCGTCACTTTGTAGTGCATACGGAAAACATTGTTGTCCGTACACACGTTTTCGAACTTCAAAAATGCCCGAAAGGGCATAAACAGATCAATCATGTTTTATTTTGTTGATCGTCTGGCTATTATCCGTATTCTTTTTAAAGATCTCGCGTAAAATCTGCAGAATAGAACATTTAACTACCCGCGAACTTTTTTGTACTTGATTGACGCGTCCTGTCAACTCAAACGAAGCAAGAAAATGACAGATTTTCATATCTTCAAATAAATGGTGGCTGGCACCGGAAGTAAGCAGGAAAAAATAATAAAATCAACTGAAATAAATAAATATATAATGCAGTAAATATGCCTTTATTTATGTGATTCAATTCCAAAGACTTGGGCATTTCCATGAATTTTATGCCAAACAACGATTTTTTAAAATTAGGTACCTAAGTACCTACTTTTGCTATTTATTTGCCTAAAGTTCGACAAACACACGTTCGAGTCATACTGTTGTTATTTTCCTCTTTCGAGAAAGCTTTAAAAATAATTGATATCATCCTACTAATATTATAAATGTGAAAGTTTGTGAAGATGTTTGGACGTTTGTTACTCAACCACGCAAAAACTACTGAACGGATTTGGATGAAATTTGGTACCCAGTACCCACACAGATAGTTTATAACTAGAATTACAACAGGATACCTTTTATCCCGATATTCCCACAAGATCGACACTTATGCGGGTGAAACCGCGGGGCGCAGCTAGTGATTTAACATTCGACAATAGTACCTAAACGTGACAACAAACATAAACTACAGTCACTACAGAATTCAGATCGTAGGTAGGTATCTGTTTTTATTATAACCTGACTAAGTAGATCTGTACCTAGTATTGTAATGTGTTATGGTTTAGAATTTGATTGCCTACTTTGTATAGATTTCACACACGAGGCCAGAATTATGGATTCACTGCGATTGCAGCGTTCAGCAGTAGGTATACCTACATTGATATTTTCTGTAAAATACACGGGCAACGCACTTGCAGGCGCCATCAGGCTGCAAAAGCCATAGACAATACACTGTAATAGCGTAAGCGTGATAAGCGCTGAAAACTTTGTTCTTCATTCGTAGTTTTCTTTTTAAATAATTAATTTCTGAGTGAAATTAAAAAAAAAACTTTTTTGTAATATAAACTTTATTGTTATTTCAATCACCCTCCCTTATGTTTACATGGCAATCATGTTTCTAACTTATCACAAACCCCGTCCTTAAAACACTAATCACATAATAAATTGCAACCTTAGATAGAAGGAATGTAAGATTTTCTTGAATAAATAATGAGAATAACTAATTTTACTAAGTTTTAACACTAACATAATTGAGCAATCTATGATATAGATAAATAGATGTAAGTACCTATCAATCAATCAGAGCTATGCAAACATGCATGAATGTCTTTATAATTATTATATAAATCGTGAATGACCAATCAAAAGGCGTTCACTCTGCGAAATCCGTATCTATAGATATAATAATTATCATAGAAAGCTCTAATATCTGGTATCTGAAGTTATTAAAAAAATGGCTTAATTTTTGTGGTAAATGATTGATCAATATAAGAACCCTAATTTCTTGGACAATATTTTTAATCAAATCTTTTGCCAATCAGTAACAACATTAGATATTTATTATTTACATTTTATCACTATAATTTTGCAATCACCTACATACCAGCAATATATCTACAATGCTTAAAATGAAAATGAGGCGTCCTTCACTGCTTGAACACGATAAATTCCAATAATATCAAACTAAAATGACATGGCACATCAATAATAACTATAACATTATTCTGATTAAAATTCTAACATAATATTATGTGTCGCAACAGTGTGCTAAGTTCTGCAAAATTCTTTGGCTTCTCTACAAACTATATGTAGAAAAAAAAACTTATTGTGATATTACTCTCTTGCTAAATAAAGCTTAATTAAGTAAGTTACATAAAATATATGATTATGTAGAATGTGTGTAATTAAAGCACAATGTACGGTAAAGGCACTGCATAAACTACTTTTTTATTCATGTAATTGTTAATTATTTCAATTTCTTTTCTTTTACATTTATAATTTCTAGCGTACCTCTCAATCATACTTAGCGTTTTAAAAATCAATAATTAATAATAGGAGTTAAGAAAACACGGAATTTTAGAATTCATTCATGGAGTTGATACCCCAAGATAATTGAAAAGCATTCACCATAATTTATGTACAGTCAAGTTCTTTAATACATTGACCCTTTCAGGCTTCAAAAATATATGAACGTCAAAAAAGTTCATAATATTGTGATAACTATAAGCATCATTTTAAATTGTCGTCAAGATTTAAATTCATTAATATGTGACTGCTTTTTTTCAGTAACATGTATACAGCCAAAGGCAAACTATTGTATGAACAACTTTAAGATCATATTATCTGAACAGTGTAGGATTCACAATTATGTATGCACACCTGAATACAATAATATCTAAACAAGTTAATGTAATTCAAATTTAACCTTATTACTACGTCATAAAGATGATTTTACTAGAAATCTTAAAATTGCATGGTCAAGGAGTTTGCAACATTATTTACCATTCGCTAGATTAACTTCATGACGTTATGTTTTTCTAATAAAATTATAACTGACACACATGTCATTCAACGATTTAATAAAATTCTACGATTTACGATACAATATTAATTCAATTGAAACATACCTACTTACCCATTTAAAATAAAAATGTATAGAATTGATGAGCATACGAAACATAAAATACATAGTTTATATGTGTGAGGAAGGTGTTTCTAAATCAGCCACTGCAGAAGAATAAGGCATATCGGTAAGCAAAGTAATTTTAGGTATTTTTCCATGTTTTTATCTAATCTTTAAGTGGTAATTTAATAAAATCGTTCTTTAATAGAGAAATACTGTTATATTATGGTGAAAAAGGTGGCAAGAAGAAGGAAATCTTACAAAACATGTGTCTTTTGGCCGACCTAGGAAAACAACTCATGATCAAGATATGCAACTGGTTAAAAGTGTTCGAAATGCAAGATTTATCAGAACATCTACATTTGCAGCTGATCTGGCTGTATCCAGTTTATACGACGAAGGCTTAATGAAGCGGGAATTCATCACCGAATTCCAGCTAAAAAATGCATAAAATGTTAAGTTTACATTTGCTAACAGATATTTAAATTATGATTTTGAACACGTTGCTTTCATGGATGAGAAAGTTTTTGTTTCTTCGGCGGACTGGCGGATCGCTTTATATCGTGCAGCCAATACACGATATAATGAAGAGAATTTATTGCCAAATAGACGTTATGGACGCATTTCGATCGGGTTTTGGGGGTGGATAAATTCGGATGAACCCATAGAATTGTGCGAAATATCTGGCCGAATGAGGAGTGATGCCTATTTAGATATTCTAAAAGACGTGTTTTTACCGATTGCAAATTTTTTTTATCCTCATAACACCGAATTACTTTTATACAGGATAATAGTTCCGTTCACAATGCCAGACGAGTTCAAAATTGGATAGCTGTGCAAGTAGACTTGGAATTAATAAAAAAATCCACCGAAACCCCCGGACCTTAACCCCATAGAGAATGTATGGGGGTTAATGGTACAGAATTGGGATTCTAATGCAGCTCATATGGAAGAGAATTTAAAGGCTTATGCACATGACATCTGGAATAGTTTAAGGAATAGTGATTGTTGTCACAATATGGTTCAGTCAATGAGAGCTCAACTACAACCAGTGATTGATGCGAACAACAACACAAGATATTAAAACTATCATTTTTAATGGGGCCACTAATTAGATAATCTATAATATCTCGTAAAATTGACTTATTTAATAGACATGCTCTTTTTTTATAAAGTTAATATAACTAAGATTAATATTGTTTTTTTTTTAGCGTAAGTCAAGTGCTATTTCGTTACATATTACTTTAATATTTTGTTATTTATACTTGTCAAATAATAGTTTATAGTATAATGCAATGATATTATTTTCTTTCCCTTGACGTGAAATTCAATTCACAGCTATGACTTCGTTGGTCCCATAAAAGTTGTTGCAAAATTATCAAACTTTTGGTCCAATCATGTTGCTATATAAATGATATATAAATGACAGGTGGCGGCCTCAGTTTTTTTACAATTTTTAAATAATGGTCAAGCTGTACGGAAACATACGGCATTGAAAGACACGCGCGGAAAACAATGGAAACTACTCTAATTTGTTTTGTAACAATGTAACTAGATCTTATTTGTTCAAGCAAATAATTGACTTTCCCATGCATGTAGAGATAATTAAAAAGCTTAGCTTGCTCAGATATTATTAAAACCAATAACAGTTAACCTCTCGAGTGTCGGCGGGAACCCCCGCATTCCCACGAAAAAAAGTACCGTTGAGTGTCGGCGGGACGTCAGGGCGTCCCGCCAGTGACATGGTCTATGATTTATTTTTTTACTATTTCAACTTATTTTAACCAATAGGAGTGTTTGACATCAATATTTTCTGTGTTCTGTGCTCTCGAATACTAAACTATGATTGGCTATCGAGTTCATAGAAAAAGTGTGAGTATTGGTCGTTGAAAACAAATGGCGACGCATTTCATTTGTGATCAAGATTGCGTAATTTTATTGTTTTGTTTACAAAATAATGCGTATGGTGCAAAGTGTTGAATGTTTTATGATGATAAGTGTATATGCTTGGTGTGTAACTAAAAATAATGTGATTTAGAGCGAGTTTTACATGATTTCTGAATCGTCAAAGTTTGTGTATTGAAGAATTTTTTACCGTTGGTGAATTGCAGTAAAAAGGGTATGTATTTGTGACTACTTAATTTTAATGGTTAGACAATGTTTCTAGGTTTCTAAAAATGTATAAATCATAAAAAACGGACGACAATTATAGGTTATAAAAGCAAAATAGTAAAAGGCGTCAGGTCACTTGAGGTCAACAGGTCAAGACGTCGACACTCAACGGTATCGATGCATTTTGCCGCGCGACACCCGAGAGGTTAAGATATATTTTTGAAAAGGGTGATCACATATTACTATCTAATGCACAGCATATATTATTGAACCGTTCACATGAGGACATATTTTTGATCTATAGGTTCTATAGAATTTATTGAGCTTTCCAACGCTCACAATATTTTGAATCCTCTATATTATTATACTCTTTGCTTGACAGTGCCAATATATTAATGAATTCGACTGTACCTAAGTTAAATTTTATTAAGCATACGTCGCTAATATACGTTAGAGTGATGATACTTGATGTTTGAAATATCATGCATTATAAATAAATTTAGCATAGGTGGTTGCTACGGGGTTGCTCAAAATTGTACAGGTACGAGCATAAATACCTTACATTTAGGTAAGATTCAAAAGAGAGATTTGACAGATATTTTAAGGTTTTACGAAAAGTATTTTCGGAACCATACTAATAAGAAATATGTCTGCGGGGTAATTGCGTAACACACTATCAGTAGCAATGGCTTTAACTTTCACAGTTCAACAACATTCACTGCGTTATTTACGTTGCTGAGCAGACAAATTTTTTGATTGCATGAAGTAATGGATTAGCAATATCCTTCAAGATGATTCAGATTGTCATTGATAGTGTGTTACGCAATTAGGGTGCTGTTCTCAAAGTTGTATTAGTTATATCACGAGAAATCGGTATTTATGCTTCTGACTGTACAAAGTTAATCTCTAATCATAGAAAAAGTATAAAAGCAGACTGCGCATTTTGCTTAAAAACCTTAGCAATGAAAATTACTGAGTGTTTGTGACATTTTTCAATCTTAAACTAATCTTACATCACCTAGTTCGTCAAATATCATAATTGCCTTCAATGGAATCAAGGCGAGGTTTACCAATCAATGATCACATTAAGTTATCCTTATGTTGAATTTGAATGGGAGTTGACTACTTCCAATTTTACCAATATTTATGCACACATATAACCACATTTACACTTAAAACTTATAATTTACTCTTCGCTGCCACGCTGTTGTTGCTATGTTCTTCAAATGCTATATTTCCTAATGCGAAAATGTTGTCAGGATCTAGTGCTTTTTTCGCGGCGAATAATAGTTGCCGTCCAGGCTCACTGACTGTATCCGTGTACCATTTCTTACGAAGTTTCCCGACTCCATGGTGATGTGAAATTGATCCTGTAGAACAATAAAAAAAAAATAGTTGATTTTTATTTTATTTATATGTGATACCTACGAGTATGATTTTAGTGGCAGGGTATTTTTGTGCAAATTTTAAAACATAATTTAAAATTAAAATAATAAAATGGTCACAGTATAACTCAAGCGTTTACTCAAACACCAAATTATAGCTCTGTTAGGTTCTTTTAGCGCGTGGCCAAAATCGGAACTAACACCGATTCAGTTGCCAAAAAATCATTGTACAGACGCCAGCACATCAACCTACTACAATCTGTCAGATTTCTGTAATAGATTTTCAACTTTATCGCTAAAGCATAAGGTTCCATGTTGATTGGGAAAATCTGACAGTTAGGTGTAGGTTGATGTGCTGGCGTCTGTACCTAGCCACTTTAATAATACGTCACTCAAATGACTTCAAAAAAAGAAATCAATGATGCCAACTTGACTGTAAATAATAAAAATAGGCTTACCGCCACAGGCAATGATTTCGTCCCGTGCAGCCTCTTCGATTTCTTCGTAAACGGATACGGGGTCCGTGCATTTCCCAATATTGTGACCGAAGTAGAAATAAATACAGCAGCCTGCGTCATACCTGAAACCCATTCGATATTGAAAGAAAATACCTCAAAAATAACAAAATTCATTGTGGTTTCACGTTTGTGCAAAGTAGGAAAATAATTTTAAAATTAAACAACTAGGCTTTTTAGATAAAAAAAAAACACTAATGGCTGTTTGTCTCTCTCATGAGTTGCGTCACTAGGTCATCAGCAGTTGCCTATACAGCCACGAATGTCGAATATGCATGACAGTATGTACGCTCCCTTATATCTATTACGTACGTAGTACCTACATAACTGGGGAAATGTGGGTGGGTGTATAATAATATGTATACTGTGCGTGAACCTTCCTATACTATTGGTACGATGTAAATGTAATGTAATGTTCTAGACATTGTAAATGTTTCGTATAGGTACTCACGTCTGCGTTAATCGATGTGATATGAGATACTTGTTGATGCCTCGTTTGGTACACTCGTCCCGAATGCGTTGCTTCACATTAGCACAGAGAGCCAAGGTACGGTCCCAAGGCACTGATGTCTCGAAAGACTCCGCTACCACGTCGTACTCTATAGCTACGTCCTGAAGAATGAATGAAATGAATGGAAATTTGAATTGACAAATTTATACAAATCAAAAATGGTTTATTCACAGCACTTTTTGAACTTCAATACTACAAAGACAGCCCCGAAAACCAACTTCCTTCCTAGTGGGCAGGGAAGCTGCATCATAATTGCGTAACACATTATCAATCTCAATCTGAAACAGTTTGACGGATATTGCAAATGCATTGCTTATATGTTTGAAAAATAAGTCTACTCAACAACGTAAATAACGCAATGAATGTTCGTGAACTGTCAAAATGAAATAAAAGCCATTGCTACTGATAATGTGTTGCGCAATTGCCCCGCTGGGAAGAACACTAGGAAGTGGTGAAGATAGTTTTAGAAGATTTGTTGGACAAGCACGACTGCTGAGCGACGCCGACGACGGTTCGAATTTCCTGTTCGCCAGTTAATGTTCCATAACGAATGCAGAATATGGTATCTACGTACTGAAGGCCAAGAACGGTGTAACGATTTTTGAGGAGAATATATTGTCTATGAAAGAGCTGGTTTCAGACTATCAAATAAAAAATAAAAAAAATTAAACCAGCTCTTTCATAGACAATATATATAGTTATTATATAACGTAGACCGAGAATAGTGACAGTCTCTTTCTCGTTCGTTGTTTCATATATACACCCAGTACTATATTCAGGGGTTACTTACCCTAAGATAAGCAATGACAAACGTCAGCGTATATCCATTCTCCCCATTGGTGGCACCAGCAGGGATGCCTCCGAACTGAGCGGCGATATTGTTCAGCTTCGACTCCCTGTCCGACACCTCCTCTGCTGATCCTTCCATGAGGAGGGTCACCACGCAGAGTTTGGCAGGGTCGAAGCCTTTGATCTTGGTGATGTAGAGGCGCTTTAGCCCGTCGAGGAGTACGCCTCCCCAGGTGTTTTCTGTTTTGAGAGCTTGGCCGAAACGGAACTGTTGGCAATTAAAAAAGGTGGTACTTTTATTGAATTAAAACATATTACCTATCGTGGATTAATAAGTGGAGAAGCTAGCAATATTGAGGACAGAAATAAAAATATGATTCCTAGGTAAACAGTACGAGCAATCCGTAGCGCAACGGTTTATGTGTGACTTCCAAAAGTTTAGTCTAATTTTGGACGCTTACTAAACGGCTTTTCTATGTTATGTGTGCTTATTGTATACTTCTTAAATAACATTTTATAAGAGGCTCTACTATACATATACTACCTTAAGTTGGTTTACCTGCCTGCCCAAATGCAAGGCAAGGAATCTTTGCTGAACTTATAATTACCATTTCTAAAAGCTACTACAGTCAAATTAAGTGAGTTACCTGTTCATTATCCATGAGTCGTATGCTGGAGGGTTGCAGGCGTTGCCTAGCAACCTCTCTCTCGAAGTAGAACCCGCTCTCCCAGTCCGGGAACACGAGGGAGCCGTAGCGTACCACCGGAGGGAGAGGACGGATCTTTATAGTTACCTGAAATGTTCACTTGTGTGGTTAGTTTTATATGTTTAAAGAAATGGCGAGTTTTATTGAGAAGGATACAAGCGCCTTGTGGATTTTGTTAGAATTTATATTACGGCGACGTTGCTAATTTAATAGCGCAGGCGTCTGACCCGTTACTTATTAGCTAAAGGTAATACACCACATGGCCAAAATCCAATCATGTTAATTTACAGCAAGGGTCATGTCAAGTTTACCTCAGTAACAACTCCAAAACAGCCCTCGGAGCCCATGATGACATGTTCCCATTCGGGCCCGCACGAGATGCGCGGCACACGACAACTCTTCTCGATGACGCCGCATCCTGTTACCACCTGCAAATGATATGTAGTATAGTATTACATCTTCTTCTCTTGTATCGGCGCGAGTACGAGAACAACTCATTATGTTATGTAACATTTGCCCCAGGATTTAAATGAGGAAAACGAAAGAAATGTAAATTTCGCTACATTGTCGAAACAATTGAGTTGGTCTATTGACATAAAAAGAGGAAGAAGCCAGTTTGGTAGTTTTATTCTAGAGGGCTGACTATTTTGCATTTTTCGAAAATGTCTCCACTTTTATTTAGTCATCAGTCCTTATACAACATTAAATTTATCAACTGACTACCCAGTCGAGAGACACTCATAGTCTCATTTTTTGGTTCTATAGCCCGCCACTTTATTTCTGCAACTCCAGTAACCCGCTGATCTACAATAGCTACCAAACAGAAAATGAAGCTCAGCGAGTTCCAAGAAAGTCAACTGTTTTGGAATCAGAAACAATTAGAAAATATTTTTTTTTCTAATTCTTACCTACTTAAATTTTATTAAGTAGAGGCTTTTATCCACAGTGGCATGTCAGCCTCATCATAACTTAAACTATTCTAAACTACCTCTAAAAATATAATATACCTACATTATTAATGTCGAAACAAATCAGCAAGTAGGTTTGTTATCTCAGATGAAGGTTGCGCTAAAACTTTACCCTAGGGACCAATGTCATATTCGTTTACTTTTATTCTACTCAAAACTCCATATTACCTTGGTGTTAACGACGAGGTCCTCAATGTTCCCGTAGGTGTTCTTCTTCATGCCGCTGGCGCGCGTGGCCACCCACCCGCCGAGGGTGGAGAACTCGTAGGAGTCGGGCTCGTGACCCACCGTGTAGCCGCGCGCGCGCATCTCACGCTCCAAGTCCTGGCCCACTATGCCAGCCTGGAATGGTACACAAAGATTTAGGTATCTATAAATCTCTAAATATTATAAAACAGTCGCTTTTTGTATCTGTGTGACCGAGTAGATCTTCTAACTACACGATGGATTTGCGATGCATCATCACGATGCATGCGGTTTCCACTATCATTTAGAGCATTTATTCGCGTATACGCTCTAAGTAAAAGATAATTTCAATTCGTTTACGCTCGCTCACTTCCGCGATATTATTTTTAAAAAATCCTCTTGTGTCAATAATAAATTGTTCAATGAATGTCATAGTGAGCCAGTCAGTAAGTGTCTAACCAACAAGCTACAATATCGCAGTTTGGATGCAGTTGACATAACTAGGTTTCGAAGCAGTTAAGTCAACTGCATCCAAACTGCGATGTTCCAGCTGAAATGCAGTCCGTCTGTTTAGACTCTATGTTGGTAGCAAGCGGCCAATAGTCGAGGATTTTTTATTGAAGTCAATGCAGAAGAAGTGTAATTAAAAGTTGTACATTACCTGTACCCTAGCTAGCAGTTGTTCCTTATCCAGCCACAGGATGGAGTTCAAGTCGGTGGTGTCCAGCACGAGTATTGGTCTGGTCTCCTTATCGGGGCAAGTGACTGCGCCCGACACAGAGGTGCCTCCTCCGAACGGGATGATCACGAAGTTGTGGCGGGTAGCGCATGACACTATTTCTTCTACCTGGAGAAATTTTACCATTAATAAACATTGTCACTGAAAAATGTAGGCCTTTAGTTACAAGTTGAGCAGAGTCCTAACTGAATAGCTGCCGAGACACGGTAGGTGGAGTTTTGATTAAAAGTTAGATGGATGAATGGCATCAGAGGACTAGTAGAGGAGGGTAAGACCTACATAGATGAGACTCGCATAGACCAAGCAAGCATGGCACATGAGGGAGCAAGTCTACTCAGAAGTGGATGGAACAAGTTTACCAATGATGATGATGTTGAAAAGTCACAGACAGAGGATATTGAACATTAGCTGCAGACGCAAATATAGGTAAGGTTCAATACCGAGTAACGAAAGTCTCTAAGGACCAAAACATAATGAATGTTAACTTGTAATGTTCCTTCTTACTAACTTAGCAGTTATGATGTTTTTTTTAAGTACTATCATTATTCTACTTTAGAACGTCTCGCTGCGCTCGGGATTTTGCTCTAGAATCCTTCGTTCCGCTCTGGATTCAAAGAAACACTCTCGCCTTCAAAATAGTTGTTTGCTCCCAAGGCAAACAATCTACTATTTTGCATTAGATAGCCCAATTGCTGATGAAGGCTACTTAACATCACGCTAAGACACTTAGGACTTTAGGAGCCGAGAAAAACAACAAAAAGGCAGAAAGAACAGGGTAGACAGAACCAGAAATTACACGAGAAGTCGCGTGCAATTTCTTGATGCGAATCCTCGATAAACCTTGACAAGATCAAAACACCACAATGACATTGGCACCACATTAGTACATACTATTTCCTAACAACATACTGATCGGTGCTTTGTATGATTAATGATTATACATCAATGGATACAATATCTAAATGCGTCACTTAGCACCTCTACGTCGCACTATTAAAATATTCTGTGACCTCGCGCGGAGTCGTGTAGAACACGCCAAATGTCATAGGAAAAGAATTTTGAAGTAAGTAATCTAATTACTTAACATACGTGGGTTGATCAATAAGTAGGTACCATGTGTTAGCAAAGAAAGCGCAAGTTTTTCTAATTTTTAATTATTTTTTTTGTCTATACACTTTCCCTAACGTTTCTGCCATTTCTGTAACCCATCCAAAAATACGATTTGTCAAAGTCCTCAAAATAGGCTTCTGTCTCGGCAATAACTTGCTCATTTGAGCTGATTTTTTTCCTCCGAGCCATGTTTTCATGTTGGGGAACAGAAAAAAGTCAGAGGGAGCTAGGTCTGACGAGCACGGTGGATGCGGCAGCAATTCGTAGCGTAGATCATGCAATTTGGCCACGACAATAAAATTCTGAATGAATGTGCTGGTGCGATATCGTGGTGAAACAGCATTTTTTTCTTAGCAAAATGAAGCCGTTTCTCTTTCGATTCCTTATCTTAAAATCTTTATTGCCGTTCTGTATGACACGCCTACGGGCTCTGCTACTGCGCGAACGGTTCGGTAATCAGCGAGAATCATGTCATGGACTTTTTTACGATTTCTTCCGAAACCACATCTTTCGGGCGGCCTGGCGTCTCTTCATCCAGAAACAGATGACCGATGCTTACAAAAAATTGTTATAAACATGCTTGTTATGGGATATGCAGAGGAGTGTGATCCTGGCACTTATTATAGTAATTCCACTTGTACAGACAACCTCACTAATCACGACAGCAGATGCCGAAAATAAGGTGGTATTTACCACAAAAGCGTAAGCTTCGTGTCGTACATGACGCGGCCGCTACGAATCTAGGAGTGTCTTTGAACACCTTGCTTCTTCAAGGGCCTGATCTTTTATTGAACCTGTTAGGAATTCATATTCGTTTTAGAGGGCAGCATCGCCATATCAGCTGACATCAGGGAAATGTTTCCTCAAATACGAATCCGAGAGCAGGATAGGGATGCGCTACGTTTTCTATGACGCGACGTTCAGTCAAAAGATACAACGCCTATAAAAGAGTATCGAATGACGGCTGTTCTCTTTGGAGCGACGTCCAGTCCATTTACTGCCCTGTACGTAAAAAACAAAAATGCCATGTTTCATCAAGATTTGTATCCGGAAGCGGCCACCGCTAGCATCACGGAACAGATATTCCGTGGCTAGCATGCACAGCAGTTATATGGATCTGGATAGTGTGGACGACGTCATCAGGGCTGCCCAGCTGTCATCTGATATAGTCACTATATCCACCGTAATGCCTGTTTCGAAATGCGTGACTGGATATCTAACAATCCAGAAGCGCTGATAAACGAATTGTGCGCTCCACAACTAACTGAAGCCGAACTCGGTAACGATTCCACCACTGGCAATAAAGTATTAGGCATTTCCTGGAAACCGGTATCAGACACTATAGGTTTTAGGACTGGTTTAGAAGGTTGCAAGTTACAAGGGTTTTTAAGGAAACGTAAACGTGTTGTCCCCCACCTTATCTATGAATTTCCTGGATCGCAGACAAAGTCGTAGGCAACAGTGAACAGATAATTTTTTAATAAGCCGCGGTGGGTGCGAAAGGTGCGATGACCTACTTTTAAACTCATGTCGTTACGACAAAAATTATTTGCAATTAACGTGTCATATCATAGAACATAGATACAGAACCATTATAAATCGTTTGATGTTTGACCTTCTTAGGTCGCGATGTGAAACTAATGCCCTCAATTGATATTTATTGCAAAAATCTTGTTCTTGACTGTGATAGAGATGACCAATAAATATAAATATGCAAAAATTTTAATGACACAGTTACGAAATATGATTGTTGTTTGATGGGAATGCGTCGAACGGATCGAACAAGGTCCTTTTGTTGCATTATCGACAAAATGAAGTAAACTCTGTTTTTTTTTAACATGACTTTATTTAGTTATTATTACTAGCTTCTGCCTGCGAATTTGTCAGCGCGAGATTTCTTGTACCGTACCCGACCCGTCCCGTCGCATCGCATCATCTGCCCGCAGTGTCACTTCGTTTTCGCTTAGCGATTTTTCAGACTTTTTGTCTATTTGCTCGGCTCTTAAAGGTCATAGCGTGATGTTAAATAGCCTATAGCCTTCTTCAAGAAATGGACTATAAAAAATCCGATGGTAGTTACAGAGATTAGCGCATCAAACAAATAAACAAACTCCTCGGCTTTATTATTAGTATAGATATTATAATTGTACGTATTAGCTGTCATTTTGGCTAGCAAATTAGAAATCAGAGTGTAGAAAAATCCATCATTCCATGTTACAAATCTTTACATTTTTATAAGGAAGAGTTTAGTTTTCGACTGCAATCGTTTCAAATATTTTATGGAGTAATTTAATGCGTGCTGATGTTTTTGGCTGCCAAATCTGTTGCCCATTTCTTCTTACCAAGATAGATAGATAACAAGAAGACTTTCAAAATCTAACTAACTACGTATCTATAATTTTGCGCAAGTTCAATTTACTCTTTAGTAAGACCTTTATAATAACTTATCAGGGTACTTGGATAAAGTTGTATCATTGTTTCAATGCGGTGGGGTATTGTTGACCCTTCTCAGATACACTGCCAGTGTGGAGCCCCCTCACAAGACATTCAAATTCAAAATGAATGTATGCCACATACCTCACCTGTTTTCCAGCCCACCATACACAACCATCTGCACAATCCAGGGCTTGAACGAGGCGATTCGAATGACAGAGCTGTAGTGTTAGCTTCTGTACGAGTAGCTGTACTGTGAGCAGTAGTCAATAGACACGAAAAGAAGAAAGGAGGAGAATGCATTGTTTCCTCACCTGTTCATGAGTATCCGGCCATATTACAGCATCAGGGATCCTCGGGAAGCTGTTGCTCCTCAACTGTGTCATGTCCTTCAGCGTCTGGCCATGAGCCCTGATCAGTCTGTCCATTCCATCTATGCTGACCAGTGCGATCTTCTCCAGTTCTAACCGGATCGGCTCTGGTAGCCTGCTATCGGCAAAGTGCGTGGGTGGCTCGGGTATCTTCGGCTCTGTGTGCGGGTCTACCCCGAGGTTGTCGATAGCCCATTGTGTTAAATGCGGTAGGGATTGTCCCCCGATGGAATATCTGTAACAGAAATAAGTTGATAATTGGCGAATCAAGGGCAGGCAGAAATGAGAACTAAAATTGTATGGTGGAAAGTGGCATAAGAATGAGTATTCTCTGGGTAAGCTTCACAAAAAGAAGTTCTAGTGTCAGCCCCAACGAATTTGTTTTGTGTACCATACACAATAATGCATTGCGCAGAATCCAGAGCCCTAGGCTATTGCTATAGGTAACACCCCAAAACCTATAATTTTGCCGTGGTGTACATTTAAGCATTCATTGCATCATTTTCGCGGATTTTTGTAAAGACAGATAACATACGCCGCGTCAAAAGGATACTTAGGTGGTAAGTACAGTCAACAAAAGAGATAAGTATGCAGGATCGTCGGATATAGTTGAAGTTTAGTAAAAAACCTATGGATGTTCTCGAATAAAATTTAATTTTATTAATAGAAAACAAACAGCTATTTATCATATTAAATTTCAGTCGACAGCATCCATCGGTTTCTTACTAAGCTTCAACTATATCCGACGATCCTGCATACTCATCTCTTTTGTTGACTGTACATACAGTGGCGTTCATAAGTCGATTACCAATCTCAGAAAGGAATAGATTGACGCTTCGGTTTGACTTACGACCTTATTCTATAATTTGTTTCTATACTATAGACACGCACACACACTCGCTTTATTAGGTAGTTCGATAAATACTCATTGGTTTTTAGTCTCGATCGTTCGTCTTGTTCACACAAATATGGTAGGTAGACCACAGAAGAGGGGCTGGTGGCTAAGTAATAACAGCCGCACGGGTCGCTACGCTTGCCGCGGTTGGTCCGTGGATGGGTGACCAACTTTACATACCAAGACCCTACGTGCCTCGGAAAGCACGTTAAGCCGTTGGTCCCGGCTGTCATTCATAGATCTTTGACAGTCGTTAAGGTTCGCCAGAAGCCCGAAAGTCTGACAACCAGTCTTACCAAGGGGTACCGTATTACCCAGTAACTGGATTGTGGAGGTCAGATAGGCAGTCGCTTGGAGCGACTCGCTCCATTTAAAATACAGGTATTCAGCTGCATCCGGTTAGACTGGAAGCCGACCCCAACATAGTTGGGAAAAGGCTAGGCAGATTGATTGAGGTAGACCACAGAAAACCAACTAAATTATTTCGATTTCTGTGAGGTAAGGGAGACAGAGTATTCTGTTCGTTAAGTGTTACGACCATAGAGTAAAGTAATATATGTTACGACTATGTTGATTAGTGACGAGGTGTTTAAATCTATTAGCGGTGTTGTGGTTATTATTTTCAAAATGCAGTCAAATATAAATATTGAAGCGAGGGCAAATATTATTGCGCTGCATAAAATTGGATATAACAAAACCCAAATAGCGAATGAAACCGGACTAAGTGTGAGTGTATCATTTAAATATTTCCTAATTTACTAAACATAAATCTACTTAAATCAAAAGCATTGTTAATCGTTTTACTCAGAAGTTGCCTTATTAAATAAAGTTTTAAATTCATTATGAGGTTTAAATAAAAGAAAAGAAAAATATAAATAATTTTAAAGATAATTTATTCAGATTAGTGAATGATGAGTCATTTGTTTTTCCGTAGTCGTCAAAGTGATAATTATTAATACTTACATAGTAAAGTAAGCAGTTTTAGTATTTTGCGTATATCTAAGTATCAGTATTCCATTCTTTGTTCTAGAGAAATACTGTGAGTCTTTGGGTTAAGCGATACGAGAAAGAGGGTAGCCTCAAATCGAGCGCGAAGTGGAAGGTTCTTAAAGAAGAACAGCGACGGCTCATGGTGAAAGAATATGAAACAAATGGTTTCATACCAACGCGACATTTTGCCGAGTCATTCAACACTCGCCATGCACTCCATGCTGAAGGCTTGCATCATCAAAGACCAGCTGGTGTTTGTTGTTTTTCTTGTAGATAGACCGAAAATGTTTACATTATTTTAGTAGGTAATATTATTATAATCATTCTGTATATTATGCCATAATTTGAGGTTTAGACTCAATCTTCTTTTCGTAAAGAAAATGAACACAATAACCTCGCTTTGTTAACATCATTTAAGTAAAATAAATGTAACGAATAAATATTTTTTTATTTTTGCTATCACTTAACACGCATTTTTTATTCTAAACCCTTTATTGCAATAACAACACTAATACAATAAAAAAGGCAGCAATTTTGTGAATATTATTATTATTGCAAACAAAAATAATTATTGCCAAAAAATTGCACTACGCTTCGTGAGATTCAAACCTAAGCCAGTTGCATCACAGTCCAACGCTTGATGATTACTGCTATGAGCACATACTATAACAGTTTGAATTTTAGCAACGCTATGCGTTGGACCGTGTCTAACAAAAGGGATGGAAATATTTTTTTCATTTCTCATACTCGGAAAATAGTGTTTGTTTGATCCGAATAGCGGGTCGAAGACGCTGCTTCCCACCTTAGGGCGGGAAAGACTCATAGTAATTGCTTCCCTTTCTAGGGCGGAAAATAATTAAAAAAATAGAAATAAATTGGTTAGGTAGTCAGCTAGACGAAATGTTTTACATACTTAATTAAGAAAAATGTTGCGGGTTGTGAGTGTATAAACAGCCAGTGAAATTAAAAAAAAACCTATTAAGCGGGACGGCCAACGTCGGCGACGCGGTGTGTTCCATATTTAAAATAGTAAGTAAGTACACAAATTGTTCTAACATCCCAATGAATTTTAAATAGGTACCTACTATTCATGTTATTATTATCAATAAATATTTTAGAAAAACCAAAAATTTTTACTTTCCTTATATTCGAAATGAAAAGTAGAGTGTTTAACACGGGTGAAAGTCATCAATTCCTACTCGGACTAGGTATAGGTATAGCCTATAGCCGCCGTCGCTGCGCTCGGGCGTCTAAATACCTCGTGTGGGAATAGATTCCTTTCGACCCTCGTATAACAATCTACTATTTTTTTGTTTGGTGTAGTGTGACAAGTACATGACGATATGGCAGTGTGTGAAGTAGGTAGGTGGTGTGTGTGCCGTGTTGTTTACACATACAGATGTACGCTGTACCGCGTGTCTCAGCAATACGACTCGTAAGGTGCTATACTTTTGAACGCTTATTGTACCTATGCAAATCATATTTTTTTAACATATCAACGACAGAAATGAATTACAGGAACCTATTACCTAATATTTACAGAAGACGATAAAATTTGGGTTTTACACATGTTTTGATCCAATGTTTGTGGTTGTATGTATACTTAGGTACTTGTATCAATATTCAGGGTGCGAACTCAAAAAAAATATTATGATGTCATACAAAGTACTAGCTCATCATCATCTGCCTAGCCATTTCCCAACTGTGTTGGGGTCGGCTTCCAGTCTAACCGGATGCAGCTGAATACCAGTATTTTACATGGAGCGACTGCCTATCTGACCTCTAATACGATACCCCTTGGTAAGACTGGTTGTCAGATTTACTTACTAACACAAACGATTTATTTACAAAGTACTAGCTACATCAAGGTTATTCCATAGAAATCCAATTGTATGAATCCCCATGTTGAGAGATAAAAGGGTAGGTACTTACTTATCTATTATTTTCAGAATGTTGGTACAGCACCCTAATTGCGTAACACACTATCAATCTCATTCTGAATAAATTTGAAGAATATTGCTAATCCATTGCTTCATATGTTCGAAAAATGTGTCTGCTCAAGAAAACAACGCACGTAAATAACGCAATGAATGTTGTTGAATTGTCAAAATGATAATAATGAAACCCATTGCTATTGATAGTGTGTTATGCAATTACCCCGCAGTAGGCCGTCGGTCAGTGTTAACAAAACCAATAAGCTAGCCTCTTATTCCATTAAAACTCGGTACTATACTAGGCCAGGTGGCCTACCATGATCTAATTAAAAACGATTCAAAAAACAAGACATTTCAGTTTAGGTTCCTAAACTGCATCGCTTGAGCTGCTCTATGGACGTCATGGTACCAAACAAGTATGAATGAAACCAAAACTTGCGACTCAGTTTGGGACAATCGCTGTCAGCAGAATGCCACGGCCTAAACTGAATCGTTAAACTGACGTCATGGTACGAATTAGAAGCACAATTCAGTTTAGGTCCTAAAATGGATCGCGTTAAGAGCTTGTGGTAGGCGTCCTGGGCCCTATTTCTAGAAACTAATTTTTCACATTTTTACGAAAACAGGCGCCTGAAAAAATCATATTTAACTTTAATCGAGTAGCTTAATAAATAAGCTTTCTAATAAGGTACATCACATTAGTGTTTAAAAATATTCTGAATATTGTACCACTGTTGACCTCTCCTTTAGAAACGCCGCCGCCGGACTCTACATGTAGATGTATTGATCGGTTAACTATTCAGAAGGTAATACGCAGGGCTATTTTGTGTGTATCTATCTACGACTAACGTTTATTTCTATTTTTCATGCAGCTGATGTTTCCCTTGAGAAACTGCCAGGTGCTTGACTGGTAATCTAGTAATAAACAGTTCCCTTGCTTTTAAGTAAAGTTGAAGAATCGAGGAGAGAGAATATCAAGTTTATCGGAAAAACACATTATGAACGTTACAGGCAACGTTAATACTTAATGTATTTTCCGATAACAATATTGGCTATAAAGAAATAGAAATAAACGGCAAATATGCGTTTAGCCTTTGTCGAAAATGTAATAAAAGAAAACTACTGAGTCACTGTCTTGAAAGCCTTTAGATGAGTTTTCATAGGTTAGGCTGAATCAGGCCGTCTATTCAACACATTTTTTTTTGTCGTAGAAGAGTACCTATCTTTTTTCCGTAGGGAAATCCTCATGGATACCCGCCGTCTTGGGAGAACAGAGGGTTAAGTCGGACTTCCACTGACTAACACCCCACTGCTCCTACTAATATCATGCGTCGGCGTCGTCGGGGGCACAGGAGATACTTGTAATACCTACCCATGTACCTAAGTGTTACGGGCTTGAAGGGTTTCCTCCAGTGAGGGTTTACCCCGGTGATTAATGTAACTTGGGACTCTATGGTATGGCCACTTGTGACACCTACGCATTTCTATAGCTGTGACCCATATTCTCTATGCTATGACCATTCTCGTGGGCCATCGGTACCTATAAAGTTTCCAACGGTACTACTCTCTGTAATTAGTTCTTTACCTCACACGTAAAATAGGTAACTCAAGGGAAGTTGCAATTAATCGAAACAGATTATCCAAGATCGAGCTAAACAATACAAATATGGTTAGTGTTCAAAACAAACAGCATTGTATGATGTTTGTAGTCGTTGGTCGTGAATGACAAACATGCAAACACGCGAATATTTGTACACGCATTAAGTCAGAACAACTAGGCAAAGATCTTTCACAACATCTAGGGTCGACTCAGACAGAGAGTGGTGGCCAAGTGGTAACGGCCGCGACTTACGAGTTGTAGGTCGTAGGTTCGAACTCAGATAGGTGCTTTACTTTGTGTAAATTATTTCATTACCGCTGCTTTCAAAACGGTGAAGGAAAACATCGTGAGGAAACCGGCATGTCCTAGAACCAAACATTCGAAGACATCTACCAACTCGCACTGGGCCAGCGGACACCCCAGCAGTGAGAACATAATAGGCTGATTATGTAAGGCTCGACTCCGGTAGGGAATGGAAATAGAGCTCCTAGTTCCTTCTTCAAGGTTTCTGTTTAACAATAAGATGATTTAAAATATTTTGACTTTTAAATTAAATGCGTCATTATGTCATTACCAATTGAAAATGCTACTAAAATGTTCTTTTAACGACTTTCAATTCGCTCCTTCAGTTCACCTATGTTGATTTCCTTGAAAGGCTCATGAAAAATCAATGTCCCGGATTATTTTATATTGTATCCCGGTTTGGGGCGGAACCTACAAAACCTCCTTACTAAACGTTGAAAGAGCTCAAAGCTCAAAGGGTGATCTTGAAAGTCATGCACTTTAAACGCAGGGACTTTTCGACCAATCAATTTTATTCAAAAGCCAAAGTATTGACTGTGAGACAGCTTTTTGTGCTCCGCGCTATGCTGCGAAAACACTCTACGCTACATTTAGATCATGATAAGCTGAAAAGACGCAAAGGCAGTCCCGTGTACGATATATAGTCCAATGCCGTTACAAGTTTGCCAGTTTGCGGAAACTAGCTCCCGAGTGTATAATGGAATACATAATCATACCTATATACTGCCTAACTAAACACGAAGTTAAAGTGACAGGCCTGATGGTCTAGTGGTTAGTGACCCTGACTGCTATGCCGGAGGTCGTGGGTTCGATTCCCACCCAGGACAAATGTTTGTGTGATGAGCTCGATCATTTGTTCTGTGTCTGGTTGTAATTTATCTATAATATGTATGTATTTAGAAATATATAAGTATGTTTATCAGTTGTCTAGTACCCATAACACAAGCTCTGCTTAGCTTGGGACTAGATGGCGTTGTGTGATAGTTGTGGAATATTATTATATTATTATTATATTGTACAATATATTATGTTTCATCCTGTGTACTTATGTATGCTTTTCTAGGTATATAACATAGCATAATCAGCCTATAGTGTTCCCAATGCTGGGACACAGGCCTCCTCTTTGTGAGAGGGAGTGGGCCGTAATCCAACACGCGGGCCCAGTGCGGGTTGGTAGATGTCACATGTCTTCGAATTTTTGGTTCTAGAACATGCCTCACGATGTTTTCCTTCACCGTTTTGAGAGCAGTAATGATGAAATAATTTATACAAAGTAAAGCGCCTGTCAGGGTTCGAACCTACGACCTATATCTCGTAAGTCGCGGTCGTTACCACTGGGCCACCACTGCTCAGGTATATAAATAAAAAAAATATTACAATTTATTATAACGCACACCACCGAACAGCCCAATTAGAATATTATGTTATATTAGAATACAAACACTGAATTTTTACTATTATGTCTGAAACTTGTTTATTCATTAAATTAGTTATACTGATTGTAGGCGCAGAATACATAATAGTACGACATTGAAGGTTCTAAATTAGTTCTAGGCCTGATTGTGGTTCATAATGTCAATTCATTGTATATTTATGATCGTGACTGACCACGGCCACTTTAACCTTTTGGCGCCTGGAACGACATTGACAAAGGGACCGTGTTGGTTTACATTTGGGAAATTGTCACAAGAATTGTATTGAAATAAAAACAAAAAGGCAGAAATTGTGGCAACGACGAAAAATATTCTTGTACCGTCGCGTCGTCGTCGTAGTTACGATACGACTCAAAGTACCAGCTTTTGATATAGATCTTTTTTATTATCTAATATTTGTATAAGTGTGCTATAAGCACCAAGAAATAAAAAAAAAGTAATTTAAAAAAATTAAAAAAACCCGACTGCGGTATAAAACATTAGTTAAAAAAAAACTGAAAAGCTAAAAACAATCCCATTTTAAATTAAATAAATGTTGGAAGCAGGCGGGACCCATTTGAATTAAAAAATATACTAAAAATGGTATGGGTCCCGCCTGCTTCCAACTTTAATTTAATTTAAAATGGGCTTGTTTTTAGCTTTCAGTTTTTTTTTAACTAATGTTTTATACCGCAGTCGGGTTTTTTAATTTTTTAAATTACTTTTTTTTTATTTCCAGCTTTTTAGTTTACAAATGTGAAAGATTTCGCAGGCGTTTTAGTTCTTGGTACGTGTTTTTTACGATTTGTCACTTCGATTTACTTTTAACCATATAAGTTGTGTATATTTTTGTAATCGCCTTTTAAAACGCTTTACAACGATACCCCACTTGACATAGTTTGTTGACTTCCATTTTTTTCATTTTCATAATATGGCGTCCAGTAATCGCCATATTGAATTTTCACTAACGTCATGTCTTTAGTGACACTCGCCGGACTAAGAGGAATCGATTGACGTGTACCTAAATCATAAAAATCGGCCCAGGCGTTTGGTCTGTATAGTGCTTCAAAGGAACATACAAACATACATACATATATACATACATACATACATACATACATACATACATAGGCTGATAAACACATGTGTGAGTTCTACCTATGTAACGAAATCACAGACGGAACTCTTATTTTGTTAGGTTGTAGAACTTGCCTATATTTTATTTTATACCTACTTATAAAAACCCGACTACTGAAAAGGATGAAACAAGAAAGCACCTTCCCGTGGTCGCATGCCGCTGTACTAACATATTATAAGCTATGGTAGTATGCGACCACGGGAAGGTACTTTCTTGGTAAGGTACTTCCTTTTCAGGCGTCGGGTTTTAGTTTTTAAACTTATTTTTTATTTAATTATTTTGAGGCTTATTTCACTAATAATATATTTTTGAAATGTGCTAATTAAGCCCTTTCATTTGATACCCAACAAGACACGATTAAAAAAGTTTTTTTTTAGGTTATGACTTTATGTCCGCTAGAGGGCGCCATATTAAATTTAATGTGACGTCACATAGTCTATAACCAGCGGACGATCAAAACGCTTCCAACGATACCTCATTTGTCTAATTATGATAAGTAGTTTAGAATTAGAAGTTATGAGGGAACAGATGAACATACATACATACACACCGGTCAAAATCATAACCCTCCTTTTTGCTTTGCCGTAGTCGGGTAAAAATTTGCATTAATTTGAACACAATGGCTATTTTTGAAAAATGCCGATACCGAGCAATGCAAACATTATAGTCACAGTTACCTAATATGTATTTTTGGTGGCGTTGTTTCAATGAATAGTGTTAATATTGACGTTGGACCATTAGTAAATGGTGTCACTTGCTTGGTTTGCCGGACCGTGTAACATTTACGGATGTTGTACGCGCGGCGACATATTATCAAGCTATACATAACCAGTATAAGCTGACTTCTCATTGTACGAAAAAGCTATACAATGCGAGGTCAGCCAAAACTGGAAATGTATAGCTTGATATAAATATGTTGTCATGTGTACCTACGTGTGCTTACGTGCGAAAAGATACAATTCGCTAGAAATAGAAACGAAATTCTCGAAGAAGTATCGATTTAAATGTCGATGAAACAGACACATTTTAAAGTTAAATTTATTCAGAACTAGCTAATGCATGCGTTAAAATGAAATGATAAATAATAACTTACACCTTATTAATCCGATAGTCGTTACAGCCAGCGGATTGATAGCCAAGAGCCTCGACCAACACCTGAGGAGGCTCTCGTTGGGCAGCTGGATCAAGGGCTTGATTCAGAAAGCAGTACTTCTGGGATACGGCTCGCATTGTCAGGAGGTTCCTCTCTCTGGAGCCCTGACCGCCGGTAGCTTGGACCATGTTCCCGATAGCGGTGGGCTACTATTTTTTATATTTTTAAATGTTTTAATATTTTTTTTTTAATATTCTAATATTTAAAAATATATTTGATATGTATTTAGATGAATAAAGGAGAATTAAATAAAAATATAATGGCGTCGAAAAATTCCTCCGCATCGCCTTCGACTGGTAATGTACCCAAGATACATATTAGCGGCATTGCTACGTTGTTGTATGGCAATGCTTAGCCTCTGGGTAAGGAAAAAGCCAGCCCTTGGGTCACGTGAAGTATCAACCAGCCGTTTGGAGATTTCGTTGAACAGACCATGAGCACTTGGACATTTTAATGTAGGTTTGAGAGTATTGGAGGACAATCTTGGATGGATCTAGCTATTTGCACAATTGCACGTGACTCTCCCTAGCAGGTTCTTGAGTTAAAACTATATAAACTCTAGAATCAGTATTCCACGTGTAATTAATCGATTTTTGAATTCGTGCCATTTACCCGTCATGAAAATAGTTTTATCTAGATTTGTCTAACAACATCAGTTTTTGGGAAAGTCATTTACCTGATCTTTGTAAAATATATTCATATTTAGTGGATCAAGGTTCATTCTACAATCAACTGTTACTATCATATTCTAATTTGTGGCCTTCCTATGATTTCGAACGTTTCTCTTATATTATCTTAACTATAGAGCCGTACATGGCAAATAATACTGCTGCCCATTAATAAATCCATATTATATAATAGAAATAGGTGTATACCAATAAACTAAATAAAAATGTTGATGAAGTTCCATAAATAAAGGAGAATTTTAACAAGACCATACCTATTTGACACTTCTTTGTAATAAGCACATCTAAAACAAAGGATTTACGAGTTGGACATAACATAAATGATTTGTTTGTTGTCCACAATAGACAAGTTCAAGTCATTCATCGAGATGCAACGTGTTTGTTTGTTTTATGGTCAATATTTACAGTCAACTCAATGATTGCTCGACAGCTCTGACCGTCATTTGCATAAATCGAACATGCGAATGCGTTTTCGTTTAAGTGCTAAATTTGTATGGTTGTAATAATTGCTTGTTAGCTCTTCCTTTTTCTAAAAATATGTACCTATTCCATTCCATTGAAATACTCGTAATATTCAATAATATACTTCTAGATAGCTATAATGTTTAGGTTTATTACAAAAACTTAAAGTTGTAGATATACGAATAAGAATACATTTCGTGTTTTAATTATTCATACTTTGTACAAATTAAATGGCAAAAACATTGCACGGCACGTATACAAGGTTTTAAAGGAGAGACTCAAAAGACCATCATTTGCCTAGCATTTGCCGAACTATGTTGGGGTCGGCTTCCAGCCTAACCAGATACAGCTGAATTCCAGCATATTTAATGGAGCCACGGCCTACCTGAACTCCACAACCCAGTTACTGGGTAACGCAATACCCTTGGTAAGACTCAAAATACCAAATAAATAATTCTGGTAACATGTTTCCCAGTTCAGCTGTAGTGTACCTAGTTTTGCAAAATACCTATTGAGTGTAGAATGATGTGCCGTGTCAAATGCCACGTGCTGGGAATTAACGGGAAGTGCCAATTTGTAGCTGCCCACGAGTAAGCCTGGTTTAGACTGGAATAGTCATACCTCATTGACGCCACTTTCTTTATGCTTGTGACTCTGGTCTAGACACAAAAGATACTATTCTGTTTCATAGAGAGATGTATCATTGTACCCTCATCAATCAATTAATCATCTAAACTAATATTGTGCAATAAATTAATAAATAAAAGTTCATATTATTCTTTACTAGCAGCGCCCCGCGGTTTCATCCGCATAAGATTCCTGTGGGAATATCGGGATAAAAACTATCCTATCTCTATACCAAATTTCATCTAAATCGGTTCAGTTAAGTGTGAAGAGGTAACAGACAGACACTTTCGCATTTATAATATTAGTATGGATTGTGGATAGTAGGTAGGTATATAGAACACAAGTTTAGTGTCTAGCTGGTCGTGGTGCATCTAGCTTAGTAAATATTTGATGTGTTAAAGTGTTATTAATAAAATAAATATATATGATTTATTTTATGTGTTAAGATGTCTTAATTGATGTTTGACGAATATTATGTCCATGTTTAATATAAAAAATCAGTGACCATTTTTTTTGTTTTCATTTGGCAAATAGGCTGATGAAAAACGGTTTACTTATTTTGACGGGGTCAAGGTCTAAGTCCAGACCTCACATAGCCTGTAGTCTGTCTTTAATATCCATAATATGGAATGTGTTAACGGAGTATTCCTTCATTTATTTATTTTACATCAATATAAAACCGCTATCCGCCAATGAGATTGGTTCAAGAAATTCATCTCCCAGAACTCCATGGCATACTGAAATGATCATCTTCCATTCGTCCGCAAACATCACATGTCAGGTTTAACGTCCAACGTTATACAGAATGAAATTGAAAACATACGACAAATCGAAATGGGAGATTATACTCATCATTATGAAAAACTTTTACAATGGGACCAAACCTAAAATCGCGAAAAAAAAATCAGCTATTCCCTACATTTTGACGAGTTATGCGAACATAAATGTAGGGAACAGCTGATATTTTTTTTCGCGATTTTAGGTTTGGTCCCATAGTAAAAGTTGTTCATAATGATGAGTACAATCTCCCATTTCGATTTGTCGTATGTTTTCAATTTCATCCTGTATACTCGCAACCTTATACAAACTGCGTAAATATCTATGTATTGTAATATTTAGATACATAAATAGTTAGTACCTGTATGTCAATCGTACTACGATATCTCGAGTACATAACGAAAATTTAATCGCATTATAGTGTCTATAATAGACAAATAAAGGTTAAATATTACCTAAATGTTTATTTATTCTACTGAACTATTGATCATTCTAGACCAGTTTTCTTTCTGAAACATCGTACTTTCTGCTGCTGCTGTTTCTTTCTTTCTGCTTTCTCCCATATGTAGCTCTTGCTCTGTCCATATTATGTTTTCCACCTAGAAAACATAATATGGACTTTCTGGTGGACTATGTGTAAAATAATTTCCCGTAGTCCACCTAGATGAACGCGGCGGGTGGAAAATGGCCAACACACGATTTATTCTGGTCAACCAAATAGTGTCATTTCAAAATGGACACCAATGAGATTTTGTATTGTTTTTAGTTTGATATGTGCCAAGCCGTCATCTAGTGCATGGAGGACGAATATTAAATCAAGCTTCATTGCAAAATTTTTGAAGGAGTGTTTGATAAAACGGCACCATTCGTGATAGTCATTTAGAGGCCAATAAGAAATAGAGTTTAATTATTTCAAATTGTTGCACGATGTATCCCTATTTATATTAGAATGTTAATTATTTATTTAATACTTCAAGCACATAAATGTACAGAGGCATAATTCAAAGTATAAATAATTTAAGTACCTACTTATTAGTATACCTACTGTATTGTTACGATTGGCTAAAATAATGATTATATGTATTTATTTAGATATCCGAAATGTATTGTTTTTATGCATCAATTTTGTGTTTCCCTACAAAATTTTACTAAATAAGTAGAGGCAATTATTCAATGAAATAGTTTCGCTTAGTGGTCCTTTAGTTTTACAGGACAGGGTACGTGAAAGTATTTCAGTCTATAATCCCTGAATCTTTCACTTAAATTTAAATGAAATGAAATAATGAAATTTAACGAAAATTTGTAAAAAAAAAAATCTGTTCTTCAGTTAGTGAACTTACCTGTTACCGGTAAAAGTAGCAGCAAGCCCGTCCAGCAGGAACATGGAGTCCTTGTAGCCCCAGCCGTACCATTTCAGCAGATCTTGCCTGAAAAGAAATATTTTAATCATTTAACATAGTTTTTTTTAAACTTTATTATGTAGGAATTAAAGTCATTCTATCTACATATTTCCAGTACTGGCTGGACCACCGTTTTCTGTAGTAAAGGGGGCACAAAAATGTCGCCGTCTCAAGAAAGTATCGCTACGAGCCATGCTACGAGCTATGCTACGTGCGACCCCAAAAATCGCTACGCCGAATCGTCGTAGCGTTCTCTGGGGTGACTCGGGTGGGCGATTCGTAGGCCGTAAGCCATCGTAGCAGTCATGAGCTACAGCGGTCGGTCTCCACTTCCAAAGCAATACATGTCATGTTCTTGATTGAAAATCAGAATGAAGTATAGGTAAGTCTAAGTAAATATGGAGTAAGGATCTTTCTGTCGACTCCCGTGGCAAGAGGTCGTGAGTTTATGTAAGTAGATATGTCTCTGTACTCATGATATCAATAATTTTATATTTAATACCAGGTCTTAAATGGTTTCAAGCACTTAAAAATATATTGTGTTTGTTACAGTCAACTAGCGCGTTGAATTTATATTTTAATTATCCGATAAATTATATTTTTTTTAGCAAAATACCGTATTATATAAATTATGACTAGTGATATTTTGATACTTCTGACAAATCAAAGTTTAATGAATTGAGAATTAATGGACAAGCCCGTATATTGTTTTGTGTTATTGCCGCATTGTGAATACATAGCAATTGCAGAATAAGGCGCATGTTCAAAGCTCTGGTCAAACTAAAGCGAAACACACGCGGGGTGCGGGGTGAAATTCGCTCAAACTAACGCGGTTTTGGTCGGGTCAACTAACTTGTATGGAGGTTTTCAAACTTTCGCAAGTACTGGCGTAACTTCCTGATTATTAAAACAATCCACGCGCGCAGTCGCATCCCGCGTCACGCGCGGGTTTCGCCTCAGTTTGAATAGTCCGTAAATATCAAAAGTCAAGAGGTTAGGAAACAATACAATGAATGGATAATCAGTAGCAATATCATTGTCAAGGTACCTACTAATTAAAACAACTTAACTTTCAGTCTCCAAAGATACATTCTACAATTTTCAAATTTGCTCTCTGCCAACCCGCACTGGGCCCGCGTGGTGGATTACGGCTCACTCTCTCTCACCGAGAGGAGGCCTGTGTCCCAGCAGTGGGAACATTATAGGAAGATTATGATGATGATATATGATGATTCTCACCTAATCCGCCAACTAAATTTATTTTGGACATATAATATTAGGATCGTCCAAACAGAGTATGATTGATAAGATAGCAAAATATCGGTCAGTTTCCTATCTTATCGTTTACTATCGATGTTTATAACCTGATTTTTTTAATTAATTTAATCCTCCTTGTGTTGTTAAGTGCACTCACAAAATTAATACAAATAATAAGCTAGATACTATACAGCTCATAGATACAGCTACGTAGTTCTACCACACGCTATATATTTTTTCACGATTCAATTTTTGACTCCTATAACTACTAGTCTTAGCTTAATCAGCAATTCATTGGTCCTCCTCTTTTATAAGAATGAATGAAATGACCCCAGCGTGGTTAGACCAGACTCGATTAATCGAATAAACCCCAAGATTCGCACTAGCCCCTGTAGCCTCATGTTTCATGGTGCTAGGGCGCTGTAATGGTAGGGCAGACGTGCCCTTAGGATAGGAAAGGATTTAAGAGCCGTACCAGATATGCTTCCTAGAGTAGGCATAATCATTGGTCTTCATCTTTCCTATGTAGTGCCAATTAATTTAAATAAACCTACTGTCATGTATGGATCAGAATGTTGGACCACACAAAACAGTCGATTGGAAGGCAATTTTGCATGTGGCTGAGATGAGAATGCTGAGAAGCGACTTTAGAGTGACGCAAGTTATAGTCACATAATATTCTAAGGTGTAATCATAGATGTAATAAATAAATAAAATAAATAAATTCTAGGTACTATAAATTAATCATGTCGTAACTACGAGTATAATCCTCCAGACCGTATTTCTAGAGACTGAGACTAGCCTTCAGCACGGGAGATATTATAGTGCACAAGTGTGTGCGCAGACAAAGGTGTACACTCTCTTCCCTTACTCTCATAGTCCGATGGGACGGCAATCCGTCACGACCGGGGACAGATCAGGCGCAGGTCCAAAGGCTTAAGAGGAAATGCGGTCGGAGAGACTTTTTGAAAAAGCTTAAATAAAAAGTAATAATTCAAGGTTTGGCTCTCGCCTATTTTTATCCTCTAATATTGGACCAATTTAAAAGATATTTCATAAACAGAATAAGAAGAATATATACTGTGTCCCTATGTTTTACTTTTTTCATTAATAGTTGTCAAATTTGTACACCAGGCCACTGCTGACAGCGCCAATTTTGAGCATTTTTTGAGGGTTTAGTGCTTATGAAAATAATGGAACATCAAAAAGGAAGGAAAAAGGAAGGAAGGAGGGGGGGTGTGCGATCCACGAATGACAGCCGGGACCAACGGCTTACGTGCTTGGCAAGACACGGAGGGGTCTTAATATGTAAAGATGGGCACCCATCCACGGACCAACCGTCATCCAAAAGTCGATACTTCTTGGCGTGACTGGTTGTCAACGAAACTCACCAAGGAATCAACTTTCTGGCTTCTGACTGCTACTCTGTCTGATCGATCGACCCGTGCGGCTGTTATTACAAAAAAAAATATATATCGACGTTACTCGCACTGGGACTTTGCAGAAAACCTGTTTGCCATGGACGATCTTAAATTTTAATTTGATTGCCAAATTATTCGGCCAAGGCAGAATATTATTACAAAGTTTGCAAACACGTGTTATGATGTAATTTATCAATCTTCATCACAAACAAACATAAGATCATTGTGCTCATGGAATCTGGAAATATTTGTTCATTTAAAAAATATTGATTGTTCTCCAAAAATAACAAGCAGGAAATTTCATAGTTGTACACAAGGTGGCAGGGACATATACGTCCCTGCCACCTTGTATCCTTGTTGTTGTATTATTATTATTATTATTATATACGTACAAACTGCAACCATGAATTCAGCACATGATTCTAAATGCCCTAGCGTAGAAATCCGTCGGTTATTAAAAAAAAACCTGCTGTTTCATAGAAAAGTGCATTACCTATTCGGTCAAAATGTACAGAACAGCATTTTTTTTTTTAATAATCATGATTCGGAATCATGTACTGAATGAATCCATGGTGGAAAACAAAAAACGAACTACAAAGTAATTAGAATTTGTGCAAATTAAACCCCAAGTTTATCTGATGAACTTTTCATGACCCGATATTTCCGTTATCAAAATGAATCAAGGTATTTATTACACGGCTATCGGGAGACTGAAACTACATCTGTTCATAGCATTAAGAACTAATGTCTGAAGAGATTTCGTCCGCGTAAAGTCCTATGAACCGGCTGAATACCGTAATTACAGATACAATTAAAAAGCTATTGTGTCTCGCGTGGATCTACCTTCGAAGGGTTAAATGTCATGTCATTCTTGGTTGTTTGGCAGTGGTTACGGATCCTTTGGGTTGTGGAGGTCAGATAGGTAGTCGCTCCATGTAAAATTCAGCTGCTCCGGTTAGACTGGAAGCCGACCCCAACATAGTTGGAAAAAGGTTAGGCGGGTGATGATGATGAAAGTCCTATTAAATAACTGTTGGCTATAAACCGATTAAGTATTTGGAGAAACTGGGTAGGACAAATACAATGCTGATGAATGACCATGTCTGAAGTCTAACGTAGATCAAACAACTCAGCCTATTTACAGTACACAGCTGGACATAGGCCTCTCCTAGGCTGCGCCACAATACCATGTCCTTCGCCTTCCGCATCCAGTCTGTTCCAGCCACTTTCTTAAGGTATTCGGCCCATCTAGTTGGCGGGCATCCCACACTACGCTTGCCGATACGCGGTCTCCACTCAAGGACTGGTCTGCTTCACCGGCCATCGGTCCTTCAACAAACATGGCCAGCCCACTGCCACTTCAGTTTGCTTACTCTGCAAGCTATGTCGGTAACTCTGGATAATTTAATTTCTGATCATTTCATTCAGAATCATTTTGAATTCTAAAGTGGATAACATGCAGTGTTGAAATAGTCGTCTACAATACCAAAACATTTAAGTACTAAGTAGTCTAGTAGACTTACCTTGGTTTGAGATGTCACTATTATGTATGTAATAGTAGGTAAAACTAGGCTATTGCAACTGGAAAATCAAGGATAAGATGCTGAATCAATAGGTACATAACTACGCGTTGGCAAGGATGAGTACCTTGGTACTACATAATAAGTCGTGAAATGGACTTGTGCATAATAATTGGTAAATAACAGAAACATTGTATCCATCCAAAGGTTGTCTTTAAAAGATCGCTCTTAGCGATAAAACCGCCCTTTGTGTCACCTATTGTAAAGTTTCTATATTTATGTCTGTAATTTATATGGTATACATAATAAAGAGTATTCTATTATATTCTATGTTATTTACCGGTTATTATGCAAGATGTCTTAAGTTTATGTTATTGTGTTATATATAGTTATGCTGATCATACCAATTTAAAATCGATTGACAATAGTCATAATTAGCTTCTTAACTATTTATTTGTATTCTTAAACATTATAGGTATGCCACCAGTTCTTCGGACCCAGATAGTGATATATTCTTTTACATTTTTATCGGACTTTAGTGCCATTAGGAGTGAGAAAGATTGCTATAATGTTAGCTTATCTTTTACTTACATCTTCTGTAATTCTCCATTGCAGCAGAAGTCCGCAGAAATTTAGCAGTATTAGAATGCAATGTACGCTATAGTACCTAACCTACCTAACGCGTTTCTGTAACGCGGTAACAGTCGCTTTAACAATTAGTGTTTTATCCCTATAATTTTTCAGTAATTAGTAATGAGGTCAATGCCCCACACACATTTGTTGTATCGTACATACAACGTTGACATCTTTTAGAACGGTATTCCTACTTAGGTACGGTAATTGAGTTGACAAATAGAAACAGTTTTCACACTTCCCAAATATTTAAATCAAATATCCTTTTAGAAGAAATAAAAGCGATTTAACAAAATTAAATTTAAGAGGGATCGCTTAAAAATAATATTTATTTATCCTCGATACTGTTATTTAAAACATACTTAGGTAATTATTTCGAGTAGAGAAGCGTAAATATTGGAACTTCTGATTTGACTCAGAATTCATTGGTATTTTCGCCGACTCTTACACCTAAATTTTACACAAGGAAGGAAGTATAGGCAAAGTAAGTAATGTGACCAATACTAAACACACTTTCTTATCAGATCTAATCTTTATCATTTTATATTATTTTTGGCCAAATTCAGGCCCTTATCTATCCGATAAAAATACGACGAACTTCGTGTCAGACATTCCATGTCTCACCGGATTTCTTTGCCTCTATACGTTCAGGAAAAAAAAAATAATTGGCGGGAAAGTAATAACACAAACTTTTAGTCTAAAACCATACAATGCAATGATCTATTTGTATTCACAGATATTTTTAGAGCGCGCTTGTTAATTATATCCAGAAAACTGGAGCACATCTGCGGTTGCATGCTCCTAATTAAGGGTGTAGTGAAAACATTAAATTTATTTTATGAAAATTACAAAATAAAATATAGGTCACAGTGCCGGGTGTGCTGCAGATAAAGGTTGTGCCACAGAAGTCAATAAATAAATAATAGCTTACCTTCGTCTAGGAATAACACTCTTTACTTTTATAACCGTGCTGTTGTTTGCGTTAGAATCGCTCTTTTTATTGTTATCACCAAAACTTTTCTTTTTAACACTGTCGACTGTTCTTTCATTACTGTTATCATTTTCCACATTTTTCATTCTACTATCAGAGTTGCTCGCGAATGCAGCTGACATTTTTACAATGGGCGACGATTATGGATTTGTGTCGGATAGCATTTGGTACGAATTTTATAAATCGCGCAGCCTGCCGCGCATGTGGTGACATGCTCGGTCGGTAAAGCAGGGTGACGTTAGCGACCTCTACGCTGTGTTGGAAGTACAGATGAATTAGTAAGTTGACTAAGGAGGTTGATACAAAGGAGGTTAGATATACATGTTGTAGTTAACGGTAAGACTAACAGATGGCGCTATTAAATTCTGTTGTAAACAGAACTAACTGCAATGATGTCGCGCTACAGAAAAGTTTCAGGAAGTACGATGTCGTATAGATAATTATATATACGAGTACCTATACTAATGGACATTACAAGTTACAAGCAAGTTAGTAATGATTCAATAAGAAGTTAATTAAACTTTTTCTTTTTATGTGCCTATTAAGTACCTAAATATTCTTAATATTATGATCTATGACTTTTATCGTTTCCACAGAGCAGTATTGTAGAGACCTCTCCTTGTTCTTATAATATTATGATTTATTATTGCCGTAAATGTAAATCTTGTACTTAGCAGTTTTTACAAAATAGGAAGTAGCACGAATTAAGCATGAGAAATCATTCGTTATTTTCATTTAGGTAAATTAAAAAAAAGCTCAACACAATAATTTAATAAAATATTTATTGTTCTAGTTTACATTAAGTAGGTATGTTGTACAATATAATTATACTTACATCTAAGATAACAACTTAAGAGTCTAAACGGTTAAAGCAATGGCTTCGCCTTGGCCTAATTAGTTTAATTACATAATCAGTACAAATTAATATAGTCTTCGATACAATAGAACTAGGTGCAGAGTCTAAGAATAGTATTGGCTTACATACAAGTGATTTAAGTATAAACGTACCCTTATACTTGGACGTTAATTTCATAGATATAAATGCAGAAACTTACGTATATGCAATTAATTCGTTGATTACGAACATATCCAAAATACATTACACTTATGTATAAATACAAATAAGAGCTATCAGGAAATGTTTATAACATCTCAAATGAGGTTTTATTCAGCAGGCTTTCCTTGGAATGTTAATAACATTGTTTTGATAAGATTGTATTTTCCCATTTAGATAATCTGAGTTATATTTGACTGTGAAACCTGAAAGCCTTACACCGTAATGATAATATTAACAAAACACGTAATGACTTCAGTACAGCTTTACATTTTGTGTGTGTATACTTCGAAAATGTCATCTTAAAAGTGAACATCTTCGCTGTATCTAAATGCAGTACATAAATCTAGATAATAATTTAAATTCGTGACGCAGTCTTACTAAATACCTAAGCACCTATCGATCACTTAACACTAGATTGCGGAAGCTGGCCCATATATACAATGCAGTTTACAAGATTACTCTACTCATACAGTGGATATGTTAGGGTTTACTGCTAGAATATAGCCTTTAAAAAAAGTTATGGGTTCTACTATGAACCTTTAAATCCCTCTTTAAACTTTTATTGAATAACCTTCTTGCACAAAAGACGACAGTTCTTTAGAAGCCTTAAATACTGGCGATAAGATTTCATAGTAGGCCCCACAGATGGCTAAACAAAAGTGACTAAATGTTCAGTAAACTCTTCAGTATATTTTCAGATTCCAGACACTTATTAAAAGCATGTATTAGCATTAATACAGTGCAGTGTCGTTTAAATATTCTGTCACGTAATGTACATTCGATGATTGAGCATCTCAACCAACTATGTCGAGTGACTAAGTCAAAGGAAACACAAATGTCAAACTGGTCATTGAAATGATTGGATGGGGACAACAGACCTTACTATCAATGGTAATTGCGATTCAATTAAAAGCTGGAGGTCTATTTCTAATTATATACTGTTTATAAACGTTAGAGTTTATGACTTAATAATGCGAATTAGCATCGAGAGTAAGACTGCAGAGCTTAGCTCGAATGTTACCCTAAAGACTGCCAATCAGCACGACATATTAAAGTAATTATAAATAACTAATTAAGAGTCGAAGATCAATCATACTTAGGCGATTTACAATATTACGTATATTATTTTTAAGAAGGATAAAATAAATAAAGAATCAGTACCGATATTTTGTTCAGTAATGGACTCAGAGACTCAGACTCAATTGATTGCATATCTTCACTTTTATATCTACCGGGAACGCACAAAATAATCCGATTAGGGCAGTAACTTATGGTACTCGGCGGATTTCTTATTCTTCTCGATTATGTAGAAGGACTTAGGTTTGCCGTTGCCGGAGAAATATTTTCTGAAAGACGGTTTCTTTGCTGGGACGTAATACGCCAAAGTGTCGAGCGAGTTCGGATGACTGATTGCCTTTGGCCATGTTGGTGTACTCTCGACGTCTACTATGTCATCGTCAAACCTCGCCTGCGGTCGGTTTTTCGCGAACTTTTGTAGGACGGGAATGTTCCAATGGTATACTCGAGCAGGTTTGCCGTTGCTTGTCATTTGTAGAGGGAGGGTTCTTGCTGCAGCAGGGGCTGGTTCTGCGTGGCTGTAGTAGCTGGTGTTAGGAGGTAATTTGATGACGTACATCCTTGAGTCTCCGGTGGCGTGCCTCCTGCCTTGTTCAGCGAGTCGCTTCCTGTGGTGGGCTGCGGGTATCCTGAGCTTCTTCAAGCCGAGTGAACTGAGCAGCTCGTGTGTGGAGGGCTCGAGCTTGTCCATGCTGTTGTCGGTGTTGGCGCTGGAGACCGGTGACGGAGCCGCGAAGGTCGCCGCCACTGACACCAGCAACACTAATGACCTGTAACAAGAAGAAGGAAATGTTAGTTTCTAGTCAAGTACTTAAACAACTTATAGCTTTTCATGGGTTTCTTGAAGATAGTAATCATCATGATATTCAGGAACAGTTTCACGTGTCAGCTATGATAAAATAACACCACAAAGAAATTAGAGACCGAGATTTGTAATAAAGCACATTGACCGGCTGTTGAGTTCACATACCTAATAGGGCTTTTAAAATACCTAGAGAGCTTACGACCTAATTATAAGGTAATGTCTAATAAACACCGAAGACCACAAAAAGGCCGCAGTCGCACATGAAAGCCATAGCAAAACCAAACATAAATTCCTTATGAGTTATTAAGTGTTTTACGACAAAATAGATTATTCTCCATTTATATCTAAGGCTGTCTACAGACATTCCACTGTTTCTTGCCACAAGCGTGCGCTGACTTCAAATTGTTTGCCGACTTTAGTAGGAACTTCTTAAGTTAAATAAAACTAAGGTTTGTATAGGTATGGAGACTGTCTTGCTGTTGTCTGATATTACAAAAGCAATTAGCATAGGTACGGTAGTTAGGTACTGTGTACACTGAGCATTTGAGAAAGCTTTTAAAGTAATAAGCCAGACAGTGCGATTTTCGTTCTTGAACAATTAGTGGCAAGTTTTGTTTTATGATGCCTAGAAGATTATAAAGTGAATGTTCAGTGTTTTATGTTGGGATATTAACATTACAATGTAAATAGTTATTTATGGGCACGTTGTATCATTTCACATGACTATATTAAGTACAGGATCGAGGATAGTAATAAATGATCGCAACAAAGTCGTTTATATATTTTAAAATAATAGCCCTACGTTTCAAAGAAGCGAAATACGGAAAGTACATTTATAGATCGATATATCATTAGGCCATAGGTATGGACAGGTGTCCATATTGTTCTTACAGGCTATAAAGCTATATACTTATAATATTAAAAAAAATATTTATAGGTATATATTTTTATTAAGCACCAAAAAACGACTGTTGACCGTCAATATTGCTTTTTGGCTCTACATAGGTTTGCACACTTTCAAATTAAGCAGTTACTTTAAAATAAATATTAGAATAACCATTTTAAGTCTGATCCATATACAAGATGTCCCTGGAAGTATGGATCAAATCGAATAGAGGCGTGGGCAAGTTCATTTCCAAACTTTTTAGCCCTGAGAATGTCGTTGAATGTCTGTATAGCGTTTCATAGTCGCTGACCATCTTTGCCTATTACTGGGCATTGATGATTGATTCTGTAAAAATTTCACCGTATAAATTTGGTGAAGTGAGCTCGAAGCTGTTAAGTGTCAATGTAAGTGGAATGACAGCTCACTTCACCTGAGTTCTCACGGTGAGAGTATTACAGAATAACCCGGCTGTACTCTTTACCTATCACATCTACTCATCGTATTGACACATATCCAATCAAATGACATTTTATCCCAACCAGAGTAGAAACTTTTAGGAAAATATAAAATACAGTCAAGTATATTTTATGACCCATCCCCATTGAGCCACAGACCTAACTGCCGCCATGCATTCACGTCCCGTTTGTCATATAGCTGAATAACTTAGTGAGCCGGCTGCATTAGCAAAATGTTTGTTTCTGAGAAGAGGACAATGTGTCGGAGATATGACCGGCCCTATGTGGGTTTATAGCCACACGTCGTTCGTGTGCAACCTTAATGCTTGAGCGGTTGGGCTTACAAGCTCGTTGTGTTTGTGGCCAGTGTTGATATCTGTTTGTTGTTAATACAGAGTTCCTAGTAGGTAAGGCACGTTTGGTACGGAAGCTTAATAGACTACTGCTGAAATTAGCCTTTGTAAGATTAGACGAAATAGGGGTTAATACTAAGGTTAATAATAAGGGTTTTGTTAAATTCGTTGGCAGTTGGAAAAGTAGGGTTGTAAAGGTTGAGGTATCTTACAGCGATGATACCCCACTCATTTTGAGCCGTCGCAGTAAATAGACAGGCTGAAGACTAAGTAACTTTACTGTCATTAGACTTGGTCAAAATCGGTTAGACCGTCAGACGGTTAAAGTAACGCAAGGTAGGAGGTATAACTGTGCAAGAATGTTTTGTGGCCAAAATCGGAACTTATGCCGTCATCTATTTTTTACAACCACAAAACAATTTCACGAGTGTTTACCAACAACGTTGGGGTGTCAGTGTAATTCAACCGTCAAATGGCTTGTAGCACCTGTGAAGGGCTGAATGAGCACTTTAAAGAATTTAAACAACGATAGGATTTCTTTGAATTTATATTGTCAGAACGTCTTTACATATTCCCAACTAAAGTAGCACTGTCTTTTCTAAACAAAAATACATAATAAAATATTTGACACCCCGTTCTAAACTTGCTTGAATGGTCGAATGGAACCCGCGCTAAATTATAGCCAGCCTGCACTACATAAGGTTGACTCAACTTTAGTGAACAACCTATAAAGTACCTACACAATACGTACTAATCCCATGGTAGGTATGTGGTAGGTACATACGTAAACAATCATAAACAGTTTTAGTGGCAGACATCTGGTAAAGCACACTCTTAAACCTACAAAATGGAATTCCTTGCATACGCCCATCCCATCTCATTGCACACAGACAGGTACCGGATAGCCCAGTGCTCCATTTGGCTGAGTTCCACTGCGCCCGCGCATCCGAGCATTGGACCACTTACAAACGTGATCTGAGTGGCGTTTGGATAACTGTTCATTATATTGATGTTTATGTTTTGATTTCCTCATTAGGTTACAATGGTGATTATTACTTTTGGAATGATTGGAAAATGAGTGAGAGTCGATTTGTGGATGGGCACAAGCAAGAATTAACTTTAGGAAGAATGCACAGCTGAACATAGAAACTTATGGAAATCGTAAGAGACAACTAGAAGCCAATGGGCTTAAGAGAATAATAAATAATGTAGATAGACTGGAGAAATATAACTGATTGTATATCGTTACAGAGGGATTAAGATCGGCGGATCAGAGGACTGTGATAAGAGGAGAATAAAATGTGTAGGTATAAGTAAACTTTAACTTAGCGTTTTTCGTGCTTATCACCATGGAGAGGTCAATGTCCAGTTTTTATTTGAACCAGACGTAAATACAAAAGATATCCTAGTTACAATTACAATCTTACACTGGTGCGTAATGCGCACTGGCTAAAAGAGAGGCGCCACTTTTTTGTAGCCTAACAATCCTCAAATCAATAAATGGATATTATCAATACTGATGTCCTAGACAAGCCACCCAACAATGGAAGAGATTTTATAAAATACGGCAGATAACGGCTAATAGATATGAAAGAAAAAGACGTGGTACGATAATTAAAGCAGATAGGTACTGTTATAAGAGCAGAAAAATCATGAGGAGGCCCAAAGGTCGCACACAGTAAATAGCAACACACACTTGGGCGGACCGTGCCGAATGTCAAAGATCCCCCTGCATAATTTTCGTAAATTTTGCACATTATACAGGCGGGCCGCACATCGCTCTTTTCCATTGAAATGCGTTGTGTTGCGGCCCAATAGCGCACCCTAATTGCGTAACAACAACAATCTGAATGATTTTGAAGGATATTGCATTAGCAATATCCTTCAAAATCATTCAGATTGTTGATTGTTTGTTGTGACGTTATTGAGCAGACAATTCTTTCGAACATATGAAGTAATGGATTACCATTACTTCATATGTTCGAAAGAATTGTCTGCTCAACAACGTAAATAACGCAATGAAAATTGTTGAACTGTCAAAATGAAAGCCAATTGCTACTGTTAGTGTGTTACGCAATTACCCCACTTCTAACCAACGCGAACGTCCAGAAAAAGGAGTACCGTACCAAGAAGTACTTACACACGTAATCCGTCATTACACAAGGTGCGTGGATACAAATAACACGCCGAAGCATGTAATTGTCGCTTGAGCGTCGTAACGCGGCAGAACTGTTGCTAATCAATGCGCGCGAGAAATACTCGGTAATGTTGCGTTTCAGTAAGCAAATATGTGGTTGGATTAAGAGGACCTGGATGTAGAAAATGATATAGATGCGACTCGTGAGGATCTTACAGTAATAGGAGTAGTTAATACTGAAGGAGAAGGCGACAATGTAAGTTAAGTTGCTTAAGCAGTTTTGCAAACTGCATATTTTTTGTGGGTTCTATAATCGGTCAGGTTATTTTTTTGTATGACGTACGTTTTTTAGGATATGTGCGTTAATACACTTGATCTCTACTGTTTCACTTAGCTCCTACAAAAATTGGCCACCGACTGCTAACACTCTAAAGATGTCAATATGACAGTGATTCCAATTCCTCAATTTATAGGAGCACTAGTAGCAGTTTTCTAGCTAAATGAAGATCATTTAGACGTTTATGTTATGACAAACTGCCTAGTGCTCAAGGCACATTGATAGATTGAAGCAAGTCTGGATGTCCTGCACTGATGAATGACATCGGGCGGTTTATTCTAATACTCTCACTGATGAGGAGAGAGAGAGAGGAAGAAAGAAAGAAAAAGTATTTATTGTGACTCGCACACGAAGATCACAAACTAAACTAAACACAATCTTAAAAAAAATATATATATATACATAAATAAAGTAAAAAAAAAAAACAGAAAGTCCTGTACGAGGCCAAAAGGCTCCTTTATCAGCATGATGCTGCGACATTTAAAACTAAACGTCGCAGCGCTGGTATTCTGATAGGGTCCGGTCTGGTATTCTCTAGGAGAGAGAGCGTGTTTATAAGCAGATATTTGCATGCTTAGTGCATCTGATTAATATACACCAGAATATAAGTGTTATTTAGTGCTTATAACATGGGTGGGTAACATGTTTTTGATTCACGTCTTTGGCATTTATACCGTGCTTGTAGAACCAATATAGGTATTAGTAACAGCATAAGAATGTAATAGTTGTTTGCTTATATGGGCCTTATTGCAGTCATAACAATACTGATCGGCGAAGCTCAAAGTTAAGGAGGTAACGGGTCAATTTACAGTTGGCGTAGGTAAGAAAGCTAGAAGGAGGTTACCTACAGTTATTTTTGCAAAAGTAATAGGTATCTCTGTAAACATGAAACTGTAAAGTTAGAAACCTTTACAACTTTTCATTAATGTAAAGCGATCGCCGTTTTGCCTGGATGTGACGCATATATTCCCCCAACTTGTTCTTTTTTTGTGTTTGTGTTCTTTCTCTGTGTCATTTTGTCGCAAATTAACGTATTTTCTTTCTTTTAATCTGTGCCTGGAGCATCGATTTAGATTTACTACGTATTTTTTTAAAGTGAATATTTTAAAGTACTTACCTACCTACTTAAATACCTAAGCAATAGTTTAAAGTCTTGTCATGGCACCATAGTCAAATCAATTATTTTCGAATTAGACCGATTATAATTAAACCAATAGATACATAATCAGACGGTTATTCACACTGGTTAATCAACCATAGTTGATCCAATTCCGGTAGACATTTTGTCCCAAATCCCAGATTTTCGAATGACGAACCAATTTATTTTGTTGTATACCTACTGCATTGACTTATATATTACTAGCGTAAGGACCGGGCTAACCGAGCGACGAAATGGCACCAACGCGCTGGCCCTAAAATTACGGTTTAGGACCAACGCGACTCAGTTGACCAGTGGTCCGCGCGAGGGAATGAACGTGTATTTGCCTGTCATAAAAATGCCTAGTCGCGTAGTAAAAGACTGCAAAAATTACGATACTAAGATTAAAAAGAAATATGGGGTATCGTATTATCGGAATGTAACCTTACATTATTTTTGTTGCAATTAAATGATTAAATAAACACATTTTTAAAGCGATAATTATTTTACCAATGGCGGCCATTGTGTGGCCAATGGCTGCTCGATGTGAACAAAGTAACCTTGTACGGACGTCATATTTTTGTCTTAAGATTTTAGTGTAAGTAATTTTGAATTTTGGTAGCAAATTAGGAGAAGACATATAAACGATGTTTATACAACATGCGATAGCGAATTACGATACAAATAATTTTTAAATTGCAGATTTCCAAATGATTCTCTGCTCACTTTTGTGACATTGATGTCATTATTTTTATATTATTATTTATTTATTTATAAGGCAGTCGCTCCATGTAAAATACTGGTATTCAGCTGAATCCGGTTAGACTGGAAGCCGACCCCAACATAGTTGGGAAAAGGCTAGGATGATGTTGATTTATTTATTTATAAGGAATAATTATATTCATTAGCTGATATAATTGACAAAATATATGAGAGGATACGATTTTGGTTTTTCTCCAAAGTTTGGGAATTTTCGCGGTGGCCAGAAGACCTGTGTTGATTTCGACTGTCCGAAATCTGATATACCTATTGAGAATGTGATATTTTAACAATCTGATATTCTGAGTTAAAAGGATATCGGTATGCAACTGACTACTGACTCACGACAAAATGTGATTTAAAAAAAGTAATTGAAAATGTATCTAAGTTACGCACGTACAAGGTTACGTTGTCGACCTATGCAGCGCTGTTCTCACGTAGTTCGTATGAGTTATAACAGATGGCGCTACTTTTGCTTGTATGAAGATGGTCTATGTAAAATGTTCAGATGGGCGTATCCTTACTTTTGAAATCATTGACCTACTGTATGTTTTTGCTCCCATACATTTAAAACTTGTCAACGATTCTGTAAAATTCGCATTACTTTCTAAAATCGTAAAAATGTCTACATGATATATCTTTTCTTTAATGTATAACATCTTCATTGCGGTTGCAATCTGCAGGCTCATAAAACGTCAAACGTGCAATGGCGGCGCGCATGCGTATCACGTAACTTGCGTGACGAATATAATTTCACATGCAATTAAGTGTCCGGCCGATAGATGGCGCCCGTTCTTGATTAATATGGTTTTGTGGGAACTTTGGAAGGTCTTTCTAATGGTTTTCTGAAGGCCGAATTGGCCTAATTCCTAAATCTAGTCGCAATCTAATCTCAGCGACAATCAATGCTGTGAATCAATAACTAGTCAAATTGCCAGACGTTCACAGTCTGATCTGTCTTAAACTGAGACAGACTGTGTACCTACGTTCTTAAAGTTACGAGAGCTGCCCTTCTGTTTACGATGTTCGAAGTACTTATCTACAAAAAATTGTTTTTTGGTACAAAATATGTTTGAATAATGTATAATATTGCATTTCTAAAATGAGTTTCCCAGGTTTCTGTCCATGCTTAGTTACCTATTCCTGCAACCTTCCTTAGCCACACAAAGTAAGCTTTTGGTAGGTACATGCAAACGTGCATCCATTTGCCATCGTATAAATATATCCAACGTAAAAATCAGTACAAGTAATAATTCTAAGTAAAGCCTGTATTCGCGACAAATGACGAGGCTGTTGTGAGTTTTTAAGGCCCTTTCAGAAGGGTTCGCACGGTAGCGGTTGCGATATCGATCGAGATCGACGTCCGATTTGAATGACGTGAAGTCATTTGCAAAAAAGTTTAATCAACACTGTACAGATTAGCTCCCTGTGTTGACTGTCGTCTAACTAGGTTTTATGTTCCAGTTTCGATTTTTGGTATGTTGAGTAGGATACTTTTACTGAACGGTGATTAAAATTTCAACCTGTGTATATCCAGACTAGCACCGTAATTACGTAACACATTTTCAATCAAATACTGAATCATTTTGAAAAATGCATTGCTTCATGTCGAAAGATTTGTCTGTTCAGCAACGTAAATAACGCAATGAATGTTGTTGAACTGTCAAAATGAAACCCATTGCTACTATTAGTGCTGACAAATTAAAATATGGAACAGAAGTGGTCTGATTTTCTTGGTAAGTTACCCTAAACTTATATCTGTAGATGGTGAAACAGACTCTGTTTCTAAACCCTATTAACAATTCGCACATTAGAACTAAATAATTAGGTACTGTAGAGATTATAGCCTATTTGGTGCTTACATGCAAACTCCGCGAGTCCGTTAAATTTATTGGCAAGAAATACAAGACAAACATTAATTTAGTTACTGTTTAAGATTAGTAGGCAGTAGGCGTCATGTCTTCTTACTTTGGCTGACAAGCCAAAGCAAGAAGACATAAAAAATGTTATTAAGTTATTTATTAATTACCCTATACCGGATGATTTTTTTAACCAGTTCCAAATTTTTACAGGGTGTTCTACCCATGAATATGAACACCTTTCATTATGGGACCAACTCTGAAATCACGAAAAAAAAATCAGCTGTTTCATGCAAAAGTTCAATACCTACCTACTTGACCAAAATGTATGAAACAGCTGATTTTTTTAAAAAAGTAATAGTTTTTTTATTCATTAATTCCGGTACAGTTAGCGTCCCCCCGATGCTACATATGGTGGAGGCGAGGTAGTATTTTAACATTTTTAGGGTAAAACGCATACCAACGCACCCAAAAATAACAGAACAATACCACGAAAATATTTAGGTTCATGATCATCAGTGTTTACGATCTGAACGTGCAGCGTAAAGTCCCGTTCAGAAGACCGTTCGTTCCCACCATAAGTCAGGTGGGTATTGGTATCGACGTTCCCGTAGCTAGCCGGGGGCTATCGGCAGTCCGTGTGGGCGGGCCCTAACACCGCTGACCGCTTGACCTCGACTCCCGGGTCAGCTCGGGGTCAACGCCCTGCGATAGCCGCGTGCGCAATGCATTGTCGCCTGCACTTTGGTAAGCTTGACGGAATGCCATTATGGAATTTTCAGTTTTGAAATTATGGTCTGCGGCTGCGGTGGTTATTGTGTCAGGCCCTTTATGTGGAACGCGATTGGTATGTTTCGTTGGTTTTGTTTTAAGCTTTGTTGTTATTGAAGTTAGGTATTATTAAAGTGTCCTCATTTAATTTCTATTGTAAAGTAATTGTTTCAGGAAGCAGAACCTATAGGTAAGGCTACCAAAAACTTACCTAAATGAACACATGCAATGCAATGTGCGTATGCATATCATCTGCGTCAGTTTAGGCCTGATCGTAAGTATTACGATCAGGCCAAACTGATGCAGATCATGTTAAAGCCTCTTTGGCATGCTATAGCTGCAGTAACATAAAAAAAAAACATTGTGTCAGTGGTGTGTCAAGCGAAACCTTCAAGTTGTTTTTCTAATCTATTGTTCCTACTCTCTTTACGGCTTTCATACAATATTGTATCATTTAACATTTGGGTATAAATCTTTCACTGAAGACTGTATTAGCTACTAAATCAGCTGTCCAGTTTGACATCTCCATCTAAGAATTTAATTAGCAAAACAAAATTTACTACTACTAAAACCGTTCGTAATGTAACCAACTGTGCATTTAAAATAATACTTAACAAGTAAAATCGTTAGTAAGTTAATCGAGAGTTATTTTACAGTTTAATTGAAGCATAAAATGTATAATTATACGTTGATTAGATTTACGTAATTTTACTTTAATGTGTATTAAATAAAATAATACTTGAAACGGTCTTTCCATCCGGGGCCGGATTTGGTTTCATAGAATCGATCACTTTATCATTCGCCAACTGTGCGAAAAGGAACATCGTTCCAAAAGCCTGATCTGAAATCGTCACAACTTCACACATTTGATGTTCAGTTTATAATTATGCATTATGAATCGTTACTTTACACTGAAAGTGGGTACCTACTTTCCTTCACGAATGTTATACAAGAATGCTAAGATTCTTAAGGCTAGCCAAATAAATTAAAATAATTAAAGACATTCAAGCATTAATTTTATAATTAGTTCATCGTTAATTATTGTAAGTTGTAAACCTCTTTCTTATTTTGATATTTTTGCTGTCTCTAGATTTAATCCAAGAAAGCCGCGAATCTTATAAAAAGTTAATAAATTAAAAGAGCTATTATTAAAATAGCTTAAGGTCTTAAGAGTCTGTAATTATTCATAATTTTAGCTGCACTTCTCCCGGCACCGAGCCCCAGTTGGCAATATGACAACATTCTTCAGCGTCTTAAAGCCAGTAATTTCGATAATTTAATCGTCGAGTAATAAATTAAGAACCAATTAAAAACGGGTGCTAATTAAGGCAGCTTCTTTAAAATGTCATTCTCGTCTGCAAATATATTTAGTTGTCTAATGAATTAATAGGTCAGCGACGAACTTTTAGCGTCTAATAAATGGTTTATAAAGCGACCATATATTGTAAAACAAGCTACTGTTAATATGACGCAACATGGTGATAATTCTTAAGCAACTAAATTTGTGATATGTCTACTCATTGCCAGCTTCTAATAAGTGTATCAACTTCATCTATAAAATAATATCAACGTACTCTAATTTCATAGAGTCACCTTTATTTTTATACTTTAGCATAAGTAATTGATGAGTGAATCTACTATATTTGAACATAAAATTTCCTTATTATTGTCATCAAATAATGGTCAATGAAAGCTATAATTTCATGTATTCGCCTATCTATTTATAATGTTACCATAAGTAATTGACTATTATACCTACCCAAATGAACATACAAAAAATATTGTTATCATAAACAAACATCTGCAACTCTCTGTTTGTTTGTGTTTGGACACACCTTAGGGAAAATTAAAACCAAACAACTATTTTATTTGTAAATCAGATAATTTTAATGGCAGTAGCATAGGTTTTTATGTTAAGTATAATTGTACTTATGGGAACCACTGTACCTCCACACCCGGCGCATTTTGATACTAGGTTTTTTTTTTTCGATAGAATAGACCATTTTTTGTGTAATTTGAAAACCGCAAAAAAAATTCCCAGTTTTTCTTTTTTTTTTAAAACCTGCGATTTTTATAGTAGCTATTTTTTTTTTGATAGAATAGACCCTTTTTAGTGTAAATTTGAAAACCGCAAATTTTGAAAAACCATAGGGGCTGAGAAAAAAATTCCCAGTTTTATTTTTTCGTTTGCGGAGCCCCCCTATTTCTGTGTAACCTAACCTCAAAAAACATAAAAGTAGCTTAAAAGGCGTAGTAGGAGCCCCGCTTCGCGGGGCTCTAGGGTCTAAAAAAAAATAACCACGAAGGGGATGGCGGGGTCTGTTCGCTCGCTTCGCTCGCTCACTAGACCCCGCCATCCCCTTCTAACCTAACCTGTCCGAGTCGGGGTGCCCCAAGTCCTGAGCTCGCTTCGCTCGCTCTTGCATCCTAAGTTGTCATTACTAATGTGTTATTTTGTATATTATGTTGGTTTAGTGTGTAGTGGGTGTGGAGGTTTTCAAAAAAAAAAAAAAAAACGGAACTTTTTTCTCGGCCCCTATGGTTTTTCAGAATTTGCAGTTTTCAAATTAGGTACACTAAAAAGGGTCTATTCTATCCAAAAAAAAATACCTACTATCAAAATGCGTCGGGTGTGGAGGTACAGTGGAGCCTACTTATGTCCTAAGTTACAATAATGTAAGGCAATCAAATAATGAATAACATTGTTATTTGTCACTGAATAATCAGCGCAGGTTGTGCTTTACCTGGCTTCCCACGCTTCCTCTTTACACCAATTTTTTGTGTTTTTGCTTCTGGCGGCGGAAATGCATGTTTCATCCTGATAGCCAGACCCACCAAATGCTTGCAAGAATACTTGCGGTGAAAATCTGGACAGTCACAGTGGCCATTAATCACAGAAATCTTAATAATAAGGGAATAAAATCACTCCTTAATCGTGTCAATAATGTAAACAAATACACGTGAACTCGTTGCTGCACGCACCGAATAGAGCTCGCTCATTGGTGCAAATGGCCGGTCGCGCCCCTCTGATTCCCAACGAGCGTCAGGTAGGTACACTCCCGCGCTTGTGTTGCAAACTTTCACGAAAAAAGAATATGATTTATTAATTTAGTTGTTGAATGAAAAACTTTGATTGCTAATTTTGAGGCTGGAATTTGATTTTATTAGCAGACAGATGTTGAATCTCTAAAATATATAAAGTAGCTCACTTACAACATTAGTCGCTGAGTTATCAAATCAGAAGTAAATATATTTATCGGTAGCTCGGAGTCATATTAATTTACGCTCGTAAATTGACGCTGGTTTTTTTATATTCTGTTGGAATAGTAAAGATGATGAATTAATATAATTGAAGCTGTTCTATTAACTCGTCGCCCACATATAAAAAAAGACGCTAGGTTGCACGTGCTAAAGAAAACTTTTGTTGCCGCACATATAATTTCCCATTAAAAACTGATAGCCGTTTAGCAAAATGGGCAATTTAGTAAAACGTTCTCAGCTGTATTGCTTTTCTTTAACTAGTTTGATAGAATTACTTTTATATTTCGATGTAAGTAGGTAACTACGTTATAAAAAGCCTTAAGATTCCCGCAGATAGGAGCGACGAGACTCTAGAAGAAAAATTTATATGAAAACTTCATGGATTTTTTAAGAGTCTACTAATCTAACGAATACAATAATTGCACTTGGACATGGACAGTAGCATTTGTTTTATAGTTTGAATTAAATGAGACACTCTAAACGTGCTGGTGTGTCACAAACAAAGCCATGCATGTGGTTAAAAAATACTCCTGCCATCTTTTTTTCAATATTTTCCTACGACCGCATCGTCGTCGGTCAACGTCTCGTACGACCGCAGCTTCTTAATTTACTTTATTCCTACTCATAATCTTTATAGACATAATAATGTATTATACTAATAGCGTAACCACGGATATCTATGAGCGTAACCATGTAAACTTGTTGTACCTACTTAAAATATTCAATAAGGTGGCCTTACTTAAAAAAAAAAGTTTAGTGGTGTGGTGTTTATGGTTAAAAAAAAGTTAGAGGTATTTTACATTTATCTATTTAAATCACAATTATAACACCTTTACAGACTGGATATTGTAATTTATAACTATATGTAGTAATAATTCAGTGCTGTAGACTCCGTAGTCGGAAAGCTTGACGTAACTTTAGGTAGCTGAATTTCGGCTTATTTAGTGGAAAGCTTTTCCAAAACTTTCAGTTGAAAACAAGGACAAGAATTGATATAAAAAAAATCTGCTGACGTTTCAGTATATTGCCTCGAGTACACAGAGAGCTTGATGTACAGACGCCAGCACATCAAGCTACCCGAAACTGTCAAATTTTCCCAATCAACCTTGAACCTTATGCTTTGACGATAAAGTTGAAAATCAATTAAAGAAATTTGACAGATTGTAGTAGCTTGATGTGCTGGGCTGGCGTCTGTACAATACTAGTGTTTCTACTTCTTTTTCGATCCGTTTATACTTATACAAACGGAACAAGAAGATCTCAAAATGATAGGAAAGTCTCGTGTCAGTTTAGCTTACGTTGCATTTTTATTCTTTCAAAACATAGCTACGACTAACTGTTCTGTGCCAGTAGTATAATCCATACAAGCTGACTTTAAGTACAATTTATAGCGTTTATTAAAGAAATGCTCAGCGATCCTTCCTAAAAAATACAAAGCAAGGGAAGCAAGCTAGGGAAGTGTTGCAGTTAAAGTAGATACTCATCTATTCTTTAAATTAATATTTTCGTAAGGATAATCAAACCATAGTTTTTATTTGTCCGTATATATATTTAAATAACTAATAAATTGAATCGTTAAACTGACGTCATGGTACGAATTAGAAGAACAGTTCAGTTTAGGTCCTAAAATGGATCGCGTTAAGAGCTCATGGTAGGCCTACAGAGCTCTTAACAGTTGTATAACTCATCGATTTACTTTAACTTTGCAATAATACCAGCAATTACTGTCCCACTGCAGAGCATCTTATCATGCAGAGAAGGCAGAAGGCAGGCTTTGTAATGGAATGATGCAAATGCAATAAATACAGCAGATACTTGTTATAACTCTATAAATGTTTTTGAATAATTGATAAATTATACAGTTTACTACCCGTCTATACATACTTAATACACTTTTGGAGGGTATATCTAGTGACTACCTACTGGTGGAGTTTAACGGTTTGTTTATTATTAACAATTAATTTGTCGGCTAATAAAGCGGCTATTTTACACAGCTAAGACCGGTTGCTTTTATGGTAGTACGTTTATTTTCTTCATTAAAATAAATGAGACATTGGTAAATGCTTCATAAACTTTTGTAACTACTTAACCATATAACATAACACCTATAATATTCTATAAAACGTTTTAGGGCTGACAAATCAACAATATTTTATATTAGATTTAGATCTGAAGACTGATAAGCTATAAAGTTTTCAAAGCTTCCTCTCTCCTACTATTTTGCTGTGCCGCATTTTTACCGCGTTGGACACTTTTCTATGAAACAGCAGATTATTGTTTTGATAACCGACGATAAATGTCTATGATGCCAGGGGTCTAGAATCATGTGCTGAATTCAGGGCCGAAAAAAGGGCGTTGCGGCATCGCACCGCTAAAATCGGCAGTGCCACACGCCGCTACGCGTTGTTTATTATGCGTACACACACCTATTGTTGCGGCGTGGTGCCGCAATGCGGTTATGTGTTTCGGCCCTCAAGTTTACAGTTTACGCGTCGATGTCCCTGCCACCCTGTAAAATTTTAAGTTGTTGTATGTATTAATATCGAATGCAGTCAATTTGTAAATGTCTTAACGCATACCTACATAAAAAAGACTTAATTGACTATTAATAAATACTTACATGTAATGTCGGCCTACAACAAACAAATCCGTTAATGATTTGTGCAACAAAATTATTGTCACTTTTTGTTGCTTCAAAATTAAAATGCGCTGAATAGTTTGAAGCAACTAGGATAGCTCAAACATGCGACTTTTCTCCTCGCCGCATCTTTTTGTATTAACTATGTGAATATATTTGCGAAATTATTCACGGAGTCAAGTTTTTAGGCCGCTAGCTGACGCCCGCCGCCTCGCATGCAATAATTGTCCACATGCATACTTATGTCTAGACTGACAATTAGCTTATTAGCTGGTTATTTAGAGCATAATAAGAACATGGAGCGGACTAGGGTCATATAAGATCCTAGTCCGCTCCATGATACGTACGAGTAATTAGTCAAGTGACAGTGAAGTGTTACTTAAGTATAGGTGGGCTACTGAATTGCTACTTGATGTGGTTTATTTACTACTTAAATATTTGTCACCAACTATCTACAATAAACTATAATTTACTTAGAAACTAATCAAATCAAATAACAACCACTGCTTAAAGGTAAGTAATGATTAGCGTCTCTTAGGTTAACCCTACATATTTTACGTTTAAATGTCTCTTATCTTTAAGCAACGTTTATAAATAAGGGGGCCAATTATAATTTTACCTATATTTTTCTTTATTTACGTCCATAAAACCGGCACATTATTCGTTTCACTTGCATAATTTTCAGGTGATCCTTTTCCTCATAAATATCCAAAATTAGTTACAACGATTAAAAAAAAAACAGAAATATATAATTAACCGAACATGAGTCGATGCACCCATGCACCCAGTCTTACAACCCAATTACGGCCCTGCGTCATATCTGTCATTCTAATTCGTGCAATGCTCGCGTGATTTGTCTATGCGCATAATTGTAGCGTATTTTTAAAATATGCTAAACGTTAATTCCTTTGAGCACACGGAAAGATGTAATATTTGCAATCGTAAACGAATGGCAGATACATTACAGAGACTCTCGAGAAAATTTATGTTTCAATAAAAATGTAGGATCAGACTTGCGTTGATTGCTAACGTTTAGCATACATGTTTTTGCTTACTTATTAACTGCAATCACTGCTGCTGCTGCTGCTGTTCTAAGGAGCATATTTGATTAATAAATAGGGTCCATATTTTTTGGATGGACATGTTGTTCACAGGTGTTTCATAAATAACACAACCTTAGCAATGTAAAAAACAGAAACAACTTCTTTCTTATATCTATAAACACAACCGAGTCAATCAATCTGCCTAGCCTGTTCCGAAATATGTTAGGGTCGGCTTCCAGTCTAATCGGATGCAGCAGAATATATACCAGTATTTTACATGAAGCGACTGCCTATCTAACCTCCACAACACAGTTACTGGGTAACATGATACTTCTTGGTAAGACTTGTTGTCAGACTTTTGGGCTTCTGACTACCTGTAATGAGTGTCAAAGATCGACGAATGAGAGCCGGGAACAACGGCTTAACATGCTTTCCGAGGCACGGAGGGGCCTCGATATGTAGGTAATGGATGGTCACCCATCCACGAACCGACTGCGGCAAGCGTAGCTTAACCCTTCGATCGACTCCTGCGGCTGTTATCATTTAGCCACGAAACCGAGCAAAGAGTATGGATGCTATTAATTGCCGTAGTGTTCGAATTGTATATTAATAAAATGGATCTTAAAATCATTGCAGTATCTATTAAAGTCAAAATACTTACTTACATACAGCAAAGTTAATAATCTATCCTCTACAAACATAAAATATAAGTATCCCTCTTAAATGTATATAAAACTTATATGTACTGTATTTATAACCTGTGGTTTCCAACCATTTTCCAACAGTGAAAATTATTAAAATATGCGGTTACTGACATTGCTGGGAAATAGCTAATTAGATACGAGTACCTATGTATGCAGTATTTATGTAAATAAGTTTCTTAGGTGGACCGTGGAGTGGCAGAAACAATTCACAAAGCATTGTTTAAAGGCTATTGTCTAAAGTAGGTACTATCTACTATCCTTTGGTAAGACTGGTGGTTATAATACTACCCACTATCCCTTTTTAAGACTGGTTGTCAGACTTTCGGGCTTCTGACGACCTGCAACGACTGTCAAAGATCCACGAATGACAGACGAGATCCTATCACCTATCATGCTTTCCGAGGCACGGAGGAGTCTTGTTATGTAAAGATGGTCACCTATCCACGTACCAACCGCGGCAAGAGTAGCCTAACCTTAGCTATCGAACAGTGTGGCTGTTATTACTTAGCCACAAGCCCTTCTATTTTTTTGAAGTAAAAGACTTTTTTTTTTAATGATCTCAATGCTTTGGTTTTCATATTTCAGCTCGTCATCATTGCCATCATTGTCTAAATACCTATTGCAGAAAGCTACCTATTAGAAATATGTAAATCCTATTCGCAATTTATATTAAAATCAAACCAAAAAAAAAAAACTTTAACTATTTAATAGTGTTACCTATTTCAATTCCTTATATCCCGCTCTTAAAATCATTATAAGCCCGTTTATCGCGGGCATACGTAAAGCTATCCATAGTATTCGTGCAATGCTAACGAGGTGTGAAGCCATGTAAAGGGGCCAGTATCCCGTGCCCTACAGGCGCCGGCGTCAATTAACCATTTATCTTCCCACCTTTTACCGCCAACAAGAAATAGAATGGAACTCGCTTTTTCCTATTTTAAATGTAAGTTAGTTGCGTTGTTTTTGTGGTCTATGGTTGAATGTTTTGCTTTTTCTTTTTTTTATTATAAGGCTTTTAGATTCGAGTTTAATGGTAATTGATATGTAAAGCTTGAAAATATTGACGTTTTTAATCTAACTGCATAATAACTGGGTGGAATTTATAGTGTTCTATAAAACACAAGATTAATTTGACGTCGATTTGCAATTGTAGTTCATAATTTTTATTAATTTCACGAAAGATCGCCATCGATCGAGGTTGCTTTCTTACAAAATCCAATTCTCTTTTCCACTAAGATGTAGCATGGATGGTGTAGGTAAGTATATCTAAATGGCCGTAGGTGTATTTCCTTAGTGTTGGTGTTTTCATTAAAATTAACAATTTGTAGCTTTTACTGGTACCTGAGACTAATACTTATAATTACTCTAGACGTTTGTTATTACGTTGCGTAATGCTCGGCTGTTGCAGGAAATAGACAGCAATAAAATTCGGTATTCGTATACAATTTACAACATAATGCTTCCTTGTGAGTTATTAACCCTCTACCTATATATATTTTAGTTTTACTACTTTAAAATACAGGCAAGTTATATCGTGATACTTAAAGTTACCTAACAAGTTTAAAAGTAGCAGAGGTATGTAAATCCCTTGATTGTTGGCAACTCTGCAGGGACCCTTTATTCTGTCATCACAAGTTCCTTATTTACGTTCAGGAGCGAGAATTCCAGCAAATTAAATTCTGTAGTCTGCCTTTCTCACGACAGTCGATCGCGCAGTGGCTCAAGATTGACTCGTCGTGTCTCCACAATGGCTTGTAATTGCCTTATAAGTTCTCGTAAAACAGAAACTTGCAAGGAAATGTTGTCTATCCCCATGTTCGTAAGAGCTGAGAGTCGTTCAAGGCGCCCGCGAACGAGAACGAATGAACGACAGTAATTGATTCTCAAATGTAGTGATAATTTTATACGCAAAAAATACGCGTTAAGAAGTTGTGTGTAAATCAGAAGACGCGAGAAACTGAAACCTGTTATTCACTTCGCATTCAATTAAGACTAGAGATTTAGTAGTGAAATAAAGTATTGCTGACTGAGATAACACCCCGAGAATTAAAGTGGAAAGAAATTGTATCTAGTTTGTTTAGTGTAGAAATTACAAAAGAAATAACTTAAAAAGAATAATGATCCCCATTAGCATTATTTTATTTAATAGCTGTCTTATTCGTAGGCAATAAACACGAAGGAAATAAGTAAATAATTATTATCGACTAATAGTAGGGATAAGCATTAAATAAAAGTCAATAAGAAACAGATATAAACTCAAAATTTTTACAACAACTACTGATCAACAAATCCAATGCTAATTTAACGCATACTTAAACCAAACAAATGTACTTTTCGCGTGCACTTACAGGAGAGCTATAAAAGTGAATATTATTATCATTCACTTAATTGTCACACTGCCGCCTACGCGACCATCAAGAAAAGTTATCTCACAAGCACTTCTTATTTATTACTGGCCAGTAGTATTTGCATAAAAATGCGATACAACCTCTTCGGTAAAGATTCCATCTATTGCTCAGAGGGCACCACTGGGCACCAATTAGCACTCAATCTTAACACCCACACGCAGTGTAAGGCATTATAAAAAAAATAGCCAGAGATAATCTAGGCACCGAGCAGCGGAAGAAAGCTTAGTTCAACATAATAAATCAGTAGGAATGCTGTATAGTACAAAGTATGTTTAGCTTAACCGTAATAATGAATACAGGTAAATAATTCCTCTAGAGGGTAGCTATCAAATAGGTATAGTTTATAGAACGGGTGCAAATATTTTTAAATATACTTATATACTTAGGTAAAATATCACACAGCCATAATGTCCATTAAATGCTATAAAAATAGGTAATTTAACAGGTCTTTACGCAGTCTGGTAAGCAGTAAACGCCAGAGGCATGGTCTAGTGAAGTCATTGATAATTATTTAGATTAATACCTTCAGAAGCAGCTATCAATAAAGAAGATCTTGTATTAAGAAATACACAAATGATTTAAACCATATTTATCTTAGGAACATGTAAAGGGAGGGCCCGAGGCTAAGCTTCGGAGGACCGCTTTGCTTCTTCAAAATTATTCACTTCCACCAATTCCCGTTTATTATCGGTTATTAAAAGGAATATTTTATGTAAAAAAAGTGTGTAATAATGTTTTCAGTGTATTTTATGACGGCGCCTGCGATGCACCCGAACCCCGCCCTGACGCCGGCCCTGTGCTGTACCGATATTCAGGTGCAGTTTATGTAGAAGATTTGTATCAGCCTCCGACAAATGAATCATACATTAACTATTACCACAGGTTTTCTAGTTTATGCATCGTCGTCATTGCCAAGCTTCGAAAACGGATTGAAATATGGCAGCGCCTTCCTGCTGCCTATTTATTGTCTTAGCATAAGCATGGCATAACATTATCAGCCTATACTGTTCCCACTGCTGGTAACACAAGGCTCCTGCTGTGGGTCATAATCCCCCACGCGGGCCCAGTGCGGATTGGTGGAGGTCACATGTCTTCGAAATTTTAGTTCTAGGACATGCCGGTTTCCTCAAAATGTTTTCCTTCATCGTTTTGAGAGCAGTAGTCATCATCTGCCTAGCCTTTTCCCAACTATGTTGGGGTCTGCTTCCAGTCTAACCGGATGCAGCAGAATACCAGTATTTTACATGGAGCGACTGCCTATCTGACCTCCACAATCCAGTTACTGGGTAATACGATACTCCTAGGTGAGACTAGTTGTTGTCAGACATTCAAGCCTCTGACTACCCGTAATGACTGTCAAAGATCCACGAATAACAGCCGGGACCAACGTGCTTTCCGAGGCACGGAGGGGTCTCGGTATGTAAAGGTGGTCACCCATCCACAGACCAATCGCGGCAAGCGTAGCTAACCTGGCCTGTGCGGCTGTTATCATTTAGCCACGGGCCCCTCTTTTGAGAGCAGTAGTGATGAAATGAAATACACAAAGTAAAATGCCTGCCTGTCGGGGCCACCACTGCTCTCAATTTATTGTCTTATTCTGCTTGAAATCTTGAATTAATGGTAAGAGCACAAGCGATACTGCTTCAATAAAATCAAGTAGATATTACCGATACCGTGAATATGGGAGTGTTTTGAGAAACTTTCGATTATGTGGAATAACGCGAGTCCTTGTCCGACCTATTCCGCGGCACCTCGTTCTCGAAATAGGTTTTTATAAATACCGTGTGGGCACACTGGCCACTCAACCGGTTCTGCCTTGTTAATTGCTCCCCTCGCACATTTAAATTTGTTTATTTATATCTAATTGGCTTTAGGCGGTCCGCGAGTCATCCTGCCGTCGTCCTGCGCAGCCATCCCGGTCTATCACTTACGTCGGCGAATACCACAGACCCAGCTCGTAATCCAGGCATACTTAATTAAGATAAGAATGAAGTCTTGCTCGTAAAAATATTTTATGTCCTTGTTTTTCCTGTATACCTATCTGAAGTATTCTGAAGTATACGTAGAATTGTTGAATAGGTACACATGGCTACACATCAGTGGCAAAGGTACAGACGCCAGCACATCAACCTACTACAATCTGTCAGATTTCTGTAATAGATTTTCAACTTTATCGCTAAAGCATAAGGTTCAATGTTGATTGGGAAAATTTGACAGTTAGGTGTAGGTTGATGTGCTGGCGTCTGTACCATACAACTCGATTCCCACCGGCTTCCCTTCGAAAATTCAGAACATAACCACTCTATAGTAAATTCATAATTGAAATTTTCTCTTGGAATTGTTTTTTACTCCGGCCTACCTCTGTCATAAATTCACCCTTCGCCACTACTACATATCAAGCTATACATAACCAGTATAAGCCGACTTCTGATTGTATGAAAAATCTATACAATGCGAGGTCAGCTAAAACTGGAAATGTATAGCTTGATGTGTAGCCGTGTGTAGGTACCTCCTGCTACTGCGGGTCTCGGTTTGTAATTTCAGCTACAGAGAATATTACTTAGCCATAATACTAAATTAACGTGTTTAATTTTATTACTCTTCCTCTGACAGTTCCGCGTTGCAGTGACTGCTTTTGAACAATTTAAGCAATGAAACATATTAGCCTCATAATAGAATAAACAAACTAAAGGTTTGCCAACGTGCAATGGAGCGTCAAATTGACAGACCATATTCGCAACACCACACTGCGTTCCAAAACACAGATTACTGACGTTGCTCAAAAAGCCGCTAAGCTGAAGGGGCATACGGCAGACGTGGCCAGCCCAGTCCCGGGCTGGCCACGTCTGCCGTATGCCCAATAAGCTGTGGGCCAAAATATCCACCACGTGGAGCCCTGACACAGGTAGAAGGCGTCGCGGCAGACCCCGTAGAAGATGGCGGGACGAGCTGGACAAAATTAACGACCAGTGGTCCACTTTAGCCCTGGATCGAAAGAACTGGAAGTCATGGAGAGAGGCCTTTGCCCAGCAGTGGGATGATGCAGGCTAACAGTAACAGTAATGGAGTATAGTAGTAGTAGTAGTAAATAATAGCCTCAAAGAAAAACTGTGTCCGTTCTACATTTTATTGTCTCACTCGCATCATACATTAGTACAGTGATTTAATAACTCTGAGGCAATATGTATTGTAAAAGCAAACTCTGAAGGTTCAACAATGGTCTTTTCCTAATGGCGTAGTTCAGGGTTACCCCGTTTATATTGGTCCTGAACCGGACAAATAGTTCATCTCTCTAAAAGTCCATCATGCATATAACCCGTCGCGCCATCTCTACGCGAAAAACCCATACTTAAATGAGGATTTACACCCAAAAGAAACCCGCAGCTTGTATGCAGCGTAGTCCTTCGTTTCATGTTGTTTACCATACCTACTCCATAAATCCACAATTAAAAACTACTATTGTATCTACTTTATAAATGATATGTCCTAATTGACAGGTATATAGATAATAACCCGTTGTGTCCTGTTGTGCCATAGTCTGAGAGCAAATAAGTTATGCTAATATTTAAATTTTAATGAGCCACCTATCATGTCATGTCGCATAATTATGCAGTTATACCATGTCGCCATTACACATTATTTTATTTTTTATTGGTTTAAAAATAGAACAGCAGATCATAAGCAACATTTCGATATGTTTACAGTGTACCTACATGCTACATGGTAGAAAACTTGTAGGAAATTGATTTATTTTTCAGTAAATTATAGACTAGTTCCGATAAACATGGGGTTGTTATTATTTTTAATAACGGGTATTAATAAGACATGATTGAAAACTGTTGCATGTCTGCTTTAGTAAGAACGAAACTAAAGAATTTGCGAGAAAACTGTATAACATAATCTACGAAACAATCAAATATTTGCCGAAGTATGTTCACTGTTTGAAGTTGGACGCAGAAAAATCTCATTCCGAACAAAAACTTCACTTTCGTCAACAATTATCTTAATTACATTTAATTTAAGAGTGTAACAGTTAGTCAAGTTCCTCTAACTACTGAATGATTCATTGAATCTACTCGATAGATGTTACATTTCATTGGATTCGTTCGATACAGACTTACATTCGCGGCGGCGGCGGCGCGCGGCGCGGCGGTTAGCGCTACGTGCCCAATGCAGCACACCACTCACGTCTGAACGGTTACTTTACTATTTTGTTTACGCTCAATTTGAAATATACCTTTTACTTACAATAGAAAAGAACTTCACGTCTATTTGTACTACTCGTATTTTGAATGTGCTTGAATGTGGCCGGCTGGAAAGCCATAAGCCTAACCCAAGATGCATAAACCTGTGCATAAAGTAGGTACCTACTTACTAATTCCATGGCATAACTACTCTACTTTTTTTTTCATTTGAAAACACTTGAATGGAGTGATTTGTACACGTTTTTACGTGTGATTGTTACAATCAATTTGATTACTGAATTAATCTCTCAATCACAGACCGAAAAAGACACTTTTTTATATAAAAATACGAGTTATTTACTATTATTTACCTACCGGGACAGGAATGGTGTTTACGATTCACTATGCTTCATCTAAAAATCCACTAAACCTGTTGCGAATTATAGTGATTTAAATAACGTGAACAGGTTTATTACCGGTTGGGATATAGGTCACGAATTCACGATATTAAAATTTATCACGGAATATATAAAAATACACCTTACTTAAGCTTAGTCATGAGTGCATGCATGACATTAAGCCGATAAATATTGATCTTTATTACAATAATGAGACGGTATTCCACTTTAACGGGAGTTTAATACACAACTAAGAAAGTGCTTATGGATAATAAATTGCATCGCATCAGCATAACTTCTTGCAAACTTTTCAGCCTGTATTTGATAGATCTTCTATTCTATAGACTCGGTAGCCTGAGGTGAACCTTTTAGCAAATTCACTTTAGTATTCCTGATATTTACTATTTCATATAAAATTCCGAACATAATTCACAATTAGGTGTATGTATTTATATATTTGAAATATTTTCCAGCACTTCCTTCATACCTATATATAGCCATTTTTTTTTTTTACGCATTTTCCAGAAAACATTTTTCCGCAAAGGCATTTACTGTGAAAAGTTCTCACTTACCAGTAGTCATGGGAAAATCCTACAGCCTAAACCATCTAATTTTTGCCAAAATGGTGGTTACGCCCTTTGAGCCCAAAGGTATCGATATTATTAAGTCTGCGACTATACCGATGAGTTCCATATTTAAATCACAGAAAACAACAAAACCACTGCTCCATTATAAATTCAAATTCGCACACCAAAAATGCTTTAATTACTTACGTTCAAAATTCGAATGTAGTCAATGAACTTGTTTGTCACTTTTTTTTTTTATAATTTTGCTGTAGGCGGGAAAATGGGCCAGTTTTTCATCCCTAAACTTTCGCATTACGTGACATTGGCTAAATGCACAAACCGTGCGAAGCCAAAGAAAAAAAAAAAACTTTCGCATTTGTAATTTTTTTGTATGAGAGAAGTATCCTCTGGTATTTATTGACTTTTCTTAGTGCTTTACGTTACGTGAACGAATGGCATAGCTTCCCATCTTCAAAATTGTTAAGAGCTAATTGATGGGGCGTTTGTCGTGAGAGCATGCGATGTGTCATCGGCAGCAATTGAATTGTCTTACGAGATATGTGTCCCGTTCCGCATGGAATTAATGGAGCATTTTACAATGTAATCGGTGTCTCTGATTTTTATAAGATAGTTGTTTTGTGCTCTGCCAATGACTTCAGCAATGCAGTGCGAACTGTTTATGGGTCTTTTCTTTTTTAGCAGTAATTCAACTTATTCAGCAGTAAAATTGTTTGTGCAAATGCAATATCATAAAAAGCTAGACATTGTACAAATGGTCTTTAAATGAGTGGCGATTCTATGACAGACTTATTAGGATTAATGCAATAAATACTATTCAAAAGAGATCGCAAAGGTAGACCGTGCAAGCGTGTTGAAGTAATTTCAGAAACTCTTACTTTCTCGATCTTCTCTGTAGGAATGCAATTGTAGAACAGGGATATACGTTGGGTATTGAATGAAATTTTTATAGTATTCTTTGAATTCTATACAAATCTAGTCACGGATACTGATAGCCTAGAATGTCCTAGATCATAATCTACTCCAACCTCATAATTTTAAATACGTAACGTAATGATTGTGTACAATACTTTCATGGGACAGGTCCATGTGTATGGAAATACGTTATTTCAAAGCAATTAGTATTTGGTGCTAATCATGTTGTTTTAAAAGATTGACGAATGTAGTAAATATTAAAAAAGTTTTTAAATATTTAATTTGGATCAAATCATTTCAAGAAAATCCTAAATTAAATCTTCTTCATTCCAAAATCCGTATGGAATGTTAATCCCAACCGCTCGATCACGATTTGTCGAACACATACGGATTTGTCCGATTCCGAATAACATTATCACGAGTGTGACGAAACCAACTGGTTTCAGCATTTTCAAGTTGGTGACATAAGGACAGGGCCAAACCGGCGGCGAGGTCGGCGACCGCAGACCTAGCGGGAACGTAGCCATACGACCGAGCCCACTTAGCGCGAGGCCGCAAATGTACATACGACCGACATGGCCGAATACCTCATTACTGCGAAATGTGTGAACCTGACTTACGGCCGAACCCAATTACCTATCTATCACCAGTTTTGTCATACTGGAGGTAGAAAAACCTATCTATCTCTGATTTTAACGTCCCAATAATCTATATCAGTAGCGATCTGTTCGATTATATTATACTGACAGTTATAATTATACTGGCTACCATCAGTAGCTATCTGTCAATAGGTTATTGGGTTCGCCCGTTAATCATCCCGCAGTGGGTCAACTAGGCGTGTACCCATCGTAAAGTACACGACGTTCCAGCCAATCAGGAAGTGAATTTCTAGCTTTATTTTCTAATCTAAAAGTGGCGGCTAACTCTTAGATTTTCTTTATGTTGTCTTGAGTTTTCTCGACGTGGACGGCACTTTTTCCACATCCATTGGGGTTAGAGGTTGCTTTCGGGTAATAAAACCTTCTTGTCCATGTACACAATTAAGTTTTCTAGCCAGTCTTTTGTTTATACATTTACCGCCAACAACTGGACACTTTTCACGAGCAAGCATTCCTACTTTGCTCTTTAGTACCTTGGCTCCACAATATCGCACATAATTACGATTCAGTTTACCTACATATTAGCCATATGCGTCAGCCGTATTGTGGACCGGTCGGCGATTCCGATAATTTCCAACAAACTGACCAGTGATTCATTGAGATATCAATGGAGCTTTGTTGCAGCCTCTCATGGGCAGATGTTTACCCTTAGTGCAAGACGTGTAAGGATGTTTGAGCGTGATTTTGCAATAGCAATTTATGAAATGTCTCTTAGAAATTGGTATTAGAAAATGTTTGTTGCGAAGAATTGTTAATGTTTCAGTTGTTTCACTGAGGCCGAGTTATTCCAGTTGATGCCAAAACTTAACTTATTTCTGTAAGATCGATAAAGCTATTTCTTCAAAGTAAAATTCAAATCATTTATTTCAAATAGGCACATAAAATACACTTTTGAACGTCAAAATTTACAAAAAATATAATTGATTCTATTCGCCCCTTCCAAAAGGTAGTTTCGTATATGTGGGCAAGAAAATCCACCGTTACTCTTTTAAAATGTTTTACTATGTTTTATATACCTACATTCATTATATAATTATATGTGAAGACGGTAGTATAGAATAAAATTACTCTACCACAAAAGGTAAAATGAATAAAAAATAAAGCAATGACAGGTAAATCAATTATATAATAAATACATGGTGCTCACATATTTGCAAATACTGTAAAAATAGATGATTTTCCTAGAATTTTAACAAGCGTGTGAGTTACAGTAGTCACAGAATGTAAAAATCAATGTCATAAAAATTGTATACATATACAATTAAACTAGCAACCAGTTTGATTTTGTGTAGATTCATCAAAGCAACATTAATCTGTCTTCATGGGGTCACTTTCCATTTCTAATCACCATTTTTCCGAGCATTTTTAGATCACAGCTTTCCAAGAGTCGATTAAACTTTACTAGTATCGCGTATTTTATATCGATAAATGATAACTGCTTCAGCTCTATTGGCCTGTTCATCGTGCGCTTGTTGGGGGTCTGTTAATGGCGCTGCATTGTCGTGAATGCGCATACCAATTGCATTTAATCACGCGCAGCCACGGTGTGACCGCGCGGTTGTATTGTGTGGCCCATATATTAACTTATTGATGGAAACACATGGAGTATGTGACTATAGTGGTAAGTATTTTGTAATTAATTAATTTGGTTTTTAAAATGAAAGAGATTTGGTTTTGTTATAGCTCCTGTAGGTGGTTGATGTTGGCAGCAATCAAAGTTATCGTTGATAAGACTGTCTAGGACTGATTCCGTATTTTTACAAAAAAAAAAAACAGTTTTACTTTAGTTCAGAATTAAAATATTTGATGTAGAGAGTTTCATGGGGAATTCATAAATGTTTCATAGCACCTTTCGAATATTTGTATTACGATCCTGTTTGCCACATATTATCATGTCTCCGTCAGATCAAACAGCGCTATCTATAATATCATCGACATGATAATTCCTAGTTTTCTTTCCAAGAACGTAACTTGCCACGTTAACAAGCTAAACCCTCTTAAAAACAAGTGCACCTACAAGTATTCACATCAAGCCGATATCCCATATTTTTTCTTGAAGCAAGTTGCATTGATTGCGCCCGCGCCGCTAGATTTCTTCGTTCAGGCTCACCCGCATTATAATCTACTAGAGTCAAGTTACTTGTCAATACTTGGTAAAGCCAGTTTGCTAACTAGTATCTAAGCAATGTTCTTGTTTAGCACAGATGGGTCAATCACACCTGATATGAAACCCGGTTAAGTTATTAGCTTAGTTAAAGCACAGTGTAGCTACTTAGATAAAGGTTATTTCTTGGGCTTGGTGTGAGGGGTCTGTAATAGACGATGTTTATGTGCTAAGATTACTGATTACTGAGTTACTGAGTGAAGGAAAGTGAATCGATTTCAGATTATCTGATAGTCAATTAAGCTGTAACTACATAACAAGAAAATGAAAGCAATGCTGTAGTTTCATACACGCCTAAACGTTCACTTGAAGGCAATGATTTCAAAGTAATATATAAGTCAATGCTTGAAAGTTTCAAATCGCTGAACTTCTATTTATAAGAAGAAAATATAAACACCGCTATAGTTTTTTGCACGGCCAAAGGTTCACTTAGCATAATAAGCATAATCAGCCTATAATGTTAATGTGTGTGTGTTGTAATTTATATGTGAACTTATGAATAAAAATGATTCTATTCTATTCTACTACTGGGACACAGGCCTCCACTTTCTGTGAGAGGGAGTTGGCCACATTCCACCACTCGGGCCCAGTACGGGTTGGTAGATGTGACATGTCTTAAAATTTGACCTCTACAAACCTGAAATTAGTTCTAGGACATGCCGGTTTCCTCACGATGTTTTCCTTCATCGTTTTAAGAACAGTTTACTTAACATTCCAAAAAATTGATTTTTGTAAAAATAATTAATAATTTATTTCATAAGCCTAATACATAAAGGAGTAAGGAGAGAGAAATGGGTCAACAATGCATTATGTACTTATTACGAGTATATCTTATAATCCTTATAATAATAGTCTAAGTATGTGCACGTTGTGTGAACTCCTGACACCCAAACTAGGACATGTCCTGTATCTTCCCTGCTTTTCACATTTGTGAAGCCCATCTTTCTATTGCATACTTAGCACAAATAAAAATAATAATTAAATTAATTATAGCTAAACAGAAATCATGTGTTAAAGCTAATAACTTTCAAATAACATAATACTAAGTCCATAACCCTACAAATGATGGTACTAATACAGCAAATGAATTAGATGCGCCACAAGATACCGTGCACTTTATGAAGTCTACCTCTGTTATTGTCCTGATCCGCGCAGCTGATAGCAGCGTTGTACCGTGCTTTATGTGTCTGACGTCACTGACACTTTAATGTATTGTTTCGTGCCAGTTATTAGTCTTAATTTACTAGCTTTTTCATACCATTGTCTAGTATTTTGGTGTGGGTGGAAGGGTAGAGTTCATCTTCAGGGCGTCATGTTAAAAATAAAGTTTGTGCCATACATTTGGCAGTTTTATCGTTAGACCCAATGGTATGTATACCCAGAGCATATTATGTAGAATATTCCTTATAGAGAACCTTATCCATAAGGATCTTACGCTGGCTTCCATCGCTTAATTTAGCTAATACATACATCAACATCCATCTTCTTTACTGTACCATACCATACTCTGCACCTGATTAGCTAATCTTCAGTAATGATACCTCATAAGGCAATTCCATCGTACGCTAGCCTTCCATCGCTATTTTTTACATAATCTTCAGTTAAATTAAAGCAATGAAACATTACGCCATGGATCCGGCTCGAAGGACTAAAAAATACAAATCAGCAGCACACGCACGTGCAGTCCGTGCGTCCGGTCCCCCGCGGTCAGTTTGCCCACTCATTTGATTGCCGGTACTAGTGGAATTGATTCCAGAAATTAGCCTTTTTATAAAATGTGAAATGATGGAGTAACACGCCAAGCAGAGTTTTATGTCAAGTCGCGCGCATGTGGTCTCGGGAGCTTTACGGTTAATTTAGAGCTTTGAATATTCTCTGCATTTATCACTGAAAACATGCTTTTAAGCCATACAAAAATTCAACCGTTTTATATTAGTAATATTAATAAATTATAGGCAAGTATATCAGTCGCTCCATGTAAAAGACTGGTATTATTCAGCTGCACCCGATTAGGCTGGAAGTCGAGCCCAAAAATAGCTGTGAAAAGGCTAGGGCTCGACTATTCACAGCTATTTTTTGGCTTCTGTCTAGACTCTAGACAGAAGATGAAATTACAGCCAAAAGACATTACATAAAGCAGTTCTAAAATTAATTAAGAAGACGAAATTAAATCAAGAATTAATTTCATAACTAAATAAATATTAACGAAACTCCGTCTGTCCAATCACATTGACAAGACTAAAAAGAAAGTAAACGTTCTTTATATTTTTAATTTGCAAGCGCAATTTAATTGCTTCATTAGGTCCGTTTGTTTATCATTAACACGCGGCCACGAGACCGACTTCAAACACAATTAAATCGATTCAGCGTAATCGATTTGAAACTAGATCAACTCGTTCGGTAGCCAGATAGCTTTCGCTGCGTTCATGAATACACGTATCGAGTAGATCTTGATCCGATCGATTGTTATCAGTAAACGAAGCAATTGGTTTAAAATTAGATACCGTTTTGACAGATTCATTTACAATATTTCTGTTTAATAATATTATGTTGATGTAATCAAGTTTATTTTAAGAAAACTGAGAATGAACGCAATAAGCCATAATTACAAAAGCTAGTATGGCTTCCTTTACATAAAGACATCACAGAAAATCTGAGTACACAGTATCGAAGAAATGTCAAACTAAATCAACGGTGAAGTTTGTTTACATCTAAAGTCTGAACGTAAACAAACAGACACCAACTGAACCATTTAATCAAATAACAGCGAGTAAACTACAAAGAGAAATAGTGAAAAGCGTCATTCAACTAACTATTCAGTAATCTGTGATTCAACTCCAATACGAAACTGTTTACGATGGTTTTATTCTAATTCGGAAAAAAGTTCACTCGTTCTTTCGTCGGCTCGAGAAATCGATCTTGTTTCTCCACACAATGCCTGTCAATTTTCTAGACGGTGTATTCATAATGCATTGCCGCTACACGAAACGAACCCACCTACGTCTTTAATTCTTAATCAGACATGTACGACTACCGACAAGGCATTTTCGACTTGATCTTTTTCGTCTTGTTACGCAAGAATCTAGATTCTGCCAATAAAATCACTTTCACAAGTGAAAGGCTTTATCTGCAGCTGAAGATCATTAAAATGATAAGGCATGCAGTGGTTTATACAGTCGGCTGCAATTGTAAGGTCGCATAGTTCAAATTGTTCTTACTTTTTCTTGGATTAGAAACTGAAAATAGTTTGTCTGGTTTGTGGAATTTTACGTCTATTTATGGTACCTAGAAGAAAAATTCTGTTCGTAATAGGAATGACGTGTTTTCTCTGGTAAAGATCTGGTCATTTCCTCTTTTACGTATAGCTGTGTTACAGACGACTGATTGTGCTAAAAATAGATTTTTCAAGTCATACTGGGTCAGGCTCAGGCAATATTCAATCTGCATACTGATCATCAGCCTTGCTACCTTTTGTCCCAACTATATTATCAACACTTTGATTATATAATGTCTAGATAGAGCGTCGCCCTACAATCAAAACAAAGAAAACGAGGCAACAATTTCAAACATGTGTGCGTGCGGGCGGTGTTTTACACTGTGCATCTATGTCTCTGTGTGCGTGCATAATGATACCAGCTACTACAATTCTCCCATAAATCACATATTAAAAAAATTGACTATACAAATAATATAAGTAAGTTTTAGGTGTATGTTTGTAGTATTATTCAGTTTTAGTAGTGTCTTTATTTATAAATAAAAAACACTATTTAATTGAATTAGAGTTGTGTGTGTGAATGTTGTGTTATATTAAATCAGCTAAGTTAATTCAATTAGAATATTTAACTTTTTAGGCAGTTTGTATTTGGAAATTTCAAATGAAAGATCACAGATAATACGAATGGAATAAATTAATCTTATTAAAATTACTCTTGGCACCTTTGAAATCAGTTTATTGGACCCAATGCAACAATAATCATTAAAATGGGCTCATAAACAAAAAAGTTATACGCGAACATTATATTATTATAAAAAAGTACAGACGAATTGAAAAACTTCACCATTTTTGAAATCGAATAATAAAAGTACATCAACTAAATAATATAAACGTAACCATAAAGCAACGAATATACCCACAAAAAAAGGACGTTAAGTTGGGAGAATGTGATAAAATGAAAAAAAAGAAACTGGCAACACTGATAAAATATGGCGTAATAGGGCGTAATTTGGTAAATATAAAAACAAAAAACAAATACGTAGTTTTTTTGGTTACTTACTGATGATATGTGATGTGTTTGGTGTTTTTTACCCTTCCTTTATAATTTCGGCACAGTTTAATAGCACATACCGTCATTTTATCGCTGTTATTTGTTTATTACTTAGCGCGCGTAATACGTAGTGACAACAAAGCGGTACGATCGGCACTAATCGGCGGGTAAGTACTTACAGACCAACAGTTGGCCGGTATTTTTTGACACGTTTGCGCGCAATTGATGCTCTATCTAGACATTATATAATCAAAGTATCAACATTAGCTTCTGAGCTTCCCTTTATCTATATAGGTATATCTTATTAACTTGATAGCTGATGATTACCAGGAATTTTCATTTTACAATTTTACCCAGATTAGTGATGTTCATAATAATAATATTTTATAACTCCAACGTAGAGTCACTAATTATAATTTTATACACAAAGTACAGATGTAAAAAGTTATATAGGATTCTATTTCTGTCATGTCCAATGACAGTATCCGTGGTTTCTACGTATTTTCTGTGTATGGTTAATTCTGCAGCAGTAACCACCTAGCATGCCTGCCATATATTTTGTTATTTAGATTTTCTTTTCCCTGTAAGTGAGCGAGAGTATGACGGGTTTATTATTAGATACCGTATTTCAAAGAAATCCAGAAGTGACTATTGGGTTCCTCAGAAGAGACTAACCAATCAGAGATACAGGTACTTATTGGTTACCGAACACAGAAAGTAACTGGATGCAAGAAGAGCCAATCTTCCTAGTGTTGTACTACGTGTAGGTAAGGGAGACACCTAATATTACAAATAATCATCATTCTCCTGCCCCTATTCTAATTTATTTGGATTTTTCGTAACAGATCATTTACTTCCATACTTCTCATAATATTACAAAGAATATTATAAACAAAAGACAAGTCTGTCTGAGTGGTCAAACACACTAATCATTTCTCATAGCAATTATTGAGAATTCAAACGCAAGCCAGTAGCTGACTCATAAAAACGTCCATGAGAACCTTCTAGTGAACAATTATTAGTTTCAATGTAAACGGTACCACCCCGGGTCGGGTGCCTGCCCTCCTGTGGTCACTCAACTTTGTTTTTCTACTTACGCACAGACAACACTCCATTCTGCCTCGTTGACTTTCTCAAGGGGTACGGTTTACAAAGCAAATTTTCTAAAAGTTGGAGAGTTTCTATCGAAGTTTGCACGAAATTCTTACATTGTAGATATGTATTCGTGCTTATTAGCGTTACGGTATGTGGCCTGCATGTAGAGTGTTCGACAAACACGAAACATCTTTATTTGGTTTGTTGTGGGTGAATGATATATTTGAGTAGGTATTTTAAGTGCGATGGGTCTAATTTAATAGACACGGATTTTCTCGTATGGAGAAAATAATGAGAGATGCATTCGCTGGGCAATATTTTCTGTTTTTATTAAACACTAGCTTCTGCCCGCGACTACATCCGAGTGAAACTTCTTCCCCAGACCCACCGCGTCGCATCGCATCGCCTGCCCAGTGCTCATGATATTACTTCGATTTCGCTTAGCGTTCTTCCTTACATTTTTTATTTTTGCTCGGCTCCTAAAGATGTTACCGTGATGTTTAATAGCCTTCCTCAATAACTGGGCTATCAAAAGCAAAAATATTTTCAAATCCGACCGGTAGTTTCAGAGATTAACGCGTTCAAACAGACAAATTGTTGAGCTTTATTATTAGTATAGATAGATATAGATTTAATGAGCTTAAATAGATGAACCCTTTGCCATGTGTGACATGCGGCCCCGTAAAAAGAAAACATAAGCTTCGTTTTTCACGGAATTTTCATCTTAACTGTCAGTACAAATCCCAGCTAGTGTGCGCTTGCTCCACCATGACTATCTCAACCTAACTTCTGTCCACTAAATCATTATTAACAATATAATCTAAAATATAAACAGACACGGAAGTCGCCTACACGAGGCAGTAGCGGACAACGACGCGACGTAACATTATGCGCGCACGCAGAATGCAACAATAACCATTTGACCGACGACGCAAGGCACCCGCCCGAGTACCCGACGTATGGCTATGGCGGACGCCTACAGACTAACACTAGGCGATGAATGCCTAAATAAAACTGAGCTGTTGGATTTTCAATTTTCGGTGCTTAGCCGAGCGTTGAAAATCCAACACCGCGCTTTTATTTACGTGCCGCTTACTGTTAGTGAAAACGGGCATTACAGTCTTAACAAATGGGTGCTTGGACACTATGGACCGACCATATAGGACCATAACACTGTCATTATATCGTAAGTACTTGTACTAAGGCTTTAGGGGGATAGTACAGTATAGCTGGTAGACCTTTGTTAGAAATCTGACTGATAATTTCTGATGATATTAGCGTGGACGTCCACGTCACGGCATCATGGTAACACAGGGAAGTAATTTGTATTGAAAATTATTATGAAGACGCTTTTAAATTTTCTTCCAGGTTTACGTTATAACGTGCACGTATTTCCATACATTTTATGGACATGGACGTGGACGTCCACAATAATATCGTCACTTTAGACATTATAAAAGCGCACATTGGGTATTATTTTGTAAAAGTTTTGAAGATAAAGCTAAAGTTATATAAAATGATTGAGAATAAATCGTAGTTGACTCAAAAGATTCGCCACAATACCTGTTCCTTCGTCTTCCGCATCATCTATGACCATATATGCAGGTCGTCGATCCATCAAACCGTATTTGTGTTCCTAATACCTCCATTACAAAAGTAAATAAGAACCGACTACAATAATGCCTAGTTTAACCATTATTTATTTATGACGGGCTACGGTCAAAAAAGCGGTTTTCCGAGTGGTTTGCTTATGTGTATACCGCCATCATAATGACTCAATAACTGCAAAACAAACAGAAGCTGCGCCTGCGCGGAATCTAACTCGTTCTATTTAGCTTTTTACACAATAATGTATCTACTGGAGTTTCTCACGGAGGCTGGACATTACCTAGAGGACGTCATTGAGCCCGGAGTCTGGACTATGTCAGGTTATGTACGGGAATGAGAACATTGTAGGTGAAAGCCATAATATTGAATATACCTACTTAGTTGTCAAATATGATTTAAACATGGATATAGATTTCGATTTCGTTTAATAAAAGATAAAGTACTAGCTTCTGCCCGCGTCTTCGTCCGCGTCGATGTCAGGATAATGATGTGGGACACGCCTATGGCCTATTCTATTCTATACCTAACTATTCCCCAAGATGTCATCTATCCTTGCCAAATTTTATCCAAATCCGTTCAGTGGTTTAGGCGTCAAAAGGCAGGCATACAGACAGTTATTTTCGAATTTATAATATTACTAGCTGCGCCCCGCGGTTTCACCCGCGCAAGTTTAGATTCCAAAAAAATTTTGGAGAGAGCCATCCTTAACACCTAGGGGTGTAAAAAATAGCCTACGACCTACCAATACACAAAAAAAAAACATAAAAATCGATCAAGCTGTTTCGGAGGAGTTCGATAACAAACACTGTGACACAAGATTTTTATATTATTTAAGATTAGTATGTATGAAATTATAGGTAGGGTAAGGCAGTATATTGCGGTAGGCTAAAACCCATAGATAGGTATAAGTTTTATATTTCTATAGTAAAACCATTGAGAGATCCACAATCTTTCCTAGTCACCACATATTTTCCTATTGCATCCAACGACATCCAACCAACGTTTTAAAGTAAGAATCTATCAATGCACATTTTAATGTCCAACGTCGACCATTGTGAGCAGAAGCTATAAAACATTTAATACGTCCAAATTCACATACAAAATGGCCTCTGGTATGCCCATACAAACTGTAGTTCTTAAGAATTTCGTCGTTCCAAAGTCCGCACAGGTATGTCCGCTCGTCTATAAATCTAAATATTTTACTCCACAGTTCCACACTGTTTTATATACATAGGCTATGTGAGAATTGATTTTTAAAAGGACATTAGCATTCCTAGCAACTCCGGATCGATGTCCTGCCATACAAATGAAGTATTTTCGCAAGGAATTAATACTAGGAGACGTCACATAGATTTTATCTTCACGAACTTGTACGTTAAAGGTACCGTTGTGGAAAAAAACTAAAGATTTTGGAAGATTTTTGTGTATTTTTATATGCAAAGGATATCGTGGAGACGTCAAGTAGTCTGCAAATACTCGTATATCTGTTTGTTAGACAGTTCAGTGTTCTCACGGAAACGTGAAAGATTGCGGTGTTAAAATAATTTGACTCTTGTGTAACATATTCTATTATTACGGCGGTACGGGAATTTATATTATTGTGTTGGAATAGATAGATAGTAAAGGTTCTAGAAAACTATCCCAAGTTTGAATGAAACAATGTCTTTTTTACGGATCATCATATTTTTTTGGATCTCCTGTTGTAAATTAAATGTCTTTCCAACAGGAGTCTCGCAAACAAATTAACGAAATCAGTGTGGGCCAGAGGTAACTCAGCAAATTGAAAAATGCGTAAATTATTTATTGTAGAGTAGCTCTAAATTGTATTGCTTAATCGCTGTTCTACGACAACAATATAGCGCTACACCACGAACCACGATTCACCAAGACCAACATAGTAGCTTATCCAAATTGTCAATTGAAATTTTGAATCGTCACTTCCGTTAGACATAATTAGCTCTGAATGGCGGCTGACAAAGTGACAAAATAAATAAAAAATAAGTACAAAAAATAGCCAATCACTGTCAAACGCACGTCAATTCACAAAAAATATCATTAGATGAGTCTAGGTAAGTACTATTTTATGATAATCTGTGTCTTGTCGCTTTTTATTCAAGTGCTAGTACGTAGTCTATTGTTAACAATCTACCTAGTTGACAATTTTTTTAACACGGAATGGGCTTGAAATATGTAGATAAGAATAAGACTGACGACTAGTAAGACAAACATTATTATAACAAAATATTTTTTTAATGCTAGCATTACACAGTAGGCGTAATAGGTGGTGTAACTGGTGTTCCGCCTCACTGAGAGGAGTCTGTGTCCCAGCAGTGGGAACATTATAGGCTGATTATGCTACACACGATAGGTCCCGTGCCTAGAACGAAGACTACAATAAAAACAAAATAGTTTCTTCAGCAGTGTTTTTAACACTAAGTAGGCTATTTGTTTATACATTGATGCTCGCCTCTGATTTAAATTCTGATAGACCCAAACCTTAATTGTGTAACACTCTTTCAATCACAATCTGAATAATATTTAAGGATATTGCTAATCCATTGCTCCATACCTATGTTGTAACGCAATGAATGTTGTTGAACTGTCAAAATGAAAGCCATTGCTACTGTTAGTGTGTTACGCAATTACCCCGATGAGCTTAAAGTCGAGAACAATGATAATAATAATAAAAAATAGCATTTCGCTATGATTGTAATATGACCGCATACTTGGTGTGGTTGATGCATTCAAAACATGATGGTTACTGGTGCTCATCAATATACAATCATATATTTTACATGTTGGCGATTGTTTGACTAAAGCTTAGCATGATTGATTGGGCACTCGTATTTCTTTCACAAACATTAGAACATCCTAACTAATATTATAAATGCGAAAGTAACTCTGTCTGTCTGTCTGTCTGTCTTTTCTTCACGCCTAAACTACTGAACCGATTTGTGTGAAATTTGGTACAGGGTAAGTGTGAACCCCAACAAAGGACATAGGCTACTTTTTATTCGACTTCGACTTCGTCTGCGTCCGCGATAACCGACATATACGCGGACGAAGTCGCGGGCAAAAGCTAGTAATAGATAAATAATAAATATTATGTTCTGTTAGGGCTGATTTTTCCTGCACCAGATAACTTTATCGGAAGAATAATTTTGAATTTGTGACAGTTCTTCTATACAAAAACTGTCAGATGTCAATTTTATTCCACGAATAAAAATTATTGGTCGATTGAAAAATCATCCCTAAGACTTTAAAATTTAAATAAGCAATATTGTGAGAAAAATATAGAAATCAATCGTAAAAGTTATGCATAAAATCATGAAGCAGCCACTGTTTCGGTCATTAGCTTCTTGACACAGATCATCAAAGCAATTTCCTCTCGATGATAAAAAATTGATTTGAATAGTGATTGACGCGACATGAAAGAAATCGCTTCGAACCAAACTAAAATGCAAATCGATACTACAGAACCGGAATAAGCAAACGCAATAAATATTTGTTTAAATAAAATCTTATAATTCGGTATTTGTTCAACAAATCGGTATTTGTTCAACAAATCAATGGTAATTCGAATATTTCACGTTCTATTTCATTTACATTCATTACAACGAATCGATGTTCCATTTGAATCGATGATAGTCGCCCCACTAACCTCTGCACTATTGATTTTCGTCGTCACTCGGTGCAGTGGCAGTTAATTATGAATTATAACATTGTGTTTTTTTACGTGAAAGTAAACAGTAGTTTACTTTTCTTAAACAGTAGTTTAGTATATTTTTGATGTTTTTAATGCAATGTTTTTTGCTTATCCGGAAGTGCTTCTTAACGGTTAACAAGCGTTAAAAATTATTGTTCATCATCATTCCCTAATCTCATGTTACTTGGGGTCGGCGCAACATGTTTTCTTCTTCCATTCTCCCCTGCATTCATTCTCTTTCATATCATTCATGTTTCATTTATCATTAAAAAAAGGTTACTAATCATTGGAACACTTTTTGAAATACGAATCACGTTTGCAAGCTTTTTGCAAGACGCTAAGTTACGAGTACCATAACACAGACTTCATCGCTCAACTTTTTTAATTCATCATATCTACATACTACCGTAAACCGTAATAGGTTTTCCAAGATCAGCTTGGAAGATTTAATTTTAGTCACAGTCAGAATCACCGTGTGCTACTAAAGAAAATTACACATCACTTCTTAACGGGATGCAACCCAAAATTCACGCTTTAAATTGATTCCGGGCCCTAGAATTAAACTGGACACCTTCACTTAAAGACTCAAAACTAAAAAGAAAATGGTGAGCAAAACTGATCGTTAGTGACAACGGAGTATGTTGATTACTTTAAAACAACGGTCGACGTCAATCTTACGTGCGCACGTATTTTAGGCTCACGCAGCAGCACGCTCGACCACGGACTAATCGCTTAGTGCATCATCGACGGCCTCGCTTAATGGAGCGATTAAACTAACAGGCGGGTCGACCATGATATAACCCGTAAGTCACCGTTTAACTAACTGGGACGAACCAGTTTACGTTCAGAACGTGAAAAGGAAAGCTGGCCGAGAAAGCCCCATAAATCCGCAATATGGCACGGAACCCATGAAAGGACAATCAGCTTTTTATCGGGTTAACCGTTACCGACGGGCGGCGGTCGGTCGGACGGCCGCATATTTGCATCGCACAGATTGGAGGAATGGAGCCTGCTCTTCAAGGTCGCGATGTTTTTTTATTGCGTAACGGACCGATTTGTTCAGAACTGGTTTCGTTGATGCTGTTGATTTGATAAGGGCCTGGTGTCCCGCTAACTTGTTGACACCCACTAGCTCGCCGGAAATTCGATAGTCAACTCGTTATGGTAATGACGTTAATAAAGCCCGTAATAACATAGATAACTCTTGATTTATAGACAGTTATCGTGAAACGTATCGGTGTAAAAAAACTGGATGATCCAATTGCATACAAATCGTCCGAAATGTCTCGTTGCGAGGTACACGCGAGTCTACGATCTGACTAATTGCAGATGAAACTGTATAGATTATAAAGTCAACAATTTAGAAGATTCTGATGCTGAGATAGCTCAGTAATATAGCCTATAGCACCTACTAACTATGTACTAATCAGCTGTATTTAAGTAGGTACCTAAAGTTTAGTTGAAAATGCAATAGAATTTCTATTTTCTTTCAAGTGTAGGTATCCGATGCTTAACATGCTTTATTTTATTTTTTATTTTGTATGCATTGTTTTAGTTTTGTTTTGTTTGCTTTATGTGAATTAGTTCTTTTCTTTTTAATGTGTCTTAGATAATTATACTAACATAGTTTAAGTAATACTAACAAAATTATGGGTAATGTGCCTGAATTAAATAAATAAATAAAATAAATTAACAATGTTGATAACCGTACCACTGACGCGAGAAAATGACTAATTGCATTCATTAATTGCAATCAAATCGGAATTCAAATCTTAGCACATTGACATAGAGTCTGTTAATTGATTCCCACAATTAAACTGATACTGAAATACGCATACCTTGATGGCTGAGATTACAAAGAGCTCTTCTATCTAAACTTTATTATACAGGCTGGTGGGACATTGATTCGCTACCTGTTACCATGGATTCTGAACATGATTCTTGAAAGAAAGAAAAGAAAGAAAAATGCGTTTATTGGTATTACAGCAAACTAAATACATCTTAAAACTATAAAAACAGAAAACAAAGATTATAATGCCAAAAAGGCCTCAGCTCAGCCCAGCATAATGTCCAAGGGTCTTTCTTGATCCCCAAGTGTTGAGTTTTTTTCCAGTCATTAAAAAAAATGCTGTTCCATACATTTTGATCGCGTAGGTATCTCACTTTTCTATGTAACAGCTCATTTTTAGGGTTTCGTGTCTCAAAAGAAAAAACGGAACCCTTATAAGATCACTTCGTTGTCCGTCTGTCTGTTCGTCAGTCAAGGCCCTTTTTCTCAGAAACGCGTGCAGTTATCAAGTTGAAATTAATATGAAATACTCAGGGCTGCAATCCCTTGAAGCAGTAAAAATAATCAAACTTCTAAGTCAACGCAATCAAAAGATACGGGCGTTTATATTCCGAAATCAAACCCTATAGGGTACTTCCCGTTGACCTAGAATCATGAAATTTGGCAAGAAGCAATGTTATGTAGCACAAGTAAAGGAAAAAATCCGACGACCGTAAATTTGTAGTTACATTACAAAAAATAATCATTTTAAAACTATAAACATACCTACAAAGTACACACGCCAGCACATCAACATATTACAATCTGTCAGATTTCTGTAATAGATTTTCAACTTTATCGCTAAAGCATAAGGTTCAATGTTGATTGGGAAAATTTGACAGTTAGGTGTAGGTTGATGTGCTGGCGTCTGTACCTTGACTGGTTTTTTTTATAACCGATGAAAAACTTCTTATACGGTCCCCACCGTAGAAATGTTTCTATTATTATTCTACAATCATGATTATGCTGAATTCATGGTTAGTTTTGCGTGTCAATGTCCCTGACACCCTGTATGTAGGATATGAAAATTGTAGAGGAAATAACTTTGACTCAAAGAACTTCTGTGCTACACCATAAATAATCGATCGTACTGATGTTCTTTTGATGGATATAAACTGTAATGAAAATATTTGAATGCGAACTTGATATTTTCTTACTGAAAAGTTTTTAAGGCTCCTTTGCCTGAGGTAAAGGAACACCATAAGAAGTGTATTCAATAAAAGTTAGCTGGAATCGGTTTTCAGCGTCCAATCTTATTAGAGAAGCTATAACTTATGTATGAAGTTTAATCGATGACAGAACGTATCGATTTCATATCCATATAACAGCATACATAATAGTACAAGACCATACCGGTAACATAGAATCATTTTAATATTTCTTTACGAATAAAAGTGGCGCCAAGAAATTAGAAAATCAATTATCAGACCTATATTGGCAAGTGTCCTTTCCTTACTAAGTACTGGTCTAGTCGAACCAATATGTGAACACACATTCCTCTCTCTGGTATAAAGAGTTTCTATCTTGTCTATGGATCTATTATGGCGGATATATACGATGAGATGGGACTTGTTTCATTCGCGATTAGGGTCGCTACTCCTTGAAATGTTGACTAGGAATCCTATATTTAGAAATGAATAAAAAGTGCGTCCGCTTTCGTTCTTTTTGCGCTATCAGAGTTAATTAGGGAACGAATGGTATGTCGGTAAATGACAGACTGCAGCGTATTATTATTTATCGGCCAATGAAATCCTTGTGACTGGCTGACTGGCGATGGCGGTATGACCGAGTGCCTGTGTCGCGATAGTGCGTAGGAATTATGATTCGTTTGATTTTTTGTTTGAACGCTTCGGTATTTTGCGCGGTAGAAGCACGGATGTTTTTTTTTTTAGAAAGGGTTGATTCATCGAAAATTCATGCAAATGCAATGCTTTCGCTGTCTTGCAAATATTTATGGTCTGCCTTGAAAACCTTGAAATCTTTAACATACAGAGCCTGAGGTAGATACATTTTATTTTAAAAGTAGGCTTCTACCTGCGAACGCCCCTTTACTGTTTTTAATACTTAAATTAACAAATCAGGTTTTGCTAATTCATTGTTATAGAACGGAATAAAAACTTGAATAATAGTCGTGTGAACTAGCACTAGCGTCCATTTTGCCTGACGTTCTAACACGCTAGGTGTGGACTGACCGCGCCTAAACAAACACTTAGCTTGGGGAATTGGCGCCTCTTTACGGAAAACAACGGTGTAATACGCATTTCTAATAGTTTCTCCACATTAAGGCAGAGGATCAAGGTGAGAAGTCCAATGAAGTGTGACAGACCAAATGCATTGTAATAAGACAAAAATCGGCCCGTTTTTTAGAACTAGGCTTGAGTGGCCTGAGTAGAGTAGTCTGGTATGAAAAGATGTGACAGTTTGAAAAAAGAATCACGAGTTTTAGACACAGCAGGCTTTGTCCAAAGATGCAGCATGTGGAAATACGGTACAGACCAACTAAAACAAGGTTGAGTCAACGCTCGTTTGTTGTTGTTGTAACGGTGAAACCAAATCTGTAGTAGCTACAACAGCTACTGGCGCTAATTATGTCTACACCACGTTGTATGTATTTTACTACCGGTCTATTCTGTAAAAATCTCACTCTGAACTTAGGAGAAGTGAGCTGTCATTTCACCTGATGACATTGACACTATTGACAGCTCATTTCACCCAAGTTTTCACGGTGCGATTTTTATAGAATAGATTGGCAAATGCCTTAATGCAAGACGTAAACATTCAACCTTTGCAAGACTTATTCACGCGTCATGCTCTATTCGTCTTTTTTTTTTTTTTTTTTTTTTTTTTTTTTTTTTTTTTTTTTTTTTTTTTTTTTGGATGGGAAATCATCTAATGACTCCTCCCGCTCTGGGTGGAGCGGAAGGGAGTGTCAGACTCTTACTGACTAAAACCCACCCGTGTTCCTTCCTTAGCCCTTTATGTTCCGGGGCAGCGGTAACCCTTTCGGACGATCCCGCTACCCCGGCAGGCTTCAGCCCTGGCGGGCCCCTTCCTTAATGCTGACATCTCTTTGAGGCGCGCGTGGAACACATACGCGCCGTCCGGCACGGGCCTGGTCCTGATCGGACAGAGAGCTACCCATTACTCTCCGTCCGCAGGCCCGCGCCTACGGTGGCCGGGAGTCGTCACGCGGCTCCCGACGCCCGTAGCGTCTCCCGCGGCGGCTGAGGCGTGCGGCTCTCTCCCTGAGCCGTCCCGCCACCTCCTTCGCTAGCATGACTGCTTCGCAGAAGGAGGTGACCGCCTCCCACTCCCTCTCGCCCCGGACCATGGCTTGAACCAGGGCCGGACGCGAGAGGTCGCCGCCGTTGCCGATCGCCTCTACGAGGACACGGCGGTGCTCCGCCCAAGCGGGGCAGACCTTGCTCTATTCGTCTGATATCATAACTGGTTTGTAGGTACACTGCATTTGAATTAATTACTAAGGGTCAATTACATCGTGTGACGTGAGCGCTTGTACCACACGTTAAAAATGGTGCAAATAGGCTATCTTAAAAAGAGGTTTTGCTTCATATCTGGAACGTCAAAATAAAATGTTCTAGAAAGTACAGACGCCAGCACATCAACCTACTACAATCTGTCAAATTTCTTTAATAGATTTTCAACTTTATTGTTAAAGTATAAGGTTCAAAGTTGATTGGGAAAATTTGACAGTTTCGTGTAGGTTGATGTGCTGGCGTCTGTACACACTAATTCCATGACAAATAGTACATACTAATTCCGTATTCCACGGTCACCATTAACGAACTGTCAAATCCGATTCTTAATGCTTTGAAAATCCCGGAATACCTTGCACTAAGTGATGGACTTGTAAATAAATAAATAGCACTATGATTTGATCCCGTTACAACAAAAACGTTAGAAAAATAAAGCTTTTGTTCTCTATACTTCCCGTGTGGGAATTAACATGAGTTAGAAAATTAGATACAGTAAAACAAGGAGGAAGTAAAGTCTATAAATTATGACATGTGGCGTTCCATTCTCTTGTAATACCGGAAATAGCAGATCATAACTTGTCACAAACGCTTAGCTTCAAGCTTTTTTCACGCAACTACTGCAAATCTAAAAGGAATGGTTATGTTTTTATCAGTCTATGTATGTATGTTTGTATGTATGTTTGTATTTACGTATGTTCTACCGTAGCGCCTAAGCTACTCATCCTATTTTAAAGATTAAGGTATCAAATATAAGATAATTTTCCATTGGAGCACGTTGGTCTTACGACTTGCAACGGCTAAAGGTTCTATGTAAGTATGCAGCAAACCCTATGCGTGATTTAGATTTTTTCTAGATTATTATGGATTATTGCAGTAATCCTTCAAATACACAGCATAGCTCACCTTTCTCTGTCTAAAAACACACACACACACAACACACACACCCTCTCACACTGATTTGCACACACACAAACTTCAGTAGCCATTTTTTTTTTTGTATTATCCACTTTTCAGTAGCACATCCTCGCCCATTCAGTATTGACAGACAGCAAAGACCAAAAGCGCGTCTAAACGTTTCATGACAAAACACATCATCACACATGTCAGTCAGTCTCTATTCTTGCTTCAACAACAATACTAACGACAAATTATTTCCCAAAACTATGAACAACACAGTGATTCATTATTTCCCACAATTTTAGCCGTCCGTTATATTCTTGTCACACACTATAGTTACTGGAGGTTATGTGTCCCACAAATACGTTACCGGTTTTATAAATAGCTGTATTATTTTACGATCTAAATCCTTACGAGGACTATCTAGGTATCTATCGAGTGTAACTGCATTGGATGTGACGTTCAATATACATTTGAATTCTTTTTTAAAAGAGACAGGAGGCCTATCACAAGCTCTTAACGCGATCCATTTTAGGACCTAAACTGAACTGTTCTTCTAATTCGTACCATGACGTCACTTTAACGATTCAGTTTAGACCGTGCCATCTGCTGACAGCGATTGTCCCAATCTGAGTCGCAAGTTTTTGTTTCATTCATACTTGTTTGGTACCATGACGTCCATAGAGCAGCTCAAGCGATGCAGTTTAGGAACCTAAACTGAAATGTCTTGTTTTTGAATCGTTTTTAATTAGATCATGGTAGGCCACCAGGAACTTGAAAAAATATGGCCTACTTATCAGAATTTAGACTACATCTAAGTGTAATTAAAAACAGAGACGTATAGTGAAACAAAATACACAACGGCGCCATACAATCGAGATTCATGAAAAAATACGTTGTGGTTCGAGTCTAATGAGAATCGGTCAAATTGAAACAACTCTGTAATATCCATCTGCCTAGCCTTTTCCCAACTATGTTGGGTTCGGCTGTCAGTCTAACCGGATGCAGGTATAAATACCAGTATTTTACAAGGAGCGACTGCCTATCTGACCTCCACAACCCAGTTACTGGGTAACACGATACCGTATTTTTATATCACGTAGTGACGCGCGCTTTACTTGTGGTAACCAAGTGTACAAACACGCTGTGAATGTAAGCGTGAAGACGAGTAGCGTCAGCACATAACACGCACACACATACACACACACACTTCCGACTTCGCCATTGTTTCGGACGGTACCGAGAGCTCCTTTGCTTCACAGCGTGTTTGTACAGACGCCAGCATATCAAGCTACTACATTCTGTCAAATTTCTTTAATAGATTTTCAACTTTATCATTAAAGCATAAGGTTCAAAGTTGATTGGGAAAATTTGACAGTTTCGGGTAGCTTGATGTGCTGGCGTCTGTACACTTGGTAAGCACAAGTAAAGCGCGCGTCGCATCGTGAGATAAAAATATTATACTCACTGGTAAGATTAGTTGTTGGACTTTTGGGCTTCTTACTGCCCGTAACGACTGTCAAAGATCTGAATGATAGCCGGGACCTACGGCAAATTAAAATAGCTACGGCCATTGAAATACTTTCAACCTGTTTTAAGTAAGTATGCTCGTGTATAATCAAAGCAATCAACAAAACAAGCTCATTTCCGACGTTTAAATGACAGATCATTAACTTTGATTGACGGCTAACGTCATACAGTCATGCCCTTAACCAGCATTTCAATCATATTAACATCTACTATCCTGCTTTATTTATGACGTGCCGTTAATGCCGTAATGCACAAATAAGGAAGAGATGCAATAGTTGAGCTCAACGCCCGTACTCCGTGGGTCATTCCAACTTTATGGGTCAAACAGATTCAATCGTGGCGTCGGACGAACGGTTTGACACGAACGTCGCCTTCAAAGTGAACGCGACGCTTCCACATTCAAATCGTTCCTCTAATTACTGCCATTTGCATAATTTGAATTTGAAATTACGTGGACCGCTAAAGGAGGCTTGCATGGTTAATTTTAAAGTTCACTGTGCTGTAGAAGTAGAGCTAACCATGGCGTGTTTTCTAGGTAACTTATCTCCAGGTAGGTACCTATATAGAGTTTTAAAACTGAGGGGCAATTCTCGTAATTTTAAGAACGTTCACAGTCATCTCAGTCTCAATCTGTCAAAAATACCTCTAATTTCCCTACATTTTGACAAGTTTTTGACATTTGTTTGTCGCCGAGATGAGACTGCGACTAGATTTTGAACGTTTTAAATTACGAGAATTGGCCTTCTGACCATCGCCATCTCAGACTCGAATCGAAAAATACTAAAAAAAAGTTAACACCACGTAAAAAATGAAAGAAGATTTATACCTATTCCATCATCCCTTTTAAGACTACAGACATCTTAAAGAAAATGTTTTCCACTAAATGAGAACCAACTGCCTTTTTCAGTCTTGAAATGTAAATACAGCAACATTAAAGCTAACTCGACCTAAGATATCGTCGTAGACGTCAACAATAATATACTTAATGCATTAAAGTCGCTATCAATGTTGCTCAGTAATTGAAATAATGAATATTATATCTGAAGCTGTCAGACGCAGTCTTAACACTTCGCGACTGAAATGTGAATACGTCTGCAAGACAGAATAGGGGGAAATTTTCGGGATTGCTTTGAATTGTCTCATGATTATTATGGAAGCCATTTTGGGTGTTTTAGATTATTGCTAGGGAGTATTTCGTGGCTACATTTGAATCGGATGTTGTAGTAACAATAGGATTATCGTTTTGCTCGATATTCTTACAGTGAATGTCATGAACCAGGCCATCCTATCCTTTATACACATATATTCGAATTTCAGCTCGCTGTTTTAAAAACACATAGGAACCTGTCTTGGTTGTACTTGACTGATAATAAATTCCCATTGTATTAAAGTATTAATAAAGAATTTTATTTAGTAAAGGATTTTGATAACCTACCGGTGTTAGTAATCTAATCAATATACCTATTATGTTTTCACTGTTCTATACATACAGGATACATTTTTAACCAGTGCGCATACTGTAAGACTATAACCATGAATTTAGTACATGATTCTGAACCCTGCGTGTAATTTTTAGTCGGTTATTAAAAAAAAATTGTTCTGCCATACATTTTGACCGCGTAGATATTGCACTTTTCTATGAAAGAGCAGATTTTTTTTTTAATAACCAACTAATAACAGTTATACCACGCAGGGGGGTTCAGAATCCTGTGCTGAATTCATGACCACAGATTGCGCACTGGTAAAAAAAATTGCCTCTATTCATTTTCCCAATTGAATATGAACCTTATTCCTTTGTGGTAAAGTTGAAAATGAAAATCTATTAAAGAAATTTGACAGATTGTAGTAGCTCTATGTGGTGGCGTCTGTACCTATAAATGTATTCCTATTTACCCAGCTACACTATGTTTATATTATTCCATGTCAATACGTCTACATGCAATAACAAAGTCGTGTTCATGTCCACGATGACACGAAACTAATGTTCAATTAACAATGAAATGTTGATCCTGCTCCTAATGCATAATGTAATTGCCCTCCAGTGGGTAGTTCATAGTTCCAGCCGCATTACTTACTTATGCACTTGAAAATTTATTGCTGGTCTAATTGCCTTTTAGTATCTGAATATTATTACCTAGTATATAACTTTTGGACAATATAGTCTTTATTGCTTCGTCCTAGACTGCCTTGTTAGTCTAATGGTCGCACTCTACTGAGCATGAGGTCTGGGGTTCGATTCACAGGTCGGGCCAAGTCATCATTATCTGCCTAGCCTTTTCCCAACTATGTTGGGGTCAACTTCGAGTTTAACCGGATGCAGCTGAATACTGCTTTTCTGATGTTCACAACCCTGTTACTGGGTAATACGATACTCCTTGGTAAGACTGGTTGTCAAACTTTCGGGCTTGTGACGCGGGTAACGACTGTCAAAAATGCACTAATGAGAGCTGGGACCCAACGGCTTAACGTGATTTTCGAGGCACGGAGGGGTCTTGGTATGTAAAGATGGTCGTTAACCCATCCACGTACCAACCGCGGCCAACGTAGCTTAACCTGATGCTTAGCCAAAACTTCATCATCGTTAGCATTATTAATCTGCCATATCTTCCGAAATACGCCAAACATGTTATGGGAATTTTACTCTCATTAGAAAAGATTGCAAAAGCAAAATCGTAAAGTTTTTAACACATATTGTTACTAAAGTCATAAAATGCTAGCCTCAATTCCACCACTACGGTCCAAAGGCCTCAAACAGAAGAAATTAAGGTTAATTCAAGCAAAAAATAACTGTAGTTAAAACGATAGCTATAACTTCAGTAGCACGAGCTAACCTGAGCCTCCGATTTCACATTCTCACAATATTGACAATAAGTTTCCAAGGATTGCATGACTATAATAGCATGTAATGCTACCCGGACACTGTTCTGAAGTAATCAGACACCTTATCAATGGCCATTATTGCTAAGCGTTCACGAACAATAACACAGAACCTCTACCTTCCAAGGAATTCTTAACGTGTAGGTACCAGAGCTGCAGAAGTGCAAAAGAAGTTAACGAATAGCAAAGCAACAGACTCTTACAACATGTTAGATTTAATTGATTAAATGAACATTAAACACCAACGGTTTGTTCAACCACATGCAAAATAACCTACTTCCTATAAACCATTTACGAGTAACGATAAACTAAAGTTAAGTTAATCTATTAGTTAGATAAACCTGATCCAAGATTTACGCACCATGACCAATCTGAATCGCATCCCGCCAATAATTAATATCTTAAAGATAATTATCGGCTGCTATTCATCCGGATGCATCGAGATAAAGCGATACATCGCGATAGCTGAGTGATGCTGGCGGAGATAGCCGAGGGAATGTGCCAACAATGTCGACTTCACTAATGCACCACAATTTGCTTACCGTTAATTGTAACGATGTTATATGTGGGACGGGAGCATCACTAATCTGATCCTAAACTGTTGTTCTCTCTGAAAGCTGTCTTTGTGAAACTGGTGATATTTCTTTAAAGCTAGTGAATTTAATTGGTATGAATGTTACTAGGTTGTAAAGACAGAATTTACGCAGAGCTCAGACAGCGATGGGAATTGTTCTGCACAAAATTGTTATTAGAATGTTTCGTGTCATTCTACTGTCTGTTTTTGGTGTATTAAGACATTTGTGAGCTAAAAGTTTGCTTTTGCAGAGAGCTCCGTGTCTAAATCAGAGTCACATTTAATTTAGAGTCACATCTAAGGTCATGTAAACAATAAAGGCCGCTCGAAATTGAATAAAATCGATATACAAGAACATTTATTTTAAGTAATACCTATTTGTTTTCGTAAAATTTAGCGCGGCCGGACCTAAGATGTTGTTATTAACAATTTCTCTTGGATGGATCAAACTTTTCAGAGGAAAAATAACGAAAGGTTAGTTTATAATGAAGCTACAAACAACCAGCATTAATTGCGTAACACATTTTCAATCACAATCTGAATCATATTGAAGGATATTGCTAATCTATCACTGTTCATTTATGTTCGAAAAATCTGTCTGCTCAACAACGTAAATAACGCAATGAATGTTGTTGAACTGGCAAAATTAAAGCCATTGCTACTGTTAGTGTGTTACGCAATTACCCCGCAGACGACACAAAAAACATGAATCCATGAATTGGTGTCATGCAAGTGATTAAAATACAAACATTCTACACATCGTTTTAGTTTTTTTTATTAATTACACTCTAAACATGCACTATTTTAACATATTGTACGAAATTTTCACCGAACCATGTTGAATAGCACTACATTTAAGTACATACCGATCGCGTGGATAATGAAACAGAGTCAGATAGCACGAGATGGGTACAAAAACTATCCATTATGATTTACATGGCCGCGGATTGTCATAATTATGCCATTTAGAGATTAACCGATTTAGTTTTTTATCTCGTATTTCCGCGTAGAAGCAGTTTGAATAGTTTGTGGTCATGATACAGACCGGTAAGAGTTTTTGCGCGACAATTATGAAAGTTTAATTCTTATTCTTTCTTGCTACTGGTTGGATATGCCAATTAAGCATATTTGTGAATGGAGTTATTTGCATCTCATAAAAACAGTTGTGACGCAAACATTCAATTATAGATTATTTGCTTGGATGCAGGCACTCATCGTGCAGGCACTACATATTTGCATCTTAATGCTTTTCCTTCCTTCTCTATTTTTAAAGTGTCGAAGTACGATTAGCCCAGTATTTTTTGCCACAGGGATGGCGCCTTCTCTATTCCCATACGTATTATTAAAAAATACCAAAATCATAATATTTTATTTCACATAAACCTACATGGGCACTTAAGAAACGTCAAAAGCTAGGTTCACGATTTCAATTGTTTGTTTGATAGGAGAAGAGCCGGCAAGAAACCCTACGGTGTATACAATGACAATCACGGTCCAATACAATTTATTAATACAGAAGCTGATGCTCGAAGACAAGAATCAAATCCTTATAACCCCTTAACGACGTCCAACACAAAATTGTAAGCAACTAAATACAACATAAACACAGCACTCACAAACAATTTCCGGACAGATATACAGTAAAAGGAAAGACGCTAACCGTTAGTCGTTTACACTATTTTACTTATTTACCTCTTGTGGTATATTGTTGGCGTTGGCGTAAATATCAGACACGCAACCGAAGTTATCCTAGAGAACTGTTACACACTGCTATTCAAACGTCTGCGAAAGATTCCGAGGCTACTCGTCCGTCCGTATGTCAGTCTGAACGCAACTAGCCAGGACATCACTCTTGGGACCAAAAAGGAAGGTGTCCAGTTCAGCCTAGGATTTATTGTAAACTGTGCCGACAGTTAGCCATTCGATCAGGAATTTGGTGCTGGGAACTGTGTGCTTACTTTGTTGTTTATTTACTATTTGTTGATTTATGGAACTATAGGCTTGGATACGAATGATTATGAAAACAATTTAAAAAGACAGATGTGTTTATGATCATTAAGTAAATAAGATATTGAAGAAACTAAAGTTGAAGGACTACATGGAAAAAATTACCTATATTCCAACACAGGATGCTGTAAATGACCATGATCATGATCAACGAAGTATAATTGAATAATTCCTTAAAGCCCGTTCTATAATTAGACACAGAAGTAAAAGCCGCAAGTCAAGCTTTCTTAACGCTTTTCTAAGAAAAACAAACGGTAGATCACAAGTGGATGCCTCATTGTTCAGCGTATGTCCGACTTACTGCTAATAACTCCACAGTTTTATGCACCGACTTGACTCGCCATTTTCTCAGTACACACAATTCAATAGAACCCCCGTGAGTTACTGCCTACTTTTACGACTAAATTTTATTTAGTCCAAGGAAAATTTACGTTTGACGCTTCATAGAATATTATTATTTGCTATCTCTGTGCCTCTTTGAGTTTCAGTCCTATCGTTAAATTCAATATCGTCTATGATATTCAATATAACATGTTTGTTAGCATCTAAAACTATTATGAAGATAGTATAATCATTGTGGAGGTTTATTGCTTACGAATTCACATTGACATCATTATTATTATATTGATATCAGGACTATAATCTTAACATCTCTTCAATTTCAAAAATGTTCGCCTCATTGGTATCTTACAAACTGTTTTCTTGTTATGAATAAGGAAATACTACAAAATGGTGTGAGAGAATTCATTTAACAAAATCGCTCCATCATGAAAGGCTCAAGTTCCAAATGAACGTGGCGCAATATCATTATCTCCGTAGCGCATCGGCGGGAACACTTTCGCGTGCGATTAATGACGCGCCGTTGTCTACACGTGTCCCGTTCCCGGTCTCACGCGACCAATCCCGGACTTCGCGGAATCCCGGGCCACACGCAACACTGGCCTCCACAAACAGTTCATGAATAAACAAAAAAACTGTTGACTCGACATTTCGTTTTCGTCTTGTGCGTGACGCGCGGCGACATCAAAGTTTTGTAATATTGACTCAATTGATTTTTGTCTTCTTGTTGCTTATTCAGTTTGGTATTGTAGTTGATGGGTGGTTCCAGTTATTGACTAATGTCTTTGCTTACAATTCAGTAATAATTTGCATTATAGTTTGAAGAGACACTTTGGAAAACAATTCGGTGTTGTCATATTATGTTTATAGTGTCTAGTACCTATTACGTACCTATTCATGTGTAACAATACGTGTTTAACTTTTAGTAGTTTTTAATAACAATAAACATAGAATATGAAATAATAATATTTAGTGATTGAATTTTATGAAACAATTGCTAACCATACATAATTAAGCCCTTAGCACAGCGCACCCTAGCCATAAAACAAAAATGCTGCGCAAAGATGAAGACTAAATAAAACAGACAGTGATAAGACTCTAACAATACTATGCCCTGCAATAAACGAAAATCTTATTCAGAGAGGACAATTCACAAGACATTCATATTAGCCGCCACTAAAAATAAATCTAACAGAAATTATTTCCATACAAATGTTTGAAAGAAGAAGCAACGACAACAATGGGAATGATAAAAATCCAGTAAAACCTTTTGTATTGTGCATTTGTGCTGTTATTTATTGAAATCAGATAGCAGACGCACCCGCCTGTCATTCTTCATAAAGTTTTGTAAGAAAGACTTTTGCAAGTTTATTTTAAAACTTTATGCGAGTCTGTGAGTTGTCTGTTGTAATGTAGGCATAAGTTTTTATGTAGCTACAGTTGCTAACTATTCGTTTTATTATTACTTCAAGATGATAAATTGTTTACTGTGATTGCTGAGACTTTTCAATTAACTTCGTTAAGCAAACAGATAGGAATTGTGAATGATGAAGATGAAAGTTTAAGGAAATTGTAATCAAGTTTATTTATACAACTAGGACGAGGTATGAAAGTTTGGAATCCTAGGACAAGATAAGCACTGGGATGAAATTAAGAGCAACATTGCACTTCGATCTGTCAATAAGTGCATTTTGGCAGATTTTGGCGTGAAGGCGCTGTTTCAACGGACACATCATATCATCATCATCATCGTCTTTCAGCGCTTGTCCCATGTTTCTTGGAGTCAACGCAACCTTCTTCCATTCTACGTCAACCGTTACGTTATCATTCACTCCCTTTTCTTTCATACCATTCCTCACACAATCCATCCATATTTGGCCTTCCTCTCCTTCCTTACATCTTACTAGACACAGATTATAAGTTAATAGCCTAGAATAAAAAATGCCATTAAGAATTCTTATAAAGCTAAAACTAATTTAAACGCATCTAATAAAGGAGGCGTAGATTCCAAACTACGTGAGATTGATTTATTTCTGGCAATTAACGTGTTTACGCGTAACTGTGTCATCGATGTCACTCCGCTGCAATTTAATGGCCGTGCTCACGATCAACGGGATCCTGCTGACAGATGGACCCTCTAACAGCTAATGGTTAGTGATTATAATCTATTAAGATATATAACTACAAGGTTGGCAGCCCAGCGCTTTAGTTCTGTTACAATATGTTCCAGCTTGGGATTGTCGTTAGCGAAAACTGCCAAAATGTTGTTTATCAGCTGTTTTCACAAATTGAATTCTTTTGGGTTTTTTTTTTGTAAAATCTTCTCTAGCCGCTTTGCGCAGTTTTTGGCAGGGGAATATGTTATGGGTTCGCTTCACCAACATGCTAATGGTAACAGTATATGTGTAGCTACAGCTTTGCATATTTTTAATTTTCACTTCTGTCGGCAGTCCCCAAGACTGCCTATGTGTTTATCTTTCTTGCTTAATTTTTGCAGTAAGCAAAGAAATGTTATTATTTTTGACTAATTACGCAGTTCCACCGGACCGAATAGCGACTAAGTAATTAATGTGTGCACTAATTGTCTGCAAGTCTTCTAACACGTATTTTTTCATATTTTCAAGTTTCCATTGTAGTATTTTTCTCTGAGCCATAAATTGAAAAACTGTCAGTTATTGAAATCGGTTGTAGTTTTTGTTCAAATGTTATTCGTGTCTCATTGGAATTTATATTTGTATAGCAAAACGTTAAATCTTTTTTCGTCTTTATTTTGGTAACGGTACGATACTGGCTATTTCTACTCGTATTATGACATTTTTTTGGTATTGGAATGCAGCATGAAGTCAGAATCATGTCACAGTTGCGTTATAAATGCAGTTAATTAAACTCGTTGTACATTTTTGATATGACATTTTCTGCTCATCGTTGGCCGATTATTGTTCCACTGCAGGGCAAACGCCTCTTCTCATACAGAGAAGGCACGAGCATTGATCACCACGCTTGCTCAAGACAAGGTTGGCGATTTTAGAATTATATTTGCTAGAAGTCCTGGCTGCACATCATTAAATTTGGCTATTAGCTCGTTTAAATTATAATATATTCCGTAAGCCAGATTACACACACTAAGGGCCGTAGGTTAAAAACTTTATGCACATCACAAACTTCCATCTTGCATCTAATAAGTGTTGTGGTATAGGCAGACGATCCAAATTAAAAGGTAGCGTTGTCTAAAGTTTTACTAAACAGACATGCGAGTGCAGGTACAATAATTACCTACCTAAGGGAAACAACTTGTTAATAGCAACCTGTTTCTGTTTTAACTCTACATGTATTGTTTTTTATTAACTAATCATACCTCCTTGGTGTTCTTGTAGGACACATCGAGTGTTGATAGAACATTGAAATTCATCTCTATGGATTTCAAAGAGATAGTCATCAGTGAACTTTGTGTCGGACTTTGGACTGATTATTTAAAATTCGTATTTCACTTCAATATCGTGACTAATCTTCTTACTTATGAAAAAAACATAACACACATACTCGTCGGCCCCAAACTTCAAAGCTGCAAAGCATTAATTATCGAAAATACGTGTGAAATTATTTTCTAATTACAGAGCACGCGCGCAACTTTTTTAAATTAGTGCTGTGCCAAAGGGTCCGGCCTTTGAGCGTTAAACCGGGTCCACACGATAAGATCTCAGCGTCCGAGGCATAAGTTAGGGGGCCGGCATTAAAATTAATATTTCATTATTCGCGATGATTACGGGCAGCATGTATTACGGCGCTAGTTAGTAAATCAACTAGACGCGTAATTATTGCCAGTACACTTTGATAAATGGAAGTCAGGCTGCGTCTGCGCCTCCCTAGAGCGGCTTTAAGATATTATATGAAATTGATTAGCATTTTAAGTGATAGTCTTAACGTTTAGTGGATTTTCGAGTTAATAAATATTATATCGGTTTATGTTTATATGATTAGGTATGTTAATAAGATTGTGTCTGTTTGTGATTATTAATTGTAATTAGGGTAATAAATTGGCGTTATATTGCTTGTTCTTAAACGAGTTTATCTTGATAGATATTTGCACAAAATTGGCTTTAATCTGCAAGTAAATCGCAGAACAGTTAAACACTGTGTTTAGTGTCAGAACTTAGCAACATTGAATTAGCAACATTGAATTTTCATTAAACAAATTCCGAGTCGTCAAGGTTTTTCATTCATTAGGAAAATCCAAGTAATGGATACGCATTTACTGATCGTATCAGAATTAAAATGACAATCAACATTACTAAACTAGAACATTGACTAAATTAAAATATTGTCAAAATCACTCTACCTGGGCAACAGAAGGTAGACGGTCAATTCAAAATCTAGATTTTGAACGTTTTTAGTTACGGGAATTGGCTTGTCGCTGAGGTGAGATTGCGACTAGTCGCATAAAACTACAATCACAATCAGTTTTTGACAATCAATGTCAAAAACTTCTAAAAATGTAGTCAGAAAATTATTCAGATTGAGACTGAGATCAAACTGTGAACGTTCTTAAAATTACGAGAATTGCCCCTCAGATAGATGATCTTACTTGCATAACGCAGAGGAACACTTTTCCGATTATGGCGAAGTACATAACGTAATAAGGTAATATGGTCCACAACCTACATGGTGCACTAACACAGATTCACCTTATATGCTCATTGCAGGGGTCGCAAACTCCATTTCCGCATCAACTCTAATCGGCCGCAAGAATAATAAATAGAGAGAAGATTTGAAATCACAACCACTCAATCATACGATGTAGATTTTATGTCAGTCTTGAAACTTGATTGCACAATGTTGATTTGCCTTTTATATATGGGACTAGCTTCCGCCCGCGGCTTCGCCCGCGTGGATGTCGGAAATTATCCCACAGGACAGTACCGGGGAAGTAGCGCATGTCCTTCCCTAGGGTGTTATCTATCTCCTTGCCAAATATCGAAATCCGTTCAGTGGTTTAGGTGTGAAAAGGTAACACACAAAAAGAGGTACTTTCGATATGGCTCACTATTTTGGGCTTCCACATAAAAGGTAGATAATATATTCTGTCGCGGACATTTATTTAGAACTGTTTAAGACAAACAAAACTCGCATGATACATTATATTCGTGTAACAACAGCGCTTCTGCGAGATTCAGCTGTTGTAGAGGTTTCTGTGGCTCTTTGGGACGCCATGTAAGTCGCCTGCTGCTGACGTCGATCTTGTGACTCTTCTGGTGTCTCCGCAGCCCGTTGAGACACCACTATACTCGGCATGCTGTTGACGCCGATCTTGGGACTGTTCCGGTGTTTCAGCAGCCCGTTGAGACACCAGATACTCAGCATGCTGTTGACGCCGATCTTGGGCCCGTTGAGACAACAGATAGGTACTCAGCATGCCGTTGACGTCGAGGTTGAGACTGTTCTGGAGTTTCAGCAGTTGTTGAGATGCCAGATACTCAGCGTGTTGTTGACGTCGATCTTGGGACTGTTCTGGTGTCACAGTAGCTCTGTGTGCCGCCTCACGCACCGCCTGCTCAAACCTTCCCAGCTCAGTTTGTTGAAACGTCTCGTTATTCTAAGTCTAGCTATTTTTATAGCTCGACCTAGAGCTTTCTTTTTAGAGCTTTATGAAATATTAGACTTACGCTTTTGGAGTCATTATTGTAAGTACTATATAAAAAATCACCAAATCGGTAGTAATTTTCAAACTAACTAAATAATTCCAATAGCTAATTAGGAGGAAAACGAATCTAACTTCTTATTACTTACAACACAACCTAAAACTATACGTTAATCTTAAACTAACAAAAAAAAAACAATTGTAATAATCTAAGTACTTAGGTACCTAATGAAAATAATAACGAATCTATTTAGGTACTTAATACAAACTAAATACAACCTATACCTAACCCGTGACCTAACTAACTAAAAATACAATCCTACCTATAAGTAATTAAACAAACAAAGAAAACAATTGTAATATAACTACTTAATAATTGAATTTAAAACGAATCTATATTTGTACTTAAAATATACTACCTAAAAATTATAATGCCTACTGTTAGTTAGTAATAAATCGCTTTGAAACGAATTTATAGCTGTAAAAAAAACTCAAAATGAACACAACCGTCAACGACGTCTGTCGGTCTGCCCTCACACCCAGTAGTATAAAAGTGTCCTGTGCCTCACTCACATAATATTAGTAGACACACCTTCCAATGTATAAATAAAAGGATAATAAACTTATTATTGAAATCCTTAGAACGGTCTTTCCTTTGGTGTTCCACGGTCTGCCTGCCCGCGTTCGGGACTTCATTGCCTGGACTGGACCGCCCGTCCACCCCGTCTCTGCGCGCCCCGACTCATGTAGGCCTTAATAGCCCTCCACTCAGGTCAATCTTATCGTGATAACTTTTAAAGTATTCGTCCAAATTGCTTAGTGTAAAAGACAAAGTTTATCTACATGAAATACCGAAAGCGATAAATGTATTGATTTTTATAAGAATTAACAAAGTACTCTGAAATATGCATTGTAAAAAAAGTACCCAATTTAAATGTATTTATGGATCACTATTTTGGATATAATGGCTTCCACAAAAAAGATAGATATATGCTGTCGCGGACTTTTATTTAGAACTTTATAAGACAAACAGTTCCACGATACATTATCTTCATGTAACTCTAACGGTTTAGGCAGCGCACGCCAAGATAGCTCTCAGAGGGCAGGAATTTTTCTGACTTACTTGATACTTATCGTTATATTATGGCCAAATCACACAAAATGTTTATAAATTGTAGCCTATGTGTTATTCTGATGTATAAGCTATATTACTGTGAAGTTTCATCAAAATCCGTTCAGTAGTTTTTGCGTGAAGGAATAACAAACATCCAAACAAACTTTCGCATTTATAATATTAGTAGGATTTTATATGCATTTGCATGGTTTTATATTACTTGTATATTGTATGGTTTTGTACAATTTACGACTACTCATAAAATCGCAGCACCTCCTGTTGCATTTTAGTGAGAATCTTCATTACTTTCTACAACGTTGAAACGTTTTGCCTCAATAATTCATCATTTAAGACCTCAACTGTTTATTACGAACTGTTCGCAAGCATTTTATCTTCGTGTGAAATCGCTTGCATTCCATTGTTTTTGCATGGGTTAACCGAACCAGCTGGTTACGCAGCTCACATTAAGACTTTAAATTTTACGACAATTACTCGTAAAAACTTAAATGATTTAATTTAATGGCGACCCTTAAAAGGTTTCGAATAAAATTTGCGATGCTCGAATAATTGAGTTGTAAACACTGATCATCACTTTTGAGTCATCTTCCGTTAATACACAACTAAAGAACCCAATGTAAAAGGACTCTTTATCCCCATCCAGCTCACTAATTAACACATGCATAAACGTTAAAACTTTATTTTTTAAACTTCGACGGCCGAGTGCGATAACTTGCAGTAACCCTCGGTCAAGGGTATGAATTATCATAAATCGCATAATAACAGGGTAACTCACCGTACGAGGTTCCGCATCGTTGCTTTGCTTCACGTGAATTAAAAAAAAAACACTTCAATTTTTTACTGAAATATTGTTTGAACACTCGTGAGTATCGCGAGGCGGCCGTGAACCGCGAGTGACGTTGGCGTCCGCTCCGTACGAATGCTGCGGCGATTGTGGCCGCTCTTGAGTCGCGTGCCTGCTCTTGAACTTGCGACTTGACAGCAGGTTGCATCGCATTGCACACCGGTGCATTTTCGACAATACATTCAGCCTCAGTCGTCTGAAGCGCCACCCTCCTGACATCTGTCAATCAATTCGTCGCTGGGGGGCGGCAGGCAGGTAATGTTCGCTCATTTGAAGAATGCCTTGCACAGTCTGAATGAACGATTTAGTGCCGTCGCAAGCTGTAGGTCTTCAATTAAAAGATCAGGATAATTACTGGATACACGGCTAAAGGATGGGCAATAAAATGAAATTGCTTAAGCTAATTAAGATTTATTTACGTACTTAAATGATCAGCAGTCGGTTGAATGCGTGTTCCGTTAGACCATAGTTACATTAATTTATATCATTTTATGTCGTAAGCGGCACGCACATTATCATCATTGTTCCGTTCTTCGTTCGTTGAATTTATTGTTTATGGCGCCACGAAATATGTATTTATCTTTGTCTTACCGTGAAATTAGTTTTATTTTTAATTTAGTACAATATTAACAGTTACCTGCGCTCCCATTTTTTTTTAAATTTATATTCCTAATAATCCTATTTTTTTTTAAGTTGTGCCTTCATTGTGGTACTTCGTCGTAACAGTTAACATTTATTTTCATCAAAAGGATCTGTTTTACTTCTCATTTTTACCGTATCATTTTCGCAGACTGCACACATTATGGCCACTTTATCGAGGGTTAAACCTACAATTTTCACTTTAATGATACGATGAGCGCTATTCTAAAAATTATATTTAGCTGTATCAGGTTATTTAAATCCTTAGTCTATAGTATTACCCAATAACTGGATTGTGGAAGTCAGGTAGGCAGTCGCTCCATGTAAAAGACTGGTACTCAGCTGCATCCAGTCAGACTGGAAGCTGACCCCAAAATAGTTGGTAAAAACTAGGCAGATGAGGTTATTTAAATCCTTAAAAATGCCTAACATTACCAGCCATGAATACACTATTCATCATCAAAATCATTACGAATAAAATACTTAGTCAAAACAACAAAAACTCAAACAGCCAGGTGTCATTAAGGTGTTACAGCAATTTATCCGAATTATACCAAATTAGAAGCGCTCATGAATAGTAATAGTAGCTTTTATAGCAACGTTATTATTATACTATTATAAGTGCATTAACATACATTCTTAAAACTTTTACGAACGCCCATTTAACAGGGAAAGTGCACATTTATTTACTTTTATTTTCAAAATCACGCTCGCTGAAGTGCAGTTACCTCGATTTGTGTAACATAATTAATGAAATTGCATTACTCTCATGAAAATTCATAGTGTATTTTGCACTTGATAGTTAACAGTGTGTTGTGCAACAAATTAAAAGACTAATTGCTGTAATGAGGAAGTGTTTACTTGAACGAGATAAGTGAAATCAGTTGACGTCCGTCAGACTTCTAAGTAACGTCCATCACTTACATCGCTACTGCGGACACGAGATTAGACGTTTATATTTCAGATTGCATGTTTTTTATGTATTTTTGTTTTCTTTTTAGACGACTACATTTATTATTCGTTTCGAATAAAGACTTCTGTGAAAGCTGATAAAAAAACGTTTTTAATGTCACCCGGTTACATCTCTAATCATTTATTGTTTTTAACGATATATCTATAAATTAAAAACTTTTACTTCGTTATCATAAAGCGTCACTGTCATATCGATTGAAAACATAGAAACGTAAAAAATTCATACATCTATGATTGAAAATATCGTATCATGTTATACTTAACGTTCACAGTCTGCACTCAGTCTCAATCTGTCAAAAATACAGTCAATTTACATACATTTTTGACAAGTTTTTGACATTAAATTGATTGTCGCTGAGATGAGATTGCGACTTGAATTTGAAAGTTTTTGAAGTACGAGAAGTGGCCTTCTGGTATTATTTAAAACTGCCAATAAAGTTCGCGTTATTCATTGGATAATTTCATCCCGCTATTGTCGGATGACATATTATTAAGTTGATAGCAATCTCCCGTACATTATCGGACGTGAGTTACCGTGCAATTATTATTTTCAAGTGAAATACAAGAGGAAAATAAACCTTAAAAATTAGGGATGCCCCGCTACAGGCAATCATGTTGGAACTTGGAACTTCCGCAGTTCCGACAAGTCACACGCACTTAAAACGACCGGTTTTTGAACCAAAGTAATCCTTATGTGACGTGGTTCTTATTATATGACTCGATCAATCATACCATCGGGCGCCTTCACATTTTCCTGCGTAAGCGTTCGTAGATCGCATTTTAGCAACAAAGCCAACAGCACGTTGCAGACCTCTTTGATATCCATTTTTTAAAGATTGTTCTCAATTTTATCTTCAAATAATGATTGAACGAAACTATTACCCGCAGAGTCAGCGAAGGAACTACGCAAAAGACGTTTACGTAGAAACATCTTGACTACGCAGCATCTACCGGCCTACGCGGTGCTACGCGGCGCTACGCAACGCCTACGCTGCGCAAACGCGTTTTGATTAACACAAATTTCGGAATAAACTGACAAAGCTTCATTGTCTTCTAAAAACCAGGGGCAGTAAATCGTTTCCTATTTAAAAAAAAAACAGTAAAGCTGCATATCCCTATTATGTAGGTTAAATTTTCGGTTCGCTTACCTTCCCACCCAAGTGACCTATAATTTCACTTATGACTAACACAGTCATTGACTTAAGTGTATAACGTACGGCGGTGTTTGAATTAAATGATTCATACCTCTCGACTGGGCTTAACCTAGAATAAGTGAAGTTTCTGAACCGTGACGTCATCACTCATCGGGGAAAATACTAAAACCAAGAGATAATGAAAGTTGAATGCATAATCTGTGGTATTTGACAACTTTCTTTTGACCATCTGTTTTCATCGATTCATCGATTTTAATGTTATTGTTATTTGGCCAATTTCATTTAGACAATTCAATCAAGGAATAACTTGTGGCCCAGTGGTAACGGCCGCGTCTTACGAGTAGTAGGTCGCGCGCTTTACTTTGTGTAAATTATTTCATCACCTCTGCTCTCAAAACGGTGAAGGAAAACATCGTGAGGAAACCGGCATGTCTTAGAACCAAAAATTCGAAGACATGTGACATCTAGCAACCCGCACTGGGCCCGCTCTAGACGAGAGGAGGCCTGTGTCCCTGCAGTGTGAACATTATAGGCTGATTATGATGATTTAGACAATTCTAAATGGATTCGCGAAATGTGGGTATATTTAGATACCTACACCTCTGCCTAAGCCTTCTGGAAATACAGATTTGATGTTATGTTATTTTGTAATGCATTGTCAGATAATTTTAATGGTGAATCCATTTTATATAAATTACCTCTAATTAATAAATAAAATATTTTTATTACGTCCTTGGAAATTTTAACACCACAAACGGTGCGATGGCATATATAAATATGAATATAAATTCATAGAAACCATGAAGACTGTAATATTATTTATAATTAATTACATTCGTAATGCCTCAGGCAATTTGCATTTATGCATTTAATTTAATTGTCTATAATAAAATTATGGTAATTAAAAAAACACTTTATTAACAAAATACATTAAAGAGAATGTCTTCATATATTTATTTTTTGCGGCTACAAACAAGGTGTAAAAGTCTTAATTTTCTGTTGCTGATTTAAAATAAAGAGGTTTTAATTAAAAGTGATAAAAATACTGATATAAACACGAGGGGCTACCACGGCAGAGTACACGTAATTCCTTTGCCTATATTCAACGTTCTCATTTAAGTATGTAATATTACTGCATGGTAAGTACCAGTTTCCTTACATGGACTGTTAATTTCGACTAGAATTTAACTTGTTTTAAACTTCCCGTTATATTAAAGTGAGAAAATATAGTTGACTCTAATTTAAATTATACGGCCAAAACACTACTACTTTCTTTATGTGTCTAGGTAGAAATTAGGGATGATTGTCTTACCTTTATGAGGTACCTAAGTAACTATAAGAACTAAGGATTTGAGCTAGTAGCTACTTAAAATCTTAGATTTTCTTTATTTATAATATAAATTAAGTTTAACACTGAAATCTAATCGAACATATTGTTTGCAACTATCTTAAATAATGTCGATAATTACGAAAAAGTTAATTAGTTAGTTAGTTAAGAGGGGTCCGTGGCTAAATAATAACAGCCGCACAGGTCGATCGATCAGGTTAAGCTACGCTTGCCGCGGTTGGTCTGTGGATGGGTGACCATCTTTACATACTGAGACCCCTCCGTGCCTCGGAAAGCACGTTAAGCCGTTGGTCCCGGCTGTCATTCGTGGATCTTTGACAGTCGTTACGGGTAGTCAGAAGCCCGAAAGTCTGACAACCAGTCTTACCAAGGGGTATCGTATTACCCAGTAACTGGGTTGTGGAGGTCAGATGGGCAGTCGCTCCATGTAAAATACTGGTATTCAGCTGCATCCGGTTAGACTGGAAGCCGACCGCAACATAGTTGGGAAAAGGCTAGGCAGATGATGAATTACGAAAAAGTTAACATAAAAGAGAACAGACAGGCAGACAGCGTCGCGTCGCGGTTTTACTTATTTATTTATTTTTATAAACTAATAAATAACATAGCAATCAAGTGTAATCACATTCTTATATGTTAGCAAGATTTTATCAAACCAATTTACTGCCACCCACATGAGTATTTTAGCGACGAATAATTAAAAAATTGGTTCCATTTGACTTGGTACAGTTCGCTCAAGAGAAAGCTAAACATGTTTTTAAAAATCTATCTAAATTATTTTAAAAGCTAGACTGATATTCTAAGGCTTTGTAAAATATGCAATTACAGATAAATCTAAAAAAATGGAATAGGTAAGTCCCATGATAGCCTATTCTTGTACCAATTTTTGAAATCGATTTACAATTGCCGGATATATCGCGCAATATACATACAAAAAAAAAATACAGTCGAATTGAGAATCTACTCCTTTTGGAAGTCGGTTAATTATGTAAAGATACGGCACTTATAGCCACAATGCATTCCATGACAATGCCACTATGCCACCAGTCACTGAAAAGTCATAAATAAGAAAGCAAACGACGCAATTTCGTTTACCTACTTGAAATTTTACCAGTAATTTTGGTTTACAAACCAAACTACTGAACAAATTTTGATGAAATGTCCATGGGACCAATCTGAAAGCTTTGATTATATAATGTCTAGATAGAGCGTCGCCCTACAATCAAAACAAAGAAAACGAGCCAACAATTTCAAACATGTGTGCGTGCGGGCGGTGTTTTACACTGTGCATCTATGTCTCTGTGTGCGTGAATAATGATACCAGCTACTACAATTCTCCCATAAATCACATATTAAAAAAATTGACTATACAAATAATATAAGTAAGTTTTAGGTGTATGTTTGTAGTATTATTCAGTTTTAGTAGTGTCTTTATTTACTTGTATTTATAAATAAAAAACACTATTTAATTGAATTAGAGTTGTGTGTGTGAATGTTGTGTTATATTAAATCAGCTAAGTTAATTCAATTAGAATATTTAACTTTTTAGGCAGTTTGTATTTGGAAATTTCAAATGAAAGATCACAGATAATACGAATGGAATAAATTAATCTTATTAAAATTACTCTTGGCACCTTTGAAATCAGTTTATTGGACCCAATGCAACAATAATCATTAAAATGGGCTCATAAACAAAAAAGTTATACGCGAACATTATATTATTATAAAAAAGTACAGACGAATTGAAAAACTTCACCATTTTTGAAATCGAATAATAAAAGTACATCAACTAAATAATATAAACGTAACCATAAAGCAACGAATATACCCACAAAAAAAGGACGTTAAGTTGGGAGAATGGAAAAAGAAACTGGCAACACTGATAAAATATGGCGTAATAGGGCGTAATTTGGTAAATATAAAAACAAAAAACAAATACGTAGTTTTTTTGGTTACTTACTGATGATATGTAATGTGTTTGGTGTTTTTTACCCTTCCTTTATAATTTCGGCACAGTTTAATAGCACATACCGTCATTTTATCGCTGTTATTTGTTTATTACTTAGCGCGCGTAATACGTAGTGACACCAAAGCGGTACGATCGGCACTAATCGGCGGGTAAGTACTTACAGTCCAACAGTTGGCCGGTATTTTTTGACACGTTTGCGCGCAATTGATGCTCTATCTAGACATTATATAATCAAAGTCTGAAAGTACCTATGTATATCCTTTCAAATAAAAAAAATCCAAATCGGCTTACAAATAACGGAGTTCTGAGGTAACAAACATAACAAAAAAAAATTTAATTGAGAACTTCCTCCTTTTTTTGAAGTCGGTTATAAAAATAAAAATACGTACAAAAAATGAATAACTTACCAAATTTTTAAGAAACTAATGCTATAATTTAAACTGGTACAATTTCGGCTCAAAATTAATCTGAGATATATAGTAGGTATTCAAATTAGGATCCTATTAATCTTACTTTTTTGACAATGAAGCAAAAACTTACTTTTAAATATCATAAAAGGTACCATTGTATGTATAAATAAACATTGATACCACTGATTTATATTTAGGTACTTAATACCTATCAAGTATAGCTATAAAAACTATGTTTATTCCAGCTAAGAGAAATAAAGAGGTTATAAATAACATAACATAACATGTCAATCACAACTGTCAATAAATGGCGCGAATCAATAAGGCATGTTGGCAGCCCTGATTTAGCCAACATAATCAGCTGATGCGATGAAAGTAGAGCGAGAGTAAAGAGTTGACAGCTGATCATCTAAGGGCAATTACGAATAGCTACTGGCCCAATCACTGCCAATTTACTTGATAAAGTGATGTTAAAAGCATTGGTTTTGATTGGCAATTAATAATAAATATGGAAGACCAAGGCCTCTCCCTCTCACAGAGAGGAGGCCTGTGTCCCAGCAGTGGGAACATTATAGGCTGATTATGTTATGTTATGGGAGAATACAAAAACTTGAAACGAGCAGTCTTTACGACATTTTCATAAAGCTTTAAGCGTCTTAAAACTTAAAAAATATCTATTAAATAACAGTGAAACTCCTTATAACTTTGCTATTCGCAATATCTTAATCCCTAAAGCAGAGTTTATAATTATAATTAATCCATTATTGCGGACAAGTCTTACCATTTCCTACGGCAATACGGGCAACATAATTTTGCCAAAACGTCAATCATATTATCACCACCACTGCGCCATCCGTCTGCAAATTCTACCCCAATGCTGTCTCCCAGTTTTCAGCATCAATTCTACCCCTAATTCGGTCCATAGGTATCTGGTATGCAACCAACATGTCGGGCCCAGTTCTACTTGCGTTTGGCAGCTGTCTGAACTAAGTCTCTAATTAGCATTTTGGAACGCAGCAGCGCGGTGTTACCCTGATAGTTTGAAACCTAATAATGTTGGCGTTAAAGGCAAAGTTGTACGTCCTAGTAGAGGAGATAATGAGTATAGAACATAGAAATGTAAACATATATCTATGGTATAGAATTATCTACGTGATTTGACGTTGTCTTTAAGAGAAGCCTTGCCTTACCGTTTTCCACGGATCAATAATTTCGGATAAATAACTGCCTAATTTTATTGGTCTAGTGGTCGCAAGTGCTACTGCTGAGCATAAGGTCCTGGCTTCGATGCCCAGGTTGGGTTTTTTTTTTCAGAAATTTCTCACAAGTAATAGCCCGGAGTCTGGTTTCGGGTCCGGTTAATGGCAATAGGCTCGCCCCGTATTACATGGGACTTAAACATTACTGGCGAAATGTGGGTGTACACCTCTGCTTAACTCTTCGGGAATTATAGGCGTGATATTATGTTATGTAACTTCTATACTGCATTTAAAAATAACTTAAATAGCTACCATATAAAAATCATGACCAATGCGACCTCTGCCTAATCCTTCTTCATATTACAAGCGTGATGTTATGTTATGCAACTTCTGTAGTCCATTTAGAAATAACTTAAACAGCTACCATATTAATATCATTACCAATACGGTCATAAGTTACAAACCACGATGAATTCAACTATGAATTCCAATATTCCCACAGCAATGAATCGGAATTCGACAAATAGTAGCCATGTTTTCATCTGAGTTGCAGCTGGGACTGGCAACGTGCCAGTGGTTGGCAGGCTCCTTTAGAAATGCAGTCGCTGGTTGCCAGTTCATAGTATGGCCTGCCAGGCTTGCCAGCTAATGTCTAATTAACGTTGTGAATTCGGAACGAATTACTGTATTTGGCACAGTTCCTTTATAAGGCTTTTGTGCGAAGTATTGGGTTTCTTTTGTGCTTGGATAATGTTAATGAACTTTGGGCTTGACTTGGTTTAAAAGTTCCTTGCGTTTACATGCGACATAAGAACTTAATATGTATAAGGTTCTTTCTCCCATTTTGCTCTTTTATAATACAGGGTAGCTGGGATATCGACGCAATCTGTAACCACGAATTCAACACTTGATTCTAGACCCCCTAGCGTAGAAATATTTGTCGGTTATCAAAAAAAACAGCTGTTTCATAGGAAAGTGCAATTCCTACGCGATCAAAATGTATGGAACACTTTTTTTTTAATAACCACCAAAAAATATCAACGCCTGTTCAGAATCATGTAAAGAATCCGTGGGGTATTTATAACATGGTATTATATGTATATATATCACATTGTGTGTTGATGTGGCACCCACATAAGTACAGTTCTTTCTTCCATTTTGCTTCTCAAATTTGTGAGTATTCATCTAAATCTTAAAAGCAATTGTGTTCAAGCTAGAACTTAATAAGTAGGTACTATCATGAAGTTCCAATCTTCTTACAACTACATATCTTAGAGGAAAAGTAATAGAAATTACTGTATCTAGATTCTAAAGCAAGAATCACTGCATATGGATTTGTAAGTGACACTTAGAATTAATTCACTTACCTACGTATGAATTTTATTCGCCTTTCACTACATTTGTGTAAATATATCGCATTAAATGTGAAATTATAATGATGAATCACATGCAGTGACTCACTAGATAGGTGTATTCATAATAATAGTGAAATTAGAGAAATGTTGTACTCTTTTATTTTCATTTCAGGGTAGGTCATTCGACCGTATAGTTAAAAATATTATTGTTATATATGACGGGGCGTAGTAATTATTCAGTAATCTGTGGACGGGGCTTCGTCAGTCTCTGCAAAGTTTACGCAAGTCTGCAGTTACATACCTAAATTCAGAAAAGCTGAAGTCTCAATAGCCCATAAATACTTCAGATTTTTCTCAAGAACCGATTAAACGACTACCTACTTATGACCATTTATTCGTAAAAACATGAGTATACACTACAATTCTTGTGCCGCTCTATTTTTACTACGTGTTTCGTTGATTCAAAGTAAAATAAAATAGCTATTCATAGACCCTAAGAAAAACCGCAAAACTCGAAGAATAAAATATCCTTCCTAAACGCTATTAATTCTCTAGAAAGACTAGGAAGCCAGCTATTCCGACGTCATTCGAGAGTGGTTAGACCGCCAACGTACGTTTGTGGTAATCCTACAACCATTTAATGTTCCGTCGATCAGAGGGTTATAAATCTCCTATGTCCGTACATTTTAGAGCAAAAAAATACATCTTTTCTTAAACTGCAGGCGTTTTTATGGAAGTCTTTAGTGCAATAATCATTTAAAAGCCGTTAATAATAGCTATTAGCATATTAATAACATCGATACATCAAATCTGACAAAATGATCTTAATTGGACGATAAAAAAGCTGGGTAAATTATTTTGCTGCTTATTTTTAAGTAAGTAAAGACGTTGTAGGATCTTCATCATCAGTGGAGAGTAGCATAATCAGTATATAATGTTCCTAAAGCTGGGTCACCTCTGTGAAAGGGAATGGGCCCTAATCCATCACGCGGACCCAGTGCTTGTTGGTAGATGTCACATGTCTTGTAATTATTGGTTCTAGGACAAGCAGGTTTCCCCACGATGTTTTCCTTCGCCGGTTTTGAGAGGAGTGGGGAAGAAATAAATTACGCAAAGTAAAGTGCCTGCCTCGGTTCGAACCCACCACCTATACAACTCGTAAGTCGGGGCCGTTACCACTGGGGCACCACTGAGTAGGATCAGGTAATCACGTCATCCTATGCTATACTTTAAAGTCAGCCTCTCAAAATTAATCTTGTTTGAGTGAAGTACAACACCATTTCCCTCTACTCAGCGGTTGTACAATTCCTATATGAAATCAGTACTACTTTACTACTCATCCAAAGTCGCCAAACCTAATTTCAGCGACTCACTATAAACATCGACGGGTCCCTTGGCCTTAGGTTATGACCTAACTGTCTCTCAGTGGCGAAGGTACCATACAACTCGATTCCCACCGGCTTCACTTCGAAAATTCAGAACATAACCACTCTATAGACAATTCATCATTTAAATTTTCTTTTAGAATTTTTGTTTGCTCCGACCTACCTCTGTCATAAATTCACCCTTCGCCACTGCTGTCTCTCACTACTTTACCTGCAATGCGACAAATTCCATCCATATTTTGTTGATGCGTTACATTCAGAGACATGTCTAAACCTCGTGCGCTATGCTTGGAACATCGCCCTACTTTCTAGGTCAGGAATGAACGCAGTGCATTTATATACATTTTCTATGAATTGCTACCGTTCTCGTTTAAAAACAATCAAGACGGGAAATGAACGTGGTTTCATGTTGAAAACTTGACTGGGCACACATTTGCGACTAAGTTGCGCGATTAACCAGTGCTAAGCCGATTTGCAACGCCCTAAGGCAAACTAATGCACTGAGGGTTAGACATTTTTGTCGCAATAAACTGGAAAGATATACGAGGCGGTTTTAATAGTAACATTAATGACTACGAGTCTGTGTGGTGTTCAATCCAAATTATGATCACAATCTTAGCCTATTCATTAGTATGTTCCATTTTCAAGATCGAGCTGAATTACCTTAATATTATTAATATTGTCACTTCACGAAGTAACTGCCTGCCATCTGACCTCTTCATATCCTTACAAAATCCTTATCCTATCCGTAAATGTGTAGCCAGTCTAAGGCAATACGTCCGCACGACCGATGGCTCGTGTGGCTTGGTCGGCTCGGTTGGCTCGGTCAGCTCGGGTACCTCACTCGCAAATTGATTCTGGCTCGCTCACCATCGCATCGTTAATCAGTGGCTCAGCGCTCCCGACCGGAAGGCACTACACCTGGTGGCCTACCATGATCTAATTAAAAACGATTCAAAAACAAGACATTTCAGTTTAGGTTCCTAAACTGCGTCTGCGTCGCTTGAGCTGCTCTATGGACGTCATGGTACCAAACAAGTATGAATGAAACCAAAACTTGCGACTCAGTTTGGGACAATCGCTGTCAGCAGATGGCACGGCCTAAACTGAATCGTTAAACTGACGTCATGGTACGAATTAGAAGAACAGTTCAGTTTAGGTCCTAAAATGGATCGCGTTAAGAGCTTGTGGTAGGCCTCCTGAATGTAGAATGTAAACAAAGCGCTCGGTAAATAAATTAACGCTTTACAAGTCTAATTAATGTATTAAAAGGTAATAGAAAGAGGTTGGACGTTTCTGTTGGATTGTCGGCTGTTTAATTGCTACTTAGTTTTGTTTCCTTTTTACATGGCCAGTTAGTTAACTGCACATTCGTCACTGGTTTTTAAAATTCATCTATCAATAAGGTAAATGAACGTGGGTGAACTGTCAAAATGAAAGGCATAACGATCGATTGCCATTGTATGTGTGGATGAGACTCGCACAGACCAGGGTAGCATGGCACAAGAGAGAAGGCTTATACTCAGCAATGGGTGGGACAAGGCTACCAATGGTGATGATAACGATGCGCTACGTAATTAAGTGCAAGTACAGATGCCAGCTGCACATCAAACTACTACAATCTGTCAAATTTCTTTAATAGATTTTTAACTTTATCGCTAAAGCATAAGGTTCAAAGTTGATTGGGAAAACTTGACAGTTTCGGGTAGCTTAATGTGCTAGCGTCTCGTACCTAAAAATTATTGTTCTGTCATCTAGAAAATTGCTTTTCAATTATACAAGGCTATAACCATAATTATTAATGATCACTTTCAATTGAAATAGTAACGAGCGAGAGTTCATAATATTTATATGGAAAGTGCACCCGGCATCGACATTAATGTGTTAATCGTTGTCGGGAATGCACAAGAACAAGTCAATTTGCAGATTGAAATGCATACCGTAGTAGTGAAACTTGATCATCAGCCTGCAGAGAGACAGACATCATGGCGACCTACTCGCCTAGATTGATATGTAACAGTAAGAGAAACAAATAATGGAGATACTAGTATTAGTGAAAGAAAATGGTTATAGAAACTTTGATGTGGCTGTAACAGCAGTAGAATGTGTTTGAGATGAGAAAGGTGTGTTTGTGTAATTTATTTCAGTTCTAGGTCATGCCGGTTTCCTGACTTAGTGTGATGGAACCAGCATGTCCTAGAACCAAAATTTCAAAGACATGTGACATCCACTAACCCGCACTGGGCCCGCGTGGTGGATGAAGGGCCACTTTCTCACACAGACTAAATCAAAAGTCATTTATTCAAACTAGGCTGAGAAACATCAAAATTACAAAAGACAGTCCCCCAAAACGCCCGCCCTTTCCAACTTCCTAGTGCTTTCGCTGACAAGGAGGCATAATACGAGTATGTTCTAGCAGTGAGAACAATTATAGGCTGATTATGCTATGTAAAAGGTATCTCAATATCTGGGTACCTAGTGGAAAGAATATTAGCCAAGTGGTAGCGGGTATGACTGTCTAATGACCCAGGTTGCCGGTGGAAGGTACATTTCAGGTAATATCGCCAGTTATGGAAGCTATTTTATTGCACTAAGCGATATAAAACAATACACTGCAACTGTTCCAAAACGACATTCGAGAAAGCTGTGCGATGAATCAATGACATTCAGATTGGAAGCAAAGCACAGTCAGTGCCTTGCATAAGTTTAAGTAGATACCTAGGTATACAAAAATGCTACGCTACGATGTCGAGCTTTATTTGATACTAGCTGTTGCCCGTGACCTCGTCTGCGATCCAGTACGAAAAGTAGCCTATGCCCTTACCCAGGTCATGGTTTATCGGTGTGCCTAATTTCATCCAAATCCATTCAGCCGTTTTAGCGTGAAAGCGTAACAAAAAAACATACTCCCTTTCACATTTATAATATTAGGATAGGATAACACAACACAACTTTAACAATTTCCTTCGTGGAATTTTCTAAAGATAGGTTATCGGGAATATTAATGATTTCATGGTCCTGGATTATGATACTCGATAGTCTTCTTTTTTTTCTATAATACGGGTACTATCGATGCGCAAAGTGCATTCGCTGGCGATTCATTCAAGTGATCCATCATTAGTTACACCTTGAATGGCGGGTACAGACGACGAGGAAAGTGATTTGTTTTGATAGGGCTATTCATCATATTTGCCGGCAACCGGTAATGCAGGACTTCTGATTACCAAGAGGTTTAGTTGTTGTACCTTTAAAAGGATGTTGTCGGGAGCAGTTGAAGGACCTAGCCTCCAATATATGTACGTTGCGTTTGCCCAGTACGATCTCCGGCTAGCCAGTTCTTCTTTTCTTCTAAACTTGCACTAAACAGGTTCAAGTTTGGTGGGTCCTAATATTAATTGGAAGATTCAAAACTGGCAAGAAATAATTTCTAGTCAACAAGAATAGTGCAGCTGGCCAAGATCAAAGCCAAGACTTGTGAAGTTGTACAGTTATATACAAAATGGTTTGAAAATATTTAAACAGAAATGTGAAAGAAAATCCTGCCGAAAAAAAAGTTATCCTCGCCATGGAAGGCAACGCTGTTCTTGCCAGTACCTATTAGTATTAATGATAGCGCCGTTGTATTGAGTGCGCCAATCGAACCGTGAAAGATAACAAGGGGTGCTTGCTCTTGTCATAACCCTCGGCCTTCCTTCAGTGCCTCACCAGCTCATTCGGAAACTTTCGGAAACACTCGTCAGTTTCCTACACCCTTTGTCACAGGACGTAGGACACTTTGAAGTTAGTTTGTCAGTGCATACTTGACTCTTAGTTAACTTTAGTGAGGAAAGAGAATGCAGGTACTTATAAAAGGTCAAGTAAAATTAGTTGGCGAAACTTTTCAGACGTGACGGATATCGATACAAACTCATCAAATTTTTCTGTTTTTTTTTTGTGTTTTTGTTGTGTGCCAGGATCAAATACATTATATTCTCTTTCTTGCTTTCTATCTAATTAAATTGACCATTAGGCCAGTCATTCAAATTATCTTAGAAAATTTTGTATAAAGTTTAAAAATGTACTGTATGACTTATAAATACGTTGGATGCACCTTTTAGAAGATATAAGTCCGAAACTGAAATAAATTTGAAAATTTCGAGGTTTTTCGAGCACCACGCAGTTAGCTCAAGCTGCAAACTTCGTTTTACACTATTGGTATATATCCTAACAACATCCCAAAAGATCAGTGCAATTGTTTGCGACCTAACGCGATGTTTGTGTCTACGGTGACTGGGCTACATAATATATCCTGATTGGTTCATATTTTTACCCCACGAGCTCTAGCTATTCTCATATAGCTAAGTAGTTCCGTGTCGTGCTGAAAAAGGGAAAAGGAAACACAATCCTTGTCAGTTAAACATCTATAATGAACTATTTCAAGATACATTATGACTTAAGAGTCTCACTTATGCAGGCACTTATGGAAATTACAAATTACATGATTTGCTGATAACTTAAACATAATTTAAACAAGTCTACTCAGCTGGGACAGTAATGGTATATCATTGCATTGCTACTTACTGACGGATGCAATTACGTACATATCAGGATTTTGTGATGGATGGTCGCTTAAGCCCATGTGCGCACGGGCGCGACGTTTTTATAAAGTGCATTGGAATTTCAACTCTCGCCGTTGATCCGAGCGTTGAGAATCCAACAGAGAGCATTGCTAGCACGTTAGAAAAATGCACTGTTCGATTTTGAACTCTCGGCGCTAAGAAAGTTGGAACTCTAGTGCGGGTTAAAAAAATCTCGCGTTAAAGAAGCGTTCGTGCGTACGTGAGATATCCATCCGTACGCGCAAATATGACGAGTCGATTGGTATCATTATTTGCTGTTGGCATAAAAGGATGGAAGATTATTTAGATCACCTAGTGGTTAATGACGGGTATTATAATATATAACACCTCCTGCTTAGGTCACGTTTTACTTTCTCAATCAATCCGCCTAGCCTTTTTCCAACTATTTACGGGTCGGTCTCCAATCTAACGGGATGCAACTGAATATCAGTATTTTACATGGAGCGACTGTCTATCTGACCTCCACAACCCGGTTACTGGGCAACACGATACCCCTTGATAAGACTGGTTGTCAGACTTTTGGGCTTCTGACTATCCGTAACGACTGTCAAAGTTTTTCAAAGGACAGCCGGGATAGAATAGTCTCGATATGCAATGGATGGTCACCCATCCACGAACCGACCGCGGCAAGCGTAGCTTGACTCGTGCGGCTGTTATCATTTAGTCAATAATGCTATTGAGAACAGTTTCTGTATCGTCACATATCGACCTGTAATCTAATCATCGGATCATATACAGCCTTATTTTCCCACTGCGTGGACACAGGCCTCCTCTCTGTGAGAGGGAGTGGGCCGTAATCCACAACGCGGGCCCAGTGCCGGTTGGTAGATGTTACATATGTCTTCGAATTTTTGTTTCTAGGACATGCCAGATTCTTCACAATGTTTTCCTTCATGAATTAATTTACGCAATGAGCGCCTGTGTTCGAACCCATGACCTACAACTCGTTAGTCGCAGCCGTTACCACTGGGCCACCACTGCTTGCCCAACACGAAAGAAAGGCCAAAGAATTGATTGTGCGAGGAATGATATGAAAGAGAAGGGAGAGAATGATAGTGTGACGGTTGACAGAGGAGAATGGAAGAAGAAAACGTGTTGCAAGGACCCCAAGTAACATGGTACAAGGGAATTTAATGAATATTGTGATGAATTCAAAAGTAACACAAACTTTACATAACGATCCGAAGTTCACAAAGTTGTACTTACTGTAAAAAAAATCAGCTGTTCCCTACATTTATGTTCGTATAACTCGTCAAAATGTTGGGAACAGCTGATTTTTTTTCGCGGTTTCAGGTTTGGTCCCATAGTAAAAGTTGTTTGTTATCATGAGTACAATCACGTGTTTAGGTATCGGTCACTAATTACCAGTCACCCTATATAATAGTTTCTGAAGGAAGAAGGACTCACGTTTAAAGTTAAACAATTATTTTGTAAAACAATACAAGCCCTAAATGTAAAACAAAAATAAAGGCATTGGATTTCTTGTAAATTAGTAAGTTACTCTAATCAGATATAAAACCACCATCATGAAACAACCCAGCATCGATGATCGACCTCCTTGGAACAGCCAGCTGGCCATTATTAGACACTAAACTAATAATAAACTCGTCTATTGCCCATAACCAAGTCGATTACTGACATATAATTGAATTTGCAAATTGCAGCTATTAGCTACCGACAAACTCGTTAACTATCGTCTAACTAAACAAATGTAAATACACTGGGTTGGAGGTATTGTGTTTATAGAGCAAATACTACTTTATGTACACGCTCTGTCTATACAATAATAACTTAAAATCTGTCTTGCTAATCTAAAGCCGGGTCCAGACTTGTGTGATGTGTAATGTAATGAATCGTGTAACGTAACGCGAATTCTGCGTGTGGACGGCACTACGCGCGCTCGCGCTGATAGGATGTTTTTAGCGCGAACACAAAGGCTCTTGCAGTGCTTGTTCGTGTTGAGTTTGTATGCGATCCACACTATTCGCATTACATTACACGATATATTACATTACACCGTCTGATCCGGCTTTAGTCCGTGTGCAGGCTGAGGCAAGAAAGACTGTCTAATAGACGGATTAACGCTCTATGAAAACAACGATAGCGCCCACTCGCATCAAAACCGTCTCATGGGCAAAATTGTGAAAAGGATCTACTTACTGAAAAACCAATTTTTTTAAATTGTTCTATGTGGGAAAAATCGGAATTTCTAGTGTGCGCGCTACCTTACCGTGCTATCATAAAAATAATCAAGACTTGCTCTATTTTATTTTATGACAGAAAAGTTAAGCGCTGTTTACATGATACTTACTGAATTTTATGCTCCTATGTAACTAGATGACCTTCTTTTCTGCTGTGAATTAAATCTCATTTGTTTATGTAGTAGAAACTAACGAACTTAGTAAATGGTAGCCCCAACGGAACGGCAGTAGGTTGTGGATGTGGAGCTATGTCGCAAACTATGCCACCTCCTATCCTGCCTCTGTGTCCCAAAACATACAATCAAAGTGACCTCTGCGCTGCCACTGATGACGCCGTGGAAGTAGCGAAGTTTTGGACTAGCAAGATCTGAAATACAGTCGTGCCAGGTGACACATAGAAGAAGTAAATGGCACAAAACAATGTAATATGAGTTACTGCAATTAATAAGCGGATAACATAATAGTAGATTGTAAAACTAGTGCATAAAATCGCTCGTTTATGCCCGAGTTATACAATCTGCTTTTCACTTCGATTGCGAGAAAATGAAACAGGCATAATAGTACATTACTGCAGCGGCCAGCAAAAGAGGCATTGATGGACGAAAGTTTAAATGTGGGCCGAGGCATACATATACGTAAGTACATCAATGCCTAGGTGTGGCCAAGGCTTGTATAGTACTTTTCTCAAATAATGCGCGAAAATTAAAACTAAGTAGTACCTACCTAGGCAGAACTTTTTTGTTAAATATAATTACTTTTCAAAATCAATGACGAAAAAAGAACAACAATCATTTTTCCCACGTTAAAGTGTTCATTTGTTTTTTTTTTTCCATAAACAGCTTTCTATTTGCAAGCCAGTTCGAAATTTAAATAAAACCTTTGATAAGTTACCTCCTTCTCCTTGGTTGCCATGTTTCGGAGTAAACGATCGTTCCGTTTTTTAATTACACGACATATGAGTTTACTATGTAATTCATTTGGCCGCTAAACCACGCCAGATATGGATTTTCAATGAAAATCCATATCTGGCGTGGATTAGCGGCCGCTGCTCGCATGTATTTGGCCAGTACCTACAGCAATTTCGATTTATCTCGAAGAAGATTGTCAAAATAATGCTCATATTTCCAAGCATGTTTGAGAAAAGTATATACCAGTATTTTCACTGTTCTAAAATATTGCAAAATTGAAGAAGAGAATAACTGATTCCCGCCACGAAACTTTTTAAAAGTTTTTTTTTTTGTTATTTTAACGTGTCTCATTCGACTTGGGTACTTCATACCTGCTGCCAAGTCATAAAAATTGTGTTTTTAAATAATAAATGACAACTATTTTATCTGGTTTTATTAAATTAACGACTTTAATCCGCGACGTTTTATTGTGCTGTTGGGCCTGAATATCTTAGAAAATAAAATTAATTTATGCACTAGAGCATAAAAAGCGACTTTATGGCGCCTACGCTCAACATAAAGACGAACTTTTAGAGCATGAGAAGTGAAAAGTCATTATTTTTCTCTACACTCAAGAAAGGAATACTACCAAATCCAATTTCCACCCATATCATTAAACTAAATAAGGAACCATGTTATCACACTATTTATTTCATAATAAAAGACCAACATTAAGATTTTGCACAAGCCTTGCCAAAACGTCTGCCGAGCACCTCGTCAGCTATAAAACGACGCGCGACGGCGTAATACCTCGTATGAAAATGAAGATAATTGCACCAAGCCTGCCGAGAACTGCTGTAAAACCAGCCGCCTATCCGATAAAGATCCTATTATACATAGATAATTTAATATTATGATAATCTGCTAATAACTAAGCGTGTCGCCAACGGCTGCATTTCGCGTAAATTTTAGCGTAGCGTGAAAAGTAAATTGAGAAATGTATAGCTTCTGTGAGCAGCTCTCTCTATAGATTTAGCAGATAAGATTTTATATAATTTATGATGTGCACAATAGGAGGCGCTGACGGCACGGCATTAAATAATAATTTATAACTTTAATCACTGATTAGCATCCAACTACATTCAATAGGTTGTAAAACAGAGATATTAATAGGGGTTTATTTACAAACGATGATTAAAGTTAAGTTACGTTTAAACATCAAAAATGTAATCAGTACTTAACTTTAAGCAATATTTATGAATAAGGGGGATAGCTGAATAAAGTTTCCACTTTAAAGGGACAGGACAGGATTAGGCAGTGACCTGTCGCTGCCGACCGTGGTCGAGTCGATGGTCGGCAGCAAAGAGTCCTGGGACGCGGTGGTTTCCTTCTGCGAAACAGTCGTCTCGCAGAAGGAGGCTGAGGAAAGGGAGAGGGAGATCTCGTCCACTCACCCGGCCCGAAGCAGGCGCACCGGGCATCGGCGGAGGGCGGACAACTCCCTCTTCCAGCCGTCCTAAATTGCGTAGAGTTCCACGCGCGCCCCTCTTAGACGTCGCGGGGGGAGTCAAACACCTCACTCCCCCCCCCCTGACCGGACGAGGCCCGCAGGGGTTGCGGAAGGATCGTACGTTCCCGCGACCCCCAGCGTACTGTGTGATATGGAACACCAGGGTGGTATTTAGTCAGTAAGAGTCTAACAGACCCCTCCGCCCGCCCCAGGGCCGAGGACATCCATGAGAATTTTCCACCCCGGTAACAAAAAAAAAAGGACAGGACAGGATGTTGTGTCGCAGCTTTGGAGTGGCTTATGTCCAGCAGTGGACTGCGATGGGCTAAGTTAATTTTTTTAGGAAGTTTAGTACGAAAATCCTTACTTGCAATGGCAAAAAAATTGGATTTACATATTTCGGAAAGGACTTTTCTAATCCAACAGTTAATTGATTTCATAATTATATTTTCCATAAACAGTAAACAGCGTCAGTAGTTTCCTAATTAAAATGCATGATCTTTATCAGATACGTACACTGTTATCTGATAACTTTATCAGTGAGTAGGAAGGGCCTTATATAGATTAATGAATCAGGTGCCCTTCGAAACGTGACGCCGTATGTCAAGTTTCACTCGCCTTCCTATTTGCGCTTTCCATACTTTCAATCATTACAGTTTTCTACTGAGATAGTTTTCCAACGCTAGTATTTATTTTATGGCTAAATATGATTTATTTAATAGTGTGGAATGTAACGAGGATGTAGACACGATGTTCTTTATAATCTAGATGTAAGTCATGATTTTATTCTGCCAGCTACACCGCCTCAGCGTGACCAGATTCAGTATTTTAATACTTTTCGGTATATTTTATCGAGTTTTCCGAGCATCAGTATTGTTGTAGGTATATTGGCGGAAGTAAGTATTTTTGGGTATATTTTGGATAAAAAGTTATGGCAACACCGTAGTAGCGATCATCCCCGCGAACATTGATGTTCAGGGAATTACCCGGATTTAGTCTATATTTCATTCAGGATCAAAGATCAGTAAGTTACAGATAGGACGTGACAGGCAGCCGCCGTATTAGAATACCAAATACACACATCAAAAGTGTCTAGGGATCAACATATATTTTTGCAATAACTTTTCTCCTGATTGATATTAATTAAAATTTTCTTTAAGGATTCATCAAATAAAGTGTTTTCGTTTGTCACAGTAACGATAAACCAAGTCACCTTTGCATTAATAAAGAAATTTGCCATTTTCCTAATAAAGGGATTTTTGACATTTGAACCACTAACACAAAAGTTCGAAAAAAAGACTGAAATAACAGTTTTCTTTAAAATTTTATTGGGTAACTTAAACAATTAATAATCCGTGTTTCTACCGCGAACACTAACAACACAAGAACATCGGTTTGGCATACTCAAAATGAGTTCATCCAAATCACGCTGTGGAATGGCAGCCCATGTTCGTTGCAACAACAAAAAAAGGTCTTCTTGCGACTGGATACCCTCCATATTCGGCAGAGCTCTTCTCTGTAGCATATCCCATGCATGCTCAATCGGGTTCAAGTCTGGCGACTGAGCAGGCCAGGGCAGGACATTGATGTTAGCTGCGGCGAGAGTCTGTCTTACAACTCTTGCGGTGTGCGGTCGTGCATTATCATGCATTAACTGAAATAAGGGACCGATTTGCACTTGTAGAGGAACGATGACGTCTGATACAATCGTCTCAGCATAAATTTGAGCGTTGAGGTTGCCTCTGATCCAAATCAACTCAGTTCTTCCGCCGATCCAAATACCCGCCCATACCATGATGGTTCCACCACTATAAGGATGGACTTCCTGGCAGGATTTTAATCGCTGTTGGCGTCCAGGGGTTCTCCAGTGTCGTATACGTCTTGTATCCGGTCTCATACCAAAACGAGACTCATCAGAAAAGCACACGAAACGCCATTGTTCTTCTGCCCAATTTCTGTGTTCAAGAGCCCATTGATATCGAATCCTACGATTGTGCATTGCTATAGGTGGTACCCGTAGCGGTCTTCGGGAATGAAGGTTCACTTCATGCAAGCGGTTTCTGACTGTTTGGTCGCTAATTAAGTTCCCTGAAGAGTGATGAAGCCTCACGGCTAACATCATGGCGGTTATTGTTGGAGCTCTTCGAGTTAAGATTTGAATGTATCGGTCTTGTCTCCGTGTGGTGCAGCGATACCGTCCTCCATGGCGCTCAGCCACGGTACCAGTGCTTCGGTAACGTGTCCAAAGTCGACTGATAACACTCTGACTTGTATTCAGAGCTAAAGCCACAGTACGTTGCCGGGAACCAGCTTCTATCATTCCCACGGCTCTGAGCATTTCTTCCCTGCTTAAATGACGTCGCCGCTCCATAATAACGTTGGTTTTAATCAGTAGTAGGGAAACAGTAGCACTAATAATGTCTTCAATGCGTTGTATGTTTTTATAGGGAAAATATTGACAGCTGATTTTCATCTTTTACTCGAATTTGATTCACAGTTCCTGATTCAAATTATGAAATGCACCAAAAAGGATCCATATAAATTTATAAAATCATAAATTTATTACAAAGCCACATCTCAATCTCAAGAAATCCGCATAAAAATGCTTGATCCCTAGACACTTTTGATGTGTGTAGTATCGAATCATCTAATACGGTTTAAGTAAAATGATTTTCTGTTCTGCACTTGACTTAATCTTTGAGGGTTTTCTTTCGATAATTCAGGAATTTCCCCAAATTTATGTAGTACTTTTTTGTCGTCATTAAGTAGGTAGAGCGCGTTTTTATTTGTTTTTATTTTACTTGACGCATCCATCCCGAAAGCATGTCTAGTTTTCAGCAAAGGTACCGAATGCTGCATGCGAGCGCATATTTTCACAGATAAATTTAATAAAAACGGAACAAAGAAATAGATTTATAAACAAAAATATATCAGCAATTTTAAAAACAAAGCAAGGTGTAAAAGATGTAGGAGGTTGAGAATGTTTACAATTCTAACATTTACTGTGACGATGTACGAATAAAACCATCAGTATTTTTATTGGTATATTTTCCCTGTGCAAGTTGGTAAACTTATTTCAGTATTTTTATGAGGTGCTTCGATTTTTTCGTAAAATTTAATCTGGTCACACTACCTCTGTTTGTCTAGTAGCCGCAAGCGCAACTGCAGAATATGGGTCCTGGTTTAATCCCCAGGTTGTTTTTGGGTTTTTCATTAGGAATTTCTTAGTAGCAGAACGAAGTCTTGTGCCCGATTATGTCCCATAGGCTCGTATGTCTTATTATCTTTAAAACTATAAACGTCAGCTTGAGTAATAAGATTTCATTCTCTGTTGTTCAGGTACTGAGTAAGTAAGTACTTCTTTATTTATTCACAAGGCAACTACAACAGGTAACATCCAACAGTATATCACTAGGCACATTATAGGTTTCGACCTGATTTTCTTCTGAAGCGTAGTTGCACAAACACAATAGTAATGATGACAACAACAGGAAAAGGCTTTAAGTTCACAAAATTACAGCTACAAGGTCTGTGCGTCTGCCTACACATTCCCAGAACACTTCGACTTAGACAGGGAATGTGTAGGAAACCAAACACGCAAGATAAAGTAAGTACAGACGCCAGCACATCAACCTACCCCAAACTGTCAAATTTTCCCAATCGATTTTGAATCTTATGCTTTAGCAATAAAGTTGAAAATTTATTAAAGAAATTTGACAGATTGTAGTAGGTTGATGTGCTGGCGTCTGTACATAATGGACACAAAGTTACATGATTCTGAGAAAACGGTATTTAAAGGTTTACAATGTTAAAAAGAAAGAATGTACTTACATGCTTGTCTTTGAAAACAGTGGCACGAGAATCAAAGATGTCGATACTATTATTGTCTTTTGAATTTTCATTGTAAACTAGCTTCTACCCGCGACTTCGTCCGCGTGAGATTTCACACTCTCCCCATTCACCCTCTTAGGGGTGGAATTTCGAAAAACCCTTTCTTAGTGGATACCTATTCTTCACAAAGAACACACCCTCCAAATTTCATGTCTCTAGGACCAGCGGTTTAGGCTGTGCGTTGATATAGTCAGGCCTTTGAATTTTATATAGAAGATTAAATACAATGAACAAAGTCATTAAGAGACCGCCAAATTACTTCAAACTAACCACTACTAACGAGATCTGTAACTTCGACTCAATCATGCATGTATCTAATCCTCCAACCGCTGGCACGTCCGCCACCGGCAACGCATCAGCCGGTAATCTGGGACATGAGCAAAGCAATCCAACGCTAATCCCCTCGCACTAATGAACTGCTCTGTGATTTAGCATCTCATGATACAGCTAATACTAATAACCTAATTATACCGAAGAAAGTAGTACAGTGGTTTTTAAGCCATCTGTGGATTTCTGTAATCTGTTTATATCTTGTAAATTATGTTTACAAATGTAACTCCTCTTCGCATAATGATCTTCTTTTAATGCAACGCCCAATATCCCACTGTTGGGATTTAGCATGCCACCCACCCCAATCCTGGCATGATTTGTCTGGATAGGTACATACATCGACCATACATACTGCAGCACTACCTAAAATAATGACATTAAGTTCTATCTTGCTTATGTCTCGGCCACCATTGTGTCAGAGAGCCTAGACAACTGACACTCGCTTTCAAAGCGTTCCGTATTTCTACAACGACTTTCAACGAGATTGACATAAGCTTTTAGATAGCTCATGTCAGTCCCATACATTTTTGACTTTCCATCATCATTATCGCTGGTAGAAAGTCACATTGTCTAGGCCCTTTGGATTTTATACCATCTTCATTTTTTTTGTCACGGAAAGTAACGACATAAACAAGAAAATCTTAAGTTGAACACAGATACCAACTCGCATTGACCAACCTCCGCCGTGAAACGTTGTGTACAATTAATTAGCAGTCAAATCTCGATGCCTAATGACGTCGGCACTCCGGTACAGTTACTACTCCATTTGCGATGCGTCTGATTGGTGCGCTAATGTGCGACCAGCGACGCGACCTGGCCACGTTTGACGACTGCATTGCAACAAATTAGAACGCTTTAGGTTAGATATTTGCTGTACCACGAGAAACGACACCTGTCTGTATTTTCTTAGATATTATTGTATGACTGCCACTTTGGTCTCGTGGTCGCAAGCGTGACTGCTGAGCGTGGAGTCCTGGGTTCGATTTCCAGGTCGAGAAAAGTGTTATTGGATTTTTCCATTAGGAATTTCTTAGTAACAGCCCGGAGTTTGGAAGTTGACGGTGTGATACCCTCATGCCTTGGAAAGCATGTTAAGGCGTTGGCCCTGTGCCGGGTCTCTCTCCGGTCGTGTCGGAATATGAGAGTGATGTGCACTATAATAATTATCTCAAGCGCCGCAGGCTAGTCTCCGTTGAGATTGGCTGCCATGGCCGAAATACGGTCTGAAGGAATATAGATTTTGTATGTAGAAGAAGACTATCATCATCAGTGTCTGTGGCCAGATGTGGCGGCTGTAGGTGTCCCATATCTATGACGTGATTGAGGCCGATAGTACAAGAAGTGTAGGAAGACCGATTATAAGTTGGATCAACAATGGACCTAAGCATTAAACTTATCGGAAAGATCCAGACAAGTTTGGCACAAAATGAGAAGAATGGAGACCAGTCTAGAAGGTCAATCTATATCTATCTATACTAATAATAAAGCTGAAGGTGAGTTTGTTTGTTTGAACGTACTAATCTCTGAAAGTACCAGTCGGATTTGAAAAATTCTTTTGTATTTGATAGCCCAATTCTTGAGGACGGCTATAGCCAGAGGCCAAACAAAAAGAAAAAAGTCAGAAAAAACGCTAAGCGACAACGAGCTCGGGCAGACGATGCGATACGACGGGGTGGGTCGGAGGAACAAGAAATTTCACGTGGACGAAGTCACGGGCAGAAGTTAGTATTAGGATAAAATTGAAATATCATGTGATTTTATAACATGTGCGCCGCAAATGACACGATTTTGCAGCGACTCGGTGTCCTGCTCGAATTCCCTGAACCGTAAGTGTGTCTGTGTTTTTTGTGTTGTGTGAATTGGATTATATTGTATTTTTGGAACGAAGTTCTTTAACGCGGCTTGCGGTAGAAGTTGACTGGTACGAATCGTCACGTAACGAAAAATCGTTATAAGTACCTACCCTCTCCATGCGACTTTCTCTCTCTCTCTCTGTCTCTTTATATTATATACGAGTGTATATGTTGTTGCGAGTATCACATAAGGAACTTCGTTCCGGACGGGGTCCCCCGACCGCATACGTTTTTTTTTTTTGCCGCAAATCCTTATTTTCATTTCGTTCACCCTGCAAAATACCAATTGTTTACGGTCACTTTGGTCTTCCCTGTACATCACCTGCCCTGAAAATTTAATTATGATAATTAGATTACAGCATCCTTGACAGGCCCATGTAGTATGACGATGATCCTGGAATGAGATTCTGGGTGACTATGACAATGAGTGTCAGAAATGCCACTAACAGTTTGATCATCGTGTTATTATTGTTAGTGGCTATTTATTTATTTATAAATATACTTTATTGTACCTACGGCAGAAAATATAAGACAAAAAAATACTTACATAACATTAGTACAATGGGCTATAATAATAATAACTAGGATTTCGGTCACGGTGGAAATCTCAACGGAGATTGGCCAGGTCACACGAGATTATAGTGCACAATAGAGTGTGCGAAAAACACAGGTACATACTCTGTTCCTTTACTCTCATAATCCGATGGGACATGGGACGGCAATCCAACATGAAACGTTTATTTTCTCTTGACTGTACCTACTTACCTGTCGAAAAGAGTAACCTAGCATATAGCGGATAAGACAAAGTTTAAAAACAGAAGACGAACTAGCAGGGGATCGAGGAGGGGGGGTGGAGGGGGTGGCTCAGGGCATCAGACCGGAATAAATCGACACGACCGGGGAGAGATCAGGCGCAGCGCCAATGGCTTTACGTGCTTTCCGAGGCACGGGGGTATCACACCGCCAACTTCCAAACTCCGGGCTGTTACTAATAAATTCCTAATGGAAAACGCAATGACACTGCCCGACCTGGGAATCGATCCCAGGACCCCACGCTCAGCAGTCGCGCTTGCAACCACGAGACCAACGGGGCAGACAATGGGCTATATCCCCATCACGACCATCACCAGCCTCAGGAGGTTTTTTTTTTTTGGATGGGAAGTCATCTAATGACTCCTCCCGCTCTGGGTGGAGCGGATGGGAGTGTCAGACTCTTACTGACTAAAACCCACCCGTGTTGCTTCCTTAGCCCTTTATGTTCCGGGGCAGCGGTAACCCTTTCGGACGATCCCGCTACCCCGGCAGGCTTCGGCCCTAGCGGGCCCCTTCCTTTATGCTGACATCTCTTTGAGGCGCGCGTGGAACACATACGCGCCGTCCGGCACGGGCCTGGTCCTGATCGGACGGAGAGCTACCCATTACTCTCCGTCCGCAGGCCCGCGCCTACGGTGGCCGTGAGTCGTCACGCGGCTGCCGACGCCCGGAGCGTCTCCCGCTGCGGCCTGGGACGTGAGGTCCTCTCCCAGCCTCAGGAGGCTTGGCTTTATGACATGAACCATCATACCAGCAACTGGCATGACCTTCTTGCTAGTTGCTGGTATGACATCTGAGAATATCTACTAAAGCCAAAGTCAAGTCACACAAGTTTACTGGAGCCCAAAGTAGCCACAGCAATAAAGTAGTAAATATCGCGGTAACTGAGGGCCACGTCCGGGTAAGTCAATTAAACTGCTTAACATTCCACGCCTACATGTACAAAGAATCTTGTTAAACGCTTGTTTTAATTAGAAGGAACGAAGAGCTGCCGCACACAGCTTAAATTGTTCTACGAATGAAAAACCTGGGAGACAAATTAGGGTATTCTAAAGAAATCCACAGAGTAGTGGCAGATCCATCATTGGAAATGCGGTCATGTACAATCACCAAAAGAGATTAGTAACCACGGTCGTTTAATGAACTGTTTTTTTCTATTTATTAAATTATATTTTATTCGTAAACATCCATCGGTTTCAAACTAAACTTCCACTATATCCGACGACCCTGATTATAAACTTAGGTATCTCCTTTGGTAACCATACAACAACTTTGGATGCAGTCGATTCCGGAAGTTGATCTACTTCTCTATCGCTTTATCTATCAATCACTTGTTTTATTTTAAATACATATTTTTAGCCTGGATTGTCAAAGACCCATAATCTCAAGGTCCAAAAATAACCACATAATGACGAGGACCTCTTATCTTGCAGTTGACTTCGATTATTTATTCAAAGAAATAATCTAATAGTGAATATTAAGGCCGGAAATCTTCGTCAGATCAGTTCAAGATAGCGATCGAGCAAACAGCAGTGCAGATACTATTTATACTCCAAACACTAAGTTTAAAAGGAAACACCGACCCACTAAACAACTAACTGTTTAATCGATATGGCTTTAATTAGGTACATCTAGTTTGAACTGCTCTCCTGTCGACTTACAACTGTCATCAAGGTTTTCGCCGCGGTCACTTGTCCAATTACTCGAGCGTTTAAACCTCTTTATTAAAATAATCTCGTTAATATGCCATAAGTATGATTGGTAATGGTAGACGACAAATGAATTCTTCAATAAAAAGCTGTCGAGATGGGCAATACTTCGACAGACATGGAAGCATTGACTTATATATTACTATGAAATCATTGCATGGAAGGCTCTGAGATGTTTCCGGTTTTTATGTGGAATGATGAGGTGCAGAAGGTGAGTGATGTGGTGTGACAGGGCCTTCAACCGCGTGTCACTTTGTAGATAAGTACTTGCTGCTTGCGAAGGACATGGACACATGTTTATACAGTCCACGCCTCTACGGTAGTATAATTATTTATAGTGATCACTTGAAACAAAAACTCGAAGGACCATCCTTTCTTCAATTTTTAAGGTTCCGTAGTCAACCCCTCATAGTTTTTCTATTTCGAGTCGTAGGCACAGAATACAGAACAAGTCGTAGGTAGCAATTGGCTTGTGGCTAAGTAACAGCCGCACGGTGCGATCGATCAGGTTAAGCGTACGCTTGCCGCGGACCCCTCCTCGGAAAACACGTAGCCGTTAAGCCTTTGGTCCCGTCTGTAATTTGTGACAGTCGTTACGGGTCGTCAGAAGACCGAACGTCTGACAGCCAGTCTTACCAAGGGGTATCGTATTGCCCAGTAACTGGGTTGTGGAGGTCAGAAAAGTAGTCGCTTCCTTCATCCGGTTAGACTGGAAGCCGACTCCAACATAGTTGGGAAATGGCTAGGCAGATAATGTAACAAGTTTAGTGTTTTTAATACCGATCTCGTCACTTGTATCATGTATATTATCTCTTGCACTGAACTCAACTCAAAATTGCAGACGTGTAGGACAGCTATAGTACCTACCAGCCTAATATTTTCCAGATTTGCATGAATTAAGCCTTCTGCAGCTATTCTAATACGTGTATCATTGACGCTTTTTATGCGTTGCCGGATAAGTAGAGAGTATAAAGTTGCGGACGTAAAGTTGACATGACTTCGTAGTCATGTCAAGTTTACGTCCGCAACATTATTACGGGCTTCCCAGAATCGTTTCTGCGAAGCCCGTAATAATGTTAATTATATTACGGATCCTGTCATGGATGATGACGGATGTGGAACACACAACGTTCATCCGTCAATATATAAATACTAGAAATACAATTTCAAAAAGTTTTATTGGCATAAGAGAAAAAGGTGATGACAGACAGTATGCTCACTTTCAACACATACCTATCGCTAAGCGGTTAATCGACTCTTCACGTGACCTTCAGCATCGCCATACAACGTGACAATGCTGCCAGCCTTTTGGGCACTTTTCCTGTTGACAGCGATGCGGACGAATATTGGATGCCCTATGATTATTTTTCTTTTATTTTTATATACATGTAAGTCATTGTAGGTACTTACATATTATTAATATGTACCTGTATATGTATAAATTCTGTTAGCTTATAATAAGTTAAGGATAATTCTATATTCCTTGGCTATGTGTATATACTACTTACATAGCTAAAAAGCTTTAAAATTGGATTTATGTACGTTTAAGTCTACCCGCGAAAAAATGGTCTGTATTAAGTACAAAATAAGTTCTGTATTAAAAAATTTAAAAGCTTCACACACATAAGCCACTGATAGTAGTGGCCGTCGGTGGCTTATGGCTTGGTCCTTAGTACCTAAACAAGCAAGTGTGCTTGCTTAGGTACTAAGGAGCATTTCCGAATCGCGTCTGAGCCAGCAGAGTGGAACATACCGAACTATATAGCTGTGAAAATGCTCAAAAGAATAAAACGCATAATAAAAACTAAATAAATGGTTGCAGTATTTTCAAACGGGACATAAGCTGCATTTCCCGTATACCTGCATTGCGTAGGTATCCCACGTGCTGCGGACAACTATGTACTATTTAACGTGGCAACGTTGGGACAATCTACCTATTAAGTCCCTCCGAGATTTATTTATGTAGTCAGTTATCACAGGTCGTTAAATTCCAAAGCAAGCATTGCTAACTTCAGCAGGCAAGTATTACGGTGAACACCTTCACCACAGTCGGTGTATTTTATTACTTCCTGCGTATTGACAATTCGTGTCAAACAATCTAAAGTTAAGAAAGAAACTACATATTAGGGGGTCCAACCTCGTAATTACGAGCTATAACCCCTGACGACCGCCATGAAGAATTATATTTTGCGTGGAAAACATGAAACATGACTATAGCAAACGATAAACACTCCATAAAATATTAGTGGCAGCTTTAAAGCATCAGGATGACCATATTTACAATTTCTCTCGAGGTAATTGTTACACTGGCAGAGGCATCTCGCTAAATTAAGTACAATTAAGTTTCTATTAAGCTACTCTGCGCGGTGTTCAGGGCTCAGGATCGGTCAGCATAATTGCGGAAAGCACGGCTCTGCTCAATTTTCCGACATTAACATAAAACTTGGCATGTAGGCCAGTAGACCATAAAGTTGTTTTTAGGGATGTGCAACAAAGGTTCTGTCTAGAATATTTTAATCTGAAACCACGTTTTACTATTGCAAAGGTAGTGGCTGAAAATTGGGTTAATTTCATTGTTACTGCAACTAGAGTACGTCAACCTATCTAAACTTAATTGTGCTAATAAAGCTAATAAATAGGTTAAAACAAAGCTTAGTAGAGTACTATATGCGGCCTACCCAAATGTCCTTTCTTTGGTATTGTTCGTCGAATCGTTGAGCTCCTTAAGTTCTGAGTTGAGCTGCATGATTACTAACAAATGCGTGCACTGACTGGACAGGTCCATTCAATCTGTGTGGTTTTATCCTCAAAACACCATTTCAGACACCAATCTACATGGTCTTCACATGATCTGACGATGATTATGTCTGGACTTTAAAAGAGACTATGACCTCTGAGTTTGCTTCGGCCTTTCTTCTCAGAGTAGTCAGATAGGAAACGCCGACCTCATCTAGTTTTTAAAATATGATTGATGTGTAAAAGTGTTTGTACAAACCTAGTTTTGTACAAACCTACTCATGAAATTTTACTTGACTTACTTGGCAAAAGTTTCCTCTATGAAAAAATCCTAACGTCTCTAGAATTTTGAATCCTAGACGGACAATTGTTCTTGTTAATATTGTTTTTAGTGGCAGTTAGCGGTCAGAACAGTAATTTATTTACAACGGCGACCCATCGCGGTGACCGCAGTTATTTCATAACTGGACTACTTTTTAGCATAGCTACTTTTTCAGCCAATATTATTCTATTTTTCAGTCAGTCAGCATGGGCTACACAATCATTGTAGATTAGATTGGGTAGTTCATGACGTGGTAAAAATATTTGCCAGTCAATTTGTGAACGGGGTTTACTTCCCAAGATGTTGTGGACATTCATTTCATATATCGCCACTCGGACAAGGAGGCTCTTTTAAAATACATAGGTATATAATTCTATAACTTTATTCGTCTATTTATCGTATCATGTCCAAAAACACCACACCCTCAGTCTTCAACGCCATAAATTCTATCTTCACGACAATAAATAACGACGATAGTAAACCTAGGCATCGGCGTAGCAATATCATATATTATCATAATTACCAGCCCGTCATATTAGCTGCAACACGGGTCATTATGGCTCTCTCCTAGATCGAACCGCTCAACAGGACTGCATGCGCATAGATAGTGCGCTTAATCAGTAGCGTTCGATGAAATGGCTGGATAGGTAGGTAACTAAGATCGTGGTTAATAAGACTATGTTTGGTTTTGCTGTTCTTCGGCTTAAACAGCAAAACCAAACATCAAATACGGAAGTAAGTCATCTCCTTTTTCTCTAAAGAACGTCTTCTCCATACGCAGCATTTCCTGTGAAGTTGACAATTTGTTTCGATAGCACTTTTCACCAACTCCAGTTGCGTTTCGGTTTTACCATCTTAGAATTATTACCTATCTCCTATTTGGCACACCATTTCTATAAATTAAATGCTGTTCGTAGGTAAGTGCATCACTTGAGAACGGCTGGATTGATTTGACCAAATTTTATTTTAAAATATTCGTAATAGTCCGAATAAGATTTATAGGGGAAGAAAAATTGGAAAAGTTTTTCGGAAAATTGGAAAAATTTTATGTTTTTATGAACTATTGTTTGGACAGGACGACGTCTGTCGGTTCAGCAAGTTATACATATTTATGCTCAGTTTTAAATTGGTGGGTGTCTAGTGAAACAGGATTTGGAATGGGCCTAGGTGGGACTAGGACAAAACGATATTGAAAGTAGGTAGCTAGCGGTTTGGGGACTTGCTGTTCCACTGTATCTATGGTTTATACTATACTCAGTGTAGTAAATTTCTATGTAAATTAGCCCACCAGAGTCAGTAACTTCGGAGACCAGTCAAATGGACCGGTGACCTAAAGAAGGTCGTCAACGAGATGAAATGGTGAATGTGAAGATAGCTGACCATCTGTGTAAGACCCAGAGGCTAAACAGGAGAAAACCAATAAGGTCATTGAGAATCCAAGAAACAGTTATTTACTAGGTTGACTTGTAATTTGACGTAGGTATTCCTTTCAGGACCTGATAGTGTCACCCATTTGCAGCGAATTCTGGGAAACTTTCTGAAACGAATGAACATTGGATTTTCTCGAATTCCATTTTTCGCTTAGGCTTTATGCGTTTACGACGTACGGCATTTCATGCAAACTTGAAACCGATTTTAATAAAACTTCGTACGCATAAGCAGGATACAAAAATCTAAAAAGTTAGTAAAGAACATTTTCGAAATGGGTCAGTCCATCCAGTTATAACTAGTCTTATTTAAAAAAATATAACTGGAAATCTCTGTTTCTATTGAAAATTTAAAACGGTCTAATTTGGCTGTAACCCTGTTTTTCGAAAATATTCTTATCTAACTTTTTACACCTTTGTATCCTGCTTATGCATACGAAGTTTTATTAAAATCGGTTCATTCATTTCGAAAAACAAGGGTTTAAAGTTTGTATGAAATGCCGTACGTCGTAAACGCTCTTAATTGTTGTTAATAGATCATAAGGTCACACTATCACGACTTGGACATACGTCTTTCACGCTGTATAAAACTTACTAAATATGTATATCACCAACGCAAAGATTAATTTATTGTATGGCTATCTGGTTACACTAGATGATCGACAATGCCATCCAACTTGGGAAAATCCTAAAGGTGAATGACGCATGACCACAAAAGATGTGAATTTCCTAAATGACTTATAGAGAACTACCACTGGAAGGAACAATTGATCAAGTCGTTAGTTTATCAATTAATAACGGTTTAACTAATAAGATATAAAACCAAAAATAATTGATCATCAATCATTGTGTTCTGTGTCTTCAAGATGGAAGCAATGAAATTGGTGAGTTTAGTGTTATTATTTGTATTGTATTGTTTAATAAGAAAAAAAGTTATAAATTAAACAGATACTTCAATCTGTCTAATTTGTAACTGGTGAAAGTGGTCAAAATTGTCTTACGTAATAAATGAACAGCTTATTTATACAGGGTGTCCCAGGAAACCTGTACCAGCGAAGGTCAGGGTCATCGAACACTAATACCCATCGATTGGACCCCTATGTACGTTCCGAGATATTTTGTAGTTTTCGAGAAATCTCTCCAACAGAAATGTTAACCTTCTGAACAAATTCTGAGCTACTAGTAGTTAGAATTTGGGTGTTTTGTGTTTTTTTACAACATGTGAATATACATTCTGGCCATAATACTGTTAAAAAAAACTCAAAGAAACACCACTCAGAAAAAGCTGACTAAAACCGCCTACAATTTAAAAAATCAAGAAATAAAACGAAAAAATAATTTCTCGAAAACTACAAAATATCACGGAACATACATAGAGGTTCAATCGATGGGTATTAGTGTCCCCTGACCACAGAACTTCGCTGGAACGGGTTTCCTAGGACACCTGTATATCTGAAACTGAAAGTCCCGTAGAATAAGGCAATGGAAAGTTTTCTGTGCTATTTATCTGAAGTCCAGGCATTTGTTAATAGTACTTAAGCAGGTATATACTGTCTACCCATATACTTATGATAAGTGTTTTCAAGATACTTAGTATTGTAATAGCGGTTGTAAGAATTACCTACCTACCTGTAGGTAGGTGCCTGTCACATTTCACAACCTCGATATAATATTGATAGAATAGAATAGAATATTCTTTATTTTGTACACCATAAATATTACAGAATTATAGAGGTATGAGGAGCAGGGTGTAAAGTTCACTCATCCTCCATAGAAAAGGGATCCTCCGCCAAGACAGTGTTGTGTCTTGTATCTATGCTAGTTGCGCGGTAAACTCTGCTTGCGAGATGCAGGATTTTGCGTGATGTCAGTATAACGCGTTGTTCGCATGTGGCGTTGTAGATACCGCTACAGAATATAAATGTAGAAAAAAAAATGTTGATAATTCTTAAGTAGAACTCAATTGGATCTACGTATGTGTATATACCTACTTACTTGTCTATGTAAATTATGTCCAGAGTACTTACCTAATTAATCAATCAATCAATCATTAGCCTTTTCCCAAGCCCAACTATGTTGGGATCGGCTTCCAGTCTAACCGGATGCAGCTGAATACCACCATTTTACATAGACCGACTGCCTATCTGACCTCCACAACCCAGTTACTGGGTAAGGATACCCCTTTAAGACTGGTTGTCAGACTTGGGCTTCTGACTACCCGTAACGACTGTCAAAGATCTACAAATGACAGCCGGGGCCAACGGCTTTTTTTTTTTTATGGATGGGAAATCATCTAATGACTCCTCCCGCTCTGGGTGGAGCGGAAGGGAGTGTCAGACTCTTACTGACTAAAACCCACCCGTGTTCCTTACTTAGCCTACGGCTTAACATGATTTTCGAAGCACGGAGGATACATAATGGTCCCGATACAATGGATGGTCACCCATCCACGAACCAACCGAGGAAAACGTAGCTTAACCTTCGATTGGCCCGTGCGGCTGTTATTTTTTAGCCTCGAGCCCCTCCAGTGTAATTGATATTGAACTTAATTTATATATTTCCAGGTTGCAGTGCTGGTGGTTGTGGCCGTCGCGTACGGTCTCCCGATGACCGACCAGCAGGGGAAGAACCTGGTCACAGGCGTCTTCATCCCTTCTGATGCGTTCAAGAACCTGCAGGACAGAGCCAACGCGAACGCGAACAACCAGGTTCAGAACCTGCAGCCGAACTACCAGCCGGTTACCACGAACCAACCGCAATACCAACCTGTTAACACTAATCAACCTCAGTACCTACCCGTCAACACGAACCAACCGCAGTACCAGCCAACCGTCATGGCAAACCAGCAACCTGCCAAAAACTACCAGCAACCCACCAATAATCAACCTATATTGGTCCTGCCACCACTTCAGAACAACCAAGTACCAGTCCTGACAAACCCGCCAACCACGAACAGCCAACCGAGAGTTATTTACACCCAACAACCGCTGACAGCAAACCGCGACCCAAATCAGCCAATTATGGTAATGGCCAATCAGCCAAATAACCCACCTAGCCAGCCAATCGTGTTGATGCAACAGCCGCAGACTCCGTCTAATCAGCCAATGTATGTTCAGCAACCGAACTCATCAACTCAGATGATAATGGCCACCAATCCCAATCCCTCTAATGGTAATCAGATGCAAGGGACATGGGTTCAGTCTCCGAATCAGAACCAGCCTGGCTCTATTGTGTACACTCTGATACCACTGACTGGCTAGAACAACATCAACACCTATGTACAGAATCCCACTTCAGTCTGGAAGTCAAACCCGATCATATTGAGCACTGGAAAATAGAATTATTCGTAAACTTGAGCTACGTTTTGTGAAAAGATAAAATAAAATAAAAACTAGTCTATTGAATTGCTATGTTTCTTTAATTTTTCTCCAGAACATTGCAAATATAGGTAGTTATATCGACTGCATTAGTGCATCACACGAAAAATAATATAGGTACCTAACGATTCCGAAAGTACTTGTACTTACCAAAAACAAACTTACTAATTTATTTGAAGAATGTGTGACCAACCATGGTGAGTTTCAAATACATAGATACCTACATAGATTGGAAATTTGAAACATTACGATTTTTTATTATGTACTTACATGCACTAAAATGATATATAAATAATTTCTAAACCCCTGTTAGAACTGCTGCTTATACGACATTAGGACATTAGTCAGGATATCTCTGGGGGAAAATGTCTAGTTTAGTCATCATTAACACACATTCTCAGGTCTCAGCGTACATTCACGTATTAGTTTTTGTTTAATCTGTGTTTTTACTTCACACACTAGAGAATAACATCATGGATAAACAAGGCCCAACACCGTGTGTGGTCGTTGCTATTTATTATTTTCCATTGCATAAAAGACATGGCGACCGGTAAAAATTGGCGCCAATGGAATCATTTATCGTATAAAAAGCTGCTCGGTAAAATTATGCAAAGGCGATGCAAGTGAACAAATTGGAAATACTAGAATAAAATAACAACTTATCAATACTTTCAAAAACAAAAACAACAAAAAAATATTTTCGGAACCCTTGGGTAAAAATGATTAAAATTGTAATATGTTATAGTAAATTATCTGGTATATCGAATCCTAACGGTGGACCACTATTTACGACACATCCTGTATAATAGATAATCTGGGGCTACGGCAGTGCCCCTGCCAAGACGAGCCAAGCGAAGCGCAAGGGCACTACCTACCTTTTCTCGAAGAGCTTCGTCGTTTTTTTTGAACCCTCATAACTTGGGTTTGGATTATACCAGATAAACAAAATTCTCGGGATATGATGTCAATATTAGACTTATTAAACATATCAAGTTTCAATTGCATAGCTCTTATTCTTTAGATTTTATTGATATCTAAAAAGCCCTGATTTCGTCACTGACTCACTGATGATCATCAAAATTCTTAGGGTACTTCCTGAAGTCCTAGAAATCGTAAATTTGGTATGTAAGCTAGTATCAGTACACAAACAACAAAAAAAATCTAAAACTTGGAAAAAAATTAACAAAATAAAAAGATAAATGTCAACTTACAAAAAGAAGTGAAATCCCACCAAAATTTATAAGACCTTAATGTATGTAGCATGTTTTAAAGCAAATAAATATATTCTATTCTATTCTATTCTAGTCATTTTCATGTAAAATGTTGCCAAGACGAGACCGTAATGGCTCGCACTGTCAGATCTCATGTATCTAGAGCCAAGCTTCTACTCGTAGCTCTACACGCCCTAACTCTACAAGCCCTAACTTCACAAACTCTACACCTTAGTCAAAATATGTGGCTTGGTTGACTCAATGGATAATTAAATAGTAATTTAAGTTATTTATTATTTGTCAAGACGCGACCATATGATATGGTCTCGTCTAAAGGTCCGGCCTTCGCACAGACTTAGTAGTACTCCCCTACGTCTTTCTCCGCTGCCCTCTTTGACCAATCCGTGAAGAATGAATCTAAGGCGTCCCACCAGTGCATCAGGCCTGCCCCGATGACGTCGACTACACCACTGCGTGCCCATCTGTCCTAATCTCTTGGAGTATTTATGTTCTGTGGTCCTAATGCATTCCATACACTGTACACAGGTCCTAGATTGTGTGGCTGTGTGACTGTGTGTGACTAACTCACAGGACACTATTACTCAATACTCCTCTAACTGACTATAAGATAAGCATGCACGATGAGAAACCAAACCCCTAACGCCACCTAGTGAACAAATATGAAACGAACCGTGTTGAACTGCCCAAAAATCTACAGGAGTCTGTCGACTGCATCAACAAGACATGTATCGCTATAAAACAAACCCATTGGATTTTTTAGTCGTCACCACTTTATTCTATCTATGGTTGTACTTTAGTCGATGTTTTACTCAACTAACCCTTATTCGATTTAGAAATGTCACGACGACGTGACATTTCGAAAGTGAATAAAGCAGCACATCACTAGTGTTTAAGCCAAAATGGTGGTTGCGGTGCAGTTTGTCATTTACGGAAAGACAAAAACGAAATAAATAATTCTTCATTGAGGGAGACATTACAAAACCACAGAAATGTCGTCAACAGAGCCTTCCCAGAATAAAACCTGGGAGCTCTCCCTGTATGAGCTTCACCGTACGCCGCAAGAGGTGATAACCGACGCCACTGAGATCGCGGTGTCCCCCCGCAGTTTACACAGTGAATTAATGTGTCCAATTTGTTTAGACATGCTCAAGAAAACCATGACTACAAAGGAATGCCTCCACAGATTCTGCAACGACTGTATCATAACTGCCCTTCGTTCTGGCAACAAGGAATGTCCTACATGTCGAAAGAAGTTGGTGTCGAAACGCTCATTGAGGCCAGACCCAAATTTTGATTTGTTGATCTCAAAGATATACCCCAGCAGAGACGAGTATGAAGCTCACCAGGAGCGGCTGTTGACGAAGCTGAGTATGTCACACTCGCAGGCGTCGTTAGTCAATTCGATCACAGAGGGAATAAAACTGCAGTCTCAAAACAGGCCTCAGAGATCTAGAAAGAATCATGATGACAACAGTAACACTTCTAACTCGAATGGTAACAACACAGAGAATGCTCAGAATGGTAGTACAGGGACAGTTCCTGCTGCTCCTAAGGATGGGACATCTACTACGGGTATCCCAACACCGTCAGGCCAGTCTACATCCAACCCAGCCTCGGTGAGGAGCACACCGTCCCCTGTACCGTCTAATATCAGCTCGATTTCAAAAAACACAAGCACCACTAAGAGGGCCAAGTCTATTTTAACTTCAGAGAGAAGTGAGGAGAGTGAATCAAGTGATGGCAGGTGTGTTATGTTTATATTACTAGCCTACATAACTGTATAATGCAGCACCATTTATGACTGGTTTTGCCATGCCATCTCAACTTGAACTCCTGAGTTGTGTCTTTGTTAGACAGACCATCGTACGCAAAATACGCGCATTGACGTGGAGTTGCGGATACCAGCCCGTATTACCTAGACAGACCATCAAACGGGCCTTTGTTTTTGCATAAAATAATTACATCAAGAATTCCAATCTTGTAACATAGATATTACATTACAAAAGTAAAGCTAACCAAAAGTTTGATTGAATCAACTTAAGAAAATCTTAGATTTTCAATATTACTTACAATCTACTTACACATACCGTTACAGGAAAACCCAATGCGATAAATGCGTGACATACTAACTTAATCTATACTAATTATAAGCTATACATTCCTGGGTAGCGGGATGGTCCAAAAGGGTTACCGCTGCCCCGGAACATAAAGGGCTAAGGAAGGAACATGGGTGGGTTTTAGTCAGTAAGAGTCTGACACTCCCTTCCGCTCCACTCAGAGCGGGAGGGGTCATTTGAATCATCAAATGACCCTTAAAATTAAAATGAATCTTAAAATAGTTGTTAAAACATAAAGCGTGTCATGAGGGTTGAATAAGAATACTATTAGAATCTGAATATAAAACCTACACAAGATAGACAAAGCAGTACAAGTGAATTCACAAGAATGATTTCCCTATAAAAAAAGCTATACATTCCTTGTGAATTCACTTGTACTGCTTTGTCTATCTTGTGTAGGTTTTATATTCAGATTCTAATAGTATTCTTATTCAACCCTCATGACACGCTTTATGTTTTAACAATTATTTTACAATGGAAATTACAACATACTGTTAATGTACTCCGTTAGTCTATTACTATGATAACTACATCAAACATTGATTGTTATATCCAATGCCTGTCACAATGCTGAACATGATGGGCCTCTAACAAGTTGTGCCATATCACTCAGAGCTCACTTTCCATAAACTTGTTAGATTGGCATAATTGTGTAATATAGTCTGTTATCAATTAATTTTATAATTATTAATAACAGTTTACATATGATTTATTTCAGGACTGAAGGTGAGAATTCAATGGACACAGAAGGCGAGGGGGAGCCTCTGAACCCAAACGAGATTGAGCTGGTGTTCAAGCCGCACCCCACCGAGATGACCGGAGATAACCAGCTGATGAGGGCTCTCAGAGACAGCTCTGTCAGATACTTGAAGACCACTGCCAATGCCTCTGGTAAGTGCATTTACTTATAGTATAACCAGAAGAATGTTATGAACCAACATAAATAACTGTTTAGTTAACAAACATAACATTAAGCCAGTTTTACCATGAGATGAGGCAGAGGTGTATCTACCTATAGTAGGTATTCAATTTGCCAGTTATGTTTGAATCTAATGTAATAGGGGGCAAGCGTATTGCGATTAACAGGGCCCAGGCCCTAAGCCCCAGGCTGTTATTACAGTACAAGAAAATGTTAGGTCCTAATATACAAGGTGGCAGGGACTTCAATGTGTCACCTGCTACGATGGATTCAGTACATGATTCTGGACGCCGCAGTGCTAAATTTTCCGTCAGTTTTTTTTTTGTTTTTAATGCTTTCCATACATTTAAACCGCATAGGTATTGCACTTTTCTATGAAACAGCAAATTTTTTTTTATGACTGGCCAAATTTTTTTTTCGCTAGGGGTCTCTATAGTTCCAGTTTGCGCGACATCCCTGCCACCCTGTATAAGCTGTTTTATTTTTATGATGGTAGCAAAGATGTCTGGATGGTAGTATTATGTCTAGAGAAAATTTATATAAGCAACTCTTACAAATAGTCTGCTACAGATTGAAAGTAACATCAAAGTCTTTGTGTGACACTTACTTGAAGACAACTACCAAATCAAGGTTTAAATACAGAACACAATAAACATATTCAATTGGTTATGGCTAGAGTTGTGGTTCTAATTAACACCTTAAGTATAACATTGGTAAATGGATAGAAAATTACCATGGTCTTAATTTTTGTTACCACTTTGCAGCTGAATGAATTACATACTCATAGTAAAAGATCTGTCTCTCTTGGGCTTAGTTTTGAGAATATCTCAGCTCAGTGCAGTTTCTTAGCAACAATTTAGCTCTGGTTTTGCACCCTTCATTATGTTATTAGGGTCAATGTTTTAATTAAATGCTGGTTTTTTATGGTGAAGTTTATTAAGAGGACTACATGACCTAAAGCGCGGTCTTTGTCGGACTGCATAGAAAAGAAAGAGAAGCGCGATGCCACAACGCTGGTAATTTATTGCAAAATATGAAGCAATTATCGATTTACGAAAAATCTAGTGTTTGGACAAAAAAACTAAAACACTATAGTTTTAGTATGTTGCGTGTAGAATAATCTGACAAAAAATCATAATGATTGTATGTATATTAGTATGAATTTTGTTGTAAAAAAAAAGTTTTTAGAGGTATCTTCATGATTTTTTTCTATCGTACCAAATAAGTTGTATTATGTTTTCAACACACTATCTTCCTAGCATTTATCCTGAAGAATATCATATATTTTTTTGAGTTTTTTTACTGTAGTTTATCATATACTTTTATTGTTTCTAAAACTTGCGTTTTTTGTGTTTAGGTCCTGTAAGCCCCTTAAGCATCCCTGTTGAGGTACTATGCCTCTTTAGTCATGATCTTCTTAGTACCTATGTTAGAAAGCTATTATGTTATGGTCTCACTGACTCACTTATTCTATTGAAATCATGCATCTTTAATCTTAAATATTTCTTCAAAGCTATAGATTGTTTTATTAAATGCCGAATCTCTCTTCGATTCCAGTGGACCACCTGAGCAAGTACTTGGCGATGCGTCTCACCCTAGACCTGGATGCAGAGCTGCCGGAAGCGTACCGTCTGCTAAACTTCTGCATCTACGTTGCGCCAGCGCCTGGGCAGTTCGTGCCACTGGCTGGCTCACAGACCCTGCGCCAGATCAATGATAAGTTTTGGAAGGTAAAAACTAAGGTTTGACATACATGTGTTCTTATTAAAAATAAATAGCCCGTTTGAGAATTTGGTAATGCTCATCATGTGGTCCTGGGTCTGATCCCCAGGTAGAAAAAAACCGACCAAGTGCGAGTCGGACTCGCACACGAAGGGTTCCGTACCACCGTACAATATTTAACACTACATATATAAAAAAATCACGTTTGTTGTAAGGGAGCCAGCCTCCCTTAGTTTATTTTATTTCAATTATTTATTTTTAAATTGATTATACAACTAAATATTCTGTGAATATTTCAAGCGTCTATCTGTTTCCGTTATGAACATCGAGCAAATAACAGCAAAAAAATCACGTTTGTTGTATGAGAGCCCTCCTTAAATATTTATTTTATTCTTTTTAGTATTTGTTGTTATAGTGGCAACAAAAATACATCATCTGTGAAAATTTCAACTGTCTAGCTATCACGGTTCATGAGATACAGCCTGGTGGCAGACAGACAGCGGAGTCTTAGTAATAGGGTCCCGTTTTTACCCTTTGAGTATGTAACCCTAAAAAGAAAGAAAAACTTTACTTTATTTGTTGAGCAGTGTTATTGGTCCTTCCCAATAGGAATTTCTTATATTCTCTGTGCTTGATTGGTGGAAATAGACTTGTGAAATGTGGATTTACTGCATCTGTCATTCGGGAATAGAGTTTTTATGTTATGTTTGGATATTGCTCGGAGACTATTGTATGCATGAACTGTATTTATATCTACTGAGGATAATCCCTACAAGATATATTATGCATGTTGAAATGCAATTAGTTGTCTTCGGATGCAGCCACTATTTTCCCTATTACTGTGAATACCACCATTGTTTACGTAACAACAATTTGTTACTATAAATTAACAGATTAAGACATTTTGTTTATTTATTCTTCAGGTAAACAAACCACTGGAAATGTACTACTCCTGGAAGAAAACCTAGATATAATCAACATTTTAGCAACATGAAATGGAAGTGCAGTGATACAGTATTTATAAGTAATTTTTATTAATCTTAATGTACACAACACAATTAAGAAAGAGACTTGGACTCTTGATAATTTGTGATAAGATAATATCAATGGAATATATCTCAAGAATATTAAATTTATTATAAGTTACGCTTTAGTTTTAAGTTGTCCATATTTTATGTATCCATTGAATTGTATCATATTTTTTTAAGAATTCAGAATTTACTAAATTGTTTTAAATATTTAGAACTTTCCGATTTTAAAATTGTAAATATTTATAATCTTATATCTAATGATGAATTGAATCCAATAATGTACAGACGCCAGCACATCAACCTACACCTAACTGTCAAATTTTCCCAATCAACATTGAACCTTATGCTTTAGCGATAAAGTTGAAAATCTATTACAGAAATCTGACAGATTGTAGTAGGTTGATGTGCTGGCGTCTGTACTAATAAGTACTTGAAAACTGTAGTCACTCATGGTATATTTCAATTTGAATAAAAGGCAGCTGCCTTTAGATTTTACGTTAATATTGGTCAAGAATGTGGCTGAAGCAATAGCCTTTCAAATTGAATGCAGTTTTAAATGAAATGTACAATATTGTGCAATTTTATTAAATAAGAGATGAAAACTACTAATTTTATTTTTTTTATTGCTAATAAAGCATAGAATTACATAATATACAATAAAATGTATATTGGTATTTAGGTACATTCACTCCTTTTTAGATTATGAAGTATTCAATTAGTTGTGGTTTGGTAAGAAACTTGTTTCAGTTATCAATCAGTATTTGAATAACATGTAGGAATCTACTAAAATAGGACATCTAATCGGGTGTTAATGTACATTGTACTTATCAAAAATCCACTTTGATAGCAACAGAAGTGCATCATTGCAGTCGCCAATCCTGGAAGCAATTTATCATTTAGATAAGTATAAAGGCGTGGCCTAAGAATTATCGCATTTAGTAGGTAGGTACCTTTTGCCAACACGAATAATATCTCCAATACACAGCAATAATTATATATTATTAATGTCACTTCAATGGTAACTCCTCCCAAGATAACAATGATAACTCCTGTAGGTAAACGTTCTGCCGCGATGATTAACAAGAAAACAACGATTACAATAAATAATTTATTTTCCTATTATTATCGAAAAGCTCCACATCCTAGCGGTCTCGAAACAAAAACATCACATACCAAAAGGAAATAAGGACGGAAAACAACATGGCAAATCACAAATTTTAGGTACATTGTACATAATGTATAGGTAACTAAACACGTCTAGAAAATGGAACACCAAACATTTTGATCGTGAAGTCTTCGCTTCCAATTTGAGCACTCAAATCGGCGCGAACTTTAAAAACTACGTGGGTAGTATAGGACCCGGTACCCGGCACTGCCCGGTATTTCTTCACATCTTGTCGTGCGGCGGAATGCTGAATTATTGAATATTTTGTACTACATTTGACTTGACCAAGACATTTGTTAGCAAGCAGCGCCGCCAAGAACTACCAAGTTATACAGTACAGTTTGTAATATCTTAAGTATAAACAAATTCAGAAGGCACTGCGTGTTTTTAAGCGGTGCTTTTTACTTTGACGGTATAAAATGGTTCCTAAAAGCACAGTATTCCCTTCTAAGAGCTTTCGTTGTCTCTACTTTTAACGACTGCAACCCTTCAACAATTCCTTCCTTGTCATCTGATTGTAGTGCATTCGTGAGCCTCTCCATTGTAGTGAAATCTATTTCTTCTATTCTTTCTGCTTTTTCTAACAAATTGTATACGTCATCCAAGTATTTACTGTGTGTTCGAGATCCGCTTTCAGCATTCTCTTTATAATTAAGCAACTTTTCTATGTGCTCCCAAACACACAGCGCTCGACGACCAGATTTAAATTTTGAGGTGTACATAAAATTCCTGAAAAATTTTCTACCTCTCTCATCATTGAGAACATTTTCGATTTTGTCCGTAAAACGATCCAAGTCAGATTTTGTTATTCCTTCATGGTCGTCACAGCCGCAGGCGACAAAGCAATTATCCATTTTAATATCATTTGTGAAACACGGTTGTTTTGTTTCGAATATCGATCCAATAATCAACCAAACCGATTACCTACATTTTTGAACATAAACACAATCCGTACGGTACATTGTCGAAACACAAAAAGTCTGGTAATTTCGGTAGACACAAGAAATTGCACTTCAACGTATTAACGCATAAAACTCCAAACTTTTAGTCAAATTATGATTCACTTGTGAGTAACACGAAGAAGTGAGGTTAACTACAAAAATAGGTTTATACGCTGAGGCACGAGCCGACAGCTTCCGTGCACGGCGTAAATAAACTGCGTTTGTGGGCCTTGCGCCTTGCGGGCTGGGGGCGCTGGGGCGTATTGGTACGAGAAGTCACGAAGTTCACGATTCCGTGATAAGTTGATAACGTAATGCGCATGCTCGACTTTCTTAGTTTGAAAACTCCCGCCGGATATTCCACAAAAACATTAGCGACAAACTTGCTGAGCTCAAACAAAATAAGACAATAACAAAGAGAGGCTGCGCGTCTCGCGAAGGTGCAAATGTGACTTGTATGAAAAATGTGAATCATTACATCACTAGGTAGAGGTAAAAAATCGCCGTGACCTCGGTCGACGACTGGCGTTGTTCGTTCATGGGAAATAATATCAACGAGGTGAAGCGAAGACAATAGTCTTACGCTTACAACCGCTCCCCTTTGCACAACACCGGTTGAGCCGGAGCGTCCCCTTTTCTTATGTAGGTTATACTTAGGTAAATAAGTACGTAGGTAATACCTACCTACCTTTGTTTGATATAGAGAGGTATCTATATCAAAGGTATGGGTAATTTGATAAGTATCTATAGGTAACAGATTACCTACTTAACACATAAATAAACTACAGAACTTCTAGGTCATATTAGAAGTTCTGTAATGTCTGCCTATACCTACCTACCCATGCGTAAGCGTGAGTATAATGTTCGTTGGAGTCCGACTGTCCAACCGAATTTCGGTTTCATTTTCGGCTGAAATATCAATGTTCGACTATTTTCGTTTTCGGCTGAAAAAAAAACAATCAGTCGAAGGACACTGAACGAGACAAAGTCATACAAAGTGTCTGTCAATACCAATAACATTACAAATTCTCGCACACAACATCAGTTTGTTTGATTAGGTACCTATTTTAAATACGTAAGTAAAAATTTTTTTTCGTTTTCAGTTTTCGGCCGAAAATGCAAATCAACCCGTTTTCAACCGAAAAAAAAAAATCGATCAGACTATCTTTTTGTATAGTAGGTATGCGTATATATTTTAAAAGGAAGGCACAGCCACATCCCCATCTAAGGTAGGTAGTCTCAAAGCTAGGTGTCCCTTGATCGAATCCGTACCATTAATAATTTCAACCGAAATTGACATAACATGTGGGCAATCTCGTAGTATGGCATACAGTTACCAAATCCAGATGTGATGCTCCAAGATCTAAATAATATTTATCCTCACCTCTCGATTTCCGCTCGTTTGTCTTTGTCGGCGTTTGTGGTACCTACCGCAGCAGCGGCTTGGGATATAATAGATTATATTATTCGGCGATAAAGCAGAGTCTTATGTCACGTCACGCGCGGTCGCTATATCGAATCCCGAGTAAGTAGGGTACTTACAGCAAGTTCAAGCTCGTCCAAGATGAAAACACCGTTGTCCCCGATGAGTGCCAATAAAAACCGGCCAAGTGCATGTCGTGTCAAGCACATTGAAAGGTGTCGTATAGTCGGGGTGAATATTTACGCATGTACAGTAGGTATACCTACCGTTTTCATCGACCGCTAAAATAAGTTTTGTATTTCATAGCTTTCATAGTATTTTTCGTAAAAAATATGAAAAACAAAGTCGTTTCTACGGTTGTAACCATAGAATTAATACTCTAAGGTTGTAACCAAAGCTAAATCATTTATTTCAAATAGGCACATTAAGGCACTTTTGAACGTCAAAAATCGATATCCGTGGTCAAAAATGACAATGAAACGAAATTGATTCTAGCCGCCCCTTCCGAAAGGTAGTTTTCGTATGGAGAAGAATGGGCAAGAAACTCCACCGCTACCGAACCGAAAATATATACATAAACTATTTATTTACTTAAAATTGAAAACTCACTTGGAAACATCATAATCTTTTTAATTATGGGATCCAACAACCTAGACGCTTATATACCAAAACTATGCTCTCTGCCTACACCTCAAAGGAAAATGTACTTAGGTCATTGACTTATATATTACTTGAAATCATTGACTTAGGTAAAGTTATAGTAGTACTTATACAATTTATGATATAACAAGGCGCGATGGACCAGGATCTAGGTAAACAAGTAGGAAAGCAAAAATATATTGCTAGCCTAATTTGTTTACCGTACCTACTGCTAAAACATTTATTTAGGTCAATAAAATTAATATGTACCTGCCTATTTGATTTTGATAAACTTCTTACATAAATGCTGCATAACTACATTCATAGATACTGTATACAAGGTGCACTATATATTCCTTGATGTGCACTGTGCTAGTTACTTTACTCTTTGGCACTGTGTCTTGCTTATACATATATACATTCCTACCACCACATCATTCATTCATTCATTTCGTAGTTACTATTTACTTAGGTGACTTTAATGGTGTTTTGGTGGAGAGTCAAGCAATTCTTCACAACCTAACCTGCGATCAATTGGTCGAAGCACTTATGCGTAACCTGGCGGATTTCGGCCACTTTGGAATTTTATTTTTAATCAATTGTGAAGAAAATTTGAATTTCGCGGGCTCCTAATATAAATCATCGATATAATAACTACGTAAAGTGGCCATTAGTAGAAGATCATCGTTTGACTACCCAGATGCTCCGATTTTTTGGAAATGGCAAAAATACATACCGACAAACCAAGAAGCAATGTGGTTAGAAACTGAAAGCTCGTCATAGGCGGCAGCACTGTTCAACGTCTACAAACTGCCATTGTTTTGTGTCGATCACAAACTATACATATGATGAGACTTGGAAGAGACAAAGTACGAAAAAACGAAACTTCTACCACTGGCAAAATATCAGCTTTAGTGGAAAAGACAATAAATTATGATTGGATTTAAAACCAGCTCAAGGATGTTCTCCTGATTAAAAAACTTCAGAGATGTTAATTCTAGCACTGATTTGATTATCTATACTAATATTATAAAGAGGTAAAGTTTGTGAGGTTGTAGGGGGTAATCTCTGGAACTACCAGTCGGATTTGAAAAGTTCTTTTTATATTTGAAAGCCCAATTCTCAGGAATTGCGCTATCAAATGAATGAATGAGGAATGCTATAGGATATTTAACATCACGCTATGTCTCTTAAGAGCCGAGCGAAAAGAATAAAAGTAAAAAAGAACGATATGTGAAAGCGAAGTGATAGCGCGGGCAGGTGATGCGATGCGACGGGTATGGGTCGGGGGAACAAGAAATTTCACGCGGACGAAGTCGCGGGCAGAAGCTAGTGATATTATAAACACACACACACACACACTCCTCTACTATAATTTACGTAATATCACACCACGAGTGCTTTTAGATAATAAAAACGGCCTTAGTTCTCTAGGGAGCATCACCATCACCTGTATACGAATTTCTGCCATAAAAGCCTTCAGGTTTAAAATAGTCTCGACGAAATATCAGGTTTCCATTTTTTTTTCAGTGCTTTTCAATAATACGTGGACCCCCGTATTTTGCAGTCAACAGCTACGCAACGGGGAATAATAATTAATTATGCGTAAGAGAAGTCGGTTGTTTACAAAAAAAATGCGGATAATGAGAGCCAGCTGTCAAATGTTGGACGTTGGATAGCAGCGACATCTGAATCACTTCAGTAAGTAGCATTTTTTATCCCCATCCAGGAGAACGCGGAATTATGCGCTCTACCTAAGTCGGCAAGATCGTGATAAATTACACCACATAAAATGTGAAACCGGCGTAATACTGGTGAAGGATGGCGGTCCACGTTTAGGTTTTTTTAACTTGGCAATATTTATTCAGACGGGCCAACTTCACCAAAAAATGACGTTTGCGTCGGCCATTTTGCAGTTTTTACGGTAACTGCTCTACACGTGTTGGTAGGTTATTCGACAAAATCTAATGCAAATCTTAAGAAATACAGTATATTAGTGTGTTATAAATTATCTACGCACATTCCAGGTTGCCGAGATGGCAGTTGCAAAGAAACCCGTGGCTAAAAAAGCCCAACTGCACCAGAAGACTGGTAAGAAAGGAGTCAAAGGTGGTAAAATCCGCGGCAAAGGCATCAAGCGGAAGATCAACCTGAAGTTCATGATCGACTGCACACACCCCGCTGAGGATAGCATCCTCGACGTCGGCAACTTCGAGAAATATCTGAAGGAGCGCGTCAAAGTTGAGGGCAAAACAAATAACCTAGGCAATCACGTTGTCATCGCTAGGGACAAGACGAAAATCTCCATCAACGCAGGTTAGTAGCTATTTTCAACAATGCTTTCAACGTTTTTCCATTGTATATCACTTTCTCTTGTTGTAAAGTTCTTTTTACAAGGATTGTCACAGTTCCCGTATTCTGTGTTCCCTTTCGTGACACGTTATCATCAGAGGTAATGTTTTTTTTTTAAATTGATGTACACTTATTTTGATGATGGGCAGGGCAGCTCAGATTGGCCAATATTATTGCAGAAGTCAAAGAGTTAATGATTAAGATCACATTTTTATTGTCACCCTTGTATTTTAGGTAAATCAATTACTCCTGTTGATTAGATGAATGTGTCTTGAGAATTTTGCAGTTAGTTACTATCTCAGGGATACATTAGTACTTAATAATGTTACAACTTGACCACACAAGTATTATTGCATGATATTTTGTAAACATAACCTTCTTTTATTCTCGTGTACTCCATGCAAATTTGATGCATCCTACATCCAATAGTTTTTATGGTGCTTGTTATTATAACAACAGGCTAAAAGCTGTACTATTGATTATAATATAACAGTACTTTTATTCAGAACAAGAATTTTGCTACTTTATTTATTGTGAAAATAAAAAACCATGTAACTCGTATCAAACAACTATTCATGAAATGAATAGCCTCGGACACAAGCGTTTAGTTATAACATTCATGATTTAAAAGGTAGTTCCTGCAGAGATGTCTCATACACTCGGTTACAACCTAACGTAATGCTATCTGCTTTCCAGACATTCCCTTCTCAAAGAGGTATCTGAAGTACTTGACAAAGAGGTACCTCAAGAAGAACAACCTTCGTGATTGGCTGCGAGTGGTGGCTTCTGCTCACGACTCATACGAGCTGCGTTACTTCAACATCAACGCTGACAGCGACAATGAGGACAATGAAGATTAAGCTATTGACACAATAAAATAGTTTTACACTATGTCTTTTTATTATTTTATGTAGAATTGTAAACAACCAAATACCCATAGTTCACTCACACTTACTTGACATAGTACACAAAGTTGTTTCAGAAAAACTAACAGCTCTAGTTTGCTAGGAAGTACAGGCTTGATGTTGCCCATATTCTCTGAAGGGTTAACCAGAGTTGTAAACTCACATTTAGCCATCTATGTTGATGTCCCATATAATAGGGAGCAAGTCTAAATAAATAAAATCTTCAATGCATTCCGCATGATCCATAAGGATGAAAACATACATAACAAACCGCATACTTCCTATCAGCGAGTTCCTTAGCTTTACTGTTTCTACATAAACCAAACCCGGACATGAATGTTGTTTAGGAACGCATCCAGCCTCGCCGCCGCGAACATTTCCAAGCACTACAGTAGCGCTTCAACCCTATTAGGTGTATATAGAATTATAGTCTTACTGAACATGTATGCCATCCCAATACTTGGTATACTCTGTTCAGAACTGGCATGTATAGAAACTGACAGTCAATTCTTGATTGGTGCAGTTTTCGACTTTGTCTCTGTCACCTTTGACCTAGACTAGAGAATGCACAGTGCCGGATCATTTTGAGGCCCTTTTTCCGACCTGAATATCATCAGTCCTGTTGTTATGCATAGTAAACGTCGTGGTTTTTAGTATACTGATCACAAATAACCAGTAGATTTTTTAAGCCCTTTATTGAGAGGCTGAGCAGAAGACATTAATCACATAAAGGTCGCCCGAACTAAGCCCTACCAGTGCCCTGCTCAACTCCTCAATCAGGTCGTTTACGTAGAGATTCAAAAGGTCGGGGAAGGTCAAACCCCCCTGCCTAACACCACACGACAGCTTTAATCTTCGGATCCGGATACGAAAAAAATTCCATTTGACATTGTTGGACTGATTACAATACCAATATCTGATATGCCCCTAACTCCAATTATTACTTTCTAGCTTCTCTTACAACAGGTCATGATTTATGGTTAAGGAAACGAGCATGCAGCATTATGTGGTCATAATGCTTGACAACTTGTTTGAGGGAGCAGTCAGCTATTTGTCGGGCATAAAGATAAAGCTGCTACAGAAATTGCTCTTGGGAAAACCCACAACTCCTCAACACTGCCTGCCTTAGGAATCTAACAAGGTGTTACAAGAGCGGGTTCCGAGTTGAAATGTTGTTTATTTTGCGATTCTTATTTAGCTAATTTCAACAATGGGGAGACCGATTCTTGCCGCCCGGTCACGACTTTTGGCTTAGCGGCAAACGGCGCGGTTTCTTTTGTCTAGCGTTGACTGACGTTGCGAGCGGTGCGTCGTGGCATGGCTCATACATTTTGGTATATAAGTATATTTTGTTTTTACCGCTGATAGCGACGAGGTCGTGGCCAGGCCGTTAGGTTGCATACATAATAATTTAAGTATTGAGTGTTCCACCGGCCATCGGTCCTTCGACAAACATGGCCAGCCCATTGCCACTTCAGCTTACTTATACTCTGCAAGCTTTGTCGGTAACTCTGGTTCTTTAGCGGGTAACTTCGTTTCCGATTTTATTCTTCAAACTCCGAGCATAGCCCGCTCCATTACTGTATTAGCGACGAGAAGACTTCGAAGACGACGAAGTTTTCCAAACGCGGGCAGCTTTTGGAAAACTTAGTCAAGTCTTCATCCCAAATTGTCAACTCAATTCGATCCTGTCGGCTTCTTTCTCAAAGTTGTGTCTACCGAGCTAGATGACTTGCCCTAGGTAGACATACTCCTTCACAACTTCGAGAAGCGACCCTTCGATGTGGGTTGGACTCGACAAGACGTACGAATTGTACAGACGCCAGCACATCAACCTACTACAATCTGTCAGATTTCTGTAATAGATTTTCAACTTTATCGCTAAAGCATAAGGTTCAATGTTGATTGGGAAAATTTGACAGTTAGGTGTAGGTTGATGTGCTGGCGTCTGTACATGACTTTCGTCTTGTCCAAATTCATGTCGAGGTCAACCCGCCGAGAGGCTTTATTTACGCTATACAGCATCTAATCTAACTGATCCAACGTCTCTCGTCATTATGACGATGTCATCGACAAAGCGAAGGAGTGAGATGTACTCGCCGTTCACGTTGATACCCTGTCCAGTCCAGTCCAGTGTCCGGTAAAGTTGAGACTAAGTAAGGCGATGAAAATGCCTGCTACCATCCTTGGAACACACATTCGAATCGGCGATTTTTCTTTGCAGATGCGGAAGGGTGTCGCTATATCCTATGGAATTCTTTAAACGCCTATTATCCATTTTCCTACGTCGTAAAATAGCTGCTCCTGTCTAGTTTTACTGCCACCGAGAGTGCGCACAGGGCCTTAGTTAGATACGTCAAGACGTGGGGTTCCGACCCTTCCGCGGACAAGTACCACAGAACTGCTCAAGAGTTAGCTAGTGAAGTACTGTTTTACTGCGTCGCCTGAAATAAATAATAAATTCGGCCTCCTGCGGAAGGCGAAAAACCTGGTGTTCTCTTGTGGCGCAACTTTGGAGACGCCCATGTCCAGCATTGGTCTGCTATAGGTTGTGTTTATTAATTTGGCTTCCACTGAGAGCGCAGTTTGCTATGAGTTCATAGAAATTGGGGTAAATATCTAACTGAAGAATTCTTATTTTGAAGATTCATCTTTTTCTTCTCGTAACAATAAGCATGTTTCGGTATTTGGGGTAAAGGGTAATAATATAATGCACATAAAATAATAAGTAACATATATTTATCAAGTTTGGTAAATATACTTATAAATTAATTAATATTATAAAATCATTTGAAATTATGATTTTTGTACTACAGCTATTTTAAGATTCATCACCACCGTGACTAAGTATTGTCTGAATAATGAAAAAATCGCTAAGTATACATTGAACTACATGGTAACAACTTACTTGCACCGGGGAAAGGCGTTAGTGATAACACTGATAACCCTAACATTACATTATTTACTCATAACATTATTATGGCCGTCCACTCATTATGTTTCCGAGACCGGAGCCACCATCTTAATGTATCTTTATCTTATCGTTTTCACGGTCTGTAGAGTAGGGATGATTGATATTCATCGATTTTAGCTTAATATTATAAATATTATGTATTTGATTTTAATCCACACAATCTAATTGATTTATTTAAAACATGCGTTCTGTAGAGAATACAATAGTTTGATGATATTACACGATGTATCGACCATTACTAAAATATGATTGCACAATCAGATTTCGCGCTTGACCCTAGAGTCTGAATCTGGCTCTAAGTTGTATTTAGAGGTGACTTCTATAGCTATACCATAATAATTGTGTTGTCAACAGTCTGCAATGTTTTAAATCGACAGGATTTAGTGGGACAATACTCAGTTGCAGGATTTATTTACACACGTCGTGATTATAACAAGTTGAGTTTGAAAATATATTACTTCGAGGAAAACGAAGTGAAAGAAGTCCTGCGTCTCGAGAGCATGTGTACGTAAAATAAATAAATAAAATAAAAACGTTTATTTGACTAAGAATACATGTAACAGACAATCAACACGAAAGTCATTTTCTGTTGCATGTGTCCGTGCGATAGCAGGGTCTAAAAACTGAATACTTATAGAGTAGAATTTTTCTAAGACCGGCGATTAAATACTAAAATCGATGTCGATAACAATGATTCTCCTATCATTTATTCCTACTAGAACGGTGATATGAATGCAAAGGGACGCGACCGATACGGGCCGGTGACATTACATCCTACATGAAAGCAGCACGTGTGGTTTTATTTTTACATTTGGCTCGATATTACTATCCGTCTAAAATTGCCCTACTTTCAGGCTCGGGCGTCCAGTGCAAGATTATTATAAAATGGGGCGAGCGCTCGTTCAATTCCTGGCGGCGATTTCCTTCATCCTGTTGAGTGCGGAGCCGGCCTGGAACCAGGCGATCTGCTGCTCGTTGAAGGAGTGGTTCAGCAGGATCTTTTCCGTCTTGCCATCTTTGTGCTTGATCTCGCATTCGACGGGCTGTGAATAAAAATATAATTTGATTTACATACAATTACAATGTTGCAAGTATATTTTGGCTCATAGATGACATTGGCAGGGGGGCGTTATTGGTAAACATTTGTGACGAAAGTTCCGATTTTGGCCACGTGACAAAAGATGCTTGCCGCCATTTTGAATTTGTTGTGACGAAATTGATTCAGTATTAGGCTGTGTCAGACAACAAATTATACATAGCCCGTGAGATGACTAACCCTTTATTTTGACTTTGCCATAGTCAGATTAATATACCACCATACCATACTAATATAAATGCGAAAGTGTGTCTGTCTGTCTGTTACCTCTTCACGCTTAAACCGCTGAACCGATTTAGATGAAATTTGGTATATAGTTTGTGTCCCGGGAAAGGACATAGGATAGTTTTTATCCCGATATTACCACGGGATCGAAACTTATGCGGATGAAACCGCGGGGCACTGCTAGTTAGTTATAAAGACTGAAGTAGAATTGGGCGGACCACAAAAACCCTCCAACATCACTTTCCTACATTTTGTGTGAACCATCGCCCACTGCAGGCAGGCCGGACACGCGTTTTTTTGTATTGAAATGCGATGCGCTGTGGCCCGATGCTGTTGTAATGTGCGCTTAGCTTTAACGGACATGACGTAAGTATTGGTCTTTTGGTACGTTACCTTGCCGGGTGCGAAGGAGTTGAGTCCGAGCAGCGAGATCTTGTCGTCGGGCTGGATCTTGTCGTAGTCGGAGGGGTTTGCGAACGTCATCGGCAACATACCTTGCTTCTTCAGGTTGGTCTCGTGAATCCTGGAGAGAATTGAAAGAACTTACTTACTTTCAATACACTTGCTTGTAAAGTTGCTAATATTGCATTGCATTTAAGCGAGGTTTACAATAAGAAACAAGTTTCGTGAAACAGTAGCTTGATTGTTCTGTTTCGGGTTATAGCTAACTAACACCCAGTTTTTGCAAAGCCGATTAATTCAGAAATTTTGAAAATTAATAAAATAATGTTAGGATTAGGACTATATTATTTGAATAAGTTTTAAGGCTTCTCCTCCTACTATCTACTATTTTGCTGTGCCCAAAAGGGTCCATAATGAATGATCCCATTAAATTTTAAGCTACCACATAAGTATATACACATTTGGAATGCGATAAATGATTGAGTATTGAATAAAAAAGGGAAAATGTTACCTAGCGAAGGACTTGACGATGATGGCCCGGCCGCCCAGATGCCTGGGCTCGAGCGCGGCGTGCTCGCGGGAGGAGCCCTCGCCGTAGTTCTCGTCGCCGATGACGACCCAGCGGATCCCGGCCGCCTTGTAGGCGCGCGCCGTGGCCGGCACGGGGCCCCACTCGCCGGTCTTCTGGTTGCGCACCTTGTTCAATTCACCGTTTTCGGCGTTTGTGGCGCTGTGGGTAATAATTGCGGATGATTAGAAGTATTAGAACGATAAATTATGAATATATGTATGCTAACTGCGAGTTTTGGGAATAAAAATATGAGTTGGGGAATTTCTACTTGTAAGTGAAATTAATAGGGTCCCGATGGCATCAAGTTTAAAGACTTTTTTTCAGGAAACTTAAAGCCCACTTGCACCACAAATAACGTGTTTAGCGCTAAACGAATTTAAAACATCGCTCCGTTCTGTTTCCGTCAATGGTTTGAAGATGACCATAGGTATATGTTTTGCGCAAAACGCATTAGTATTTAGTGATTTCTGGTGCAATATGTAAAATTAAATAAGAACAGTGGCAAAAAAAAAAACTGCACAATATAGTTTTAACATCATCATTTCAGCCAAAAGACGTCCACTGCTGGACCTCCACTTCGACCGGTTCTGTGCTTCTCTGAATTTTAAAATGATGCACATAATTTAGTCAATATTCAAAATTTTAAAGCATTTAAATATCACCCGCATTTAAAAAACTTATCAGATTAAGAAATCTTAAAAGTTTGGAATTATTATTCTTTCAAAGTATTCTCAAAATACGAATACTTACGTAATAAACATGTTATTGGAGATGTTGTCGAGATGTCCGCGGTACTTGAGCCAGGGCCCGGCGGCGGAGATGTGGTCGGTGGTGCATTTGCCCTTGACCTTGATGAGGATGGTCATGTCTGTCAGGTCCTTGCCGTCCCACTTGTCGAAGGGCGACAGGAGTTGCAGACGGTCAGATGTAGGGGCGACGTCCACTTGTACTTCTGTGGGTAGGGAGACGTTTTTTGGTTTAATTAATTGGATTTTTTCATTATTGCAGCACAAAATAGAAAAAAACCTAGATAAATGTATTTTATTTCTCTTTTAACTAACGCCGCCATCTTGTCCTCAATACATTTCACAAAACAATTATTTCACAGACGTTTACCAATAGCGCCCCCTGTCAACGTCATTCGAGTGCCAAAAGATCCTTGTCGCACTGTATATAATTTTTTTTTACAGAAAACTAGAACTAAACAAAGCCTCACAAAACGTTCTGAGTTTAGAATCTTGTATCTATCTTATCTATGGTTTTACGCAACCGTCGAGAAAAGGTTTTCCTACTACAGCTGATCTGATGCACGCCATTCTCCACCACATAGTTATTATGTAAAGCAACATTTATGTGTGTATTAGGTAATTGCTAGATTCTTACTCTTGTTTCGTCAAACTAGAGTAGAGTTACGTTAAAGCAACCTTTACCGATTACTTTTAGCTTATCTAATAAGGAGCCATTCATAAATTTATTCATACATTTATTTATGGATGGCAAAACGCAGAATATTGCAATTTATAATATGTATTAGTATCAGAGAACAGTAGAGGCGCAGTGGTATCGGCCCCGGCTTATGGGTTGTAGGTCTTGAGTGAACCCAGACAGGCGCATCACTACTAGTCTCAAAACGGTAAAGGAAAACATCGTGAAGAAACCTGCATGTCCTGGAACCAAATATTCGAAGATGACATCTACCAACCCACACTGGACCCGTTAGGTGGATTACACTCTCTCTCACAGAGAGGCCTGTGGGACACAGGCTGTGTCCCAGCAGTGGGAACATTATAGGCTGATTATGATGATACCAAGTATCATACTGTATATCACTTGAATCAATCTCCTTAATAAAAGTAAAACAAAGCTATACGTACGGGAGCCATCGGCGGGTGGGTGCTGGTAGGTGTCCTGGCCGGGGTCGAATCCCCTGGAGGGCAGCTCGTCGGCGAACGGGTCCGAAAGCTTGAACTTCTTGCCGTCCTTGCCCGTTAGCGAGTCCGTTAGCGGGTTGAAGTCGAGACGACCTGAGGAAATAATATATTTGTAGTGGCAATACATACAATTGATATAGGCAATTGGTATTAAGAATATAATTACATATGTGTGCATAGTCTTCTTCGAAATAAGTGTTAAGCCTGATTTAATTGCATGTGCCATACCATTAGTTGAAACAACAATAAAAGTTACACCATCAAAACAGTGTTTAGATGATGCAAGTCATTATTTATTGCTTCAATTTTATTGTATGCTAGAAACTACATCGCGTAAATAAGACTTTATAGTATACCTATAATTTATTGAAAAGACATGGGATAATTGGTATTTTTGACGCGTTTTTAAAATGTAAAGATATTTTGGTAAAACTTCACATTATGATGAAAGAATCATTCCATTTTAATTTAGATTTATTGGAATAAGTGTTTTGATGGTCCCATTGACACTGAAATCACTTAAAAGGCCGATGAAATTCGAGTAGATTAGATACAAAATGCAGAGAACCAAGAGATATGGCGCTTTTTGATCAATTGACACCTTTGTATGTTCGACCGGTGAAGTTTCTGTTGTGTGACGTCACGATGTACTATAGTGAATGTTACCAGCAAGAGACAGAGCGGTGACGAGCTCGGGGCTGGTGACGAAGCAGTGGGTGGCGGGGTTGGCGTCGTTACGACCGGTGAAGTTCCTGTTGTATGACGTCACGATGGTGTTCTTCTCGCCCTTCTTGACGTCTTTGCGGTCCCACTGTCCGATGCAGGGGCCGCATGCGTTAGCCAGCACCTGGGGGAGAAGGGAAATAAGTGACCGAAACAGTGGCAATGGATAAAATGACATATGATAGGGATTAGAAAATAAATCAATACACACACAATAGAAAAATTGGTACCTCACTTCTGCTGTCCAGATTCTTTTGTTGTTCCAATACAATCAAATAATCCTCACATGAAACAGAGTCGGGCAGCACAAAAAAGTCGTTTATTTGTCTCATTTTTATGGAAAACTCGCATTGAATCAAAACAAGTATTCCAATTTTTTTAATAAAAAGACCTAATGCTTCCTAAGACAGTCTCCCTGTATATTCTATGGATTTGGATTTCCCCATACAGCCCCAGTATAAAAACACTGTATAAGAGATTGATAAACTCCAACACCGTTTAACCAATCAACATGAAAGTGTATTTCTTCATGGAGAAGGATTTTATAGGCATTTTTTTTCGACCTCCATGTTGGAAAACCTGCTGGCTAAAGGGAGTATATTAGTAATTACTTACGGTGCCTCCGAATTCGCGGAGTGTTTCCGCAATGCCGTCACGCTCGATGGTGGAGCGGATCTGTTCAGAGCCGGGGGTCACGTTGAACGGCACCTTGGACTTGACACCGTGCTTCAACGCCTGGAGAGAGAAATATATTAATATAATAAATCTGAAATCGCGAAAAAAGAATCAGCTGTTCCCTACATTTTGAAGAGTTAAACGAACATAAATGTAGGGAACAGCTGATTTTTACTAGTACAACTATATAGTATACTAGCTTCAGCCCGCTACTTCGTCCGCGTGAAATTTCTGCTTTCCCCAACCCAACCGTTGCATCGCATCGCCTGACCGCACTACTACTTCGTTTTCGCTTTCGTTCTGACTTTTTTTCTTTTTGCTCGGCTCCTAAGGGTGCTAGCGTGAAATTAAATAGCCTATAGCCTTCCTCAAAAATTGGGCTATCAAACGCAAAAATAATTTTTGAAATCCGACTGGTAGTTCCGGAGATTACCCCCTACATACAAACTTACAAACAAATGTTACCTCTTTATAATATTAGTATAGACTATTCAGTAAGAAATAATGTTAATTGTAAACAGTATTGTTCATAAACAGATAAAAAAGCAATTATTTATCTGACAATGACTTCTGATCAAATAGTAGTTTTTTAACCGTAATAATGAATCCAGAGCAATCCAGATATTTATTAAACAAAGTATCCAAGTACAAAAAAAACGAACTCATAAGTTCATAACTCAGTTTTGTGCCTCGATTTAAAATTAACAAGACTCATACATTCAAATCTAGTTTTAGGTGAGATTCATGACTGATTATCGTGCTGAATTGCTGATTGGATATTTATATGTTCTCTGCTATGGCACGAATTTAGTTCGTATAAAACACACTATCAGTGGTTATTGATAAAAAAAAAATCCTTTTAGATATACAGGGTAACAGGGAATGCGGACGCGCAACCGACGAAACATTTCAAGACAAGGGGGTCAGAATCATGTGCAGAATCTATTGTCACAGCTTGCACGTAGATGCCCTTGCCACACTTTGGTGGGTATACAGTACCCATCCCAAAGAGTATAATAGTAATACGGGAGAAGAGAGCCCTCTTGTGCCGTTTCGAAGCATACAGATTCGAAACGCCGTCTACATATCTTGACGGGAACTAAGGCTCTGTGACAGGAATGTATATGTACATACATACTTACGTATAGGTTATTAATATACTCTGCGTATAGGTATAGGTGATCATTCAAATGTTTTTGCTTTTTGAAAATAACATCTGTGTTTAGGTCATATGATGTGTTAGGTAGTTAGGTAGAGAATTTAGTTATTTGGTTTTCTTATTTTCGTTAAAGTTGGGATTACAGAGACATCTATCGATAATTATGAAACGAATGTTAAGTAAAGTAGATGGCGGCTCTTTCTTTACTGAAGTGGTGCTTGTTCTAACTGTCTCCCCCCTGAACCACCCCGTCTGCGGAGTTTTGCTAACTAATTTGAAGCTTGTAATAAGTTTGTTAGTAGTCTATTAGCTTTCTTTAAAATAAAATACATAAAACCTCTTTATTTACTGACCTCCTTAACAATACTGGCGCAGCGGCCCATGTCTTCGTAGGACGAGTTGGTGCATGATCCGATGAGGCCGACGCGGATGTCTACCGGCCAGTCGTTCTTCTTGGCGATGTCTCCTAGCTTGCTGATGGGGTTGGCTAGATCAGGAGTGAAGGGACCGTTCACGTGGGGTTCCAAGGTTGACAGGTCGATTTCGACAATCTGTTGGGTTCAGAAAAGTGGTCATGACTTCATGTGTCATTTATTTCGTAAAAAATACATTGTGTTGAAAATATTAAATTAGTGATGATAAATAAAATAAAACTTTACATTAATATTTAAAATTCATTACGCATGTAAAATGTATCATAAAACATATTTTATTAAATGATACATATTGTCAATTCTGCCTACCTGAGCCTAAAGTGCAATAATAGGCATTTCGGTCGGTTTTGAGTTTGAATTGTGTACATGCAAATTACGTAATATTACCTAGCTTCTTATTAATTTCTAATAAGAGGCTAGAATAGAATATCAAAATCTTTCTCCTTTACATCATGAGGCCTTTTAGTCAACTTTAATACTTATAATAAACATGACCTATCTCCAATTCCATGTCAAAGTAAATTGTGCCTTATTACCTGGTCATAAGGTGCGTTGGAGTCAGGAGTGAGAAGATGTTGGTACTTTTTGGCTGATTCGGCGATGTCATTGCGGCCAGTCGACTTCAGGTACGCCGCCATGCGATTGTTGAAAGGGAACACCTGTATACACAAATATTACATGAATTTATAAATAAGTTTCTTTATTAAAATATACATAGAATAATGATTTCGGATAGTATTTCTGGCACAACCAGAGGAACAAATTCTTGATTTTAAGCACGTTCGCATTCTGATCTTACGTCTCAATCTGTCAAAAGAACCCCTAATTTATCTGTCCCCTCTAAGTTTTGACAGCTTTTGACATTGCTTGTCGCTGAGAAGAGATTGCAACTTGAATTTAAACCATTTTTATGTACATTTGGCTTTTAGGACTGTTCGATCTGGAACCCAACCGGCTCATAATTGCACCATTGTATAAAACATATTTTATAACAACAATTTAATCAAAATCAATCAATCATATTTTTTTTTATCGTTTTTTTAAAATAATTTATAAGTATTATAAATGCGGAAGTGTGACTGTCTGTCTGTTAACTCTTCACGCTTAAACCGCTGAACCGATTTAGATGAAATTTGGTATAGAGATTGTTTGAGTCCTAGGAAAGGACATATGATAGTTTTTATGCCAGAAATCATCCTTTAAAGGGGTGAAAAGGGGGGTGGAAGTTTGTATGGGGAATCAGATTTAAATTAAATTTGGTATGGAGGTAGGTAGGGAAGGATATAGAATAGTTTTTATCCCCGAAATTATCCCTTAAGGGTGTAAAAAGGGAAGTGGAAATTTGTAAAAGGAATCAATAAAAACGGACTATAAGACTTTTAGAGCGGGTGAAACCGCGGGGCATAGCTAGTTTATAATATGAATAATTTGTAATCTGGTGTAAATTCTATATGGGTGTATTCCTGAATTTTTTTTTGTTAGATATCTTTATATTGCGTACCCAGACAAAGTAAGAAGCTGCTGACTTGCTTATACACAGGAATAAAATTGTATTATTTATTATTATCAGCCATGAACTTCTCCTGGTAAAATAAGCCTACGAAGGCTACGAATATCCCTAAATTAAAACGAACTGCATGATTTATATCAGGAACATTTACAGGCTTGGGGCCCTGACATAATTCTTTCACGCGACTTTGACATCAACCCCGATAATCCGGGTAAGCCTGCTTTAAGAGAAAACACATAATATTTATTACGACCTCTGGTCTAGACTTGTGTCCAATAGATGAGTAATACATTATAAAGATAATTTCATCGATAAGTAAATGCCCCTGTACTCCGATTGTGTGTGGCTTATGACCTAGAGTGCGTCCAGTAATCAATAGTACATACATGTGCCTCAGCCTTGTACAAAGTGCAATCATCCTTATGTAATTGCCATCATGGAGTATCATATGCCTTGTTTGGACCAAGTTTCATTTGTTTATAGGCCAAATAAATAACGTCAATTGTAATTTTATGACATATTGTTTGGCGCTAGTGTTAAAATTAGTAATTATAAACAAACATATAATATGCAATAGTCCTAAACAGGATTGTAGGTAAGTTTTATTTTTTTAAATGTAGCTGTATTAATTTAGAAACTTTTAGTCAGTACGCTGCCATGTATGCCACATCTAGTAATACAGGATGAAATTGAAAACATGCGACAAATCGAAATGGGAGATTGTACTCATCATTATGAACAACTTTTACTATGGGACCAATCCTGAAATCGAGAAAAAAAATCTGCTGTTCCTGTTCGCATAACCCGTGAAAATGTAGGGAACAGCTGATTTTTTTTTTTCGCGATTTCAGGATTGGTCCCATAGTAAAAGTTGTTCATAATGATGAGTACAATCTCCCATTTCGATTTGTCGCATGTTTTCAATTTCACCCTGTATATCTACTTTACTTTAGATCTGTGTTTAGTCGGTTGGTAATTATTTAGTTGATATTTACTTTTTTATTACTATAATTATCGCTCGCTCATAAACATTTTATGCAAATTTAGTTTCTCAGTAAGTGAATAATTGTTCATTCTTAATGAGGAATTATATTTCGTGTACCAACCGAAGACGATTACAATATATTACTTGCAGCAGTACATGAGATGGTGCTATCCTTGTCACACATTTAGAGCTATAATATCTTAAAAAACAAAACCATACTTCCGTCTACCTCCCACCGTAACCGGCCTACCCGCGCCGGCGCTTTCCTGACCTCATTACATATTTGTGTGTTATCCGAGTCGCACGAAATTTTAACGTTACAGAATAGTGTTGTTAAGTGTCATGGGAAAACGGAAGCGATCAAGGTCCAGAGATCGGGACTACGACCACATACTACGTAAATTGAAAAAACTATCGAAATCAAAAAAGCGACGACGTACCTTTTCATCATCGGATAGTGATAATTCAAATTATGAAAATCAACGGTATAATGAAACCGAGTATCATCACGAGGATTATCAAGGTAATTCTGCTAATATTCTAATAAAAAATTTACTTTGAACTGTTGTTGGTTATGTATAATAATGCTACTTACGATAAAGGTATTTTCAAATGTTCGCATCTTAGTACCTACCTATAAAGGCAACGGGCAAAAAGTAATGATCTTTACATGTAATTACGAAAACAAAAGGTTTATCTAGGTATTTATATATAGGCTCCACGTAAATTGTGTTGAGGATTTAAAGTAGAATCATTCCACGATACAAGAAGTGTTGTTGTGTTGTGTGTATACTCCACGCGAGCCGTGTAGAGGATAATTATACTATATTAATGTTTACGTCTACCTACTCCACTTTAACAGTGTCGAGGGTTTTATACTCCACGTAAATCGTGTAGAGGATACATATACGTTCTATCAGACCATCTGCTCCACTTTAACAGTGTTGAGGGCCACATATGGATCATTACTGTGCTGGCAAAAACTCCACGCTAGTCGTGTTGAAAAAAAAAAAAAAAAAAAAAAAAAAAAATTAAATGTTTCTTGAAAACCTGTTTTCTCATAGGTAACCATAGCTCTGATATTTACGGGGACCTGGAGGCTGCGCAGCATGAGTTGATCGAGCTAGGCAACTCAACACCTGTGCCGGTTGGGTCGCCCGCGCCGAGCGCAACGCTCGCGCCGACCGCTGTGTCCGCTGTGTCACAGGTAGGGATAGACCTACCGATCGAAGCGCCCACGCCACCTGCAGAGGCTGCACTGCCCGGCCCCACAACAGAAACCCTGGATGACGAGACTGTGCCGTTATTGGAACCAGAAATATTGGAACTTCTTGGTGAGGACCCAACCAGTAACAAAAAATATGGCGAAAACCTACATAAGGATATTGCAACAAGATGGGCACATATTTTGACAAATGGTTTATCCAAAGATATTCAACTGGAACTTGTCAAACGTTATTTACCTCCTGAAAATTGTCCAAATATGAGGGTGCCGATGTTAAACCTAGAAATAAAAGCAGCCCTTTTGGAAATAAATTTAAAAAAGGATCTATACAGCCAAAGTAAGCAAAGCCAGCTGTCTAGTAGTCTCGCTGCAATAGGACAAGTGTTAAATTGGGCGCTGTCGTCTAAGAACGCAGTACCTCAAGACATATTAAAAACTTTGAGTGACGCCGGCAGGCTCATATGCGACAGTCATTACAGAGAATCTCAGTCCCGTCGGTTCGCAGCCCTAAATACACTAAATAAAAATATTAGAGATACCGTAAAAAATACCAAAATTGATGAACATCTTTTCGGCTCAGACTTAGCAGAGCATATAAAGTCTTCAAAGGCGATCATTAAGACCGGTTCAGAAATGAAATCCACAGTTGTGCGTCCTGCGTACAAACCACCAGTAACAGTACAGCAACAACGGGGTACTTTAAACTCGAGGGGGGTGCCGCCACGAGTAGCAGCAGCGGCCGAGCCGCGGCCGCCCCCCGCACCTCGCCGGCCGCCGCGGGACCGTCGCACGGATGCGCCGCGGGGCCGCCGCTCGATCGGCTACACGCGGCCTCACGCGACCACGAGGAGGCGCTACTAGAAGAACTGCAGGTACCCATTGCTGGTCGCTTGTCTTTCTTTTATAACCAGTGGTGTGAACTCACCAACGATCAGATTATTTTAAATTGGGTTAAAGGGTATAAAATACCCTTTACAGATGAACCCATACAAACCATTGAACCCAAAAATAACGCATGTAATGGTCGATCCCAAGTAGATATTATTGACGGATGTGTATCGGGCTTGTTGAATTCTAACTTCATATCACCGTGCACACCTTGTGAAGGACAATTTGTTTCACCTATTTTCACAGTACCTAAACCTAACGGAACTCATCGTTTTATACTAAATTTAAAAGAATTGAACAAATTTATTAGAGTTCACCACTTTAAGATGGAGGACCATCGCACTGCGCTAAAATTGCTTGATGATAATTACTTTATGGCAACTATAGACCTACAAGATGCCTATTTCCTGGTATCTATAGATAAAGCTGATCGCAAACGATTGCGTTTTAAGTGGCGATCACAACTATTTGAGTACAATGTTCTCCCGTTCGGCATCTGTACAGCACCGTTTGTTTATACGAAATTACTAAAACCAGTTTTGGAATACCTACGTTCATCGGGCCTATTGTCAGTTAACTACCTAGATGATTTTTTATGCATAGGTAGATCTTACGATGAATGCTTAACAAACGTAAAAACTACAAAAGAGTTTTTAGAGTCGTTAGGGTTTGTCATCAATAAAAATAAAAGTATTATGACGCCAAGTAAAATGTGCAAATTTTTAGGGTTCGTCTTTAATACCATGAATATGACTATCACCTTACCCGACGAAAAGAAACATCGTATTAAAAATCGAGCCATAGATCTCATGCGCAAGAATAAATGTAAAATTCGATATCTTGCTGAATTTATTGGACTTTTGACCTCCGCATGTCCCGCCGTTAATTACGGGTGGATGTATACAAAATTATTCGAACGGGAGAAGTTTTTAGCATTGGATTATTCGGAAAATTACAACAAACTTATGAAACTAGATAAATATCTGAGTCAAGATTTCTCATGGTGGATCGATAATATAATGACGTCATTTTCCCCGATTCGCAAAAACGATTACTTATTGGAAATTTATAGTGATGCATCTATGACTGGTTGGGGCGTAGCATGCGGTGGTCGAAGTGCTAGTGGTAACTGGACATCCAGCGAACTGACACTCCATATTAACACGCTGGAATTAATGGCCGCATTTTATGGACTAAAGATATTTACAGCGAACCTTAGAGATTGCAACATTTTATTGAGAGTAGACAACACCACTGCCATATGTTATATCAACAGAATGGGCGGAGTGCAACATCCCCATTTAAATAAATATGCAAGAAAAATTTGGCAGTGGTGTGAGTCTAAAAACATCTATGTATTTGCCTCCTACATAAGGTCTTGCGATAATGTAATCGCAGATTGGGAGTCTAGGCAAATTAATATAGACACTGAATGGGAAATTTCTGGCCATGTATTTTCACAAATTGTTAATATATTAGGTACACCTGAATTTGACCTGTTTGCCAGTGCTCAAAATTATAAATGCAGTAGATATGCGTCTTGGAAATTAGACCCATATTCTGAAATAATTGATGCTTTTACTTTTAGTTGGAAAAATATTAAATTTTATGCCTTTCCTCCATTCAGTATAGTAAGCAAAGTATTAGAAAAAATTATTTCAGATAAAGCTAGAGGTATTATAGTAGTACCCTACTGGCCATCACAAGCATGGTATCCCTTGTGGTCCAGTCTTGTCATATCGGAAAAAATGTTTTTTGGTCCTGACGAATCCTTATTACTCTCTCCTTTCAGAACCTGCCATCCGCTTCATGCGAGCCTTATCCTGGTGGCAGCCGAATTATCAGGGATTCGATGATAAAACGTGGTCTACCACAAGGATCCTTAGATATAGTGATGGCCTCTTTAGCAAAAAATACATTAAATCAGTATAATAGTTCAATTAAATCCTGGTGGATTTTCTGTAAAACAAAAAACCTTGATGTTTATGAGGCTAATATCGCGGACGTATTAACTTTTTTGACAGTAAAATTTGAAGAAGGCGCAAGTTACAGTAGTTTAAACACACACAGGTCCGCCTTATCGCTAATCGTTGGTACAAATGTTACTTCAAATGATTGTGTAAATCGATTTCTTAAGGGCGCCTACAGACTTAAACCCCCAAATCCAAAATATAGATACACGTGGGATACAAATGTAGTGCTAAACCATCTCTCAAATATATATCCATACGATAATGTCTCATTAGCTAATTTATCATATAAGACTTGTGCTCTTGTCGCCATTGCTTCTGCGCAAAGGATGCAGACGATTAGTCTGATAAAATTAGAGAATATTGCGATAAATAATGATACGATTGTAATTAAGATTTCTGATTTAATTAAGACTTCGAAGCCTGGGGCTTGCCAACCACTCATCAAATTGCCCTTTATCCGCGAAAATCCTAGTATCTGTCCTGCACTCGCAATCCAAACTTACGTCAGTAGAACAAAAGAGTTACGACGTCATCAGACTGAAGGACATCTCTTTATCGGAACTAGAAGACCATATAAAAAAGTTGGCTCTCAGACTTTAGCACACTGGGTAAAAAAGGTTTTGCGAGACAGTGGCATTGACATAAGCATTTTCGGCGCTCATAGTACACGGGCAGCATCAACATCTGCCGCGCACCGTGCCGGGGTTAATCTGGAGACGGTTCGCAAGGCCGCAGGCTGGAGTGATCGCTCCAATGTATTTCTTAAGTACTATTGTAGAGACATCCTGGAATCAAACGACAATGATTTTACGGATGCCATATTTGACATTCGATAAATAGGATTAATTGCACTTATTCCATTAACATTAAAAGGTTAAGAATCTGATAAATGTAAAATTGACCCTTAAATTAGTTGATTAGTATATGTACTCAATTTCGTAGCTAATTACCATTATACTCATTATAGTGATTGGAATCACGGTTTTTTTATTTTTTACACTATTAACTTACATAGCAATGCTCTGAACATCTGCAAGTAATATATTGTAATCGTCTTCGGTTGGTACACGAAATATAATTAAGAATCAAACGAACTTACCTTAGTGATGTTTGATTCCAATTATGTGAGTGTCCCAACCGAAGACGATTACATCGTCCCATCCCATCCCAACCCAAAACGGTAAAATAAAAAATAAAAAACTAGTCTGGCTATAACACAAAATAAGTACTTACCACTCTAAAAAATAATGAGGTCAGGAAAGCGCCGGCGCGGGTAGGCCGGTTACGGTGGGAGGTAGACGGAAGTATGGTTTTGTTTTTTAAGATATTATAGCTCTAAATGTGTGACAAGGATAGCACCATCTCATGTACTGCTGCAAGTAATATATTGTAATCGTCTTCGGTTGGGACACTCACATAATTGGAATCAAACATCACTAAGGTAAGTTCGTTTGATTCTTAATAATACAGCTCTTAACCCATATAATTTAGTGAGTTCCTTTTGAGTCAATTTTGTCGAACCAACCAGGGAGACCCAAAACTGCCGTCATACGATGAAAAGCCGTAAAAAACATTTTTGTCCAAAATGAGTTCAATATAATTATGTAGAGTCACATTCAGCATGCAATTCTGTATCTTTGTGTCTAGGTGATTAAGTTGTATTTCGTTCGTAATCTCAAATAAATACTGTTAAAGTTAAAATTATCGACAGAGCTTGAAACTTTAGACAAAACTGTTTTGTACTAAAAATCAACTTTGAAGTAGTTACGACTTTTTTATCGAATGACGGCAGTAAAGGACTGCCACTAAAATATTTAACTAGCTGTCATTTTATACTCACACTAGTGGTAGCTCCGATCTCAGCACCCATGTTGCAGATAGTAGCCATTCCGGTGCAGGAGATGGAGTCCACACCAGGTCCGAAGTACTCCACGATAGCGCCGGTACCGCCCTTCACTGTCAGGATGCCAGCGACCTTCAGGATCACATCCTTGGGACTTGTCCAGCCTTTTAGCTGACCTGGGGTACAAGGTTTATGTTAATTGAATGGTAGAACAATGTGAAAATGATGAAAGAGTTCAGCGGGGTAATTTCGTAACACACTATTAGTAGGAATGGCTTTCATTTTGACAGTTTAACAATATTCATTGCGTGATTTACGTTGTTGAGCAGACAAATTTTTCGAACATATGAAGCAATGGACGTTAACTAACCAGAAAGTAACTGAAATTGTAGTCTAACTAAGGCCATCCTTTTTCAATAGTCAATATATTTGTTGCATTCTACAATGAGAAATTTGGTGATGGTAGGTTTACAAAGGCATGATCTTTGCTGACCCTGACGGGTACAGCCCGAATAATTAATTTAGTTATTGAAGTGAAAACTTCTTTAGGCGCGTTGGGCATTTTTTTAGATGGGAAAAAACCATTGAACTCGCGACACTGTTACCGACACCGCGCTATATTCGATTGTGTTCGGCTGTTCGCGGGTTGTACTCGGTTTTAATGTATTTCCGATATGTCAGTGAGTGATGGCAAAGTATTCTGTTTGTTATGTTTATATGACGATTAAAAAAATACACACGTAAGTAATTGTTCAAGTTTTCACTTCTGTCGGCACTCCTGGAGTGCCACTTTTTTTTTCTTTTAGCGAAGGATAGTTAATAGACAGATATGCAGAACGGATTCTAATAAAATACAAAGCTTGCAACTGTTACAAAAAATTCTAATCACGACATCGTGATAACAGTTTGCTTTGTAACTACTTAAACATAGCAATATAGAATGATCTGCCCAGCCTTTGTTTTATCAACTTTTCTATAATTAGCAGTAGTTTGTCGTCATTGCTCTCTTATCATCGGTCCTATACGATATACGATAGTGTCTATTTTTGTCAGATTAGGTTTTCCCATTGTGCAATGGTACAGTCAGTGAAATTAATTGATAAACAAATTGCCACCCTACGTCAATTTGTCGTGTTATAGCCATTTCATACAACTGTCAGAGAAAGACGGTTATGATTTGAATATACGGACAATTGAAAAAGTCAATTTGTTTGATTTCCCTGACTACTGTCAAACATAGGTACTGTAAACCTCACTTCAGTTGAATCACTTGCTCCACCAATATCGAAATTATTGCTACGAAATAAGGCACTGTCCATATCAGATGGACGTGCGTACGTTTGCTGTTTTACGTAGTATGGACCTTTAGTGAAAACCAGTGTTAGCTCTTCTCTGTACGTCCTAACGAATATTAGGCTACTGCTGAGCAAAGTGTTACTGGGTTCTTCTATCAAGAATTTCCCGGAGTTTGGATTCGTGCCTGTTTGATGGCAATAGGTTCGCCCCTATTACATGGGACCTAAACGTAACTGGCGCAATGCGGATATAGTATAGGTACACCTCTGCCCCACACTTCGGGGAACAGGCGCGAAGTTATTTTAAATGTTGAATGTTAAAATAAATATATACCTACTTACATATAAAAATCTTCCATAAATGTCGGCACGAGAACTTTCTTTCTGACATAATACCACGTGCGCCCGCCGGCATACATTGCCAAGTTGAGAGCCAAATATAATTTGTTTACCTACATTATGTATGTGCATTGTTATTGGATAGTTGTTTTATTATCTTTCTAGATAGACCTAAATGGAAGAAAGAAAAGAAATTATTAGGTAATTATATTAAGCTATTGCATAGCTTTTATCTTGGGCTTTGAGCGCGGCGACCGAATGAAGAAATTCCGTAACGAAAATAAACCTAACACCCCCCACTCCGACCGGCACAGCGGTGCAGCGTTGAAAGCCGTGCATCGTCTAACGTCGTATCTGTTCGGCAGACTTCGGCACGGTGTTTGTGTGCGTGCGACTAGACGTATGCTATGCAATAGCTTTACCGCGGCAGTCCCCGAGTGCCACACGTATTTTTTTTTTTATAAAAAAAAAAACTCAAACCTAAAGCATTTTCAATGAAACCATTTACAAGCACTTCTGAATTGTCAAAGAGTCTGTCAGTTAATCAGAAAAGTTGATCGTAGATCTGTAAAACTCCAAGGAAACTCTTTAAAACAAAAAAAACAGTACAAAATCCTGGGTACCTATATTATTCTTGTTGCTTCATCATGTGAGAACAATGTAAAAAAAAAACATTCTTAATATTAGGTACTTTTTCTCCTTCTCCTATTTGACAATATGTTTGAAATCAGGGCCCGTATTAGAATCTTCGTAACCTGTTTCATAATAGATGTTTCTGACTGAAAAATTCTGACATGATTACCTACCAAAAATATTACGACAACATCTTATCTTTGGTAGGTAGCTTCATTCGTTCATTTTGTTTGCTTACTAGTAGCGTCACGATAATTCGTCACGTAGCAGATAATGCCGTATGCAGATACATATTGTTTAATATAACTTTTGATTTGGAGTAAAGCCTCTTACTTTAGCGTCAACAAGGTCAATAATAATTGAGCTATACTTTATTTGTAAAAAGTACATTTGAAAATCAGCGCCACACAGCATCTGTTCATTTCATCATTGTTGCTGAAATTAACCTATTTAGCGCGGCCGTGAGGCACAAAACACGATCCTACATGGTATTAATTTCAAGTTAGTTTTTAATTTGTTCAAACGTGATCCTTGCTTACAGTACTGTGCCAAAAATACCTTTTTCACTTCAGTAGCTCAAACATGTAGGTTTTGCTGCCTGAAATCAGTGAGCAAAATGCGATTTTGCTCACTGAGTGAGACAAAGTAACTTTTTAATTTTTGTTTTCAGAAAGCCGCGAAAATCTTATTCAGCCTTAGGTTAATCATACAATTCGAAACATTCACACTCTATCTCTTTCCCGTCATTAGAAAGAGACAGAGACAAAGACCAGCCCTTTCGAAGTTCCGATTTTGAATTCGACCTCAAAGACAAACACGTTCGGGATTTCGTGCTAACTAAAGAAATTTTGCAAAAAGATAAAATTATGTCTTTTAATGTAATTTATTGAATTTTTAACTTATTGTTGTATTTAAACGAAAATAAGTATTTACTGCAAATAAAACTGATATTTAACCTGTAAATATTTATTGCTAAGTAGTTTCAATAATGTTACGTAATATATTTTGAATAATAAAATATCATGGGTGCTATTTCCGAACACGCCTTAATTTATATAAAAGAGCGGGAACCGAATAACATTTCGTGGCTGGCGTAGAGTTGAATAAGTTAAAAAATATTAAAATAATCGTAAAATATGAGTGAAACTAGCGACGAGACCAATATTTTAACACCGGAAGAGTTAAAACAACAAGTTATGAATGCAGAATTAAGTTGAGAAGTCTCGCGAGAAATATCTGAAAGCATACCATTTCTTCAATGAATGGAGACTTACAAAGGGCGCAAGCAGTTTTTCGGAGACGGTGTTGGTATCTTATTTTTTAGATTTATCGCAGACGAGGCGATCATCTACAATGTGAAGTATTTACTCAATGTTGAAAGCTATTTTAAAAACAAAACATAACGTGCATATTGAAACATACGCAAAACTCTTATCTTTTCTAAAAAGAATGTCAGTTGCTAAAAAGTCCAAAATTTTCACGGCCCATAACATAGAAAAATTTCTAAATGATAATTATTTTGATTCACAATAAATAGTTATTTCAATCTATTCCTGTTTATTATTTTATCTCCTAAAGTGTTCTCGCTGCTGAAGTGAAAAGTTATGTGTGTTACACGAGAGCAAAGTTTTTTGCATCTCGTGCCTTTGAATCCCTCGCCACACTCAGGATTCAACTTTAGAATCACTCGCTACGCTCGTGATTCAATCTTTGAATCCTTCGCTTGCTCAGGATTCAAAATCAGCACTCACAGCAAAAAACGACTTTGCTCTCTTGTTGCACAAATAACTATTTTTACTTTTATTAATACCAGATTATGGCCAAACAACATTAATTAAGAAGTGCTGAAATCTTATTTCATTACCTACTGTTTTAATCACATCTACCAATTAGTACCACATATCTGAGGTTAATTGCTTCACAAATGATTGAATGAGTAGCAAATAAAAAAGATTGCACTTAACAAATTTATGTTATCATTGCTTTATCAGTGAAGACAAAACAAACACAAGGCGTTGTTTGTTTTGTAAATATTTGCACTTCACGAAGAATATTATTTCGTATTTAAGAAATAAATATTTAAAACTAATTATACAGTGAAATCATTAATTTAAATAAAACATTATTTTATAATACTTTTGGAGGTCAAAAATTACAAAAAGAACGAAATTGTCAACATACTTTTATCTATGTAGATCAGTGTTCAAGATACTCAATGGTTTCTCTACCTATTCTCTCTGTTCTACAGTGGTCATGGAATAAGTAATTACTTTATGTATGAAATTACCACTTATTTTTTACCTTATACTTTTTACAAATACATAAAAATAAGTACTATACATTACTCATCCATATACATTATTATTATGTACTGGCGAAATGTGAGTGTAGGTACTATTGATACAAATCTCCCTAGGATTGTCCGAAAGGGTTACCGCTGCTCCGGAACATAAAGGGCTAAGGAAGGAACACGGGTGGGTTTTAGTTAGTAAGAGTCTGACACTCCCTTCCGCTCCACCCAGAGCGGGAGGAGTCATTTAATGATTTCCCATCCACAAAAAAAAACCCTCCAAGATTACAGGCTTGTGTGTGTGTGGTATGTTAGATACCTGCGACCAAAAAAGCAGTAATAAATACTTGAGCAATATAAAATCGACTAATTTACATAGTCGTACATTTGACGCAGAGGCCACGTGATGTGCATTGTACAAATTGTATCAATTGAATTGAATGTGAACGCTGCGTAGCAGGTCTAGGACTATATTATTTATGTATATGTTTATGTACACTCGTGCGACAGTCACGTGAAGTCTGGAGGGTAATCGGACGAGTTCATTATGGTCATAGATATTATTACTGTATATCAATACACCTATGCGAATAATAATACATATAGTTCAGCTGTGAAACTGTTTCATTACGTAGGTATACCTATTTTATTTAATCTTGATGATAAAAGAAAATTAGAAGAGATGGTATATATTGTTTAGGTTGATGGCAAAAGGCTTCTGTTATAATGGGACTTGAACATATTATTATGTAATTGGCGGAATGTGGGTAAGTATACTGTAGGTACACCTCTGCCTATACTCGGGAATTACAGGCGTGATGTTATGTTATAGCAGGTCTCTGTACCTTCGATTTGTGCTTCGGTTGGATGGTAACCTTCTTCATTGTGTATAGTGGATGGAGGACATTGTTTTAAGTACTTCGTAGAGTGATAATTGCTTTTTATTTATCTCTCAAGAGCTACAGGATAAGCTTGTTTGTGTGTCCTGACTACGGTAGAGAGGAAATATATCTTCAACTATATTTTATAAGTACAAATGAAGAAAGGATTCCTAAAAATCCAAAATTAAAAACAATCCTATTTCTACTAAACTAGCTAAGTACACCAATTTATTTCACTATCTAATTTCACCTTAACTTTTATTTTCCTATTATGTAATACCAAAGAACACATTTATCAATTGATGAAAGAAAATATCAAGTGTTGCAATATCAGAATAAATTCGTGATAATAAACGCATGGCAGTATCAATTATATCGCGTCATTGAATTCTTGTTTTATAAACAACACACCTACATTTAAAAATAGAACTGTAGAAAAATGTGTTCCGTACACAAATAACAATATTTAAATTTTGAAGTGAAACAAATGACAGGTGGAATATTAATACGACAATGGAAAACATTCTTTTGTATGTTAAGACTTGGTTCCATAGTAAAAGTTGTTCATAATGATGAGTACATTGATCCCTTTTCAGGTGTTCAGTTATTTAAAAATAGCTTATACTCACCGCATAAGCTAGTTTTGGCCCGCGTGGATGTCGAAATATAACCCACGGGAACGTACTACCGGGACAAAATATTGACAAATTTTATCGAAATCCATTTAGTGGTTTAGGCGAGAAAAGATTACTTTCAAATGTATAATATTAGTTGGTAGTTTGCGTAGATGTGACGCATGTTTTCTCCCTAATTGTTATTTTGTTTTTTTTTGTTTGTATTTTTTTTTGATGCGTCATGTTTGTCGCAAATAAATGTATTTTCTTCTTTCTTTCTAGTATATACTTTGTAGAAGTATGCGCATTTGTTTTTAACGTTAATTAAAAAAAGTGAGTGTAGGATAGTTGTTGAGACCGCTGCACTCAACATCGCCGCGCACTGGCGGCAGTGAACGAGGGGTGCGGGGACAGCGGGTGGTCAGCCGGCCGCCGGCCGAGCGCGGGCCCCCGCGACACACCGCGACAGGAGTCAGCTGTTGCACGCCTTCAAGCACGGCTGCGCTTGCGCGTTTTAAATTCATCTTTTTTTTTTGTATTATTTCTTATTTATATTTTTTAACCGACCGTTGTAATTTCTTACCATTATAAATTCATGTTATACAGTCCACTACATTTTCATTTTGCTCCACCACGACCTATCGTCGCGACCAATAGTTGCTAAATACTACTCATTATTATTAGTGAAAACTACAATACAAAATACCAATAAAATACTAACAAAAGACTGCGACATCCAAAATAACTTCTCACCAAACTCTTTCACGTGAGGATCATCCGACATCTTGCTTGCTTCTGCTTTTGGAACTTTTGACATATCACCTGTAAATGATATGTCTAAAACTGAACGAAACATAATTAAATTAAAGTAGAAATAAACTTAATTTCATTCCCAATTGAACGTGTTTGAAGTTGTATTAATATTTTAAGACGGATCTACACACTTCACACTTTGAGGGAGGCCTATGTCCAGCAGTGGACGTCTTTCGGCTGAAATAATGATGATGATGACACACTTCACGGGTGTCTTGTTTATGAATTGTTGTTTGTTTTTTGAGGGCTGCTTTTTCCAACGCCAGATAATTTTATCCGAAGAATAATTTTGAATTTTTGACAGTTCTTCCATTCAAAATATGTCAAATATCGATTTTATTCAACGAATAAAAATTAACTTTCGATTGAAAAATTAGCCCTTAATGAAATAAATTGTTCGTTGACTTAAATTTTAGAATGCGTCATTTAAATTTCAGGCAGTAAAAAGTTCCTCAATTATTTAAAGCAGGACCATACAATATGACCGAGTTCCTAGTATCTGTACTCGCGTATCAGTCCACCCTAACATCCAACATGGCCGCAAATTGTAGATGTAAGGACCGTTACGTCAATGTGCGCTTTTATAATTTCTAACGTGGACGTCCACGGCACCAGGTGGCCTACCATGATCTAATTAAAAACGATTCAAAAACAAGACATTTCAGTTTAGGTTCCTAAACGACATCGCTTGAGCTGCTCTATGGACGTCATGGTACCAAACAAGTACAAAATTAAATGAATGAAACCAAAACATGCGGCTCAGTTTGGGACAATCGCTGTCAGCAGATGGCACGGCCTAAACTGAATCGTTAAACTGACGTCATGGTACGAATTAGAAGAACAGTTCAGTTTAGGTCCTAAAATGGATCGCGTTAAGAGCTTGTGGTAGGCCTCCAGGATAACACAAAGAAATGTTTGGAAATATATGAAGACGGTTTTAAATTTCCATCCACAGTAACGTTTTATCGTGGAGTGTAAATGTGGCACTGTCCCACAAACAATGGGACACTTAATACCGTGTCCAGCGGGTTCTGTTGTCTACACGCTACAGGAGTTGATGGACGCTACTGAAGGTGCTAAGCTCGTAGCCAAATTCTAGGCCGACTGTAAATACATATATATAGATTGCCATCAACATACTGAAGAACGTGTACGTATTTCTATACAATTAACCTCCACGCCACCGTGAACGTGACCGATAATATCGTCAAGTTAGAAATAATAAAAACAGCGCACATCCAATCATCAAAGTTCCAATCATTGCGGAACCCTAGAAAGTTCTTTCGCCCAGTACGTATTGACATCGGCAGGTTGGCGCCGTGCCACGCGAGTCTTACCGAGCTATTTCTATCACATTCACACTACATGTGTATACAGATAACATTATATCTATGTGCACACTGCTTTTTTCAGTGCAACTGAACTAGTACGACTCTGTGATCTTCAGAAAATAATATTATGTTAAATTTTGGCATTATACTTGGCGTATTTGTCCAAGATTCGCCTTGTTTAGGCAATACAAATTGTACTCTATATTTTTTCCAATAAAGTTCATTTTTTTATTGGCAAAATAGGACGAATAAAGTACAAATACGACACGTACAAAAGCAATGGGAAAACATTCGTATTTTTGGTATATTTTAAAGAGTGTATTTATGAATGGCGCATTGTTTACGGTTTACATAACGTTATGTCACACTCATGATAAAATCAGTGCGAAATGTTAAGTGATTTGTTTTGTTGCCTTATAATATTCTTGTTATTAGTATTACTCACTACAAATAATTATGTATTTTAATTGATAAGGTCAATTTAAAAATAATGAAATGTGTACGATATATAATTCGGTCTATAAATAATACTCAATTGGCTATTATTTGCCGCGGATATTGTGAGACTAAAAAACGCGTGACTTCAAAATAGACAACTACAAAATCAATATACTTACTTACTGTATGAATGTCGAAGTGTTGTAATAAATCAATAAAAGAATAGAATTCGCTGGTAGACTAAAAAAACGGTCAAGTGCGAGTTAACACTACATACAAATAACGGCAAAAAAATCACGTTTGTTGTATGGGAGCCCCCCGTAAATATTTATTTTATGGTGTTTTTAGTATTTGTTGTTATAGTGGCAACAGAAATACATCATCTGTGAAAATTTCAACTGTCTAGTTATCACGGTTCATGAGATACAGCCTCGTGACAGACAGACGGACAGTAGAGTTTTAGTAATAGGGTCCCGTTTTTACACTTTGCGTACGGAACCCTAAAAAGGCAGCATGTGGAAGACTATCAACCTTTGTCCTGCAGTGGGACAGTTTAGTTTAAATTTAAAAAATTGCCATCTATTGACAGCGAGAGCGAATTTTTCATGTAGAAAAATCTTCTAGGCGTGATCTTGGCAAAGATCAAAATTCACGTTTGCCACAATCATATCGGTGTGAACGAAATGTAATAGCACTATGGAAGGCAGACGCCCGCCCGTAAATAATGTAACAACCTATTACTCTTCATTACCAGCAGTACGTCGAGTGATGCGCTATTAAGTTTCTTTATAACGTGACTTGAGAACAGCTATTTAAATAGCGACACTAATGTTGGAAAAGAGTACTTTGTTTACATGATGTACCTATTGTTTCATTAGTAGAGCTGCCAAAAATGGTAACTTTATAGGTCACGAAAATCAATAAAATATTTGGCAAGTACTATTAGGGTTAGTACATTTTATAGTCATTTTTTGAGTATTCATGAAAATATTTCATGGCTTGTTGGGGTCAAGGCTAAGACGAATATGGGCGTGCATTTTCTATAAGAACTATGATTAGTCTCCTAAATTACCATAGAGGATTTGATTACTTATGCTGTTTCATGTGACATAGACCTAAACTCGCCGGTTCTTGACAAACGCAAAAGTTAGTCCCTAAAGAACTTTAGGCTAATTTATGATTTTACCTTACATATTTATGTTGTTCGGGGAAGCCTTTGTCCAACAGTGGGACAGTGTCAGTTAACTAAAAAAAATGTTAGTAAAGGTAACTTACCAGTGAGTTTAACACCAATCACCTTAGGGCACTTGAGTTCCCAAGGAATGCTGGCCATTACGTCTACAGCATCGGCACCACCAACACCTGAACAATGGAGAAATAAGGTGTCAGACTACCAAAGATGACCATGGAGTAATAGGCTGGGATAGTGGTAGAAAGTTAAGGGGCCGTTCAATTATTACGTAAGCACTATGGGGGGGTGGGGGGGTCTTTGTTTTGCTTATTTTGGATGACATGGGGGTAGGGGAGTCTAGATGATGATTACGTCATCGGTAGTTATTTACTTTTTCACACGAATGGCAACCCTCACATTGTCTATGCTTGAAAAAGAAACGCATTTAAAATAAGTTTGTTATGTTCGTAAGATTATAATATTTTCGTCCCTTACTCTATGTTGACTACTGTATCAGTAAAATCTAATCTCTATCCTAAATCTATTTTCTTATTTTTTAAATTATAACATTATAATTATAATATAAAAAAAAATACATTTATAATTGAAAAATGTTTACGTAAGAATGGGGGAAGGGTGTAAGAGCTTTGCTTACTTTTACTGACAAGTGGGATGGGTGGGTAAATAATTGTAATAAATCTGCTTACCTAATATTTGAACGGCCCCTAATTACATCTAGAATAGATTTATGATTTATGGTGCACAACTTAAAACTGGCGGTATATACAATTTACTCCTTTTCTTACCCCTACCACCTATGGGCCATACAGCCGTGATGTTTTGCATAAATGTACAGACAGACATCAAGCTTACCGAAACTGTCAAATTTTCCCAATCAACTTTGAACCTTATGCTTTAGCGATAAAGTTGAAAATCTATTAAAGAAATTTTACAGATTGTAGTTGCTTGATGCGCTAGCGTCTGTACATTTTGCTATATCAAAAGAACACAGTACTTGACAGCGGCGAGATTCTGTAGAGTAGCAAGATTATTCCATAGATAATATCTGGGGGGCAAATACGTAGTTATTATCTTTCAATTTTCATGCAACTCAATAGAATGTTTGAAGCATCAAGATAAGGTATGTTATCGCGTAATACCTAGAAGCAAATTGAGTTTTATCATGTATGCTTGATTTATTTTATTTTTTGTGGGTATGTCGTCCTATTATTTATTTTTTTTTGCAAGCTCCGCCAATTCATCAAGTGCTATATGAGTTGAAACTCTATTTATATTTCTTTCCAGTGTCCAATTCTTTCCTAGTGCAATATACAATGACCTATATTACACGACGAATACTGCATCTGTCGTGCAATCGTGCATAGTAGCCTACTATGCACGATGGATGTCGGTCCTGGCAGGCAGGATTCAATTGAATAATGTGCCTGTCTTTAAATATGGAATATTTTCTTTTGTTTTTTTCACTTACCAATGCAAAGTCCACCAAGACCGCCTCCATTAGGTGTGTGGGAGTCAGTTCCGATCATGAGCAGTCCGGGGAAGGCATAGTTCTCAAGGATGATCTGATGGATGATACCGGAGCCCGGCTTCCAGAAACCGACGCCGTACTTAGCGCCCGCGGTCTCCAAGAACTTGTATACTTCTTTGTTGATGTCCTAAGGAGTTATTGATGAGTTAGCTTATTTTTGTTCTAGTCAAAACACAAGGAAGTGGTGAGGGGTGGGCGTGGGCGTTTTGAATAAGTAGTTTTTGGTTATATAATAGTGTTACAAAATATACAGTTCTTAACTTTAGTGGAAGGATCACCTGTAACCTGTACTAGTTGAAAAACAGTATCACAAGGGACAAGGATTTCATATTATGCAGTTTGTCAGAGATAGATATAAAAGATGGATGCATGTGCAAGTAATAAATTGTTGTGTCCTATTGTGTATGGTACAACCAGTTGATTTAATCAGTATACATATTAGGTTCCTCACATATTTAGAAATTCACTCCTAAGACGAGGAGTTCCTCATTAATATCTAGAGAATACAATCTTGCTGCATCAAGAATCGCTGTATGTTTTGTTATTGATCTTAGTTTTCATGATTGATTTGTTTACAAAAATTAACTATCTTGTAGTGGGTACACACTGTACATGACCATTGACCTGATAAGATAACTCGAAGTTATAGTATGAATGTTTGTATTCTTTATTTACGTTAATAATAAGGCATACCATTAAGCAAGCCTGCCAAATAGACCTCATGTGGTATACAAATATTTCTATAGTCACATTTAGTTGGTAAACTTGTTCTACTTAGGGCTGATTTTTCAATCATCTGATAACTTTATTCGAGAAATAATTTTGAAATTTTGACAGTTTTTTCTTACAAAACCTGTCAAACGTCAATTTTATTCCTCGAATAAAAGTTATCTGGCGATGCAAAAATCAGCCCTTATTCAAGTAAATTACTAGCTGTAAAATTGGTAATTACCTACAGTTTAAACTTCAACATATTATTATAGTCAGTTGTCAAGGTAAACGCCATCCGGGTCATTGGACATGCTAATGAATGATAAATGAAATGTCACTACCTATAACAAAAGTATTTATTTTTCTCATCTTTCCAAAAAGTCTCCATCAGATAAGTCAGCCTACCTTATGTAAACCATGAAAATGTTCACATTTTTTTACCTTTGATCTTATCTGTGCATAATTACATGAATAACTATTTTAAAGTGAGTTTTAGAAGTGATTAGTTCAACAGGTAACTAGCAATATTTGTATAATTATTTACCTCAGCTTTACCTTTTTGTTGGAAATAATTTAAAACTATTGTTCAACAAACATGAACTTAGGTAGGAAAAGTCAAAATTAACCCTGAACAGAATAGTAAAATTAACCTGTAGATTCCGAATCATCAATTCACATATTATGATATAATTAATGTATGCAAAATATTGTAAAACATTTTAAAAGAGTAACAATGGAGTTTCTTGACCATTCTTCTCCATACAAAATCTACGTTTGGAAGGGTTGACTAGAATCAATTCTATTGTATTGTAATTTTTGATGTTCAAGAGTGCATTTTTATGTGCCTATTTGAAATAAATGCTTTAACTTTGACAAATGTAATAAGTAGGTATTCAAGCCAACCTGTCTCCTCTAATCTGAATGTCCATATGACAAAATTACACATTTATTCTTTCTATCTTTCTTCTTACCTTAGCTCTCGCCAAATCCTTGACACCTCCGACCTGGGCTTCAATTAAGTGGTCGCAATGGATGGTGGAGGGCACGGCGACGCGGGGCAGACCTGATGAGATGAATTGTAACATGGCCATCTGGGCGGTGGCATCTTGCATAGCAACCCTGTCGGGCCGTAGTCGCAGGTAGCTTGTACCACGCTCGAGTTCCTGTTGAAGAGATTGAAATGGTCATGTTGCCGCCGCAACAACGCTAAGGCGTACAGACGCTTTTCACACGTCGCTTTTAGGAGGCTTTCAGAATGAGACGCAACTCTCAGTTAGTAGACAGATTTTTTTTTTGTTGTTTTATATTTTTGAAAAAAAGTAAAGAACAAGGTATAATATTCATTGGAAAATAAAAAAAAAACTCAACAGGCCAAAATTGTGGAAGAGTTGGAGCGAGAAAAGAGTATTTTACTGTAGAATAATGGTCAGTTAGAAGGTTGGAATTATCAGATTTCATTAACCCAAATCTACTTAATTAATAAAAAATTATGAATTTTTTTATTCATAAACTATATTTTTTTCCACTAAAATGTAATTTCTTAGCAGCTATGATTAATATTATTTCATTTCAGAAATACCAGCACTGTTTAAAACAAAAGCATCATAAAAGTCATTTTTAACAATAGTTTATTAACATGAACTTGATAATCTCCAGAGCCAATAAGCAAAATATTATGATAAAAAAATTTGTGAGCATTGTCTTTGATAAGAATTAATAATCCCTTTTATGACATGTTTTGTTTACAAACTTTATAGACTAATGGCAGAGTATTAAGATTATTTCTGTACCTAGTTGGGGACTTTCCTCAAATAAAAAATCTTACCATTGAGAAATAGTACCTACAGGAAAATGTCTTAAAAATTATTTTACATGCATGTTGACTCTTTCAATGTTGAAAGAATGATATCCTTGTAAAAGGTCACACACTACCGCTTATCTGATTTTTTTTCTAAGATTCTAAATTAAGGGTTATATAACAACTTGCCTGTCCTTTAGGGTCATCCAAGTGAGAGTACAGCACTTTTTCCGACAAGGTCATGTCACGACCTAACCTCTTCTTCACCACTTCCAAATTCTTGGTCAACTTGTCGTATGGCAGTGGATTCGGGTCGAACTTCGACATAGCCACCTACAACACATCATACAACACTCAGAAACACCAACTTGCAGACCTAACAACCAGTTTTCACTGTGACAATGATTACATAACAACTTCTTATTATCAATGAAAACACTTGAAATAACACTTTTTAGCGATTTCTACGTACTTGTGCCGCCGCGGCGGTGAGAGGAGACACGCTGAAGCATCGTTGCTGGATTTCCAAGAACGCCGCGCGTGTCCTGGTACCCTTGAAGCAAAATTACGACGTCATTAAATACCTTGAAAAAATTTACACACTATGCGATAACTGTTCCAATTACACTATAAATAACTGAAATCCTGATAAATGTATTATTCGTAACCCCGATTGACCTCATATATGGGTTATTTTACGTGACCTGACCCATCCATTCATGATGGTTTATCGGTATATAATAATCACCCACAATTGCGATAATAGCGTAAACAAATGTGAATTAATTGCATATACATATAAATCTATTAATAATATATATTCGCTAAGTAACCAAAACGTGGAATTAATGAGGAACTTACCTGGCCATGCAAAACTCGTATACAGTGAGCCATGGTTACCGGACTTCACAGAATCAATTGAGGTTTGAAATTAACTTTACAGTTAAAAATGTTACGGCAACATGGAACTTAAAAACTATAAAAAGGATCGACAATAGCCACAAAATAAAAATCACACTCCAACACTGCGTCCGCCGGATTGGCAGATTTTTGACTTATTCAGGGTTCAATCGAGCTATGCACTTTGACGTTTTATTTTTGTAGTTGTTGCCATCATAGATAAAATACGTTGCCATATCCAAAATTCACAATTTCATTTCATGGAGATTACTTGCGCTATTTGTTGTGCGGGTAATTTAGGGAACGAACCTATTGTAGACAAATGTACCTACAGGTAGTACAAAATAATATTAGCAATTTCGGACATTGATCCAGATACTAGAACAAAGAGTCTAAAGGTTTAATTTTTTCTCAATGACAATTATTGCGGTTATTTTTGACTGTCATTGTCAAGTACAGACGCCAGCACATCAACCTACCCCTAAATGTCAAATTTTCCCAATTAACATTGAACCTTATGTTTTAGCGATAAAGTTGAAAATCTATTACAGAAATCTGACAGATTGTAGTAGGTTGATGTGCTGGCGTCTGTACAAACAAATGACATTTCAACAACATTTGAGAATGTCATTTGTCAGAAGGTGATCATGTCAAAATAGATGTATTTTGTGAAGAAAAACATATAATTTTTATCGTGGAAAATATCCTTGTAAATCTCTATTTTTTACATAACTAGGGAGAATATTTGATTATTCATGATTTTTCCATGTACAGCAACAGTTAAGAAGAATAGTGTGTAACAATGACGAACGCTACAATCCAGGTATACACCCACTTTGAATTTCTGTGTATTCTTTGATGAAGTTATGATTTGAGAGCTAAATGCACCAAATCATTCAACTACAAACTTTCATCTAAACGATTTCTCTACAATATTAATTCAGTAAACGAAAAAAAAAATTTTTTTTGTGTTAAAATTGAATCTCACGTTGTTATCGTTTTGTCGCTTTCTTTAGGAAATAGAGGGCATAGATGACTACTGGGGCCCGGCCTTCCGTTCGATATACGAGGGGGAAGGTCACGAAGCGTTTGTTCAGCAGTTGGATGAGCGGATAAAGCAACATGACAAGGAAATTGAGAAGCTGTGCAACTTTCACTATCAGGTAATTCATTAATTAATTTATTTGTGCACAATTTAATATCTTAAGTTTACGGTTGACATTACAATATATAAGGCTGCAAGTAAAAGTCACAATGTCCCACATATTAGTTGATGCTGTATTACAGTCATCATCATCATCTGCCTAGCCTTTTCCCAACTATTTTAGGGTTGGCATCCAGTCTAACCGGATGCAGCTGAATACCAGTTTTTTTTTTAAATACTGTTTTACAGTAATACTACAATCAATACTGTAAATGTGCTTGTTATTTTATATGTATATTTGTGCTTTCAAAACGGTGAAGGAAAACTGATGATGACTTTTTAGATGCCAATGACTTGCCAGTTTCCTCAATCAATTGGCAAGTCATGAATAAATTCAAAGATGTGTGATATCTACCAAACCGCACTAGGCCCGCTTGGTAGATAATAGCCCAATTCCCTCTCGAGTAGAGGAGGCCTGTGTCCCAGCAGTGGGAACATTATAAGCTGATTATACTTTTGCTAATGCTTATGTATTCAGTCTTGCATTCACACAGTTACTGGCAGATCTTAATCTAAAAAATAGATATCTAACACTTGAAGAATCTTCAGAGACTTTAGATTTGTAAAAATGTACTGGCAGATTCACACAATTTTTTTTTGAATCAATGAATCGTAGATTGCATGACTAAGACCTTGTTGAGTAGTAGATTATTATAAATATTGAGAGGATTGTAATAGAATATGTAATTTATAGTTAACCAAATAACTAATGTTTGACATGCCACTGATTAATTTTGTTTTATTTATACTGTAAATAATAAAAAAAAAAATCAAATCCTTAAACAAAAATCATGTAGAAATTAGAAATATTAGAGTATAATCTTCATGTCACCAGGGTTGTGGAGGTCAGATAGGCAGTCGCTCCATGTAAAATACTGGTATTCAGCTGCATCCGGTTAGACTGGAAGCCGACCCCAACATAGTTGGGAAAAGGCTAGGCAGATGATGAATCTTCATGTCACCAAAACAACAGTTATTATAATTTTGTTGACACAAAACTTCGCCACTTCCACAGCGTTATCTGTGACAGAGCAAAGGTAATTTTGGCTGCATGTTTTGGAGCACAGAAGGCAGGATAGGAGCTGGAGCGTAGCACAGCTCCAAGAGTATAATAATATTTACATAAATTGTTTGTTTGCAGGGCTTTATTGACTCAATCCGTGAGTTATTACAAGTGCGGTCACATGCTGAAGAGTTGCATGCGGAGATATCTAATGTGGATGCCAATGTTAAAGATACCACTGACAGTAAGTTATCATACTATCGTATCGTATTATCGTAGTAGAGAAGCAATTCAGTCACACGATTTTGTCTTATAGGTACTTTCAATTAATATTTTATTTATTTTTTATGTAGGTGGTACGCACATATTGGTTGTTTATTTTAGTTTTTTATTAATCACAATACAACACACACACCCTCACACACATGTATGTCACAACATTTTATTTGATTTTGTATGAGCTTTTTTGTAATATCACATTTAATCGATTCTCTTAATTTATTATTAACGGACACACACTTCCCTATGTGTTTGTTATTCCAGCGTATGGCACTCGTGGGTTGCAGCTGAAAATCAGCGTCAGATGATACACCTGGTGTTGTCATCTGACATTATGCTGGGCTGAGGCCCTTTTGGCATTATAATCTTTGTTTTTATAGTTTTAAGGTGTATTTATTTTGCTGTAATGCCAATAAACGCATTTTTCTTTCTTTCTTTTCTTTCATACTGCTTTTTAGTCTACTCAAAACTTTGAGAGTCATGATGGATGGAGGTTCTTTGAAGACCAGCCGTGCTTTTCTGCTAAATGAAGTGAGCTCCACCTGATGCTAAGGATTGACACTATTTATTACTCGCTTCAAGCTCATTTCAGTTAGTTTTACATTGAGAGTTTTACAGAATAGATTGGCTATTACTGAAAACCTAAGCCTGTCAAATCTAATATAAATGCTGTTTGGTTAACAATGTCATTCATTAGCCAGAATAACAACAAATAACATTAACAGCAGCAGATTAAACTCAGAAACTGTTAAAAACTAGGGACAATTTATGTTAGAAAATATAAAGACCACCTGCTTGGTTGTCATTTGGCAGGCAAATAGTCTTGGTCAGGACCAAGATTATTTCTGGATTTTCAAAGAGACCTCTGAGTTTTTTTTTGTCTTTTTTCTCAGAGTAGTTGGATAGGAAAGACCAACTTTATGTAGTTTTAATTAATACATGATTTGATTCTTAATATTTTAAAGTGCTTTTTCTTAAACCAATTTATTAAAATAAATATCATCCATACTAATATTATAAATTCGAAAGTAACTCTGTCTGTATGTTACCTTTTCACGCCTAAACCACTGAACGGATTTCCATAAAATTTGGCAGAGAGATAGATTGCATCCCGGGGAAGCACATAGAATAGTTTTTTTATCCCGATATTCCCACGGGATCGACACATATGCGGGTGAAACCGCGGGGCGCAGCTAGTTTATTATAAACAATTATATATTATAGCTATTATAATTATATAAATTATAGTTTAAGCCTAGCATGTAACTATGGTTGTGTACATTGTGCAATAAATAAATAAACTAATTATAATAAAGATACTTACCTCTTTTCGTTCTTTAAGGTCTATGTGCCAAAGCTGAGGAGTTGATCAGGGCTCGAAGAGTGGAGCTGAACATTGCTGCCACCATTGAGAAGATGGAGCTATGTCTGCCCTTACTGACTACATACTCTAAGCTGAAGTCACAGGTGGAAGCCAAAAGGTATTTGGATGATATACGGAATGTTTAAGTGGAGTATAGGGTCTAATTGGCCCTTACATCTGTGCAATATGAATAATACCTTTATGTATACTACTTCGCTATTCCTTCATCGCCCTTAGGTTTACTGTTACTTGCCCGTATCTTATAGCTGTAGCGAATTCCGTGCGGAACGAATATCGCTCACGTTGATTGTGTCAACTTAATGTGTGTATAGAGATACTTGAAACTGTCGCGACAGTCGCGCGACTTCCTAGTCATTAATACAATAGATGCGCGCAGCCGCGTCTCGCATCCCGCGCGGGATTGGCCTCAGTGTGGCTAGAGCTTAAGAACCTCTCTTATATCAGAAATACTAACAATCTATATCTAGACAGAGATTATTGTTTGATTCAGCTTTATAATAATCACAACACAGAGAAATCCTTCAAGGTTCATTAATTACTTCACAGGTACTATCCAGCCCTAAAAACTTTAGAACAACTGGAACATGTGCTACTACCCCGTGTTGGTCCATACAAATGGTGCGGACAGATCTCCGCTGACATTCCGCGTCTACGACAAGCGATACAAGACGCGTCTATGGCAGATCTGAGGGACTTCCTTGAGAACATACGGGAGCTTAGCCCACAGGTGTGTTGGTATTTAATTGTTCTAACATTTAATATAAAATAACTAAGATATAGTTATAATACCTGACTAGTTACTGAAGGCAACTATATTATAATGTTGAGTTAAGCTTGTTTAAAACTTACCAGAAATAAATAAAGAAAACTTTGAAATGCGAAACTCCCTGCTACAAACGCATTCGAAATCGCATGCCCCTACAGTTTGTAAAAGTATTAGACTCCTATTTTCGCTACCATTCTTAGTCTTACAAAGTTACAGCTGAAATCTACATAGATTATTTTTTAACCTTTTATTTGCCCATAGGTTGGAGCTATGGCTTTGAGACAGACACAAGAAATGCTTGGAAGAAGCTTAGCCAGCATTGTCCAAAACAAAAAAGGTATGTGACGAAAAAGTCGTTGTTAGGGCTGAGTTACTCTATCCCTTTCTGTCGCTCAGAAAAATGCTTCGCTAGAGCGAAAGAAAAGAGAAAGATTACTTCCAAGCACTTTGTCACTCTAGTGAAGGATGTTTGTACCTAAAGTCCGACCGCGGCAGATTTGCCAAAGATGTAAACAATAATGGCCGCTCGATATTGAATAAAATCGATAAACAAGAGTTTTTATTTTAAGTAATGGTAGTTTTCGTCTAAATCTCCGAGCTAACTAGACGAAAACAAGTAAGTAATGTTTGTTTTCGTCTAAATCTCCGAGCTAACTTGACTAAAACAAACATTACTTAAAATAAATACTCTTGTTCTGGCTCAGCCTTTACAGATAATTATTTTAATATTTTTGGTCTTATTGTTACCTGTCTTTGTCCAGACATGGCGATGCTTGGAATACCAACGAACGTCAGCGCTGGACCTCAATGTCCACATGAGCTGGTGGACTTCAGTCCCTTACACAGATGTCTGCACATCCATAGTGTGTTGGGCGCGAAGAATGACTTTATACAGTATTACAGGTAATTTATAAAGAAGTAATTTTGATTTTTTGCTAAAACTGTTTTTTTCGCTTGCCTGTTCTGTCTATGCAATTGGTTCAAAGTGATTTCTTGGCCGTATGCTGATGGCTCATTAATATTTCGCCTGATTGATTGACGGTTAAAAACTTAATGGCACACGGCGTTTTTATTTACATGCCGTCGAAGCGCCGCTAACATAACTAGTGCTGCTTTTTCAAGTTTAGCAAGGTAGATAAAACGCCATTGACGACGCTTATAAAAAACGACGTGTGGATAAGCCCTAAGTGTGCTCTAATAACATGCTAAAGATTTTTTTAGCTAAAAGAATTAAGAGAGTCCTTACTGCGCTTCAGATGACCACCATATCCTACCATTTTATTTTGTTTAACATTCTCATCTCGGTATTCCAGATCGCAACGCAAGCAACAAGCCCGTCTCGTCCTTATTCCCGCCTCAACGAACCTACACGACTCAATAGTAGGAGTCAAGAACTACCTAAACGCTGTCCTTGGCTTCTTCATACTCGAAGAACATCTTCTAAGCGCAGGCGCAGGTGAGGAAACAGTTTTTGTTTGGTTGACTTTGTTACGTAAATGTATTGGCGACCGTTCAAACGGCCTTGTAGTTTATGATATTTTACTGTAAAATTTAGGAATTACATGTCATTTTCTAACTGTTCATTATGGATAACTGCTGCTGCCAATAAAAATGCCGTGTGATCTCAACATTATACTGTAAAATGTACAGTCAACAAAAGAGATAAGTATGCAGGATTGTCGGAGATAGTTGAAGTTTAGTACGAAACCGATGGATGTTGTCGACTGAAATTTAATTTGATAAATGAGCTGTTTGTGTTCTATTAATAAAATTAAATTTTATTCGAGAATATCCATCGGTTCCTTACTAAACTTCAACTATATCCGACGATCCTGCATACTTACCTATCTCTTTTTTTTACTGTACATTTTACAGTATAATGTTGAGATCACACGGCAGCACACAGAGACAATAACAAGTCAAGTCAACAGCAATAAACAATTTCATTTTATTTTTAATGCGGTAATTTTCCGACCGACTTTAAACACTGGGCTTTTGGGCATATTCTTACCATTGTTAAGTTATTGTTGTTGTGTACGTTCAATTTGTGCAGAATATACAGTTTTTCTTTTTTTCTTTCAGGTCTGGTCTCAAAAGACTGGTTGCTAGACATGTGGGGTATGTCTGTGACTAAGGTCGCATCCACATTGAGGACCAATACGTCCTTGATAACGGACCCGACGCTGATGTTGAGTATCAAGCACCAGATCGTGCTGTTTATTAATACCTTGAAGTGAGTATTTTGTGTAAATGTTGTATATTGTAACATAATATTATTATCTCGTCAGCAAGAATTAGACAGAAGTGAAGGTACAGACGCCAGCACATCAAGTTACTACAATCTGTCAAATTTCTTTAATAGATTTTCAACGTTATCGCTATTAGCATTAAGTTCAAGGTTGATTGAGAAAATTTTACAGTTTTGGGTAGCTTGATATGCTGGCGTCTGTACATCCACATTTTGCCAGTTAATTGGAGGCGAGCGTATTGCCTTTAGCACAAATCCACACCTGAAAAATTATTTATGGGAAAACCTAATAATTATTTATCCGACTCAGGGCTAAAACTTACGAATAAGTAATAAGACTAAAACCCAGGACCAGAACGTCCAGAAGACGCTCTTGCGACCATTGTTATTATTGTAATAATTGTAATCAAATAAGGTAGAGTCAGCCTAAATGAAAACTGAAAAGATTTAGAAAATATTTCTGTTGGCTTATATCATCCCACTGCTGGGCAAAGGCAATGAATATTAATTAAAAGAAAAATCATTTAAGGTTCGACCGCGCTAAATTTGCCAAAGATGTAAACAACAATGGCCAACAATCTAGTTAGCTCAGAGATTTAGACGAAAACAAACATTACATAAAATAAATGTTCTTGTATATCGATTTTATTCAATTTAGAGCGGCCATTGTTGTTTACATCTTTGGCAAATTTAGCACGGCCGGGCCTCAGGTCACTTGCTTTAGCTGTAGGACTATATGCCAACATTTATCACATTTTACATTAATTTTCATCACTTTTCGCAGATGTTACGGTCTTCCAACTGATCCGATACCGTTGCTACTACAAGAAATGGCGGAACATTATACTGAGGTGTTGATGCAGAGATGGGTCGGCGTGTTCAGGGATATACTCGATAATGCCTCCTTCGTACCGATAGAGGTAACTAATATCATACTCTGAAAAATACGCTTGTCGCCTTAACACCTAATGAATATCAACTTAAGTAAAATGTTATACTCATTCACTGATAGACAACGCACAGCCTAAACTGCTGGGTCTATAAGCATGAAATTTTGCATAACAGTTCCTTTTATAACGAAAATGGGTAATAAGGTAGGATTTCTTAAAATTCATCCTCTAAAGGGGTTAAATGGGATGGTAAAGATCTGCAAAAAATCTTGTAAGTCTCTCAATGAACTTTTTTTAAGTAAGCTGACCTTTATCTGTCGTTATTTTGTCTTCAGGTTGAGAACCAAGACCAATATGATGGTGTTATGGACACGTTCCCCTACGAAGGAGATGAACTGGAGTTGGAGCCCTTCCCAAGGAAGTAAGTAGTGTCTTCATAGTCATCAATCAGAAAACCAATAAAAAACCAATCTATAAGCAGTAAATATATACAAGAAAACTAAAATAAAGATGGACATAGTGACATTGTGACACGTGCAACATTATAAAGAAAGTCATGAAAATACAATGCGTTTAAGTTGGGACCAAGAATGCTGGATCAGTTTTCTTTGAATAACTTAATTTTGCATTTTTAATTATCAAATCAAATATTGAAATGTTTTATAATCCTGTAAGATACAACTTGGAAATTTTCAACATCATCAGTATAAGCACCTTTAACATATTTTCTCTTTAGGTTCCCATTCTCCACCACAGTCCCAGCTGTCTACGTGCAAGTAAAAGAGTTCATATTCGCGTGGCTCAAGTACTCTGCAGGGCTCGGCTTGGGCGGCGGGCAAAGGGCTGCGGCCGCGAGACATTCAGCATCTTTGCTCCTCAGTCGATCCTTCACTGGCTGTCTGTCTGCGCTGTTTAGAAGACCACTGCCCTTGATGCAGTTGGTGCAGGTAACTATCACCCTAAAGCATGAACTTTGTTAGCCAGTTTAAATCAGTGAAGCCACTTTTTGCAGTCATATGTTAAAAAGCTTCGGGAAGGCTACTTGAAATGAAAGTTTTGATAGTACACGATTGAATTTAGACTAATTGGTATGACCTATGAACATAAAAATATTATTACTGGGCGTTCCTAAAAGTCGACATTGGCTTCAAAAATATATCAATCGGGTTGGCAAAAAAGAATAGAATAGAATACTCTTTATTATGTACAATTGTACACCATATAAATAACAGTTGGTCAATTTCCGAGCCAGTAGGAGATAAAGGTTCAATTTACCAGCTTCGAGAGTAGCCAGATTCTGACAGAGAACTGCATCTAGCTGGCACCAATCTAGCAGTGAAATATATGAAATAAGAAATTATTTACCTTGTGGGGATGTAGTGTTATTGAAACAACTGTTCTCAAGCGATTACCTTTAATTACTGACTGCAAGAGTATATGTGTGTTAATATATTAATAGAAGATACATTCATATGGATAGGGTCATCGACCTTATACTATAGGTAGTACTACTACACCTCACCTCAGGGGTGATAGAAAAAAAAAAAAAAAATATAGTTTACAATTATTATTATTTTTTTTTTTTTTTTTTTTTTTTTTGTTTTTTTTTTTTTTTTTTTTTTTTTTACGTAAATATAACTTAATAACATTTCTTATGTTACCAAAGGTTTGGTTCTATTTTTATGGATTAAATAGGTTTTATTAAATTTTAATATTTCTACATTAACACCTAAATCATTTAAAACAACAAATGGTCCCTCCCATTGAGGATCTAACTTATTAGCTATTTCATTTCTAATTAAAATTAGTTGTCCTTTACTGTATATCACATTATTTAAAGACTTATCATAACAACTCTTACGGTTTTGTTTACTTATAAGTAAATTATTACGAGCATCTTGATGTGCTACTTGTAACCTATACTTAAGATCTAAAGGATAACTTTCTGGATTATACAATGGTTCTATGTACTGACTAACTCTAGATGGTACTATACTAGCTCTACCAAATACCAGTTCGAATGGTGTGTACTTTGTCTCTGTATGAACAGTATTGTTGAAACTGTAACACCAAAATGGTAGCCAGTGACTCCATGTGTCTTTTTGACCATTACACTGTATTCGTAAAAACGATCCTAAATTTTTATGTGAATTTTCGAGCGCACCGATGGATTGATGGTGATACGCTGTAGACATTAATTTATTTATACATAAAAGTTTACATACCTGTTCCATTACTGACGATACAAATTCTGTTCCACGATCGGTTGCGATGGTATTAGGTATTCCAAATCTTAAAATAAAATTATTAACTAATGCTTTAGCAATACTTACGGTTTCCTTCGTTTTCAAAGGATAGGCCTCTACGAACTTAGTAAGCTCGCACTGCAGTGTCAAAATATAACAATTTCCTTCAATGTCTTTTTCTAATGGACCTACGACGTCCAGATAAATTTTTTCAAAAGCATGTGAAGCCGTTGTAGTTATCTCCATGGGCGCCTTGATATACCTACAATGCTTCATTTTCTGACATTTAATGCATTTACTCACAAATTGTCTAATATCGTTGTCTAAGCCTGGCCAGTAAAAATGTCTCTTAATATTATTGGTCATCCTACGTACTCCTGCATGTCCTGCGGTAGGTAGTAGGTGAAAGTCATGTAAAATATACTTTCTTTCTTCTTCATTATAAATTCTCCTAACTCCTCTCAATACATAAATACGTGGACCGGTCCAATCCTTATTGTCTTTTATCTCTTTTAATACATCTTTAATAAAACTCTCATATTCCTTATTTTTTACTATGCATAGCTCATTTATACCTATTCGTTTACAAAAATGACCTAACTTAGTCACAAATTCGGCTCGCGTAAGTTGTGCTCTAAAGTTAAGATTAATATACAACATCTTCTTTCGATTGTTATAAATAAAACATTCCTTTTCTTCATCTATATTATTTTGTCTTTTTAATTTATTTAATTCATCACTTCCTATAAAACTCATTTCTACAGAATTATTCGGAATTTTTAGTACCTCAACTACTCGTGGTTGATCAGGCCACGTTTCGTCTCGTTTACTAAAACTAGGTGTATCCAATTGTTTTCCTACATCTAAAAGTTTTTTCTGAGCTCTAGTCATAACTAAAGAAATTTCATTATTCATCTGTTTTAAAGTATCCGATGTTATATTAATTCTAGATAATGCATCTGCTACGCTATTATCTTTTCCTTTTAAATATAAAATTTTAAAATCGTATTCTTCTAGTGCTAGTCTAAATTTAAGTAGTCTGCTAGATGGGTCCTTCATTGAAAATAAATATATTAAAGGCTTGTGGTCTGTCATAATTGTGAATGATTTACCGTATACATAGGGTCTAAAATACTTTACAGCCCAAACAATTGCAACTAACTCTTTCTGAATGGTTGGATAATTGAGTTCAGCTTTATTCAGTGGTCTGCTAGCATAAGCTACAGGTTTCATATTTTGATTGCACAAGACTGCTCCAATAGCCGTCCCTGACGCATCTGTTTGAATGACAAACTCATTATTTTCTGAAAAATCTGGAAAATCTAATACTGGTGGTGTACTTAAAGCATGTTTCATTGCTTCAAACGCACTTTGACACTCTTCAGTCCAAACAAATGGTACATGTTTTCTAGTTAATTTATTTAATGGACAAGTTATTCTTGCAAAGTTTTTAATGAATTTCCTATAATAGTTACAAAATGCTACAAATCTTTTTACTTCATCAGTATTACTTGGTACAGGGTAATTTTGCAATACTTCTACTTTAATTGGGTCGGGTAAGACTCCATTTTCCGATACTAAATGCCCTAAATAAAGAATTTCTTTCTTTAAAAAATTACATTTTTCTGGATTTAATTTTAAATTAATTTTCCTAAGTCTTTCCAAGACGTCTGTTAAGTTTTTATTATGGATATCTAAATTTCTCCCAAAGACTACTAAATCGTCTAAATATATAAAACATTTATCGTATGTTAACCCAGACATAGCAACTGACATTACTCTACTAAAAGCACTCGGACTTGTTTTTAATCCCATAGGTAGCCTCTTCATCTGGTATTGCCCAGTACTAGTTGTAAACGCTGTATACTCTCTACTGTTTTTATCTAAAGCTACTTGGTAATATCCTTGATTAAGATCTAAATGCGAAAAATAGACTGAGCCAGAGAGCGAATCCAAAATTTCCGTAATACTTGGCAAAGGAAATTTATCGTCTACAATACGGTCATTAAGCTTCCGATAATCGACCACTAGTCGCCATTTTTTATCGTTGCTACTTTTTTTTGGTACCAGTAAAACAGGACTCGACCACTCACTCTTCGCCTCTTCTATAATGTCATTGTCAATCATTTTTTGAATTTGCCTATTTACTTCATTTTTCAAAGAATGCGGCAATCGGTACTGCTTCGTATAAACCGGACTTGTATTTGGTTTTATAGTTATGGATTGTTCATAAACATTTGTAGTCGTTAACTTATCACCTGGTAAAAAGAAAACATCCGAATATTTAGAACATAATTCTTCAATAGATTTCCGTTCGTCCATTTTTAAATGATTTAAATTTAAAATGTTTAATAAGTTCTTTGCTCGTTCTAAAGTGTTAGTGTTTGCTTTAAAATTGCATAAGTGAAACTCTTCAATTGAATATATCTGTGGTTGAAAAGTTGGTAGGTAAATATCATGCTCGTTAGTGTTCAAAATTTTAACCGGTAATCTATTATTTTTTATTCGTCCAATACATCCCGCTAGAAAAACATTTTCCGCTAACTGTTCGCTATGGATAATACAGTCATTCATATTCTCAATATTTAATAGTAAATAATGTATCGACTCACTCCGTGCTGGGATATGTAACACCTCAGCTGAGTAATCTATGACATCACTTAGTTCCAATGAATAATACTTTCCATAATTAGATAGGTTAATGACATTAGTTTCTAAGTTTATATTTGAAGCGTACTGACAAAGAAAGTCTAAACCTATTATTCCATCTGCCTTTAATGGTATGTTATCAAAAACATGAAGCTTGATATTATAGTCAACAAAGTGTTGGTCATCACGATGAGTCAAGCTAAGTTGAACAAACCCTGATGAACTAATTTTACCTCCAATACCATTTATGATGGTTTCATCTCTAATTACTGCACTATCGTATGGTAACGCATCTTTTTTAATTACGGACAAAGATGCTCCGGTATCTATTAACCAATAATATTTCCTATTACCTATGTATAATGCTAAAAATTTTGCCTTACCTTGCAAAGCTAAAATGTTATGTTTAAGATCGAAAAAACTGCATTTCGTTTGTTGTAGGCATACTATCGTTCTTATCTTGTTCATTGTTGGAATAAAATATTCTATTGGTACGACCTTTACTACGAGTTTCATTACTCGATCGATTCTCGTTCGAAGTTTGATAATCTCGTCCACGTCCGTTACCACGATAGTTATGGGATGATCGCCCACGTGAGTTATTGAAATCACGTCTGCCGAAGTTATTAGAATTATGACTAAAATTACCTCTCGAATTATTTGAATTATGTTGATACTGATGTCCTCGACTGCGTTGGTTTAACTGCTGATTATGAGAACCACGGCCATTCCTAAAGTTGTTGTTATTGTTATGAAACTTACCTCTTCCGCGGTATGAAAACTGCATGACATTTTCGTTGGTCGAAGTCGATGCCGATGTCAACTCTTCATCTTTCGCTGCCTGGATCGCGTCCTTCAAACTGTCATAATTACGTGCAGCAATAATCGTACTTAGTCTCGAATCCTTCAATCCATCTGCGAATCGCTTAATTGCCAATTTTTCGTTTATGGGCTTGAGTACGGAATAACTATCAGAATTACCATTTGCTTGCGATATGGTCAGATTAGTAAATAACTTTTCTAATTCTGTTCCAAACTGATCAATTGTACGCCAGCCTTGCGTTGCGTTTTGTAATCGTGATTGTATTGCAGTAAACGATTTTTTAGGTAAAAGTGCAACACGTAAATCTCTGACAAAATCGTTCACAGATGTGTAATTATTGGTTATACGTAATTTAGCATTTTCTGATAATCTACTTTTCAAAACGAATGTCATTAGTAACTTTTTCCCCGTTTCCGACAACATGTCTGCGTACATTTCTATAGAGTCAATGATACTTCTGATATTATTTTCGTTATTGGTCATTACAGGAATCAAACTACATGCCGTTTTTAAATCGAACTCCATGATTGATTCTGAATTTGGACTTGCTTCAGAAATATCACTGTCACTATCACAGTCTGATTTAATTACAGCGCACAAAACATTAATTTGCGAATAACACGATTCTATTTCGCTTTTCGTAACTGATAATGATTTTAACAATTCTGATTTTACTCCTGGTTTTGTAGATAATAGCTTTATTAATCCTTTACTTTTCTCATAAATTGTTTCAACCTCACATAATTTATTCTTAACAATATTACCCTTAAATCGTGTTTTTCCCTTTTTAATTAAATATTTCCTTATTGATATAAGATCATTTAAGCAATGTAACAATTCATCTTCCATTCCCTCATGCAAAAGTAATATATATTAATTAAACCATTTAATACATACCCGATTCTCACAGTGAATTACTGTAGTAGGGGACACAGCGTGTAAGATGATACATGATGATATACGATCACTCAAAACAGACTTAAACTGCTAATTTATCTTAGAGTTCATTATTTTAATTCTTAATGTCTATTATCATTTTATTGTTTCTTTATTTATATGATGATTCGCGAATTCATTTTACGCACTATAATACGCACAACGCACTTGAGACGCACTTAGTATGCACTTCACTAAATAAATGATACCGCACAGCTGCCAGATGAGTATGATGAATACTCCGACTTCTACGTCATTGGACGATTTGCTTGCTCTTCTCCGCGAATTGCTCTGGAACGGTTGAACGATCGTCGCAGGCTGTTCTGCAAAATCTGGTCCCTGATCCAGGAATGGTGGCAATTCCTGTACTGCTTCCACGCAAAATATATAATGCCAAGACCCAGTAAAACGCAAATTACTATGAGGATAATACTGATCGTCGAAATATGTGCCTTCAATTCTTCCACGTGTGCATTATTGGAACCAGCAGAATTCTGGTTCACGAAGACCGTCTCCTTTTCTACGTTGGAACGACACATTCTCACTGATTTCCGGACGTTAAATTAACTTTTTAAATGTACTTGATTCATTTTAATTACGAAAATTCCATTATCCACAAATATTTCCACGCCAATTTATTACAAAGAGTTTAATTTATTTACTTTGCTTTGGAGCCGTAACACTACGCCGAGATAGAAGTCGCGTCACGCGCCCCAAAAATGGCAAGGGTCGCCATGTGGGGATGTAGTGTTATTGAAACAACTGTTCTCAAGCGATTACCTTTAATTACTGACTGCAAGAGTATATGTGTGTTAATATATTAATAGAAGATACATTCATATGGATAGGGTCATCGACCTTATACTATAGGTAGTACTACTACACCTCAACCTGTTTACCAATTTGTTTCAGATCATTGTGGACACGCAGTATTTAGAAGGCGCAACGTTATGTCTGTACGAGTTCATTAGCAACATTACTGGCTCTGAGCTAGTCACCACACAGGTAAAATAGAACAAGATATAACCATACCAATTCGTTAATTCATCATAAAAATTAAAAAAGCCAAAATTATGGTAAGATTCAAATTCTGTTTTGATATTTGTAAAAAAAAATTTCATCCAGTTATAAAATTATAAGATTATCTTTATCTTTGTATAAATGTACAGTCAACAAAAGAGATAAGTATGCAGGATCGTCGGATATAGTTGGAAGTTTAGTAAGAAAATGGATGTTGTCGTCTGAAATTTAATTTGATAAATGAGCTGTTTGTTTTCTAATAATAAAATTAAATTTTATTAGAGAACATTCATCGGTTTCTTACTAAACTTCAACTATATCCGACGATACTGCATACTTATCTCTTTTGTTGACTGTACATATATATATGTATAATTGCCCATCCTGCTGTTCCGATATTTATTTATGCAAATATATTCTCTATGACTATGCATTTAACAACGGTATTACTTTCTATCAGACGGCAGGCAGTATGTTCCAAGCGGCGCGCGATGACGCGGAGCAGCAGATCTGTGACAAACTGGAGAAGAAAGTCGATGAGTTCCTTGACCTTGAGAACTATGATTGGTTGTTAGGTGAGTGGAAAATGCGTGACGTCAATATTACCATTTTCACGCTTAACAAAAAGGTTATGGCAGGTTACTGACGAACGGGGAATGTTGTTCTTGACTTTAACCTTCTTAAGCCTGGTTTGAGAAACCCTGTCTTAGGCATCGTTCACACCAAACGTATTGTCCGCCGCCGACTGTGAGTATGCTCACTGTCTGCCCCAGTGTGAACGTGGACTCAGTCTGCAGTACGCGTTCTCACCAAGCCGACCATACGCTACAGCGCGCTTCAATCTAATACGCTGTTACGTTAGGCAACGTAGCCAATCCGCGTCCGCCGTGCATAGACGCATAGTACAATAATCGGCCACCGACAGTCAGCGACAACGCACTACGTAATAGCGTATAGTCGGTTCGGTGTGAACAAGAAGTTAAATATATAAAAGCGATAAACTGCGTAACGCGTGCTCACAGTCAGCGGCGGACAATACGTTTGGTGTGAACGATGCCTTAGTTTGGCTAACTGTAGATCAAGTGCCATTATTAACTAAATAAAGCTAAGTATTCTTTTGTCTGTTTTAGTTGAGCCTACCGGTCAAGCTTCGTCGTTTGTCACAGACATGCTGAGCTATTTGTCAGGTGTGCTGACGTCACTTGAACAGCTGCCTGAGAGGGCGAGGTGAGTTTACAGTAGAGCTTTCTTGACTATGTTTTAATTATATGAAATTGCGAAGTTTTGGGCTGATAAGTTCTGAAATACAGTCGTGCCATCGACACGAAGAAGAAAAGAATTGTATGAAGTACTCCCTCTCACAAATAGGAGGCCTGTGTCCCAGCAGTGGGAACATTATAGGCTGATTATGTATGTATGTTATGCGAAGCTAGTTGTAGCAACAACTTGGATACGTATGTATGTAGTAATTTATTTTAAAATGAATTAAATATATTTGTTTAAAAAAATTAAGTATCACATAAAAGAATTAAAATATAATAGGTACAGTTTAACGTAACAAAGAAAAATAACAAACAAGATTTCATGTAAGTATGTTATCCCACCAGAGTGGCAGCAGTCCGCGCCGCCACGCACCGCATCGCGAGCCGACTGCGCGGCCTCCTGCTGGACCCCGCCGTCAAGCAGATCTCCTCGGGCGCGCTGGACCAGCTCAACCTGGACGTCATCCAGTGCGAGCAGTTCGCGGCAGGCGAGCCAGTGCCCGGGCTCAAGGAGGGAGAGCTTCTCGAACACTTTGCTAGTTTAAGGTAAGAAGGAGGAGGAGGTACTGTTAGAATTCCTCATACATGTACAATAGTTGTACTTCCATAGGCGGACCTAATGCCACAAATGTTTGGGACAAAAGTAGCCTATGTCGTTCTCCATATCCTAAACTAGCCCTCTGTAAAATGTTATTACAATCGGTTCAGTGGTTTAGCCGTGGTGAGGTAACAAACAAACAGGCAGAACTGTTACTGTCGCTTTTATATTTATAAGTCGTGGGCCGTTAAGATTTTCCATCGGCAACACGTTGAACTGCCATAAAAACTTTCATCCCCTCCAGAGGATGAATTTTCAATGCTACTAGACTGTGGTGTGGTTTAGGTTGTGCATTGTCTGTCGGGGAAATTAAGATATTTATTTATAATAAACCTCTTATTTCAGACAACTCCTCGACCTAATCACTGGTTGGGACTGGTCATCATACCTCCACGACGTCGGCATAGATGGAGGTAAGTACTCACTAGTCACGCCTCGCGACGCCGCCACGCTACTCGAGAAACTTAAGGAAGCAGAACAGAAGTCTTCCGTCTTCTCCGTACTCAAGAAGAATGAGCGAGACAGAAGGAAGTTGCTCGACACCGTGTTGAAGCAGCTGAAACAGTTGCAGAATCAGGATGGGTCGTGAGGAAATGTTTAGAAATATGATGTAAAGACTCTGTTTAAGGAAATTTTCATTTGCTGAAACTGTCTCGTTCATTATTTAACTTATTTTGGTACGCACTTTGCAGTTTCGGTAACTGAATTTGCTTTGAGTTTGTTTCAATACAAAAGAGTTGAATGATATTCATAGACGCACCACCCATTTTTAGAGAACACCTGCTCTGCGCTAGTCTATGGTCTGTATGAAGTCAGAGGCGAGTCGTTGTGACTCGAGTATGCAACGAAATTGTTTAGGGGACTGATTGCCGTACTCAGATATTCAGTAGATTTATGTTTGATTTTAGGTTTAAAACCTCATTGTGTAATGTTAGATCGTATTTAATTAACTTTATGTTCAATTATTTTCTGTGTAAACAAGCCTTCTTTCGTGGCTCGAAAACTTTTCAAAAGTTCTCGAAACGTAGTTTATTTGCCATTTTAAATCATGGTGTTTGTATTTTCTCATACTTTTAAATAGATGTTTAATTTGGCCAGTGATTAATTGGAAATCAGTATAATTGTACCTATAGTTAAAATCGACTTAATTAGTATTGTACAATATGCCTTATCAGCGTAGTGATAGAAGCATTTATAAAGAAGTTAATTAAGTGTTAAATATAGTAAAAGACGTTGTTTATTAATTGTAATATGTAATACATTATTTATTGTAATATTATTGTTTTATTCATTCCACTGACGTGCCCTGCACAGTTTACCTACTTAAAACAAGTCTAGTTCAAAAAATTTCTAGGCTAGACAAACCGGTAATTTACTAGGTCATGTGCTATCAAAATGATAAAAACATGAACTCGGTAACAACTAAAGACATTCTGGCTTCGAGACCTTGTATAAACTGCTTTAGTTGTGTGTCTAAGATGAAATAAAATCCATGAATATGAAACGAGAAGAAGGTTTAAACGCACTGAACTATCGTTTTTGTCTGCCCCCTATGCGATCAAAAAGGCGTGATAATAATAAGTTTATTTGATCACAATATCAGTATCAAGATCGAAAACATAACTTCATTAAACTGCAACACCAGTCTATTAAAAGTTAAACATAATCTTTCATTGCACAAAAACTACCAGTTCTTCCAGTCCAAAAAACAACAATAGTCACTGATACGATCAGCGAATTAATAAAACAAATGAGCAGCTTACTATAATATTGTAAAGGAGTGTACAAACGACCTACTCGTAGTATGGCGTCAAGTAAAGCCTGGTGTCCTTTGACTGAAAGTTGTCAAACAAAAATCCAGTCACTCACACCTTGTCCTACGACACTTTTCTGCTTTAAAAAATCGTCATCATCATCTTAAGCCTATAAGTAAACTGCTGGACGTAGGGCTCTCCAATTGCCTGCCATTTACTCTATACTTTATTGCATTCCATAATGTGTACATATGGTATGTTAAAACATCGAATCAATTATGGACCCTGGCTTGATTTTCTCATCTAGCTGCTACCACGAGATCGCCACTCCATCTATAGCTCCATAGATCTTAGCATCTATAGATTTTACTTTACGTTTGGCGGTTCGCTGTCTCCACTCAAAAAACATACGTCGCCCCAACGGTCATTCATTACTCATATGTCTTATCTATAGACATTGGGACTTTGGGACGTGAATATTAGCTCAATTTTCTTATTCGCCATGGCGCCAAGTTGGTTCGTGTATTGGCTTCTTTATAAGTTGCGTATTGCACAACGGTATCTGTCGATCTAGATCGGCGTCGATCGTATCGTGCGCTTATCTGCGTCCGCGCAGTGGCAAGGTCGGTGTTTGGCCTTCGGGTCGGGTCACATACGGTCCCCGTACCTGCATACCTGCGGTATTAGCAATACTTTTTATTCGTAGAAATATTGGAATGTCAAGCTTATTGTTGGAGCCTATGTTCTGTATTGTTGAAAAAAGTTTTGAGTTAATTTTCTTTCCATAATTTTTACATAGGTGAGGGTACAATTTTATTGGTTTTTGATATGATTTTTAGGTACGGTACAATTTTATTGATTTTTTTATAAACTTTTAGACGGTTGTCTCCAGCCCAAGTTTCACTTATAGATATTTCAAATTTCAAGTGTCAAGTTTTGGAACAACACACTCAATCCATACTAATCCATATACTAATATATACAGGATGTAATTTTAATCACCGTTTTCCTCTTAAGGGGTCATTGTACTCATCATTATGATCAACTTTTACTATGGGACCAAACCTTAAATCGTAAAAAAAAAATCAGCTGTTCCCTACATTTATGTTCGCATAACTCGTCAAAATGTAGGGAACAGCAGATTTTTTTTTTACATTTGTACATTTCCATGTACAGACGCCAGCACATCAACCTACACCTAACTGTCAAATTTTCCCAATCAACATTGAACCTTATGCGGTTATTTTAATATTACAAACAGACACTCCATTTTTATTTATTTGTATAGGTAGATGTTTTAATAACTTATGTGTGGGGTAGATACAACTAAAAGGTAAAATACAACTTAAAGTTATTTTTCACTTCGTAGTGTTTTTTTTAATACGGTTGTTTTTTTTTTTTTGTAAAAAAGTTTTTTTAAAGATAAAATATTGTGAAAAGACGACGATCGAAAGTTGGTGACTCTTGTAGTAGCTGTAGTCCCAATTCAGCTTCAAATTGAAGTTGTCACAAAAAATTTGAACTCCACCCCCTCGGTGTTTACCGAAACCCGAATTTCGCATACCTACTGCCAAGGTATCCAAACTACTGCTGGTACGAATACTCACATTTCAAGGCCATATGTCAAAAACAAGTTCCATTAAAGCGTCTAACCCACATAAAATGTAAGTCAGTGTTCAATACATCGAACTTGACAAATGGACGTCTCAAATGGCGAATGTTATCAGATAGACTTGACGAGGCGTGACTTGTGAAGTTTCGCCCACTGAAGAATTAGGTGGTTTATTAATGGATTAAGGACATAGAAAGAAAAATAGTTCATTCTGCACAAATAAAACGCATACAGTACAAAAATTGGGTTAATTTAATTAATTAAGTAAGTAATTTTAATTAAATACGGATTGTGTCCCACTAAACGCACGACGCCATCGCAGCAGGCCAAGCCGAAGATGGCGGGACCAGCTTGACTCCTACCGTAAGGACTGGTCGGCGGCACTCGCAAAAGACAAAAAGGGAGAGGGAGGCCTTTGCCCTGCAGTGGGACTACAGATTAGATTAGATTACAAAAATAGGAGATGTTACTTAGCTGCGGCCCGCGGTTTCCACCGCATACGTCTCGATCCTGTGGGAATATCGCAACGACCATAAGAATATCGGGATAAAAAGTATCCTAGGTACTAATTCAGGTTAGGTTAGGTCTACCTATGTGCAAAATTTCACCCAAATCCGTTGAGCCGTTTTAGCGTGAAAGCGTAAAAAACAAACATGACAAAAAATTCAAAACTTTTCTCTTTAGTTTAGATAAAAGAACGCTAGAATGGATGGATGTACAATTCTTTGTTCGCGGAAAAGTAGGTATCTACCTAAAGTTCGCAATTTGTGATCTTAAACCAATACAGTTCTGATGCTCAGAGATTTCAGCCGATCATATTTTTCTGTGATGACAACCTCTGCCTCACAGTTTTGGATGGCTGGTCCTGACCTGAGTCCTTAGAATTTGTAGTTTGACATAGCGAAGACTTGTATTAAGCGCCAAGTCTGATTTGGCATACCTATCTGATTTAGCTATTTATCAAAATAGCTATATTGTGACAAAGTAATCTTCCGAAGAAATACACACATTGACTGCCAGACAGCAGACACAATAGAAAATCTATTGTTCGCGGTGTCCGGTGACCGCGGTGGCAGTCAATGACTTAAGAACCACTTATTAGGACCTAAATAATACAAACGCCTAACTTAAGTACCTACCTACTCCAAGTCAGTCATTTTCAAAAATGCATGAATCAATCTAACAAAAGAGCATGCCCAAAGCTATAATATCAGATAGCGCAACCTTGCTGGTTCGTGACTCGCCCGGTCTAGATAATACAACTGCACTGAAATTAAAACCTGATTGCACTACCTAAATCATTTCAGACTTCTGTAGAACTAATGGTTACGAGATTAGAATCATTATGGCTTTACTTAGCACTATTAATAAAAGTAAGACGTAGGTAAGTAACAATAAGAGTCAAAAGGTGATCACCGTTCCACTCTTAAGTCACTGACTTACGATATGGTAGAAATCTGAAACCCCTAACAGCGAACTGAAACATGTGTGTGTGTTTCACCATCATGCATTCACTAAAGGCAGGCTGCAAGGATCTTTTGGCGCTCGAATGACGTTGACAAGTGGCGCTGTTGGTAAACCAATTGCAATGGTTTTGTGAAATGTATTGAAAAAACAAGAAAGCGGTGTAAGTTCCCATTTTGGCCACGCACCAAGAAGCCTTGTAGCTGATACAATTTTTTTATCAATAAAAAAGGTTGCATGACGACAATCACAACAATAAATACAAGCCGACTTCGTTGAAAAAATCACTGAATGCCATTTAGGTAGAAGAAAAATAAAATAAAAAAGAAAACTTTAATGGCATCTAATATATTTTCTCACAATAATGGCCAGTCTCTATTTAAACAACACCTAAAAATTAAAAAGGTTTTATTTAAAGAGTAAATAAACAATACATCAAAGTTATGTAAGTTTGAACATCTAAGGCGGCCGCATACGTCCTGTTTCGAGATTCGAGATTCGGAGACCCTGAATGCACGCATTTCATACAAAATCTTCTCTTTAGCGCACACGTTCTTATATTTTCCGTCAGGGTTTCCGAACGGAAAATATATATTTGTATATTTTCCGCCAGGGTTTCCGAACGGAAAATAGAAGAACGCGTGCGCTAAAGAGAAGATTTTGTATGAAATGCGTGCATTCAGGGTCTCCGAATCGAATTCCGAATCAGGAAATCGGACGTATGCGGCCAGCCAGCCTAAAACCATTGCTAAAGCCTGCTTAAGATAATGAGTTGATACGTGGTACCTACTACCTAATTATTTGTTCTTTGAGAAATAAATGTCTTTAAACCGAATTATGAAAATAATAACGTTTTGCTCGTGATGAAGGTATTAAAAAAAATATAGGTAGGTATCATTAATTGTATCCATTGACCCTCCTTGTCTTAGCGTTAGAACAAAAGCATTTTTCGAGTGACCGCGATAGTACAACGCCCACGCGACAGTTGTATAAGATAATATCGAACACCATTACATTATGTTTGTGTATCTGTCAGTTAGTTACAAGTGTGCAATTTGCTATTGTCAAAACGAACAGCTGTTTTTGTTTTCTTATAAATTAGTTTATTATGATAGTGCATTTTTTGCAGAGTTGATTGACAGGCTAGTAGCTGCTGTAGAAGATACACACACCTTAGTCGGTCTGACAGAATTTAACACATGAGAGGTTGACAATGGAAGGAGTTAGTGGTTCCACCTCCGTGTCCTTCTGTACCTACATCCATTTTGGTAAATCTATTTTTGGAATTCAAATCTGATTGATTAATTTGATGTAGGTAGTGTGCTTTTCATTTTACCACAGTCTAATATTACTCTAGGCTTACCACTGAAAAAGTGACACTGCCTGCATACCTCTGGCCAAGATGCTAGATGGAGCATGTGCGCTGTACGCACATTCTTTTCGCACCCCCGGCATCAAGACTTACAATTTGTACCAAGCTTTAGGCTATTACCTACTCTATAACATAACATAATCAGCCTATATGTTCCCACTGCTGGGACATAGGCCTCCTCTCAGTGAGAGAGAGTGGGCCGTAATCCACCACGCGGGCCCAGTGCGGGTTGGCCAACCTACTCTATGTTAGACATAAATTTTAACTAAGTACATACGGAACAGATTCAAAAATGGTCTTACTATTTTCAAGATTTTGTTCTTGACTTTTGATTGACAGTCAGAAGTCTGAGCTGGCAATTAAAACAAGCAACCTTTAGGCAATAAAACATTTTATGAAACGCTCAAAGCAAGCGACTCCCAGACACGACTTCTGAGTCAGTTACTGACATCTATCTACCTACTCAAAAATAACAATATTGAATAATATGATCTACTATTCTATCTTAGGCGGATGTTCAGATAGTCCGTCCATACGTTTTTGGTTGGGATTATTATACTTACTCTAAACAAAGACTCTTTTGTTAAAAACGAATTTTTTAATCACTTTTCTTTATGTAAGTTTGTAATGAAATGTGCTCGCAATGGACCTTTTAGGAAATAACTTATCTAAAACAATCGTGATTCGTGCCATCCAGGCAAAATTTGACACTTCTTTATTAGTGTGAGTGAGTTTTGACAAGCAAACGAAAGCGCTATGATGGCGGATGAACTAAGGGAGCCCGCGAAATTCTTTACTTAGGTACGTTTTTTGCAATTTGCAGGTCAATTTTACGTTTTATGCTTTCGTCATAAACCATTTTACGAAAGGCTCAAAGCAAGCGACCGCCAAACACGAGTTCTGAGTCGGTAACTGACATCTAATAAAATACAATAGTGATTATGCTCTACTATTATTTATTTAGGTTTCAATGGCTATTCATTCACCTTGTTGATTCATTGATTAATCATTCTATTTTCGTTGATTGGTAAAGTCTTAAGTCAAAATATCGATAACCGTTACATCATGATTCATGATGGTATTTTTGTTTGTCTGTCTATCTGGTGTCATGAAACTTAGCTGAAAAGTAGTAGTATCAGGAGATCAGGTGCACAGGGTATTATATTCCAACAAAAAAATTATAGTTTTCTTGGTGATTAATGGCGAACAGTCTACAAAAGAGATAAGTATGCAGGATCGTCGGATATAGTTGAAGTTTAGTAAGAAATCAATGGATATTCTCGAATAAAATTTAGTTTTAATAATAGAAAACAAACAGCTCATTTATCAAATTAAATTTCAGTTGACAACATCCATCGGTTTCTTACCTTCAACTAAGTATATCCGATGATCCTGCATACTTATCTCTTTTAGTGACTGTACTTGATCTCTCTCCAGTCGTGTCGGATTGCGTGCCGTTCCATCGGACTATGGGAAGACAGAGACCACCTGTGACCTTACATACTTGTGAACTATACTATAATAAATATTATATCCAGCGCCGAAGGCTAGTCTCCGTTAAGATTGGCCACCATGGCCAAAATATGGAGGACTATTATTAATGACGGGTGACTGACGAGTTTTTGCGTTTTATTGGTCATCATGAGGGATCTTAGCTTAGGTCTTCAATTGACATTCTAAAGTTATATGATGATTGTGTGTGCATGGTTCAGGAATTCAGGGTACAGTCATGGATCGGTACAAGTGCCACTCATTAGAGGATCTCTTTTGTTTGCGTAGGCGAATAAGAATTTGACGTTTAATTTTTTCTCAGAAAAATTAGCATGAAAAATATGTTATTACTTACTTATAATTGCGCTGACGCAATTCTTTGAGAATATCACTTGACATTTGCGAAGGGCAATTCTGTAACGTTTTCACACCGAGAAGTGTCACGTAATTACAGTTGCCATTAATTACTATGTACGTAAACAAGTTCAATAATCAATTGTTTGAATAAGAATTGCATCGTGAAGCTACTATTCGTTCCCGGATCCTTGTAACGTCATAATATGTTCTGAGTTCTTTTAATTTCTGTTACATATTTTGTTCAAGGTCTTCCGCCCACATCCGTTTCTGAACGTAGGAATCCAGCTGTTATTGTTCTATACGTACTTGTACAGGTATGTGTTGCATGTAGGTGAGATGGTAAGACGGGTAGCGGTGATAGCTTGTTTCATTGCACAATATCTGTAATCTTTTGCCGTCATCTTGTAGTAAAAAATGTTGAATGGACTAGAATAATAGATTGTCATCCTATTTACAGTACAACATGATTCATAAAAATAAATTGGGTAATCTTTTGTTTTTTTTTTTTCTGTAAATGGCATGGCTACTTGTCTGATACTTTGTTGTCTTTTTTATTTTTTGAGTTTATCAGTTCTCAGTTGCATATTGTTTAAATTAGGTGTAGGTTTCCCGAATATAATAAAATAAAATACTTAGGTTTGGCGGCCATTGTCGACTGTTGTAAAACTAAGTAAGTACGACTTCTTTAAAAAAAAAACAAAAATGAATGTTGTTATTTTGGGGAGTAAGATTGATTAAAGTGAAGACTGGAGAGAATAAATGAGTAGGCCCACAATACAACCTTCTCGTCAACATCTCACCGAGAACTTCGTAAACAAGTCGATTAAGTCATAATTTTAATTAAAATGACTACTGGACGACATTTCTGATTTCTGTTTAAACGAACTGGTTCAGATGTAGGCGTTATCCATTAAATTTAAGTCTGTAATCAAGGTCAGAACTCGATTTCGATTAATCGAATCGAACTTATGAGCTGCGAATCGATTACTTACCTATAATTTATATCGACGTGCAAGGTGGGTCGGTCCGTTTGTTACCGAATGGGTCTAATATGTAAAGTTGATGTAACAAGAGTAATAATCTAGTTACATACATGGAAAGGTATTATGATAAGCGGTTTCTTTGAAGGATAAGATTCGAGACGAGATTGTCCGGAATAAGAAGTGGCCATGTCCATATCTGTCGAGGGCCTAGGCGTTGGAGAAGTCCTTGAGAGAGACCGCGAACCGGTAATGTTATTAAACCTAAGTAAGCAAAGTTGTTAAGTTGTCAGCATTGACATTTAGAAGTTGCAAGTTCAGCAACCGCTTGTGTAGACCGGGGTAAGATCATCAAGATTACGAAGAAGAGAGGAAAGTAGAAGTCAGGAAAAAATTGCTGATTCTCTTTGGTCAATTTTCTAGAATTCGGTGGTGAAATTGTGCTGTTTGACAGGCACGATGCAGTACAGAAACGCGCTATACATTATCACGCCTCTTCTTAGCCCTCTATAGAAGGCAGAGACGTGGTGTCTAAACCTCGCAGACTTGACGTAACCTATGACACGCTGATGACATTTCTCGAGCAACTGAATGCGCCTGCGCCACTGCTGCCCCACAACTTATCTGTCAACAGTAATTTGCGCAACGTAAACTATAACTCATAAGAGAACATTTAAACTGTATTATTGTATGTTAAGAATGCAGGTCAAAAAGGGCAATTTGCCGAAAAGGCCAAAGAATGTGGCGATTACGCCTTGGATTCTTGTTGGGTAAGGCGAGATTAAATATAAAATGGATTGATTTATGTATACAGGGTTATTGGAAAAACACCAATAACCTCTTAAGTGGTCATTGTACACATAATTATGAACAACTTTTACTATGGGACCAAAGTACCAAACCCGAAATCGCGAAAAATAAAATCAGCTGTTCCCTACAATTTGACAAGTTATACGAACATAAATGTAGGGAACATCCCTTAGTAAAAGTTGTTCATAATGATGAGTACAATGACCTCTTAAGAGGTTGTTGGTTTTTCCAATAACCCTGTATAGAATCAAGTTTTTCTAATAGAATAGACAGCTGTGCTGCTGGGCAATTTCTTGTGCCACTTCTTCCCTACTAAAGCACTAGGAAGTGGTGAAGGGCGGGCGTTTTGGCTCTTATGCTACCTATCTATTTATTTTGCAGTTCGACAGTATATTTTGTGACGTTCAAAAGTGTCTGTTATGTGCTCATTTGAAATAAATTGTATATTGTCGAACTGCAAAATAAATAGGGAGGGACATCGACGCGAAAACTGTAGATAACCATGAATTCAGCACATGATTCCGATCCTTAGCGTAGAAATATAGCCTGACACTACTCCATACAAGTTTGACGTGATTACAAACTTGCCTACTAAAATTACGTCAATTTACGTCAGGCGCTGATTAATTTGACAGGACTAAACTAAAATTTATCTTCTGTACTTTTCTTAATGAAATAGAAAGAAAAAGATGCACTGAACTAAAATTTAGTTTAGTTTATGATGAACAAGGGAATCGGCACCAATATCTTTAAATGCTAACAGCTCATTGCCCAAATTAATTCAGAAATCAATCACTTTACCCCTGGATGTGTAACATTACCCGCGCCCGTCAAAACTAAGGTGTCTCATTAACCTTGGATTATGGTCGCTCTAATTGACATGACTTGGATAAACTCAAGGTGTGTGGTATAAGTTGGGAGCTTTTGAGCTTTTTTATTTGGATGCTGTGGACGAACGTCCAGCAGGCCCTCAGGCCCTTTCACTGCAAGGGTTTGAGGGCACTATATTCGAACTCCACTCTATCCAACTTTACTCTTGATCTTGTAGAACATTAGGAGAAAATGTAAACTACCTAATCGTGTAGCAACTGGGCTAATTCAGGCGGCAGTCACGCAATCTGTAATCTCGAAATTTGAAATTTCAGACACTGATGCTACTTTTTCAGGAGAACAGCCAGTAGTGTGTGGCTGCTGAACGTTCACAATATTGATACCGGAATTTATTCATTGGGTAATTAAAAACCAAAATCAAAAGTCATTTATTCAAATTAGGCTGAGAGTCAGCACTTTTCGAACGTCAAAATTACATAAGACCGTCCCCCAAAACGCCCGCCCTTCACCACTTCTTAGTGCTTTCGCTGGGAAGAAAAAGGATAAGGTACCTAAAGGATAAAATTCCGTGTTCAATACAAACTTGTCATGCTAGCCCGCGACCTCTTCAATCTTGCTCCACACGTTCCAAACCGGCCTACAGAGCACACCTGCGATTTTGCACAACAGCGTTCCACTTAAAGTGACAAGATCGCTCATAGAAACGCTATCTATTCGAGAAATTCATAACATGTGCCGTTGCGACACCATCGTGTGTGTACCGAAATGTTAGTTACACTGACTTCTGAAATATGTTGTTTGAATTAGGATTAAAATCAGCAATAATAAAATTGATCGATGTTGTGTCAACTTTTATCAAAACTCGGTCTAAAACGACTTTCACATGAGTGAACTATTAATGTTTCAGTTTTAATTCTGCAGTAAAACATTAACAGCCTGTCTATTTTGCAATCTCACCGTGAAAACTTAGGTGATGTGATGTGACTTTGAAGTGAGCTGACATTCTACATGCTTGGGACTGACACTTTGCTATTACTAATGTTGTAGGTATTTTGTACCGACCTTTTTTGTTTTAGTTTTTATTTTTAGTGTCGATTGGTGGAAAATTGTAATTGGCCTATATATATATATATTGTTCAAGAACACTGTATACCTAAACTAGCTGTAATGTTCCCCGAATAGAATAAAATAACTTCACGGAACGCAATACAACATGCACTTCCAACCAATGGAGTAGACTATAATTTTAACCTGCGGGGCAATTGCGTAACACATTATCTATCGGAATCGGTTTCATTTTGACAGTTCAACAACATTCATTGCGTTATTTTCGCGTTGAGCAGACAAATTTTTCGAACTTATGAAGCAATGGATTAGCAATTTGCTTCAAAATTATTCAGATTCCGTTTGATAGTGTGTTACGCAATTAGGATGCTGTTATCATACGCATTTTTGCAGATTCAAGCAGTGTATCGTGCAGACCAGTCAGTCTTATTTTAACATGTCTTTCGGAAGTAAATAATCTTAGTGACTTGTTTACAATTTATCTGCCGTCCTTACAATCCCCTTCACATTTTTGAGGATCCTGTTTATTGTGATTCAGTGCACTTCTGTATACGTCACGAACTTGTCTGTGGTACGAGTACGTTCCAAAATGATCGGGAAATGAAATATTGTGATGAAATAAATTAGTTGCTACAATTACTTACATGAAGGTAACGCGAAAATGTCAAAGCTCGTTTGGCGGCTTGTGAATGTGAACTTTATTAATTATTATAATAAAGCGCTTAATTTTGTATTATATGTGTAGCAGTGGCGAAAGTACCATACAACTCGGAACAATACAATTCAGAACATAACCACTCTATAGTCAATTCATTATTGAAATTTTCTTTTGGCATTTTTTTTTGCTCCGGCCTACCTCTGTCATTAATTCACCCTTCGCCACTGATGTGTAGGCAGAATAAATTAAGTGGAATTATTATTAATTAAGTGGGAGCAGGCTATGGAAATCAGCTGTTCCCTACATTTATGTTCGTATAACTCGTCAAAATGTAGGGAACAGCTGATTTTTTTTTCGCGATTTCAGGTTTGGTCCCATAGTAAAAGTTGTTCATAATGATGAGTACAATGACCTCTTAAGAGGTTGTTGATGTTTTTCCAATAGCCCTGTATTATGATTTGAGGGCTGCCAAGCCTCTTCAAGCGAAAATATTTCATCATGAAATATTTTCGCTTGAAGTTGCATAAGACAGTTTAAATGAACGCATGCTTTCCATCCACAAGGGGTCAGTATTTCACCAACCTCGGGAAAAGCCCCATTACCACAACGATAAGCACTATCATTACTTCGGTAACATGCTCCGAACATTACAAGGTGTTCCCGGAATAGTATCGAGTTCAACACAGGTATAGTTTCATCGTAACTTCGTGACTGCGTGATAATTAGCATATTTCTGCTCATGACAACACTCTCGCATTTCGAACAATGAACATAAAGTGGGGTTTATATGAAACTAGTTTCGTGAAACAGTAGTTTGACTGTTCTGGAGGTTTACTACAATGCACGAAGTCAGTAGTTACGGCCGAAATTACGGGCGCTTCTTCTTATCGACATAAGAGTAGGTTGGGGCCCAAACTAAGAATGAATGATAACACGACTTGACAGTTAAAATTGTGTCTAACAACCGAAGTGTTTTAGCCCATCCTAAAAATTTAATTTGACACTTGTTTTGACGGAACAATTACTTTCTGACGGATCCGTATCTTCGTTGACGGACTTAGAGAGTTGACCCACTATTTCAGGTTATAGCTCACAAACCCCCGTTTTTTGAAAATCACGCTATAAATTCAGCTGCTAACTGTTAACTGCTCAGATTAGTTGACTGAAATCATTGTTATTATTTCTATATATGACGGCGTGTTAGTTAAATTTATGAGCTTGTCAAAAACAGTCAATCTACATCGCCACATGCGAACTACGTATCACGCAAAATCCTGCATCGCGCAAGCAAAGTTCATCGCGCGACTAGCATTTAGGTATATCGCAGTAAGATGGTTAAAGCCGTGATAGCTGTGATAGCTTACTAGATCGTGCTCGTATCATAGTTATATTCCTAGTAAGGCAGTTATGAACCGCTTTCATATAACTATTACGGAACTATATCTCTAGGGTAGGGATATAACTATATCACGCCTTCAACCATCTTATTTCGACATGTAGGTATACAACGTCCCGAATATCAATCGTCACACCAGACACAACTCCCGTCCGGTCGGAGGATCTTCCATTTTCATTTTGACCCTGAACCTTCCCCACGTTTCTAACCCTGTTTCTTGTACCTCTAAACTACTGTTTCACGACAATCGTTTCATAATGTAAACCCCGCTTTACTCCAATACGCTTTCGTAACTGCGATGCTACGGAAAATATAACGTCAAAATTATTGTTAGAAAAGTTGTAGCAAATTGCAGCAGTTTCTTTGTTCTACATTATATTGCTTACCTTGCCGTTTGTTTTCGTAATTGGGGCGTAGAATTGGGTGACGGAAGCTTTTGACCAATAAGTGCAGCGAGGTCCATTGCAATAGCTGTGTGTGACGCATTGGCAATGAGGAGGACACGAATGACGCACGGGCTACTGCTTTCACGGCGTTATTTTGGTCTCTGCATAGATTACATACTAAGTTCTGTAGGTTTTGGGTCGTGTCTTTTGGATTTCGACATAAATCAGGAGACCCATTTCACTGCCCTAGATTTTAGTTGACTGTATTTATATATTGACCAAACACCGATGCCTGGTCAGCAATTAAGTGCACGTAACTTTACATAAGTTATGGTGTAAGTAGCATAATAACTATATAATGTGCTAACGACTATAAACTGTATTATTTTCAGTTAAAAGCCCATATTCGCTTGCATATTGTTTCCGACAGCTAAATAGCTGGTTCTATTACTGACCGCAAGAACTTTAGCAAATAGCTTGGAAAATACGAGATAAATTGGAAAAACCACAAAGGCGTCTATAATATCGTGTAGATAAGTAGGCAGATTGTCCTAATGATTATTGTATAGGATTACGAAGACCGCTGAAAAATTGAAACGGTGTCGAGATCCTCCGCAAACTCCGAGGCTCCTAGGAATACCTGGGATCAAAATTTTCAATCATTAGTATTTTTTCGCGATATTGTGCAAAATATAGTTATAGGAACCTACTGCCTACTGGCCAATAGATGTATAATAATAAGCCTATAATGTTCCCACTGTTGGGACACAGGCCTGCTCTCTGCTTAGGCAGTGGGCCATACTCCACCACGCGGACGCAGTGCGGGTTGGTTTTGAGAGCAGTGGTCATGAAATAATTTATACAAAGTAAAGTGTCTGTCTGGGTTCGAACCTACGACCTACAACTTGTAATTCGCCGCTATTACTTACAACTGGCACTGGGCCACCACTGCTTTCAATAGGTAGGTAGTCGTCATTCACGGCAGTGATAAATCAGATCATCAGATGTTGTAGAGGTAACAGACTGGTTGGCAACTAATTTGCCTTCTCGAAATGTACTGTTTTCCTTCTCATAGATATGGATATAGGTATAGGTATGTCTAGGTAACTACTAAGTGAGTAACGATCGATCTCGACAACAGTCAGCTTCGGGAAATGATTCATAATGGCGTAATGGCGAACTATTACAAATTTTACACTAAGTAATCGTATACATTATTGCTACACATTTCACACAGTATGGTGAATATGGTGATATCAGCAAGTGTGTCACTAAACTACGCATGTTTGGTACAAACTCAGCAACACGAAACGGTTTTCCTCAATAAAATCACATTACCCATTAAAGTCAAGATTTAAATTGGAATCTACTTTGACAAGTAAACTGTGGGCCTACGTGACTTGGGAGGTTGGTTCGTGTTAAAGAATACACCAATCCATACTAATCTATATATATAAAAGAAAGTCGTGTTAGTTACACCACTTATAACTCAAGAACGGCAGAACAGATTTGGGTGAAAATTGGTAGGGAGGTAGCTTAGAGCCAGGAGACGGACATAAGATACTAAAAAAAATCAGAAAAAAAAAAAAAAAAGAATCAGACTTGGAATAACAAAACGCAAATGACAGGGCTAGGAGTAGGCTCGGGGTAGGGCAGGAGTAGGGTAGGAGTAGGGGTAGAGTAGGAGTAGGGGTAGGGTAGGAGTAGGGTAGAGGTACGGTAGGAGTAGGGTAGGGGTAGGGGTACAGTAGGAGTAGGGAAGGGTTAGGGTAGGAGTAGGGTAGGGGTACGGTAGGCGTAGGGAAGGGGTAGGGTAGGAGTAGGGTAGGGGTACGGTAGGAGTAGGGTAGGGGTAGGGGTACAGTAGGAGTAGGGAAGGGTTAGGGTAGGAGTAGGGTAGGGGTACGGTAGGAGTAGGGAAGGGGTAGGGTAGGAGTAGGGTAGGGGTACGGTAGGAGTAGGGTAGGGGTACGGTAGGAGTAGGGTAGGGGTAGGGGTACAGTAGGAGTAGGGAAGGGTTAGGGTGGGAGTATGGTAGGGGTACGGTAGGAGTAGGGAAGGGGTAGGGTAGGAGTAGGGTAGGGGTACGGTAGGAGTAGGTTAGGAGTAGGGTAAGAGTAGGGTAGGAGTAAGGTAGGAGAAGGGCAGGGGTAGGATTGGTAGTAGGAGTAGGGTAGGGGGTATTAGTAGGACACCACGCGAACGAAGTCGCGCCGGGCAGCTAGTACCTAATATTATAAATGCGAAATTGTGTCTATCTGTCTTTTACCTCTTCACGCTTAAACAGCTGAACCGATTTAGATGAAATTTAGTATAGAGATAGTTTGAGTCCCGGGAAAGGACATGGATAGTTTTTATCTCAATATTCCCACGGGATCGAAACTTATGCGGGTGAAACCGCGGGGCGCAGCTAGTTCTAAAATAAAACTAACATAGGGACATCGATGCGCAACATGTTAGCATTTATTCAGTACATATGATGCTGAATCCTCCTGCGTTACAATTTTTCATCGGCTATTAAAAAAAAATCTGTTCCATACATTTTCACCGTGAGTGTACAATGTAAAAAAAAAATGTACTGTTTCATTGAAAAATGCAATACCTACGTATTGCATTTTTCAATGAAACAGTACATTTTTTTTTAATAACCGACTAAAAATGTCTATGCAAGCCCCGTCTACAATCATGTGCTGAATTCATAGTTAAAGTTTACGCGTCCCTGCCACCGTGTATTTTACTGACAGCCAATTACCTTTTGAGGATCCCCCTCAAAGCATGCTCAAACCAAAGAGGATGGTAATGTTTCTAATACCTACTAGTAGGCACTACCTACTACATACTTGTCTAGTAGCCGCACGCACCGCATTCTTTATTAACAATTAGCTTCTGCCCGCGACTTCGTCGCGTGAAATTTCCTGTTCCCCGACCCACCCCGTTGCATCGCATCGCCTGCCCGCGCTATTACCTACTTCGGTTTCGCTTAGCGTTCCTTCTGACTTGTTCTCATTTTTCTCGGCCCCTAAGGGTCCTAGTGTGATGTTCATAATAGCCTATAGCCTTCCTCAACAACTGGGCTATCAAATGCAACAATAATTTTTCAAATCCGACCGGTAGATCCAGAGATTAGCGCGTTCACAACAGCTTTCAGGTTTATTATTGGTATAATAGATAGATACATTCGTAAGTAGAAGTTATAAAGTTATTTATGATTCATATCGATGACAAAAGCCTGTAATTACAAAATCTTTAACGTGGTCGATAACCACACAACCATCTATGGTTGCTCATAGAATACCAAAGTTGTGACCAGTACCGCCCGAGGGTGCCACAATTAATACGTTTATATAATTACAATGATAATTAAGCACGCCTCGTAAGGTTTTGTAAGACATATTTTAACACTTAAAACTCGTTTCATTTAATTGAATTCGTTCATCGTTTTATTTATGTAGTTGATATTATATTTTATGGTCACTGCACTGCCTTTAATAAAAGGTGATTGTTTTCTTTTTGGTGGTGAGGTGATGGCACTTGTTTGATCTAATTCAGTGCAAACCATGGACAAAAGTAGGGTTGTTTTTGCATTGCAAAACTGGCAAAATCATGGATATAATTTATTTACCTATGTATATTATTTTCATCTGTAGTTACAATAGAAACTCGAATTATGACAGAATTTGCTTACATACAGATATGTTAGATAGTAATCCTGATTTCTGCTTCTAGAAATCTGCTTTGAGAACAGTTCTCATTCTGTCAGGTAAAGTATTCTCTATCAATGAACGAAAGCGCGCGAAATGAACGCGAGATTGTTGGTGTGATTAGCTAAGGAATTGATGTGGTTTCGAAGTAAAGAATCATTGAGTGGTCATAGTGAATTACGGCCCAGATGAAGTTCCTGTTAAGGGGCTTACAGGACGTAAAGGAATAAAAGTATATATGATCGAATACAGTAACAAACTCAGAAAAATATATGATATTCTTCAGGATGTATGCTAGTTAGATAGTGTGTTGAAAACATAATACAACTTATTTGGTACGATAGAAAAAAATCATGAAGATACCTCATACATACAATCATTATGGTTTTTTGTCAGATTATTCTACAAGCAACATACTAAAACTAGTGTTTTCATTTTTTAGTCCAAACAATAGATTTTTCGTAAATACATATAGTATAATTGCTTCATATTTTGCAATAAATTACCAGCGTTGTGTCATCGCACTTCTGTTTCTTTTCTATGCAGTCTGACAGTGATTGCGCTTTAGGTCATGTAGTCCTCTTAAATTAATTACAAGACCATTTCACATTCATTATCTTGTTAAATTCGTTTTTATAAAGTACCATATAAATTACTCATAGGTAACATAAAGAAAAGGATAAAAGTATTTTGACATAAATGTATCGGACAATGATAAATAAATACAGCATGCATAAATTAAGTTACCTTCATTATCATTAACAATATTTTAACCCTGGAGCTAACATATAATCTGAATTAAAAGTTAACTAGAGTAAATCGGACTTAAAAAATCGAAGTTCCGTGCTAACAACAAAACCTGACTATTTTTTAAATTTGTAAAGAAATAGGGAAATGCAATAGCTTCGCAAATTTTCTGTAACGTTTCTGAAATATCTTAATTACAGACGTAAGGAAAAACATTTTCTAAAGTCAACTTTAGAAAATGTTTTTCTTTTGACAATTGGATCAAGTTGCAAATGCTCTGAAACTTGATCCAATGTTCAAAGAAATGAGCTCCAGCGGACATGCGACCAGACATTACGTAATTAAATAATTCAAAGTTTGGTCAATTTCGCTACGGATCACTAAAATATTTATGAACAATAATATCAAAGTCAAACACGCGAGTATTGATTTACATTGCGCGTCAGGTACCTACAGACGCCAGCACATCAACCTACCCGAAATTGTCAAATTTTCCCAATCAACTTTGAACCTAATGCTATAGCGATAAAGTTGAAAATCTATCAAAGAAATTTGACAGATTGTAGTAGCTTGCTGTGCTGGCGTCTGTACAAAAATTTGGGTCGCCTCACGTTTTCGAAAGTAGTCCATCCAGATTCCGCGACGGAAAAAAAGACTTAAAGGCCATTGTGGCCTGGCCTGTGTAGATACCTATACCTACCTGTACTACCAGTCTACCTGCTGGCGTAACCTTCCACGCGAGGGTGGTCACGTAATCGAGTGGAGGGCACGGGACTACCCGGTCGCAGTAGTGACCAACTTAAACATGAAATGTCAATGTCAGGAGGACAGATGTTACCTGCTCTGTGTCTGATATTTGTGTAGTAGGGTGCTTTTTTGGGAAAAAAGTATATAAGTAGGAAGGTATTTTACTTAATACGTCGATTGAAAGTTACCTAGTTACTTAGGCTATGGTGTACGTAGAAGGTCGGTGACCGCCACATAACGGCCGCAGTGACGGCCGTCAAGAAAATTGGTGGCAAAAAACGCTTTCTAGGGATACATACTTACTTTCATAAAAAACGTTTCAGCGACGTCATCGGACGGTAAATTGTGGACGCTAGTGTGGAGGCACCGCAGTCTTACAAAACCCTAGCTTTACAGGCAGGCAGTACCTAGGTAAGTATTTAAGTAACTTCCTTTATTCAAGTAGAATGACTATAGATACAATCCTGTCCGTTTTCCTGAATAATTCATTAAGATAAGACCGAACTGCACCCACAATGATAAATTAGACAGAAAATCTGATGAAATTGTAGGCTAAAAACCCAAGAGGAGATATCGTAAATGCCTTCGGGGTAATTGTTGATAGATATAATTTGCATTTAAATATGTGCAATGACATCAGTTTATTACTTAATAATAGGTACGTTAACAGCTAATTATTTTGGTCTTGCTGGTCCTAATATGCAAAGTTGTTCAAAATACGTCCAAATATCTCCAAATATAAATGAAGTAATATTCAGTTACGGTACCGAACGATTAATCGCGTGAACTCTGTTAATGGTATGATTGTAGATCATGACGTGCATCGAAAAACATAAATTAATAAAAATGGAATAAACCCAATTAGATACTTATTTATCGAAATAGCAACCAGCCGCTTATCTTTTTCTGTTATAAAGATCTAAGCTATTTTTATGTTTTCGATGAATCCACGTTTTTTTCAAGATTTGAAGCTTTTGCTTTTATCATTAATAGTTAAATCTGCATCTGTTGATTTAAACGCAGTCCACAAGTAGAATAGATCACAACCAAGTTGCGCGACAACAATCGGTTTCGGTATCCCAGCTAACAATCCTAACTTAATATTATAAATGCGAAAGTAACTCTGTCTGTCTGTCTTTTCTTCACGCCTAAACTACTGAACCGATTTGTGTGAAATTTGGTACAGGGTAAGTGTGAACCCCAACAAAGGACATAGGCTACTTTTTATTCGACTTCGACTTCGTCTGCGTCCGCGATAACCGACATATACGCGGACGAAGTCGCGGGCAAAAGCTAGTACCTAATAACTTTGACCACAATTTTCCGTTTGCTTTTTCCCTCTACCAGTCTCATCTTCTCACTCTATTTTATTTGGTCAAGGGGCGGCCTTGCCGTTGGCTGAACTTGTCAGCAATTATGTCTGAATCAACAATCATGGTCAATGCCACTTCAGCTCTCTGAATAACACGACCTCTGATCAATTTCCTTATACTTGAAGGTCTACATTTTGGCATTAAAAGCTTATATAATTTATGGCACCTAGCTATTAGCTAAAGGTTTAATTAAAGTGTCATAAATTCTAAAGCCCGTGTTCACTAACATTAGGCGACACATACACAAAAAGCGCTGTTGGATTTTCAACGCTCGGAGTAGCGCCGAAGGTTGAAAATCCACCAGTGCGCTTTTATTTTATTTAGGTGTCGCCTAGTGTTGTGAAAACAGGTATAAGGATTGTAGTGAACGGTTATAATCTAACCCCCTTACTAATAAACATATAGCGGCTGTATTACATAGTTACACAACGCTTTGTCTTCTTCTTTCGAAAGTCAAATTACTGACGACTGAAAGAGAGAAATCGGTGTGTAACTATTCATCTGATATAATACGTTTATTAATAAGGGGGTTAATAGTTTCCTCAAGATCTTGGACCTGGCTTAGATATTACTATTTACACAAATGTGTTAAGCTTGGAGATGGAACTGTTTTCAAAATAACCCATTTAATCGGCTAAAAGATTGTGCCTGCGATGGCTAACTACTGTAATAACCAGTGGCCGAGTGGAATCATCGTGAGGAAACCGGCATGTCCCAAAACCAAAAATTTGAAGACATGTGACATCTACCAACCCGCACAGGGCCCGCGTGCCGGATTACGGTCCAGGCCCTCTCACCGAAAGGAGGCCTGTGTCCCAGCAATGGTATAACATTATAGGCTGATTATGCAGCGGCCGAGGGAGGAAGTCTGTCTGTATTTAAGTGTAATTTTCTATAGGACTAGGTTGTAAGAATTGAAGCCTTTCCTAATCCTTATTGAGCTGGAGCGCGATGTCTGTGAATAAGGTTCATTCCATATATGTATGTAAGCATTTTTATTTAGTCTCGCCCAACACTTTGGCATTCGTTTCGTCAACAGGTGTTTCCCACATAATAGATGTGACGCAAACATCAAAGACTCCGTAATCCGGATTACTACGACATTGATGCAATTGTGTTAATTTGACTCAGCACTGTGAAGGGCTTAGTCGCTTTCTACTAGTTACCTACTTGGTTATGCGTGGCTATGTGATTGGTGACAACTGGACTCATTAGGACAGACGTTTTTTCTTATGTCGTGTGCTTAGTTCTTGTCGTAGAGTACTTACCTACTTATGTTTTATCGAACAAATATAGTCACTGTTTAGACTTAGTATGATATAAAAGTAAGTTGTCTAGTCTGTCTGTCTAGGCTCTTCTTGTAGCTGTATCCATTTTCCCTGATGGCAGAAAGTCCGATGGGATAATAAAATTGCGTAACACACTATCAGTAGCAATGGGTTTCATTTTGACAGTTCAACAACATTCATTGCGTTTATGCGTTATTTACGGTTTCGAACATATAAAGCAATGGATTGGCAATATCTTTCAAAATGATTCAGATTGTAATTGATAGTGTGCTACGCAATTCGGAAAAGTTACTTAGGACATAGTATTATATTATCTGTGCTTAGGTATAACTTAGGTACTGAGCACTAATAATTAATTCTTAGCCACTGTTAACTTGACACAGATATATCAGTAAGTAAATAGTTCATAATTTTCCTTATCTGGAATGAGAAGAAACATGAAAAAGCGTAACCGAAACCTGATTCATGAGAATTGTGGTTTTCCCTAAGCTTTTATACAGTTTTATTTGCGGTTATCGCACGTAATAGAGGTTTGTTTAAGAAGGGCCTAATGGTTATCAATTGCATTTACTTGTCCCGTTGTCCCACATTAATACAAATAGGTTTCAATTAAGACACTTACTTATTCATAAAGCAATTTCAACTTCATTAAGCTACAATTCATACTCCTATCTAGTTTACACCATTCGTGTTCATAATTCTGACCATGTGTGGACCCAAAGCTGAATTTCGACATAATATACATGTCCGTAGGCGACAGGTTATCATGCATTACGCTAAAACCGTACCTGCATATCGGTACATGCAAAATGTGTTGCATAAGTTGAAAATATTGAGTTCGAGTGTGCATGTATAGTGTGTTTCTCGTTCCATGTCTTATTTCATAAACAAACACGTTCAAGTTTTTTTTTCCAAATACAGTTGTTCCAGGTATAAAGATTTGGTAGTTTATGTAGGTACAATCCATATTTGGTCTGTTTATCTTAGGTTACAAAACTTATCCTGTTTTTTTACAATCACATACCTATCTACTTTAAGAGTAGGAACGTCATGATTTTTGTAAGAACCTCATACGGTATGAATGACATTAAAATTTGCTTTTATTGAATATAAGTTTTCTAAATATCCGTCCCTATATTTGTTTACGAAATAGAACAATTAAAGAAAAACAGACTTTAGTTAGCAGCCCGTTGTTTATCTTGCCACACCTCTGCAACTTTATTAGTATTAACATATTGTGTGATTTCTGTCTTGGTTGGACTAGTTCTAGATATATGGATCAGAATTAAAAGGGATTGTTTCGTGCGTGCACGCAAGTGTTCGTGTTGTGTAAGATTTGCGAAAGCTGTTAAGGTTTCTTATCTAGGTATACGAAGTTCTAGCATTTATAATAAAGATAGAAAACTTGTCTAAAATTGCGCTTAACTTTTTGATACACTACTTATTACTTTATTTATTGCAGCGACTGGTTTTGAAGAAAATGAAAAGTAAACAAGACAATAAATTATAAACTTACTGTAACTTTATTTTTTCTGCAATAGCAGGATTTCAGGCTTTTAAATAAAACATCTTTGTTAGGTTATATACCCTACTACACGATAAATTAAAACAAATAATATTAATAAACTCATAAGTAAATAAAATTCTTAAATATGCTACAAAAAAATTAAATCAAATCCACCTCTTCTGTATTCAATATTAAATCAAGAAACTAACTCACTTTCACCTTCAGCAAAATCAAAAGGAGTACGATTAGTTTCAGCTAATCTAGAAGGTTCACGCCTGAAAAAGTACGCAACGTGTTGCTGCATAAGTAATTGTTGCGCTGAAAACATGTTGTATTCCATGCCGTCGAGCTTTTGCCAGTTCTATTCAATTATCTTTTGTTATTATGATTACCTACTTAGGGCTGAATACAGAACCTTACTCAAGACTCAAGCATTACTTACTTAAAATTAGTTTCAACCAATCAAATGGCTTTTTAAATGAGTTTTAAGTCGATGATCTATTAGGGAGGTATCTCCCTGTTGGTTAATTTGTCGGGGCGGGGTGTCTCAGCACAGGGGCATTGTGATTTGTGATGTTTATGACGAGTGTTGTCCTTTGTTATTGTATTTAAGTACTAACAATAGTTTCTAAGTTTTGAAGTGAAAACTTCTTTAGCGGCGTTGTACACTTTTTTTGTAATGGGTAAAAAATGTTAAACTCGCGTCAGGACACGTGACCTAGCTCTCCGACCGATCAGGACCAGGCCCGTGCCGGACGGCGCGTATGTGTTCCACGCGCGCCTCAAAGAGATGTCAGCATAAAGGAAGGGGCCCGCCAGGGCCGAAGCCTGCCGGGGTAGCGGGATCGTCCGAAAGGGTTACCGCTGCCCCGGAACATAAAGGGCTAAGGAAGGAACACGGGTGGGTTTTAGTCAGTAAGAGTCTGACACTCCCTTCCGCTCCACCCAGAGCGGGAGGAGTCATTAGATGATTTCCCACCCACAAAAAAAAAAAAAAAAAGGACACGTGACCTGATCGAAAATTCGTAAGACAAAAGTTAAAAATCGAAATCGTCGAAATTATTTTAAAAAGTTTTCACTTCTGCCGGCACTCCCGGAGTGCAACCCGTCATTTTTTTTTGTATACTAACCGGTGGATCTAGTTGTCCCAAAATAAATCATTTTGAATTTGAATTAAGTATGTAATGCTTGAGTTTTGAGTAAGGTTCTGTAAATGTTGAAATTGAAATCACAATGAAAAGTCATTTATTCAAATTAGGCTGAGAATCAACACTTTTCGAACGTCAAAATTACATTATGACATTGTATTGTACTCATATTGTAGTTACATTTATAGCTCTACACACACGGTTCTTTTGGTGCGTGGCTAAAATCGGAACTAACGGCGCCATCTTGGTTTTTTCAATACATATTTCACAAATGTTTAGCAGCAGTGCCCCACTGTCAACGTCATTTGAGTGCCAAAATATTCTTGTAGCACTATAGTCTATAGCATCACATAGCTTATAATTAACTCTTTTTTGTTTTTTATTTATTTATCTACAGCCTGCTGATTATCTAACAGTTAATGCGGTTACGTGTAGCGACTCGTGTGCCTAATTAAAGTGGGTACCTACGTACCTACTTACTAAACCGTAGCGTTTGTCATTGTCTGATAAGGTTAATGCCATGATTATGACTACGCGCGTTATACGCATTACAGCTCTAGGGTTGATACACAACGAAAAAGAAAAAAAATTAAAAATATACTCATTAATTAACAATTAACGTCGCTGCATCGGGAAAAGAAATATTTTTTAATAGGCGATGAGCAAGTGGACACTAGGCTATTGTAACTTAGACAAATTATAAGCAGACCCACTAAAAAGCGAGAAATAAAAACTTTTTAAAAAAGAAAACCGACTTCCAAAATAACTTTAATTTCGGAAGTCGTTGTCTTTGGATCTGTATTTTAGTTTTTTGCCAGCAACTTCCGAAATTAAAGTTCTTTTTCACTTGGTTGTTTTTTTTTTGGTAGGCGGCTTTTTTGATGGGTTATTTTATATCTAAAAAATTAGATTACATAATAATCTGGAAAGTGGTGTCAAAAAAGACCTCGATGTTGACACGGAACATGAAAAAATTTACTCATTGGTCTTGGTGATGTAAGGATGGAGAGAGCACTGAAGATAGCGAGAGAGAGAAATAGATGCTTGTCATGCTGCTAAAATTTAGTCAAGTAGCTAATATCTAGTCCACACCGCACCGTGTCCATTAGGCGCAAGCTTCTTGTCGTATACCATTCTATATGTCGAAATACAGTAGCCCACATGCCAGCCCTACTCTTAAGTCTCGAGGCCCGGGGCGCGGCATGCGTTCATTAAGGCTCAGAGCGCACTGTCCGCCTGCCCGCAAAAGGCAACGCGGCTGACCTACATCGTTCATTCGTATTGAGACGCGTGTGATTGTGCTGACACGCTCTTGTTTCTTTTGTAAAAAGATTCCAAATGTATGTGTCATAATATTTTTGCTAATTAAATAAGGGTCCACTCCCTCTCACCGAGAGGAGCCCTGTGTCCCAGCAATGCGAACATTATAGGCTGATTATGTATATGTATAAATAAGGGTCAGTTATCTAATTAACTGGTCCCTAACAAAGGGCCTAAATAGGGAGCAATGGAAGGAATGAAGGGAGGCCCTTGCCCTGCATTGGGAAAATATCATTCAGTTTGCAAGAACTATAAGTCCCTAAATACAGGCTAATGAGCTGACTTCTTATGTCAGAATGAGCTGTAGTAACAGCAATAGCTTATGCAGGGTTGCCAGACGAGTGCGAGTGAATTATCGTATCAATATTCGAAAATTATCGTACCCGATGAAAAATTATCGTACAACTGCCAGAACCGAGCGAAACGCGCTATTTCGCAAAACTAGATATAGGGTAGGAATTTTAGGAAGTTGTGAAATTAGACAGAAATTAAAAAAATATTTTTTTTATAAAAGAGTGGGGTCATCGGAATCGCTATTTACATCTATCTCTGCAGCAGCGCCAGCCGTTTTTGATTAAAGGACTGCTGAAGTCATTCGAGATATCATTTTTTCAGTTAGTTTAAAACCATAACAGCATTCTTTTGATTGGTTTTTTACGCATTGCGCAGAAAGTAGACCCTTTAACAGTTTTTGTTGTAAGTTTGTTTCTTATTCTGGTTTTCGACAAATTATTTTTGCTAAATAGTCGTTCAGTGTCTGCATTTGAATGCCAAACACCACTTCGGAAGAGGGTTGGAGATTATCGTACTTTGGCGTACGATAGTACATATTGTATCGTACATCGTACCGGTGTCGAAATTATCGTACATGTACGATAATTATCGTACGTCTGGCATCACTGAGCTTATGTCGAGGTACGCATCCAGTCAGCATGATTTGCCTGCGTTGTGCGTGGGTACTTACTTGCTTACGGTACACCGAAACTGAAGATAACTTTTCTCTCAATTTGAATAGGTCTAACCCGTGACCCAAGAGCTAGCTTTTACCTTGGCCAGAGGCTAAGTATTGCTATACAACTTGGCAATGCCACCAGTCTCTAGGGTACATTATCAGTCCACAGCGATGCGGTGGAATTTTTCGACACCAAGTTTGTAAATAGTTTTAGTTAGGTTAGGATATTATTTAAATAGTTGTTAGTTTATTTAGTAAGTATAAGAAGTTTATCCAGTGTATTTATTTTTATCCTACTAAATAAATCATTCTATAAAGAAGTTAACGTCATTTATTTCCGCCCTCTATCAATCTACAAGGGATAAGAAAATCCAGTTAAATCTGAACTTCCCTCAGTGTTTCTAATGCACAGTTTTTTTAGATTTTACTACCATTATTTACTCTTGTGTCTGAAAGTATTCTAGGCTGCCATGTTATCGCGGTCAGGCGTGTTAACTATTTTGACCGCCACAGCCTGCTTGACCAATTCCGAGCTTGATCAGACAAGCTTATCTACCCAAGTTAATCAGTAAGCAAACTTAGATCAATTATGATATTGCTACATATAATTGCTGTTGATTTAGATGTGAAAAGCTGATGATTAATGTTAAGAAACAGCACGGGGTTATGATTATGATTGCCAGTATTATGGAACTTTGCAAATAGAATAAGTTCTTCAGTTTTACACTGGAATCGCGAACTAAACAGGCACAGTAAGGTATTTAAGAACAATATAGCTAGCTATTTTCATGTTATAATATAGTCTATAATGACAGGAGAAGAAGCAAGAGTAGGTAAATTAGCTAGCATAATCGGCCTATACTGTTCCCGCTGCTGGGACACAGGCCTCCACTCTGGGAGAGGGAGTCGGCCGTAATCCACCACGCGGGCCCAGTGCGGGTTGGTAGATGTCACACGTCTTCGAATTTTTAGTTCTAGGATCATTTTTCTTTACACAAATTAAAGCGCCTATCTGGGTGCGAACCTACGACTTACAATTCGTAAGTCAGAGCCGTTACCACTGGGCCACCACTGCTCTGTCAGATAGCTACGTAACTGTAATTTTCGGGACGAATTTGACCACTTTCTCATTTAATGGGTGTCGTAAAGATATTATGCAATCCCTCTTTATCTAATGCACACATTATTTGCATCGATACAGAGTTACCGACATACATTTCACTTCACAATGCAATTCGGTCGTGTTACAGTTTCAGATTAGGCTAGATATCTCTCGTGGTGCTAGACAATGGCAGGGGGCGTGGCGTATAAACTCAGGTGTGAGGTGATTATGTAAATATGTGGTCGTTTTCGTGAGATATGGTCTGTGTGAGTTATGGTGTGACTGAGTGCGAGTGAGCAGACCGGTATAACTATGATATTTATTTAGGATAGGTAGTCTCACGACAAATAAAACTTAGGGCTGATTTTTCAATAGTCAGATAACTTTTATCTCTAAAGAAGAAGAAGAAGAATAAATCTCACAGTTTGACATTTTTTTTATACAGGAGCTGTCAAACCACACTATTTATTCCTCAGATAAAAGTTATCTGTCTACTAAAAAATCAGCCATTAGTAATATTAAAAATTACAGTAAAATCAGGAATTAAAGAAATAAAAACAACTTACTTAGCTGCCTTGATACTACTTACTTAGATTTCCAAGTCATTTGACTTAAAATAGATTTTCGTGAAAATGTATTGCTGGAAAAAGGATACTTATTTTTGAAAACTACCTTTTGGAATGGGCGACTAGAATCAATTCGTTTTACTATAATTTTTGGCGTTCAAAAGTGCCTTTAGTGTGCCTAATTGAAATAAATGATTTGACTTTGACTTTGACTTTGATCTATTCTACGAATGTAGCAAGATAAACTTAATTTATAGGTTGGAGGAAAAATACTGAGTAAAGAAAACGCTCAAAAGCCAATGACCAAAAATGGTGCAGTTTTTTTTTGTCGCGGCCATCGATCAAACGTTATTAATTAGATGGAGAATTATATGAAGAACAAAAGTTAATATGGGGTAACATAACCTAACATCAGTCTGAACCGAGTTATATAGAAAATAAATAAATTAAAAATATATATGTTTTTACTTATTTATCATCTAAAAGCAGGTATCGTATTACCCAGTAACTGGGTTGTGGAGGTCAGATAGGCAGTCGCTCCATGTAAAATAATGGTATTCAGCTGCATCCGGTTAGACTGGAAGTCGACCCCAACATAGTTGGGAAAAGGCTAGGCAAATGATGATGATCATCTAAAAGCAGGTTTGTACCTACAGCAATAGAGTTTATGTCTCAAACTAGGATTTTTTATCTATGGCTGAGCCTGAGCAGACCGTTGCGCGTCGCGTTTTGTGAATATCTTATTGTCTGACCTGTGCTTTGTGTTTTGGACTGAGTTGAAAGGATTCCAAACATGGAAAACTTGGGATGTGTCTCTTGTCAACACACTTTAAATCGCAGTAACAATCGCCAGAGAAGATCTACTACACTAAATGAAGAATTTATGCAAACACATGCATATTTATACAAACATACCTACATACATACATACGGGTCGAATACAGAACCTCCTTTTTGAAGTCGGTTAAAAAGATTTAAAACGGCCTTTTCTTTTTTACACCTTCGAAAATAGTAAGACATTGTTTTAATTGCTCTATTTCACAAATGAATTAACAATTTATTGAAACGCCACAACATAATACATAAAAAAGTAAGAAGTACAAACAAACTTAATTACAAGCCATACCGCCGTTAAACCCGCGATGGTTTGTGTGATATGTGGAATTGTTCACAAATATTTGTAAACTGTGTTGATTAAAAAAAAAAAAAATAAGTGAAGCGATCTCTTCCAGATAACCTTGGATGGAGAGGAATAACACACAATAACATAGATGGTGACTTATCTCTTTCATCTGTTTATCTAGATGACTTCTTTATTTCTTACATAAAAATTCAAGTTCAAATATATCATCTCGGACTGCATTTGTCGAAAAATCTTTTATCAATTCATTTTTGTGATAGGCTTATCATATACCGACAAATATTACAACGATGGCCGCGGTAAAAAAAAAAATGCACCACTTCCCATAGTGATTTGGTCATTGTCTTTTAATAAATACTTAGTTAGTGATTATAATAATTTAATATTAGGTCTTTGTATTAGGTACGTATATTATCACGAATTTTGTCGCAACTATGGGTCGTTTCATTCAACTTGCTCAAAGTACACTGTAGCTTCAATATCTGAGCCGTCCATTCTGATACTCTGCAAATAAATAACACAATATTTCTTCACTGCAGAGCTTAACATGAGGTTAGTATTTATTTACACTGTTAAATATTTTGACAGCAACTAATCAGGTTGCATTATTTTGAGGTCACAGCACAGGCCGAATTAGTTGAAAAAAATAAGAATGCAAAGCCGTATTCTTGAAAAAGAAAACAAAACTTTAATGGCTTTTAAATTTTTTATTTTTTGACCAGTGTTTTGTTGGTTGCATGTCTAAAAGACATCTGAAGAAGTTTTTATTCAAACAAAATCTTCCTTATTATCTTGTAAATTCGTGTGTGAATTCTTGTTCTCTTGTGCACATTCGTACTAGAAATTGATTATTTCAATGCTTTACATTCAAAACTTACCATTCTAGCCCCATTGTCACCGAATTCTCGCCTGAAGTATGCAACTCTCCCTCCTCCGTCTGGTACAATCATTTGTTTCAATATATTGTCGCTCTCCAATGTGTATGTAAGTCTAACCTTGAAATAGATAAGGGATCATTATTGTGGGTGTAATCTTGCAATTAAAATTATTAACGTGTGTAGCGTAAAGCCCGGCCGCGCCAAATTTGCCAAAGATGTAAACAACAATGGCCGCTTGAATAAACTCGATGTATATCGATTTTATTCAATTTTGAGCGGCCATTGTTGTTTACATCTTTGGCAAATTTGACTTGATGCGGAAAGCGGAGGACAGGGTGTTGTGTCGCAGCCTTGGGGAGGCCTATCTTCAGCAGTAGACTGCGGGAGGCTGAGTGGATTGATTGATGAGAAACAATATGGTAGATACCATAGTAGTAGGTATTCGGATAGTGGTCCCTGTCTGTATGAGGCTTTATGGCAAGCTGTTGATGTTAGTTACCTTGGTTCCGTCTCTCCTCTCCATCTTGGTTTCCTCTCCTAACTTGAACTCATGTGACATGGTTCCGTTTTGCATCTGCAGTGTGAAGCTAAACGTGTTCTCATCTATGCGCGTGAACGAGAATATTGGTGCATTGCTTGTTAACATAGTGAGTAGGTTCTTGTTTGAATCTAGAAGAAAGAAATACACTCACATGAGAAAAAACAACAAAATGTCTCAATTATTTAATAGCTCTTGTTCTATGGTTTATTGCTAAAGCCGACAGACGCTTCACTTTTTGTTAATTTTTATCTTTCATTCGGCATACTTCATTCGTTCAGAAGTTTTACATTTCAGAACACAAAAGGAATCGGAAGTGAAAAATTAATTCATTAGTGAACCCAACGATGTTGGATTTCGGCACTCGGAATTTTTTTTTAATCACCGACCGAATGATCAAAAATAAAACGAAAGGAGCAGATGAACGATCATTCCAATTTTGTCGGTGTCGTGGGAACATGGAATGAAGCAAACTCACTCACTCGTTCATAACAAGACTTTAGAAAAGCATAAATAATTAGTATAAACAATGCTTATTGTATTTATATGCCTTAGTGTGTTTTATATAAGCACTCGCCCTAAAAAATAAGATATGACTATCGAACATTCCAATAATCACGATTCAGTCTCAGTTCATTGTGAAAATCCATGGTCACCCTGCTCTAATACAGTTTCATACTACTGTATTTTAGTGAATATCTCCTAAAATATGAATTTCACCGTTATATTCGCCACATTTATCCAAACTAGGTTACGTTACCTGTCGATTAGTACTTTAACTAAGCTTGAACCTATTTTTAATAATGAAATAAACGTCATTGTATTTTAGGCATATTGCCGTCCGAGCGGCCAACTAAAATCGACTCTAACAAATTATTGAACCTATATTTTCTAGTATTTTTCTTGTTTATCCGCTGCAACAAATTAGCAACTAATTGTCCATACACATAAGCCTCTATTAATTTGATATTTATGGGGAGATACCTACCTACCCATAACCTGGAAACTAAATATTGCATAACTTTTTAGTTTATTTACGTTTTGACGTTTTTTATTTTTGCAACAAATACAACAAATTAAGACCTTTCTTTTGGTGCATCATTTGCCTACCTGCATTATTTAGTTTCTGTGTAATCACAGGTGATGACTACGGCAAGTGGCGGTTCTACCGGCCAACTATTTTTGGCCATAGCGTCTTAGTTTTTTTTGCAACAAATTCAGGAAAAGAGGTGTGTATAGTAACAAATTACCACTAATTCCTGGCAAAGTTTCATCAAATTTTATGAGCTGGCCGCGCGGTTGAAATGGACATGCTCACTTCACGGAGCTAAGTTTTCACGGTGAGATTTTTGATACTAGATCGGCTGTTGTTGTCTGCTCGCGGTTAATTAATGCTAAAGGAAAACCACTCCCTTTTCTTAGAATCGTGGGTTTCAGTAGGTGTTTCTACATGCAAATCTGGCTTTTAGAGGTCGTTTGTTAGTCATGGGCCATGAATGAAATCATAAACGGATATCTGATCGACTTCTCTTAAAGTTCAATTTGGGTCAGATGACTCGCGTAAGTATCTGTAAAGTCAAATTTTTTGGATAGGTACGTCCACATTACCAAAAGTAAAGTTTTTATTTTAAAACGACCTTCAGGCTCCTAAGATAATTAGTTATCTCGAAATTTTGTTGCACTATTCCAAATCTATATAAATATTAAAAAAGTCTAATCGTTAGTGAGCGTCACTTGAGAATGGCTGAACCGATTGGCTATTTCTTTTGTTTATAATGGTCCGAATAAGGATTTTAGAGAAAAAAAAATGAAAAATTGGCAAAGTCGGGAAAAACTGAAACTTCCTTTTTGAACATTGCACAGGGCAACGTCTGTCGGGTCAGCTAGTCCTTACAAAAGCAAGTCCTAGTAAATACTGTTGTTGCAGTTTTTTTTCCAACGACAATATTATTTACTTTTAGTAAAAGTAAAGGCTTAGTACAATCTTCATTGATGCAATGTGATAACGTTTCTTTTCATATATTGATAAATAAGAGACTAAATCTAAAATCTATAACTATGCATAATGTTTTATTATAAGCAAAATAGTTATTTTGAGACAGAAAAATACTGAGATTTTAGCTTCAGCAGCTAAGATATTTTCACGGTAAGGTTACCGTGAAAATATCTTAGACCCTGTTGGTCTTAAAACACTGTTCTCACCAATCTCAAAATACAAAAGGACTATTCTCTAAGAATGATTGGAAATTTATTAAAACCCCATAAATAATGAGCGACTGCAAACATCATCACCAAATACACCATAATTTGAGCAGACAGATTACAATAATCACAAGACCACACTATCACAGCAGCTGACTAGCACACCTGCGTTTCAACACATTTGCACTCACACAAACTGATAAACACAAATAAAACATCACTCACTGGTCGCATTGACTAACTCTTCAACATTTTCAGAACGGATCCTTCTGTATTTCTTCCCGGAGAACGACATTTTACAAGTTTTATTTAATCTGAAGTGTAGTAATATTGTGTTTTCCCATTTATATGGAGATAGTTCAAGTATGTGCATAGTCACTGCGATAAGATTCGACGCTAGATTGCCATACCTATCATCGTTACTAAGTATATTCTATCCATTATTGGATTTTTTTATTATAAATAAAGTATCACAGTCGGTGGTACTATATTCACATTACAATCTAGCCTATTAGCTAATAAGTAATTTAAATATAACTAAGCTAAGTAACTGAAATCTGCCACACAATCAATGGCATCTGCCAGAGAATGGCAGTTGTGGTTTGATTATAGTTAGGTTGGACAATTTAAGTTGGTGGACAATCTGTTATATCTAAACAATTCCTTTACATCGTTATTAGATACTACAGTTTAATAAATAGGCATGTAGTAAATAAAACTAAATAATAATTAATATTAGATATATAATATCATCCTATCGTGATATCATCAAATCGTAATATCGTCACGAATTGTACCGCAACACTAGTCGTTTCATTCAACTTCCTCATTATACACTGTTGCTATAATATCTGAGCCGTCCATTCTGATAATCTGTAAATAAATAAAACAATACATTAATTAAGTAGATGTAAGTACTAAATTACTATTGGTAAGTAGGGGTAAATACTGCCCCATAAACCCAGCGTGTCATGCGTGTTGTCTGCATGCAACAGAAGCTGATGGACGCTAATGAAGGTGCCAAACTCGTAGCCAAATTTTGGGCCGACTGTATAAAGATTGCCATCTTGAGTATATAGATGTTTTGGGGCAAAATGTTTACTTTGTTTTAGTAAAATAAATTGTATAGTATTTTTAGTACCTGTACGGTGGATACGATGTTATGCATAAAAATGGCTGTAGACAATAAAATGGTTCGTTGTTCGTGTAAATATCTTGGGCTGACTGGACGTAACACTACTCCTTGTTTCCCCAATGGGTTGGACAGAGGTGTATCTATAGTACACATGCATTTCGCAAGTTTTATAATCTATGTTTAAGTCCCATGTCATAGAGGGCGAGTCTATTGCTATCAACCGGGCACAAATGCAGGCTGCTACAATGCTATACTACAATTTATTTGTTTTCAAAATCGTAGATGTCCTATAGGACATAACTATACAATACAGTAGCATTAGTTATTATGAACTTGTTATGTTACATATCGCCTAGTTATCTAGCCAATTATAATGGATCAGTAATTCTAGACGGTAGACTGGCAATTTATTATTATGAGATGAAACGTAATCTGGACATGGCATGGATCACTTTTTAGTAGAGATGTGCCGAATAGTGGTTTCACCGAATAACCGAATACCGAATAATATTCGGTTAAGTACTTACCGAACCGAATATACTGCCGGATAATTCGGTTCCCTTTCCATAGTTGAGAAAACAACATAGTTCATTCATTATACATAAGTAAACCTTTCCTATTACAATATAATTGTAATTTGCTAGTGGGATTATTGCAATTAAAATTACTGTTCTTGTGTTTTTCTGTTCTGTGTTGTAAGATACTTGATTTTATTTAACTATTAATGCTAGGTTGTATTTGATTACTTGTGTTTAATTATATCTTTGTTTCAGTACCTTACAATAAACGATTTCTAATAAATATGATTGTTAGACTAAGGGATTCCTTTTATTTATTTTGTCCTAAAGGCTGATTTACAATTATCAATTAAACCGAATACATTCGGCATTTCAACCGAATGATTCGGCCGAATACGAATACCTCATAGTTCTGCCGAATACGCCGAATACCGAATATAAAACGAATATTCGGCACATCTCTACTTTTTAGATACGTTAGTGTGCTTATACACGAGCGGCACGCGTCAACGGAGGAGGTAACTGCAACCGTCGACACGTCTACAGGTCATCACTCATTATAAAAGCACCACTTCGACACAGCAAATAAGTTGTCATTCAAGTTTGGATTTTAAATCATAATGCTTTAAAGTAAATTTTACTATGACAATACAGAATAGTGCTAGAGGCTGTCCGGCGTCATACATTGCGCCGAACGCGCGCGACGTAATGGAAGAAGACTTCTGGCCGCAGGACGTGGTGTTCCGTCGCTTCCGCGGACAAGTACCACAGAACAGCACAAGAAAAAGCTAGTGAAGTACTATCAAATAATAAAAAAATATATATTTAGGTTAAGGTATTTATATATGGGCCTGCGTCGCCTGAAATAAATAACTACACGAGCGGCAAGTTATTGACGGCTGGTCGACTCTGCCGTTAGCGCGTGCCGCTCGTGTGTATGCTCCCTTATTTTATACCTATTTACTATTGTGAATGTATGTTACGCAGTCTAGTTTTCTAGGTTTTTATTTTATTATGATTGGCATTACTTATGTTCCTATGTAATATACCTACAGACATATAATTGGATGTACATAGTTTAGTTCGAGAAAATGTTGTCATGAAGACACAATAATAGTACGATTAATTGCTTTTACGTGTATAACGAGAATATATAATTATATTTTATTGTCACATAAAATGTTAAATTAAAAAATAAAATAAAATACTGGCCCATGTATTCGAAAAAAGTAATTGAAAGCCTTTTACACATAAGAAAAAGAAAAGAAAAATTTCTCAGCTAAAGAAAAATGAAGGTTTTATTAAAGAGAAAACTGAATGAAGGTGAGTACAATACAGGCTAGATTGAATACATGACTTTATATTAATTGTCTGGCGGTTTTGAGTATTTTGTGCCTACGCAAATGGCCTGCAGATCTGGTAGGTAGCGTCGTATGACGGGTCTTAGAGCTCCATAAAATAGGGTTGAGCTATACGATGACTGATGGACGCAAGCCGTCTGTTGGGACAGGTCAATTCAATGGCTCTTTCTTCAGAAGGCTCTGCCAGCCATGGCCCTGCATTATTAGACTGTTAGAATATAATGTTTGGAATTTAAAAGGGACCATGACCTCTCTGTTTGTTTCGGCATTTTTTCTTAGGGATCAGTCAGCTAGGAAATGCCGGCGCCATCTAGTTTTAAAATATTGACCAACAAAATGACAGAAATAAACAAGTCATTATTAGGTACATAAAATTAAGCTTTTCTAATTATTTCGTAAAGTATCTACAGTCTTGTGTTTCTTTGCAAAAGATTACCTATTCCTATAAAATGTTTATTTTATTCTTCACTGTCGTTTATTTTATTGTTTTTTAGTAAACTTACCAATTTAGATTCTTTGTCACCGAATTCATGTCTGAGGTATGTAACCCTCCCTCCATTTATTGGAACCATCACTTGTTTCAAAACATTGTCGCCTTCCAATGTATTTGTTTGTTTTACCTTGAAATACATACGGGGTCCATTATTTATTTAATAATTGCACATGTACAGAGGAGGCGGACTTAATGCCATAGGTTTTTTCTACCAGTCAACCTTTGGGTGATGCAGAGAAAAACAGTGGTATCAATAACAAAAAATATACAGTAACAGTTGTTCATGTTAAATGGGGTAGATGTTCTTTTCTACTACATCATTTTTAGACCACCGTTATAATATGTAGTATTTGTGGGCGCTGCCGCGCTTTATGCAATTTCAAAATTGATAATTCATCTGACACTGATAATATTGCAGAAGATTTAGTAAACATTTTTGTAAGATGTCTTTGATGTGCATCCAGCAGTACAGCCCGATTCAAAGTTTATGGCGGCTCGGGACATGAACATGAGGTGAGTCGCTGCGCAGTAACAAAGTTACTTGTCAGTGGGAGCGAGAGGTGCGGTACTGCGCAGCGAGTTGCGCATTTTAGAGCCGCCATAAATTTTGAATTGGGCTGTACCTGTTATGGCGCGCGTACACTCTCGTCGAGGCACTGCGAGGCATTCAGGCATGACGAGTGCGAGAGTGTGCAGGGTCGCACTCGTCACTCGACCTCTCGCGCGAGCGCTCTCGGCGAGACATGGCGAGAGCACTCGCGGAAGAGTGTACAGGCGCCATTATTACAATGTTTTTTTATTATTATGGTTTCTTGCACGGATAGTCAGCAGCTACAACTTTCTTCTTATCCTCCACAGACTTAACATACTCCAGTTACCTTGGATCCATCTCTTCTCTCCACCTCAGTTTCTTCTCCCAACTTGAACACATGCGACATGGTTCTGGTTTGCATGTCCAGCGTGAATTTAAATGTATCCTCACCGACGCGCGTAAACGAAAATATTGGCGCTTTGGCTGTTAACATTTTGACCAGGTGCTCATTTGAATCTAGAAGAAAACAATAGGTAATAAATAAGAAGATTCGGGGCTCATCGCTTTACACCCAAGTTGAGAAAAATACATAACAACGCGCGTTTTCCGCTCGTTTTAATTTAACATCATAATGATATGGGCTGAACACAACGATCACAAGACCAACTGCAGTAGGTACTCCATGTTTGCGCACGATCAACAGATCAGATCAAATAAAATATCACTCACTGGTCGCATTGACTAACTCCTCGACATTTTCAGAACGGATTCTTCTATATTTTTTCCCGGTAAACGACATTTTATAACTGTTTAAAAAGTCTATTTTTTTACTTTACTTTAGATATCGCGATAGGTCACTCCTTGCGCAGTAATTGCGTTAAGATTTGACGTTATACTGTCGTATCATTGTATTCATTTTTCGGTTAATTGATTTAATTGTTTTATAGAAATATTACTTAATTAATTTTCGTATTTCAGTCCGCGTTGAAGTCGGAAAACAGTACAAATACAAAATGCGCGCTACTCCGTCGAAGTGGATGTGAAAAAACAATACCTATTATTTCATTGAGTGTAGGTAACGCCAATTGTGATACTGAGGACGCATCACATTACCAGAGCTTATTTACAAAATAACCAGCAGAGAGAGGTTAAAACACAGGCTAACAGACATACATTCTAAAAAAGCTTTATGTATAAGTACTTATTTGTTTTTCTAATTTTTCTGGCCGATTTTCGTGAGACTATGTGTATTGTACCGTGAGGTGTACAAGTATAATTGTATAGTAAGGGGTTCATGGCTAAATAATAACAGCTGTACGTGTCAATCTTCAAGATTAAGCGTCGCTTGCTGAGGTCAGTCCGTGGATGTGGACGCCCATCTTTACATACTGAACCCCTCCGTGGCTCGGTTCCGTCGTTAAGCCATTGGTCCTGTCTGTAATTTGTAGATCTTTGACTGTCGTTGCGGGTAGTCAGAAGCGTGGTACCCAGTGACTTGGTTATGGAGGTCGGATAGGCAGTCGCTCGATATAAAATGCAGGTAGCTGCATCTGGTCAGACTGGAGGCCGACCCCAACAGGGAAATTGTACCTACCGTGATTGATTGATCTGCTTATGTTGTAATTTAGGCAAAACTCATTAGTCATAATATCTGCCCCGTCATGGTCCACGGTTTCTTTGTTAATAATCTGTGACAAATATGACATCGCATAAGATTTAAAGGTATCTTCATCTCATTATTCAAGAGATTATGTTGTGAATATTTTACGATGTTTTAATTTATGTGGGTTACGAACACCGCTGCCCGTTTCTCTGAGACGTCGAAATTCTACGTGTTTTGTATTTATTTACAGCGATCGAAGTGACATAACGTTATGTACAGTCAGGGAAATTAATTGTTAAGTAAAACACCATACGTCAATTTAACACGTCATAGCCATTTATTTACCGTGTCAAAGAATGAAAGGTGTGATTTGAATATACGGACAATTTGAGTCGGTAGTCACGGCGTCGACCGCACAGTGGCGCCCTCATCGTTTTTTTGGTTATTTTTTTTATTTTAGAATGAAAATGCAGAAAATAAGCACGTTAAGTTGTGCTCCACAAGATTACCTATACGTTAATATTATTACAAACGGTAGTTTTACATTGTTTAGTTTTATTATAATCACTAAAACGGATAATAGTGTCCACTATTATTTATAAAAAAAACCGGCCAAGTCCGAGTCGGACTCGCAAACGAAGGGTTCCGTACCACATGGAAAAAGAACGGCGAAAAAATCACGTCTCTTGTATGCTAGCCCCCCTTAAATATTTATTTTATTTTATTTTTAGTATTTGTATATAAAGCGGCAACAGAAATACATAATTTGTGAAAATTTCAACTGTCTAGCTATCGCGATTCTTGAGATACAGCCTGGTGACAGACAGACGGACGGACGGACAGACAGCGAAGTCTTAGTAATAGGGTCCAGTTTTTACCCTTTGGGTACGGAACCCTAAAAAAACACTTTCTCAATCTCTCTCTTTCTCTTCATAATAAATACGAGTGTGCGTGCGTGCGAGTATCGCGTAAGAAGCTACGTTCCATACTACGTTCCTGACGGAAGTCTTCCGACCGCACACGCTTCTTTTTTTAAATTCACCATTCTTATTCCTGTGCTGTTTTTTTCATTACCTTTGATCATACACTCATTGGTTTAACCCAATAAATCACAGCAAGTACAGCATTAGCAAATAGAATGGCGAGTGCCAAGCTTGTTTATTATTATTTCAAGTGATCGATCAAATATTTAATGAGTCATATCTCCATATTAGATAGGGAACTTCCGGCTCGAATATTTTCTAGGTTTACTTAATTATAATGATTAAGATCCTTGTGCTGAGTGGTTAACAATTAATAGAGGCTGTTGTCATAGCAAATTAATGTTTATTTAGGCATTCAATTAAGGATATTAAAGCTTGCCGCCATTGCTGTCGCAGCACTATTCCTTCCGCGTCATGTCATCAGAAGCGTATATAGGCATTTTTATTTTTTTTGTTTTCATGAAGAAAGAGAGGAGCCTACACTTTTCCATTAGCAGTTGGAACTTTATATGCTGATTAATGCTATGCTCATGCAAGTGATAAAACTAAATTACGGTTTTAAAGTTCAAATATAATAATTATTACAGCTCTTCTTTGCTGGACCAAACAGGACATCCTCCTTTCCAATTGCACGCCAGAGAGATCCACTCTACTTATAGGCTGCCTTTCCACCAGAGATGGAAAAAAAAAGAAACCAACCAATAACATCGCTTCATTTTTATAGCTTGAACTCAAATCAAATCAAAAGTTATTTATTCAAACTAGGCTGAGAATCAGCACTTTTCGAACGTCAAAATTACATAAGACAGTCCCCCAAAACGCCCGCCCTTCGCCACTTCTTAGTGCTTTCGCTGGGAAGAAGAAATGGCGGAACAAACTCCCCAGCAGCACAGCTGTCTGTTTAGTTAGAAAATAATTGATTTTATTTTATACAACACTAGGTATGAAGAGTAATTAACGTTACAGGACACAGGACATTAAATTAAATTATTTGCCATAGGTTAGCTAGCCACGCCAATATACCAACAAATACAATAAACACATATTTATGCAATGCTGGGTTCTGTTTACATAGCTGTCACTTGAAGTCACAAATGATAAACTAGGACCATCTAAGCAAAATAAATAAACAAGTTATTACTAATAACAACAATAAAACCATGGTCAGCAAGACGACCAGTCACCACAAGCAGCACCCGTTCACGAGCATAACGCAAAGATCAGCCATTACCCCCCTCGCCATATTTGAGGGAAGGAGGCAACCCGACCCCCGACGCTACCGTAAGCAGTGACATCTAAGGGAGCATGACGAACTTGCTGCCGGTTGCTCTAAGTTAGCGTTTACACACATCCCTCGCTACGCATCCTCGCTCATCTCAGGTGGAAAGGCAGCCTTAGCCTACTATCCATCCACTTTCAGCCAAGTAACGAAGATCAACACTCTCCCAAGCTTTAGGTTCAATGATTTAGTAAGTGGGAGTAGGTAAGTTACAAAGTATTCAAGTATTAACATCATGTATTGTCTCATGGCGGAGTGCCAACATTTCGTGCTACCTCGCAATATGTGGTCTACCCACTTATTTATTTTATTTCACTGTCGGACCAAAGAGACTTTTATTGCTTTATTATTGGTTAATGTCTTGTAATAACAGGGTTTTGCTGTGAATATAAATATATTTTGGAAATGCTGGGCGACACATCGTACAACGTAGTACTTACGTAGTAACTAATTAGTAATATGTGGTAGTACGTATAGGTTTTACGTACAATCAGAAGTCAGCTTATACTGGTAATGTATAGCTTGATGTGTAGCCATGTGTACAGTCCGCAATGAAAGTCGATTACCACATGAGTTTTTTTAATCATAATAATTAAGTATGAAACAAAATATATAAAAGCCGGAACAGGGTATCCAATTAAAATAACACAAACTCTTTATATTACATGAAGAGCGGTGTATCGAATAATTTTGTGTTAATTTAGATGATGTACGAGTAACAGTTTTAATTGACTTTCGTTGCTGTGCCGACCTTACCTAAGAATGATAGTGGAAACGATACATAACACAATATTGTTGTTATTATTAAAAACAATTTATACTCGCAAATAATAAATACGTTACAAAAAGAAAACTTCTTCAAAACTAGAGACGAAATGTTAAATTAATAATCTTTCAGCAAAAATAGAAATTCCAGCTTCTTCGTCGTATCGATGATTCCCTTTTTTTTATTAATTTTACTAGCTTCTGTCCGCGACTTCGTACGCGTGAGGTTTCTTGTTCCCTCGAACCCACTCCGTCGCATCGCATCGCTTACCCGGTATTACTTCGTATTTGCTTAGCGGTCTTTGTGTTTTGTTTTTGCTTGGCCCCTAAGGGACAATTCATACTAGCGCAGAGTCGAAGCGCATCGAAGCGTTAATCTGAAATTTAACATAGCAAATTCACCCTCATCTCCACAACGTAATGCACATATTTCTTCTGAGATAATAATAAGAAGCGCGAATTCGCACGCATTCGACGGAATTTGCGCGTCTGAGCGCGACCAACGCTGATTGGTGCGCGTGCATTACGTTGTGGAGATAAGGGTGAATTTGCTGTTATGTTTCAGATTAACCCTTCGATGCGCTTCGACTCTGCGCTAGTATGAATTGACCCTAAGAGTCTAGGACTCTTATGATATTAATATACCTTATATGCAAAAATATTTTTTCAAATATCGACTACTAGTTCTATAGATTAGCGCGTTCAAACAAACAATCTACCAGAATTCGGCCACTTCGACACCGTTAGCGTTGGCTTCGCAAAGGTCTTCCAAAGTGCATGCAGGTGTTTTTGCAGAGAGAGCACGACAAGAGGTGGGGCATACATTGGATGTGGTTCATAGGAGTAACCCCACCTGACTAAGTTGCACCTGCAGCGATCCACCTGGTATCTTAGTTGGTTAATAGATTTCCAGGTGGGCCATGGTAGTTGGTACCCGCTGGCAGCTTTTCTGTAAGCTCAACATACTCAGTTAGAGGGGAATGTTAAAGCAGCCACAGTTTACACCAGAGCTACCATCATTTAGTGGGATGGTCGACATGAGGAAACTGTTACGCCCCTTCAGACTGGCCCTTGGCTTCGTTACGTGGTAGAGTAAATTTTGTTTGTCTTTCTCCTGCTTCAGCTTTACAGAAGCACAGGCAATTTCCCTTCGACCCTATGGAGAGGCTATTCCTGTAAGTAGGTAAAGTGAGGTCAGTGGTGTTGGTTTGAGGTACCCTGTAATTATTCGGCAAGTTTAATTTTATAAGCCTGAAACCTTAATATCATTAGGGCTACATCTACTTTTCGCGTATGGGCGGAACATAATTAGCCTATAACGTTCCCACAGCTGGGACACAGGCCTCCTGTCGGTGAGAGGGAGTGGGCAGTAATCCACCAAGCGAGCCCAGTGCGGGTTGGTAAATGTTACATGTCTTTTACACAAAGTAAAGCGCCTGTCTAGGTTCGAACGTACGACCTACAACTCGAAAGTCAGGGCCATTACCACTGGGCCATTACTGCTGTCTGCCGATGCCACACAGGGCATGCAAATTCAATACTAGATACTCGGTACCTACATAGGTTTCCACTGCTGTAAAATCACTCGTATTAAAAAAAAACCTAGTTACCTCAAAGCGGTGAGATCACAAAGATACCATTACATACCGATATCCTGCTCTTTTTTGCAACAATTTAGACCACATAGTGACTTAATAGTTTGTATGTGAGGTATTGTAGAACATTATCGTATTGCGCCTGCGTCAGGGTAATGTCAGGGTTACCGATAAGATCGCGGAGCGGAACCGATATTGTATGGAGTTCCTTTTTTAAATTGAACAACATTTTTTTTTTTTTGTTATCTTTTAGAAGATCGAATCATTGGATTTGGTAGACTCGATGAATCCCATTTGATTCTTCCTTTCTATAAATTATTCAGTCAGCACGCTTAATAGAAGCATAGAATTACTTTTTTATTTTATAGTAGAAAGGGTTACAGTGCCACATTGTAAAATTGTGCTAGTGTCAGAAGGGTAATTACGTAACACACTAATGGCTTTCATTTTGACAGTTCAACAACATTCATTGCGTTATTTACGTTGTTGAGCAGACACATTTTTCGAACATATGAAGCAATGGATTAGCAATACCCTTCAAAATGATTCAAATTTGTGATTGATAGTTGTTACGCAATTAGGGTCCAGGGTACGACAAACACTAAGTATTAGGTACGTCGCTTAATACATCAATTCATTAATCTCAACTTACAAAAAATACGATTGATATCGACGAAAAATTATCCGTTAGAACTGGAATGGATCCTAATTCTGATGATAATGATTAAAGTGACAACTGACGCTGATGAAAATATAAAAAAAACTCAAACCAAGGAAAACGTCAGTAAAAACTGACTCACAGTTGTTTGCTCCATTAATTTAATGTTAGACCATAAATTACAGTAGCTTAACGAGCTTTTTATGATATCCTATGTAATTTCCGATAGATTAATCAAAACTAAATTTAATCTAGACTAGATTTAGGTATATTCCTCATAGAAGACTTATAGTAGTAGTAAGTTGAGGAGTTCTTTGTGAAGGTGTTAGTTCAAATCAAATCAAAATTAAATCAAAAGACATTTATTCAAATTAGGCTGAAATCAGCACTTTTCGAACGTCAAAATTACATAAGACAGTTCCCCAAAACGCCCACCCTTCACCACTTGCTAGTACTTTCGCTGGGAAGAAGAAGTGGCGCAACAAACTACCCAGCAGCACAGATGTCTGTTCAGTTAGAAAATACTTGATTGTATACAATAATAGATATGTAAAGTAATTAAGATGACATATTTGCCATATGTACAGTCAACAAAGAGATAAGTATGCAGGATCGTCGGATATAGTTGAAGTTTAGTAAGAAACCGATGGATGTTGTGACCCGACATTGTACTTTCCGAGGCACGGAGAGTCTTAAAATGTAAAGATGGTCACCCATCCACGGACCAACCGCAGCAAGCATAGCTTAACCTGATCAATCGACTCGCGCGGCTGTTATTACTTAGCCGCAAGCTCCTCATAATGAATGTAATAAGTGTAGTATAAAAATAACAATAAAATTACAATAACATCATGTTATAAATGTTAGATTTTTTGAGAGATACCGACAAAGTTACAAAACGTAGATGTACATACATACCTTATTTAAAACAATGCATGACGAAGATCGTACAAAAATTGGCGCAGTCGTTCTCAAGTCATACGGAAACATGACATACCAACACAATAGATACACGCGTACTATGTTTTCCGTGGATCTATTGTAATTTATGTCTGTAATTAACTATGGTGCTTAACTGACCGTTCGGTTGATTCTAATTAAGGAGATGCGTTTTATTTCGTGTGTTTACAAATTACTAATCTTAATAATACCTATACCTTCCTAGTTCCTACATGTACATTATATTCGGAAAAGCTTTTCCTTTGATAAAATGACAAAATTTCATAATATGGAAACTATAGTCGTTTTAACGACACCCCCTAACTAATCATAGATCAGTTTTAGTATCTACGTAGTAGGATTTGTTGGTGTGTCTCCATGGTAAGGAAAATCCTACAAGTTGTAAGGACAAGGGGTCTCTACCCTTAACTTGGTAAGTATCCCAAGCTCATTCGATACATTCTGCCCACATGCTAATACCATAGATAAGTTAAGTAATAGTGAAGAACCTACCAGGCATAAATCTTATAAACCATCCTTGGTGGTCGAGGCCACCTGGAAAAAAAAACAATATTTGTATCAGCCAATTTTCATTAGAGTAAATCGAGCTCAGTTGTAAAGATATTACAGGCAGGTAGGTATTAAGTTTCAGTTATGAGTCATCTGTCCAGTTCCTGCAAGATTTACTAAGAAACTCGGTGTTATAGTGAGCAATATAACAGTGACATCTTTTTCCATTGTTTAGGAATTTGCATCGAATTAAGTGTAGGTACAGTCAACAAAAGAGATAAGTATGCAGGATCGTCGAATATAGTTGAAGTTTAGCAAGAAACCGATGGATGTTATCGAGTGAAATTTAATTTGATAAATGAGCTGTTTGTTTTCTATTAATAAAATTAAATTTTATTCGAGAACATCCATCGGTTTTTTACTAAACTTCAACTATATCCGGCGATCCTGCATACTTATCTCTTTTGTCGACTGTACCTGCGATGAACTTCATTATGATTTTGCATGTTGTTCACTGCACTGTAAGAACAATTATAGTTTATTATTTACTCGTGCGTGAGTATAATGAGTTTTGTTTATTAAAAACAATTTAAATTATTTAAAAGCCATTAATATCTCATAACACAAAGTAGCAATGTCAAAGTAGCTGACAGCGTGCAGTGAGAAGATTTATTCATTGCCCTGACAACCTCTTAACTCCAACCTCCATCAGTCATTGTAATGTGACACACGACGGCATACCAGTGACGAATGAAATGTGACAGCATTTCTGTGCAAGCGCGGCCGACGCGGCCGGTGCGCGGTCCCGCAGGCGACGGTGAGCGCGCGACCTTGCGCGGACCACCACCGGCAGGGCGGGGGCGCCTATGACTGCGGCCGGCCTGCGCCACTCCGCCACTCGTACTGTGCTAACGATACGACCAACGCGCTCCCAAACTTATAATTCGAATTTTCAAAATACGACGCGTTCGGAATGACAGTTTGATTTTTTTAAATCATGTGGCTCTGGTTCGTACTCGCCGCCGCGGTCGCGGTGCTGTCGGGAATTGAGAGCGCCGGCGCCGGCGCCGCCCGCCTCGTCTGTTACGTGGAAAGCGCGCGCGCGGTCGACGGATTTTCCGAGTGCACACATCTCGTTTACGCGGGCGACGCGAGAGGAGATAAGCTCGACGCCTTACTGAAGGACTACAGAAAGAACAACTCCCGGCTGAAAATTATACTGAGAGTATCCGAGGTTGATAAGGTAAGATACACTTATGAATTATTTCTCTACAGTTTTTCCCCTTGAAAACACATTTTCATTTCCAAACACATACACGTGCCAAAACGTTTAAGTATTACATAAAGCTAATTACATTTTACCGATTCGTTAAATTCTCTTCCGACTGGTCTCGCCCATACTGATGAGCTCAAATGTATTCTTTTGTTGAAGTAAACGTGGATCCTATTCGCGTGGAAAGTGTACAAGCAGTACTAATTGAGTTGGTACCAAGAGCGCATTGTGTCGTAATCATATGCTAATTGACGGACATGTTAACTACGGTTTGGGAAGTGGACGGTGCTTTATGTGAAGGTCCGATATCCTCAGGATGGGTTTTCTTCATGCGTAGGGCTTTAAAGATAAGTCTCGATAAAATGTAGAGAATAAGTTGCTTGTAATTAATTATTGGATTAAAAATCCAACCATTTTCATTTGTTTTCATAAGAGGATAATTAATTCAAAGTTGCGTAATTAATGAAGTAACAAATCTACGATTTCTGTCTCACCATACAAATTCGATGACAAAAACTATTCCATAATTGAACAAAAAAATGGCAATGTCTACGTCCAGAAAAGGCGCGAACTTGTTCTAAATTGAATAGAGGAAAACCATAAACCATAAGCTGTTCGACCGGAAACTTAAAAAGGTTTTAACACCGGTCTAGATTAGGTGTGGTCGTTACAAAATAAATCTATTACATTATGTCTATTCCCACGGTTGATATTACGTAGGTACTGGTAATGAATAATAAACGTAGATGACATGATATCATTGTCACGGTACCTGTTTATGATTTGTATAGATAATGAGATGACTGAGTCATATTGGTTTTCTTAAGCGACAAAGTAGAACTATCAATCATTATTCAATTATCAGATGCTGTAGACACACATTGGGGCGGAAAATAACATTTTAATTGTATATGTAGGTTATCTCTGTTAACCTGTCAGATATTATCTGAGTAGAGAGAGAATCTACAGGTTTTGACATCGACAACTCTTGTGCGAAAAACAAAATCGTTTCTCAATTGATAAAAACTTTTTTACAAAAAAAAAACAACCGACTTCAAAAAAAACTACAAAGTGATAAATAACTTTAATTTCGGAACTCGGTGTCGTTGGTTCCGCATTTTCGTTTTTTGCCACCGACTTCCGAAATTAAAGTTATTTATCACTTTGTAGTTTTTTTTGAAGTCGGTTGTTTTTTTTTGTAAAAAAGTTTTTATTTTTCACTTTTTAGTTGTACCTACTCCATACAAATTCAAATAACACTAGTGCATTGAGGAATTGAAGACACCGACTAGAAGAATCATCTAAATTCGCATAGAAATGCCAGAGATGCAGTACATTTATGCATATAACATCGTACATAAGAATAATTATATAATGTATTATATACTAAAACCTTTCTGAAAGTATGTAGATCACATTAGTGAAAGAATTATCAAAATCGGTTCATTAGTTTTTGAGAAAATCGCGGACAAACAAACATACATACATACATACATACATACATACATACATACGGGTCGAATACAGAACCTCCTTTTTTGAAGTCGGTTAAAAATTACCTAATGGTCTCCAAAATTACCATGATCTAGATTATGACAGTTGGACTCTATGGCATAGACTTTGTCTCCTTCTAGATGCTTTAGAGAATCAAAAATTAACACGAGAGTGGTGCTGCTTAACTTATAAAGACATATTTATTCAGATGCATATAAAACCATGAATACATAAGTAATATCTGTTTATTGCACGAAATGTTAAGTAGGCCATCCAAGGGATTTCTCGCAACCAAGCTTTGCAATACAATAAAGTAAGCTAACATACATCTCTCAACCCTGTCGGCAACATTACACGTATTTATTACACCACCTTTATGTAATTCACACGCGATTTCGAAGTTTTGGAGAACCTTTGTAAACATTGGTGTTCCAAAAATACTTGATTGACCTGTCAGTTTATACGGTCGACTTGACCTTACGCAAGTTTCAGAGAATTTTACTCTTGTATTTGGAGCACGGAGTGAGTCTGTGTTACCAATGTATTACCTGCATTGCGTGGAAACTGGTTGTCAAGTTAAGGTGGCATCTGACACACGCGACAGAATGAGACAATTTGCACGTATTTGTTTCGTTTTCTTTGAATGCTTTTGTTAGTTATATCTAATTTGAATATTATGAATCAGGTTGACATCCGTTTAGTGTGCACATGCTGTCACGCATTTTTCTTCTATATAATCGGATTTTGAAGACATATTTTACCAACGCGTTTATTATTCAATAAATCTCCGTTTTTTTTTTTAATTTCACATCACGTTTCTCGTTGCGCGGAAACGTCTCCTTAAATCTCGTAGTGCGTTGACGGGAGGGATGACGTCATGTAAACGAGTGCGTTCTCACGTCCGCGACCTCGGGCAGGAGGCTGTCACTTGCATCTGCAGTCTGCAGCGGTGCATCGATATTATGAATGACGGCCGTAAAGATGTAACACTGTAGATATGTCAAATGCCAGTTTTAGTAAAAGTTCGACTTTGTAGAGCGCCCTTTCGGTCACTGTGTCTGGCAGACTTTTCGTAAAGATCGATGTGAGATGCAGCCCGGATGCGGGATACTAGTCAATAGTGATAGTTATAGGAAAGATATTATGACTAAATATTGGTTAGTCATACTAAAGTCCAGATAAGTCTAAATTGGATTTTAGTATGATGAATAATGAATGAACAAAATATTGGCAACGGAAGCCGTTATACACACGATATTAATCATACAGAGGAAAGCAAAAAGACGTGTAGGATGCAGGATGTCGTGAAATCCAATATGGGTGCCGATAAACTGACCGATGTTAGAGCTGTAGACCGAGAAAAGTCAAGATCACTGGAGCGGGTATCCCTGTAAAGAGGTTTGGATGATGATTCATTGAGGTTTCTTACGTACAGGTTTTTAATATTGAAACAGCTGATTATCATTATGCGGTGACCGATTGCAAATTCGAAATCGAAAAGGAGGTACCTACCTATTACAAGGACATTTTGTCGCTATAAGATAAGGCATCTTAATGTCCATTTAACTCCTTGTACATATAATTAAATAATTACAGTTAACCGTAATCGGATCCTCATTTCATTATCTTTAAGACTTGACTGATTACATGCATACTTTTTGGATCAGCCGCGTAACGGTTGGTGACCAAACTTGGTGAGATATTTTCTTAAAATGTTGCCAATTGCAAATGTAAAGTTCAGGGAAGCCAAGTACGACTGAGTATTTTCTTGCACGTGATAAGTAGAAGCCAAATAATAAGTCCCATATTAGGAGAGTCGGGTATAATATTCAAAAGACATAAATGTATTGCAATAATAATATCTTATGTAGACCGAATGAGTTATAAGCTGCCTCGCTCAACGTTTTGTGATTCTGATAGGTCACGATGGCTACTGGAGGTATATGGCTGTTGCACTTCATATTTATCATTAGTCCACTGGTGGATTAGTCTTTCCAGCATTTATTGAAATGAAATAAAATGGAAGGTTGCTTTTTTATTAAGACGCTCTAACTAGCGTAACAGGCACTTATAATAATCTAGAAATAAGACGAAAAAATAAAATAGACATCGAGGGTAAGCTTTACACGTGTAGAATAAATCCTTCTTTGCAAGTTGAAGCAGACATCGAATTGCAGTTTTATGAATGTTGTAGTGCAAGTTATTCCTTTTACAACAGACATAAACGCAATTAATAGCACTAGAATAAGAGCACATAATGTTATAGGAAATGGATTATAAGACATCAATTTGATTAATGCAATATTAAAACTGCACGATGAATTTTAAAAGCTTCCTAATTTTAACCACGATGCCGACGATCATGAACGTTCTTCTCGAATTGTTACTAATAATTTGTAATCAAATCATGCTCCAATAACATCGAGGCTAATAACTCGTTACGTAAAAGTCGACACATGTCGGAAATAACGTTAAAAAGGCCACGGTAGTGTAAGGGTATATATTAACTAGGTATTCATTCGATGACGTCATACCTTTGTATGAAATGTTTTTGACAGGTGTATTGGGTATGTAATTTGTAGGGAAATTTTGTAACTAATTTTGTTCGGTTTTTTAACACGTTTTTGTGTTTTTGGTGTTGTTCTATTCCATGTAACGAAATCTTTCAACGTAATTTTCTCCAATTTCAAAACATCCGATTTACTTGAAAATTTGCACTCGTATCAAGGACCGATGAAAATACTATAATTTGGTATCTTGGAGCTGATCTGATGATGGAACCAGGAGGTGGATAGTGGAACTCTTCAGTGGCTAATAGTAAACCGCTTAAGTCATAACTTTGGTATTAGACTTATTAACTAAATGAAGAATAAATATATAAGTACCTACTAGACTAAAAAGAAAAATAATAAAAATATGTAGTTTAAAACAAAACCCTTTTTTCAAGAAGCGTGGAACACATTTATCAAAAAGCGTTGAGCGCTTTTTAAAAGTACACGCAACTAAAAAGCGCTTCACGCTTTTTGATTTAATCAATGGATATAAATTTTAATAGTTTAACTTTTATTCTTCTCATCATCATTTATTTGGGGGTCGACGCAATAGTAGATTGTTATACGAAGGTCGAAAGGAATCTATTCCCATACACCATTGAATAATTCTTAAGCGTTACCCCGTGATGTCGAAAAAAGTAAAAAAATAGATCTAACTTTGTAAATTTTCTGTATCGAGTAAAATTCATTGAATCGTGTATTCCTTTTACAATATGAGAGTCAAAAAACATATGCCAAAATGTTAAATCCCTATTCCACGTAAATAACAAGTTACACGAAATAGAAAAACCACATCTTTTCTATTAAAAAAAAACGTTTCCCCCAAAACTAATTGAGATACCTCGGATATAATCTTAGAGCTCTCCTTTTACTCTTTTTACCCATCGTAGTTGTGACGACACAACAATGAAACATAAGATATAATCATGGTGTTTCTCATTTCATTGCCGTACCTTTCGCCGTGGATAACGATCTATAACCGATAGTTACGCTTTCATTAGTTATCTAAGGAGTTAAATACACAGCTTTTGGTTAAGTAACCTGATAGTAAGGTCTAGTGATAAGTTGTGTTTGTAGAATGTTGTCTCTTTCGGTAAAGGGTAGTGTTACGTCCGTGTAGGATGTAAAAGCTTTGTTTTCATAGTGCCTTATGGCCTATTGTTACCAGGTATTGGACTATCTATTTTAATGTTATAGTTCATGGCGGCAGTAAGCAGTGGGGCCCACTAGTATCGGTCCTGACTTACGAGTTGTAAGTCGTTCGAACCCATCCAGGCATTTTATGTATACTTTACTTTGTGTATTTTAATTTCATCACCATTGCTCGCAAAACGGTGAAGGAATTCATCGTGAGGAAACCGGCATGTCCTAGAATCAAAAAATTCGAAGATATGTGACGTCCATCAACCTGCACTGGGCTCGCGTGGTGGAATACGGTCCACTCCGTCTCACAGAGAGAAGGCCTGTGTCCCAGCAGTGCGAACATTATAGGCAGATTACTTATAATGGCGGCTCTGAAATGCGCTAATCGCTACTGCCCCACCCCTCACCCCTGCTGACCCATGAATTTGTTACTGCGCAACGACTCGCCTCATGTTCTGAGTTCCGCCATTATGTTTGAATCAGCCTGGTGGCCTACCATGATCTAATTAAAAACGATTCAAAAACAAGACATTTCAATTTAGGTTCCTAAACTGCATCGCTTGAGCTGCTCTATGGACGTCATGGTACCAAACAAGTATGAATGAAACCAAAACTTGTGACTCAGTCTGGGACAATCGCCGTCAGCAGATGGCACGGCCTAAACTGAATCGTTAAACTGACGTCATGGTGCGAATTAGAAGAACAGTTCAGTTTAGGTCCTAAAATGGATCGCGTTAAGAGCTTGTGGTAGGTTTCCTGTAGATACTGTAATCTGGCTAACTTACTTCTTCCTTCCCTAGATTAATGATTTCTTTATAATTAGTAGTAAGTTATCAATGACCTTTGATTTTTTTCTTGGCCATGCTTTGCTTCTTCTTGTAAGCTTTTGAAGGTCTTTTCGTAAATTAGTAACTCAATTAATTGATCTATTTACAATAAAAAGAAAGATGGCTGAAAAGCTCTGCATCACGATATGTCATGGATATATTGTCCGCTATGACATACCAAGCTCTACATAAGTATATTATCCAGTTTCAGCTGACCTCGCATTGTATAGGCTTTTCGTACAATGAGAAGTCGGCTTATACTGGACATTTATAGCTTGATATGTAGGCGTGCGTACAGCGGTAGACAATAACTATGGTACTACGAAAACTATACAACCTCTGACCCTCATAAAGCCCAATATTGATTACAATTTCCTTGAAACCATCTTGTTACATTGTCTGTAGTTCCCAGCTCTGTATCGAATTTCTCACACTCTAATAACAATTCACGCCAAAATAATGAATACCTTTACACCATTAATATTTAACATGCCACCTACAAACCAATTACTGTCTGTCAGACTCATAGGTTCCCATTTATTTGGGCACGTACAGTCAGTTATAGCAATTAGCTGACCCACCTTTGCATAAATGGATGAGATTTTTTAGAATACGAATCGATAGAATTTTGTGATTCTTTTATATTTTATTTACTTTGCTCATGTAAACATAATATAAAAGAATTAGAAAATTCTGTCGATTCGTATTCTAAAAAACCTCAACCATTTATGCAAAGGTGGGTCAGCTAATTGCTATAACTGACTGTACTAGTTTAATACTGTACCTTACCTACTAACCGACCATGTCGGTGCACCTGCCGGCTTAAGCCCCCGTATTCAAAAGCCGAGCAACATTTATGTTGCAACATCATTTTGTTTTGTTGGAAACATGTTGTTCAAACACCTAGCCACCCGCAAATTACTTATATGAAATGCCTTTTCCCGCAATAAAAATAAAAATGTTGCTCAACAATGTTGTGCAACTTCTGTTTCCCACTCGGTAGTCGTGTTCTTTTTGATATCGGTGAAATATTTGTGGATGACGTCACTACTAACTGACAGTTGCCCAGTTAACTTGGTTGGTTGTAATAACATAGCGATTAATGATCAACATAGGTGTCGATGCGGTGGGCGTTCTAGTTGACTTGTCAATGTCGTATGGCGCCAGCGACTTGCTCCTGTCGCGCCTACTTGCGACAGTTACTGGTCTTGTTTGGTTGGTCATTCATTCATTATGCTAATGATTTCGGAGATAGTTTGGAAGTATTTTATTATTTGTGCAATGTGTCTTGGATTCCTTTTTAGAAGTAGCTATCAGGAAAAAATAACGTTGGAAAATCCGATAGAGAATTTTCCATACGATGGATCATTTTTAAATTCTTTTTTCGCGCTTACTTAGTTATTATTAATCTCGAGCAAGTCTGTCCAACAACACTAGTTGCTAAATCAACTTTGATACACAACCTTATATGTACCGGTTATCATAATTAAATATCGCATTGTTGTGTACCTACATTCGTTTATCATCTGTGCGAGCTTGCAATCTCGTTCTTTCATTCGTGAATGTCAGAATGAATCATAGCATAATTACGTCGTTCATGACCTTGGCATGACAGAACGGGTCAAGGGCATCAATATTGTTATTGACTATTGTCAATTTTGACAGCTATGTCAACTTTTGAGTTTGGAATGTAGAAAGCGCGCGGTGACAACCAGTATAATCTCATTCTTTGCATGATTTGCAGATTTAAAAATGTGTAGCTACTATAAGCTACTATGTTTTGCAATAATTTTGCATATTGTTTGCCAAGTGGTAAGACCACTTGGTACCAGTGTTAGGTTGAGTCGAAGGAAGGCAAGGTTTTTCTCACGATATTTTCCTTTAAGACCTGTGGATTCCTCAAATATTTTATGCGTAGCATTAAATGCGTGCCTACTTAATTGAGGGTATGACATCATGACGACGTATGGCATCGTCATCCACCAGAACGGTTTTCCCTGACAAGTTTGAAACTGCTTTCGGAGCGAAAAGCAGGTAAAGATTGCTGTTCCTTTTATGCTACTACTATCTTCTGCCCGCGGCTGCGCCCACGGGGATGTCGGAAATTATCCCACGGAAATATGCTACCGGGATATAAAGTAGCCTATGTCCCTCCCCAAGATGCCATCAGCTATCTCTGCCAAATTTTATCGAAATCCGTTCTGTGGTTTAGGCGTGAAAAGGTTACACGGTTTAAAAGGTAACAAACAGACAGAGTTGCTTTCGGATTTACAATATAAGTATGGAGTATGGATGGATTAGAGGGGTAATTGCGTAACACACTATCAGTAGCAATGGGTTTAATTTTGACAGTTCAACAACAATCATTGCGTTATTTACGTTGTTGAGCAGACACGTTTTTCGAACATATGAAGCAATGGATTAGCAATATCTTTCAAAATGATTTAGAATCTGATTGATAGTGTGTTACACAATTAGGGTGCAGGATAAAGTGGTGTTTGGTTCACTCGCAACATTCGCTAGAGTTACCGATATCGCTAAAGAGTACACGGTATTCAAATTAAATTGCACAAAGCCTAGATCCCGTCTGGTTGGTGTTACAGCAGATGACATCATAGGTAAACAGGACACTGTCCTAAGAGCCAAAAGCAGTTGAGCCAAGTGAAATAATACTGTTATGTTACGAATACAAATAGCTTAAATACACACAGCATGTATCTGAAAGATGTGGTCATATTTAAAGGTGTGCTTGAGACCATTATACTGAACAACCTTTTTCCATAATGATAATCGTGACAAAATAATTAGCTGTCCCATACATCTGGGTCGAGTAGGTATTGAAGTTTTGTATGGTCCCACGGAGAAAGTTGTTCAGTTTGATGGTATGTACAGACGCCAGCACATCAAGCTACCCGAAACTGTCAAATTTTCCCAATCAACTTTGAACCGTATGCTGTAGCGATAAAGTTGAAAATCGATTAAAGAAATTTTACAGATTGTAGTAGGTTAATGTGACACCCTTAAATATGACCACACCTTTTTGATACATGCTGTATATTTCTGTACTGAGGGATAGAATGTCACTTGATTCGTTTTAATTTACAGCCCATCTTTTCCCCATATTAGGTAAAATTACAATACGAGAAACATCGGTTTTCCAAGCACGTTCTTTTGACTTAGATACGCTCAGAGAATTTTTGTCAAGTAGGTAATAATAATCATTATGGTCTCAATATTCCCAAGGAGTAAGGTATATTCTTTAGTATGAACTGCAATAGATTCTATGTTTTTCAACTTATTTTCCATGTCAGATTACAATAACATAAAGGCTTAAAAAATGGTTGGCAGGTATAAAATACAGATAAAGGAGTAATAGATGTGATAATATTATCCTAAATATATCTCTTCAACGTGATAAACTCTGCAGATAAAATATTTCTAGTAAATATCGTCTTACGTGTGAATTTTGACTGATACTATTTCAGATAAGAGAAGTTTCATCTATCCTTTCGCTTTCAATGGCCTGTTTTAAACCAGAATTCCGAGTGCTCTGCCTTCCGCATCCAATCTTTATTAGTTACCATTTCGTTTTCTACCTCTCAAACTTGCAAAGTCGGTTCTGCCCTTATTACCCTTAATTTACTTTTAATTTTTCATCAAAATGTGTCTACTGCCTTAGGTGTCATAATAGAATTTGCAATTCTTACGTTACTCTTACCTCTGCCGTTGTCTACCGTAACTGCAAAACATCTGTAGCTCGCACAGTCATTTGTAAATGTCGTAACTACACGTCTTTTGTTTTAAAAAGAAAACAGAAAACCTTGTAGTGAGTGCTTCCTCTAATGTTGACATTTGTACACTGCGGGCTTAATAGGGTCCTAATTATCACATTTATCACCGTTAAAGAAAACTTGACAAACTGTTAACTTTACGAACACTTAGTAAAATGACACCTTGCAAAATGGCAATTAGGGGGTAATAAGGGCCATTATTGAGGTGTAATATGGTCATGGCAAATGCAAATTTTTGACATTGCGTTATTGGATCTTATTTAAATACATGTATAACGTTACCTTCCTTTAGCTGATGACAAATAAAAAAGAATAAGATGTAGAATAGTCGATCTTGTGCGATGAAAATTGTCAGTCAAGTGAGGTGTGATAGTAACTTAATACCTGTAGCGTGCTGGAAGCGAGGATACTGTTACGAACATGTGACGCTGCTAGTTGCCATCTGCTACCTGGTACAAACGGAAGGCATTGTATTGTTTACGTTATGAATGAAGGTGTAGGATTACAGACCCGCACCGTATAGGAAATTAATTTAGCTAAGAAGATAAAGGTACTGCAGTTACTGATATCAATTGCATCTACCTAATTTCGGGTGATTGACTGTTATAAGCAGTTGCTAAATAGTGCATGAAATGTAGGTTATACCTAGGTTCGGTTATTTACTTCGGCCAAGGGTTAAAGATAAGGGGCCTTACCGTGGTGTTTTTGCGGTGATAATGTATTAACATGCTTAAGTACAAAGTTCTGATACGATCAGGATAATGTTTCGTTAAGAGCAACAACATACTCGCAAAGCCACAAATAGGGATAGGTACAATTTGTACGTTAATATAATTTACATGTTATGATTTTATCGAATCGTGTTGTTAAATGTTAAGTCGGTGATCTTAATGTAAACTAATATTACAAAAAGGTAAAATTGTTTGTTTATTTGTAAGAGGTGATCTCTGAAAGGACTTAACATATTACAAAATATGTTTTACTGATAGAATGCTACACTATAGCCGATTGCTAATTATGTTTTATGGTATAGGTTGACATGCTATGGTATAGACTGACCACAATGGTGGGCAGAAGCAAGTGTATAATATTTCATTCGCATTATACTTACATGCAACGAGATTTTCTGATGTAGCTTTCGATGTAGTAAAGATATGTCTGAATTTCCGTTTATATTAAGTATTCGTTTTTATACCTATTGCCCGTTTGTATATAAGTTACCATTTCACTAACTGTTTTTAAAAGACCCCCATGAAAGTCTTTGATTATAAGGTATTGTTGATTGGATTAAAAAAATCAAAATTTGTAATTCGTACCTATGTATTTGTGAACGATAAAAGTATATTGAGATTTTAGTCGTACCGATTAAAAATTTGTTTTATGGTGATGATTAAGTACGATAAAAATATTAAAAGTCGTTAATTTATAGGAAGTTATACCTACCGTCTTCCAACTCCTCTGCGTGTCAATCATAATTCATTTTATATCCTTCGTCGGAACCTTCGTCCGCTATAAATCGCAATTCACAGTTGATACTTCAATTAAATTTTCAATAACCATTCGCAAAGATTAATTGCACCCCGCATACTCACGGTGTATGCAAATCATGTGCAGATAAACTAAAATTTAATGCAAGGATCAGTGAAAGGCTCGCCTTATTAAACCGGTCACGATCGCCTTCCATTAGCGGATTGGCCCGACATTGAAACATTAACTTATCTAGTTCATTTGTGGGCTGTTTTTATTCGTATGTACGACCTTTATCACTTGGCCGACTGGGGTTGTCAGAATATTTAGTTTTAATATTTTAAACTTTTAAGGTGCAGCTAACAAGGTTGGATTTTGGCATAACGGGTTGTTACCTTTGCTTTGTGATTTTGTCATTGATTAGCTGTCAAAATACGAGGTGAGCTTTTTCGCCAATACAAAAATCTGGGCCTTTTCTGATTAAGTCATAACTAAAATGATAAATGATGATGCTTGTACCTATAACAGCTTGTTATGATTTATGATTCGCGAATCTATGAGTGGGAAAAGCCCTTAGAGCTTTAAGTTGCCGCTTAACATACTTATCAAAGTCACGTCAAGTAGACAGGTTTTGCTTCACAATTTATTTGACAGCCTTATTACGATCAATTTTTGTCAATAGCCTGACAGATATAGGGTAAATAAACGTCGATAAATCGAACAATTTACGGTCCCTAGAGTTGTGCAAGCTGATGTGGTCTCGATATTAGCGCAAGCGCAAGTCTGTAGGACGCAAGTGTTTCGTTTTATTCGTTTTATGGGATATGACGCAAATTTTGACCGACATTAAGAGGTCTTATGTTGTTTTAAAATTGGCTCATTACCCACGTGAGCTTTTGACACTCGTTCATTTCTTGTTTGGGGATAACTTGTTATTTTGATTATTATTTAATGGCTCAACTGTCATATAAATTTGAGTGCCACCAGTGCCATCAGTATGGCCACAGCTTTGATAGTTATTTAATGTAAATAAATTTTCTATATGGTTTCAGTTAATCGTTGTACCTAGGGGTTTATAGGTAGTGCATGGTGAAATCAATAAATCACAATTAGTTGTGTTTTCAATATAGTGGAATGTTACCTAAGTGCTGAAGTCTGTTGAATATGTATTCTTTTATTCATCCCTTCTTCCCCATAATTAAATAGTGAATTAGTTACTCTGTTATAAGTGTATTTGTAGAAGTTTATTTCTCGGGATGGTAATTTTATGGATTTACTACACGATGTGATCATTGATCATAAACTTGAATCTAGAGTCATATAAATTTAATTGCACAAGTGTTACGTTTGACGCTTACGTAAGTATAGTTTAGAGACACTATTATCTAAGACTGTAATAGTTATTTTAGCTTATATCGGATCTAAAATAATCTTAATAGATTGAATCTAGATTCTAGAATGTAGTTCACACGTTGCGTGACGAAAGGGCCCATATATTACAACAATGCATATTCATATGGGCATAAATCAAAGGCTTTATGCGCAAGATCACAATACGTAATAAAGACCGCGCCCTGTGCAAGTGCCCTTTCGATATGTAGAGCTGTTGTGGAATAATATTGTTACACATAATATTAATATTACGTTTGTTTGTATAATATTATGATTATGTCAGTGACTTGGTCTGGCTCGCGGTTTTCTATCAAAAAGGAATAAAAATTAATTTTGAAGTTTTGAACACTAAGTAATTCAAACTTTAAATATCCTTATGCAAATTCATGAAAGCTCCTTTTCAGAACCATCGGGGCAATCTGCGATATAGCTTTTATTGGTTATTTGTATCGAATACCTACCTATCAATTAGTTATTAGAGATGGATAATTAGGATTTATAATACATTAAGTTAGTAATACAATGATTTATTACTTAAAAATTGTTGTTTTTCGTTTTGTTACAAAATAAATTTGAAATTGTTTTGGAATAGGTGTATTTAAAATGAGGTTACATTACCAATATGTATTATAATGATCTCATATACTTACATAGTTGTGATTATCACATCCGTTGACAAGCACGGTGTTTATGTTATTAATAATAATCGAACTAGTCTAATACACTCGTTATACCTATTAATGACAGTCAAGTCTACATTTGTTTTAATAATAGTCTTGAAGCTGGCCTTATTAACTAGAACTGTTATGCAGCCTGCAAATAAAGAAATCAAGCACTGTGCAAACAATCATCATCAGCCTAGCCTTTTCCCAACTATGTTAGGGTCGGCTTCCAGTCTAATCGGATGCAGCTGAATACCAGTATTTTACATGAAGCGACTGCCTATCTGACCTCCACAACCCAGTTGCTAGGTAATACGATAGCCCTTGGTAAGACTGGTTGTCAGAGTTTCGGGCTTCTGATGACCCGTAACGACTGTCAAAGATCCACAAATGACAGCCGAGACCAATGGCTTAACGTGCTTTCCGAGGCACGTAATGGTCTTGGTATGTGACGATGCAACAGCGGCAAGCGTAGCTTAACCTGATCGATCGACCCGTGCGGCTGTTATTATTTAGCCACAAGCCCCTCTCTGTGCAAACAATAAGATTAATAATAATAATAAACGTTTTTGAGGAACAAAAAACAAATAAATTCAAAGACAAAGAATGTTAAACGATGATTGCTGCAATAGTTATAACTGTGGTGCAGCTACCAACGCCCAACTCCTAAGAGGGTAGGTTGTTCCAAGATTAATATAAGTACATAAAAAAGGTATTTTAACTAATATTTAAAGAAAAGAAGGTACAAAATTTCTTCAATGTTTGCTTAAAACGGAATTTATCCATCGGTGCGGCATTAGCACATCTTTGAAGTAAGTTTTTTTACGAGAGAGCTGTACTTTATCTCTCATGCCAAAAGATGCAAGTAACGTCTGCATTTTAACAGCAACATTTAGGACTGCTTATGATTATAGCAAATATTTTATGGCTGTTCATTTTCACGGTTCATTAAGGCTTGTGCTTAACAGTGGACCTTATTTGCAAATTTTGATTTCATCAATTTAGAGAGATGTTCAATGTAATTTCAATATATCGTACCTATGCATTGCTGTTTCAAACGTTATGCAAACGATTTCGGTGCTCATAAATTCAGCTCCAAAGCGCAATAAACTATAATACTCATGCCTTAAATCTCGTATAAACACTTAAATAAACGGCGTGTATGATAATGACAGAACAAGATCTATTCACACCTAATGTCAGTATGCACATAAATTACAACTTCCATGCACCATCAAGGACCTTATTACCACGTGGATAGGGACCATATTACCACTCAAGGGGCCCGTATTACCCTTTCACACTGATTATACTGCAATTAGCTACAATGTCATTGGCGTTGTTTATGCTCCAGTAAGTCGGTTAGCAGTCATTTGGTTGGTATGAGATGACAAATGTTACTGCATAATACATAATACTGCGGAGATGATTGGATTTTGGTGCGTTTTTTGTAATTTGCAGGTCGGTATCAGTGTGATCAAGATATGATTCGCGGTTGTATCAAATATTTTCATATATAATTATAATCATAAAAATCATTAATCTTCATCTCTCTCTCTTGGTTCCTATTACCCTATTGAATGACTATTTCATGAGGCCAACTCTAACTTAAGGAATTGTTTTAATCTTTAAATTATCTTTATAAATGACCTGTATAATAATGATAACACTTCTAAGTCTAAAAAACTACAAATTAAAAGAGAGTATTCAAAATTTCCCCTGCCGACTCGCACTGGGCCCGCGTGGAGAGGAGGCCTGTGTCCCAGCACTGGGAACATTATAGGCTGATTAGGTATTTAAATATTTCACCCCACCGAATGCCCAAAAAAATTTGCAGCGATTCTATGTAATATGGAAATACTTAGAAGCAGAAGAAGAACGAACACAAGTTCATAGATATAGTTTAAATACTATTTCTTAGTAAACAATTTGTCTAAATATTATCACATAATATCCTATCATTTTTTTTTCATTGATAACCTAGTTTCCAAGCCAGAATTATAGTCAGATAAGCACATTTCCTAACTCAATCACTTCGTATAGGTAGGCACCTGCGCATGCGTTAATTATTACATAAGCCTAATACTTAAAATTAGCCATTTAAATACAGATAACTATAAAACAAAATGTCAACTAGTTTGGTTTGATTGATCAATCCATTTCAAGTTTGAGGCCTGTCTGCTTGATCCATTCACAGTGATCTCGATTTATCATTTTGCACATGGATTGTGAAATTTTTGTGTGATCGCTTATGTGCAATAAAAGTAATCCTTATATAATGATATTCTAAAATTTGGTTCTTTTAGAGAAGTTTAATTAAAGAAATAAAAATAGAATGCCGTAAAATATAGATTTAGGTATTATCAAAATAGAGATTAATAAAGATCGGCCTACCGTAATAACGACTTTAAATTACTTTTTATAAACTTGATTTAATTGATCGATAAGTAGTCAATCAATAATAAGACATCCGCAGAATCGCGGATTTTATCATTTTGCGGACTACATAATTTAAATTTACTTCCGTACTAGCTTTTGCGGCCGCGTGAAGGTCGGAAACTAACCTACGGGAACATGCTACCGGGATAAAAAGTATCCTTTGTCTTAACGCAAGTAGGTAATGGTCTACCTGTGTGCCAAGTTTCATCGAAATCCGTTCAACTGTTAAGACGTGAGAAGGTAACAGAGTGACAAAATTACTTTCGCATTTAGTATATCAGTATGGATTTTAAAGAGCTCGAAGCATTCACAGTTCGCTATTTGGTCAGACTTTATATACAAAAAACACCAGAAAAAAGACAAGATACAACAAATGACGAGCACAACAATATTCTGAAACAAGTGATTCATGAAACAAATGACTAAGGGTCGGGACACATTGATCGACGGCTTTTCGCACTTTGCCGATTGAAAAGGAGCACACATGCTCTCTTTTTGTACTTTTTGTATGGACAAACCGTCGAACGCCGTCGATCTCCGCCGGAGCGCGTTCGTCGCCGTCGATGTTAAAGGATGCGTACGTCGTTCCATACTTTGCTCTCTTTTTGTATGGACAAACCGTTGAACGCCGTCGATCAATGTGTTCCGACCCTAACCATAACTAATGTTCATTACCAAAGGACAAAGCTTGACCAATGTTTTTTGGTCACAACTGACGAACATTATACCATTTTGAACCTGTGACATCATGTTCACGTTAATTACTTCACATCAAGAGTTTGTTTCAAGATCGTGAGAGAGCGAGCATAAAGACAGATTCACACTAGATGTACCTACGTATCGCGTCGTGATGCTGGATTGACCAATCTAATCAAAAGCTGTTCAGGAGATCGCCGCATCACAACGAGTTTTGATTGGATATTACTGCGTCAAATGACGTCACGACATGACACAGTAATGTGAATCTGGCTTAAGGTACCTATTGTATGAAGGAAAGTAGTATTATAGTATTAGGAATTTCCTTGTTTTCTAATTTTTTTTTGATAACGGACGAAACATTTCTGCAAAGCTAGGGGGTCTAGGATTTTGTGCTGATTTCATGTTTACAGTTTGCGCGCCGATGTCTGTGTCACTCTGCATTTCATTCAGTTTTTTCCTCCTAGTGATGATAATGATTATACTTGGAATAAGTCTACCAATAGAATAGAAGCCATGTTCGAACTGGCCATCTGGATGTGGCGTTTCAACCTTGGCCATTGGACCAGTATCTCATGTAGGTAACTAACTAGTCCCTTACCTCATCTTATAATAAATCTCACAAGACAGGTCAACTCATTAATCGTATTGTGATGTCACTGCCATCCTTGAACAACTAGCCCTGATAGTCGAATACAAAACCGCGGAAATACAATGCTTCACATACAATACCGGCTCTATTTGGATGGTTGGAAAGGTACCGCTTAATAAATACGCAATGGAACACGAAAAAGGCGTTGCTTTGATATCAAGGGCTGCCTTGCGATATTTGCAGGTCGTTCGCACGCGTGTGTACCTAGATACTCCATTGTTTTTGTGTGTGATTAACAGCAGTACAAAGTTTGATATACTTCCCCGGCTGTTCACGTTGATGATGATTATTTTACTATACCGACTTTTTTTTTTTTTCAATGCCGTTGAAATATAATTACTTGTTATTATTTACAGCATTGAGAGCAGTGGTGGCCAAGTGGTAACGACCGCGACTTACGAGTTGTAGGTCGTAGGTTCGAATCCAAACAGGTGTTTTACTTTGTGTAAATTATTTCATCACCAAAACGGTGACGGAAAACATCGTGAGGAAACCGGCATGTCCTAGAACTAAAAATTCGAAGACATCTGACATCTACCAACCCGCACTGAGCCCGCACGGTGGATGGCGGCCCATTTCCTCTCACAGAGAGTAGGCCTGTGTCCCAGCAGTGGGAACATTATAGGCTGATTATGTTATGTATTTATAGCATAATCAGCCTATAATGTTCCCACTGCTGGGATACAGTATATTTATGAAAATAGAATATTAGTCTGCCTAAAGACGACCTTGCAGACTTGCTAAGGTAGACCAGCTAAACTTCCAGATTCAGAAAAGTCTTGAAAGCTGTCTGGAATTATACTTACTTATTATATTTACAGCAGTGCAGCTTCGTGGAAGACAGATGCACTGATTACCTTTACCACTGACCTACACACTAAATGCTTATCAAAATGGCCAAAACAAACGCCATATGTAGGTCAGTCATAAAGATAACTCTTATCATTTATAGAACTAGTTTCATAAAAATTCAGTCAAACGGGTTATTTTGTAAAACAGACATGTTCAGGTCACATTCATGTCCAGTTTTCATACGCCAACAGAATATTAACTAGAATCCGGCCCGACTTCACCTGAGGTCAGGCAGATTTAATGGTGTGTAGTGCCATTCATAACTGACTACGAGTGTTATTATAAAAGACATATTTCAAAAAGTAATTTAACTTAACCTCGAAGTTATACGGAGTGATTAATTATTTTATTTGTAACTAGCTTCTGCCTGCGACTACGCCCATCGAGTCCCATCCCATCGCTCGCCCGTGCTGCTTCGCGTTTTTTTTCCTATTGCTCGTCTCCTAAGAATCGTAGCTTGATGTTAAATAGCCTATATCTTTTCTCAAGAATTGGGCTATCAAATGTAAAAATATTTTTTCAAATCTGACTGGTAGTTCCGGAGATTACTCCCTACATACAAACTTACAAATTTTGCCTCTTTATAATATTATCAGTATAGACTAGTATACCTAGATAATTTTGGAAAATTAAGGATAACATCACGCCTGTAATCCACGAAGGGTAAGGCAGAGGTGTACCTAAAATCTTCCCTAGTTTCTAAAAAACCCTTCAGTCCTCTGTATTTTCCCTGGATGTCAGAATTATGCCTTTGTTGTATCGCTCCAGGACGAGATTTTTTTTATTACCTACACCATTTTTTTTCTTTTTTTTAACTTCTATTCTCTGACCAACCCGTACTGGGCCCGCGTGGTGGATTATGGCCCACTCCCTCTCACCGAGAGGCCTGTGTCCCAGCAGTGGGAACGTTATAGGCTGATTATGCTATTCTCTAAAGATATGTTATAGTAGGTATTTATTCATCTATACTTTAAACTCTGATAATAAAATATTGGAACTGTGCTACACAAAAATGACCGAGTAAATTGAAATTGATTGCTTGTATCCTGCTAGTGGAAATCGAATTACTTACCAATATTGCCTACCTACCAGCATTAAGTTATAGTTATTGCCCTACGAAGGCCAGCTACTACTAAACTCTTATAAAATTCTTACGCAATTGAACTCAATTTTCATCAGGATTTATTAAAAACAAGACCTCATTAAATTACTTAACTTTATGTCTTAAAATTACTCTGCTCGTTCTTGTAAAGCGTCTACTAAAGTCTAACGATTACATAGATTCATTATTTATTAAATAACTGGCTGGTCATAAAGGGGCGACTGTTTAATCATACATTTTTGACTTTTTAAACGTCTCTTAACTTTAAGCAACGTTTATAAATAAATAGGAAAGAGCTAAAAAGATAGATAAATGATTGAAAACATACAGACCTACTTATCTGATTATCCCAAGTGAAACCACAAGTGAAAATCGTTGCAGATCTCAAACATAAGCCGACAACTTTAAAATCAGATATTTATGCTTTTAGTTTCAAGAACGAAAGAGGAGTGAAATTCCTCCAACGAAAAGGGGAATCTTGAAACCAGGCAGGCGTTCATAATGACAAGTTTTAAGTACCCTGTTCGTTTACCCACAACAAACCATATTTAAAAGCGCTGTGAAGCTTCGTTATGTCCTTATAGTACAATGATGACATCAGACCTAGCTCGTTCAGACAAGACCACTAGGTAATTAAGAAACTGTAATGGCAAGCATTGAGTTAAAAAATACCTGCCGTTAAATCAACCGGAGCGAACCTTACCTACCGGTAACGAGTAGTTACAAAACTAAAGGATATGAAACATACGAACCGTAAGATATTGGGTTGTAATATGAGTGCAGGTGGCGTAAAGTGGTGCCTCCTAATAAGAAGCGGTGGAGGCCGTCTATCATTCGGTGCGTTGTTTGTTTTACTTAGGCTAGGGCTGCCCTAACAACTGAACGTAAAGAGGCAAGCTTTATTATGATTGTATCTAAGTTAATATAAGTACCAGCTGACTTTTTTTTATCGTCTGGACCAAAACAGAGGTGCACGGAGTAGAAGCTTATGGCACAGAAATCTCTTTTTTTTTTCACAAACCAAAAACGGATAAATTGACAAATAGGAATATAAAAATTCAACTTAAAGGCACCCTTCTCTACGCGCAGAAAACATCAATAAATCCATAGCGACAAAGTATCAATGTTTTATAATAAACTACAGAAACTGGTAACATTTTGAATGCATGATGCTTTTGAAACGTAGCCCCAAAAAGTTTTAATCCAGTACGAAGTTTCGTAAGCCAGTCCTGAAAAAAATCCCAATCCCTTCGAAATTTCTCACGATCAATCAGCAGAACAGCGGTCTACTGCATCTAGATAAGACGTGAATGGAAAGGTATTCGCGATAGATACGCTCCCATTCCCCCTGCGCCTGTGCAACTAACAGACATACTGCAATCCATTAGTAGTGATAGCAGTCGAACAGATAGGTGCGTTTGTGATAATTGCGCAATAAATATTGGCTGTATAAACTGTAGGGTGCAATGTATGTGTAAGATGGGGAAAGCTTGACTTTTTCTTATTATTATTATTTCCCTTATTCATCTAAATACTTATAATATAAAATGGAATTATTGGTATTCAAGGCGGACACCAAATGTTACTCTAACATGCCAGATATGACCATAAAATTAATACTCCGTTATCTAGAGTAACAAAATTTAAGTACCTGGGTCACTGAGTCACTCAAGACCTGAATGATAACTTGGACATAGAAAGGGAACGCAGGGCGATGGCTGTCATATTATTATTATTTATTGGAGTGTTACAAACTAGAGAACATAATAGTACAGACTTTTCCCGAGCTTCAAAATCGTTTATTGGTGCACACAGGTTATAAGGTGTTGCAACGTTATAAATTAGGTATCACTGTGTCCTGCCACAGTAAGTGGCGTACAAATAATTATAAAAAAAAATGGCAATCCTCCTTCTCTTTCGTAAGTAGTTAGTCTTTTAGTTATTGATTTAAATGGAATTGTTAACTACCCGGCTAAGACAAGCCTAAAGGGTTTTAAAGAATACTTTTAGTAAAAAAAGAATCTAATCGTTTGACGTCAATCATAATAATAAAGTTTATTATTATTAGAAGCATTATAATATATATTATTAGTCTTTTGATCTGGCGACCGAGCTTTTACAGTATCCATTATGCATAATGGGCTGCCTTATTATGCATATTACACGCTAGGAGATTTATACCAAACGGTATGTCGCCAATTTCCACACCTATGTAATGACTTATTAATTTATGTTTCGGGTAGAGTAGAGTCTACCTATGTATTATGTAGTAACTAGTGGTTGCAGCTCTATTGTGCTGCGGCTTCAATCAATCAATCATGAGATAACGAAGCTTTTCAGCTGTCGGCTACTTTGTCGGCGACTGTTTTCAATTTGCCCATTTAGGGCTGGCAAAGGTTGTTAAGCTGCCTTGGTTTTTAGTAATGATTAATTACCATTTCCCCATATTTTTAAACAAAAGTGAAATGTTGGTAGCGAGAGACCGAAAGCGAACGAACGCGCGGCATAAAAGTAACGTACAGACGCCAGCACATCAACCTACTACAATCTGTCAGATTTCTTTAATGGATTTTCAACTTTATTGCTAAAGCATAAGGTTCAAGATTGATTGGGAAAATTTGACAGTTTGGGGTAGGTTGATGTGCTGGCGTCTGTACCTAAATTCGAACGATTTTTGAATCGAAATTAAAAGTATCCCATAGCATTTTAGTTTAAACTATTGCACCAAGCGAAATTAGTATCGCCTATAGATATCACCCTTGGTTGACTGGTAGAGAATGCCTAAGGCATTAAGTCCGCCTTTGTACCTTTTTTGTGCGAAAAGTTTAAATAAATAAATAAAGTCTTAAAGTAAATATTATATGCGAAACCAGTTTAAAAAACATTAACGTGTATACTCATGGCAAATTACAACTTTCTAGTACCAATTGTTTTTGAGCTAAATCGCGGACAGACAGACAGACAGACAGACGGACATGGCGAAACTGCGTACCTGCGTAGACAGTCGTCAGACATAAGAATGGGTTTTCTTTGAGCAATCTATGAAGTCCTCACTCCTCATGTATGAAGCAATGAAATTACCTATTAATCTTGCCTAGTAATACAGTAAATTGAAGCCTATGCTAGCTGTTTAATGTTCGAGTTCGCTGGCTCCATTGCTCAATTGTAGACGGAAGCTAGCTACCTATTTATAACGACTTCATCAGTTACTACATCGCTGTTATAAATACCACTAGTTTCATTCATAAGCAAAGTTGTAACTACTATCTAAATCTCATCTACAACACGATCTCAGATAAATACATAATTGAAACAAAAAAACCCATAACAAAAAACAAAGCAATTGTTCAAAGTTTTTTGCAGATTCTACACCGACTAATTACGTATATAATAAATCACAGTACAGTTCTATTAATACCTGTCACAGTAGCTAGTCTTAACAAAGCTAGACTCAAATTGGTCATACATACGGTTGAGTCTTTGATAAGCTCAGTCTAGATACTGACACTCCCGTCTTGTGACTTTGTACTAAATTAAAGCCGTTTTTTGTGGCCTGACTCATGTCTGTCAAATGAGTGGACTATTTGTTTGTAAATAAAACGAATTTAGACTTTAATCTGATGAGTAGATGGTTATGGAGCCTGTCTTGTTTGATAAGAAAATTAATGAATAATGATTCATTAATTTGACTCTACATTTGATAAAGCAGAAACCAAGAATAGGTAAGTAATCCGCTGCTTAATCATCATGGCTAAGACAGATAGACACCAGAGAGTGAACGTATCAAGAAAAGGCAGTTTCAGCTTTACAAGTAGAAGTTCTTATTTTAGACTCTATAAACGATAGGACATGGGCATTGTAGGCTTAATAGGTTTATAGGGTCCCTCCCGTTTGCAACTCTCGGGAAAATAATCTTGAAAAGATACGATCCCTGAAATTATCTTGCTGAAAATAAATGACAGACAGCCTACTAGCTACTAGCTAGCCTGGCAGACAGTCTGCTAGTCTTATTTCTACCAGAAGATGAGCACTTAAAAGCCACTTACATGTATCAAAAAGGACATAAATAAGCAACCTAACTAGACACACATTGATGTGGAACAGTTTAGTCAAGCCATGACATGACACACGATAAGGCACTCCCGAGTTACGACATTTTTATATGACTCATTTGTGTTGATAGATATTGTAAAGATAATTATTGAATTAAATTTTACGATAGTTTAACACGGTGAATATACTTGACCTACGTTATTTGTTATCAGATTTTAATTACAAAATTGACTTTTGCGCAGCTTTTTTGATAAGAAGCAGAGACTACCACTGATTAGGTAAATTGACTGTGCCTAAGTTACGTTTGCAAAATCACTATAATCTCTTCCCATCATGGATAGTGTTTTGAGGTTAGAATAATCAATCAGCCTATAATGTCCCCACTGCTGGGACACAGACCTCCTCTCTTTGATAGGGAATGGGCTATTATATAATATACCTAGCGGGCCAAGTGAAGGTTGGTAGATGTCACAAGTCTTCAAAGGTTAGGTTGATGAGTGCCATTTGGAAGGACTCTATTGGTCAAAAATATATATGCTTTTTAAAAGTCAAACCAAGTCTACCAACTCTCAGAAAAACAGCAGCTTTAATTTGGCATACGTAGGTTAGGTACAAATCGATGTTTTTTCTTGACTGACGGACAGCTGAACCAAATCGGGACATTTTCGCGACTTAACGACGTGTTTCCTGCATATAAATTAAATCACACCAATTTAATTGAACCGCTCTCATTAGATCTTGTACCTGAACTGCATGCGTGCACGCACGCGATTTATGTATGGTGACAAATATACTCGTATGTATCTGCGTTTATCAGGATATGCTATGAAATGGGAACAAGAACACGCCTACGTACCTTGATGTCTATCTGTTAGATTTTAATTGCGTTTATTGAAATATGTGTTTGAATTATTTAAATGTTAGGTGAAATAATTCGTAGGCGACTTGTGTAAGGATTAGACACATAACTACTATAGGTAGTAAGTGTACTCAACTCAACTGTTGAGCGATAGTTGTTCGATTATATTGCTACTTCGGAGCATGAGATATTGTCGAGTGAGAATACGCACAGGCTCCACAATACGAAAGCAAGAGCTTTTCAATGCCAAGAGATAGCTTTTTAGTATTCCGTTCTGATCTACATTATGTAGCTACTACTTGCATACTGTAATACTATACAAGGTTGTTTATTTAAGAATAATCTTTCATCTCAAAACACAATCTGTTTTAAGTTTAAAACTATCGAATGTAACCCATCATTCATTTGTTTCAGGATCTCCGCACCCTTCTAAAATCAAAGCACGTGCAGGGTCTGGAGCTGCACAATGCTCACAAGTCCCTCAACAGAACCCAGGTTTTGGAGGCCGTGGAGGCCGCCCGCACAGCCCTTACCTCCTCAGGAGGTGGGCCCCTGTTCCTGGCGCTGCCTGCCCATCCAGAACTGCTGGCTAAGTACTACGATCTGAGGACATTGATCAAGAAAGTGGATCTGCTGATGGTGCAGACACATGCTTTGGGAATCGTGAAGAAAATGACGTATCATCCTAGTAGGCTGAGCGGCATGTGGGACATGATGAATACTGTAAGTGTTTTATGTTTTTACACCTATTTATATTGGTTTTCCTTGCACCGTTTATCGTTATTGAGAGAGTAGGTATTGGGATAAGCCCTTTGGCTTTTGTATCTTCAAATGAAAATTAGTCCTTCGATTTTGTAGCGCCTAAAAGATCGTCGTTAGTGCTTGCAATAATGTTCATATTACTATGTGAATGTTTTAAGAAAAGGTCTGTCATCATTTTAGACCTTGTTAAGGTTTAGACCTACACTACACCTTCGGTTTAATTTTCAACCCACTGTAAATACATTCTTCAATTACCTACCTCTATGTCCCAAAAACCGAATTACAACGTCCAAATAAAAAACAAATGAACAACAAAGATTCCATCCAATTGTTCGAAACCAAACTATGTCAAAAGAAGTAAACACTATCAACAAACAGATGATTATCCAAACAATAGACCAGCACATCGTAGAGGAAAGTAATTCAATACTTGTAACTTGATACAATAGCGTTATGTATTGCTTGTTATATAAAAATTGTCGAAGATCGAGTGCTGCTCCAGTTGCTAAGAGTGGGGCAATTTCGAAAGACTAGAGAAATTATCCGGAAGGAGCATATAAGTAATAGATATGCTTGGATGATGATGAATTAGTTGGACACCGAAATAAGTAATCTTTTTTTCAGTATTCGGAGTAGTCGGCTTTGAAAGTGATGATTATCTAATACTTGCCTAATTGAGTATATAAAAATAAAAAAGCATTTGTTTGTCACTAGAAGAATAATTACATTAAAAATATGACAGACACTCTAAAGTCACAATCTTACAATATAATAGAATAGAATACTCTTTATTATGTATGTATTGCAAAAAATTGGTCCTAACTCCCAAACTAGGCCTAAGCCTATATTTTGAGAGTGTGTTCAGTCATGGGATATGTTAAGACAAGACAGCAAGATTGATTGATTGTTGGATTGCCATCCCATCGGACTATGAGAGTGAGGGAAGAGAGAGTGCACCTGTGTCTGCGCAGACACTTGTGTAGTATAATATCTTTCGCGCCGAAGGCTGCTCCCCGCTGAGATTGGTCCTCCAGAATAGTCGCCAGACCGGTCTGGAGGACTATTAATTAAGTAGAAGATTCTGTGGAATGTAAGATTGCTTGAAATCTTGATAATCATAGATAGAGATAAAACCAACAACAAGTGAATTTGTGTAAACACTGACATACCTAGTTAAATTGAAAAAATGCACCTACAGACAAACCTAATCATTTTGACTAGATTTAAAAACGCATTCTATTTCTACAAAAGTCCAATCAAAATTGTAAGTTATCTCATTATTAATTAAGTAATTCATAATTTCCATCAATCGTGCTGCTCAATAACCTGACAAGTTATAATTACTTAGCAACACACGCTCGCAATTTCAATAATTAGGGATCAATCATTCATATAAAACATCTATTTATAATCCTTCACTTGTATTTCGGTCACGTCTAACGTACTCATTTGAAGGCTAACTGCACTGAGAAAAAACCTCATATACAAACTCAGCAATTCACGTACATGATCCTTGATTAATCAACCTTAAGGTTTAAATTTCAGTGATTGGTAGGTATAGTTAAGTTGGTTGAGTCTGTACTATTTAGGGTATGTAGGCCAGTTATTAGCAGGTGCATCTCTCTTGAGTTTACAACGGTGTAGCTTGTATGGTATGTGTGGAGATGTTGGGCATTTTAAATGGATGGATGACACTTAAATGGTGCGTGTACGTCTTTTAAAATTTATCGCTCATTGATGTATTGCTATGGAGTGTGAGTAGGCGCAAATTGAGTTAAGGTCATCTGATACATTTACTTTTGTGTTAATTTATCTAATTAGTTGAGAACCTTTTTTTTAAATGGTGTTGTAAGCATTTACTTTACTGTTGATAAACAAACAGTATCATAAAGCTATGACTTACATCATGCGACTTGTTCCGACGTCGATACGATTACAATCATACAACGGTCGTTGCAATCATATTAATATATTTATTAAAAATATTACCTAACTTAATAGGGACATAATCACGCTGAATATAAAAAATCCTAATTTATTGCATGCATTTTGTAGCACAAGGCATTTTTTTACTGATTTATCGGTGCATCATAGTTATAAGACTATTTAATATCCATTTTAAAAAACTCGTACAAGACCACCCGTAATAATCTCTATAATCTACTTTTCTAAAAAATGCCGACGCATTGCTCAATCGTAATTGGATCCCTTTGTGCTCACTAGTTCCTGTAGTGGTTACTTTGAAACAGCACTCAAACACTATTTGTATGCAACAATTACACATGTACAAAACATGTACATGTGCATACATATGTACAAAACACTTTTTATTGGGTCAATCATGATTAGGAAGATTCGCGCTTCCACAATACATTTCTGCCGTCCAGCAGCATTATTGTGTTCCGGTTGTGTAGCAGTGCCTAAATACAGCACTTGAGACCTTTGTCTCTTGAATGGCAACGTATCAGCAATGTCTCTTGAACATCAAAAGTCTTGCTGATATGTGCAGCCTAAAGACATCTGCAACAGCAGGCGACGATGACCACTAACCGTCCGGTGGCCTATCGGTCGACTTGTTTGCCATTCAAAAACAAAAATATCTAATATTCTTTCAACCCCCACAGGACTCCGTAGTAGACCTAGTCATCGGTCTCGGCGTGCCATCATCGAAGGTCGTCATCAGCTTACCCGCGACTGCTCGTCAGTTCACCTTGGTTAATGAGACCCTCAGTACTCCTGGCAGCCCCACCGTAGAAGACGAGCCTAAGGAGATAGACCAAGCTGAACTGTGCAGACAGCTTAGGAGTGGAAGGTGGACTCTGGAGAGAGACCAGGATCTGTCAGCGCCTTATGCTTTCAAGTGAGTGTTGGGTTTGTTGGGTTTGTTGTATGAAGGTGTTTGTGAATTTGGTTTTCCACAGGCGTTCGTTAATTAGTTAACTTAGGAGAGCCATAGTAAGGTGCAGTTTTTACAGAACTACAGAAGTAAAAAAGTCGGCTTTGAATTTGACTTTCCTTGATCCTTAAATTGTATCCTTATATTGATTCATTGGTACGCGGTCTCATCGATACTGCTAACGTTAAGAGGCAAAAGATACAACAAAAATAATATAGTGTAGATACTTGTAACGGCTTCTGCTTCTGACTTATCAGCACGAACGATATGACACGAGAATACATTATACCGTTGCAAAGTATCAGCTAGACCTACGTGGTAGCAGAGGTGACTGCCCAAGATGCACTGGACGGTATCGCAACATTTAATGCACCTTTTTATCAACACAATGTATCGTGATATTTGAATCTTACAATACCTTAATTCTGACCAAATATGTATTTATTCTTTCTAGGAACAAAACTTGGATATCCTTCGAAGACGCCTCCTCAATCGACGTGAAGGGCAAGTACGCCAGGGTCCGTGGTCTGGCTGGTCTGGCCTTGCACCGAGCTGACCGCGATGTGGACTCGGCTTGTGGACCCACGCTTAGAGCCTCACTCGCTAAGGTGCTCAACCAGCAGAGCAGAGCGCCTAGGGCTGCTGTACTTAGGTAAGTGTTTTTCAAGAAGTGACGTTATATTCAAACTGACATTCAGGATTGATGTCTTCTCACCGTTTGCACTGGCCAGTATCAGTTTAAATTGAGAAGAAAGCTGCTAAGACTTGGCAAAAATTAATTATTAAACACTGTAGGTAAAAGATACGATATTTCTTTTAAATAACGTCAGTAACGTCACCGATATTGTGCAGATACCATGGATGACGTATGTCTTGGCTACACAACAGCTCGACTTGGGTTGCTTAGGTTACAGGACATCAGGATATGTTTCCTTTAGTAAAAGATAACCTAGATATATCGCAGAAGCTACGAAATGAGAGAGACTACCCAAAAAACCATCTATCTGTCTTAATCTCACACATGTGATTTCCAGGTCCCTAGAACACGACATCCTCTCAGCTCCAGGACACGTGCGCGCTATCGACGCACTGCAGGTGTCTCCCTACAGAATCACGCAGGTCGTCGACTCTGACGGAGTCATCCACTCCATAAGAGAGGTAAGAAGAACGGTCCTAATATGTTATTGATAGGTTTAAGGAGAATCATGATGAACGAGTTCGGTGTTAACAGCACGTTCTGCAAGCCTTATTGATAAACCAAACCTGCACTCATTTTACTTGACCAAGTTTCGCTTCTAATCACTGTTGATCTATAAAAGTCAATCCAGTTTCAATTTCACAACTTTAATGCGTGAAAGTTTCACAACTTGAGTTTATATGGAGCATTGTGGCAAAAACGTGTGCTTTAGAAAATAATTACATCTTTCATATTTATAGGGTTGTCACTTTGATTATAACATTATATAATCAAAGGGTTGTCAATCGTTATGACTTTGCGTTAGTCCTAAACCAAAAACAAAGTGATATCCATCATAGACTGTTTCCAAAATAAATACTATTGACAATATATTTTGCCTCTTGGAAGTGTTAAGTCAAAATATCAATTCGATAATCACATTCGATACGACTGCACTATAACTGCTGAGCGATTCGGTAAAAATCTCACCGTGAGAACTTAGGTGAAGTGAGCTGTCAATAGTGTCAATCCCTAGCTTCAGGTGGAATGACAGCTCAATTCAAGCTCACTTCACCTACGTTTTCACTGCGAGATTTTTACAGAATAGACCGGCCGGTTAGGGACTTTCTTCGATTTGCAGAAACCAGTAAAATACGGTTTCCTAGAAGAGAGGTTCCGTCATAATAAAACGACCGGCATGCTTATTGTTAATTTGTGTCCTAAATTTATTTTTATTTTAAGAATTAATTTTATACTCTTTGTTGTGCCCTACAGGGTCCATAATTGTACCTTAGCTTTAAGCCATTGTAACACCTCTACAACAATATGGAATGCAAATAAATATATGACTATGAAAATCTGCGAATTTCATCAGTGTTTGACATTAACATTGTATGACCGTTCACCGCTTTCTTAGTAAACCAAATCTTTCATAGTCAACCATTTTGCCTACATAATAATGACTTAACACACTTTCGTTTCATTACAGGACACTCGTACGGAGTTCTCTTGCTCTCGTCAAGGTTACTTCGTGCACCCTCGCTCGTGCGCCCGATTCTACCGCTGCGTCAAGTTCGACCAACTCTCACCCGAATATACTGTAAGTTTTGTTAGATTGAGACAAAGTTGGAATCTCTGTTACAAGAAATGGGGCGTCTCCTACTTTTAGCTTAGTTTTAGATCTAAACCGGAACTTGTTTGGCAATCCCCAAATATAAAACCGTGAAGATTATTTATAGGTAATTGCAGGTAGATTTCAACTTAGTTAGAATCTTGATTGATTCAATTTTGATTCAAAATAAATACACATACGCAAGAGCAGTGGTGGCCCAGTGGTAACGGGCGCGATGTTCGAGTTGTAGGTTCGAAATAAGTCAGGCGCTTTACTTTGTGTAAGTTGCTCTCAAACCGGTGACGGAAAACATCGTGAGGAAACCGGCATGTCGTAGAACCAAAAATTCAAAGACATGTGACATCTACCAACCCGCACTGGGCCCGCGTCGTGGTGGCCCTCTCACTGAGAGGAGGCCTCTGTCCCAGCCGTGGGAACACTATGGGCTGATTATGATAAACCAATGTTTGTCTATTGGTAAGTTGACTAAAGACTCATAAAGAGTTAAGGTAATTTCTTGTCTTATTCTGTTAAGTGCTGACAAAAACCAAATGCTCTATTTCCAGGTGTTCGAATTCGACTGTCCCGCCGGTCTGGCATTCGACAACCGTTACGAGGTGTGTGTATGGCCCGGCAGCCTGCCGCACTCGCAGGCCTGTCCTGGATCTTCCGAGATTGCTCCTGTACCTCAGACCAGGTTCATCTGTCCTGAACATGAAGGTAAGAATTTGTAGATCGATCGTACCTTAGAATGACAGCAGTTAGCAAGTTTTTTTAAAGGATTTCTGTAATGTTGTTTTATATGTTGAGTTGACTTTGAGATTTTTTCACCGCTTATATGTATGACTTTGTACAGCTAGATTTATTACATATGATAAAAATATATACTTACACCAGATACATTTCGCACTGAAGAGATAGATATAGTTATAAAAATAAACTACCGGATTTTAAAGAGAAAATTACTTTGCGAATAACGGTGCTGGGTTCCGTTTATACTTAAGTGTTTATGTAGTATTGCTATCCTGATGAAATAAATACTTTAAAAGTTTTGTTTATATTAAAGCAATATAATACACAAGGCTTTAAGATAGTTTGTTAATTCCTTTTACCCAGCGGCGGAATTCATTCTACATATCTTCTAGTTTGAGAAACATTGGATTGTAGACAAATAAAATTGTTTCCACCCTTCACTTACTACGCTGATCTACTACTACAGGTTACTACGCTGACCCCGAGAACTGCCGCTGGTTCTTCGCCTGCCTGGACCACGGCAAGTCTCCGCTGACGGCGTACGAGTTCCGTTGTCCCTTCGGTCTTGGCTTTGACGCTGAGAAGCTTAAGTGTGACTGGCCCTGGTTGGTGCCAGCCTGTGGAAACATCGCCAGATACGAGGCTGAGACCTATGGGTTCTCTGCTGCCACTCTTACTGGTAAGTTTACTCTCTCACTAAAATATAATTTCAAAACGCACAATTCAACAAAGAAATTCAAATAATTTATTTTTCAAAAACAATGACATCATATTTGAAACAAGCTCACAAACTCCGGGACGTTAGTTTGCACAAACTAACGTCCCGGAGTTTGTGAGATGTTAACTTTTTTTTTGTTTTCGGTGTCTGCACTAGGACTACCTGCATACACAAATCATCAATCTCACGTGATTTCTTATTTTGGGCTACAAATACAATCGTGAAATCGTATATTGTATCCAATCCTTAGATAAGAAAAAGAAAAACAAATAGTACAAGCAAAGCGAATATTTACCTAATGATTTTATTTTTATTCCAGGCGCAGCAGGCTACCAAGGCCAAACCGCAGACGCAATAAACGTGGCTGCCCATCAGAGCCTAGTCTCCGGCGCTTCTCTCGACAACCTGGTCGGCATCCAAGGAGGATTCCTCACTAAGGACGACGCTCTGGACTCCAACTTCATCGCTTCCCAAGAACTTGCCAATGCTGGACATACTTACGAAATTGGTCATGGTTCCGCTCAAATTGGTAATGGCATAATCGGTCACGGTTCTGGCCAAATCGACAATGGCTTAGCTTACCACGTTGGGGACGCAGGCGCTATCAATGTCAACGTAGGACTGGTTCAACCGACCCAATATAATGGACCAGCTAAATACTCTAGTGGTTCCATTATCTTGGATGATTACAGACTTCCTACTAAAGAGGAAGCACTCCGCCAAGGTGCTCATAGAGCAAATATTGGACAAGCTGTCCAATCTGGTGGTTACAACATTGGATACAAGCAAACTGGAGGACAAGGTTCTGGATACACACAATCTGGAGGACAAGGATACTCGACCCAGACTGGACATAATTCTGGATATACAGGCCAGACCGCAGGACACTCTACGGGATACACCGTCCAAGCAGGAGGCAATACTGCTGGATACAACGGATACTCAGGGTCTTATGTTGCAGGACAAGGCCAAAAGACAGTTCAGTACCAAAGCACAAGTTACGACGATGATAACTCAGGAGCGTACGTCCATGATCCTACGGGAGACGTCGCTGAGCCTTACAAACATGAAGGTTCGCCAATTGAACCATACGTACACGATGGTTCAGCTTACAAACAGTCTGGAGATTATTACGACGTTGGCAAATATTCCGGATCTTCGCAAAGCGGTTATGAAGGCAAATACTCCGAAGACCAAAGTGGACAGTATGGTCAGGATAACTCTGGAGCGTATGTTGAGACTAGCGGTGGAAGTTCAGGTTACAAAGGAGATTATGGTACTGGCTATTCCACTGGTTATAGTGCCGATTACTCTGGTGCATACAAACATGATGACTCGGGTAAATACGAATCTGGAGTGTACAGAGCCGACGGCCATATTGGCGAAGGTAAAGCTACAACCCAATCTGACTTCCAACAGTACCATGGATACAGTGAAGCAAATGCTGGAAACTACATCAGCGACTCGAAAGCTCACACTGGTTCGTCTCACACTTTGACCGCAGGAGCTATCAATGTTGGCTTAGTTGGAAAGACTACTTTAATTGATGCTGATTATAACAACCAAGTCAACTACCACGGATCGGGTTCCACAGTCTACAGCCAGGATCAGGGTAGCTATCAAGGAGCAGATTCTCAAGGCTATAGCCAAGATCAGGGCACTTATCAAGGTTCAAAGTCTTACAGTCACACCACACAAACTCTGCATCCAGCTCATGTGTCTTTTGTCTCGCAACCAGCTGTTGCCATAAACCATATTGGAACTGACGGTAACAACCTCGATGGATACAGTTTTGTGACTACTCCTACATCTTCTGGTATACCAACCACTGCCACTCCGTTCGCAGTTACAAGTTCGATACCAACTGTGACGTATAAGACTACGTATGTTCCCCAAGCGCCTAAGACGACTATAAAGCAAATATTCGGCGTTTCGCAACCCGCTGTTACTTACGTTCAACCAACAGCTATCGCTGTCAAGCAAGTCACTCCTCAAATTCACGTAACGGATCACAATCAAGGTTTGAACTACCAGTATGAAAGCAAGGATTATTCTGGCAGCTACAACGGTGAAGCTAAGGTTGAGTCTGGATATCAGTATTCGAAACCCAGTATCAAGTTTGAAGACGGTATTTCTTATACTACCGCAGCGCCTGCTGTTTCTGTATCTACATACCAACCCGAAAGCATCAGTCACAACCAGCAAACTGTCCACCATGTTCAATCTGTTGGTTTTGGATATTCCACCCCTACGCCTGTTTATGAGGAACCTTTCAAGAAGGTCGTAGCTTACACCACTGGACCCTCAGTTTCCACATACTCTCAACCTACCGAGGCTACATATACTCCTCATTCATTCAGTCATCAGACGATCCATAAAGTGGAAACCAGCAAAGTTTATTCTCCATCAGTAGAGTCTGCTTCAGTGGGTACAGGTTATGACTACTCCCAATCAGGAGTGTCTTACGAAGAACCTAAGGTTGTTCAGTACACAACACCCCAACCGGCTCTCTCGGTCCAGCCTATCGTGTCTACTTACCAACCGCAAGTGATCAGTCAGCAGACTATCCACAAAGTTGACGCAAACAGGGTGAACACTTACTCTGGAGACTCTTCATCGGGCTATCACTACGAGCAACCATCTGTTCAATTTGAGGAAGGCAAGAATGTGTACTCTACTCCCGCACCAATTGTTTCATCGACCTACAGGCCTCAGACAATCAGCCACCATACCATTCAGACACAGCACGTTGTGCCAGTGTCTTCTACACCTAAATACGAGGTCAGTTATCAATCGACTCCAGTCACTGTCTACGAAAACCCGATCATAAAATATACACAGAAGGCTACCCCAGTTACTTATGTCGAACCAACATACAAATCACAGTCGTTTAGCCATCAGACTATACATAAGGTTGAAGACAACAAGGCTTACAATGCTGAATCTGGATACGAATACTCCAAACCCGCGGTTGCTGTTAAACAGCAAGTTCGCTACACTACAGTTCAACCGGCAGTAGTTTCTACCTACCAGCCGCAGGAATACAGCCAACAGACCCTACACAACGTAGATGCTAGTCAAGTTCATACATACAGTCAAGATACTGATGGTTACGAGTACAATAAACCCGCTGTCAAATTCGTGGAAGGACCCAAGACAGTTTTCCAATACTCGACTCCGTCGCCAATAGTTGCTTCGACATACAAACCACAAACATACAGCCATCAGACTATTCACAAAGTGGAAACCCAGAAATATGTTCCAGTTTCCTCCACTCCTGCTCCTCAAATTGACTTGTCGTACCAACAAGCCGTTTCGACATACGAGAACCCTATTCTCAAGTACACGCAGAAGGCAACTCCAGTGACTTATGTTCAGCCAACAGCAGCAGTTTACACGCAGACGTACAAGCCCATCATTCAGCAACACGAAGTCAAACACATCCAGCCTGTGCGCTATGAACAACAACAGGTGCATGTTGGCCAAGAAGGATATTCATACAACCAGCCTGAAATTCAAAGAAGTGTTGAGCTTAAGGGCTATTCTGACGCAAGTGCTGTTTCTCATCAAGTTTATCATCAATCCAGTGTGAACAATAACTACAATTCTGGCAAAGATGTCGTATATGTCTCAACTTCACCTTCAACCCTTGTGTATGAAGACCATTATGTTGATGTCGATTCTCCGAAAGTACAGACATACCAGGCTCCTGAGTACGTTCCACCGAAGAACAACTACAAGTCATACTCCGTTGTGTCGACTGCTTCAACGCCTGTTGTTCATCAAAGCACTGTCATCCATCAAGCCCAAGAATACGTTGCTCCTAAAGTACACTACCAATCATACTCAGTTGGATCAACTGCCTCTACACCAGTCGTTCAACAGAGCTCTGTGATTCACCAAGATCAGTACGATGCCTCTAAGACGGATTACAAATCATATTCCGTTGGTTCAACCGCCTCGGCTCCGGTTATCCACCAAAGCTCTGTTATACATCAACCTCAAGAATACGTTGCCCCTCAGTCAGGTTACCAGTCATACTCTGTTTCCACTGCATCGGCTCCAGTTGTTCAACAAAGCGCGGTCTTCAATCAAGCTCAGGACAACTACGACTACTCGCAACAATACGATTCCGTTCATAAATCGGAGCATTCGTTCAGCACATTACATATTGAACAACCACAGAAAGTGGAATCCATCCACTTCTCGTCAGCCTCACCACAGCATCAGCAGGTTGAATATCAATCCCCTGAGATCCAAGTTGTGTCGAAGGGTGAAGAATATTTACCACCTGTTGTTTCTACAAGCACTCCTGTTGTGAAGTCTACGTACAGACCTAGAACTTACTCAACTGTGTCAACAACTCGGGAATATTTGCCCCCAGCAGAACCCAAATACGAATACCTGCCACCTTCCACCACAGCTAGACCTATCGTCAAGTCAACCACACCGACTTACAGAGCAGAATCTACAACATCCTACAAGGCTTCGGAATACTTGCCTCCTGTAGAAGATGGCTCTCAATTAGTTAATTTCGAAAGCTTTGGTTTCAATGATGCGAATGCTGCTTCCAAGATTCTATACAATCCCTATCAAGAATTCACAGTTACCCACGACACCGCTCCTGCTGAAAGGAAACATAACATTGTGGTTGAAACAGCTAAGTCTCATTTACTTGGGTTCGGAACAGTAGGACCCGATGCTGGGTTAGTATCTCCAGTAACGTATACAACGGCCGCACCTGTTGTATCCTCCACATACAGACAAAGAGTAAAATCAACCGGCAGACCCGCTTATAAATATAGCACCACAACGGAGTATCAGGCTCCAGAATATTTGCCGCCTTCAGATGATTTGAAATCGGAAGTGAATGTTGAAAGTTACGGATACAACGAACAAACATCAGGCGCTGACGGCCAATACAACTACCAAGACGTGTCTACTTTAGCACCAATTCAAAGGAAACAAAACCTAGTAATTCAAACGGCTAAATCTCATCAACTTGGTCTCGGTACTATTGGCCCTGACGCAGGACTAGTCTCACCAGTTTCATACACTACATCAGCACCTATTGTTGTATCTAGCTCAGAATCGTACTCCTATTCACCGAAGACAGTTTCTTCTACATACGCTCCTGTTGAACAAGGTTTATTCGAAGTTTCACCGTCACCCGCGCCTGTACGAAGAACTAAGCCTAAAGTGGCCGTTGTCACAAAGATCAATGACTTCAATCCTTTCCTCGTACGTAAACTTGGAGCTGTCTGCAGCTGTCAGTCACCAGTTCTAGTCCTCAAAGGAAAGAGACCTACTCAAGCTCCTCAAGATCTCGGCGACTTTAATGACTACGATGACTCTAATCGCGGAGACATCAGTGACGGTGGATACGGTCACAGATACACTAAAGTAGAAGCTCCCACTGCCGGATCAGTTGCTACTGCTGCACCAATTGTATCATCCACGTTCAACCCTATCATTGTTCCCGATGACTCCTTCTATCAAGACTTCCAGGAGCAAAGTGGCTATAATGTGGCTGTTACGCCAAGACCTAAAGAAGTATACTCCGAAAGCTACGTATCGAGCACACCTATTGTGGCATCTACCACAGAGAGGTACGTCAGAGTCCGACCTCGTGTTAAGGCCGTTACCGTTGCTCCTACTTACAAAACTGTATTGTTGAACCAAGAAGTATCACCAACTGTTTCTATTAAGGATGGATCTGAATCCGGATCTGCGATTGACTCTCAGGCATTTGATCGTTACGGTCCCGGTGGATGGAGGAGCAGAGACGAGACGTTGCAAGGGTCGGTAGACTGCCAGAGAGCCGGTCTGTTCCGTCACCCGAAACAATGTAACAAGTTCTACGCGTGCAGATGGGACTGTACCAAGCAGAGGTTCACGCTGCACGTGTTCAACTGCCCCATCCAGCTGAGCTTCGACCCTAGCATAGGCGCGTGCAACTGGCCCAGCCAAGGCCCCGCGTGCCAGGGAGACACACTCCTCACCAACGTTCTTTAAGTACCTTAACATAGTTGCCAATCTCGTCGTGCCATCGAAATTGTGATAAAATTGTGATCACGAATTTTCTCTAACTCTCTATCCTCGATACAGTTGGACGATTTGTCTCTCTCTTGTTTAAGTTGCTTATTTATTTGTTCGGTTTTGTTAATGTTATTTCATAGTTATTTATTACATAATCTCTTTTTCAGCTTAAAGCTTGCTTATGCTAAGCCTTTGTGAACTTTCATTATTGGAATTAGAGTTACCATTATCTAGTTCATGTAATTGTAAAATAGTGAAGTCATGTTTTTGTATTTTTATAAATTAATATAGAAATAATATGCTGTAATTTGTAAATATACGATTTTATTCAATGAACAATATATTTTTATTTAATAGTATTTTTAATACATGTCAATTCTTAAAAACAAAAAAATGCATCCATTAAATCAACAAAGCGACAGGCTTTCCTACTTCAGCCAAAGCATGTTTGTACTTAGCAACGATAGGATTAACCTCTTCGTCAATAAACTCGGTCACTTGTTCAGGAGCTCTACCAATGAACGTAGATGCATCCAGGATCTTATCCAGTTGCGTTATGATAGGCGCGAAGTAGCTGTCTTTCTTCACACGTTCGATCAAATCATTATCTTTGCCGTGCTGTTTCACTTGAGCACCCGCTTCATGAGAGAGCACCCTTATTTTCTCGTGGCACACTTGGCGATCGCCACCAGCCTGGACCATAGCCATGATTATATTCTCGGTGGCCATGAAAGGCAGCTCCTGAGCGATGTGACGGGCGATGACTTTAGGGTACACGACCAATCCTTGGCAAATGTTCAGCAGGGTCAATAAAGTAGCATCGGCTGTTAGGAAACCTTCAGCAAGAGTGATGCGACGGTTTGCCGAGTCGTCCAGGGTACGCTCGAGCCATTGAACTGCGTGGGTGTTGGCAGCATTGGCATGCAATGTGATAAGATGACGGGCGAGAGCGCAGCAGCGTTCCGACCTCATCGGGTTTCTCTTGTACGGCATAGCGCTGGAACCAATCTGAGAGGCTTCGAATGGCTCTTCTAGCTCCTTACGGGAGGCTAACAGACGGATGTCGGAGCACATCTTGTGTACGGTCGCTCCAAGTCCAGACAACGCAGAGATGACTTCCAAGTCAACTTTCCTGGAGTATGTTTGTCCAGTGACGATGTACCGTTTGTTAAATCCGGCAAGTTCGGCGACTCTTTGGTCGAGAGCACGGACTTTCTCGTTGTCTCCTTTGAAGAGTTGCAGGAAGGAGGCTTGGGTACCTGTGGTTCCCTTGACTCCTCGGAAGCGGAGGTCATCTCTTGCGCGGGAGAGGGCACGCTCGTCCATGAGCAAGTCGCTCAGCCAGAGGGAAGCCCTCTTGCCGACAGTTGTCAACTGCGCTGGCTGCAGATGGGTGAAGCCAAGCATGGGAAGGGACCTGAAAATAGTAAAAGCGCGATTAAACATTATGAAGGCATCCTCTAATGATGATACATAATTATTGTTTCCTTCAAATTGATGACCTGCCGTAAAATTTTGTACTACGCTATTAATCAGGAAGTTGTAGGTACCCAAGTAATAAAGTGTGCAAACATAGAGATCTGTCAGTAGATATCGAGTAGTTCGTACATTATAACAGCAGTTAACGATTATTGCTTATTGTTCTAAGTTATTGTATGCTAAACATATCTGTCGTAATGGCTGCGACATTTGATTGAAGTCTTAATCTATGCTATTTGTTTGGTTATTGTAGCGTTACTTAAGGTACTCATCTTAGGCAATATGTTTATACGTTAAAACCTTGAAATAGTTTTGAATGCATTCTCTTACAAACAGTTTAGTTAGCTTAGACGTGTGCATAAAGAAATACAAATGTTAATATATACAACAGCAATAACAACCGATATAATTATTTGAAACGAAGTAAATGAGTCAAAAATATACTACCTACCTATTTAGAAAGCGGCCAGTAACATACACTCAAGCAGCATAATATTATTTCATTGTCGATGACTACAACAACTAACCAACACAAAACCATTCTGTAGGTACTCACTTGTAATCATCAGCGAACTTCGACAGCTGGCTGATAATGGCGCCCAACCTCGGAAGCAACAGATCCAATCCGTGTCTTAACACGATCAGGTCCGTGTTATCCCCCACGTAGCATGAGGTAGCGCCCAGGTGGATGATGGGGGCAGCTTTAGGGCACCTCTCCGCGAGGGTATGGACATGGGCCATGACGTCATGGCGGACCTTCTTCTCGTGGGCTGCTGCGGCGTCGAAGTCGATGTCGTGGATTGCTGATTCTAGCTCCGAGATCTGATCGTCAGTGATGTCAAGACCAAGCTCCTAGAATGAAAGTAAGGGAGGCTTAGAAGTGTTATGATAAGAGTTTATTTACTGTGAAATAAGAAAGGTCATTTTCGACTTCTTTGATAATCAACAAATGCATCGATGTTCAGTTTCAATACATAAAATAAATAATAAATGACGATGATGTAACTAAGTTTTCAATGTCACCTGCACGTAAAAGCAGGTCATACAAAGAATTTCACGACAGATTTTTCCTGCTTAACTTGTAGGTACTTTTCAGACCTAAATGTAATAAAAACAATAAGTACTATAATATTATAAACATGGCTGAATTTCCAAGAAATGGCGCTTAGAAAAATGATCTAACTTGTTATTTTGGTTACAAAACCATGATCCATCTGTGTGGCCGTATCTTAGTCATTGTAAGTTTTATAGGGCATTCATTTTAAGAAAACATTATTTCATTCATAAACCTGCATTGTGGCTTTGTGGTTTATTGAACAATGTTTGTGTTCTTGTTTTCGACACAAATATTTTGACATGCATTTATTATCTACTGTTCAACTGTCTCATAGTTTATTTTCAGGGCTATGAAAACACTCAAACCTTCCATGAATTTCAAGTGATTTGAGTATTTTTAGTCACTTACAGAAATAGATACAAACTGATAGTTTTATAAGTTACTAGTAATAAAATAACAGCAATGAGATGCTGTACAGCTATCAATTGCTAATACCTATATTTCTTTCGCGAATTATTAATGAAAACCGATTCTAGACTGACCATTACTTTTTAGAAGCTTTCTTTTTCCCTGTCATGCATGTTATGTAGCACCAACATAACCAGCCAGCACCCTAATTGCGTAAAACACTATTGCTCTCAATTTGAATCATTTTGAAGCATATTGCTAATCCATTGCTCCATATATTCGAAAAATGTGTCTGCTCAACAACGTAAATCACGCAATGAATGTTGTTGAACTGTCAAAATGAAACCCATTGCTACTGATAGTGTTTTACGCAATTACCCTGCTGGGTTTATATCTAGGTATATTACTGCTACTGCTGATCTTACAACTTTTTTATCGCCTACCATCAGTGATGAAGACAGGATGGGTAGATTGTGTGAGCAATGATATTAAAGACAAACAAAACTAAAAAAAAAACATAATCGTTTCACCCGTTTGAGAGCTACGATGCCACAGGCAAACAGACAGATACATTTGTTAAACTTCTAACATTCTTCTGTTTTCGTCAGGGGTTAAAAAGACATTGAATGATATAGTGACGGTTGACAGGGGAGAGTGGAAGAAGAAAACGTGTTGCGCTGACCCCAAGTAACACGGTACGAGGGCAGGAAGATAAGGAGGATGATCATTGATGAAGAAGATAATAAAGAAAGTAACTCTAAATAAAAAGCAGCTACACATAGTTATGTACGAGGTAAACACCACGTCAAAGTAGACATTGCTATTAGTGCTATACAAACAATTTGCAATAACGAGTTCATTTTCTCAAGAAGATAATTGGACGTGTTAATTTTCGCGTTCTATTGGTAGAAAAGATATTTTCTTTATTAGCCAAGTATTTTTTACAGAATTTTAACAACACTATCAAATATGCTTTTCTAGCCTTTTTCTTTTTTTTTTATAATTACTGTAAAGTCAAAGTCAAATCATTTATTTCAAATAGGCACATTCAAAACACTTATGAACGTCCAAAATTACAATAAAATAGAATTGATTCTAGTCGCCCCTTCCCAAAGGTAGTTTTCGTATAGAGAAGAATGGGTAAGAAACTCCACCGTTACTCCTTTAAAATGTTTTACAATATTTTGCATAGGTAAATTAATTATATAATAATATGTGAAGATGATGCACCTAAAATAAAATTACATACCAAAATAAGTAAAAGAATTAAAAATTAAACCATGACATATGTACTTAGATGGACCTCGCTATTCTTTGAAACTATATTTAGAATTGACTGCCTTTGTGTTTTGGAAGTAACAAGATTTAGTTAGACCATTATCATCATCTATATATCAATTTTTTTTATGTGACGCAGCATGACTTCTATAATACCCACCAACTCAATATTCACCCCTTTCTACCCATACACCATATATAAATACTTCCATAATTTATTTGGTAAGTATTTTTATTTTCTAGCCACCTACATGCGTAATAACATAGATTATATTCATCTACCTTTTCACAAATATGTTGGGGTCGGCTTCCAGTCTATCCGGATGCAGTTGTATAGTGATCATGATGCATACTAAGATCTAAACACCTGCAAGACTAATCGGTACAGACAATGTGTCACGATTCATTTTAAGGTGTCCGGAAACCATTTACGAAACATTTCTACAGTTCCCAATACTTTAGTTACCTTGTGCAATAACCCTTTGCCTTTGTCTCTGAATTTGACAAGTTTTTGTTAGAAAACGAGAGTTGGTTATTTAGGACATTGTTTAATAGATTTCTAACCTTCGATGTGACACGGTGGATTGTTAATGAAGCTGTTGGTGCAATTAATTAATAATTGCAATTTGTGTTTAAGTTGCGCAAGATTTTAAAGAATAAACAGCAAAAGTAATTCCATAGTACATGACTGTCAATAGTAGCCTACATCACCCCACTGAAGATGATGATGATCATCCCACTGCAGGCCTCTCCCCATGACTTAAAGCTCTTCCGATCCATGTAGACCACTGATTAATTATTAAATGACCAGTGGTCCACATTAGCCCTGGATTATATTCCTTATATTCCTGGATATTCTTTAAAATCTTGACATTTGTATTATTACATTGCCTAATGTGCTGGTATAAAATTAATATTGTTAATTTTGTTATTTGTTATGTTACGAAGCTGCTTAATAGTTTAAACAAGCAATTGGAACAGATATGAAAAAACAATACTTTATTTTCTACAAATACTATCAAGCAAATTAATGATGGTATGCATATTTTATGAGCTGTGTTCTTTCCATTAGCTATCATACACGTACGTAGGACAGGACACATTACTTTTCAAAAGTAATGAAAAAAGAACATGGCGTCCGTCAGTTGTTAGATTTCCCGCGCAGTTTCAACTACTTATAAAATTAAATAATGGAGAATGTATGAATTGCTTTTATTTCATTATATTCAGCATTCTCATTAGATACGTTCCGTGCAATGTAGGTGACGGTAGAAAAAACAATAAGTCCTTTACTATAGTTTTATTAGTCAAAAAGAAAATCGATACAACCATGAGACACACAGATATGACTCAAGTTCGAAAAGGTCTAATAAAAATAGAATAGTAGCCCAAAAGTGGTGATAACGACTTAAATCAACAACTAAAAACAACAGACATCACAAATATCGTAACTAAACACAACAAAATAAGGACAAAATTTGAGAAGCAGGCGTAAAAAAGGTACAGTGCAACCTGCCCTACTAATTCGCTAGAACAGATAAGATTAGAACTCGAATGTGCTGATAAAACCATACAAACTGATAACTGGAGTCATACAGTGACGGGCAACGTTTTAGCGAAAACGGACATAAAGACAAAGAAGCGTGAAATTATTATAATTGTGGTGACTTTAAGTGTTAGTGAAAATGGTGTCCGTGCAAACGATCGCGACTATAGTCGTGAAGACTGTCAAAATTGTAAGTAACTGCTTTTGTATGAAGTTGAAGGAAGGTTTCATCATACAGAGAAATAGGTGCGGCTTGGATATTGAGTTTCGATCAAATTAAGTAACAATTTAATAATTGTTACTAACTAACTACTAACTGTGATACTTAATAGTATAACAGTTAGTCAGACCAGAACAGAACTCAAGTTTTGTTTAGTCTAGACACTTGTATTCGTGGAGGTAGAACATTTAATTTCGTAAGAATATCGCTGCCATACAATGAACCTATTAGAACCATTGACAAACGATTTGTTCATAAGGCGATAAGGCTGGCTATACGCTTAGCTACTAATCCACATAGCCCTTTGGAAAATCTAAGCTTTTTAAAGTGCAACTGGATGCTGTCTTAGGAAAATGTCTGAAGAAAATTTAGTAGCGTGGTATATGAGTTATATTAATGATATTGATGTCAGGGATGTTAACGGAGGAAGTAGTGGTATGTGTGGGAGGTGGTGGTTAGGTTCGTGAGTAACTCATGAAAATTATTGTGAGTCTAACTATAGGGGGAACCGACCTAAACACTAATATTTAACAAAATTAGGAAAAACGAAAATTTTATCAACCTAGGGTAATTTAGGAACAGTCACATGTGTATATAAAATTCAAAGTCCTGACTGACTGATATATCAACGCACAACCTAAACCGCTGGTCCTAGAGGCATAAAATTTGGAGGGTGTGTACCTTGTGAAGAGTAGGTATCCACTAAGCCAGGGTTTTTCGGAATTCCTAAGAGGGTGAATGGCGGAGGGTGAAATTTCACGGAATAATAATGTAGTTCTAGGTAGTCGCTGGCATTGTATATGTAGATACCTAATTCAATAATTTTGCAACAATTGTAAACACTTGCGTGTGTGTTTGTATAACGGGACATGTATGCATATATGCATTTATGTTTGGTGAAACACCCATATAACAAAGTATACTAAAACCTAATTAGGTATATAATAATAATGGGATAGACCTTTGTGTCGCCTTTAACAACAATAAAATACCTATCAGTTAAAGCATGAGACATCAAATTAAATAAAGTACATAATTTCATAAATATTATAATCAATTATTGTAAAGTGGTACATAATTCCAAGAACAATGAATATGAATCACTTAAGGTGACTTGGAATTGGAACTAGAAGAGTTATAAATATTAAAAAAACAAGTATTTTTAGTAATTTTTTTCTGCTTAAAAATGATGTCATGCCTACTGATAAAAATACTAAGCACTTGTTGGTAGTAGATATCTATTTAATGAAATAAGTTGCAAATAATAGGATAAGTTGTTAGCAAAATATAGCTTTGAGGTATAGCCAGTTAGTACAGAAGAAAAATAAGTCAACTTCAATGAAGATGAAATAAAAAAAATCAACAATTTTGAACAAATAGTCATTACGTTAATTGCTAATCGATTTGTCAATATTGCCTAGCGGATATAAACTTCATCAAGGAGATGACATCGATGGCAAAAAGCTAATACTGTCAATCCTCTTAATATAAATACAGTAATTGATCAAGATGGTGACACACCAACCATGGTTAAAGTAACGCCACCTGTAGAATCTACACAAGTAGTTTATTTGGCGTAAGTATGTGCATCAACGTTAAGGTTAATCGGCCCTAGCGGCCTCATTCCCTATCAAACTGATAACGTGATAACCACACCTACTTGATTCAACGTTTTAGCATCACATTCTTTTATAATTAATGCTTCTTTTAAGTAACGAAATGTATGGAATCATTAGGATTTGCAGTTTCGTTCTGTATATTTCTCAATCGTCGAGAGCTAGTTTTCAGTCTTGTTTATCATCTATATTTGATTCTGGATCATCTCTTAATTTTGAGGCAGCCTATGAAGTTCTAAAATGATCAAATTCCAATAGGATCCGATGAGATTTTGACCATGAAGAAATCACTTCATGGTTAAGCGAAATTAGCGCTTCGAATCGCACATCTTAATTAAACCAAACGTCTTCCTTGAAACATTCTAATTAGCTATGAGAACATCCTCAATACTCTACCAATTATTTCTGATTACAAGCTTTGTTATATATTCAGCAGTCATTTCAACTTTAACTCCTCTCATGTTTGCTTTCTATCTTTAAGCTTTCTTTGTATTACTTATTTTTTATTACAGTTTTACTTTTTCATTCATGAGGTTGCTTTACTGTTATGTACCGGACTGTACCTTGGTCTTAGTACTTATCCTTATTTTTCAATCAATATACACGTGTAACGTCTTAGCTCACTGAATTATGTCACCATTCACGTGCAATTACTCCTACTCATCTTGTGGTCCTACGCCCTCAACCGCAGAGCACATTGCAAAACAGTAGAACAAACAAACTTATCTGATAACGTGTTACTCACCATACGAACGAAGGTACAATACGTACTACTGACTAATACAATACCATGAGTAATGACTAATGAGCTACAGTCTACGAATTGAATACAAAACCTGGATGTTTAGGGACTGAATCGTGATTTGTATGACTCAGAATTGCCTTTATATGGGAATCGTAGAGACAAAGCTGGTGGAATGGGATCGGTTTCTAAAGTCGACTAGGATGAAATAACTTGAAACAATAACGAACGATGAAATAATATAAAATAAAGTGTTGGAAAATGCAGTGCTAGTATAGGTAACATAGGTTTCAGCTCCGTAAATGGCGATAGATTGATAGCCTGTAATTTCAAGAATGTGATTGTAGTGTTTGACTCGAAAGTAATTTCTAAGTTGGCGATACCACAAACTTTCTTGTAGCAGCGAAAGTTGCACCTTAAATTTTCTATCAACTTCTATAAAGGTACATTTACTATTGTAAGTCTATATTACTTCTAATAATAAGTATAGTTAGTACACGCATTTTCTAACCCGCATTACAGATGCATGACATCTCGATCACTCCGCGCACGCATACAATCGCTCTCCCCAGCGACATAGACAATCAAATCGTACGCTATTTACCTTGAATGCGCCCATTATGTGCCACATTATGTACGTGATCGATTCGCTCTGTGACTTCGGAGTATTGAGCTACTTCAGTAGTTTCATTGTTGACTTTGAATTTCATGATTGTTCTGAAGTCAGTTGATATGACTTAAGTATAGAATCACGAGAATAGAAACGAAATCTTGCTTTCTTTAGCTCTTCAAGAGACGTTTTATGGACAGTTCCGTTCTCGACATAGAATACAATAATAGTGAGCGAAAAACATTCATGAATCATGAACATAGGTGCATGCTCATTCTCCACAAGTAATTTACTAAACCAAGAATTTAATTCAGTGAATATTACTTTCTGGAAAGCTGTTTTATTAACGTTAACTGCCTCATCAAACGCACAATTAACACCCTAATAAAGCTAAAAAAAAAATCAGCACGATCATCTCATCGTGATTTGCACAGGAAGTCAGTGCATGTTCCAATCCTTCCTGTCAGCGGTAATTAAAGCTGTTACTACTTATTGGTCGTAATTGTCAGCTGCTGGCTCAGAGTAGAGAGTTGCATAGACAGACGGACAAACACGTGCAGGATGTTTAGTGGCAGCTAATTATTTGGTGTGCAGGAAAAGCTAGATCGATGACACGTTTGTGGAGGAAATGTGGCGTTTTGTTCTAAACATTTGCCAACTGCAGATTTCCATATTACATTCAACGAGGAAAGATAAAGAGGTTCTTGGAATTTTTGCCCAAAAATTGTAAAAATCATCCAAAACAAAGAAGAAGAATGAACATTGATACAGATTTTACGCCAACACCACATAAATACTCGTAAGAGTTTAACAAAATATCTATGTCGCAGTAAGATTGTTGAAGCCGTAATCATTTCACTAGATTAGTCTAGTAAGATAGCTAAATTACAATACGTGCCACGAAAGATGAGACTAGACACACCACGTGGTGTGACTTGCGCAGTACACGATTTTAGGTCTCTTTAGCGGTATGAGGTCTGAGCGCGGGACGGGACCGGACGTCATAGGGGCGGCGGAAAGAGCGCGGGAGGCGGGGTCAAGTCTCATCTTTCGTGGCATAGTTATGTTCCTAGTAAGACAATTATGAACCGCTTTCGTATGCGCTATATTACGGTGTACACCTAAAATATCCCTAGGGATATAACTATATCACGGCTTCAACCATCTTACTGCGACATCTATATATAATATATAATAAGTATAAAGCGATGAATTGACTCAAGATGAATATAACTACTCGTATATAGAAAAATACACAACATGCTAGTATTTCCACCATATAGACAAAAAAACACTAAATGGAACTATTCCCTCCAAGCTATAAAAATATCGACTTCCGTCATTCGTCACTACTCTACACCATCCGAAGTCCTGCTCCTTAACCATTGACTCCTGACCCATGACTAACGATTATATCAACTAATTGTCGTTATCCCGGACCTTGGAGCTCGCATAACAAATGAGATGAACAGACAGACAGGCAGATGCAGTTTATCACATAATTTTTGCAACTGATATGACTTTGGACAAGGTGCAGTTAGAAAAGTGAATGATATTGGTCTATTTTTTCAAATGGATGTTCAAAAAAATATTCAGCTGGTAAAAGACACACAGCATCACGATAGTTGAGTATCTATCTAATAGCTGAAGAAAAAACGGCAGAAATGATTCAACTTGACATGACACAACTTGAAAAATAATAATTTTTGTTGGACGTTTTACTGATAAATGTAGTTGTCTTGAAAGGGCAGTGACGGATTTCGCGGTTTTGCTAAAACGCCATATAGGGCAGAAGCTGAAGAAAAAGCTATCGAAAGGTTAAGGACAGAACATTTATGTAACATGGGGAATTTTGTTGAGCCACATGAAGTAGCAGAGCTCTAGAAAACAGTGATAGTTAAAAATCAAATACTTATGTGTCCTAGCTTTTGAGTTTGTACTTAACTAAATTTTTGATGATTGCTTTCCATAACCACGTGTTTTAATTAAAGAATGGTAAGCAAAATGAGACCAATAATATAAATGACGTTGTATTACGATAGTGGAGTTGAAGCGCGATTTCGATCTGGCATCACATCACGGGTCAATAATGTAACGATGAAATAATTCAGACGCAATCCATTGATGATTGATGTGGGGGTCACATGTCAAACGAATACTAATGTAACTCATGGAATTATCACTCGTCTTTTATTTCTGTTGTTGTGTTAATAATTAACTGTAATATAACTGTACAGCAGTGGCGAAGGGTGAATTTATGACAGAGGTAGGCCGGAGCAAAAAAAAAAGCCAAAATAAAATTTCAATGATGAATTGACTATAGAGTGGTTATGTTCTGAATTTTCGAAGGGAAGTCAGTGAGAATCGAGTTGTATGGTACCTTCGCTACTATCAATATTTGTAATAATATAAGTCCTCAGGAGTGGCAAAATTTAAGTTTATTTCGAGCACTTTTGCTTCATTAACCTTGCTAACTGGCTAGTCTCTGTGTCTGTTTAGGATACTTAGCTTGTACAGACGCCAGCACATCAAGCTACCCGAAACTGTAAAATTTTCCCAATCAACCTTGAACCTTATACTGTAGCGATAAAGTTCAAAATCTATTAACCCTTCGTATTCGTAACCGAACGTAGATCCACGCGAGACACAATGGCTTTTTAATTGTTTCGGTAATTACGGCATTCAACCGGTTTAAGAAATTTGACAGATTGTAGTAGCTTGATGTGCTGGCAGTCTGTACCATTAAAAATTGCGTATAAAATAGCACCTGTGACAAAGTTAACCTTTGTAAAACTTTCTCAGTTAAAAGCTTTTGGGTCATTTCAGTCTTGTTTGTTTCCGTATTTGCCGATCGCTACTCCTATTGCTGCTAGTAACAATTTGCATCATTAAGATAAATTCTTGATTTATTTGCAACTTTTACATAAATACTAGCCAGTAGCTACTCACTCAAATACCTGAGTCATAGATAATCAAATGAACTAGAATCTTTATAGTATATAAATAGGATTAACATTAATTTACCTCCTTACGGAGAAAATGTCGACCGATAAGAAAGATTGTGTGTGGTCTAGGGTTATCTAAGGCATACCAATCTTTACATATAATTATGACTAAGATCTTAATGAGTTTTATACACAATGGATTATATTTTGAACACATTTCATGTCCCTGCATAGAATAGGGCAAGTGTTTCTCACCATGGGTTAGGATGACACCTTCAGTGGCAAAGAATTGGTCTGGCATTCTGCCCTTCATGTGATTGGTTAGGGTATCAACGACAATATCCAAAAAATGGCGATTAACGAAGTTAAAAACGCTAAACTGGAGTCCCCTGGAATTTTCCAGTATTTAGAGCTGAATTTCGGTCAAAAACCAAAACGTTTATAAATAGGCAAGCCACAGTAAGACCTATTTAGAGACAATCGAGTTTAGTTAACCGTAAGACATTTTTCTTACACTTATTTTGTTTTTTCTTATTTCCTTCAAGATATTTGCCGAGATGAATTTTTTGTTCAAGTGGCAATGATATTTGTCATGACGTCATTCAATAGCCAATGTCAACAAATCGTTCTGATAATAAACATCTCAAGAATAACTTTTTATCAATATATACGGTTGAAATATTTCCGACGGAATTCTTTACTTATTTTGTCTATGAATCTGTTTGGATTTTATTGTTGTTTTATGGACATGATTACTTTCTTGCTGAAACTACGTCAAGTTTGGAATAGACTCGTAATATATTTAGTTCCCTTATTATTCTACCAAAATTGCAAACTAGGAGTACAGACCCCTAATTTGTATTATTCAATTACTCATCTTTACAAACTCACACTTACAGTATCATAACATAACATCACGACTGTTTTACCCGACGGGTTTGGCAGAGGTGAACCTAATATATAACCATAGGGGGTGAGCACATTGCCATCAACCGGGCACATATCCAGACTCCGGGCTGCTGAGAAATTCCATACGAAAACTAATCGTTTTACCCTGGGATTGATTAGCATAATCAGCCTCTAACATTCCCACTGCTGGGACACAGGCCTCCTCTCGGTGAGAGGGAGTGGGCCGTAATCCACCACGCTGGCCCAGTGCGGGTTGGTAGATGTCACATGTTTTAATTTTTTTTAATTCTAGGACATGCCGGTTTCCTCACGATGTTTTGTTTTTTTAATAATGCATCAGTAATGTAGACCATTTAGCTAACATGTCCTGGTTTCTGTACCTATAAGGGAATCTGTATGATTCTTGAATGCACCTACTTTCACCAGAACTGACCAGACTATGTAAGGCTGCACATGTTTGTTTACGTTATGGCAAAGTTCATGTGAACAATTAAGTCACAATTACAGAACAATTAGAGAATCTGACCTTGCTTTTAGAACCAGTCTTACATTTCTGCACGCTTTTCCATAGAGCTATTAGATGGATGAAACTGTTAATGCATACCTATTTTTTTATTTTTTTCTTGGATCGCCAACAGAGGCTACACAATTACATGCTCGTTAACATATACAGGGACAAAAACAAGTGTGCCCTTCTAATTGTTCTTCTAATTATAGGAGACCACATCATTTACTTATTATCTAGGAAGGTACCAGACGCCAGCACATCAAGCTACTACAATCTGTCAGATTTCTTTAATAGATTTTCAACTTTATCGTTAAAGCATATGGTTCAAGGTTGATTGGGAAAATTTGACAGTTTCGGGTAGTTTGATGTGCTGGCGTCTGTACAACAAGTTTGACATGACTGTATTTGAGTTCTTACTGACTCCAGGGGGTCTACTCCCTAAGCACGAAGTCCGTCGCTTCGGGCTTCGTTACGGGCGTTTCCTACTCCCTATGACCTACGAACGGATGAATCATTCGGGGTCCGAGCGAAGAATGAATGACAACGCGATTTTACTGTTGTCCCTACTCCCGATGTGTTTTTGCCCGTCCGAACAGTTGAACATGACACTGGTTTTGACGGATACTTACGTCAGTTGATACGACATCAAAATAGTTCTCGTGCTATCGACGAAAGTTATAAAATAATTTCAAACTATGGCTGCTTTTTTATTGATTGAAGAAGCTTTACAGGAAGAGCGGAGGCAACGTCGATATTATTTACACCAAAACTTTAGGTTGGCGAGTATTCCCGACGTTGAGTTCATAGGGAACTATAGGCTCACTCGGGAGTTATTCGAAGACGTATGTGCGGATTTAATACCTCTTTTGCTTCAACACATACGCCGAAGTGGTGTTGATCCAAGAATGAAAGTAAGGACATATTAAAGTTTCTGCAACTTATTGAGCTGTATTACCAATCCGTCCCACCCATTTACTGTGGTCTTTGTTTACTTTTGGATCCTCACTCTTTGCTACTGCTCGACGGACTCAGTGCAACTTCCCAACTCAGTGCCACTTCCCATTGAGTTAAGGGAGATGCACAGGTTTTCCCACAGCCATTTTGAGCGAACTCTCCCGTCGGCACCCCTCAATAATCCGCGAGCCAATTCTTTGTTCTCACCCATAAAATCGAGAAGGGCCTCAATTTGCCAGTGAGTTGCTGCAGCGGTTGGGGACATTTTACACAATTAACCATGGAATGGAAAGCTAATTAGAATACAGAAAACTTCCCGGCTGACAAAGTATATGAACTTTTTTAAAATCAACATCGTACCTACTATAGCCATAGAAAAACCCGTGCTATACTTTGACATTTCATTTGAAAATTTCCTTCAAAAAGTAAACAGGCAAAGGTATCAACAGGATGATGCCGGTTTCCGGACAAAAATGGCAAAAATAATTCAATTCTATATTTAAGACATAATAAAAAGTATATTTTAAAATATGTTGTCAATTTCTAACGACAAAAGTATTAATTTTTGTTTAATAAGCTAAAAAACTACAAAATAAGTAAACCGGTAATCGACCGGTAAAATAACGCAACTCTATCGTCATGCGTCCTTCGTTCACGAATATTGTCTATGATTCCGTTTGAAACTGATGAATCCGAAATCGTTAGGGAGTAGAGTTCAGTCCGACGTATCGGGCTACTGTCGGACGGGCCGTTCACTTCGTTGACGGACTTAGGGAGTAGACCCCCGGTAGTGCTATTCTGTAATACTTAGGTAAAGTGAGCTTGAGGTGAACTGTCAAACTCAATAGTGTCAATCATCAAAAAGAATGACAGCTCACTTCACCTCCTTATGTATTCACAGTGAGATTTTTACAGAACAGACCGGCTGCACCTACCTGTTGTGTTAATTTAGTTTTTTACGGTGGTTGTAGAGTACCTACAGTAAGTTAACCAACCTATAATGGTGACAACATTAGTCTTAATTCCCTTATACTTACTTCCAACATTTTCCTAATTCTTTCATGTTTATTATCGTTGACAAACATAATACATGATATAAGTTTAATGATTAAGTGCAATAATGGGTCTTGTCAAGTAAATTTCTTTTCTTGTTTGTTGTAATTTTAATAACACCTAATACCTATAAATGAATGGGAAAAGTTTAAGGAATTTGGGTTCCTAAACGGTTTAAACTACCTTCTAAGTAGATACCCGCGTACAGTCAGGAAAATTAATTGTTAAGCCCTACGTAAATTTACCGTGTTATATCCATTACATATAACAAAAGCATGACAGTCGTGATTTGAATATACGGATAACTTGGTGTTCAATTTGCTTAACAATGACTTTTACTAACTTTACCAAACAGCGCGTTAATCCGGCATTTTACAAACACAAAGGTAGAATGTTTCTTATAACTGGAAATAATGACAGCGTGGACGATTATCAGGAATTCTTCGATACGGTATCTTATCGAATCGTGACACACAAACTATTGTGCGATGTAGCGATATCATTCCGGTTACGATTATTTGCACAAATTTTCACTTTCCACGGAAATAATAATAATTAAGTTACCTAAGTGGTGTCCGTTAAGTTTTTATTACTAGAGTCGTTAATGTGGTTACGAGTGCTAAACGGCTTTCGAGTCTTAGATAGATGGAATGGATCCTATATTTCTCTTTTTATTACCTACCAGATTAGAGAGACTTAATACATAAAAATATTTTAACTTTTCTTTTTGAAACTGCGTCTAAGCAAATTCCACTTTACAATACATATTAACATATAGTCTTTATTTTTATTCATCAACCACACGGGCCCTGTGTGGGTTGGTAGATGTCACATGTCTTCGATTTTTTTGTTCTATGACATGCCGGTTTCCTCACGATGTTTTCCGTCACCGTTTTGAGAGCAGTGGTGATGAAATAATATATACAAAGTAAAGCACCTGTCAGGAGTCGAACAAACGACCTTCAACTCGTAAGTGCACCACCGCTGCTCCCATACAGTAATACAGTATGAAAGCCTGCGAAAGAGTAGTTTTCTTATGCCAAGGAAATATACAAGATAACGAAACATGATATCCAATGCCGGATATAAACACAATCAATCCTTCACCTGAAATAAATTCGTCATGAAAATTATCATCGTAAGCAGAATTCGTCTAACATTATCAATGACTCAGTGCATAGCTACGTCGATGTCGGTAGCACCCACTAATTAACTAGACTCATCGGAAGTGACGATTACAGGCTGAACAACAAGAACTAGAGCTTCTACCTGTCAATGAATAACATTGTTTTTGAGATTAACTAGGATGTACTTTAGGAATGAATCTGTCTTATCGATTGTTAAATTTTCTGACAGGCGAAGTTTATCGACAAAATCAAACTCAAAGGAATTATTTCCATTAAACTAATTACAGACACTTTTGTATTGTCAAGGAGTCGGTCAGTCAGAAATATGAAACTAGTTACCCATTCCAAAACGTACCTATGGAGAAGAACGGGCAAGAAACTCCACGGATACTCTTTTAAATTGTATTGTTACAAAATATTAGTTATATCATTAATCACAAGAAGACCAACTTTGATGTTAGCATGGCTAGGCTCGAAAACAACAAATTATTTTTTTAACAAAACGAGACACTTCATTAGAAACGATGCCAGTCATGAGTCACCGTTGCAACTGGATGACTACTACGTTACTACGAGTTACGTTAATGATCATAATTTCCTCCAGAGATATCCTTAGCAAGTTTCTAATTACATGCAAAGTTTAATATCCCTTGACCTCTGCGACTTCTTGGGGATTAATCTTTATTAACTTTATCCCGTTGCTTCATTACTGTTAACAGAATAATGTTTTTGATTTCTTTGTCAACAACTTCAGATTTTTGATGAACCTATTTTTTAAACCCCGAGTTTATCTCCTTATTAACTGTTCCTCTTTCATTCCACAGGTCTTAAACATAGTCATCCTGGTACTCTACCGAACTGGTTACAATGGCGAGTTCCTGGGTGTGGGCGGCACATGGAACCTCAATGAGGAGAAGAATCCTGATGCTGAGATCGTGGCCTCGGGAGTAATCGTGGGGTACCTCATATACACGCTCGTGCAATTGGTCACATTCTTGTTTGGCACCACTGAACATAAGAGGTATGTATTATTTTTAGTTTTTACTTAGGTATTTTGGCAGATGGGCCCAGGGATCCCACCAAAATGCTACTGGATTCAAAGGGACACTTTTAGGTGCCTCATGGTCCCTCATTTTGGAGGTTAAAATACAAGTTTTGTACGATACGAATTGTCGTATCGTACAAAACTCTATGGACAATTGTTTATTTTTCTATAAACGAGACCCCTTTTCAAAATTGATAACTATTAGCTGGTCCCACATCTCTATTTCCTCTTTCCTTATAAAGTATTTCATTTTTCCAAAATCATCGAGCTAATTATTCAAACATATTTCCAGAGCACTGTCAGAGATAGTGATGAACTTCGTGGGAGTGTTCTTGTGGATCGCTGTGGGAGCTGTGGCGCTTCACTACTGGGGAGGCTACCAGGGCGAGCACCAGTACCAGTTCGTGTTTGCTGAGAAACAGGTTCGGAACCCAGTAGCACTACTATAAAGACGAAAGCTTTCACATGTTTTGTAGTCACCGTATTGTCGTAAGTGTCTCTGTGGAGGCTATCAAAGCAAACCGGTCAGAGAAAATTGTCTCTGGATTTAGTTCGAGACAATAAAAAAAAAATCTAGCCTTGAGTATTTTATTGGTTAAAAATACGCATTACGTCTACCTGCCATCCTTTGGGCGTCAAAGCCTCATGGGGCAATAGCGAAATTAAGTTGGACATTATCAAAACTGCCCGTTTCTCTAAGAATACAACCATCCATATGGTGTAAGACAAAAATAATATTTCGTAAGTTATTATATTATAACGAATATATTGTGTTTTGCGATTAGTTACTAGAATCGTCGCATTGACAGGTGCCAGGAACGCTTTCTCGACGGCCGGACTGTAGACAATCATGGACGTTTTGCGAGTTGAGATGCGTCTTTAGGATATTGTTTTTCATTTTTTCTGATCAAGGCCTTGATTAACTACTCCTATGAACTTAATTATGATTTATATACCTATTTGTCCTCTTTGTATTTTCCAGGTCGGTTTGGCCGTCGGTGCGTTGTGCGTGATCAACGGGGCGGTCTACCTATTAGATACGGCATTGTCCGTCATACATTTTACCAAGGAGATGTAACCTAGGACTAAACGTATATAAACTTAATTTTATTTAATTATAAGTACACCTAAGTGTTTTACGAACGACCCTCTATTGTCTGATAAAATCCCTTAAAATATTTTTTTTTAATATTGAGTGAAGATCTGGGGATTTTATCTGTGAACTATGTATTTCGAAATACGATTAAATAAATTAAACAAAAATACCATAGTAATATATTTTTATATTAAAGGAGAATATCTTTTTATCACCGTATTCTAATATTTTCGAACAAACGAATCGAACTTCGATCGACCCCAAAATATTGACGAACACAAACTATGCTCTCGCGCAAAACATTTCCTGTTTCCCACCTTCTTCCTAAGTTAGGACCTGTTTTGTATGTCAGTTTTAATATTCTAATGTAATTATTATTTTGAAATAAATAAATGTGAAATAATGTGTCTTTTTATTTTCCTTGTTATTTTTTATTATTTTCTCGTAGGCAATTTTTTGCTCTCTGGTTCTACTTCTTCTTTGTCGATTTAGGTATGGATTTTTTATTGTTAAAATCCTTACAACCAATCATAAAAGTTAGGTAGGTACACCCAATTTAATTTGATTTAAAGTTATTCACTACCGAAACCATATTTTCGGTGTCTATTAAACATTACTTCCATGTAAATAATTTGAAACTGACTTTAATGGGGAATTTTAATGACGTCAAATATCAGTCACCAGTCAAGCCATGTCATAGTACAAAGTTACAGTTTCACAGCCTGTCATTTTCGAGGAAAATACATTGTGGTCATAGCAGACATGCTGCTGATAAATGCTTTGAAAGATGTGTAGACGAAAGAAAAAATAAATGGCTTTGTATCTTTTAAAATAATAAAACACAACACAATTTAAAATGTATACCTTTTACTTAAGCTACAGCAGTATAATTAGAAGGCTACATCTTAGCAAACTAAATAGCATAATCAGCTTATAATGTTCCCACTGCTGGTACACAGGCCTCTTCTCGGTGAGAAGAAGTGGTCTATAATCTACCACGCGGGCCAAGTGCGGGTTGATAGATGTCACATGACTTCGAATTTTTGGTTTTAGGACTAGCCGGTTTCCTCACGATGTTTTCCTTCACCGTTTTGAGAGCAATGCTGATTAAATAATTTACACAAAGTAAAGCGCCTATCAGGGTTCGAACCTACGACCTACAACTTCTAACTCCCGGCCTACGAATAAGGTCCCGGCCGTTACCACTGCCCAGTGGCCACTGACCAGCAAACTAAATACCTACTTAATTAATCTATCTCGGAGCCTAGAGAGAAATAATAGAATGTCAGTGTTCTCACTATGAAATAAACAAACGTCACACAAGGTGGTAGGTACGACATGACATGCATGGAGCACACCGCACACACGTTGTCACGTATTCATTATGATATTAATTTTATCCTTATTTTGTTACGTAAGTATTAGTTACGTACGTATAACTGGGATTAGCCCAGTGTTGATAAGCAATCCATTATTTGTCTAGAGGTAAGAAACATGGATTGAAGTAAACCGCGAATAGTTTTACAAGTTATCCTGTTTATTACAGTCAAAACTGATTTATTCGAAAACTAGCTAAGGAAAAGCTCATTTGGACATCAAGGTTGCAAAATATATTCTAAACAGGCGTAAATATCAATCTGTTTAGCCTTTTCCAAGCTATGTTGGGACAGTCTAACCGGATCCAGCTGAATACCAGTATTTTACATGGAGCGACTGCCTATCAACCCAGTTACTAGGTACCCTTTGGTAAGACTGCATGGTTGACAGACTTTTGGCCTTCTGACTACCTGTAACGACTGTCAAAGATCTACTAACTTCAGCCGGACCGACGGCTTAGCTTGCTTTCCGACCACGGAGGAGACGCGATACGTAATAGATGATCATCAAAACATTACCTACCTTAAACCTTTCGATCGACCAGTGAGGCTGTTATTTAGCCACGAGCCCCTCATCAAGGTTGCAAAAGACAGTCCCTAAAAATATCCAGTGTTAGGTCATTAAGATTTTGATAAAAAGGTGTGAATTTCTCTAGAAGATTATCTAGATTTGTCAGGAAACAACAGGTATACAAGCTAGCATGGGATAACTGTCCGGGGTCAATGCAGGAGTCAAATTAGATGTCGGGGCTAAGGTCGCAGGTTAAGTGCGATCCGTCGTTGAGAACAACTGAGTCACTGACTTGGTGAAGCTTGGATTAGTCTTCTATTCCTCGTATCACGAACTTCACGACAACTAGGCAGAAAAAGTTGGGTTGCCTTGCGCTCATTAAAAAAAAAAAAGAATAACAAAATAAAATAAATAGAAGGCACGCGCGATTGTCTTTTGTCATTGTCATTGAGTAAATGAATTTTAAGAGATTGCATTATTGATGTTTTATCGTTGTTATTAGTTGAAAATAATTGTAATCGATTTAAAAACTAAAAGTGGAGCATCTGTACGCGAACTGGGTAACCATTGCGCCCGATTCTAGGGAGTTTTTGTGTGAAGTCGACGTGGAAACCGCCAAAATTGCTCCACTAACGGAAAACGTAAGTAAAAAATAAAAATAAAATATATTTTGCGAGATATAACGTTTATTTGTGGAAAAACTAGACCGTAATAAGTTGAACCCATTCTATGGTTTTACAAAATTACATGCTAACTTGGATACCTACATAGAATTAATAGGCTTAGAACCGCAGTAGTCGCACGCAAAGTGAAGCCATTTCAAGTTAGCCTTTTAAGGCTACGTACGACTTTCGGCGCATCAGTACTCAAGACCAAGTACTACTGTAAAGAGCTCCCGCATTTTCGCAAAAAAATGACGTACTGTGCAGTGAAAGGGTGTCACAACTCATCACATAATCATGAAAAACGTTTAAAGATACCATTTCACGGGTAATTACAGCCTAGCATCTTATATTTTTGTATAAAACATTCGTCAAAACAAAATAATAAATCGTAAATTTGACAGCCGCCATTACAATGAAAATGTTGCTAGGCTTGGGAAAATATTTTACCCCATTTTTTGTTATTATAATTATGTAGTGCCTATAATCCCAATCCACATCTATGTAGGTATTTTTATTGCCAAATATTATTACGGTTCCCACTCGCCGCGCTAAGGTAGCGAAATTCAAATTTTCTAACGTTTTTTTGCAATTTGCTGGACAGTATTAAGTTGTACGTTGATTAAAATATGATTCGCGACCGTAATAAATATGTATTTACAGAATTATAATCATTAGAATCAGTAAAACAACTTGTTAAGTTAGTATAATCCTAAAATGTCAAGATTTCATGAAATAGTCATTCAGTAGGATTACTTACATTTTCCCCACATGGTGGGGAAAATGAAATTTACTTGCAACATTATTATTTGCTTGTGTGCGTGTCGTCGAACGTAATTACGTGCCGCTTAGGCACACATTCATTGTGTTGTTGCTTCAATTTTGAACGGAATTTTGAATGAAACTATCACTCTAAGTCTAATTACTCTAAGGATACCTAACAATCCAAAAGATTGCATGATTTTGGGTAGATATAGATACATCGAATCATCCAGATTCCAGTTATTATTCAAAGTGCAAGTACTCGTAGTTGCCGTATGAAACGTGTACAAACATAAGCTAAAACCATGACCCAAAATCAGTAGCCATGTAAGACAAACAGAACAATTTGAATACCATTGCGACATTCTCGAAGATTTTCATTAGAACTCATCTTACTGGACGGGCAATGAAATTTAAATAGGCTGTAATAATCGTAAGGCACAGAGTAAAAATATAAGGCGTGTCACGCATTAGCCGCGTCAACGCACCCGGTGTATGGTGCATTGTTAAGGTGCACACGAATTGAGTACATGCTGCATAGTGACGGCACTGATATTTTTGATTGTAAAATAATGCTTGGATTTTTATCTTTGATAGCTGAAATCACCAATAGTTAACTTTCAGAAACAATGTTAAAGTATAATATAAATAAGTGTTTGTGATACATATTTGACATTATGATAAGGTTAAAAAGAATCTGCGTATTTTAACGTGATGTACGAATATACGTCAAAGTAGGTCATATTTCATACAAATCACATGTTATGTGCTGTGGGTTATAAAACTTTTACCCTCTGTTCCAATTTAATGCAGTTCCTAACCAGTGACCTATTTTTCATCATTGATTCTTTTAGCATACTTTGAAAGGTTAGGTAAGTAAGTAGAAAGGAATACTTACTTAATTAAACCGCGTTCTAGTAACTATTACAGAAGTTGAGTTGATACCTATATTTTATAGTACTGCCACTTGTTTTGTACTTATACAATCACATCACATACAAAATTGCAGAAATAAGTGCAAATATAAAGCAAATATTATTATCATTATAGGACCCGTAGGATATAATATACCTACAAACATGTGTTTTGTTATTATTAGTTTCTTTTGTTCATATAATTAATTTTCCCCGGACTACAGTTACGTTTGCCGTCAGTTTGTAAATATCTAAGTTGTATTCTGTGGAAAATTTTCGGGGTAGTACGTATATCTGTTAAGTTATTTCTGTTTATTTTTAATATACTAAAATTTGTTTTCCCTTACAAAATGAAATATAATAAAGGCAATGTATGAAGTCGTGTTAAACCCATCACTAGGCAAGTACTAGTAGACAAACGTGAGTTATTCAAGCTATTAGTACAAACGATCACTGCATACACTTACGTGCATGAAGCCTTTGATTAATCAGGTGTAATACATTATGTTCACTACCAACTGTTCTTTGTTTGACTGCAGATTATCGCTGCTCTACTGTTTAAGGACTTAATCATAGTTTTGATAAAATTACATTATATACAACATAAATGGATACTAAGCTGATTATCATTTACTAGCAGCGCCCCGCGGTTTCACCCGCATAAGTGTCGATCCCGTAGGAATATCAGGATAAAAACTATCCTATGTCCTTTCCCGGGGCTCAAACTATCTCTATACTAAATTTCATCTAAATCGGTTCAGCGGTTTAAGCGTGAAGATGTAACAGACAGGCAGACACATTTTCGCATTTATAATATTAATATCATTTATAAAAAAAAAATACTGAATCATAAAGTAGATTTGCCTGGTTTATGCAAACCGTTAAAACTTTTGTGGTTGGAAACTCGCGAAAATTCTTAGTTATTAGGTAAGACTGAAAATTCTGCACTTAATATTTCCTTAGGCTTTGTTCATGATACACTTGGTTCTGTTTCTGCGTAACTTATCATAGGTATATAACTCTCACCACAACTGAAAAAGGTAGAAGGAAAATTTTCTTACAGGAAGACAACAACTTGTATTGTTTTCAGCTTTCAGGAAATCTATTTCATTCATCATCCTAGGTAAAAATCGTAGCGTCATAGGGTAATTACGTAACATGTTGGCAATAGATTTTCCCTGGCTATAGAAATATCGTGGACAAGTGAATGATAATCGCCGGTCAACCCAGATTCGTCAGTAACTGTACTGTCATGACATTACGGCGCTCGGAGGCACGCGCGTACGCATCTAACTGTAGCCCACTAAAGGGACGGGTCATTAGCATAAATAGTAGGTGTCGTTACCTACTTCGTTATCTGTTGTTTAGTGAGCCTCATAAACTTTTGTGTTAGGTATTTCAATGATTTAAGGACTAAGCAGCATAGCATAATCAGCCTTTTATGTTCCCACTGCTAAGACAGGCTCCCGCCTGTCCTCCCGGACTCAGTGAGAGGGAATTATGTACTTGAATACGCAAAATTTTAAACATTTTTAAGGTGTTTCGAAGTGATTCAGTGACAAACTGTTTGTTATTGAATCATTTCAAAATGTCTAAAGGAATTTTGAGAATTGAGCCCGCAGGTTTTTCCCATTAAAGGGTTTCCTACGGCCCCTGTGCAGACGAAATCGTGGACAAAAGCTATACTCTGTTTTATCATACTGGTTACAATGTGTGGGAATTTTAGTTTTCAGCCAAAGCTGAAAATTCCCCCGTCCAAAGAGTCTTCGTAGGTTAAAGTACAGTTGGCACCAGTCATAGTACTACCTACTATGAATTTCAATTGTTTTTGCTGTAAATAAGAACCTTGTTACGAGTATGACTAGGTAATTTTATTAGTGTCATAATTGTTTGTGTTGAACTTTACTAGCGATGCCAAATATTATTGAACTCTGCAATTGCCTTTTGGTAGCCGTTCGACGGCTTAGCTTGTTATTTAAGTAAATATTGATATTGTAACATAACCCCACAATTTACCAGAATTAATTTAGCTAAAACCACTAGGGGGATAACAAGACAATTTGGTAAATAAATACTTTACCCCCCCCCCCTCTCTATACCCCTTGGTAAGACTGGTTGTCAGACTTTCTGGCTTCTTAATAGAATACTTTCTATTCTATTCTATCCTATTGTATTACCCAGTAACTGGGTTGTGGAGGTCAGATAGGCATTCGCTCTATGTAAAGTACTGGTATTCAGCTGCATCCGGTTAGACAGGAAGCTGACCCCAACACAGTTGGGAAAAGGCTTCAGCCTTATCCTTCGGGGTATACATGCGTGAACTAGTACCTACATACAGAATTGTATTATGTAGGTACATACTTTATGAGTGTCAAGAGATGTCCGACTATTGTTTATTCAAGTTTACGTGAGAGAAAACCTCGTAATCATAACAGTATCTTCATTCACACACTTGGTGCAGTCACAGCTAACGTAAACGAAGCAGTAGGCATGCATTGTAAACGATTTCGTATACATTGTGACTTGTAATGTGATGTATTCCTTTCAGGACGTGATAGTGTAACCCATTTTCAACAATTAAGCACCCCATAAAGCATAGGCCAAAATTCATGGGATTCGAGAAAAAACAAAGTTCATGTATTTTTGAAAATTTTCCAGAATATCACTTTTCTCTAAACTCTCAAACTGAATGGCCATCGTAGCTATTGCATTGGATTCCTAACACTTTAACAAACCTTTCGATGTAACCAAATTTTCAAAAAAATCAAACTGTTAAACGTTGAACGAAGAAGATTATTAACCACTTAAAAAAATGATGTAGTCCCTCTTAATGGCAAACGACATCGTGGCAGGCCCAGACGGAGATGGCGGGATGAGCTGGACTCCTTCAACAAGAACGGGTCCTTAGCAGCTTTGAACAGAGAGAAGTGGAAAGATAGTAGGGAGGCCTTTGCCCTGCAGTGGGACATTACAGGCTAATAACATAAAATATATATATATATATACATATAGTTACATAAACTGTACCAGTTATTTCAATAAATTACTATGGTATTAAGCGTACAAATTAGGAGGGAGACATCTTCATTTAACCAGCTATCTAACGAGTTACACATATAAAAAAAAATTTAGAGATGCCGATGAAACAGACGATAATGCTGGCAAAGATCGAATTCGCTAATTGTTGAAATACTTAAAAATTTTGTGATAATCGAATTAATTAACTGGTTTATGTAATCTTTTTACCTTCTCATCACCCAGCAACTCTTACTACGTTATGTAGCCAGGTTTTGCATGTTGAGACGCCACTTTTGAGTAGTTAGTATTACTCGCAGTCGATGAGCTAATCACTGATCACTTGTCGCTTATTTCGCGTGTCTTTTAACTACTGTACACGTACAAACTCTTAGTATTTGAAACTACTCTCATCTGCTCTCTCTGCTGGTTGGCTCTTTTTTGTTTAACCTCCCTGTTGGTCTCGTGGTCGCAAGCGCGACTGCTGAGCGGTCCTGGGTTGGATTCCAGGGTCGGACATAGGGTTATTGTTTTTCCATTAGGATTTTCTTAGTAACAGCCCAGAGTTTAGAAGTTGGCGGTGTGATATCCCCGTGCCTCGGAAAGCACGTTAAGCCGTTGGTCCTGCGCCTGATCTCTCTCCGGTCGTGTCGGATTGCCGTCCTATTGGACTATGAGAGTGATAGAAGAGGGAGTGCACCTGTGTCTGCGCGCACAAAATACGGTCTGGAAGACTTTATTTATTTAGGCTCTTTAGAAAGTTTTTCGTTACAGTTCATATGATTGTGATAATTATATTGGCCACAATTACATTTTGACAACCCAAAATTTATATTATTGCACTTAGCCTATATAGTTTGTAAGACAAAAGTATGATTTCATACTTCAATAACACAAGCAACACATTTAGTGAAGTCATTAAGATCAAGACACAGAAACGAAACCCACAAGAAGTTTTAAACGCAGTTGAATGCGCCGTTTCTAGATCATACAGATGCATTGCCACACTTGGCAGACTAATAATGATATTTATCGAGAATTTTAATCTTAAATAAGACATCTATCGTAGTTGCGAAGATACGTTTACGTTCATTTAATTTTTCCTTATCCTAAGCAAAGAAAAGTGATCGAACGACAATAAAATAAACCTAACTTCCAAGTATAGGTATTAACTTAACCTACAAGTTTTACACTAGTAATTACAAGACACATCTGTAGACATTAGGCCCGCTGTGCATACAATCCGGTCATAAAGGATACGTACTGTGTCATTTGAGCAAATAGGTCACTGTAACAACAGCCTCGGAACGCACCCCCTGACGCGGGCACCTTGGCGCCAAAACTGGCGACAACATGGCGCCCGCCGTCGCCATGTTGGCGGGAGTCTGCTCTATTTTATGCACTTATGGGATAATATGAATTAATTCTAAGATTTCTTAGCTAATATAAACAAACACGAGGTTAGTAACTTGGATTTTCAGGGGCTATTTCTGTTCAACAAAGATTTACTCGATACAAAAGCAAGACTTTGCTTTGTCTTGGACCTTTTCATGCCCTATATGTTTGACATTTAATTAATAGTATCGATTTCTGTATTAAGCAATTATGCTTAACCAGAGCAAGCAGAGACTTAAACATAACCATTTCATAAACATAACCGAGCTCCGGGCTGCAACTGAGAAATTCCTGATGAAAAAAGACCAATAACACTTTGCCCGGCCTGGGAATCGAACCCGCGACCTCATGCTCAGCAGTAGCGCTTGCGACTACTAGACCAACGAGGCAGTTCTGTTAATACTCAATTCAATCTTATTTTGGCAAAGCAGTCCAGATGCAATCGTATGACTTCGTCAAAAATTCAAAATGTCGGTTCGGCTGCGTGTTGGTAAGTAATGGGCACAAAACAATGGCTCATACCACCGTCGTCTAACAACATTAGCCGCGAACGCGACAAATACTCATTGTTCGTATTGCTCACTCTTTGCCCTTACCAATAAAACCCGCACTTATGGTCTAATATTTCATTTATATGCAGCATACGACGGGATTTTGCCTTAAAACAATTGATATTAAGGAAACTTGCTTGAGGTCTTGTTTCACTTAAAATGGAGACGTTGAAGGAAACCACTGTGTTAAAGTTTCAAGAGTTTATATGGAATCATAAAAATGTACAAGAATCGCAACTCGTAAACCCCATTTAACAAACCACTTGAATATTTTACAATGTCTGTTTTTCCTTTGAATGTATTTATTGACTTTACTGTATTAGTTTAATTAAAAATCACAACTATTTGCCAATAGTAATACCTACTTAAGAAAAAAATATAAGAAAAACTGCAATATAAAAATAAAAAAACAACAGCTGATCCAATTATTCTTATCTTCTTAACATAAAACAGATCATTCTGTTTAGTTAACAACTGGCGTATAATGTGACATTTTTCACGCTTAGTCACAGGCGTTTTCCGTTTGAGGTAGATAGAAGAACGTAATTGTTAGTTTGTTACCTATACGACGGCCTTGCGCGCGCGCACTATTTGCCACCAGCCATGGCCAACATGAAGGTTAATCCTTGTAAAAAAATGTAACTACTGCCATCAGTGTCAGTTATTAATTTGATGGTTGACATATATTTAGATTTTGTAAATTGTTCTAATTAAATTAGTCACGACACTCGTCGTAGTAGTGAACTCGTGTGTTATGTTTTTGAACTACCTGTAAAAAGAGGCTTCAGGAATTTTCTTCGTTTACCATTATCGGGTTTATTTGTAAACGACTACCTGACCCGGCGAACTTTGTACCGCCTCAGAATATGAATTATCTTAATTTTTTTTAATTTCCTGAGTTTTTCCCATGCTTTAAAAGTTATTCTGCTATTCGGGGCGGAGACAAATCCAATAAATCAAAGATCATAAAAATCAGTCCACCAGTTCTTGAGTTATAACTAACCCGACTTTGTTTTATTTTTATAGAATGATTACGTTCAAACGTCAAAAATGAATGGTCGCTAATCAGTACTCACCTTTAAGCAACATTTATGAATAAATGGGTATATCTTTTAGCTTAGCTCTACCTTTCACAGTTGCAGAATAGAGCATAATGTTTATGTATTTAAGTTTTAAGATATTTTTCCATACACCGTAACTTTATGTATTACTACATAAAGTTACGGTAACCTTAACCGAGTTCTTATTCTGACTAGTCAAGTTATTGAATGGAAGGATATGTCCCATAAAAACAATTCTTCACATAGTGCGTACATTTGATGAGTAATGGGGTCTTAAAACAGTTATTTTATTGTAATTAGTCACATTTTCTGATGAAACAGATCACTGTTGCGAGTAAAACTACTGTAAACATGACTGGGTTGACGTCTGAAATACAGGAAAATGTTCAGGATTTTATAAATGAATTAATCATACTTACTACATGGGAAGTATAGGCAAAAACTATAGTAAGAATAGGCAAAAATCAAGGTTCCAATATAAGTATATAAACTTTTGAAAAAGATATACAGGGTGGCAGAGACATCGACGTGCAAACTGCCATGAAGTCAGTACATGATTCTAGCCTAGAAATTATCCAAAGACTATTTAAAATAAAAACAGGTGTTTGTATCATGTCTATGGTAACAGGTTGCGCGTCGATAAGCGATCAATTTAAATTAAAAAAAAAAAGGAAACTCGGAGCTCCAGTTATATTTTTTTGGAATTGACGAAATGTTTTCAATGACGACGAGAATGACGAATGACGAGTTACAATATTCATTCGAATATCAGCTGAAAACAACGATTGATATGTAACTCCAGGCAACTTTAGAACTTGAATGAAGTATAAATCCAAAAGCCACTCAAACAAATAAAGTTAGCGGGCCCATAGAACAACTCAAAAACCACATAAAGTTGATGTTAATACCGATAACTAAACTACCGTATAAATATCATCTCGGCGTATAAATAAAGATCACAAATGGCATGTCGTCTGTTTTATAGCAAACGTAGATATAATTTCGCATAGTTATCGCCGAGCATCGTGCGTGCGCGCCGCATGCATGTGTGCAGTTATGCGCGCTGACTTCTAGACCGGAAAACGCTAGAAAGTGGCTTTTCAATTTACGAATAGCTACATAATAAATGCGTTTGAGTCGATTCAACGCGCACGGTAATATTAAATCACATTTTATGTTGGACCGTGATTGATATCCAGTATAATTGCAATTAAAATGTATGTATAATTTTGAATTGAATTATGAAGCTATGAACACTTCACAGATCTTTAAGATATTCTAGCGAAAATCGTAAAACTAACTTAAAATTAATCGTGAGGCTGACTAAACTTTAAAAAGTTTGAACTTTTTCTTTGTTTTTTTTTTTTTTTAAATATAAATATATAAGTACCCAAGTTAGTGCGATTAAATGCATTTATTTGATTGAAAAAAAACAATAATTGCACTCAATGTGTTTCATGAATAATCATAATATCATTATCAATACGTATCGCGCGATTTTCACTCTAGTGACAGTTACATAATCAAAGACAGTTACATACGTTTTCGCAATCCACCGTTTTCTAAAAGGTTTATTTTTCTAGATTAACCTGGACGATTTAAAAAATATATTTTAATAAGTAGGTAGTACCTCCCTAACATTATTTTTTGCAAGTTTTATTTTACTGACAAAATAAGCAATGCCATAAAATAGCTAAAAGAAAAAAAAAGTTAAAATTTTTCGTTTTTTTATCCCTACCTATATTATAATTGTGTCTAGATATTTAGCCAAAAAGCTCTTCAAGATTCCTTTCAACTACCAACAACACTGTATGAACATCGTAAACTATATATATGAAAGAAACCAGCCTACTCTAATTATAGTTCAAATAGTTCTGCTCCATTAACTAATAATTTAGAAGTATTTCGCAAACATCTCTGGGACTTGGAACTCTTTGATTGCCGATAGGAATGGATGCGTACCAAAATAAACCGATCAAAACGCTTTAAGGGAACCATTCTGTGACCATTAACATCTGCAGATCTCGAAAGGAAATATATTTTTATGGTGACCTAATATTTATGTGTGTGGAATTCAGCTTCAGCAGTCTAATATTTGGAACGCAGTTACTACTGCATACTCCAGCTCTACTTAGCAGGATTATGTAAAAAAGAGAATGTGACTGTAACAATACGTAACTAATTAGGAACTATTTAATTGAAAAGCCTTTGTATTTCGCTGAAAATGTTTTTGATTAATCAAAATCAAAAGTCATTTATTGAAACTAGGCCGAGAATCAGCACTTTTCGAATGTCAAAATTCCAAAAGACAGTTCCCCAAAACTCCTGTCCTTCACCACTTGCTAGTACTTTCGCTGGGGAGAAGAAGTGGCGCAACAAACTCCCCAGCAGCACAGCTGTCTGTTCAGATAGAAAATAATTGATTTTATACAACACTAGGTATGCAAAGTAATTACCATTACAGGACACAGACCATTAAATTAAATTATTTGCCATAGGTTAGCTAGGCACGCCAATATACCAACAAATACAATAAACACTATACGTACTGATTCAGTAAAGCAGCTTACAACACAAACATTACTTTAGATTCAAAAAGCTCGCTTTGGGAAATGAAGAATGTCCCAAGATAAGCTCACAGACCCTCACCTAGAACGCATCAGTCTAGTAAAGTTCTAAGCACTAACTTTACAAATGAATGAAAGCTGTTTACTCATGTGCTACGCATTACTACGCCGGTTCTACGGTTCAACAGCCAATTTTCCTTGACCTCTCATGGTTCCCCCATCGCTTTTACAAAGGGCGATATAAGGGAAAACGGAAGGACAATCAAAGATCATTGGTTTATTTTCAAATGAAGCATAGAGGAGCGCCGATTGTCGGCCAAGCGGTAGTCGCATCGCGTCGTGAGCCGAACGCACTCGTGTCTGCACTGAGCTTAGTAAACACCCCGCGACACCGAAAGCGTCTACCATTTTCGAATTTCGAAGTGCAAGTGAAATAAAACACAAATAAAACAGTGCGTTCATTGTCGCTGTAAGGAGTTTAATTCCTGTCTTCGGTGAGATTTTATTTTTAATTTGATTGCATGCAAGTGAAGTTGCTCTTCTATTATTATAATTGCATGTTTTGATGTTATCATACGGTACCTTGTGTATTTAGCATTTTAATGAGTTTTTGTAGTGCAAAAATGTTTGTGTCAGTATACGGAAAAGCGCAATTGCATAAATTGATTTTCTTTATACCTTATATGTAACCGATCATTTGTAATCGCTTTTATTAGGTAATTGAAATTTGTTTTTCGTACATCATTTGTATTGTAACATACGCATTTAAAAAAATAAGACGAATTTTAACCAATGTAGTTATGGACTTGCAAAACGGATAATCTCCAAAGAGGAGCTTTGGCGCGAAACAAATGAAAACTCACTATCCCCCATTTCCCTAAGCATACCTATAAAAAAATCTAACATAGATTTTATGGCACGTATTTAGTTCTACCAATGTTATACCAGCTGACTGTAACTTGATAAGACTTTCAGGAAACAGGAATAAATATACTAACTTAAATTAATTCTACAATTTTCCTTAGCTTCCAGAACACTCCATTCATATTCCAATAATCCATAAAAGTAATAAGTACTCAATCCATTAATGGACTCAAAGCAATTACTTACGTGATATTTTTCATTATTCAGCAGCAACATTAATGTTTGTAAAAAAAAACTATTTCGTTTGGAAAGCATAACGCGCCAGTAGCGTTCCGTTTCAGTGATCGGCATTCAGCCTGTTTATGATTTATGCATTGTCGTCTGTAACCGGCTACTTTTACAATATTAACAACACGCGTTAATGAGGCTAGTTAGTATTAATTGAATTAATTAGGGGAATCTGTGATTCTAATGACATTAAGTGATTCAATCACGCTAAACTTAGTAACGTATTTGAATAAGCCATCATTTACTTGACCAGACATTTTCTCAGATATGTTAATTCTGCCAAGTGAGTCATCATTCTAATTACAGTAAAAAAATGAGATATATCATAATTTGTCAGATTCACGCGAACTGACGGACAATAAAAGTAATTACGCACTAGATTATGGTTACTATTAGTACCATGGACGCACATCAAATTGGACACCATAAGTGCCGCGTTAATGGTATCGCAAGACTTCCTTATGAACTAGAATATATTACATTGTTTTATAGCCACTTTGAATTTGGTGGGCCTTGTTTAAATAGTAAACATCTAGAGACGATAATGCGGAACATCTTTGTAGTCACACACCATCGCCATCCCTTAATATAATGAATATTCTTTTGGGTTTATTTTTTCCCTTTTCTACATTGAATTTAATTTATAATATCGTACAGGAAAATGTATAAAACTGAATAATAAAATACTAAACCGTAGCGCGTAGCGTTACGTGATCAGTAAAGAATTAATAATTTGTAAAATAACAAACTGTTCCCCATAGTCATTAAGTATAGCGGTCATCAGTCATCAGGGCAAGTCCATTCCAATCAATAACCTTCCATAGACTTTTATTTTAATTAGATTTTTTTTTCACCAGGTTTCTGAGTACGGAGGTGGCGCTCGAGTAGTGTGGGCGATGTCGGCGGGAGACCGAGAGGCCGAGGCGCAGGCGAAGAAGGGCGATGAGGCTGCCTCGAACGACCGAGACAGCCGGGCTGCTGCGGCATTGAAGCAGTACTGGTGTGTGGGGCTGCGAGCAGTCGAGCTGGTGAGTTACTGACTACGACTAGATGTAATAGCTATAGTAGAGGACACTGCCAAGAAGGGCAATGAAGCTGCCTTCGACGACCGAGACAACGGAGCTGCAGCCACACTGATGCAGTACTGGAGCATGGGGCTTCGACCCATCGAGCTTGTTCGTTATTGACAGAGACTAGATGTAAGGCGGCTAGATGTGTGACACTGCCAAGAAGGGCGAAGGAACTGCCTACTTATATAAACTATTTTTAAAACATAATGATGTGAAGAATAATCGATGTTATGGCGAAAAATTTTAATCCTGGTGAAGTGAGACAGCTTCCAGTATCACGCACCTCGTTTAACAGGATTATAACGAAATTAACTAGACAAATAATCGTCTATACACCACAAACCACACCCAATGAACTTATGCGGTTGCGCACTGTTGTCTGGCTCTAGAAAGTCAGAAGATATACAATTGGAAAACTCTAGGAAGAAGAATTTGTAATGGCTTCGCATAGCATAATAATTAATCACCAATACCCAACAGAGGATGAAGAAGCAGACAAGAAAGAAGATGTGAAAGTTTCAAATGCTCGAACAGCGCAAAGAAAAATGCGAATCAGTAGAAAATGTTCCACTAAAAACTAGTCCATATAAACAAAACCATTTAATACATTGTATAATTGGAAATCGATACAACTGGATGATCGTGAGGCACTCGGCTCTCGGCGCGTAATTACTTGCAATCATGGCGAGTATGGGAACTGACCATATTGCGATGCAAGACATGATAATTTGTAGCACGACACACTGCCCTTGAAGTCAAAGGATCCCTTGTGCTTTTGTACTTGGTGGTAATCAAATACAGTGTACCTCATCGTTATTCTGTTTATGTTTCTAGAAAATATCTTGAAATATAGTAGAACATTAGAATCGGTTAGAAAAAATTAATGTTGAGATTTAGTAAAGAATATCGTTTGATGGCAGACAGTGTGTTTAATTGACAATGCAGATATAGGCTGTTTTGAATTATTAAGGCCGATTGCATCTAAACAGAGCTTCATTTACAGGGTAGTAAGGACATCGACGTGTAACCTGTTACCATGGTTTCAGCACATGATTCTGGACTCTCCTGGGTTGAAATTTTTCGTTCTAACTAGCCTGTATTGTCCCACTGCAGGGCAAAGGCCTCCCTCTCCCTTTTCCACACAATTCTGTCTTTTGCCAGTCCTTATGGTAGGAGTCAAGCTCGTCCCGGCCTTTTCATCTTGGCCTGCCGCGATGGCGTCGTGCGTTTAGTGGGACCCAATCGGTGGTTCCCTTAGCCCAATTGTCATCTGACATGCGGCAAACATGTCCGACCCAGTCCCACTTAAGTTTAGCGGCTTTCTGGGTAACGTCCGTTATCTTGGTTTAGGCGCGCAGTATTGTGTTCCTTATACGGTCAGAAATTCGAACCCCCAGGATACTGCGCTCCATGGTTCGCTGGCAAACCTCGAGCTTGGACCTCTGCTGAAGTGTCAAAGACCAGGTTTGAGCACCATGTTTGAGAATGGGGAGAACACACATGTCCATAATTTTCCGTTTGAGACATAGTAGTTCGTTAATAAAAAAATGCTGTGTGTGTGATAAAGAAAAGTGCAATATACGTAGTGCTTGCTTAGGTATTGCACTTTTCTATAAAACAGGAGATTTTATTATGGTAACCGACGAACCTTTCTTCGCTAGGGTGTTTAGAATCATGGGCTGAATTCTTGGTTACAGTTTTGCGCGTCGATGTCCCTTCCATCCTGCATACTTACGCTGTTTATGTGCACTAGTTGACTTATCCTTTCTCCTTTAAGGGATATGTAGGGCTTCATAGACCAAGCTTAAAGCCTGGAATGTAACCGACTTATAAGGTTGAAGACCTTAATACAGCACAAACAGTCCTTTGTTTGCCTATGTACTCATTCAAACACCTACCTAACTATACTAAACGCTATCTAAAACGTACAAAATGATAAACAACTATCATTATCATCTGCCTAGCCTTTTCCCAAATATGTTGGGATAGGTATCCAGTCTAATCGGATGCAGCTGAATACCAGTATTTACATGGAGCGACTGCCTGTCTAACCTCCACAACCCAGTTACTGGGTAATACGATACCCCATGGTAAGAATGATAATATACAAAGATAACTACATTTATATTAAATTATACATCATTTATAATGGTTGGGGGACAACCAAACGATGCGTGAAAGTGAAAACCATGTAATAATCATTTACGAAGATTCTTGCGGTATTGGAAAATCACTTGGTTGCGGTATTCAAGAACAACCAAAAGGAGAAAACAGGCGTTTGACAATGCAACCACTGGACCGACCGTGCGGAAGATACTTTCACTCAAGTACTTTGAGAACACTTGTTTTAAACGTTCGTGAGCTTTGTTATTTGAGTGAATTGTTAAAAAATGACTGAAAGTTATTTGGGATACCGGCAATGCAAAAAGTTAATGGGTGATCGTGAAAACGTTTGGTGAGCCGCAAAGGCAAGTGGCTGAAGTATTTGCAACTTTCCAAAATGAAACGAGATTGACAATATAGAAAATAATGTGAAGGTTTTCCTTTGAAAAGTCAGAAACCAACCACATATCGATAGTATTTTCCAAGCCAATGTCATTATATAGAAACTTCCGGACGTTAGCAGTGCGGTTGCACCAAAGAAATGATTTATCTATCTATGCTCTGGACCAATTTTTCATTTTAGTTTTTATTTTCAGATCATAGCGGTGATCGCCATCGGTCTAATCGTCGGCGCTCTCTACTCCCCTCAAGTGGTGCAGTCGGACCATAGGCACATCGCAGTCATCTACTCTGCCTACTCGAGTAAGGACTCCACATCTATTATTCATCCATTAACAGCTTCCAAAGATTTTCAAAAAGAATGAAACAAATATTCTTCGAAGAATTAGTTGCCTCAACTTACCCGTCGCTTCGAAAAGCGAATTCGACATCGTGTCAGAGTTATTGGTACATAACTTAGCTGATTTCTACAAAAAATATGCAATATTCTGTAGGTATCTATTTCAAATGTTTGTCGCGTCAAATCTGCTTTGTTTCAGCCAATTTCGACTAACTAAGGATAGAGCTGAATCCATGACCCGATTCGTTCCAACTGAATTTGTTCTAATCGTTCAATTTACCAATTGTCACACAATCGATTCTGGCACGTTTCATGGCCGGTCAGATGGCAAATCCATCCACTGGCAATTAACAAATAAAGCAAAGTGGAACACAATTCAATTATACATAATTTAAAAAAAAAACAGAGAGAAAAGAAATATTCTGAAACTAGACAAAAAAAGAGAAATCAAAGACAAAATAGATATCAAAATGTATACATAAAAATAGAATAATACCTTCTTCTTTAAACATCATAAAAAAGTTTGTTATTCTACTGAGTGCAGTGTCAATCAACTTTTCGTTAATTAGTTTTTAATTCAGTGTGTAATTACTATAATAGTGTGTCAGTTCGAATCCTGTGGCACTGGCATCCTTCGGATGTACCTCGATAGTGATTTCACGCCTAAACGAACACAGTCTATTGATACAATAATCATAGTTTTTTTGCTATAAAATTCTTTACAAATATTGGCCTTTGTTGGCTAATAAAAAATAGGTAAATGTAAAGTATGATGAATTCGAGCATAAAAAATGCGAAATAACTGTAATAAAATCTTGAAGAATCGAGTAGGTAACAATTGATTGATCATCCATGATCAATTAATCATGAATATTGAAGAAAACTTGTCATTTGGTTCTAAATATTCATGAAATGCTGTCGATATTTTACGTGTTTATCTTATAAATCGGTTTCACTTCACAGTCAAGTGGAAAATTGGTTTCATTGAACTTTGTGTGGAAAGTGAAACCTGTAAACACTTGTAAATGTATACCGTCAACCGTAAACCGATTTACGATAACTTCCTGAAAGCGATGTCGATGGTCGATTTATTGTTCATAAGTAGTCATAACATTATTACCGATTTTCTTGTTTAGCGATACTAACTTATTGATTTAGTTTCGATTGAAATCTGTCAAGCCTTCGTAAATTTTCCTGTTCTTATTCGATTACTTATAAAAAAAGTGAAGTGCAAAAACTTATCAAAAAGTAAAATCTAAATATTGGCTGGCCTTATTACTTATAATAAAAATATGTATTTCTTCTGATTAAATGGTTAAAATAGTTTCGAAACTATTTCCTTTAAAAAAGGTTTCAATGCTTCTACACACGCATCGTCACTGATTAATGTTATAGATATCATCCTGATAATTTAATTGTTCAATTATTTAGAAACTACCAAAATTAAGTTTCACGTAATTAATATTAAATCATTTGTAATGTCTAATCAATTTGTTATGAGCTCCGGTAGGAGCGGTAATGGATTACTACCTACTACAAATTATTTTTTCCGGTCAATTAAACATGATTTTGTAACCAAACTTGAATACTTTGTTATCGATATCTACTTACCTACCGATACTTAAAAACAAACTAATTGGAACAATCTCTATCTCACCTAAGCACACTGATTCACAATCACAAAACTCGAACTCCTCGAACTTTTTCAACCACGAAATCCGTAACATCGGCCTAAATTACGCACGTCTCCGTATCACTTACGAACATAAAATTAGTTCGGGGTCCGAAAAAAGAATTAATGACAACATGAGCTGTTGACAGTTGTCCCCAATCCATTAAAAAACTTAATATGTCACTTGTTTTGACGGACCAACTACTGTCGGACAGGCCGGATCTTCGTTGACGGACTGTGAGAGTAGACCCCTGATACCTATTCGATTTTCAAATCTGTACGTCTATTAACAATGTCATTATAATTCAGGCTACATCATCATCACGGGTGTGCTGATCATCGCGCGGCTGTTCGGCGAGTCTCCCGGATGGAGGACGTCCATTGGATTCTCAGTGCTGGGCGTCATCATGTTCACTGCCGCCGCTGCTGTCATATTCTATGGTGAGTGTTCCAATTTTAAACAATTATGTTTTTCTTTTGTCTGACTGGCCAGTATTTTTTTCGATGGCATTTATTGTACACGTAGATTTTAGCTTTTCAAACTGTTCTGCATTGTACTTATGTATTGAAAAGTTTTGAGTAAAATGAGGATTATTACAATAGCTGCTTACATCTTTTTTATATTCCATCGTGGCAATATGATAAACTAGTTATTATACAACAGTTATCTAAATAAACATGTTATTTTACGCCATGTTGTGAACCGATTTATTTTTTCTAAAATTACATGCGTATCAACTAGTAATTACGCTATTTATTCAAGAATACAAACAACTGGTAATCTAGTAGTTTCCATGACCAGTCATCCGATAGAGCGTGGATAATAATTGCAATATATAGCTCCTACTTTAAACTGGTCCTATGAGGAATGCTCAAATATGTGCTTGTTTACTGATTAGACAAACACCTAAGTAGTTAGTTTGTTTAGTTACGTGAGTGGAATGCTATGTCATTTATTAAGGTTGCTTTATAAAATACAAAGAATGAGGCATGTTGTATGTATTTTCAATATTCGATATCACAATTTTATTGTTTGTATACTTACCTACTAATATTCCTGCAGCAAGGTTTAGGTAGATTTGAATAGAAATAACTTATGTATTTGCTATTGCTACTCGTACATCATTTTACGAGGCAATTATAATAAGTAATAACATAATATTTGTACTTGCAAACATTTAGTTTTAAATACAAGTTTCTAGTCACGAGTAGTTGTAAAATATTAATCAATATGCACAGTGCACCTATGAGCCCACTAGGCTGTATAAGGCTGGGCCTTGGCGTTGCCTATTAAAAATGTAGACAATTAGTCTATGGGGATTGGAGTGAGGTGTAACTTCCGTTCCTTTCTAATACAAGTTATGTTTTAAAATGAATTGGTCGCAATTTTAATGAAATATTGTTCACCATATTAGCAAAACATTATTTCTTTTGCAATACCTACCTACGTAGTTAACGTAGCCTAAGTTTACAATAATGTGCAAAATACAGTTAGTTATAAATATAAGTAATACCATTACATTTAGCGCTACTACATTACAGTTTATTTTTTATAGCAAGTAAAGCCCTTGATTGCAAAAATTGCAATATAGGTAATTAAAGAAATTTATTTGTTTTTATGTCTGTTAACACAAAGGTTTCTTTTACAGACTGGCACAGGTCTTACTACGCCAACCTCCGCCCGAACAAGCAGGCATACGACCTCCTTATAGCCTCAGGGGTATTCTCCGTCATAGAGGTGGCAGTCTTCCTTGTCCATGCCTTCATCACCTTCAGGGAGGAGGCCGACTACTGAACAACGACTGGTCTTCTTTAGTAACTTAGTTCTTAAGTTTGGGTGTTCTTCAATATTTTTAAAACATTCAATATTCAAAATTTTCTATCAAAACCAAAGTCTTATCGTTTAAGTCGCGTTCATTTAACTTTTTTTCCGCTACATTTCAAGTGCTCTCTTATACTTATTACAGTTATTTTGTTTTAAACCCGTTGCAAGCCTACGTATTCATCAAAGATCTTATATTTTTTAGTTTAACCTAGAGTATTATTTCGACATAATCGTAGATAAGTTTTTTTTTAATATTCATTTATTTTAAGTTAAGTGTAGGATAAGTGTATCGATATGTTGCCTCACTGAGTAGCTTATGCTTTTTATTTCTATTTAACTTTTTTATTACATTGCCCTCTGCAGTAGCTACAATTTTGAACATACACATATTACATTATAATGGCAACTATTTTATTTAATATTTTGTATGAAGCAGCTAAGTATCTTTATTTGAATAATATGTGTAGGTATCGATTTTATTTAAAATATTTACCGTTGGTATTAATATAGACAGCTATTTTTAATTCCTTTATTTAATAAAATGGAAGCACGTTTTAAAATTTTATAATTTGAATAATATGTGTATCTATTTTATCTAAAATGTTTATTATTGGTAGATATTAACAGCTATTTTTATTAATTACTTTATTGCATAAAATGGCAGCACGTTATAAAATATTATTTTAATAGTATGTGTATCTATTTTATCTAAAATGTTTATGGTTAGTCATAAAGACAGCTATTTTAAAATAATTTATTAAATAAAAGGGCAGCACATTTAGGACTATCAATATTTAGGTAATATTTGTATGTTTCTTTTTTATGACAAAATATATGGTTAGATGACAGCTACCTACATATTAAAATTTATTTTAAGTATTCATTTGATAAAATCGCAGCTAATTTTATTTAAATCATGGGCAACTTTTTTATAATAATTTTATAAACAGGCAGTCTATTTTATTTAGTAATAAAAAATACAGGCATTATTTAATGACAGGTTATTTTTGTTAGTATTTTGTCCAAAACGCAGCTACAGGTAAATTCATTAAAACTCACGCACACAAAATTGTAGATTATAAAGCGTTGCTTTTCGATGTACAATATGTACTTACAGTATATTTATTTCTTCGAACAACTTTATAATCTGCAAATTTGAGTCGAAGCACTTTTCAGGCAGCATTTTATTTTAATTGAGCAGCTTATGCAAATAGCTTATAGAGGCGGCTATTATTTTAAAATTTCAAACAACATTGAGATCAAATTTATGTGACATAGCTTAAAGTTATATTAAACAGCTACATAATTATTTAGAGCTATATTTAAACGCAGCTATTTGATTAAAATTCATTTGAAACCGTATTATTTAAAAGGCAGGTTTCATTTTTATTATAAAGGCAGCTACATACTTCTGAGCTATATTTAAATGCAGCTATTTTTAATAAAATTAATTTAAAACCGTATTATTGAAGAGGCAGCTTTCATTTTTATTATAAAGGCAGCTACATACTTCAGAGCTATATTTAAACGCAGCTATTTTTATTAAAATTAATTTGAAACCGTATTATTGATGAGGCAGCTTTCATTTTTATCATAAAGGCAGCTACACACTTCAGAGCTATATTTAAATGCAGCTATTTTTAATCAAATTAATTTGAAACCGTGTTATTGAAGAGGCAGCTATATTTTTAATTAAATATAAAGGCAACTTATATATTTTATGAATTACGTTCAGTATTTTAGGTAGCTACATACTTACGCAGTTTTACGAAAACGAAGCTATTTTATCGCAGCTTATTGTAGTAAAAAATTATTAAAACTTTTTTTTGATCTGGCAGCATTATTTTTTTTCTTGCATTGTTTGCATTGTTTAAAAGCAGCTGTTTCTAGCCTTTTTTTACATAGCAAGATATTTCGGCCGATAGTGCAAGTATAGGTTTAGAGATGAGGTTTATAGGGATGTATGCAACGGTTATTATGTAGGTAAAGCGAAGTCCTTCCTTGCAAGGATCGAGTAGAATGCTAGAGAGTGTAGAAAGTAGATTTGGATAAGAGGCTTTTGACATTACGAGGAATTTCTAAATTATTGCGTTTCAAGTTTAGTAATTAATAGTTTAAGTTGTTGTTTATTTGGTTAGGTATATTAGGTACTATAACATTCCGCTTAATTCTATTATTGTAGGTGTATTTAGTTTTAAACGCATTAGCTTGTGATCCTTACCACGTATGAAAAAGTTTATTACTTCCATAAATTCGTATATGATGCCTAGTGTGTGTTTATAGCTTTTCCCTAAAATCAGACTAAATCGAAATGACATTTTTGCAAACAATATCTGATCATTTTAAAATTGATAAAAATAATTATGACTTTTTCATTTCTGGTAAGGATAACGGTTTATCGAATAAGTGAAGCAAAACCACCGCGAATATTTTTTTTATTATTTGCCCCTTATTTCAGAAAAGATCCTCACAAATTATGTTTTCCGTTTGTGGCAAAATATTTTATACTTCACCAAAATATAAAGTCAAAAATACACGTTTTATTTTCATTTGAATTTAGTTTTATGAATAATTTAGGTTTTATTTAAGTAATTATACATTATTTAGTTATATTTAAAGGGTAAACCAAAGCAGTAATCAGTATCCGTCCAGTGGTAGTTAGGTTTTCTCTGAAAACTTCAGATTATTTCTATCGTCTTCAAAATTAACCGTAATGTAACTTCACTGTCATGATCTGATTAAACTTATGTTTTCTTATTAACTTTTCTTGTTGTATTCACCTATTTCTTTTATGCTTCGTCTAAATTAATTAAATTACTTCTCATAATTGGACGTAGTTTAGCAGTAAGGACTCAACCCACAATACGTCTTTTTTGACTTATCGAGGTTTTTACTTTAGGTGTGTACAGTGTATTGCTGTAATGATGTTGTATTTTTGTATATTTTGCCCTTACATGATTATATTTCAAAATATTCCAAATACAACATCATTACAGCAATACACTGTACACACCTAAAGTAAAAACCTCGATAAGTCAAAAAAGACGTATTGTGGGTTGAGTCCTTACTGCTAAACTACGTCCAATTATGGTGTCTTCGAAAATAGTTGTAGATTCAATTGGTGTCTAAATCGTAGTAGGTATTATAGAATATTTTTCATCAACATAAGATTAGTTAAATTAGATTTAATGTTAAAATTATTAATTATGTGTGGATATCACATGAGTTGTGAAAGTTAATGATAAGAAAAATATAAGATTTATATGAAAAATGTAAATAAAAATATATAACTTATGTAACCGGCGCTAATGTTACCTTATTTATTCCCCATTTTAATAACAAAAGGTACCCGCGTCACTCACAAACTAATCTCTTTCGATAAGAATAAAAATATTGTAAAACACATGTATCTGTATGTAACAACCTAATAAATAAAAGCATTAAATATTGTTTTATTGAAATTAATTTTAGGTGGTATTCAAGGTTTGGTAATATGATTACCACAGTAAGAAGCAAAAAAAGTAGTGGAAAAGAAACAATAACCATATAAAAAAAACCGGTCAAGAGCGAGTCGGACTCACGCACCGAGGGTTCCATACCATCATATGTTTTTCATCAGCGAACCCTATACAGGGTGAAATTTTAATCACCGTTTTTCTCTTAAGGGGTCATTGTACTCATAATTACGAACAACTATGGGACCAAACATGAAATCGCGAAAAAAATCAGCTGTTCCCTACATTTTGATGAGTTATGCGAAAATAAATGTAGGGAACAGCTAATTTTTTTTTCACGATTTCAGATTTGGTCCCATAGTTGTTCGTAATTATGAGTACAATGACCCCTTAACAGGAAAACGGTGATTAAAATTTCACCCTGTATTCGTCAGAGAATTTTAAGGCTGCGATGTAGAATATTGCAGTTTTATGTTAGCGCCATCTCTTGACAGATAGTGGAACTAATGTAACTTTTGTTGATGATTTCTGAAAAAGTGTGCTATTTAGAGACATCGTTTTATTTTTCCTGTCATCTTTACATATAATAATGTCAGATTTTTCCCTATGCAAACTTCGGAGATAAGGGGGGAACCGTATTTTTCTTTACATTTTTCATCAAAAGTCGAAAACTGTGCGGCCTAAAAAAAAAAAGATTTTTTTTTTGAGAATGTGCATCTTGCGCTCTTTTATAAATATGATACATGCCCTAGTAGCCCCACTTCGAATTTTTAAAGCCCCCTTTCAATCCCTGTTGCAAAAAAAAAAATACATATTTTTATTTCTTATTTGCAAAAAGAAAAAAGTTGGGCTAACGTTATCTAAAGCTATTCCAAATTACAAGTTGATAGCATTAGTAGTTCTTGAGATATCCAGCTGTGACAGCTACAGACAGACTGAATCGCACCATAAGGGTTCCTTTTTACCATTTTGGTACGGAACCCTAATAAGGGCCAAAATACCATGTTTGAGAAAATCACAAAGAATGTTGAAACTGAAAACGGTTCCTAACCTGCAACAGAGAACTGATGTAGCTTTTTTACAATTCACCGTTTTCGCTTCCGTCCACTAGAGTGGCTTTGGACGAGTGAGCGGCTATAGACCGATCATAACATAATGCACTAATTGACAAATTGTTTAGTGGACAATAGTGGTGCTTCGAAGCAATAATGATCCTCGTTAGAAATAAGTAGGTAAGTATAATAAATCATTAATCTCCATTGACCCCCAGTTCTAAGTTAGAACGGTTTAGGTAGGATTTCCCCAAGGCTGTATACTGAGCCCATTTAAGATTTTATATTAACAAATCAGGCAATAACATTTCCAACATACATAAACTCACGCCTTCTTCCCATGGGGCTAGGCAGAAACTACAGAACAGCACCTACCGTAGCAGGTGCTGCTGAAACACTGTTATTCATCTGGTCATACACGCACGCCGGTTACGAGTACTACGAACTTGACCTTTCTGAAGAACACCATCAAAAAGGTCACGACGAATGTCCTTCTATGTCGTCCCCTCCCCTCCCCATTATATGTATACCAAGTTGAATTCATTGAAGATTGTGAGAATCCTGACTAGACATTACTAGTCAACTGAATAATTATTCGCAAACTAGATTTCGTCTCGATACCCTCGTACTGACTACCTAATTAAGTATGGTCTGTGCAGTCCTATAAGAATGATTTTACACGGAATAAATACACGGTGACAAGAGCAACATTGGTCAGACGCAAATAAACGCAGCTCATCATCATTATCAGCACATGAAGTCCACTCCTGGACATTGACCTCTCCAATCGCACGCCTTTTAACTCAATCACTGGCTACTATCAGATTGAGCCAGCCTCCCTGCGCAGCTACTGCAATGAACTTAGTCAGCTGTATTTACAATTTCTGAATAGTAAGACGGGACCATCTTAGGGATTAAACTGCACGGTATTTGCGTAAAACACCATCAATCACAATCTGAATAATTTTGAAGGATATAGCTAATCCATTGCTTCATATGTTCGAAAAAATTGTCTGCTCAACAACGTAAATAACGCAATGAATGTGTTTGAACTGTCAAAATGGAAGCCATTGCTACTGTTACAAATATCCCGCTGCGGCTGCGCGTGATTTCGACATGAATAAATTAATGTAAAAGACAGTTGTTGTCAGTTCATTTGAATAATCTTTATCAGCCAAAACATAGATAAATAATTAGGACTAAGGTCATCCTGTTTTTGTGGAAACATTTAAAATTGGCTGTAGATATACTGTGGCTATGCTGAATTTGCGAACACAGAATTGCTAAGTTAAAGCAAGGCATAATCAACCTATAACGTCTCACTGCTGGGACACAGGCTGTGAGAGACTGGGCCATACATAATCTACCTTGCGGGGGGCCCATTGCGGGTTGGCATGCAGAATTCGTGATGGAGTCCTAATAACTCGGCTCTGGTTGCTACTATTGCGAGTCGCCAGCTGGGATTGTTGAAACATATTGGTTTAAATGTTTGCTAAATGCACCAGAGGATTAAAGGACTATGTATCAAATATCCAAAAAGTTCTGATTACACTTTGTCAAGTGACAGTTCAAAATTAAGAAAACAAGGAAAAAATAAAAAAATGCACTTTAAACAACAAAATAAATAAACAAATCATTAAATATGAATTTATGTTTTTAATTATAAAATAAACTTACCTTTTCAGCTTTCGCCAAATAAATCCACAGCTTTCTCCAGGTTGAAAACTTTTTCTGGTCGCTAAAATTATATTGCATCTCCTTCGAAGCATATCTGGTACTCAGAGGAGACCGATAATTGCAGTACTCTGAATTCTGTATTTCAATGGGGGCGTCAATTGAAAACATATTGATCACAGTTTATGTAAGAAACACTGTAAATATCTTGTTACGTCGATAGCCGCATACAGCTGACACTTTAATGAACATAACCTAACAATACCAAGGTCGGGCAAATCGGCGGGAGAATTCGATTCCGATAACAAGGTTATCTTTTAATGTTGGTCGCATGACGAAATTTGAAATAACTTGTGACGAAAGTAGATTGCTTATTGTGTCGCTAATACAAACAAAATGTTACTTCATCATCGAAAGCTAATATTGGCATAAGTAAATACGTAATGAACTTTGTACACAATAATTAAATTTTACGTTGGTGCTCCATGGACCAATTGAAATTTGACCAATTGGTCTATGGGGAAAATTACATGTTTCCACCGTCCAAATACTAACTGCTATTGTATCTTAAAATGGGAAATGCTTTAGATCATGCATGTGCTGCATCACTTGATCACTAGCAGAAAGAACAAAAACAAGGAATTTGTTATGATGTTTCAAGTTTTCTTTTTAATCTTTACGGAAAAGTTAGATAACTATCATGCAACCGTAGTAGTGACTACAGCCTTGCTGTTGATGACAATATAATTAAATCAGATTCTCAAGTCGCCGCGGCCTTTGAAAAATTATTTGCAGAGATTCCCGTATCAACTACTAAATCTCTAAACTCATCACCCACTGCTGCAGAGACTTTACTTAAAGAAAACGTTCCAGTTTGTGATTCTGAATTTCACTTCCAATATGTAACCTGTACAGATATAATTAAAACCTTTCACACATTAAATGTTAAAAAGACCGCAGATCTATGGGGTAATTCTATGTATGTTGCCAAGTCCATTATAAACATTGTAGCTCCTACTTTAGCTGTTATCCTAACTAATATTATAAATGCGAAAGTAACTCTGTCTGTCTTGTCTTTTCTTCACGCCTAAACTACTGAACCGATTTGTGTGAAATTTGGTACAGGGTAAGTGTGAACCCCAACAAAGGACATAGGCTACTTTTTATTCGACTTCGACTTCGTCTGCGTCCGCGATAACCGACATATACGCGGACGAAGTCGCGGGCAAAAGCTAGTATTTAATAATTGTATTGACCGTGGTGAGTTTCCTGATCTTATGAAAAACAGTAAAATATACCGTTGTTTAAATCGGGTTGTACATCAGACCCTACTAATTATAGACCTATTTCAGTACTACCTACCTTTAGTAAATTTTTTGAAAAACTTATTTTAAATCAAATGCAAAGTATTTTAATAAAAATAAATTACTACATAACAAACAGTTTAGTTTTACAAGGGGTCGTTCGACTACTGATGAACTTTTAGGACATATTTATAATGCATGGAAGGACAAATGCGATGCTTTGGGCGTCTTTTGCGATTTGTCCAAGGCATTCGATTGTGTTCTTCATGAAACATTAATCAGGAAACTACACCACCACGGAATCCGGAACGCCGCTCTGGATCTTCTTACTTAAGTGATAGGATTCAGAGAGTTGATGTTAACGGGAAAAGGTCACCCGGATCTGTAGTAAGAATGGGGGTACCCCAGGGCTCAATTCTTGGCCCATTTTTATTTATTATTTATATAAATGACTTGCCTTACCTCATAAGGGATAAATATGATATAGTGTTGTTTGCAGATGACACTTCACTTTTATTTAAACGCAAACGTCAGCAGCTGGTTACTGACAATGTAAATAGCGCCCTCGCAATAGTAGTTATCTGGTTTAACCTTTAAGCGCTTGGATAAATATTCATTGCCGTGCCCCTAGCGCCCGGCTACAAATCGATAAAATAATACCTACAATAAATAAGGAGGAGAAATCGTTGTATTGATAAAAAAATTATCAAAAAGTTTTTTTTCTCTATTTAATAATGGTTTTAGTTGTACCACGCAGTTAATAAGACAAAAATAAAACGAAAAAATCATGCATGTCTCTGGCGCATAAATACGATGCGACACAAGCGGTTAAAAGGTTAATAGTTAATTAAAATAATTCAAGACATAACTGTAAAAATATTTTTTATTTACATCAACAGATTATTACATTTTATTACTTAGATAAGTGTTTTGTTTTTTATTATAAAAATACTAGCTGCATGAAAAATACAATCATTTGGCAGTTATGTAGTTAGATCTAAGGCACCAGTTGTTAACAGTTCACAATGTGTATATTACAGTGTGCTACATATACATACGCAATTTAAAAAATCAACCAGCGCAAGCGCATGCCTCTTTCAAAATCATATTTTAAATATAGAAGCCAATGTTCCAATACTCGGTGACCAATCTACTTACAAATATACAAACATACAAATATTGTACAGTTTCTCAGCGGCAGTCTATTAATTTATGATCTATCTTGCTTTACAATACAGATAATTATTTGTCACATTACACCAAGGAACTGATCATTATACTCCCAGTGCACTTTACAATACAATTCAGTGTGGTCAAAATAAAACTAAGATATTATAACACCCTCTTTGAAAGTAGTTGTGATTCTATTGCACTATATCATAGTATACAAGACTATCGAAGGATATATGAATCAACATTACTTCTTAGCGAGGGATTTCATCATTTTCTCTAATTTCATTGCCTTCTGGATATCTCCCTTGATCTTCAATTTGCCCATCATGAATGCTGTAGTTGGCTTCAATTTGCCTGTAAAGTACGTAAGTATAAGTTATGTTATCACAATAAAGCAGTGAAATATCATTAGAGAATTACCTATATATAATATAGTAATATATCATGTGGTATTTATTATCCGGGTAAATTATGTTTGATAGATCGGGAATGCTAAAAGGTATAAAAAAATTGTATGTACCGGCAAACATATCAGCGAAGTGCTGTCCGTCCATGGTGAGGATCGCGTCCGGGGGATTCTTGGGCTCGCCCTGACCGCATAGTCCATCGCCGTTCTTCAGGTCCAAGTGCCAAACTCCTTCCTCCTTACCTAGATACATTTAAGTGTTATAAAAATAATATTCGTTACCAGTAGGTAGCCAATATTATTTTTGGTAGAATACGTCCTAACCAGTAGGTATCTATTTTAGCGAAAGTTGATATTTGCGTGGCCATAAAGAAACGGTCCTAAATAAATTTTGGTTGCAATGTAATTTGAATTTTATCACTTATGACATTGTGTTGGTTGTTCTAAAACTTGATAATTATTTGGTATTCTAAATTAAACTGGTAAGTAGATGATTGACCCATACAGAAAACTTAGGAAGATCTATTTTGTAGCAACTAGATATTTTTTTCTGCAATACTTCGACTGCAAATGACGTTAATATAATCGTGAATAATAATAATTATCATAATACCTTTGACATTGAACTGGTAGACGGCTTGGGTCTTCTTGACCAAGTCTGATGAGAGAACTTTGGTGATGGAAGCAAAGAGAGTCGGGATCTGGCCATCTGACCCGGCTTCCTGTAATTCGCAAAAAATAACAAGTAATAAGCGTGGTGTTTTTAGGAATCCATGAAGTTTTTATAAAACAGCAGTTATTAGTATTAAACCTCGATTTTAGACAACTGAATTTTAATTAAGTTTTTTTCTAGGATTAATCAGTGCCTGTCCTACTTTAATAGCAAAGTACAAAACAAGAGATAATGCTTATTTATTAAATTAAAGAGCATTCAGGCGCTTTTAAGTAATGATTAATGATGACACAATCTATCGATGTTTTATTTACTTTTTATCGACAATCTATCAGTTGGTATTTCAGTTACATTAGTGGTTTGAGATTTGCACATGAGAGTAAAGGCGTGGGTGTTTATTTAACTATTTTTATTAATAACTAAGAACGGCTACAAGCCATTTATCTGGATTTACAAGAATAAGTCCGAATAGGTAAAATCAAATTATCTACTCTATTTATCTACTCTCAATATTATACCTGCAATCTGCTTAGCCTTTTCCCAATATATTGGGGTCAGTTTCCAGTGTAACCGGATGCAGCTGAATACCAGTATTTTACAAGGAGCGACTGCCTATCTGACCTCCATAACCCAGTTACTGAGTAATACGAAACCCCTTGGTAAGACTGGTTGTCAGTTTTTCGGGCTTTTGACGACCCGTAACGACTGTCAAAGATCCAAGAATGACAGCCAGCACCAACGACTTAACGTGCTTTCCGAGGCACGAAGGGGTCTCGGTCTCGGTATAAACGATGGTCACCCATCCACGGACTGACCTTGGCAAGCGTAGCTTAACCTGATCGATCGACCCGTGCGGCTGTTATTACTTAGCCACGAGACCCTATTCTCAATATTATACCTCTATTTATATTGCCATGCATATTTAAAAAGCTTCAATATAGCGTATTTGTAAATTATGTCAAAATGTTAATACATTATTTCCAACATGCACTATACTTTTTTTCATGTTATTATATTAGGCAGCAAGCATGCAGGCGGACCACGTGATGATTAGTGGCCACCGCCAGTGTGTTATTATGATTATTGGCCACCGCCAGTGTGTTATTATCCTACAGATAAAGATGAACCAATATCCATCAAAAGGGGACTCATCACCGCTGCTTTTCGGAATTGTTAATAATACATGCACATGGTAAGACGACACAAAATAAAAAACAAACGTGCAGAAGAAACAAATGGTCATAGATAAATCTAGACATTCATTTAAATTTTTTCACACCGGTTTAGCTTTGACTTCCTTCTTGGTCATATGCGGTAGGTCCAGGAAGAAGTCTGGTAACAAATTGTCTATGTTGCCTGCGAACAAAGGGAGATTCCCAATTTGAATTTCCAAAAAAAAAGTCAGTTTTTAAATTTCGTAACCATAAATTGGTTTGGACTGGTTTCCTGGACCTGGGGAATGCCTGTTTGGAAGACTTTTACCTTTGACCACTGATTTTTCTAGTTATAATACAAGTTTAACAGCATACTTATATACAAAGTCATATACATGGTTGTCGAATCTTACGAAGTCGAGGAGGCGCGTATTTGCTGTAAGTGACAGTTATAATTCAAAAAATCAAAACATACCATACAAATATGAATGACAGATCTACTGCTCACTAAAGCCATTGTTTTTGAATTCTAACTACCAATACAGCTAAATACCTCTACAATCTAAGGTTTCCAAAGACAAACCTTTTCCTTGTAGTGGACCGCAGAGGTATGATACTGTCTGACGCGGTTAGCAGTTGATACAGTCTGCCTGTGCTGTGACAGTGCCCCAGGAACATCCAGGAAACCGTCCAGTAATAAGTTATCCACGTTCTCTGTGATCAATCATTACTCTGTGTAGTGATCCTCTGGGTACAGCACAGAGTAAATAAGAAACAGAGATGATATGGTAGGATGGTAGAATATTAGTTATTAAACCGTGATGCGTGACTTTAACAATATATTGGCTATGAGATGGAGGAGATAATGTTGGGCGCTCAATTTGCCTTCCAAGGTGAAAGCCTAATGGGTAGTCGACAACATTAATAGAGACTATTATTAATTAGTTAAGCAATGAGCTTTATCCACTCACTACATTGCAAGAAAAAGACAGGGGGTGACTACCGAAATGAGAAGTAATAGAGATGTATGGAAGAAAGACATGTTGCGCCGACCTCAAATAAATTGGGATAAGGGCAGGAGAATGATGATGACATTGCAATAAAAATATAAATATGAAGTAAGGTGTGGTCTAAGAGGTAGGAATCAGTGGCGAAGGGTGAATTTATGACAGAGGTAGGCCGGAGCAAAAAAAAAAAAAAATTCCAAAAGAAAATTTCAATGATGAATTGACTATAGTGGTTATGTTCTGAATTTTCGAAGGGAAGCCGGTGGGAATCGAGTTGTATGGTACCTTTGCCACTGGTATGAATTCATGTCCTAACATCAAGCAATGGACAAAATTGTCAACATTTTACATGCTTGAGTACGAGGCTTTTGACTACATTGTATGTGTATATTTTATTTACATAATGTCTTTTTTTTAGTTGTAATGTGCGTTTTGTTTGTGTTGAATAAACAATTTTTCATTTTTTTTAAGTCTTGAAAGAAATTTAACAAAATAAAAATACTGAGTACTTAATAAATAAATTAAAAAAATAAAGCAGCTAAAAGCCATCGCGGGTCGTAACTAAGGAATGACACACAGATGACCAGTAGGTCTATTGCTGCAACTGATTAAATAAATGGAGAAAAACAAACCCAGGCATGGATATTTTGAACTGATAAATGTATTTTAAAACATTCAACACTACTACAACATACTATACTACTACATCATTAGGAAGTGGTGAAGGGCGGGCATTTTGGGGGACGGGGGGACTGACTGTCTTTTGTAATTTTGACGTTCGAAAAGTGCTGATTCTCAGCCTAGTTTGAATAAATGACTTTGATTTTGATTCAAAAATCTCAATCAACCTATTTGTAACTAAATGGCAACTAGAGATATTTTTAATAAATTCGAATACTTACTGGGGTCGCAAGCGTAGGGAGTCAAGTCCTTTACACCAACGGATTGCACAATGTCTTCGTCGATGGCAAAGTTGCCCGTGTATGTTTTGGGGTCCCTGTGAATAGTGAAAATACATGTCATGGTAACTTTTAAAAGATTTGTAGTTCTCGCCGAAAAATTATCGTTTCATTCTGTGACCCGTAAAAATTGATAGCTGATGAAATGAAGACGGTCTAAAATCTGTTACATTTGAATTCATGCTTGAGTGCATGGGTGTCTATTACGTTTTGATTTGTTTACAAATAGAACTATCCGCAATCATTCTCGAATGGGCCATTACCCTATTACTGAGCAGTCTAATTGAGGCACAATGTTTAGTAGAGAATGTTAACATGCACACTTAACACGAAGTACAGACGCCAGCACATCAAACTACTACAATCTGTCAAATTTCTTTAATAGGTTTTCAACTTTATCGCTAAAGCATAAGGTTCAATATTGATTGGGAAAATTTGACAGTTTCGGGTAGCTTGATGTGCTGGCGTCTGTACATAAAACGTCCCAACTAGGACGAGTATATCCATCCCTACTAATACCGGAAATGCGAAAGGAACTGACTGTTACTTTTTTCGGCTGAATGGGTTTGGATGATTTCCGCACACAGGTAGACCATGATCTTGATTAAGACATAGGATATTGCCTTTTTATCCTGGTAATACTATCCCCTCGGATAATTCCCGGCACCCACGCAGACAAAGCTTCGGGCAATAGCTAGTAGGTACTTGATAAATCTATACTGAGTCCTGAGGGGCAATTCTTGTAATTTTAAGAACATTCAGTCTGATCTTAGTCTCAATCTCTCAAAAATACCTGTAATATCCCTACATTTTTGACATTTGTTTGTCGCCGAGATGAGACTACGACTAGATTTTGAACGTTTTAAATTCCGAGAATTGGCCTTCTGGGGTCATCTTGTATCCACGTTTTTTGATCGCGGTTGATACGAACGTTGGAGTGTAATAAAAAAGAATTGCAGATACGTACTTGCTAAGTATGACGTAAGCGGCATCAGAGACGATGTCCACTTTACGACTGGTGGAGCTGGTGCCAGTCAGCATCTCAATGGCAGCAGTCGCAATAGCTGTGAAAGAGTGTTGCCATTAAAAAAAAAATTCCTTTGTTCGGCTGCATAGAGGTTAAAACGAATTGTACAAACTATGTGCGTGTGTAAAGAAGGAGACGGTCTTGAAAAACAAATTTAAATTCTTGAACAGATATTTTAAATATTATTTTACTAATACATACCAGTCTTGGGCCAGAGAGCGTTGACGGCAATGTTGTCCTGCTTGAATTCTTCAGCCATGCCCAGCACACACATGGACATACCGTATTTAGCCATTGTGTAAGCCACATGGAGTGAGAACCTGAATTATAAATATTTTTAAATTTATTTAGTAAGTCCACTTGTGTAATATGTACTTAATAATATGTTTTGTGGCTACATAACATAACATAATCAGCCTATAATGTTCCCAATGCTGGGACACAGGCCTCCTCTCAGTCAGAGGGAGTGGGCCGTAATCCACCACGCGGGTCCAGTGCGGGTTGGTAGATGTCACAAGTCTTCGAATTGTTTGTTCTAGGACATGCCGGTTTGTGGCTACACATTGATTTAATATTAACACATTGAATGCCAACTACGCAATATTACGTAGCTGGTAATAATGGCAGATTCCGACTAGGTATTATTACGTAGGTCTTCCCTATACATAGATTATTTGGTAATCTGTGTTATTCGGCCTCCTTGTATGGACGTTTTTATACTCTTTGGCATCTCAAATAAAACACGACATAAAAAAGTAGTAACATAATCATAGATATCCGTGAACTTAACGGTTAACTTCGGCATTCAATGTGTTAAGGAATCTTTTTGAGGCTGACTGTACGACATAACATTGGATTTGACCGAAAAACGGGGTCGGGGAAGTGTTATTGGGTTTTTTCATAATTATAGAATGTCTCAGTAGCAGCTCGGAGTCTGGATTTGTGCCCGGTTGATGGCACTAGGCTCGCCCCCTGTTACATGGGACTTAAACATAACTGAAATGTGGGAGATACAATCTTATCTAAAAATAATCTTTCCCACTTCTATTTATCCACTTACCTGTACCCCTCTCACAGAGAGGCCTTTGTCCCAGCAGTGGGAACATTATAGGCTGATTATGCTATATTAAGCTACGCTACTTACCAGTAGGGGTTCATGTTCAAAGGTGGCGACAGGTTGAGGATGTGCGCATGGTTGCTAGCCTTCAGATGAGGCAGGCACAGCTTGGACCTACAAGATGAAACATTTTTATTATAATCGCAATTAAAATAGATGTATGTTATCTATGCTCTCCCTCTATCAAATGGAACTTACTCCTTTCAGTTACCTTTTCCCTGATTTTGCTTCAAAATGAGCTTTATTCTCATTGCCCTAAGGTTGCTGTCAGATGTAAAACATAACTGGCCAAATGTGGGTAAACTAAACATTCCTGTCTTGCCTTCGGAGAATACTTGCTTCATTATTGTTATAGTTGTTGTATTTTCTTGGCAATCATAGCAGTCAAGGTAACTTCAATTTATTTAGCTACAGATCATAAATGATTGGTGTAATTTAAATAATTTGCATAAAAGGCGGCCATTTTTGTAAATAATAAAACTATAAGTACAATGTATGTCTACCTCCATAACAATAATTGAAACATTGTTTATTTTCATACAGATTTATCTTTTAAAGGGAATGTTATTTCACAGAACTTTTTTGTTTGAATTTGCTTAATTTATTTAGAAACATATCTTTAAAAAATACACTGCCTGTAAAACAATATCTAAGGTCCGGTCGCGCTTTTGCCAAAGATGTAAATGACAATGGCCGCTCAAAATTGAATAAAATCGATTTACAAGAACATTTATTATTAGTAATGTTTGTTTTCGTCTAAATCTCCGAGCTAACTAGACGAAAACAAACATTACTTAAAATCTTCAAAATCGATATACTTACATCGATTTTATTAAATTTCGAGCGGCCATTGTTGTTTACATCTTTGGCAAATTTGGCGCGACCGGACTTTATATACTTTATGATATTCAAAAATAAATATGAAACCGATGATGACCGCTACAAAAGCCACTAAGACTTTTGACCTACCTAGGTAAGTAAATGAAATGATTATATTGTTAAATAGGATACGAGTACTCTTCTATCATGTTAAAAAAAAGCTAGATGGAGCCGACATTTCCTATCTGACTACCCCTGAGAAAAAATGGCGAAACAACAATTTATGGCATTTTGACAGTTTAGCCGCGTTCATTGCGTTATTTACGTTGTTGAGCAGACGAATTTATTAAACCTATGAAGCAATAGATTAGAAATATCCTTCAAATCTCTCGGATTGTGATTGAAACTGTGTTACGCAGGGGTCACTTACGCCAAGAAAGTTCCCCTGGTGTTAATGTTGTGCATGAGGTCGTATCTCTTCATGTCGGTCTCAGCGGTGCCGGTCAGCACAATAGCTGACGCATTGTTCACCAAGATGTCAATGCCATTGAACTGTAATAGACAAGAAATCAAATTACTTAGTGGCCTTCTACATTATTATGCATTGTTGTACTCCATGAATAAGATAAAAATCTGATTTCTCACAAGTCACAATGACTGACCCAACTTAATCTAAAAATTGGCCCTCAAATCATATCAGTAATATTAGATTTGACGGCCAAGTTGTGATTGAAAAACTAAAATAATGACTAATTAACCACAAACATTAGTGAGATTTGACAAAAAATAAAACTCAACACACACCAGCAAGTGCCTATAGCAAATAAGGATACCATACCATAGAATACAGGATGTCCCGTAATTAATGGATAACCTCTTAAGGGGTCATTGTACTTACCAATATGAACAACTTTTACTACGGGACTAAACATGAAATCGCGAAAAAAAAAATCAGCTGTTCCCTACATTTATGTTCGCATAACTCGTCAAAATGTAGGAAACAGCTGATTCTTTTTTTGCGATTTCAGGTTTGGTCCCATAGTAACATTTGTTCATAATGATAAGTACAATGACCCCTTAAGAGGTTATCCATTCATTACGAGACAACCCTGTATTTGAGCAAAAATAATGCATGTATTAATTCTTCTTAATATTCAATAGTAGTGATCTTTGAGAAGGTAATTTTTAAAATGCATAATTCTGAATGATGTTTTTGTAGTCGGTACTCATCAATCATTCCTTATTATTAATTGAGGACCCTCATGAACATTGCAGCCATGTTTTTGTTGTTGGTTCTTTCAATGAAATCTCATGTATTGTTATTAGGAAATTATTATCTTGTTATATGAAATGAACTTTTAAAGCAAAATTTCAGATTGTGTTAACTGTAAGATGATAAGCAAGGGGGCCATCTTTTCTGCAGATGTTGATAAAGTCTTTGTTCAGCTATGGATGTCTATGGAAGTTTGAAGCAGTTAATAGCCCACATACATTCATTGGAATGAATGGATAGCTAGGACTTTATGAATAACTAGCTGCGCCCCGCAGCTTCACCCGCATAATTCTCGCTCCCGAGGAAATATCGGGATAAATAGTATCCTATGTCCTAATCCAGGTCATGGTCTACCCATGTGCCAAATTTTATCCATATCCGTTCAGTCGTTTTAGCATGAAAGCGTAATACAAAAAATCTTTATAATATTAGTTTAGAAAAGTGTAGCCTCAAATCAGCGGGGTAATTGCGTAACACACTATCAGTAGCAATAGCTTTCATTTTGACAGTTCAACAACAGTATTTATGTTCTTGAGCAGACAAATTGTTCGAACATTATATATGAAGCGATGGATTAGCAATGTCCTTCAACATGATTCAGATTGAGATCTACAGTGTGTTACGCAATTTGGGTGCAGGTTATACATATTAATATGTATGAGAATGATTGTTTACCTTCTTGACAGCCTCGTCAATAGCCTTCTGTATTTGTTTCTCATCCCTCACATCAACAATGCAAGGCAGGGCTTTGCCTCCGAGGGCTTCAACTAAAAACATAAAATAAATCTATGGTATGCATGTTGTTGTCACTATTGTCTTTAGAGAATCCAACCTTTGGGCACTTGATCTAGTACTATTGTTGATCAAAGGGTTAAATAAGATAAATATTCAACCAAATGTAAGTAATAAATTGTTATACAAAGTTTCCAAAGACACCTCTGTATGTTTATAAATCAAAAACTGTTTTGACAGTTTCCAAAATAAATTGATCAAGGTCAACCAAAGTTTAAAGTCCAAAGCAATAAATTATTATGGAGGACAAAGTCCAATCCAAATAAGTACAGAATTTTATCAAGAGATTGTACATTTATGGCTTAAAATAAGACTCCTGCAAAGTATGTTGTGATACTTTTTATCTGATTGTTAAACCTTTGGTAGATAACACTAAGCTATGATCTGCATGACTAGATATCTTAGACAAGAGTAGTATAATAGCTTCCTTTGTTGTCTGTATGACGATTGACGGTGTGCATGTTTTTTCAGTAATTTCTCACAATACTAACTGCTAAATATAAATGGTTAACAATACTTATATAATTATTTATTTATTAAAACTTTATGCACAAGTAAAACTATACAAAGGCGGACTTAATGCCTTGGGCATTTTCTACCAGTCTACCTTTAATTATTATTAACCAAGTCAGTTACTTATTATTAACTGACTTGGTTTTATTTCAACACAGTCAGACAGTCAACTGTGAAATATATGGGAATAAATGCTTAAGTGCTTTGTTGTATGGCCATTAAAATTATATACAGCTAAACTATAATTTATCAAATGGATAAGATACATTTTTGTAATTTTTTTGCTGTCACAGGCAACATCATAATATAGTTCCGCTGGTGTAGTAGTAATAATAATAATAAATAGTTTATTTATAAACATAGTGGGTGATTACGGGCTAAATAAGATACACTTTCAGCCAAATGTAATCATGGGCCCAATATGTAGTACTTTTGTACTACATAGACTCATAATTATATTGTGTAATGTCATAGCTCTCTGTTTAGCAATTATTATGATTATATCAGAGGTACAAAAAAAGGCATTATGTATCCTCATTATACAATAGATATACACAACATTGAAGTGATAGTTTACAAAACAAATCCATCTAGGTATCAGAAGTTCGAAGTCCAAAGCAATATGGAGGGCAAAGTCCAACTCATATAATTTCATATTGATACTCAAGTTATAGTAGATTTATGAATTAATCAAAGTTCCTGGCTATTTATAGAAAGTATGCAAAGCTGATAAAGAAGGTGAATACACTTACTTTCTTCAGCTGCAGTGTAAATAGTTCCAGGCAACTTAGGATGCGGCTCAGCTGTTTTGGCGGCAATAACAACGTTGGCACCATCCTTTGCTGCTTTCAAAGCAATAGCCTTACCAATGCCTCGAGACGCGCCAGTAATGAACAGCGTCCGTCCAGCCAATTTCCTAATTATACAACGTTACGAAAAATTAGAAGAAAGTAGACCACACAACTGTACAGGTTCCGAATACTAATATCTTACCCGGTGTTAGCCACTAAACTCATTTTAACAAGATTATTATATTTCTGTGTGGAAAGGGCAACGCTGTCAAATTTTAAAACCGAATAAGAAATTCAGTCCGATGTTAATTTTCTTTTTCAAAAGAATTCGCTTGACAAGTTGACAACGTCAACAAATGTCAATGACTGAGTGAATTTCAGTGAATGAACGACGGAGTACGGACGGAACGGAAATGACAATGACAAACTGTTTTATTGTGTTGCCAGCATAGAATTAGATGTTCTTGGTTGCCAGCTTTATGAATAACTTTTTGCTTCTCCTCAACTTGTTTGTTTCCACAACAGTTTTGTAAGTGGAGTTTCGATCGTTGTCGGTTCTACACTCTTTATCCTATCAACACGGCCTACCGCCATTTACCGGCCTTAAAGGGGCCTCGAAGGGAACTAGAATTACCTAGCCATCTACTGAAACTGATGCATAGGTACAGACGCCAGCACATCAACCTACTACAATCTGTCAGATTTCTGTAATAGATTTTCAACTTTATCGCTAAAGCATAAGGTTCAATGTTGATTGGGAAAATTTGACAGTTAGGTGTAGGTTGATGTGCTGGCGTCTGTACTATACAGATTCCGAAAATGTCCGTTCTGAATGTTGATAGTTGCCGCTATTTTAGTACCTATGCATTATAATAAAGTATTACGTCTCGGCCGTGTCCTTGAAATAATTACTGGGCGCTCGTAATAAGGCTACCCACTGTGTCAGAGTAAACTACTCTAACTCGTGAGCTCGAACTCACTGGTCATGGCCAAAAAGCACGCTGTCTCACCTGGCTTCGTGTCCGATAGAGCTAGTATCAGTGATGAGCAGTTAGACGCTAGTCTACACGCACAACGTCTAGTTCTAATGCACAGAAACACCGTTCCGAACTGTGAGGCGCGTAAAAAAATTTGGAAAGTGCTTTGGAAAATCAAGTTTTATGAAAAAACACTGCATAAATGAATTAAAAATAAAGTTCATTGAACTCTTCGATAACTGAGCTTTGTTGGTACGGATTTTGTTTTGAAGATTTTACAGTTCTTTTATTACTTTATTTACACCTAAAGTTACGTTAAAAATAGCAAGAAAAAGGAATATTTGTCAGCTCATAACTTTTTAGTGGCTTTTTATTTTACTATTCTGTCTCCGTACAGACAAAATGAATAATAAGTCAAACCGATATCATGTTTTACTCTGGATGCACAATGTCAAACAGTGGAGTAATACTCTCCCGAACGTATGGAAAAAATATCGACTGTTGTAACTGTGACTGTACTTTGTAAGTCCGGTTTTGATGACTTGTCATTTGTTGTAGTATCCATGTCCTGTAAGTACATTTAAATGTTTTTCACAAATCCGGTAGCTTGTGGTGTTAGGTAGGTTATCTCAATCAACTCGGCACATCAGCCGAAGCCATTCGGATAGTCTGAAATAAAAATAGATACTAACCATTTATTAGGTCGTATCTGTTTGAGGACGTAAAAGTCGACATCGCTAGCGAGTCGCCGTCGATCGAAGTCACTGCGTGTGTGCGCAAGATGCCCTTAATTACAAAGTAATGTAAATGTAATTGTAAAGTATCCATACCCGCGAGCCAAATGGTCGGGTGGATAGATGGATCCTAAATTATGGGCACTTCCTTAGCTAACTAGTGTAGTAAAACTCAGGTCACTATTTATTTTACAATTATTTATTTATACAATCAATGTTACACCGCCAAAATACAGCTCCCCTCCCTCGCCGTACAGATTATAAATTCCCGCGCTCGCCAAGTGTTGTCGACTCCTCATAATCGATTCTAAAGATTCCTCAAATCGATTATACCTATCGATATTCGGTTTATTTAATTTTATATATTTAAAATGTTTTATTAATTGCTAATAACAATCATAAACCTTACACTCGTCCATCCTGACCTCGTGTATGTCCCCATACACGGACCTGACAACACATACACCTAATAACCTTACACTCGGCGAGAAAGAGCACCCATAACCTTTTACATTAATTATGAAGACAACAGAAAAGAGAGAGAGAGAAAAAATCAACAGATCGTATTTCCAATAAACTAACCGATAGTTCAGCAAACCCATCCAATTCTTACAGAACAATATCGGAAATTGTGTTCCCTTTACCGTAAACCCATCCAATTCTTACGGCAACGACAACAACATTAAATTTGCGAACCCATCCAATTCTCGCAAAATTAAATCCAATACTTGCTAACCCATCCAATTCTAGCAAGATTGGCCACCGCTTGAACACAGTTCTTGCTAACCCATCCAATTCTAGCAAGAACTGGTTGTACAATAAAATTCATGCCAACCCATCCAATTCTGGCAAGAACAGCACAACTAAATTACAATTATAAGTAAATTCTTGCTAACCCATCCAATTCTAGCAAGAACTACTTGTTTACTTAATACAGTGTTACAATAAAATTCATGCCAACCCATCCAATTCTGGCAAGAATAGCACAACAAAATTAAAATTATAAGTAAATTCTTGCTAACCCATCCAATTCTAGCAAGAACTACTTGTTTACTTAATACAGTGATACAATAAAATTCATGCCAACCCATCCAATTCTAGCAAGAACTACTTGTTTACTTAATACAGTGTTACAATAAAATTCATGCCAACCCATCCAATTCTGGCAAGAATAGCACAACTAAATTACAAATTATAAGTAAATTCCTGCTAACCCATCCAATTCTAGCTAGAACAAAATCTTAAGAAATTCACAAATACCAAAGTTATTCATATAAACATGAACTCAACGAAATAAATAAAAACCTTCGCGTATTTAATCATTTATAACAATTATACAAATATACTCGTAAATATATCTATTAAGTACAAACGTAAATTATCGCTTGAACATAACAACCAATTTTAATAATCGAAGTCTACTCAATCGTCCTCGTTACTATAAGCCACTTTGGTAATTTTAACTAATACCTACTGATAATAATTTGTATTTGCGAGTTGGTTTTACATATTATATTACGATACTAACGACCCGCCTTTCCTTCACACGGCTTTTACAACTTGACAAAACATCGAGATTTCTTTATTATATTTAAGTTTAATGTATAGATCATATCCTAGAAGAATAGGCTCCTATCCTCTCAACATTTCCTCCAGCGATTGCCCAAAATTCTCTTCACAGGGAAAAGCATTAAAAGCTTTTCCTGTCACTCTGACCAACTAAATATAATTCAATCCCTCATACCAGGTTTTGGCCAATCCCTGGAGGTTTTGCATCGCGAAATGTACAACAGTTTTGTCATCCCACCCATAAACAGCAGCACACTCATTGACTTTTCGTAACCAAATGTCAATTCTCTGATTCTTAGATGAGGGGTCAAAGTCAGGTAATAAATATATTGTCGCGATTCAAAATACGACCATGTGCTGCCGCTGATGGCTGTGATGCCTTAATAAAATTTAGAATATCGGCCACATCCTCCGCCGAAAAAGCTGGATTTCCTGACCTTCAAAATAAGCGACGAGCAGGAACCATGTCATCTTGTTCGTAGTGGTAGCTCCATTTCATCCGTGCGTCCACTCGAAATGGCTGCTGCTCCACTTGCCGTGATGATGCGGCACCGTCGGTGTTGACGTCACGACGGCGGCCACGTGGACTCGAATCGGATCGCCGTCGACTCTGCTCCCGGTCGATTTCCTCTTCCAGGCGCATGACTCTGTCTCGTTCCCACTCCAGCTCGCGTTCCTTTTCCCGGATGCACCTACTGCGCCGGCTGTGACGAGATGAGCTGCGACTTCGATAGCGACTGCGGCCTCGGCGACTTTCCTGCATCTCGCTGCGTAAACGACTCCGTCTGCCTCTATCACGTCTCCATGCGGTGTAGGTACTCAGGTGTCTCCAAGCGGCGGCTTACACTTTTCCCATTTTGTTCCATTGTCTACAACTCGAAAACAAAAATACGATTTGAATTTATTCTTCAAAAAAAAGTAAATTAAGAGAAACGCGATGTAACTCAGAAACGGAGCGTCCTAGCGTAAAATAATAAGAAAGTGCAACCCGCGGTGTGTGTGATACCCCGAACACCTTAATGTGATAAAGAACCGACCTTGACCTGTTAAGGCCCAATGTGATCGCATTAAAACGGGTACTAACTTAACCAAGATAAATGAGATGCTAACTAACAAGAAAAATCAAAGAAAAGTTGCCACCACTTTGCAAACTAAAATACTATCCTCAAAATTACGACCCTTCAAATTATTTGACCTCTAAATTACCTCTTGAATCATTTTTATTACGTCCTAATCCCTACTCAACTTGCAACATAATTTGTAACAACAAAATAATAAATATTAAACCAACCATGCTTATGATCCTTTGCAAGACGTTAAACAAAAACTAAAGAATAGCATCTTCTAAAATTAACTACCTAATTAAGTTTTATAATATGTGAGCATGTACATACCACTTCTGATTTGTAGTAAAACTCAGGTCACTATTTATTTTACAATTATTTATTTATACAATCAATGTTACACCGCCAAAATACAGCTCCCCTCCCTCGCCGTACAGATTATAAATTCCCGCGCTCGCCAAGTGTTGTCGACTCCTCATAATCGATTCTAAAGATTCCTCAAATCGATTATACCTATCGATATTCGGTTTATTTAATTTTATATATTTAAAATGTTTTATTAATTGCTAATAACAATCATAAACCTTACACTAGCTAGGGTAACCGCTCCCACAAAATGACGACGAAGTGAAAGATAGCGAGAATCCGCTGGACGTATAAGCAGGACTGGTTGTTGTGGCAATCAAAATGTCACAAGATACCGTACCTAGTAGAGTTTATGTATAAACGTTGCTTAAAGTTAAGTAATAATTAGCGACTATTTAACCCTATATTTTTGACGTTTATACGTCACTTAACATTAAGCGACGTTTATAAATAAACCCCTACATTTAGTGAGCATTTCATAGACTAATTATACAGTATGTTAACTAACAGAGGGCGTTCCTGTTAACCCGCAATAGTATAGCATCCATACATGCTAAAAAAAAAATTACCATTCGAAAATAAAATGTTTTTATATTTTTTTATATTAAAATATATTCACTATAAGTAAATGTTAAACTGATACGTAAAAGAAACACTCTGTATACGCGTACTTGAAGGACGGCAACGTCGCAATTTATTTATGAATGACGGGCCGCGTTTGCGGCGATCTTTTACGTATCAATTTAACATTTTTAGTGAATATTTTAATAATAAAAAAAAACATTTTATTTTCGAATGGTAATATTTTTTTTTGCATGTATGGATGCTATACTATTGCGAGTTAACGGGAACGCCCTCTGTTAGTTAACATACTGTATAAATGGAGTATTTAGTGGGACTGAGGAACAGGGTGTAAGGTTCTTTAAATCTTTACACGAGTGGTTACATAAATCCAACGGTTATCCAAGGGCCTGCCAGTTTAGCGTAGGTAAGTATTAGAGCTAAATATTCGTATCAAAGCAGCGGATTGCGATAGGCTAAGTTAGAAGATAGGGCTACATAATTTTGTTGTAGGTATATCTAGTAATCTGTGAAAATTGTATCTGGATTAAATTGTAGTTAGGTAGGTATATTTTGTTACTTTATGTTGTTATTGCATCCGTTTCCGTCCGTCCGTATCCGTCCAAAGTACAACGAAATAAAATAAGCGAACTAGCTTAGGTAACCGGCCCCACAAGGGGACGTCCTAGTGGAAGATGACGGGAATCCACTGGATGTGGGAGTCGTGGGGCCGATCGTTGTAGCAACTTTTAGAGAGGCCTATTTTCCTGCAGTGGACGTCTTTATGATAATTTTATGAGTATTTAGAGAATGGAGGAACAGGGTAGATAGTTCCTCCATTGAAAAGTGAAGATCTCTTAAGTGTCATGTAGGCTTTCCGTAGCAGTCGTCTCGTAGGCGTAACGTAGCAGTCATCACGTGGGCGTTCCGTAGCAGTCATCACGTGGGCGTTCTGTAGTGGTCGTCACGTGGGCGTTCCGTAGCAGTCATCACGTGGGCGTTCCGTAGCAGTCGTCACGTGGGCGTTCCGTAGTGGTCGTCACGTGGGCGTTCCGTAGCAGTCGTCACATGGGCGTTCCGTAGTGGTCGTCACGTGGGCGTTCCGTAGTGGTCGTCAGGTGGGCGCTCCGTAGCAGTCGGTGTCGTAGTAGATGTCTGGTAACTGTCGTAGTAGACGTCTGGTCGGTATCGTAGTAGACGTCTGGTAGGTTTGGTACTTAGCAGACGTCTGGTAGATTTCGTAGTTAGCAGGCTTCTGGTATGGTAGGCGTTGCGTTACAGCTATCTTGAAGGCGTTACGAAGTAGAGGTAGTCCTATATAAAAGGAGGTGAGTGAGCAACACTTTGCCTGACCTGGGGATCGAACCCAGGCGCGGGACCTTTAGAGATCGAGCTTCCCACCACTTAACCATAGAGGCAGTATTATTAAAATAGGATTATTAAATAAAATGACAAGAAAAGATTTGAAATACATTTATTTTTGTGCATCATTTCATAACCCCACTCTCGCTAATTTCTAATGTACAACACCAGATAGGGTGAATACATACATGATAATCTAAAATAAAACTTTAAATTATTTATATCATAAGACATTCAGTTAGGCTTTATTAAAAATTGCAATATATCTTTTATTTATGGCTCGAATCATTGATAATTTCTTTTACACCTTTATATTCTTTTTATAATTCTGTTCTAATTTACACTCCCTTTTGTACACAGCAATTACCTACAGAATTTACAATTACTTTACAGTAAAATTATTGTAAATTACACAATTCTTGAGTATTATATATTTTAAATTAAGAAACAATCATTCAGTCCATTCATAATCATGTCATTTAAGATAATACTCATTATTTATAGAATTTAAATAGCAACATATTTTGTTAAGAGATCTAAGTATTAATTAATAATAAAAATAATCCTACAGCACGTAGGAGAAATATTTAGGGAAACAGTATTTTTTTGGGACCACTCATATTTTCTATCAATTCATTTCCACACTTTTCGTAAATAATATTTAGACAAATTAATTTAAAAGTGGAAACAAAAGTTATTTACAAAATAACTTCTCGACATTCGCACAGTTTAAATTATCAAAATATATCTACATAATTAATTTTAACGATAGATTACATTAGTTTTAATTTATTTACACTTATTCTACGCCTATATTCGATAACAAACTCTTTTTTTATAATTGCATAGGATAAGTAGGTAGTTCCCTAATTATGTTGATGTTGGTACCTACATAGACATTTATTACATGCAGCGGTGGTAAAAAAATATCCATGAATATCTAGGAAAATGCTGTTCACGATGAAATCGATGAAGTACTTAGGCATATCGTCCACGACGCTACTCAAAAGTAACTAGCTACTCATTGGTGAATTGAGTTGAAATTCCAAATTCCTGTTTGGGATACGTAATGATATAATCTGTCCGTTTATCTTATTGCTTTTAATCACATAGGTAGCGATAAAGAACTGTAAACATAGTATCGTGGATTAGGTAATAAAAATGTAACCCTGTTTACCTCAGAGATATGATTTTATCAGTAAGTATTATTTTTCGAAAATAATCAGGCACTTTGATACACGTTGTATGAGTTCATTTTATTAAAAAAAAAGAAGTTATTCGTTCGTTTTACCAACTTAAGAATTATTTTTTCTTTTGCCTTAGAAGAGGAATGAGTTTTTGATGATTCTCTATGATATCTGAATAATATTTTTTTTAGGTAAGTCTATGACCTAAGATAGTTTAAATTGATCGATAGAACTACATAAACAGCACGATAAGAAGTAGAAATTCATCTAAACAGGAATAGCTATCTCGTTAAGCATAAACTCTATACCAGTCTAACAAAATAATAATCCGTGGAAATCTGATAGAGACATTAAAGCGATAATATTTTATAGTGAAAAGCACCATAAATTCTGTTTAAATATTTACTATTATTACTCACAACTTTCACTTAACTATTTAAAGCATTAACATAATCAGAATTGGCACCAAAATTGATGTTAGTTACTGTAGAAATAAAAAAGTCTTATCAAGACAGAAATCTTAAATAATTGACCAAACGATTACCGGTTTTAAGCAGGTTATAGGCAGAAATAAATACCTAAATGTAATATTCACCCAAATTAAAATAATAGGCGGTGAAGTTTCCAGACGGCTAAGTCATTTCTTATGTCTTATTTACAAGCGCTATCTCTACCTTCCTACCATGACTAAGCAGTTCCAAATCTAAATCCTATGCCACAAAAAAATATCTCTATTCATTTGCCTAGTATACAAATAAGCCCGTTCAAATGTAAGCGGGTTGTTTGGCAGAATGTTGCAGTGCTGCCAACACATCATGTTTGAGCCTGACGTACAATCGTCCCTTCCTCCACGGATTTTGAAGTTGTAGGGGTCTGAAGTCATCTCGGAGGCATCTTTCGCGGGCGCCTATGACGGCTACAAGGCAGAAATCTTGTAGTTTCTCTGGGCCATAAACTGGGCCAGCTTTGCCTTTGAGCACGGCGGCCATGTTGAGTTGTTTGACAACTAGGTCGATGACTTCCCGCGCCGACGTGCGCGGCGTCACGTGCAACTTGAGCGAGGTCCCCGCCGCTAAGCCGGTTTCGTATGCAGCGAATACCTGGAAAAAACAATAAGTATCAGTCATGCATTCTTAAATACAGGTCGATGTTATACGCGTTAACATAAATGCAATTGCAGATGTGTAATTAAGTCGTTTCATTAGTATTTTTTGCTAAAACAAAAAGTTAAGTACCTACTTAATAACTTATTTGAAGAAACATTCTACTAATTAAGTTTTTGTTTGCCTGTCGGCTTTTACAATGTTGAACAAAATTAAAGTGGTTTCTTGTAATTTACCTGCAATATCCCGGCCTGGTCAGGCATGCGTTGCTCCGGCCCCTTCACATCCTCACTATCCCTCCTCTCATCAGTCTTTGGAACTTTATTGTGATACTCCGCATCTTCCTGCGTCTCCAACAATGGCTGACGTTTGACGCACAAATTTGACTTAGCGAACTCCTGTCCCGTGTCAGTGAAGTCTACTTCTCCTTTCACGTTCGTCATACTCTTCGAAGCTATGACGTTACAAGGGCTCCTATAGTGCTTCCCTTGAGGACGGACTTTCAAAGGAACGGTTGTTAAGGGACAGGTCTGGCTCTCTGAGTCACTTGACAGACTCTGGGCGGATTCGGAGACATTACCCTTGGAGGTTCTAACGCTTATCATACTTCCTGGATAATATCCCCCTTTAACTGTGAGCAGAGGGCTGGATGTGGTGGAACTAGCGTTAATACTGTGAGGTCTCGGTTTCGGCTCCACGTTTTCGTTCTGGAGTACCAGGGTATCTTCGCTCCGAGATGGCGGTAAACGATTGCTACCGATGCTATTATGAGAACCAGTTGACGACTTTATGTCGAACTGCGAATTGCTGCTCATATAATTATTGCTTATAGCACTGGATTGTGTGTACTGGGAGTCGGCACTGCCTTTTCTTGGGAATTTGTGAGTTTCTGGGTTCAAGAATTGTGAGCTACATAGATTGAGCGTAGACACTGATGTCTGGCGAGGGGAGAGACTCAGCTGTTGTTCTGATTTGCTGAACTCTGGGTGTAAGTTGGCATGGTTACCGTTTCCAGCAGGACCGGGCCATGATCCCCTACCGGGGGAGGTTTTAGTTATTTTACCATCTCTTGAAGGTATTTGAAGGAAGTCTTTAAATTTGCTATCTGTCTCATTGACCTCTGCAGTGTTATCTGTAGACTGTGACGGTGTTTTGTCGAAAATGTATTTGAGCATTATTCCAGAACTGGGTGCAGCTTTATCCTTATCTCTCGCAAAACCTATAAGGTCCATGAGCCATCGTTCTGCTTTCCACACCGTGTTCAGGTTATTCTGGAGATCTTCCAGTTTGGATAGTCTTTCTTTGGCTGTCTGCAACTCCGTGCAGGAGAACGCCTCTCTATGAGAATGGGCGGCTAAAGCCACATCTAATTCTAGAACGCAGCTGAGTTTCGAGTATTTGTTCAGAATATTCGTGTGATACGTTTGCAGGTGTATCATTTCGAATGCTTGTATCGGTAAGCTGAGCAGATCACCCTTCTGGAGGAGGATTTCCTTCTGTCCTGGCACTGAGCAGGCTTGCTCTGCTGGAGGACATATCATGACGAAACTGACGTCATTGTTCAGTTCAACGACCTCAAGGTCGTAGATTCGGTGGGCTATGACGCTTTCGATGGGGATCTCCATTTCCTTAAAGAGTCTTCGTGCGCCTGAAGCGATCATATCGAGGAACATTTCTTGAGATTCTGAGGGTTTCTCATGACCGCTGATAGCGAGGCTGTTGATTGCTTGGGAGTCATCAGATTTTCCGGATTGGTTTTTTAGGTGCTCCCATTCTTCTCTGTAAAGGGAAAAAAAAAGGTTGTATATAGATACACAGGAGAAACATCATCATTCTGGACTGATTCTATATTTTTTATCTTTGAAGCATCTTGAATAAAGTTCAATCAAATGGTTACTTACGCAGACACATGTGGGTTGTCCCTGACGCGTGTGTGTGGCGGTACGTTAGGAGTCCGCGCAGGCGCAACGATGCGAACAACTTCTACTGACGACTGCAGCTTTAGGTAGCCCAAGTATAATCCTCTGGGAAGTTGTACGCGAGATACCTGTAATGAAAGGATAAAAAATAAAATACGTGGGTAAACGTGATTAGGTATTTATAACTTAAAACTATGGCCTCTACTTCCAAAAGTCATAATAATTTTTAAACTTATTTGGCATTCAAAAAACAGCGAAGATGGGTGCTTTTGGTGTCTTTGGAAAGTTACTTAGCTGCCAACATTTTAAGAGTTTTGATGTTTGATAAATCTATCAGGGTCGATTTTACTTGTTATGTAAATTAAATACGTTGGTACACATGGTTTCGTGAGATAAAAATACCTACTATAGCCAAGAGTTACCCAAAATTGTCAATAAATTAATTAATTACGCATTGGCGCCTTAACTTTAAGCTATTGGTAAGTATAATAAAGATAAGAGTATAATTTAGAAATTCTCTAATTCTTAGAATACCTCATATTCAAACGGTTGTTTATTTACCTGATGATAAGCAATCTGTTCATGTACAGAAGCCATGAGCAGTTCTCCTATAGTATTATCCTCGCTGAGCACTCTCCTGCGCAGGCGCGACACGGCTGCCCAGCGCGAGTTAAGCGCTGAGACTGACTTCACGGACTTAACGCTGTTCACGCAAGACAGGACTATGGTGCCGTGGGAGTCCCGGAGGGGCTTGTGGTAGAGTTGGCCTGGAAGGTAATGGAGGATAATGTTATAAATGTAATTTATGGTTACGCAGTATTTTTTTAATGTAGGTACAGGTGTAGTAGGCCTATATCGTTCACTGCTGGACAGTCCTCTCCAATGACACGCCATAACTTGCTTGACAGCTACTTAACTCTCATCGAGCTGCTACCAGCTGCCTTGCGCAAATGATTATTGGGGGGAGAAGATTGATATGACATTTTGTAAAACCCACCCAGGTCAAGGCCATTTTCCAGGTGAACGGGTCAACCCACAGTGCATCAAAACAGTCTTCACGAATGATGATACTTAGGTAGGGTATCTGGCATAGACGGCTCATCTTTTCTTCACACCATTAGCTATTTTTTCCTCTTTTACCCCAGAAGGGGATTAATAATGACCACGAAGGGCGATTTTGGAATGTAAGACCAAATAATCCGACACTAACCCAAGTCCTGTATACAGAGCGCGGACTGCATCTGCGCGGCCGCAGTCAGCAGCTTGAGTCTGAAGTGAATGGACGAAGACGTGTGCTTCTCCATGTCTGACCGTAGCGCCTTCACGTCGTCCCATGAACATGATACCTGGAATTGGAAAGATTTGTTATTTTACTTTTAATTTTACTAAATCACCCAGAACTTAGCTCCGGCCCACGAGTATGAATAACGTTGCCAGTGTGACGAAGGGCCAGTTACTCTAATAATCTATTTGGCTAGCTAATGTTTTTACCAAGTCATGAGATATTCTTACACTATAAGAAGGTATATGTAGGTCGTTTTTTGTTTTGTTTCAAAGTGGCAATATCTATATTATAGTGCCAAAGAAAAATCGACTAAACTATACCTATGCAGAATGAAAAAATAATATCTGTCCCTAGTCAAATCAGCATAGCTAGCTATTCACAACCACTCGATACGCTTCCGCTTCCGTACCGTATAGAACATCAATCAATGTTATAGTAGGAGTCCTCTTAATGCTGTTCACAAGTCCAAAACCCGAAAATTTTGTCGATCAAACAGACGACCGCTATTAGGGTAGAGTAGGGTAATGGGAGTCAGCGGGCAATGGGAGTCACCCACACCACCACGAAACACTACATGAGACCGACGCGTAAACAGCGCCCTCAGCCCCCGCTTCGGGCCCCAGCCCAGCCACGAACTGCTCGCGCCAGTCGACCCATGCGCCACTGAGAAACGACCGTCTTTTGTTTTTGCGCTCCGCTGATGTAATTTTACGTAAATACAAATTAGAAGGTAAGTGCCAAATATCTTGCAGTATGCGATTATGACATTTACACTTCCTTAGTTAGACGTTTCAAATTGTGATGTGCAGTTCAGATTATATCAGTGTATTAAAGATTTTTTTTATTTCTATTTTTTACTCATTAGTGTAGTTGTGGGAAATGAGAGTCAGGTGACTCGATGAGGATGATGACGCAGAAGATGCTGGAAACAGATGCCTAGTATGCGACGAATTCGGAAGAAACAACGAGATGTGGTACAGGTGTACCTCGTGTGGACTATGGGCTCACGCGGAGTGCACTGGATGGGAGTCAGCTAAAGGTTATGTTTGCGATGTATGCTAATTTTATTTGACTCCGATTGCCCCTAAGGGTGATCACCATTACCCCTACGTTGGTGTAATGGGAGTCAATTCTGTTTTTTTTTTTAACTTTTATAATTTCCAAAGTTGATTGCCAAAGTGACTGAAATTGATCTCTAATGATAGTTTAATAAGTAAATTATGTTTACAGGCGGTTGCAATAAATACTTTCTTTGTAATTAAAATTTTATTTGAGTTCTCGCTTAAGTGACCCCCATTACCCTCTTTTACCCTATTCCGACAGCATTTTTCTGCTGGGGGCAAGGCAAATCAGGTTATTGAAGCTGGTCGGTGCTGGTGTTTTCTGTATTACTGCACTTATAATATTTCTTTATTGATGTTTATACCTTTCCACAATAAATAACGACTTAAATAAAATCATTAAAAAAGCTTTTTTACAACACTGTATTGTGTATCATAAACTTTGAATAATAATTAATAAATAAATTTTCCCTGTTGGTAAAGATTTATCGCTAAAGTTTTACTGTTTTTGGGCAACAGCCCTAAAAACAGCATAAAATGATTCGGGTTACCGTAATTTTTGTATTGATAGGTGTTAAAAATGATGGGGGGTTACGGGTGTTTAGTGGGGACTCTGTTCACCTACCGAGTGATCTCAGGGAAGGCGGCGCAGTGACCATTGTGCGCTGTCTTCCCAAAACCTAAACCTTGCACAGTTACGTTTTGGGGAGACCCCTTTTCAGTCTCCCCAGGGATTTGCCCTAACAGGCGTTGCACAGAGGGGGTTTCGCATCGGTCTTTTGGGAGGTAAGGGAGCCCCTTCCATGTGCAGATGGTGACCACCGCGGTGGAAGGTCTCTCCCCGAAAAAAAAAGAGGTGTAATACATGATCAAGCCTTTAGCAGTCCACTGCTGGATGTGTCTCGTACGTTATTTATTTCAATCTTCAGTCCTTACATTCCTTTCACCCAGTTGATGTCGCTATCTGCCACTCAGCGAGGATCGTCACTCCATCAGTCTTACCTTTAAAATGCTGGTTAGAAATATTTTCCTGCCAAAAAGACCTTACCTTCATGAGCCAGTGGAAGTCGGTGTAGATGCAGGTGGGGTACGTCTCGTCCACTTCAATGACCGGCAGGAACTCCTCGCTGGTCACCAGCACTTTGTCCTCGTGGTATAGGATGCAGGCTAGGTATACGCCCCTGAAACATTTAAATACGATATTGAAAAAAACTGGCGATTTTTATAAGTTTCCGAAAGTCAGTTTTTGGGTGAGTCAAAAGTCAATTTCTATGTGGAACCAGTAATAGTCTCCTATTTTTGTGTTGAATGTATATTAGGTATCTATGCCTGTGCCATTAAGAGTAGAGTGCTACTATCATCATTATTCAACTGAAAGACATTCACTGCTGTACATAAGTCTAAAGAGTAGTCCCGGCCATCTCTAAACAATACTGTGTTTCTTGTATCGATCCGATCCACCTTGTAGGGGGGCCACACACGCTGACCTTCGCGTAGGACAGTAAATAGGTTTACAAACGTCAGAACATACCTCCTCAGGTTCTTCTGGAACTTGCTGGCGGCGGTGAACAGCTGCCGTATGGTGGCGGTCTTCTTGCGCGGCAGGCGTGCGCCGGCGCACTGCGGCCGCGCGCGCGCGCTCGCCGCCGCCGCCGACAGCGCCTCCAGCGCCGCCGCCGCGCCGCCCGAGCCGCGCGACCCGCGGACACATACGTCGCGCCAGCCTGGACAGATCATAAATTAATGTACCCGAGTCATCACATGGACACATTTAAATATAAGCTAAGTCTTATAAATATGTACATGTACGTACATAAAAAAGGGAAGAAAGAATTATAAGGTCATAAAAAAATTTGTCCGCATCGCTGTCAACACGAAAAGTGCCCAAAAGGCTGGCAGCATTGCCATACAACGTGGCAATGCTGCTGATTATTTGGCCAAAAAACAACTATACATAATATTTGTTGTAGGTTTTAAGATGGGAAATAGGCCAGCGGTCGTAACTGTCACCTACAAACCAAGGAATTTGGCAAATGCATTGATATCTTTTATATCTTATTTTAATACTTTCCCAGATAAAATGTTTGGCTACAAAATACTACAACTAAAAGTGTATCCAAATAGTAGCGACAAAGGTTATTACGACAATATTTTTGATCTTGATAATCTTGCTAAGTTTTATGACATTTATTTCTTGACGATAACATAATCACTAAGCTGTAGCAGTATTTGCGAGAGTGTCAGGATGAGGCCCTGACACTACAAATCATGCTAATAAACTAAGTACAAAATAAATACTCACTGCTAGGAACCACACTCCTGGGCACGGAGACACTATACGTGCCCCATCCCTTGATATTCCCTGCCGCCGCCCTGAAGAAGTACCTCCTCCCGCGCGTCAAGCCAGCCGCTAGCACACGGGTACCGCTGTTGGTACCAGACGACGCCACCTCGCGGCAACCGCACACGTTGGAGAAGTCGGCGCGCGATGACCATTCCACTGTAGATTGATAAGACGAAAGATACACAATCAGATAAATAATCTTGTAAATAGGGTGCAGGTAAATGACTTTATTTTTCAACATAAATACATCCGAAATACAACTGATGTTGATAAGAATATGTCCAATTCTGAGTTAACCTAATTTCTTCTAGAGACTCCGTCAGTATGTGGATAATTCTCGTAACAAATTTTTTTATTATGCTTGAAAGTCAACTAACCTCTATACTTAGTAATGATCGGCAGGTCCTTAGGAACTGGCTGCATGGCTCTAGTGTCCTTCAGTCGCACTGTGACTGCATGAGCGCCACACACTTCGAGGTCCGGGGGTGGAGGCGCAGGCGGCACCCGGGTCTGTTGCCACCCTACGACGAGACGTCTGGAGAAGAAAAATATTACCTATTAACCCTTCGTAATGAACGTGGGTGAACACAATGGGTTTTTAATTGTTTCTGTAATATATGACTGTAACCACGGTGTCGCTGGAATCCGCTGGATGTGATGACCACGGGAGCAGTCGATGTGGCGGCACTTGGGAGAGGCCTATGTCCAGCGGTGGAAGACTATTAGCTGATATAATGATTATGAAGACTGTAACAATTGATCTTCAAAGAAATAAGACTGGGTCACTTACATCGTAGTCTAAACCAGCCACATTTTAAATACACAGTTGGACTGATGCTTACTCGTGGACAAATGTTGTTTGACAAAATATATTTAGAAAATTGATGGATATTATATCACTATCATTTGTCGCGTGAATGCATAACTGGTGAACACGCCACGAGAAGATAATTTCGATCAAGTGTGTGATAGTATAGTGCTTTCTTCTACAATGCGCGGTGATGTAATCTTTATGATAACATTTATCGTCTATCTGTTACAAGGCTCTTCAGAGATCATTTTAGTTTAGATAACAATATAATTTTGCACTAAGTATTCCATATCGAATCATCACCCGATCTATACCTACTTCATATTGTTGCGAATACACGTTGCCTTAATTTTATCCCTAAATTAGATGGATGTATAGATTTTGTTATATTCAGGAATTGGCAGGTCCTTGTCTTGCGGGGGGACAACACAGGCTCATTTATATTATAATTGTCTAAAAAATAGATTCCGTTTTTTTTTTAGTTTCGGTCTAAAAAAAAAACGGAATCTATTTGCTTTGGTCACTGTTTTCATTTGGGTCTGCGGTGTGGAATGTTGCTTCCTTGTTTAGTAGATTTATGGCCAAAGGTGCTCTTACTGAAAATCCAGAAAAAGTTAAGGTTTGAAGGTACTCACTTGAGGGTTCTGACTCTCCTCTCCCAATGTTGAGCTTGTTTGTCTTTCTCGGAGCCAGTGCCGCCCGCACACCCTGTTGTACCTGCTGCTTGATTAGCAGCTGATGACCTGTAACATTCACAAAAGAACATTTTAAGTTCCTGCACTAACACTCAGACACCTACGATCTGGAGCATACTTGTGAAACACATTTACTTTTGCCTTTCATTTTGACAATTCAACAATATTCATTGTGCTACTTACCTACGTTGTCAGGCAGATGAATTTTTCAAACTTAAGAAGCAATGGATAATGAATTTCATCAAAATCCTACGTATAGATATATGTGTGACGCAATTGGGGTAGGTACTAAGGATTACAATCACGCATATAAAATAAATAATAAATATTGTATAATTATATAATCTAAATACATTTAATATAAATAATAATTATTCATGTTCTAAATACTATTATTTAATTAATTTAATTATTTATCTTTGTTACATATAAGTTGCTGTGCCCTAAGCGGTTTCGCACTACGTCCGATCCAAATCCGAGAAATCAATCCGAATTGGAAATTGTTCCATATTCTGACGGATAGAGTTCGGATGTAATGCGCAACCCCTCATACAAATAGGACTGCGGTCACTTCGGACCGGCATTTCTCGGATTCGGATCCGACGTAGGACCTAGTGCGAAACCGCCCTTACAGGGTCCATAACTGTATCTTAGCTTTGTAACACCTTTAAATGATAAACGATTTTATTTTTGTAAGTAGGTTTGCACAAACACTTACACGTCAATCATAGGTATTTTTTAAAATCTAGATGAGGTCGGCGTTTCCTATCTGACTACTCTGAGAAGAAAGGTCGAAGCAAACTCAGAGGTCACAGTCTCTTTTAAAGTCCAGACATAATCTTGGTCAGGTTATATGAAGACCATGTAGATCGACGTCTGAGATGGTTATCCACATTATGGTATGCAAATAAATGAAATGAACTGAATGTTGCGGGAATCCGCTGGATGCGGAAGCAGATGTTTAGGGGAGGTCTAATCCAGTAGTAAACGTCATTCTTTCGGCTGTACGTCATAGTCGTCATACAAAATAATAACCAATGTATAGGTCTACCGTATATCCAAGGTGTCTTTTCCAAAAACGTAACTTCATAAACGAAAATCCGCTCCGAAAAGATTATATTTTTGGATCAAGCACTATCACAACTAATTTCTCTCCAAAGCCCTGCAAGTGACGATAAACATTAAGCTTACCAATTTCATCTTACAAAGTAAGGTAATATTAATATTGGACTTCTCTCCGAAGTTGTTTGGCTCGTTAAATCTAACATCAAGTTGATTAACATTCGCTTGCATAACTGAAAATGCTTCAACCTCCTTGCTTTGAAGGATTCGCCCTTTACCCCGAGGCCACACTTGGAAGGTCTCGGCTCTAGCCCTAATATACAAAATCATGAATTCGGGTTTTTTGACGAATGTTTGACCAAAACTATTGTGATAACACGAAACACAGACGCCAGTACATTTAAGCTACCCGAAACTGCAAAATTTTCCCAATCAACTTTGAACCTTATGCTTTAGCGGTAATGTTGTTAATATATTAAAGAAAGACAGATTGTAGCAGCTTGATGTGCTGGCGTCTGTACATAAGTGTGGCCTCTAGGGCCATACAATGGAAGACAAATATAAAGTTACGTCTTATTCCCATAAGGGCCAGGCAGGAAGACCGAAACCAAAACCTGAGTACTTATCTCCTCTATGTGTTACTTTTATTTTGTGTTTCAAGAACTGTGTAGAAATAAACTTTATTCTTTCTTTCTTTAATCATCATACTCCATGAAAGAAAAATTAAGAGCAAAATCATAGCCTCGGCCAAAATTAAATATGTTAACCTCTTTTTAATGTTTCTAAAAAAGAGGTGAAATATTTAGTCTTGTTTATGGATGGGTGTTAAGTAATTGGTGTATCAATTGATTTGGGATAGCATGTGACTTTATTGCTGCTGGTTATGAGTGCCAGGCAAGGTTGAATCAATTGTTTCTTAATATATGCAACAAAGTTTTGTAAGTTGACATATAAATGATGCATTTACATTAATTTACGAATGCATGAATTTAGGTTGTTATTGATAACAGTAGATATTCGTCAAATTTTTTTGTTTTGACCAAGCCCTAGTCTTAGTAGCCTTAGGCTTGTTCCAGAATAAAAAGTAGGTACATACAGCTAGTTAACGCATAACCAATTTGTAACTTTTCCGAAAAATATAAAATAATTACGTACATAACACAATAAATTATGAACAGCTCCCACCCCAAAATGTGGCCCATCGAGTTTCAGAAAAAGTTCACCTTTCTAGCTCGATGAGTAACATTAACGCCCAGGTACTATAGTAACAGAAGTAGTCCATACCTGGTGCATGCATCCTCCCTGCAGGTCCTCTCAGGCGCACAGCCTGTCACGTCGTGTAGTTTGGACTCCGCCTCGCGAGCCAGGCGACGAAGGTGCGTCCCCAGAGAGTCCGAGTTTTTGACTGTAACAATGAAAGTTGTTGGGATGAGTATTGGGGCCGATTGGAACCGATGTCAATAGACCCTTTGGTAGGTACCCTACCTACTCCGTTACGGTAGAATTATTGTTTCAAAATCCTTGAACACATAGCTGGAGTCGGATGTACTTGTACAACACCGGTAATGCGACCTTTCGCAGCCTTTTGATTGCAAACATTGAACCAATAGATACTTTTTTGGTTCCAATAATGGCCAAGATTAAAAGAAACAAACTATAAGTACCTGAACTGTGTCAAGTAGGTAAAAATCAGGAATGAATAACTGATGAATATTTAAGCGCCTGTTTTTGTTATCGAACTGGCTCATCTAAAAAAATCTATTCGCTTTTTCGAATACTTACAACAATAAAGTAAATCCGAAACAGAATCCGAATCGCCAACAGAATAATTTTCTTTTTCTTTTTTTTCCTGCAGTGTTATAATGCCTGACAAAAACAATTACGCCACCGCAAGTTAAATTCGACACAACAAAAGCCCCGTCATTATTGTTCCGTTCGTTTGTATTGCTGAATGTATTCAGCTCAATCTGTTCAATTTCGTCCAGCTAACTACGGTTAATCGCCGAACGAAGCCCATTTTGAATGGCGATCGCGTTCGCTCATCACAAAATCGATTAATTTACTACCTAACGTACCTGCATAATTGATTGTTGACGAATCGCGGACGTATATTGATTTCCGTGATCCGGTAAATGATGCCAATTTCGGATGCGAGTAATGAAGCGTCGGATGAAAGGTGAGCTTAGTATAGTTCTAACCTAATATGGTTCTAGCCTAATCCAGTGGTGGCCCAGTGGTAACGACCGCGACTGAGGCGCTTTACTTTGTGTGAATTATTTCAACACCACTGCTCTCAAAACGGTGAAGGAATACATCGCGAGGAAACTGGCATTTCCGCGAGAAACAAAAAAAAAAATTTACCAACCCGCACTGGGCCTGCATTGTGGAATACGTACCACTCCCTCTCACCGAGAGGAGACCTGTGTCCCAGCAGTAAGAACATTATAGGCTGATTATGCTAACCTAACCCAGGACGAGGAACTTGATTTTTTTGAGTTTTTGTTACGATTTAAGCACAAATTCAATATCGTGGCAAGCTGATCAGGATCCTGTCAGGGTTACGGACGCATGAGTGGGTCCCCTAACCCATGGCAGCATAATGAACCGTGAGGTAGTCTGTTGAAGTTCGACATAACCTTCCGTTCTCACTAGACGAAAGGTTTCATTAGTATTTTCGCTCAGAAAAATACACGACTGACCAGGACGCGCTGGTCGCCTTCCCTCCCCTCCCCTAACCTACCCTCTACCCTAGTAACTCATGAAGGCTCTCACTGTTTTTTAACAAAGCATAGAAATAATGATATCATTATTCTTTCCCCATTACTAAAAAATATTACTCAAAGCTCTTCTAGGCCAGGTAAGAGCTTCTTAAAGGCAGGTTGAGTACTTAAGCGTCTTCTATTAGACCCGTGTTTGTTTCAGGCTGAGTAAAGGCATTATGATCCTTATTATTCATGATAATGGCCGCCTTTATGGTTGCTTTTAAAAAAACCACGACATTATTTTTGTAACGCACGTAGTAAGATCAATGTTTATGTTACAGCAGAGTACTTTAAAGCGCTTTGTCGCGCTTTATCGGAACTCCGGGGATAATAGTCTTCTCGCTGGAAAAATAAACGTCACAATATATTTTGTGTTTCCGAACGAAATTATAAAACTTATATTGGCATTTCTGTTTGAACAATTTGGGGTCTCAATGTCGGTTTTCGTATGATTGGAAAAAGCTTTTCAAACTCTGAATCTAAGTAATAAAATTGGTACAATGTGAATATTGAAGTTTGGAGCCATATATTATCTTGTGTGGGTGATCCTAACATCGACGGTAAGAACCTGAACGGATTTAACTGCTAAACTTTTAGTAGAAGTCTTCAAAGTTTTTGGGCCATTGTCGTAAGTGGTCGTAAAATTCACCGTGTAGACAAACAAAATATAGGTACGAGTACGTAAATTATTTATTGTTCCTGAAAAACCTTTTTAAAGAAGTTATGATACAAGATGCCAATAATAGTAATTACTGCCATTGCGGGTAGAAACCTGCACCCCATTTACTTTAGACACAATCTGAATAATTTTGAAGGATATTGCTAATACATTGCTTCATATGTTCAAATAAATTGCCTTTGTACAGTTTTTACTTGTGCATAAAGTTTTAATAAATAAATAAATTGTCTGCTCAACAACGGACATAATGCAATGAATTTTGTTGAACTGTCAAAATGAAATCTATTGCTACGTTAGTATGCTACACAATTATCCCGCTGGGCGAGGCTAGCAGAGGAGCCTGTGGATTAGCACGAGAAATTACAGGCGTAGCTGTGGATGATGATGATGAATAGTAAAGTGCTACTAGAGCCAACCAAAACATCAATAATAATCAGCCTAAAGTCTATACAAAGTTAAACAAATATCAACTTTGTATTAATGGTTATTAAGTTGATTTTAGAGTGAGAGAGAGTGAGAGTGTTGAAACTGTTATAAAAATGTTTGAAGTTGTAACGTAAACGGAACTTTATTGTGTAGGATTTAAAGTTATTTTTCCATAAACTCATATTTGTTTACATTTCTGGCAAATAAATCGCGAATGCAGATTATAATCTTCCCATTGTTGGGAGACAGGCCTCCTCTCAGTGGCCTACTCCCTCGAGTAGGCCGTCATCCACCGCGCGGACCAATGCGGGTTGGTGGATGTCACATGTCTTCGAAGTTTTGGTTCTAGGACATGTCGGTTTCCCCACCGTTTTGAGAGCAACGGTGATGAAACAATTTACACAAAGTAAAGCGCCTGTCTGGGTCCGAACCTACGACCTACAACTCGTAAGTCGCGGCCGTATAAAGTTTTTAAATGATATATTGATACCCACGTTATCCGGATCCGAACATCGACTTAATGTTCGTTGGGAATACAAAAAATAACGCGTCATTGAATTAATCAAACCTAACACTATAATTGACTATAAAAACAACGCTAAAGTAAAAACTGAACTACGTATGTCAACTTTTTGCTGTCTGGAAAACACGATTTTTTTCATCCTATAGATACGTACCTATGTGTATCTAACTACGCTTGTTCGGTCATTGACCTTACGCCGTACTTCACAAGAGTCTAAGCTATAAAATTTCTATAGACACGCTTTAGAACCATTCCATCAGCTATAAAATCAATAAAATGCTTGAAAAATGTATATATTCCCTTTTACCTGAATATAATCTTGAAGCCAGGCGTCGCAAACCTAGTAAAGGTTGTCTGTTTTACATATTGAAAGAATATGTTTGAGCTACACGCAATGTTTGGCCAACTAGAAGTGATGTATACGACCTACTTCGATAGATATTCATAATTTGGGAAAGATACCGTCGTTTACGAAGTTAAATGGAGGAATTTAAATGGATATAAAAGTATGTTTACCTACTTACACACTGATAAAAACATTTAACAAAAAAAAAAAAAAAAAACAACCGTTTTCCAAATAAGACACTACAGAGTGAAAAATAACTTTAATTTCGGATGTCGGTGTCGTTGGGTTCGCAATTTCGTTGTTTGCCATCGACTTACGAAATTAAAGCAATTTTTCACTTGTAGTGTCTTATTTGGAAATAGTTTTTTTTTTTTGTAAAAGTTTTTATTTTCACTTTTAAGTTGTACTTAAACCACACAAATTCGTATAACACTACTTGATATGTAAATATCACTGACAGGAAGTTATTATATAATATAACATCATCAATATAAAGTAAGTGGCAAAAATAAGTACATATTATTGAAGCTAACTCAAAAACTACCCAAGCAAAGTTAATAAAATTTATATGGGACCACTCCACACCCTATACATTAAAAAAATAATTTTTGAAATCGATTTACAATTGCCGGAGATATATCGCATAACATACATAAAAAAAAAAAAAATTATAATGCTGTGAATTAAATAAATAAGTAGCCTACATCTTTGCTTTAAGCTTGGTAATCTTCTTCCTAGCCTAGCGATGGCAAAAAGATCAAACATCTTTGGCCCAAAATTCAGCGGCGCGAACTCCGTTCACTGACGCAATCATAAGATCATCAAGTGCACAGGCTTGGTCATAAGAATAACAAGTAGGTAAGCATATAATTTTTTCTTTAATAATCTTGAAAAGTTTTCAAAACATTCAAAATATTTACCGCAGATTTTTATAAAACATCTCATCAAAATTATTTTCACCTCTAAGTCCAAGTGTCCTCTCCACCACGCTCCACATTTTAAGCTCAACATTTTTCCTTTTTAATCTTGTCGTAAGTTTATCTCGAGTGTGAAAAATGCAACATCAAAACATGAAAACCTTACTTATCCATTACCTACTCGTATGTATATAATAAAATGTGAGATAAAATTGCTTTGCAGTTTGTTTTCTTTCTGTCTACTGATGATAGAGTGGGTCTCGAACTCTCGAGTGACATACATTCTAAAGGAGAGTACTTATACCAGGCTGGTCAAAAAGTTGTGGATCAAACGAAATAGGCAGATAAAGGAGGTCATTTCCAACGCTTTTAAAGTGAGAAAAAATTTTTGGTGACGCTCCAAAATTTTTGGAAAAAAATTAATTGCTCTTGAAATTTGGTACCCAGAGCCGCAATAGAACTTTTGTAGTGCTGATACATTATCTAGTAATAATACAACACTGTTTGTTTTATTGTTTTATCACATTTTTTTATTAGTCTAATTGTAAAAGAACTCGGTATACAAAAATATTCATAATTTTTAGGGCAATTGAATTATGGCCATGTTGTAGAAAGATTTTTTATTGCAAATATCCTTTATCCTTTATCTCTCCATTTCGTTTGATCCACGACTTTTTGGCCACCCTGTAGACTAGAGCATTTATTTGTAACAGAACCTCGTCGAGCATTCGCCATTTTTAATTTTTATCGAACCGCACTTCGAACACGACGCTCGATGTTTTATTACAACAACCTGATTTTAAAAACCAACGAGCGTATTAGTGTAACATTTTATCAAGTAAAGAGACGACTGCAAGAACGTACAATCATCAACAATGAAACAAGGTAGAAAGAAATATTACAGGTAAATGCTCACTCGCCGTGATTATGTTAATTATTACGCCGAATGCAGCGTCGACCATTCGCCGGAACGTTACATTCATCATTTCAGCCGAAAGACGTCCACTGCTGGACATAGGCCTTTTTTTTTTTTTTTTTTTTTTTTTGGATGGGAAATCATCTAATGACTCCTCCCGCTCTGGGTGGAGCGGAAGGGAGTGTCAGACTCTTACTGACTAAAACCCACCCGTGTTCCTTCCTTAGCCCTTTATGTTCCGGGGCAGCGGTAACCCTTTCGGACGATCCCGCTACCCCGGCAGGCTTCGGCCCTGGCGGGCCCCTTCCTTAATGCTGACATCTCTTTGAGGCGCGCGTGGAACACATACGCGCCGTCCGGCACGGGCCTGGTCCTGATCGGACAGAGAGCTATGGACATAGGCCTCCCCCAAGCACCTCCACTTGGACCGGTTCTTTGCTTCTCGCATCGTCGGGATTGCCATCATCGCCAACCCGCCTGCTAAGCGTGGCGATTATGGCAAACCCCCGAAGAATAAACGTTACATATTTACATGGAAATGTTTTTGCAAAACTGGTGGCCTAACATGATCTAATTAAAAACGATTCAAAAACAAGAAATTTCAGTTTAGGTTCCTAAACTGCATCGCTTGAGCTGCTCTATGGACGTCATGGCACCAAACAAGTATGAATGAAACCAAAACTTGCGACTCAGTTTGGGACAATCGCTGTCACCAGATCGCACGGCCTAAACTGAATCGTTAAACTGACGTCAAGGTACGAATTAGAAGAACAGTTCAGTTTAGGTCCTAAAATGGATCGCGTTAAGAGCTTGTGGTAGGCCACCTGAGCTTCCCCCCCGGTGGGTTCCCGCATTGTCGAGGCGGGGGGGCTCAGTAGCCGTGGCTTGGACCCCCACGGTGAAGCGAAGAGGAACCCGAGGAGGGGCCGCTCGTCAGGGCTTTTGCCTGTAAGCCGACGGCGTAGCGGCCAACAAGTAGGTTGCGGTGCCGCTTGGGCGACATCGCAACTGAGGCGGGCCGCGATGTCGTGTGGGAGGCGTCGCGGCTGAGGGTTGGAGGCCGCGGCGGGAGAGGAGTGCCGGTATTGCGGTGCGCCGCTCTCCCTACCTTCCGCGGCCTTGACGGGGTCGCCACCGTCTGATGGCGGACGCGGTGGGGCCGCAGGGGAGGAGGAGTGTTGGTATGACGTTGGCCGCTCTCCCTATCCTCTGCGGCCGAAAATTGGCAGGTGGCGGGGCCAATTACCTGACCCGTCAAAGGGGGACCAAGGGTGCCCAGACACGGGGTCGTCTGGCACCCATGTGCTGGTTTGGTCCCAGAGGTGGTCACGGCGTGCTATGTGTTCTGGTGCGCCGATGATGGGGAATACTCCCCAGAGGGGGGTCCGGTGACGGACAGCCGCGGTGGGTTCACGGATGAGTGCAAACGCGTGCCCGTGTTCCCGCCGTAAGCGGCAGAGGAGGACACCGTGGAGTTTTAGTGGGTTAGAGTCCCACATAACTGCACTATCTCCCCGTGATAGTGCAGAATGCATGAGCATTTCTCCACGTTAAAAAAAAAAAAAAAAAAAAAAAAGGCCACCTGAGCTTAAGTCTGTGCTGTACCATTCGTAAATGGAAATGCTCGAGAAAATGTTCTATTATATTCACCTTTGCCAGATAAATTATATCTACTTTTAAGGAAGAAAAAACTTTAAGCATATAGGTAGGTAGTAGGTAGGTACGGTCAGCAAAGGAGATAAGTAACCACCCTCGGTCGTCGGATATAATAATTATGTACGAGTAGTTGAAGTTTAATATGAAACCGATGGATGTTTTCGAATAAAAAAATAATTTAATTAAAAGAAAACAAACAGATCATTAATATAAAAAAAAAACATTCGAAAACATCCATCGGTTTCTTACTAAACTTCATTTGTTTTTTTTAACTCATTTAATGACTGTACGTACTTGAGGAGTCGGCATTGTAAGCTTTGCTAATAATGAAGACTCTGCTACAATACGAAATGTTAAGAGGACAAGGGTACAGAGGTAAATAGCTTTAGAGTTCCTATTATCAGCAAAAAGTCATCAACGAGTAAAGTGCATTCTTTGATTGCTACAAGGCTAATCGACGAAGGAATCATCTCCTGATTGCTATGAATATAGGTACCTGCTTATAAGTATGTGATACGCAATTAAAAAAAAAAGGGACAGATAAAAAATAACAAAAATAAAAATTAAATTAACTGCCTCTTTCGTCTAGTGGTCGCAAGCGCTACTGTTGAGCTTGAGGGTTCGATTCCCAGGTCGGGCAGTGTTATTGGGTTTTTCCATCTGGTATTTCTCAGCAGCTGCCTGGAGTCTGGATTTGTACCCGGTTGATGGCAAAGGCTCGTCCCCTATTACATGGGTCTTGAACATAACTGGCGAAATGTTTGTGTATTATAGACAGACCTTTGCCCAACCCTTTGGGGAAAGGAAACAAGGTGTACCTAATGTGATGTTAGGTACATAAAAAAAAATACGAATAATAAGTTGTAACATTACACATGTACCGACGCCAGTACATCAAGCTACTACAATCTGTCCTAAATAAATTAATAAATTAAAAATTAAATTAAAATAATTAAATACATTTTTATTTTATTAAAAGAAAAATTAGTAGATTTTCAACTTTATCGTTGAAGCATAAGGTTCAAAGTTGATTAGGAAAATTTTACAGTTTCGGGTAGCTTGATGTGCTGGCGTCTGTACCTTGAGTTATGCCCAGAATATATTTGCGCCATCATCTTGATATAAAATGTTTTTGGTCCAAATATTTCAAAAGGAAATCCCATTCGCAATAATATATTGAAGATACACAGCGTGTGTGTCATCGCGCTCCGACGCCCGCGAAACCAATATCATGACATGCATTTTTGTATTGGCGAGACTACATCTCGTGTTTGGAAACCACTCGGTAAGTTTCTGGCAATTTTCCCAATTTTTGGTGCAGTCCCGATATTCATTGCTCAAAGGGTTTACAGCTAACAAGCTGGGAACTCTGCTGCCAATGAGAAGCTTGTGATGTTTTTGGTAAGTTTATTGGGAACTTTTTATTTTTATTTGGCAGCTTTCGGTTTTTATAAATTTTTGAATATGTTTTCGTCGTAGGTATACGCCTTCGTTATTCTAACTGTTTATTTACTTCCAAATCTCCTTCCGAATTAACATTTTAAGCTCGGGCGCGTTTTTCCCGCGGCGATTTCGCGCACTGGATTTTCAATGCACTGCTTAGGGCCGTGAGTTGAAAATCGAACAGTGTGTTTCTTTTGACGCGCTGGGATGCATTCTGTTGGATTCTCATTGCTCGGCTCAACACCGAGAGTTGAAAATCCTTTGCGCAATAAAACCCTGCCGCGATATTTTCACGTCCGTCCGAACGTGGGCTTATATAGAAAAAAAAAACTCAGAAATCAATTGAGCTTTCCTTTTTTCGGAAAGACGGGAATAAGTTTCCCAGGAAAATTTGGCCTAGGCCGAAAACACGACATAAGCTTCGTTTCTTTATAGTTTCCTAGAGAAGTAACCAACAAAGTCTACCAAGGTGCGATTTGTCAGGCTTAGCAACGCATGTTCAGATTCCGGTCCCAAAGTTAGCTGGGTCACTCGCAGTCATAAAGATCGGCTGATCGATAAACATCGCGTGTTCTTCAGCTCTGCTCGGCTCGAGAAGTTTGCCCACGGCGATCCAACCGAGATCCCGGTATTTGTATTACTTTTTTGTTCTTTCCTATTTCCTATCTCTCGTCTGCAAATAAAAAGTGGTATCGACATGTGAGGGTGCTTTGCGATTTGTCGTTCGGGCCGTAAATACACATGTATGTCAGTGGCTTTACATGGCTTTATTGAAGGAAATGATGACGGGTGGCTTCGATTTCTCTTATTTCATTTAAACAGAAAGAAGGCTTTATGCCAGTCGTAAGAGCTTGGCTATTGAGGGCGATGTAAAGGTCTGATCTCAATTCTTTTCCGATTCTATCAAGATTGAAAAAAGACCTGACGGGGAAAAATTGATAACCAATAATCTAATGCCTGACGGTCTGAGGGGCAATTCTTGTAATTTTAAGAACGTTCAGTCTGATCTCAATCTGTCAAACAGAACCCCCTTTTTTTGAAGTCGGTTACAAATACCTCTAATTTCCCTACATTTTTGCCAAGTTTTTGTCATTGGTGGTCGCTGGGGTGTTTGCGAATACATTTTGAATGTTTTTTATTACGGGAATCGGTCCTCTAATTTTACGTCAAATGTCTGCCACTGACTGACTGTATGACTATGTACCTACACATCAATGGCTTTGTTATAGGCATAGGATTTTTCGGTCTGATGGTTGCTTAGATGTCTGCCAAGTAAGATTGATGTTGATCTGATCTCATTTTTTCAGTTCCAATGATAAGGAGGAAAACTGATAACCACTCATCTAACGCCAGACGTATGTAGACAAATCTATATCAAATGTAAGGCTACGATACCAAATACTAGAAAAACAAATCACGTCCACAATGTAAAAACAATAAAGGAATCGACCGATGAGATAGATAGATAGTGACGGTTATTGTGACCGATTATCTCTGGAACTTGCTAAATCTGTCTGGATAAAATTCCTGAAATACTACCAGATAGTAAGCAACATTAACGACGCATGCATACCAGCTGTAGCTTTTCGAAAGGAAATGTGCAGAACAGCGAGTTTTGGCGAGCTTTGGGAAGAGCCTGTGTCTGTGAAAGGATTGTATTATAACTGATAAAATATGTACTTCTGCCGATATAATCTATAGAAATCTCACGGTGAAAATTTAGGTGAAGTGAGCTTAAAGTGAGCTGTCAACAGTTTCAGTCCCTAGCATAAGGTGGAATGACAGCTCACTGCACCTGAGTTTTCACGGTCAGTTGTTTAGGTACAGATTAGACCAGCAGGAGTTTTGTAATCCAACATCCAGCCCATGTTTATTAAAAATTGCTTTCTACAGATCAGGTCCAGTTGAAAACCCGCGTCAGGCACAAGTTGTGGCATTTTTGCTGAATTGTAGGTCTACCACAAGCTCTTAACGCGATCCATTTTAGGATCTAAACTGAACTGTTCTTTTAATTCACGTCAGTTTAACGATTCAGTTTAGGCCGTGCCATCTGCTGACATCGATTGACCCAAACTGAGTCGCAAGTTTTGGTTTCATTCATACTTGTTAGGTACCATGACGTCCATAGAGCAGCTCAAGCGATGCAGTTTAGGAACATAAACTGAAATGTCTTGTTTTTGAATCGTTTTCAATTAGATCATGGTAGGCCACCTGGGTCTTTTTACCGCAGGCACACTTTCCTGCTAATTTCATACATCGCACTTTATATTTTTTATTTAATTGCTATTGTTTTTATCTGCTGTATTTATTATATTATGTGAATTTGTGTGCCTTTTAGTATGTGCTAAATAAGTGTAATTTTTTACTTTCTTTTACATCCAGCAACTTTTAGAAACAAACGATAAGCAAAGTGGACATGAAATCCACCTCATATCTAAAAGCAGAACCTGTTCAAAATTCTTCCCCAATTATGACGTTCCAAATAACACGTTTCCATTGTATGCAGCTCTCAAATCTTCAAAACTCATCAGGGTATTTAGAGCTTTAAACCCCCAGTTTTAAGGTCGAAAATTACTGTTAGATCTACATAAATGCGGTTACATGCACATTGTAGTCCACATTTCGTGACATAACTGTGGATATACGGTCGTGTGTAATGTCACGCGACGTAACAATTGTCTGTTCGTCACGCCGAGACAGCTCGGCTGTGCGGGATAGGCTGCCAAGCCGTGGTCAAGTTATGATGGACGAATGTTATTGTAGGGACGTGAAATTACAGATTTTTGACATGAGACGTTAGAGTTTTGGCTCTAAGGTTGAAAGATTGGCAAACTTCATGGTGTTGCATGGCTCTATTCACTATGACCACTCAATGAATGATTCCTTACTTCGAAACAACGTCTAATCACGCCAACTTCAAGTTAATTTCGCGCGGTTTCGTTCATTGTGTCATAGAGAATACGTTATCAAGTGTGTAAAATGGAAACTCTTTTCATAAGGCGCTGCTGCTTGCCATACTGCTGCTTAAATGGGAAAGTTTTCCAGAACATAATTATTTTTTCTACAGAAAGAAAGATAGATACGAGTTCAGGCCATGAAAAAATAGGGATATATTTCACCGTATTTTGTTCTAATCTGTAATAGTCACTGTAGAATCCTGTTGATTCCGTAGTTATTTTGAATATATGTATATCACTTCACTGGCTCACTACCACACCAAGCGCCATCGTATATATAGTCTGCTTCACTTTGTCAGTTTCCCGCCATTCCTCGTGACTGACAGATGACATAAGTGACAGCAGCCACCCCGCTTGTGTGAATGAGACAGTGTTTACATAATATCTATTTGATGATCTTTTGACTGCGTCAGTGAGCGAATTCGCGTAGCTAATTTTGGGAAAAAGATGTTAGAACTTTTTGCCATCGATACGCTAAGAAGAAGAATAGTAAAAAAAAAATGCCTATGGCATTAAGTCCGCCTCTGTACATTTTTGTGCTTGAAGTATTAAATAAATAAATAAATAGTCACATTCTATTAGATGTCAGCCGCCTTACAGATACTTAAACAAAGAAGTTAAACAAGATTGATCGAATTTTAGTATCATTAAAAAATCTTATTCAAAGCATTCATTCACCTTCCATTCGCCAGACGCGACTGCAGATGGTATCAAGACGAAATATCTGCAATTTATTTAAAGACCATGAGAAAACAAATGAAAGAAAAAAACAAACGAAGCCAGTTTTATCTACAATCTCGGATGCGTTTATAATCACTTTTGTATAATTAGCACTTGCTCAGAACCGGTTGGCAACCCTATATGGCTACTGGTTTAGCGATACGTTACAGATATGGCAAAGCGTGTCGGGCGTAGGGTTACACTTGAAGTCCTGATAGTCAATTAATCAACTGAACTGTACCATAATTATCACGACAACTTCGTGCATGCACCTACTTACTAGCAGTATTGCCAACCCTACCAAACAAAAAAAAAAACAGTAGAAAACAGTAAATAGTATTTTCTTTCATAACAGTAATTCTACTGTCTAGCATAAGATAAAGAATAAAAAAGTTTGAAAATCCAAAAATGCATACCTTCAGCGCTTAATTTTTTATAATTTTTTGGGTTAAACGCCAGAATTAGTAGGTAAACGGTAGACCTTATTTGTACTCACATGAAAAACAAGAAACAAGCATTTTGGATGTTTTACTTCAAATGACGCCTATAGTACAAGAAACAGTAGAAATATAGAGTAAAACAGACAACAGGAATGCCATTGAAAAAAAAGTAGATCTACTGTTACAACAGATAGGGTTGGCAACACTGCTTACCTACCCGGACGTTAATTTAATTTTACATAAGACTTCGGCTCGCGTTCGATCACTATCTCACTTGGTGGTAAGCGATGATGCGGTGCATGCTTCTCTAGTCAAAGAATTCATGTTGGACTTGAAGACTCCCAGGATAAAGCTATGGTTCATTAAATTATAGAAAGATATGATGGTTTATTCCGTAAAAATCTCACCGTGAAAACTTTGGTGAAGTGAGCTGTCAATAGTGTCAATCCCTAGTTGTTGTCTTTGGTCCTTGATATCAAGCAATGGACAAAATTATCAAACTTTAATTAGTTGAATACGAGGCTATTGGCTACTTTGTATATGTGTATTTCGTCTTTTTTTTTGTAATGTGCGTTTAGTTTTTGCAGAATAAACAATTTTTACTTTCATTTTTCTTTTCATTTCAAGAGCTGTCATTCCATCTGATGGTGGATTGACAGCTCTTCAGGTATAAGGGTCACAGATGCTCTAATAAGCCGATCTTTTCCTAAAATTCAGTTGCCATATTTACAGCCTTGATTGTAAACTACCTACTTCCATGAAATCACCATTTATTTACTTGTTTCCACGAACATTGCAACTGGCATCAGCATATGTAATAATTGGTAGTAAACTGTATTAGCATTTCGCAGTTCCGTCGTTATTGTGTTTCAGTGACATTTACATGTTTCGCAGGTATCTACTTACTTGTTAGTGCATTTGTACTCATTGCGTCGCCATTTAGTTACGTTTCCACTTTACATATATGAAAGATTTCACCGTATTTCAGTTTGATTTTGAATGGGGGAAGGCCGACGTTATCACTAATCTAATATAAATTGTAAAGAGAAAAGATTTGATATTTTGTATATTTGTTTGTTTCACGCTAATACGGCTGAACGGATTTGCATGAAATTTGGAATATAACCATAACCTGGAGAAGGACATAGGCTCCTTTCCATCCTGGATCGCAGACGAAGTCGCAGGCAAAATTAGGAAAACGTCATTAAGAAAAATTAAGGTTTTATCAGCCTAGGGTAGATTAGAATAGAAACATGTTTTAGATGTGCAATTTTCGACTGACTGGAATTGTATCGACTGGATTTTCAAACATGCTTTTGTCACCGCGTTTACAAGAAAAAGCTCCTTGAATTTTCTTTTAGTTGCCTCCAGATTCAAGTCTACGCATAGAATCCAGCGAAAAATTCCATCTGAACATTGTTCTTTGCACCAAAGAACATTTCTCGAAGCCCCTTTATATCCCGCGTACGGTGGGAATGCAAATTATGAAAATACCTGAGGGCCCGAAATATAAGATGGAATGTCAGCGGAATAATATAATCCATAATTTTCCCACGGTGAAAGAAGGTATAAACGTGGAGCAAGGAGGTAGTATCAGAAATTGAAAATATATGAGTTCACTGGAGCGATCCACTTATTGTGCATTTGGTTGGATGCTCTTGTTGGGTACCGTATATTTATTTGATTTTCATATTCAGGGTTTTATGAGAAACGAGCAGCATAGAAAACTGTTTCTGCTGGTTTAGGCAAAAGTTTTATTTTTTTTCCTTACTGAAGAATACATAACATTTTATTACCTAAAATTTATGAATTTATGACCGGTTTTTTTCCGCCAAGGATTTTTCCGTTCACCAAGACGTTAAACTAATTAAACACTGACGGAAGGAAGAAAGTTATAAAAAGTAATCTTTACAAAAAACCGAAACTATTAAAAACAAATGACAAACATTAACACTCACACAAATAAAATAAAAAAAGGTTCAATCGCAAGGTTATCACGTGGGGCATGTCTGTTATCAGATAATTCCAAACATGAGAACACTTGACATGTTCAAAATCAGATCAGCAGCCTCTATAGTCTCTCCAGCATCTCATTTCGGAAGTGATTCACGTGTTTTGATGAACGATTATCATCTTTCGAATCGGCTATTGACACTGTTAAAACTATCCAAAACAAACGTGTGACGTAGTAAAATTCTATAGTAAAAGACGCAAACAATATCGCTTATTTGAGTGTAAATAACAGTGCAAATAACATTTAGCTGCTTGTTTTCCCAGGTTCAGAAACATTGAAAACAAACCATTTGTTTAAGATAACAACTGAGAATTACATAGAAATGTATTACTTACATTGTGTTCCTTCTTTGGCCCCAAATTCCATGAGCATTTTGGCAAGTTGTCTGTTGGTTGCAAGCACAGCCACATCGAGAGGGGACAGGCCGTCTGCATTAAGGCTGAAAAAAAAAGAACCAATTAGCTACCATTCATCTGCCTAGCCTTTTCCCAACAATTTTTTCATCCAGTCCAACCGGATGCAACTGAATACCAGTATTTTATATGGAGTGACTGCCTATCTGACCTCCACAACCTATTTAAGTACTGGGTAAAAGATACCCCTTGGTAAGACTGGTTGTCAGACTTTCGGGCTTCTAACGACTGTCAAAGATCCACGAATGACAGCCGCGACCAACGGCTGAACATGGTTTCCGAGGCACGGAGGGGTTTCGGTATGTAAAAATGGTCATCCATCTAGGGACCTACCGCGGCAAGCGTAGCTTAACCCGCTACCATTGACAAAAATATTGATCAAGTTTCGAAAGGAGAATTTACTTTAGAGCATCCATACTTTAGTGATGTATTTTTGGAAGCAAAAAGGTTTGCTAAATCAATTGTCAAAGTTCAATCTCATTACATTTACGTTACTCTAAACTGAGAATTTCTAAGTACATGTTCCTAACAAGAGAGGCAAAACGATATCACGATTAACTTTTGTTAAGCACTGTACAAAAAGAGGGCCTTGTCTAACAATACCATGTAGAACTTCCTTAATTTACTTTATCAAGTTTACATTCGGTAAGTGAAACCGCCTATATCAGATCATTGTTAAATTGAAGAACAGTTGTTAAGTCGTGTAACGATGAAGACTTCAATTTGTTGAGAATCGAAGTAAAAAGTTTTGGAAGGATAGCAAATTATAAACGGCTAGAGACCTCTCTGCACGGTTTTTATGACTTGACAAAAAAACTTCTTTATTTTATGTAAGTTTAATATTAATGTATACACAAAAACCTTCTGGAATAAACTCTCTAAATAATGGTAAAGACCGCATCAAAATCCGTTGCGAAGCTTAGACGAATAGCGCGGTCACACAGCCAGATACAAAAATTAAGTATAATAATATATGTATAGGAGGAATCTTCGACTACGAGATTGCTTGACTGTTCAGAAGTAGTCCGTTCATAGGCGAAGTTGGTACTGCAACCTTTTCGACTTCCGATTCCATATACTTTGATACAAATACCGAAATAGCTTCAAACCCAATAAAACCAAAAGTGATCCACTTTCAAGACAAAGATCGAATGTGTAAACAGTTGCATCGTTTGTTTCACTCCGACAAATCCAGGTGTCTGAGTTCGAGAACAGTTCTTTAGCACAAGTAACAGTTGGACAGAGATAAATCCCGGCGGATGCATTTTGTTTGCAGCATTGATCGTAACAGTTGTCTCAAGTGTACTCTATTGTACTTGTTCTTTGATATATGGTACCAGTTCCGCTTCGGAATTTATTTTGTTTGGAATATTTTATCGGTTGCAACCGTTACGCAGCTTGAATTTCGAATCGTGTGGTATTATCGCTGTGTTATCGAAGATGAGTGATGCAGGGTTAGAATCAAGCGGGTTTATCTAATAGATTTGTTTTATGAAGGACTCAATTTTCAATATGTTGATTGGATCACAGATTGATTGATGAGTGATGATTTGATTTGTCTTATCAGTAATCTAGGATTTGGTTTTTTGCGTGAATCACTTCAAAAGCATCAACGGATTTGTTAAACGTCAATTTATCAAATCTCAGAAAATCCGATACGAAAGTGTTGACAGCAATATTCCATATCCATAACTCAGTAATAAAAGCTACAAGTAAAGCCTGTAGTAACCAGACTTTATCGTTTTCAATACAATTTACGTAGTAAACGGTCTACATAAAAGGCAAATGAATCACAAACCTGTTGACGTCGACGTCGGTGGACTCCAGAATGTTTCGCGCCTTGTCGAGGTAGCCATGTTCCACGGCCGCGAACAGAGCTGTAACAAAGAGAACTAAGATTCACTTTATAGCACTACTGATGAGTTTATATCTAAGATATAATCAGTAAAAGAGGAGATAGCTGCTCTTGTGTAAGGAGAAAACCTGTTAGATGAAGAAGATGGAAGAAAATCAGAAGGCCAATTCTCGTAATTAAAAACGTTCAAATTTAATCTCATCTCAGCGAAAATCAATGTCAAAAACTTGTCAAAAATGTAGGGAAACTAGAGGTATTTTTGACAGATTGAGACAGATCAGACTGTGAATGTTCTTAAAATTACGAGAATTGCCCTTCAGAGGTAAGAAACGTTTGGCGAATGTAGAAGACCTGGAGATGCTTGATAGTCTGGTAGAAGAAATAGTGAGACGGAGATCACGGAGAAGATGATAAATAAGATAAGTTTAAAAATAGATGATGTTTAATAGACGCTTGTACCTACAAAGTGTAAGTATGTTGTATAATGTAGAAAATAAGATAAACTGATAATTAAAACAAATTAAAATGTTAAAAACAGAAGTGTATCGTTGAAAACAGTACATAACATAATATAGAAAATTAAAAAACATAAAAAATTAAAAAAACGAAACAAATACCGTGTAAATGTATGTTAACTTGTGCGATTTTGTCTTGTTGCGCGCGCGCGTCCTTCTGTTGCCGGCGAGTTGCCTTGTCGAGGTGCGGGGGGTGGGGTGCGCAAGCGCTCAGCGACGGCAACTCCCCCCCGCACCCTTCGAGAAGCGCGCCGTACTGCAGCTCTAAGGGAGAAAGGGGAAAATGAACAAAAAGAAACAAAAATAATATGTTTTTTTGTTTAGTCTATACTGTCCTACGGCTGGGCAAAGGCTTCCCCCAAGTCCTTCCAGGAACTCCTTTTCCGCGCCACCAATGCCCCCTCTGGATCCCCCCAATGGATAAAAGAAGAAATGTGGGATTTATGTGAAATAATATTTAATGAGATAGTTTGTTGTGTGCTTTTAAGTTCCAGGAAATTTTATTTATCTTTCCATCAGAACAAAGATATGAACGTTTCTATATCAACAAACGATTACACGAAAAAGAATGAGAGTGAATATTTACAAAGTTTCCATAAATACACAATTAATTGTGTTGCCATGTCACCTAGAATTTCTAATCAAATTATGCCATTTTACAAACAAAGGATTATTTATTGTCCTATTCGTAATATATAAACTCCAAAGTCCTGACTGACTGATATATCAACGCACAGTCTAAACCGCTGGTCCTAGAGACATGAAATTTGGAGGGTGTGTTCTTTGGGAAGAGTAGGTATTCACTAGGAAAGGGTCTTTCGAAATTCCACCCCTAAGAGAAGAAGCTAGTTGGTAATCTGCTACCTCATAATGAATTAAACCTCTGAGAAAATGGCGCAGAAACATATCAATATTTGACGCCAGCTCAAATAAATCAGGTTTCGTAAAACATTCTTATTTAGGACTTCCGACCTACCTTCGTTTGTTGAGATAATTTATCAAACTACCCACGATCAGCCGACAGAAGGTTAACCTTAATAACAATGTACTTGATTAACTCAATGTCGAACGAATTGTGTGCCAACAAGTTAAACTGAATACCTTTCAACTTTTAGGGTATGGATCAGCTGTTAAAGTATGAAATGAAATATGGGAGGCAGTTGATCCAAATAGGAACTTAATTAACGCGAATTGTGTAATGAGAAGCTTTCAACAGATGATTAATAGTTTTTGATTGATTGGCAATATGGCAAGATTCACTATTCAATTCGCCTACGGTCGATTATTATGTGGTCTAGTTTAAAATTGCACTTGCGACATTTCCCAACTTTGGTCCTCATCCAGAAAGATCATCATCATCTGCGTAGCCTTTTCCCAACTATGTTGGGGTCGGCTTCCAGCTTCCAGTCTGATTGGATACAGCTGATATCAGTATTTTACATGGAGCGACTGCCTATCTGATCACCACAATCCTTGGAAACCCCTTGGTAACTCACCCAGAAATATACCCAATATAATTTAATCTGCACATCATCATCTTCATCTACCCTTGTCCCATGTTACTTGGGGTCGGCACAACACGTTCTCTTCGTACATTCTCCCCTTTCAACCGTCACACTATCGTTCAATCCCTTCCCTTTAATATCATTCCTCACACAATCCATCCATCTTTTCTTTGATCTTCCTCTCCCTCTCCATAGTTATATGGAGAGGGAGAGGAAGATCAATACAAAACAAATATAGCTGTTAAGCTATATTTTTTTTTGTATTATCACAAAATATTACTACGAGTATACGGCCAAGACAGGTAACTTCGACAAATATTTTAGCGCCTAAAGGAATGCCCCAAGGCACATCCGAGGTAACGCCCAATAGCCTTATCCAGCACCTGACTGCATTATGATTAGGTGTCGAATTCAATATCGATTACAAATCGAATTTACAAGGTGACATGACATGTAGACGTGTTGGAATAATAAAAAGCTCACATGCACTTCAATGTCAGTCAGAATATAACCTTGTACAGGGCAACAGAGGTCTTTACGGTGAAACTTCACAGCTAATCGGAGTTTCAATCAAAATGAGCTAAGGACCGGATACTGGTCGGCGGGAAAGTGAAAATGGAGATACTGTATCTTGATTTACCTTTAAGGTGATTTTCTAATGGTGAAAATTATGTCTCTGAGAAGTGGAATTTCTCTGTGTTTAATCGTCAAAAATTCATGCCGAATTTAATCAAAGCCATGTCTTTTCCTACTATGTTCGGGTCGGTTTCCAGTCTAACCGGATGCAGCTAAATACTGTATTTTTACATTAAGTGACTGCCTATCTGACCTCCACAACCCAGTTACTGGGTAAAACGATACCCTTTATTAAGACGGTTTGTCACACTTACGGGTTTCTGATTAGCCGTAACGACTGTCCAAAATCTACGAATGACAGCCGGAACCAACGGCTTAATCTGCTTTCCGAGGTACGGAGGAGTCTCGATATGGTTACCCATCCACGAACCGACCGCGGCAAGCGTAGCTTAACCTTCGTACGGCCCATGCATGCGGCTGTTATTATTTAGCAACGAGCCTCTCTATGATTAACGGTTGCATACCTTGTTATAATAACTTATTTAACTTTGCGGAAAATGGTAAGTACAGACGCCAGCACATCAAGCTACTACAATCTGTCAAATTTCTTTAATGGATTTTCAACTTTATGTCTAAAGCATAAGGTTCAATGTTGATTGGGTAAATCTGACAGTTTCGAGTAGCTTGATGTGCTGGCGTCTGTACAAGAAGATGTAACTGCACATACAGTTTCTGTTAGTCATTTCGGTGTTTCCCTACTTCCCACGTATTGTTATTAACATTTATGTGTACATTTAATGAGAAGTACTGTTTTGTTTAATACTCATACGAATGCATAACAACATAACATAATAATAAGTTGATACTATGCATACATAACCGCCAACTATCTGCCAACTCGCACTGGGCCCGCGTGGTGGATTACGGCCCACTCCCTCTCACAGAGAGGAGGCCTGTGTCCCAGCAGTGGGAACATTATAGGCTGATTATGTTATGTATATTATGTATACATAACTTCACGGCTGTCTATCCGAAGGGTTAGGTAGAGAGAGTTGTACCTATTTTAGTACATCCACATTTCGCCATTTATGTTAAATTTGTATGTAATGGTTGGCGGCCCTACTGTCAACAACCGGGCACAAATCTAGACTCCGGACTGCTACTAAGAAACTCCTGACGGAATAACCCAATAGCACCTTGCCTCACCTGGGAACCGTAACGTTCAAAACAGTATTTTTACTAATCCGAAAACAGTTAAAAGCTTGAGGCAAAATGTTACCGTCATGACAGTAAACTTTAACGTTTTAAATAAGGTCACAAAATTAACTGCTTTATTTAATAATAATTTTAATTTAATAATAATTTATTTATTGCCATAAAAACAGGTTACAGAAAAATTTTAGACCCTGGCTCCAGAGCTAGGTTAGAGTACCTGTATTTCAGGAGCCAGTATTTTATTTATTCATTTGGTGATATCGTCCAAACCATTGAAATTTACTTACACTACAGTAGTGGTTTTCTTTTCCTTTCTTTTTTGTTGTTTTTTATTTTGCAGTAAATTAGTAGGTTACTCATTAAAAGTTACTGTTTTGTCTTTTACTGTTTTACAAACATTTCTTCTTACTGTATAAAGTCAGTAAGTCTATTAATGAAATCGCTTTAATGTGGTGTAGTAAGAATTTATTTTTTTCAGTGATTACTATACATTCCACTGTAATATTTTGCTTGTATGTATTAAGTATTTGTCTTGAAAACAAGTAAGACATTACTGAGGGACATTCTAATGAGAGTAATATTTGTCTGTAATTAATATACAAGGTGAATTTTCCAAGTGGGCGTGAAAGGCCAAATTCGAAACTAAGAGGAATAGCGAAAAGTACTCAATGGGGTCCCGGGCTTGATTTTGATGAAAACTAAAACTGCATGGTTTAATAGGTAGGTAGGTAACATAAGAAAAATAAAAAAGTATTTTGTTAAAAATGAGCTCTTTTCTTTAAGTTTGCCGTAGTTCATTATTTTCCAGAATTTGGTCCTCATTAGGGACACTATCGTATGATGTAATAATACAGTGTTTTTTTTTTCAAAATCAAGAGGTTCGATTCCTGGCTAGAAATATTGATTTTTCAAAAATCCAATGATGCAGTTTTAGTTTTCATCAAAATCGAGCCCGGGACTCATTTGAGTACTTTTCGTTATTTCTCATGTTTTCGAATTTGGCCATCCACGCCCACTTGAAAAAATCAACCTGTATATGGAAAAATACGGAGTGTTATCTTATCAGACAGCGGTTTTACAGAAAGAGGCCTAATCTGTGTGATTATATCCGAAATAAACTCGTAACTTATGTTAAATCTTAGATGTTTTTAAGACCATAATATGGGTATTTTAATTTAAGTTCTGTCTTGTGCTTTTTAATTTTTAAGGTAATTTATTTATGTAAGTGCCTCAAAATAGAATAATAAAATAGATCAATATACAAAAAAATTCATCGTGTGGTATTATTAATTTTTACCCATAGATTTTATTTTATTACCCAATATCGGGGTTGTCTGTTAGGCAGTCGCTTCATGTAAAATGTTGGTACCTATTCAGCTGCATCCCGTTAAGACTGGGAGCTGACCCTAACATAATCGGGGAAAGGCAAGGCAGATAACCCACAGATTTTATTATATTGCAATTTTTAATAAATTAATACGTAATATTCCTCAACATTTTATAAAATACTCAGAATAATATACAATTTAATGATAATAAATCAAATGGACGAGTGATTATGAGAATATTATCTAAAAAATAAATGTTGTTCTAAAGAACTTACGTAGATAATTATTTGCAGCATTTTTGTCATCATGATTAGACGAAAGCTTATTTTGCACAGACATGTCAACTTTCTCTTCATTAATTACAACTCTTACCTAAATGCTGTGGCGCAATTTAAACGATTAAAGCAATTACCTGTTTATAAAAAAAAATACGTGTGGCACTCGGGGATTGCCGCGGTAAAGCTATTGCATAGCAACGCACACAAACACCGTGCCGAAGTCTGCCGAACTGATACGACGTTAGACGATGCTTAGGTTTATTTTCGTTACGGAATTTCTTCATTCGGTCGCCGCGCTCAAAGCCCAAGATAAAAGCTATGCAATAGCTTAAAAACTTGTAAGACTACTTGTGACAATAAATTAAAATAATATAAAACATGCTGCTTAGCTGTCTTGTCTGTCTTGCTTTGCCCATGTCGCGCTTTTAATAATATTCTTTACTCTTTCGAAACAGTCACAAAAAGATGACATTAATGACCCCAGCGTGACAAGGTCACGCCACATAGGTAGAATCGTTTAAATCCATGCCTGTTAAAATTAACCGGGTACCTACAAATCCAGACTGTTATTGAGAAATTCCTGATAGAAAAACCCTATTACACTTTTCCTTCCGAGACCTGGAGATCGAACCATAGGACCCCAAGCTTTGCAGTCACGCTTATGACCACGAGCTAGATAAACGAGGCAGTAAATTACGTAAGGTCCAGCGTATCTAAATTTGCCAAAGATGTAAACAACAATGGCCGCTCGAAATTTAATAAAATCGATATAAAAGAACATTTATTTTAAGTAATGTTTGTTTTCGTCTAGTTAGCACAAATAAATGTTCTTGTCTATCGATTTTATTCAATTTCGAGCGGCCATTGTTATTTATATCTTTGGCAAATTTAGAAACGCCGGACTATACATTAAAACACGAAATATCTCGAAATATTACGCTTCAAAGCGGACCAGCGCAAAATAACGTAACGTAAACAAAGGAAAGCGTCACGAAGCAAACTCCCAGAACGGAGTGAGGTGAAAGGTTCCCATGATTGTGTAGCATGCATTATAGTTCCAATTACTCGAGGGTTGGGAGGCGTAATTACCTACGCTGGTTCGGCAAAGGCATGTGTGTCTATTTCCTTTTAAGTTACGTAGGCTTAAAGAATGTTTCTTTTTACGGGTAGGTACGCAGAATGTTTAGATTTAGGAGAATTTTTGATTAAACGGAAATCGGTCTGGGCGTTGACAGAATTTTCGATAGATGTTTGGGAAAGTAAGCACTGCCTAAGGTAAAATATATGGCTTTTATTTTTAATGGAAAACGAAAACTGAACTTCTTTCGTCTTTTGATCTTTAAGTTAATGGAAAAATTGTGTCACAGTGATCAATAATTAAAAACTAAAATAATTGTTTTCTTGTAAGCAATGAACGCCATGGTCATGGTAAAAAAGCCACATGATTCCCACCTCTATTTACATAAGAACAGCCTCGCCAACCCTAAGCCATGTCTCCATTGACGTGCGTCGACGCATCGCGTGGGTAACCATTACTTAACGCGTTAAAAAACCGCATGAAAGCAACAGTGATGCATCGTAAATCGTTTGTATTGGACAGAACGCGGAAGGATCATGGAACAACGACGATGCGGAACCTGGCGTCGAATAAATCGAATAAATTAATATTATGCTGAGTGTGAGAAGGCTGTGTAAGCTGTGACCTTTGCAGGATCGCATGTGTTGTTTATGGTGGTAGACCTGGGAGGTCAGCGGTCGTGCGAGTGATTGCACTTGACAAATTATTTATTTTTTATAAAAAAATCCATAAGCTTTTATTTTAGTTTTTAATGTGCGCTCGCTGATGCATCTCCGCATATCCGACGGGATATATAACCACACGTTCAAGTATTAGTAATTAAAATAACTCACGAACACATGTAAACATTTCGCTTAAAAATCATTTTCAAATTTCTGTGAAAGCATGAAAATTCGCATTTTGCTTCCCATAAAACCAATTAAATAACACGTTAACATTCCTTTTAAAACTTAATTGTTAGCACTAACAAACACTTCAATAAAATAAACGATAACACAACGTGGCGTATTAATTGGGATCAAAAACATTAAACCGAACGCGCTCATATAAAATACTGGCTGAAATTGACCGACACCGAAAAGTTAAACCAATCCAATCACTTCACTGGCCGCAAAAAATAAAAGTATTTTGAATATAGAACTGACCGCAAGTTATAAATTCTAGCATGTCGCTCCATTGCAGTATCATAGTTGCAACTGAGATGGTTTGCACGATTCTGAGTTTGGTCATTGTGCGGACTATCTAGATCTTTTTAATTGGCGACATCATCATTTAAAACTGTGACTACACAGCGTCATAAAGCTGTAGACTCATTAGTTTTTATGCAAACATTATTCTTTGAAGTTACAGTACGCCAGTCTGTCAAAAAAGTTACGTGTCAAATACGTAATTAGGTTCAAGTATTATTTGTTGTATTATATTATATCGGTTAGCCTTTCATTAAAGCACTCTCTAAGTATTACAAATTTATTGAAAGTATCCCTTTCAATCGATGCTTTCAATAAATTTGTTTCAAACGAAACCTTTACGGGAATACTTTTGGAAAACGATCACGCAATTCTACGAAATAATAATTAAGGTGAGGAGCCAGACCAAGAGAGATACAGAAACCCGCAGGGCAGCATGTGGCGAGCTGTTGGGCAGTAGCGACCCCACGGACCCTATCTCCCGGGAGAAGTCTTGTTCCTCACCTCTGGCTTGCCTTTGTTGGCCGGCTGGAGTGAAAAATGACGAGGAACAGAGCTCCCACCTCATTCTTGCCTTTATTGGCCGGCTTGAGTGGAGATTCGCAAGAGCAAACGTGCTCGGAGGAAGGAAGTATTCCAGTAAGATGCTGGTAGGGATCTTGACCGTACTTCCGGGATTGTCCTGATAGCCGTGGAATACCTCTCCACTCCTCATAAGCACCTCAGGACATGTTGCCCCCTTGTCGCTACGTCACTATGTGCTAGCGACCGTTTCCGGGGGCCCATTATTGAGTGTGCAAGTCACCCCCTGCCATTTTATCCGTGTATATATAAAACATTGATCAGGCAGGGGTCATAGTTCTTCCATAGTTCTTGGTAACCAGTCCACTTCAGCCACCCAAACCCATAGTCCAACTTTTTATTTTTCCTATCCTACAATAGTCCTACACCAACCGGGGGTTATCCTTGGGTGCATTTGCATAGTGCATACAGGGATAATCGTCGGACGGTGCCGCATTTCCTTAAAATTTCCTAAGGGGCCTCTGCGAGTTGGCTTCGGCCCCTCGTACGCCTTCCAAAGGACCGGGACCCCATGGTCCCGAGATATATAAATTCAAAAATAAATAATAATAATCCACAACTATCACACAACGCCATCTAGTCCCAAGCTAAGCAGAGCTTGTGTTATGGGTACTAGACAACTGATAAACATACTTATATATTTCTAAATACATACATATTATAGATAAATTACAACCAGACACAGAACAAATGATCGTGCTCATCACACAAACATTTGTCCTGGGTGGGAATCGAACCCACGACCTCCGGCATAGCAGTCAGGGTCACTAACCACTAGACCATCAGGCCTGTGTGAAATAGTTTTGTTTGGAATCAATGGCGGCAGAAACTAGCACTTCGATAAAAGTGGGGTAAGAAACTGTACCTACCAGCAGCTTTTTATTGCCTACCAACAGGAAAATAAAGATGACAATACAAAAGCGGAAACGTAAAAAGGATGCATAGAAAGATTGTCGCCGAAAAAGTCGATGAGACCAAAAGGTGTGATTGGTACCGTAAAAGAAAAATGCAGTTTTGCATCTACTTTTTCGTCCAGGTCCAGTGTGTTCCCGGCTTTAAAGCCTTGTGTGAGGCGACACCTCACTAACTAGGTTGAGTGGAAGTTCAATTTAGTTCTCAAATTAGTTTAGCACTGATGGCAAACGCAAATGGCTACCCATGTTAACTAAGAGGGTTTTAATATTTTAGTTCAACGGATATTTTACGCTTTTTCATGATGTTAGGCGTTTTAAGTATAGTTTTGAAAATTACTTTAGAATCATCTGTGTAATCTTCATAAATCACAACTGTTCAATATGGACATGTCTTTTTCTTTGATAGTTTTCTAATAGTTATCCTTTCTAGCCATATTGTCTTTCACACAGTCCATCCATCGTTTCATGCTCTACTATTTTCACAATGGCTCATGAAGATATTTAGTTCATGGTGATGTAAATCAAAGAAGCATATTATGAACTAGTATGCATATCCTCCGATACACCATTAAACAAACAACACATTTATTTTAGAACATCGTTAATAGCAATGCATAATCAGCCTATAATGTTCCCACTTCTGGGACACAGGCAACCTCTCTTCGTGGGGCGGGCTGTAATCTAGCACGCGGGCCCAGTGCGGGTTGGTAGACGTCACATGTCGTCCAATTTTTGGTTCTAGAACATGCCGGGGTTTTGTCACGATGATTTCCTTCACCGTTTTGGCAGAACATCGATAAACATTTATGTTAATGGAATAATGAATAAATTATTCGATTCAAATTACATGACGGAAGCTCATCTCTAGCGGCTATGACAAAATATCTCAGAGAAAGTAATCAAATCAGTGATTTGAATTGGAAATTAGTATTCGACTTTGTGATCTAGTTTCCGACCGCTTGATGAATTTTATAGATCTTTTAACACATTGAGGGACACTGAACGAGACACAATAGATGTTTTATTGTTATTACGTCGAGGGGCGTTAAGAGTCCTGCAGTGTTAAAATGGGTGGAAGAATTTTTTTTTTTTAAATAAATGGTGAAAGAAGAAAGAAAAGAAAAAAAGAAAAATGGTGCTGCTATGAAGTGTAGAATTATCAGGTGTTTTTAGTAGATTACTAGCTAATGCATTGCCATGTCTTTTTCATTATTTGATTTTTTGTTAGGCCCCTTCTCTGGCGCGCAGACAACCTTACTTACTTAGGCTTCTGACGTTTCATAAGTGCCCATGTTGGTTTATGTGAAATAAAAATATTTTGATTTTGATTACTTACCAACTTATCCAGGTTTTATCACAATCAGTCGAGCCATTTTCGACTTTTTGCGAGACAAAGGAACGGCAATTGATTTTAATATTTATAGATAAGTAATTACTAAAATGGGCCAAAAATAAAATAGATATAAATCCTCTAAGTTATGAGATAGTTTCACACACACACACGGGTGAAGAACCGGTCTCCTGTAACACAGGAACCAAATAGCTCAGGAGCCAGAGCTTCAATTGAAAATGTCACACTTTCTTTATGTGAATAAAACATTTTTATTTATTCATTAGTTTGTATGAAAAGCCGAATATACACTAATGAAGCAGGGCTTTTTTTTGTTCATAGTTAGTTCTACATTCAACTCAAGTAATTTTTTATATTTATTATTTTAAGCTTCGATCAACAATACGAATTTTAAGGGTTAGAAACATAAGTAAAAATACAAATATGTGCTCATTACCTATTCTTAAAAAGGGCTCTTCGGCTGCACAGGGTTAAATTAATTAGGTAAATTATGCTTTCATGAAAAAACCCTTTTTGTTTTTCAAATTTTTTTACTGATGAGCGACTAGATCAGATTATCGCTACCGACCACGTTGAAAATACAGTAACTAGATAAAGCCTATAGAAGAGCGCTACAAAAGAGGCACCGTGATGCAATTTGTTGGTCATTAAGCGATTCCAAGAAAAGGTCAATGTCTCAGCTTTCCTCGTAACATTTCGTAACTGTTACTTATTACGAAATTCTCACCAACCATTGTCAGTTTGGTTATTATGTAAAGAGTTATTATGTTTCCAAATTACATCCAAGTATGCAATGAATGATAAGTATTTCGATCCTCTATTGTTTGAACCTCATTATTTTAATTTAAATATTTGTGCCAACTTTCCATTTTCAAATGTTTTTCCTTTTTGGCAAATTTCAATGGCGTTGTTTTAGCGATTTTCACATGTTTTCGTGTATTATTTAGGTACGTAATTTTTATATGGAATCCGGTAGTGCAATTAATTTAACTTTTTTTCACCTTCTTCCTTTTTGCCCGACACCTCCAGCAGGAACGTTTAAAAAAATAGGTTATTTGTGGTACTTATATTAACCATTCCAGTGTATACCAGAAAGTGTTAATAGGCGATAATAATAACGTGGAAAATCAAACATTTTCACTCGTATGGGAATTAAGAGCACAATGGGCTCTTTGTTAGATTTATATTCAGCAAAATGTAAGACAGTTTAATTCGTAGTCGAATCGAGCCTATTATTATTTTGTTCTGCGCATAAATTCTTGTTTTATATTGTTATGAAGTTTCCGTTACTGCTAAAAAAAAACACATAACTTAGTTTGAACTTTCAAGAACGTAGAGGAAATCAATGAAAATATCATGACCTAAATCATCGTCAGTTTCTATGTTTGCTAATTCAGTAAATATTACATTTATAAAATGTTTTAATAATAGAAGTCTAGGAACAAAAAAAATGCCTTACAAAACTTTACTTTGTTCTAGCAGTGATGGGCTAGGATCTCGGTTTATGTTACTAAAATAGGTGGGTATATTCTGACCTAAATGTAAATCTCCTAATAATTAATGAGGCATTCACCCTAACCTCATTGTGGTCAGTGATATTTGAGGATATTGCCACATTGATGAATTGATTGATGGCTCCACCAGTAGGAAGGAAACTGAATAAATTTCCTATTACAGTTTTTATTCAAACTAAATTTTGCCCTCGAAAAGGTGTGGGCAAAATTAAAGTTCTTATTGAAAAATAAATAATGATGTCATCAAGATAGCCTAAAATTTTGTCACCTTGTCAAATGGTTAGATGGAAAGAATCTATCAATTTCTCGCTTACTCCTTTCGTTTGGTATAAGGTTGATCCAGTGAAAATAAATTTATAGTCAATTGCTCGCGAGTAGTAATGATTGAATTAAATTCCATCTGATGGAAAGCGCAGACATGCATGTATGCCCAATATGATTCAAATATTTTAAGTGCTCCTCATAGGAAAAGATAGATAGAAAGATAGAATATTCTTTATTATTGACAGTCAACAAAAGAGATAAGTATGCAGGATCGTCGGATATAGTTGAAGTTTAGTAAGAAACCGATGGATGTTCTCGAATAAAATTGCAGTCGACAACATCCATCGGTTTACTAAACTTTAACTATATCCGACGATCCAGCATACTTATCTCTTTTGTTGACTGTGCATCAAAAGATAATAAAAATATAATAGGAAAAGGTGAAGGAATTACATCATTAAGGAAAAAAACTTTCAATTTTGTTAACGTAATGGTTACAACATCGGTCACTGTCTCGCTTGATTGTCATATCGGGCGCGACCAATACCTACTCTCGTATCACGAACATTCATAAAATACTAATAGTAAATGAATTCCATTTTCAAAAAGATTTCTTAGTTTTTAATCTCATAATTATTTGGAAAAACCTATAATTAAAAAAAAAAATATTGCTTAATGGGTCGACTCTTGTCCTCGATTACGCCTGATGGAAAGCGATGGATGAGGTCTATGATGGAACTAGCATGCCCAGAAGATGCCTAACGCACTGGAACTCCCACGCATCGAAACACAGCAGGCTGTGGGAGGGTGGTCGCAAACCAGGCGGGCATTAGCCCTACCACCGCAAGGCAAGAATTGGCCAGTCAAATAAGGTGTCGGGTGTGACTGTCCAGGATGCGCCGAGCGCTCGGTTCAGTTGAGTAACTGGCGGAACAAATTGCGCTATACGAGGAGGCTTCTTCATGCATCCCAAAAAAATATAAATGATTAAATGACTGTCTAGTAGGCCTAGGTGATCGCAAGCGCTCCGGAGTGCAGGCCAGTGACTGTTTTCGTGCCCGGTTGATGATAATAGGCTTCCCCTCTATTACGTGTGACTTAAACATAACTGGCAAAATGTAGGTGTAGAAAAGGCACAACTCTGCCTAACTCTTCGGGGTATACAGGCGCGATGTTATGGTAATGTCAATGATGTGGTGGTGTGACAAGACAGAAGGCCAGTTCTCGTAATTTAAAACGTTCAAAATCTAGTCGCAGTCTCATCTCAGCGACAAACAAATATCAAAAACTTGTCAAAATGTAGGGAAATTAGAGGTATTTTTTGACAGATTGAGACTGGTGTTCAGACGAGTTAACATTTGACAAATAAAACATTTTCGATACACAAGCCAAACAATTAACCTTTATCGTTTACTGTTTATCGTATTTCTACTACTTTTTATGTAGGTAGGTATATTTTTAATCCCCGACGCAAAAACGAGTCAGAATTCCATATCTTGTAAGTAACTTGCTATGTAAAATAAGGAAAATGTAGTTATCTAGTTACGAAACAATAGTTAATGACTGCCTAGTTATACGGGTGTTAACTAATAATGGTTTACTACCGAAAAACACAATTTTAGCTTTTGCAACAGACCTAATGATCCGTTCACGGCGAACTGACTTTTTTACTTGATAAGGTACAACGCACACGCACGACAGCAATCCTTCATTCAACTAGAAGACTGGAAGTCGTAATTGATTCATAGAATGTATGTTTTTGAAGGTGCAAAACATAAGATAAATTCCTGACCTGAACTTACAGACAGACTAAGACATAATGACAATACATGGATCGACAATAGATTGTTTTTTTCGCTTTTTATCCTTTATGGTGGCTGTTGATTATGCAATACACGAGAATAAAGAACATCCGCATTTGTTTGAACGAGCAAGTTCTGTTCCGTGATATAGAAAACTGTGTGATTTTTGTAACAGGCGTTTTATTGTGAGATGCATCCATTGATAATATTGTTCGATTTTCAAAAGCATTTATACCTACAAACTTTTGCTCTATTCTATGAAAATGTGTTCCTATTTTAAACTGGTGTCAGTAATATAGTTTTTTTTTTTTTTATTAACTTTTAAATTATTGTTTTTTATGCGTATTTATATGCGTATGCGCTGCGCCCCAAGTAATCGATTTCATCGATACTTTTTTACAGTTTCAATATTCATTTATACGATTTGCATTTGGCAATTCTGAATCGTACTTAATTAGGATTTGTTGGGATCCAAGGTGCCATTTAGTCAAATATGAAATCGACTGTGTTCGTTGTTCAACGATAGGCCATTTAACATACCACTAATATAACTAAATCGCATATAATAGCATATCCGCCGTTTTTATTTACCTAATACTTGAAAATGGCACAATAGAGAACTATGTACCTGCCCTATTTACTATGCATCTTTTCTGTTCACATAAAATATAATAAATGAAACCTGTTGCAAATGATTTATGTGCCTTTTGACCTTACTTTTCTTTGAACCCTTCCTATGTGAAATATTACGTATATAAAAGATAGCTACTAGAGGTAATCCATTCTGACAAGTAGAGTTAACAAGTGATGAAAAAACCACTTTAGTATACATCCTGAAATTGTGCTTAAAATACCATAAGCTCCTGGGCTATTTGCAAAGAGCTTGAAATAATATTTAAATGGAAAACTCTTTAAAAGTACTTAAAGTGATCTTAAGAGAAACACAAAGATCAAAGTTTATTGTTTAATTACTGTCGGATAACACCAACTAACGAGACTGAGATTTGAGTCATTATCCACTAATCTTGGGTTTAATTTTATTTATAAAGCCAGATTACTGATTTTCCCCAATCGTGGCCTTTATCCACAGTTAAGTGTTATGTATTCATTTTAAGCAATAACATTAAGATTACGTTTATTTTTTGTGCTAAAGACTTTTTAGTGACACTCCATTTTTTGTATTTTTCGAAATTAGAATAATATCTCTTTTCACCGATATGACATCTGCATCGGCCAGTAGTATTAGGCAGTATCAATGGCCGATGTCGGTGAAAAAAAACGAAATTATACTAATTTCGCCAGGTTTCCGACAGCTCTGACTGGTTTAAAAAAAAAGAACAACAATAAATTGACTACTTATTTACGCACGTTACATTGTTAATCGAGCGAACTAAACGCATTAGGTACCTTTTGTCTCGTAACCTGTTACAATATATTGTGCGAAATTGCGTTATTGATACACCTACTTGGTTTCTGTCATGCATTATTGTTTTTGCTTAGAGTCCAACCCACCTCGCCCGCGCCTTAGTCCGGATAAGATAAGGAAACTGTAATTTGTACTGATTTACTTAAAACATTACATTCGAGTCTCGATTACAATATATCGAATAATAGTGCTCTGTTGATTGCAGGTTTCGAATAATTCCCCGTATAAACTTTCATCTAAATCGATTTGAGTGTTGCGAAGTGATTTTGTAAGGAGCGTTTGAGCACGTTTTCGCACAGATAGATTTTAGGTGAAATTAATTACGAAAGCGCGGAAATAAATATTAAAATATTATTTTATTGGTGTACCGTATAATTTGCGTAACGAAATGTCAACGGTAACATTTTTGCTTGGATTTAATATTCAGGTCAAGTTTGACGTTGTTTGACGTCATTGATTTAAATTCAACTTAAGATGTTGATTTTTATTGATTAAAATAACTCAATCTAGACGTATTTAGACAATGCGTAAAATAAAGCCTTGAAAGGCTGTTTTTCAACGTATTTTAAAGGAGTGAGGCGGCGTTCTATGTTGAGATTAATTTTCCGGAGTGAAAAGAGCTTTTTTCCTTTTCAGTTATCAAGGTACCTCAAAAATTTCATTAAGAACTGGTGCTTTAGTCGTGAAAAGGTACTATATATGTATACTGGCAGTCTCACAGTCTTATTTATATACTTTTTTATTTTTATTGACCGTAAGTATATGGAAAATAAAATCCCAAAAAAATTCAAATAAGAACCTTTTACGTTGATGCAAAATACAAGCACAGACGACATATCAAGCTATACATTTCCAGTTTAAGTTGACTTCTGATAGTACGAAAAGCCTATACAACGTGAGGTCAGCTAAAGCTGGAAATAATTATATGGTTTGATATGTCGTCGTCTATACACCATTATTATGCAATAATGACATACAAGAGTCTATAAACGTGGTACACGGCTACACATCAAGCTACGAGTACCTATACATTTCCAGTTTTAGCTGACCTCGCATTGTATAGGTTTTTCTTACAATCAAAAGTCAGCTTATACTGGTTATGTATAACTTGATGTGTAGCCGTGTGTACTAGTTTGAGCACAGGGTACTCGAATGATATCTCCTAATCACAGTACAAGTGCACCGCACGTACTGTAGTGTATAATTAGTGACACTTCAGTATGATTACTGTGACACACAATGAGTTTTCCAACAGCCTGAGCAAACTAAAGGGGGAGGGGAGAGGACTGCAAACGACAAATGACAAACTGTCATGATTCTTGTTTGACTTTCAGTCACATTTTAGCTTGTGCCGGTAACGGTCGATAAGAAAGTTAGTTGAGGAAAATAAATATTAAAATACGTACTCAAGAACGCGGTGGGTGACATCGGCATCTTCCTGTCCTTCGGCGGGGTGCTGTACACAAACGCAGGGTTGACGCAGCCGCGCGACTGGTTCGGACACATGTCGCTTTCCGAACCCCTGCGCACGCGCTTGTGCGACATCAACTCTGACATTGACTTCGCCGACTCGGATTTTCCCATCCCTTTCAACTTCTTCTTCATCTTGTCATTCTCGGGTGAATGTATGTGTAGGAGTGCCGCTGCTTTGGGTGGTATCTTCTCCGGCACTATCAGGTCTTTAGCCGACACACTTTTTTGTTTCTTATTTGAAAACAAATCACTGAACTTCTTTTCCACCTTTTTTGGTCTCTGCGGCTTCAAACTCAAATCGATGTCTCCACTTTTCTTCCTCTGCTTAGGTGGCTCCGGCTTCCGCTTGGCCATGGCTGGTGTCTTTGGTTTGTACGTCCCTTCGATACCCGTATACGCTACGTTGTAATCCTTCTCCGTCCAGATCTGCTTCGGGAAAAATATTCCGTTACTTTTGATCTTTTCAATATCATCAGCTGTTGTTTCCTCGTCCTTAGACCGCCAGCGGTTGCCGATCAATCGTAGGGAAGCACGGACGGATCTGGAGCGTCGTAGGCCACTTTGCTCTCTCTTGAACTTGTCGAGGAGGGTCTCCATAGCCCTGTGAGGGGTAGCGGGGCGCACTGGGCCCTGGGCATTGCACGTCACGATCGACTACGCGCACTCTATTCACTAACGATAGTTACGTGAGTCGCTTCCTACCCGACGTTCACTCGGTGCGGCGTCGGAGTGTCGAATGCGGCCTGCAACAACGTGGTAAATGGTAGGGCTGCTTGAGACCTCGCAGTAGCCCGGAGCGACGCGCTCGTCTGATAAACTGTTCTCATTTGCACAATCATTTGATTTGATAAGATATGATTGTTTGGCATACGCATCTCACGAGTCAGATTTGTTGTGACGTGAATTCTGAGATAAATCATAAGGACACAATGATAAGTTGATTTGAAATGCTGTGCATTGCTTTTTACAGTTGGTATTCATTCTTTCGCAATATTCGTGCGGCGGCGCTCGATTTACGGCGATGCAGAGCACGCGAGCGGCGTCGAGTGCCGACAACTGTGCCGAGATCGATCATTCATTTAATTTATTGGACATTGCCAGTGAACGAGGTTAAATTATGTCTCATAACTCCTCGCATTTGAGACAGCTAGACGTTAGGTAACATCTACTGTTATGTGCAAGTTACATGATTCTCTGCATTTCCGATTGAGGTTTTTGGAACATCATTGCATTAATGAAAGTGCTTTTAATCGGGTTTAATTAACTAATTCAATTAAAAATAAGTAAATTGAACCGGTTTGGTTTACTTGTGAAAGTATTATGTAAGGATTATGCTAAGTAGCAATGGTTTAAAAAATGCCAATAAACGGTAGGCCCTGCTGAAGTCAAAAGATAAAAACATGAAGTTTGAATATAAAAAAAGAACGATTGTTAATTATTCACTTTGCTATGAAAACTATGAATATTGATACTAAGAAGAGCTTTTATAATTGCCTCTTAACAAAACAATGTTGTTGAGGACTTCTATTAACACTTGAGTTCCAGTTATCAATAAGATCTAGATTCTAGATACTGTCGCATATTGTTACCGCCTCAGTATCTATAAACTATCTTGCCTTAACTAAGTTTCGTGAGGTCTTTTATAAATCATAGTTTGAAACTTAATAATGAGACGCAAGTTCTGCCAAGTTAGCCGAGACAGGGCTGCTGGTAACCTGAGACAAAGTTTTATCTCAAATTAGTATTTAATAAGACGCAAAATTAGCAATAACATACATGAATGACGCCGCAGACCTTGTGACCATTTTTGCAGCTTAGCGAAATTATTTAATCAAATAAATACTAGGTGTACTTAATTTTATTTAAGACTGTTCTACTGCGAACCAGTTTGAGTTGAAATAAATCTATTTAAAAGAAATCGGAAACGTACGTGCAAACTCAGGAAAGGTGTAGTAAATTTTTTGTTTTATAAATGCCTCTGAATGTCGAGCGAAGCTAGGCAACGGCACTATTTCTAAATTCGAAATTGCGGGACAGCGCTTTGAATTTCAGCGGGAAAACAATCGAACGTCCTTCTGCTTGATTTTAGAATTCTACTGGAATTCCAGTTTTAACTGAACAATCTGTTTTATGTTCACTTTTTATTTCCTTAGCTTTATTTTATAAAAAAATTAGCACCGCCCCGCGGTTTCATCCACATAAGTGTGGGAATATCGGGATAAAAAGTATCCTGTGTTATTCTGATGTATTAGCTATAGTTTCATCAAAATCCGTTCAGTAGTTTTTGTGTGAAAGAGTACCTATCAAACATCCATCCATTCATCTATCCTCACAAAGTTTCGCGATTATAATGGGTAATTAGTAATTACTTAAAGTATTATTAGTTTAGTAGTAATTAGCAGGATCTTGTAGATAAGAGAGAGCAAAGGTGTATGTTTCTTTGGTTTCTTTACTTGACTTATTTGACCGGCTTGTCCTAGGACCAAAAATTAGAAGACATGTGACTTCCGCCAATTCGCACTGGGCCCACGTGGTGGATTACGGCCCACTCTCAGAGTGGAGGCCTGTGTCCCAGCAGTGGGAACGTCATAGGCTGCTTTTATGCTTATGCTATGACTTATTTGGTAAGTAAACAAATACGAAGACAGGTGTTAAGTTTTCAATGTTGTGTTTTTTTAATGGATTTTTAATGGACCAAGCAGTTTCTCATGTAATTTGTAATACCGTTGTTGATCTTTGTAGAAAGTGTAGACTAACAGACAGGCATTCATACCTAACAACTGTGATTGATGCGAAAACTCGTGATTTTTGCACCGTGTTTGTTTAGCAAATAAATGTAAGGAAATATAAAGTGGACCCAGAGAATTGTACTTTATTTATAGTTCTAAGAACCTAATACCACCTAAGATTTGTCCAATTGCGATTGGACAATTATTTAAGTATTCGGAACTTTTTCATCCCAAATTATTTCCGGCCAGGCACTTTACTTATTTAATTTTGTATCTGGTATTTTGTACATTCAGCCTTCTTCACCGTGAGCGCCTCATCTGTCTTCGATAAGGTACGTCGGACATACTTCAGATATTTTTTAAAAGGAAACAATTTAATTAAACGATCACCGCCATTATTATAATGGAGTGCTACGACTAGTATGGAAGTAATATTGGCAGTCAATTTGTCAGCATTGAATTTATTGAGACTTCATTTATATAAATGATCACGAGACTTGTTTTAATTAAAGGAACTTGTTGAAAGGCGAGTATATAATTATGGACTATTACATATGTATTACCTACTCGTTTTTTTTCCTAGCTGCCAAGCAACAGTTCCGTATGTATAACGGAAACTTAATTTATACCAACTAATTTTTTCGAGACATCGCCAAGCTGTTGGTCGAATTTTCACGTGACCTATTTTTTTGCCAAAGAATCAGCTTTCCCATAGAACGTGGCAAAGCTGCCAGCCTTTGGGGCACTTTTTCTCTTGACGATGCGGACGAATTTAGTGATGCCCTATGATTCTTTCTCCTCCTTTTTATATGTATTTTAAGCTATGTAAACATTATCATAGAAATTGAAATAAAAAGTTGATGCCGGCAGACTTTCTCATAAGACCATAAAAAGTCAAATAAAAGTATATGTTATGTTATTACCTAATCGTCTGTACTACAAAATGGGCATCTTAATAATACCGGCCTGCAGTTTCATTCCTACCGATATCAAAAACCGTTAGAAATACAAAAAAAAAAAATGGGGCAGCGCGATAAAGATTGAGGTGACCCAAATCGGTTTAAATTCTTAACTTCGATGTAAACAAGCCGACCTAACATAACGACCTCTTTATGTCAGGTCGGTGATCGCTAAGCACTTAACTTTTAGATAAATAATGAAAAAAGTCCTTTAGCGGCACCAACAATCATTCAAGTTGGACGTTTTACGCCCAACAAGAGTTAAATTGAAGTAGGTACACCAATTCATTTTCAATAATCGATTTGGCATCGATTGCCATTGACAATGGCAATTAAGATTAGTGGACACAATAAAAAACCAATTATTTCTTTACAAAAAGAATTCATTCAGTTGCTTGCTTCTTAAAACCATAGATTAAAAACACCAAATAGGTAGAAACAGGCAAAGGTAACAAAAGCACCTTCCTCAGTCTGGTTCCAATTAAAAAATTCCAAACAAAAAAAAAATGGTTTCTAAACTTGGAACCAGTGTGAAGCTTGTCATGTGTCGATCAGGTAGCAGGTGCTTTGGTCCCTAATGTAAGTGCGTGTGCGACCCCTCGCACTTAAATTCCTCGACTCTTTGTTATCTTTCAATGTGTTCCGGGTTTTTGTTACGTTTCGGCATTTGCATATAAAGCCTTCGAAGTATCAATGAGGCTGAGTTATTTTTTTTCGGCTTTTAAAAGTTATTTAAAAACCTTCGCGGTACCTAAGTTACAATAAAATATAAGTTTAAAAACTAAAACCCGTCTACTGAAAAGGATGAAACAAGAAAGTACCTTCCCGTGGTCGCATGCCACTGTACTAACATAATTATTATAAGCTATGGCAGCATGCGACCACGGGAAGGTACTTTCTTGTTTCGTCCTTTTCAGCAGACGGGTTTTAGTTTTTAAACTTATTTTTTATTGAATTATTTTGGGGCTTATTTCAGTAATATTTATATTTTTTAAATGTGCTAATTAAGCCCTTTCATGTGATACCCAACAAGGCATGACTAAAAACATTTTTTTTTTACATCATGACATTATGTCCGCTAGAGGGAGCCATATTCAATTTAATGTGACGTCACATAGCCTATAACCAGCAGACGATCAAGACACTTCCAACGATACCTTACTCTTGTCTAATTATGAGAAGTAGTTTAGAAGTTATGAGGGAACAGATGAACATACATACCGGTCAAAATCATAACACTCTTTTTTGCTTCGCCGTAGTCGGGTAAATATAGACCTAATTGCAAAGATTTACACAGTGAATCTTTTTCTACATGGGACTTAAACATATCTGGCAAAATGTGTATAGGTACACCTCTGCCTAACCCTTCGGGGATCACAGGCGTGATGTTATGAGTGAATCCTTTTATTTAAAGACTAGCATCTGCCCGCGACTTCATCCGCGTGAAATTTCACCCACCCCCCAGTCACCCTCTTAGGGTGGAATTTCGAAAAACCCTTTCATAGTGGATACCTACTCTTCACAAAGATCGCACCCTCCTAGGACCAGCGGTTTAGGCTGTGCGTTGATATAAATATGAGTCAGTCAAGACTTTGAATTTTATATAAGTAAGTATATAATTATATATATTTTTTGGGCAGTCTGAATTTTGTCTTCACACACAAAACATAATCGAATTAAACCCTTTGCAACTAAAACCGAAATGAACCAAATACCATTCTGGTACTTGTACTAAGTATTTATTCTGTAGTTCTGACTCCTCTCCACCCCGGCCGTAAAAGCTAGTGGTAATTAAAGGCATATGCCTCTGAAATACGGCCACTTGGGATACATTATGATTACAAGGGTCTTACTAAGGGTTTATGCATGTGACAACAATTATAATTAAGGGAGATCAAAGGACACCGAGACCGTGAAATCAATTCTATGATTATTAGAGCGGGCATTTTAGGATGTTAGTACCTAATGGAACTTGATACTTGATCAAAAGTTACAGGTTATTTATGATTCTTTAAAATTAATTAAGTACTTCTAATATAATATCTTCTTAAAAAATACACCTTGTTCCATTTTTTAATGTGGCCAGCATTCAAATAGTTCGCGAATATCGACATACTTATCATCATAGATAGTAGACACTTGTCTATGACAACTATGATGGATGAGTGATGACTTCAGTTAGTAGCACAGAATCACAGACTTCTATTCAATGCATATCGGCACTGTCCCCGATGTGTGTCAACACAATCTTTTGATTATCACTTGCAACACTTCAACATGAAGTACTAGTAATCGATTTCAGATTATTTTAGAATCGATAAACGTTTTTCCCATTCAAATCAAATCGATTCTATAGAAAGTCTTTCAATATAGTATAAAAAGCCTATTTTCCGGGTATTATCCTCCTTCGCGTGACAATAGTCAGCCAGTTTATATTATGCGCTCCCGATATAAAAAAAAAATAAACGGTTGTTTTTCATCGATGCTTTATTTTGGTAAACAAGAAATTATCGCATTATTTCATGGCACGATTTCTTCAGTCGGATAATGATTAGAACCAAAAACAAATCCGAATGATTCGAGCTAGGTATAATAAAACTAGATGACAGCTATAATTGTGGAGCCAAATAATGATTTCGTGACTATGTAATTATGGAGTACAAGGTAAAATTAATTATGAATAGTTCTCGTTATGCAATTGTTCAAAACATTGCAATTTGTTGCGCGAATTAATTAATATATTATTTTTGGATCAAAATAAAGGTATAATAATCAAGAGCCCGTAATTAAATTAATTTAACGGCCCAAAAAGTGGCGCTCTCTAGCTTTGTTACTAAGTTACTAGGAACCACTAAAGAGTTTGGATAAGAGTGATACTGGCTGATTACTGTGACTAGCAGAGCGTCGAATTGATGGTTGCGTGGCGGCAGTCTTCTAATCCGTCATGAATAAGTCACCAGTGACAGAGATGATGTCAGAGGAGCCGCTGTTCCATGGAACATATTTACTCTAGGGGAGAGCTGTCCTACCATGTACACGATAAACTGCTACGACGAACCACGACTACGATGTAGTCGATAAGACAGAATTTAAAACATAAGAATAACTAGCAGGGGATCAGATTAGGGGATCCGACCGGAATAAATGACAACTTCGGGTAAAGGCTATCCTGCGCCGTTCAATTTATTAATTGTTATAACAAAAGTTAAGTGTTGTGGCAAAACGAACATTGAAGTTTTACAATTCAATATTCCCACAATCTCACATCAAATACAGCTAAGCGTGAGCAATGGAACCGCGTAAATTGATAATATTATTCAATTAACATTTCATAGCGTGCTCCGAGAGTTGCGTATTTATTGAGCAAAATCCCGAAAAGTTAAAATTGCTCCTAAATCAATTCCTGCACAGTTCAGGAAACGACGCAACGGGGTAAATGGAGGAAACGAGTTAATTCACGGACCCTTTATCGGCGTCCCTGTGATATTTATGTCAATTGGTTGATTTTGTCCATGTTGCGGAAGTCGAACTCCAAAGAATACTATTAAAATGGTAATTTCCGATGTCAGTTTGCGGCGCCTCTTGAAACGACAAATTACTCCTTTGAGTTTTATTTTAAATTCCATCGCGCTTTCCCGTACTTATTTGAATAACGTTCGCCGGAAAGTTTGCAGTAACAGCGTAATGGAATAGGAAGCTATGTCAATTTTCGAACGCCATTCTTGGAGCGAGCGCCAGATGCGATTTTGAAGAGCGGAATACGTATTTCAGTGTCGTTAAAACGAGTTGAGAAGTGCTTATTTGGACGGTTTGAGTTATTACTTTGTCATGTAGATTGAGAACTCGAGATTCAACTTGTTCTGTATTTCCGTATCGGACCCGACACATGGAGATTGATTATACTTTCAGTTTAATGTTCTGTGCCGGAGTCCTTCACTAGGTAATAGTCAGACAATTTCCAACTGAACTGTTTCATGTGTCGTTCGATCGATTGTTTAACTTTGTGAAATTGTGCGTACCTTAGTGTCTTCTTAGGCTTCCAAACAGCCTTCAGCCTTTACTGAATCGTAAAGGCTGCGAATGCGAAGAAAGAAAGAACTATCTTTCTTTCTTTCTGTTCTGTGCTTTTAGTTTTATTTTACTGTTATTTCTATAAAGATAAGGCAGCTGGTATATTTTAATTTGTTGGAATAATTCTCAAAATGCCGTCGCGGCGTAACTTTAAATGGGTAAACACTGAACAGTAGTTTCACCATTTTCTGTGCAACAGCAGCTTAAATAATATATTCCCAACAAAATCTACAGTATTGCTAACAAAATAACAATAAGTTTCACAATTTCTTGCATTTTGAACCAACAAGAAGAGATCGAACGAACTTCGAAGTTTACACAAAGCGCCAAATGAATGGTGTTTGCGCAACTGGAAGCGCTGCACAATACATGATCAGCGCTGCAAAGCGCTGCAAGTGCTGTAACGGACTAACTGCCGGAAACTGATTCGATTGGACATGAAAGCTGACCTTATTTGTAATAGCGTAGTAGTTCGACGGATATTAGCGAGCTTGTAGGGAATGGAGTTTTGCTAACTTTTTCATATAGGAACTTTAAAGTTGTGCAAAAAAAGGCTGAAGTTTACACTCGTATGAATTGTATAACGTCTGTTATGAATTTGAAGTGTCCAGGAATACCTTTAAGTGCTTAGATCTAGACATAGAATAAGACAATACAGTTTACCAAAAAGCTTACTGAGACAATCGAGATTTTTTTGACAGGTGTGGGCGTGTGATAATCAGAAGTCTCGCTAAGTTACAAAATGGACAACATGACACTTTGAGTTTGTTTGCTATTCTCGATGAGGCAGGCTCTAACGGTTTGACATTTCATTCATGCGTTATCAGTAGTGGTATTCTGTAAAAATCTCACTGAAAACTTAGGTGAAGTGAGTTTGAAACGGTTAATCTCCAGATTCTCTAGTGTCAGGTAGGATGACAGTTCACTTTTTGAAGTGAACTGTGAAAATTTTCACGGTGCGGTTTTTACAGAATAGGCCGGTAGTTCCAAACAAAATATCGGAATAGGCTGCGAAATACGGATGAGGGATAGTTAATTCACCCTAGTTCCCGATTTTCTGGTCAGCCAGTGCTAACATAGACCAGTTGTTACACTTCCCGTCAAAATGCGGCTGTGTGACTTTGACTGAACATCATAATCTGATTACATAATTTCCCTGCCAGCAAATTGGATATTTCAATTAATGTGATACATTAATTAATTTGTAAAAGTAGGTTAGTTTGCATTAATAATTTATGTTGTTTTCCTGTTTATAACATTATACTTAATCACAGGGAAACCTATAGCTTTAAATGCATTTATTTAATTACATAAAGTGATGGATTATCAATTTAAATTTTGAGTAATTACGAGACAATGGAGAACAGGATACGGGACCCACCGTTAATACCTAAAAAATGGGATTCAAAAGTGGGATCCAACGAAAATAAATCTTATGGAATTGGTGACATAATTATTAGTTTTCAATTTCGAGATTTTTGTAGACATATTGTTGTGAGACAGGCCTTATCAAATAGGTTTATTTGTGTGGTTTTAAACAAAAGGACATAAAGTTCCTAATGAGGACGTTTGTCGTTTGTTTCTAAGCGCGGAGTTTATTTATTGTGTCCTGTAATACTATTCTGTAAAAATCTCACCGTGAAAACGTAGGTGAAGTGAGCTTAAAGTGAGTGTCAATGGTGTCAATCCCTAGCATCAGGTGGAATGACAGCTCACTTTTAGCTCACTTCACCTAAGTTATCATGGTGATCTTTTTACAGAATAGCACCGCTGTACCTACTACTGACAACTTACGAGTATAAAGTCTGACAACCAGTCTTACCAAGGGGTATCGTATTACTCAGTAACTGGGTTGTGGAGGTCAGATAGGCAGTCGCTCCATGTAAAATACTAGTAATCAGCTGCATCTGGTTAGACTGGACGCCGACTCCAACATAGGTGGGAAAAGGCTAGGCAGATGATGATGACCTATTAATGGACGCTGTTTGAATCACAACCTACTAATTGCTAGGTGTAGGCCAGGCGGGTAGACTTTTTAATGACCAGTAAACAAATAGTCCGAATACTTTTAATTGACAGCGAGTCCGTACTTACTGGTCCAGTTTTTTGTTCTTCAGTTGTGTAAGCAATTATTATTACTATTACGCAGTTTGCAGGTGTGTAACACAAATATATTATCGTTCCATTTGGTTACCGCTGTTCTTTAATTATTTAATGTTTTTAATTAAGAACGTGTAAACAAGTTTTGTTAACACATTTATAAATTAAATTAGTTAATTTAGTACGTAGGTAAAGTGGCAGATAGCCGTTAAATAAGTAACTATTTTAAGTACATACATTTATTGCAGAGATCATGAAACTAAAGCACAGTAAAACTTAATTTTGGACACCTTAACGATGGCAGGCAGTTCAGTTGTTAGCCAACATAAATTAAATTCAATAGACCGTAACTTAATCCTGCCTATAGGAGACAAAATTAATTCGAATCATTGCCATAAACGGTTGAAGGTCTAAGACCGGACTCTGCGAGATCTCGCGAGGTACTTAGGTTCCAATAAATCAACACGTCACGTCATGTAAAGAGTGATCTGTCGATATACCTGCCACAAAAATCACACGATCAATAATTACCTAATTACATATTTTTTTGTACTAAACACGCTACAATCAACTGCTTTAATGAGTTCAACTGTCAACATAACCAAACTTTCACGAATACGTTATTATTAACACACACTTATCACTTAACAACACTTTTAATAACAGAAAAATAACTCAAAAACCATTGTTCGATTGTCAAAGAAAATAAACAAGTTCGTTCCATTGATGAAAATTCAAAATGCGTTTATTTATAAAACCGTGCGCCGATACACAAACAGTTCAAAACATAACTAACATAACGTTCGCGTAAAACCGCTGTGACTTGAAGTTAGCTGTGGTCGCCAGGGGTACCAACATAAATCAAGATGGCGTCAATGCTGCCAATATGGCGGAGCAATATGGCCGACCGGCGACTACGCCGCAGTCAACGGCCTTTGTAGTAATAGTAATGAATGGGGAACGAATGAACTTTGACGAACCTGTTCGATCACTGCATTCTGCTCTTGCGCTGGTCGCTTTATACAATCTCTGACAAAGTAAGCTTTTAAAATCAGAGCTGCTCGTAATTTTGTTAAAGATGCGGTTAATAGACTGATGATGATGTGATGTCCATAAATTATCGAGAGATAAAGCGTTATACAGCAGTATAGGCCCAAATGATAGTCCTTGATTACCTAACTTTAAGTTGAAGATAAGTGTTAAATTAATATCCGTTAAGCAAAAAATTGGGTTCCGTTGGAACTAGAGCTGATTCAGAATAATATGTTGTAACCACTAGCCAAGTCCTTAATCAAACTAAGAGGAACAAACTTGTTGAATAAATTAGCGAAACCCCTTGCAGTCAATTGAAATCATAACTGTAGGTAGGTACTAAACAAAGTGTCTCAGAACTTGATGAATGCATTTGCTACATTTGATTAGACTAATTTTTATAAATCTGATAATCAATTTTGAACTATTGCTCTACCAAATTTTGAAGAATAGGTATTCAATAGATAGATCATGACGCAATGGTTAACATCGAAACTGGTTTTTAAGCACAACTTCCAACGAGGCCAAAAACACGTAATAGTCGAAAAAATACGAAATGTTGAAGAAAAGGTAAATATTACTAGACGTTTTAAGAAGAGAGACGAAAAATGCTAGCAAAAAGTGGGAAATAGTAGAAAATGCCTCTCGCTTTCATCCTAGACTTAAATCTTCAGAGACTTAGAGGGGACTCGTGTTTCAAAAGATTTTTTCTAGTACGGAGTTTAAATGCCAAGTGGGTATTTACTTAAGCTTCATGGAGCAAAGGCTTCATGAATACAAAAGAAGTACGCTACAAGACAATTTAGCGTTATGACTAAATTATTTGATAGCTGACTGTCAATTTTCGGTTATTCCGTTTATCCACCCTAAGGTGGATACGCGGAAATGCATGTCCGAGAATCCACCCTAAGCCTTAAAAGTTCGAAATGATTATCGAATTAATTATGAAGAGATTAACGATCCAGAGGAAGATAGAATTAATAACTTGAGAAAAGGTGACGAAAATTAAACTTGAATTTAATTTGAAGGACTAATTCTAAATCAAATTTTTCCACAGATAGTGAATTCATCTATATAAATAAAAATGAATCGCCGAAATGTATGTACGCGCATAACTACTGAACGACTGCACCAAATTGGATAATTATTTGTTTGTTGTGTTCGGTATTGCCAGGACAAGGTTTGTATGAAAGAAACATTCGGAAATTCGAAAAAAAAAAATTGCACCCGTGCGAAGCTGCCATGGGGCGGGCCGCTAGGTATAAATAAAGTTAACTTTATTATTGAAGATTGACGAAAGAGTGTCAAGTCAGCGATCTCTAAAGTTTCCAAGCAGCATGCAGCACCCTAATTGCGTAACACTATCAATCCCAATGTGAATTTTGAAGGCAATTTCTAATCCATTGCTTCATAATAGTATGTTTGAAAAATTTGTCAATGCAAAAAAAACGCAATGAATGTTATTGAACTAATGTAAGTCTTGTGTATTATGATTGAACTAATGTAAGTCTTGTGTATTATGATTGAACTAATGTAAGTCTTGTGTATATAATTACCCCGCTTTTCCTTATATTTAGTTTTCCTCTGCAAGAAAACCATTTTAACATAATTCCCCAAACAAACTCGCTTCCCACCTCTGCAGTCGTTGACACACACGTGCTGTTGCGCTAGAGTAGCACCAATAGTGAAAGTGTTGGCGCTAACTGAGTATAATGGAACGTTATGCGATGCGGCTGATGCACCCAGTAATAACGGTGATGGGGGGAGAAACGTTTAGGAAGTGGTCGGACTGATTACTAGTTCCGAGATTTTGTGGTTATTGATGTTTAGTCAAGACTTCGAACAAAAGAAGCTCCTGAATGACAAAAATGTGGATAGATTGATAGAATATGCTTTTTTGTACACCATAATTTTAACAAAATTGATTTGTATAAAACCATTAATATTATGAGTACAATGTTACTAATGTTACAATGTTAATAATGGCGGAGGAGGTTACAAACACAGGTTACTTTGTTTAACCTATCTAGGAGAATAGTACGGCACCCTCTAGCTAGATTAAGAAATTTTATGCTGTTGTTTTATATTATAGTAGCTTCTGCTCGAGACTTTGGCTGCGTAAAATTTCTTGTTTCTCCGACCCACACCGTCGCATCGCATCGCCCGTCCTCGCTACCACTTCGTTTTCGTTTAGCGTTATTTCTGAGTTTTTTATTTTTTCGGCTCCTAAGGATTCCTAGCGTGATCTTAAATAGCCTATAGCCTTCTTCGAGAATTGGCCTATCAAATGCAAATAATTTTTCAAATCCGTCTAGAAGTTCCAAAGTAAACTCTTCAGCTTTATTATTATTAGTATAAGTATATTACCTTGTCAGTAATCTAGTCCTAGTTGAACAATAAATCTTTATTCTTATTATTATCAATAGTGATAACTTACACTTTAATAATAATATGGTCGCCCGAGCAATACCTTCCAATTTAATCACATCAACTCTGCACCAATTACGCTAACGGCCTTCACCACGGAAATACCAACCCTCCTCACGCATTACCACAAATTTGGATACAAAGAACCGCTTTTACTCAAATCGTTCGAACAATAAGGATACGTACCCTAAAAGTTACGCAACCAGTTCTTTTGTTCCGTTCAGTCCCATCCTACACAATTAGCTTTCCAACGCTCCTTATCTGGGTATGTTATTACGTGTTTTATGTAATTGTTTAAGACGTACTTGTGAGGCAGATAAGTATCATATGGAGGTAAAGAAATTTGCTACTGGCTGTTGGGAAAAACTCTCGGTTTACTAGTGCGTCAGCGCTATCAAGAGTTTATGTATCTTCTTCTTTTCTTTATTTCTTTGGAAATTAGTTTTTGGGTATGAATATTAAAATGTAGACACTCGATTTAGTAGAAACAGCAATAATGCCTTTTATAAATTAATTAAGACAACGCCCTCGCAAGGCGCCGTGTTGCGTCGGCGTTGTCAAAGCAGTCGTCGACTTTGTCACAGTACGAGTATATCTGTGTGTCCATGGTATAGAGTTTAGACTGATATATTACAGAATGGTAATAAAATTTCTCAACCTGGAGTTGATGATTCCATGTTGACGAAGATGCCGCCATGTTGATGACGTTTTTCCATGTTCACCAATAAATGCTCGGTACCTACAGTACAGTGTCATGCAGTGGGACATTTTTGGGCAGTAAGACGATTGAACTTGAAATTCTACTGAGATATTGAATAACAGCCGCATGGTTCGGTCGACCAGATTAAGCTACGCTTGCTGCGGTTGGTCCGTGGATGGGTGACCATCTTTACATACCAAGACCCCTCCGTGCCTCGAAAAGCACGTTAAGCCGTTGGTCCCGGCTGTCATTCGTGGAACTTTGACAGTCGTTACGGGTCGTCAGAAGCTTGAAAGTCTGACAACCAGTCTTACGAAGGGGTATCGATATTACCCGATAATTGGGTGGTAGAGGTCAGATAGGCAGTCGCTCCATGTAAAATACTGGCATTCAGCTGCACCCGGTGAAACTGGAAGCCGACCCCAACATAGTTGGGAAAAGGCTAGGCAGATGATGATGATATTGCAGTCATGTAGGAGAGTCCTCTTCCTTTCAGGATGAACATGTTGCAGTTACAGGTAAGTGAATCCTCTTCCAGTTAGAGTGACATTGGTAAATGAAATGCTTGAAATAGTTTGACAGTTCTGAGGAAATGTTTAACTTTTGAAACTTGAACAGTTATCGACCGTTTAAACAACTGATTTTTAATTACTGCTGTTAAATCAGTTCGGAGTGGAGCGACGGACATTTATGATTGTTTATCACGATACAAACGATCCGGCCTTATTATTGAGTAATTACTGTAGCAATTAGGAAAATGGCGTGAATTGTACTCGTGAATTACTTACTGCAAATCATTACTGATTAATGAGTTAACGCCTTTTTGAATGCTAATTGCTCTACGTTTAATAGACTTAATCTATACCTACTAATCTTAAATACTTTTTCTTTCTTTCTTTCTTTCTAATCATAAAGTTGAAGAGTTTGTTTGTTTGAACGCGCTGATCTCTAGAACTACCAGTCGGATCTGAAAAAATATTTTTGCTATTGATAGCCCAATTGTTCAGGAAGTCTATATGTATATTATATGCTATTTAAGATTACGCTAGGAACCCTTTAGAGCCGAAAAAATAAAAAAAAGCCAGATGGAACGCTAAGCGAAAACGAACGTGGACGGGCGATGCGATGCGACGGGAGAACAAAAAATTTCACGCGGACGAAGTCGCAGGCAGAAGCTAGTATTCTATTAAATAGGTAATTTATGACTCAAGATGAAGGGTTACGAATCGGTAGCTATGAATAATTTATAGTCTAATAAATTAAAGTTAGATGCAGTGTTAAATTATCTCCATTAATTTGAAGTAAAGAGGAGATGAAGACATTTGGACAAGCTCCAAGATAATAATAATAAATGATTGACTTATTCGCCTCGCATATTAATTTCTACCTTAATTCTGCCAATGACTTCATTGAGGCGTAGAAAAACGCTTGGAAACAAAAAAGGCGGGGAATAGACAGTGTTGGAAAGAGAGCCGATCGTGCTGAAATTTTCGACGAAGATTCGATTCGAAATTATGATAAAAGAGCACTCTCCTTAAACATCAACATTATATTTTTCTTTGCTCCTGTTTCATGTTTATAATTATTGTATATATATTTATTTAGATTATTATAATATGTATGTATTTATTGTATTATGTAAATGGTACACTGTGGTGTAATACCTTACAGTAGGTATTTGTCTATCCTCCCCCTTTTAAATCCATCCAAAGTTTGTCTTTAAAAGATAGCTCTTAGCGATAAGACCGCCCATTGTGTCACTCATTGTAAAGTTGTTATATTTTTCTGTAATTTATATGGTGTACTACATGTATTCTATTCTATACTATTCGATGTTCTTCTACATCGTGTCGCTGGCACGACAGATATTTAAATTTTGTTGGCCCAAAACTTCGCCACTTCCACGATGTCCACGGCGTTATCGGAGGCAGCGCAGAGGTCATTCGATGAATCCAACTTACAAAGAGATCCTAATAACATTTTAACGGTATTCTGGTAAAATGTGAGAATTTGGTAGAAAGTCTGTTATCAATAATGAGACATAGTGAAAATGTAAGTTATAGCTACATTAATTCTGGAATAATAGACTATTGTGTATTTTATTCCATTCTAAACCTATCAAAGGACGAAATATGAAAAATACATTGAATTACACGTTTAACGCCAAACATATTTAAAACCTCATTCTGTCTCTCTTATCTTCAAGAGATTGACAGAAACAGAACCATATTTTTTAAATTAGTTTAGCGCTAAACGTGTTTAGTGATTTATGATGCAAGCAAGTGTAAGTCAATCTAGTAATAAAGGCTTATAGTAAATTTCAATTTAATCCCGCATTAATGTTTGGCATTGCACATAAGGTAAAACAGAAGTAGTTAATATTAAGGAGCCATTTACACGGGCGAGAGTATCGCGGCGATAGTCACTCCGAGGCATCAAATTCAATAGAAACTGTATGAAGCAGTCTCCACAAGGCGATATAATTGTGGCGAGAATTTGATGGCACGGTGAGACTATTCTTTCGCCCGTGGAGATGGCGCCTTAGTTATACATGCGGTGCAATGCTTTTGCTTATAAAAAGCACACACAACTGAAAAGACCTCACAGAAAAATATTTAGGCTTCTTCAAAGACGAGCTATTTTAAGACTGAGCAAGTCTCATTTGGTCATATCTTTCAGTTCCCGTAGAAAGATAAACACTTAACTAATTTAGTGTTTTCCTTCATAGCTCCGATGAAAAGTCCAGAAACTTAGCGCTCGCTAAGAGATAAACTACGGAGTTTTAAAATATTCAGTAGTTTTCAAAAGAAGTTGCTAATTTCAATTAGTCAACTGAGATATAGTTAAGACTTTAATGGTCTTCTTAAAGAATGCAGTGCAAATTGGAGAGGCTAAAATAGTAAGTTTTTTTATGAGTTTTTCAGTGCAGTATTTGTGTTCAGAAACTACAGAACGCCATATGCTGTTATTATTAACTTTACATATTTATTTACCGCATGGCAAGAAAGCGTGAGGTTATGTATGTTTGTATTTTTGTTCAGAAAAGGTGACAAGGTGCTCATGAAATGCCATCGGTATTCTCAAATCGGGAAGGCAGTGTGTAGGAAACCCAATTTTGTAAGCACAACTTATTGCCATTAATCGGGCACAAATCTAGACTCCGTATTGACTCTTTATGGCATTAAATTAATGGTCTTCTAAAAGAATACAATACAATATACAATTTTGAACATGTTTAAATCTGTAACCAATTTTCATAAGTCCTATTTTCTAGTGCACTATTTGAATTCAGAATCTACATTGAAACAAAAGAAAAACGAGGTTCGCAAAAAGACGAGCAGTGAAGTAGAAATATCAGACTGCAAGTGGGATTGAGGAGTTCAATAATGAGGTGGGGGGAACATTAACGTGACTGACGCTGCTGATGGTAGCCATGATGACTATCTGCCTTTATGACTTCCCAGAGCCTCTGGCCTCTAGGCGTAGGGTGACGTGCCTGCTCATATTTTGTAAGTAGGTAGTTTTATGAGTAAATACCTAAGTACGTCATAGGGGTGAATCTATTGCCATTAAACGGACATGAGTCCAAAGTTGAAATCTACACACATCAAAAGTGTCTAGGGATGAACATATATTTTTGCAATAACTTTTCTCCTGATTGATATTAATTAAAATTTTCTTTAAGGATTCATCAAATAAAGTGTTTTCGTTTGTCACAGTAACGATAAACCAAGTCACCTTTGCATTAATAAAGAAATTTGCCATTTTCCTAATAAAGGGATTTTTGACATTTGAACCACTAACACAAAAGTTCGAAAAAAATACTGAAATAACAGTTTTCTTTAAAATTTTATTGGGTAACTTAAACAATTAATAATCCGTGTTTCTACCGCGAACACTAACAACACAAGAACATCGGTTTGGCATACTCAAAATGAGTTCATCCAAATCACGCTGTGGAATGGCAGCCCATGTTCGTTGCAACAACAAAAAAAGGTCTTCTTGCGACTGGATACCCTCCATATTCGGCAGAGCTCTTCTCTGTAGCATATCCCATGCATGCTCAATCGGGTTCAAGTCTGGCGACTGAGCAGGCCAGGGCAGGACATTGATGTTAGCTGCGGCGAGAGTCTGTCTTACAACTCTTGCGGTGTGCGGTCGTGCATTATTATGCATTAACTGAAATAAGGGACCGATTTGCACTTGTAGAGGAACGATGACGTCTGATACAATCGTCTCAGCATAAATTTGAGCGTTGAGGTTGCCTCTGATCCAAATCAACTCAGTTCTTCCGCCGATCCAAATACCCGCCCATACCATGATGGTTCCACCACTATAAGGATGGACTTCCTGGCAGGATTTTAATCGCTGTTGGCGTCCAGGGGTTCTCCAGTGTCGTATACGTCTTGTATCCGGTCTCATACCAAAACGAGACTCATCAGAAAAGCACACGAAACGCCATTGTTCTTCTGCCCAATTTCTGTGTTCAAGAGCCCATTGATATCGAATCCTACGATTGTGCATTGCTATAGGTGGTACCCGTAGCGGTCTTCGGGAATGAAGGTTCACTTCATGCAAGCGGTTTCTGACTGTTTGGTCGCTAATTAAGTTCCCTGAAGAGTGATGAAGCCTCACGGCTAACATCATGGCGGTTATTGTTGGAGCTCTTCGAGTTAAGATTTGAATGTATCGGTCTTGTCTCCGTGTGGTGCAGCGATACCGTCCTCCATGGCGCTCAGCCACGGTACCAGTGCTTCGGTAACGTGTCCAAAGTCGACTGATAACACTCTGACTTGTATTCAGAGCTAAAGCCACAGTACGTTGCCGGGAACCAGCTTCTATCATTCCCACGGCTCTGAGCATTTCTTCCCTGCTTAAATGACGTCGCCGCTCCATAATAACGTTGGTTTTAATCAATAGTAGGGAAACAGTAGCACTAATAATGTCTTCAATGCGTTGTATGTTTTTATAGGGAAAATATTGACAGCTGATTTTCATCTTTTACTCGAATTTGATTCACAGTTCCTGATTCAAATTATGAAATGCACCAAAAAGGATCCATATAAATTTATAAAATCATAAATTTATTACAAAGCCACATCTCAATCTCAAGAAATCCGCATAAAAATGCTTGATCCCTAGACACTTTTGATGTGTGTATAACCCAATTACAGTTTTACCGACCAACGAAGCAGTTTTTAAAGATTTGAATGGCTATTTAATAGTGACTACCAATTTTAAAAGTTCCATTTTTTTCAGAGCAGCATTTCTATTCAGATCCAATATAGTCACAAAAGAAAAGCGAGGTCCACAAAAAGACGAGCAGTGGAGTAGAAATATCAGTCTGCAGGTGGGATCGAGGAGTTCATAATGAGATGGGAGCACTAACGAGACTCCGCCGCCATGATTGTGACGATTTGCCGCTTAATTTTAATGAGCCTGTGTTTCGTAATGATGACGGCGAAACTTTTGAAGGATACGGTAGTTTTCCGTTGTTTTCTATTTCTAGATTCTGATTAATCTTTGATTAATTAATTATTAATTGTTGCTGTAATTTTGTTGGAGGTTATGTACTCGTATTCTTCTATGATTCTATGCCGTCGAGATTGTTGATGCAGATTTTGAATGAGACCAGCACTTTAATTGCGTAACATCCATGAAAATCTGAATCATTTTGTAAAATGTATCTCCTCAACAACGTAAATAACGCAATGAATGTTGTTGAACTGTCAAAATGAAAGCCATTGCTACTGTTAGTGTGTTACGGAATTACTCCGCTGACTACATATGGAACAGGGGTGCAAAACAATTTTCAGGAAAAAATATGTTTAAAAGAAAAGCCGTAAAATAATATGATGAATAACGTAATTATTTTATGAAAGTAAAAGATGAATTTTTTTTATTGCTGAATGGGCCCGCTCTTGACCTCGATCACGCCTGATGGAAAGTGATGGATGAGGTCTATGATGGAACGAGCATGTCCAGAAGATGCCTAAGGCACTGGAACTCCCACGCATCGACGAAACACAGCAGGCTGCTTTTGACGCCGGACTAATACATGCGTCATGTTCGTGAACGGGCGCCGTCAGTAGGGACTGGTCATCTCTTTGCTGCCACGGCTTATTTTATTTTAATTGAATATTTGGATTGTTCACACATGCCTAATTTTTAACATGAATGATGTAACTAAGACTTTGTAACAATATTATTTTGATTTAAAAGAGTGTCCATAGAGTTTCTTGCCCGTTATTCTCCATAGGTACCAACGCTTTGGAATGGGCAACTAGTTGCATGTTTCTGACTGACCGACCCCTTGACAATTCAAAAATGCCTGTAATTGGTTTAATTGAAATAAATGCTTTGAGTTTTGACTCCGGTGGGAGGGTGGTCGCAAACCAGGCGGGCGTTAACCCTACAACTGCAAGGGAAGAATTTTCCAGATAAATAAGGTTTTGGGTGTGACTGTCCAGGATGCGCCGAGCGCTCGGTTCAGTTGAGTAACTGGCGGATCAAACTGCGCTACTCGAGGAGGCTTCTTCATACATCCCAAAAAAAAAAGGATAAATCTAAGCATCCAATTAGGTAGGTAAACACACGGAACAAATAATAAAACACCTTTAGCCAATATTTAACGAAGTATACCATCTTTATAAATTAAGGTCACCTTTAGTGTCTGTCTGTTATACCGCGTGATTTTTCTAAAATACGCAACGAATGCGAATTTAATGCGGTTTGCACAAGCATTTATTTAGAGAATTTGTTCCAGAAGATTCATGTGTCTATAAGACGTAAATATTAAACTTAAGTACAGACGCCAGCACATCAAACTACTACAATCTTTCAAATTTCTTTAATATACTTTCAACTTTATCACTATTTGACAGTTTAGGGTATATAAGACCATGTGCTTTTGTTATATAAATCAGTTCAGAATCCCACGTCTGCACCAATTTCCAGTCCAATCCGCAAGTCCCAGCTGGCCACAAACCGCTCTGAAATATAAGTGGTGCTCCAAATGAGCCACAAAGCCACAAACGAGCGGTGCAATTAGTCTTTTACTGAAGGAAGTTGCCATTGTTAATATTTATACAACCTGTTAGCCACCCTTAAGGTGTTGTAAAAGAGTTTCTGGTCGGTTTTGGTTTATATAAACCTTACTTTATAAATTGGGAGTCATGCTATCCCAACAGTTTAGTAATTGATGTTTGTCAACATAATTAAGTTTTTTATTTATTTAAGACGGTTTAAAACCAATTATAAAAATTAAAGACACACTTTGTATATATAAAAGAGATAAAGATAAATAATACAAAATCATCAAGTTAAGGTAAAAAGTTTACAACACTTTTAAAAATTCCTATCTCAGTACTTCTGACATGCTGACATGACTGACATAAAATCATCATTATTATTCAAATAAAATCACAATCTATCAGTATTTGTGTAACGCGCATTTTCACGTGGTAACACCTCCCAAGGACGCCACGAAAATGCTTCCTTTGTGCCTTATATTTTTTAGGGTTCCGTACCCAAAGGGTAAAAATGGGACCCTATTACTAAGACTTCGCTGTCTGTCCGTCCGTCTGTCCATCACCAGGTTGTATCTCAAGAACCGTGGTAGCTAGACAGTTGAAATTTGCACAGATGATGTATTTCTGTTGCCGCTATAACAACAAATAATAAAAACAGAATAAAATAAATATTTAAGGGGGCTCCCATACAACATACGTGATTTTTTTGCCGTTATTTGCTCGATATTAATAACTGCAACAGGTAGACGCTTGAAATATTCACAGAATAATTAGTTGTATAATATTCATTTTAAAAATAAATAATTAAATTAAAATAAAATAAATATTTAAGGGGGGCTCTCATACAACAGACGTGATTTTTTTGCCGTTTTTTTTCTTGTGGTACTGAACCCCTCGTTTGCGAGTCTGACTCGCACTTGGCTGGTTTTTTAATGTACCTCAATCTAGCTATTTATTTAAACTTGTAAATGTAATGCACTGTTTTTGGCGAATAAACATTATCACTTTAATTCTTGAATAACGTTTGACGCTTGAAACTATGAACCTGCAATGTTTTTGACGCTCTGGGCGTTCAGCATAATTTGTCGTCGGAAATTATCACACAGGACGATATTAACGTACCATCGGTACCAGGGATGTTGCGGATGCTGATTTTTCCATATCCGCGGATGCGAATGCGGATGCGGAGTTTTGAAGGCTCACATCCGCGGATGCGGATGCGGATGCGGATGTTTAAGATATTATGTAAATAAAGTCTGTTAATGAAGAATCAAACTAAAAATGAAGAATCAAATCAAACCGAAAAAAACCACACTAGAAAAATAAGGAAGTTTGGTCATAAAACGATATTTTTTACCTACAATAAAACGTATTACCAGTGCAACATAATAGAATTTACCTTGCGATCTTATATTAGTCCAACTAATTTAAAGTTTATCCATAAACACTTATTTTGTAAACTCTTAATACACACAATGATCACTGTATTACAACAACATTTAAAATAATTATCTATTTATACGATAAATATTCCGCAGCGCAAACAAAAACGTAATGATTTATTTACAAGAAACAAATGATGCACCACAACAAACGTGTCGAATCTTGTCACCAATTTCTTTGCTCCCATTGGACATTGCCACGTGCGACCGGCACGCGCCAATCGCCGGGCCCCGCCCAATGCTTTCTTGTCGCTACTTGCATGATATTCGCATCCGCATGAACATCCGCACTGATTAATGCGGATGCGGATGCAGATGCAGATGTCCAAATCTATGCGGATGATCCGCATTTGCGGATGCGGATGCGAATGTTCGCAACATCCCTGATCGGTACTAAAAATTCCAAGTCCTAACCTTGGTTCACACCTGTGTGCTTAATATCGAAATCCGTTCAGCCGTTGGGCGTGGAAAGGTACTAGAGAGACTGACAGACAGAGGTACTTTCGCATTCACAATATCAGTTACTTAAGTTACTCATAGTACCTACCTATATTTGTTACAGCAATTAGCCATTAGTTAAAGTAAGATATTACGTGCACTTATCGAAACATTATAAAGCTTTGGCGCTATCTACCTACCCCTAGCAGATAAAAAGCGGCCAAGTGCGAGTGGGACTTGCACACGAACGGTTTCGGTACCACCATAGAAATATAAAACTTACTAGCCGCGCCCCGCGGTTTCACGATCCCGTGGGAATATCGGAATAAAAACTATCCTATGTCCTTTCCCGGGGCTCTAGCTATCTCTATACCAAATTTCATCTAAATCGGTTCAGCGGTAGCGAGAAGAGGTAACAGGTAACACACTTTCGCATTTATAATATTAGTATGGATATCTATCCAGTTTTTGCTGTGTTGTAGGTATTATAGACTTTTCGTACAATGAGATGTCAGCTTATACTGGAGATGTAAAGCTTGATGTGTCGTCATGCGTACCACCCTATAATATTTAACACTACATACTTATTATTTTTTGTTAAAGGGTCCATAGTACACATTCTGTGAAAAATTCAAGTGTCTGCCTATTACGGTTCAAAAGATACAGCCCTGTGACAGACGGACGGACGGATGGACATCGGAGTCTTAGAAATATGGTCCGGTTGCCACCTTTTGGATAGGGAACCCTAAAAAATTACAGAATTTGTGTGAAGTTGTGCTATTAGAGGTAACCGACAAACGGTGACTTGTGATGTTACCTGAAAACGATTCCGATTAGTGTGCGTTGCAGTAGGGAGTTTCATACAAATAATACTGAACGGCTCGAGTTGATACGGTGACGATCCCTTTCAGAATTGATACGTGTGCTACACCTTGTGACCTTTACGATCAAACCATACCTTCTGGCACAATGACGCTCGTGTTTGTCATGTAAATATTTAAGTTATCGGTAGAAGTGCAATGTGTAGTGGGTAGTTCACACTCCTGAAAACAATACCTGCTGTTTTCAGGACACTACACTACACTACAGCCTTCAAAGAATAATATTCTATTGATAATAGAACGCTTGCCGCGGTTGGTCTGTGGATGGGTGACCATCTTTACATACTGAGACCCCTCCGTGCCTCGGAAAGCACGTTAAGCCGTTGGTCTCGGCTGTCATTCGTGGATCTTTGACAGTCGTTACGGGTAGTCAGAAGCCCGAAAGTCTGACAACCAGTCTTACCAAGGGGTATCGTATTACCCAGTAACTGGGTTGTGGAGGTCAGATAGGCAGTCGCTCCATGTAAAATACTGGTATTCAGCTGCATCCGGTTAGACTGGAAGCCGACCCCAACATTGTTGGGAAAAGGCTAGGCAGATGATGAATAGAACGGCTGGAGTGTTTAGAGATTGACCGCTTCCATACCGCTCGTGTTGTATTTCTGCGACAGAGAACATGCATGATTTATTCGTTCTATTTTCGTCCTATTAACTGCGTGGTACAACTAAAACCATTATTAAATAGAGATAAAAACTTATGACAATTTTTTTATCGATACAACGATTTCTCCTCCTTATTTGTTGTAGGTATTATTTTATCTTGATTTTATAGATTTGTAGCCGCGCGCTATATAGGGGCACGGCAATTGATATTTAGCCAAGCGCTTAAAAGGTTAATTTTAATTATTATTTTTGTGTGTCGTAAAGTCAATATATCACATAATCAGCCTATAATGTTCCCACTGCTGGGACACAGGCCTCCTCTCGGTGAGAGGGAGTGGGCCGTAATCCACCACGCGGGTTGGCAGATGTCACATGTCTTCGAATATTTGGTTCTAGGACATGCCGGTTTCCTCACTATGTTTTCCTTCGCCGTTTTGAGAGCAGTGGTGATGAAATAATTAACACAAAGTAAAGCACCTGTCAGGGCTCCAAAATTACGACCTACAACTCGTAAGTCGCGGCCTTTACCACTTGGCCACCACTGCTCTCACGTAAAGTCAATATAAACTATGTATATTGCATAAAATCTAGAACCTATATAAAAAAATATATAAATAAATATTAAAAACTCCGTGAGGTGAACCAACTAATAAAACTTCTAGCTCAATCAAACACGTATTGACCTTTTTGGACTGTGCTCATATAGGGAAAATAACTACTATGCTAAGCAAACCCGAGACACAATATCCTTACAACAACTGGTCTTAACTCCTAGTTCCTACAAAAGGCCTAACTCTCTCATAGATTAAATTATAATGTTACACAGATAACACTCTCAATAAAACCTTCAGTTTAACTCCCTCAGCTGACGGTTTCAAGGTCCTTGGCGTCGTTCACAAGAGAAACCTGTGAGAACACACGCGAACGTGGCCTACGGACAAGATGGTGACGCTTTCGTTACCTGGAGTGGCGAACTTCCCTCATCACCTAGATTCGGCTAGGTAAAGCCTTCCTGAACGTCGGAGGACCACACCGCAAGGGATAACCTCAAATCCGCCTGCGCTCTGATGAATTCCAAATCATCACACAACGGCGCAACACACATGCAAGATCTAAGCTATAGGCTATCCAGCAAGAACAAAGAAAATGGTTGAGTACTCACAGGATTCGGCTTCTAACGACTTATACTTATAAAAACCCCATCGGGTTAATTGGACACATCCCAATTCTCTTAGGATTAAGTCCCTCTCAATCAGCCTTTAGGCTCGTGTTCTCGATCGTATAAATAAATATTTATTCCTCAATGTTCATGATTGCACCTACCACTGTTTGTCTCTGCATCACCCAAAGGTTGACTGGTAGTAAATGCCTATGGCATTAAGTCCGCCTCTGTACATTTTTGTGCTTAAAGTATTAAATAAATAAATAAACCTACTGACTGAAACTGTGTTTTTACCTATTAGTATTATTATGTATTAAAGAATCGTAACATAGGTATCTAGGGCCAGTTTCTCGAACGAAAATTATCTTAAAATTAATGTGACAAATTGTCAATTCGAGCAAACTGCTACGATTGGCTGTTGATAAATCATTCAATCAATCGCAGCAGTTAACGCGCGTTTGACAATTTGTCACGTTACTTAATTTTGCGATAATTTTCGTTCGAGCCACTGGCCTTTAGTACTCGTAGTTTCTATTGGATTCGTGCCCTGTTGATGGTAATATACCATGTAGGTATTTTTGATAGATTGCGACTGAGATCAGACTGTGAACGTTCTTACAATTACGGGAATTGCCCTTTGTTACATGAAGCTTAAATATGACTACCGAAATGTGGGTGTTACCTACACCCTTTGGTACACCTCTGCCTTACCCTTTTAAGAACACAGGCGTGATGTCATGTCATGTTATGCAGGTTCTAATATTGCACATGTCGTTACGGCAGGAAATTTAGTTATAACTGAATAACCTTTTCTTAACTACATAATTTGTGGGGGTCGATTTTCAGTGGAACTTTTGAATGTCAGTATTTTACTGCGCATGCGCAACCCGATATAGGTTATTCTGGCTGGCAGACGTTTTGGTTTTTGGCCATTATAGTATTATATTACTATTACAAACGGGATAACGACGATGCATGCATAAAAACAAATCGAGAATGCCATACCTACCTGGAAGGTACGTTGGTTCTAGAATTGCCATCCACCTGCGGAATGACTACGGCGAATGTAGCATAGCCAAATTAGAGCAGAGGCTAAATACTATTAGTTATTCGGTGCCAGAGGGGCAATTCTCGTAATTTTAAGAACGTTCACAGTCTGGATCTCAGTCTCAATCTGTCAAAAATACTTCTAATTTCCCTACATTTTGACAAGTTTTTGTCATTTGTTTGTCGCCAAGATGAGATTGCGACTAGATTTTGAACTTTTTAAATTACGAAAATTGGCCTTCTGGTTCTTTTTTCAGTAAAAAAAGGTTTTACATAAGCCTGAAAAAACCTACAGAGAAAAATAGCCCCTGCCAACAGACTATAGGTAATTTTTCAGGTGATTAATCTCTCAAATCCAAGAGGATCCGCGCGGAATTGAAAATAAATTTCTAGACGACTGATGGACACGCCACTGTTTTACGAAATTATTTTCACAATTTAATTTAGCTGAATAAATAAATTGAAACAGAGTCTTTGTATTGTGTAACAATGGAAAAGCGTGCCTGTAAAAATTCGATGTATACTCATTTTTGTTTTAGGTACTTAAAATTGAGAGGTCACCCTGGTCACCTCACCACTTATTCAATCAACTTAGCCTATTGCAGTCCACTGCTGGACATAGGCCTCTCCTAGGCTGCGCCACAATACCATGTCCATCGCCTTCCGCATCCAGACTGTCCCAGCCACCTTTTAGGTCGTCGGTCCATCTGTGGTCCATCCCAACCACGGAGGCGTCCCACACTTGCCGATATGCAGTCTCCACTTCAAGACACGTCTGCTCCACCGGCCATCGCACTGCCACTTCAGCTTGCTTACACCACTTATTAGCGATAAATCAAAATCGAAATTCGAAAACCGATTTTTGACAAATGCGTGCACTGACTGGACAGGTCCACTCAATCTGTGTGGTTCTTTCCTCAAAAGACCATCTCGGACATCGATCTACATGGTCTTCATATAACCTGACCAAGATTATGTCTGGACTTTAAAAGAGACTGTTACCTCTGAGTTTTTTCGGCCTTTCTTCTCAGAGTAGTCAGATAGGAAACGCCGACCTCATCTAGTTTTTAAAAAATATGATTGACGTGTAAAAGTGTTTGTGCAAACCTACTTACAGAAATATAAAAAAAAAAGAAATAGCTATAAAAATGGAGAAATCAATGACCGATGCGAAGGCTGAAAGAGATAAATTGGAATAGTACGACATTATGCCGAATACAAATAAAACGCGATCACTGATTTAATAAATAACTGATACGAGAATTTGGCAAAGTAAACATGTGTAAAAGTCACCAACCAGCTTAGCTACTCGTATTACAGTTACCAACATTAGAAACCTTATAAAATTTAAAACCGTCCACAAGGATTCCTTAATCGCTTTTCCAGTACCCATTACCTAGTTTATAGCATAACATGCTCATACTTCACGACTTGACGGGTCAGACTGAAGACATATAGCCAGCGTTGCTGTCTAATATTTATGAGGAGATCCAGGCAACCAGCATAAGTGGGTCAACTGACTGTGCTGGTTTTTTGGCACTTCATTGCAGAAGTGAAACACAGTAACTGTTGAAAATGAAGATGAGTGCTTTTGCCGAGTTTTGGTTTGTTAGTTTACTGTTTGAGCTTTTTCTGAGTGGAGTGGTTTGGTGAAAATGATAATAGTGTTGTGGTGAACAATTTCACAATGTGATAACTATGTAAGTACTGTAAAAAAGTAGTACCTAACTGGCGCCGCGCGCCGGTCTGGTGTCTGAATTGACATATTAATGTCTGGGGTTTTTTTGAAGTGAAAAAAACCATTGAATTCGCGCTACTGTTGCTGTAACCGACACCGCTTCGGATGTGTTCGGCTGTCCTCGGGATGTACTCGGTTTTAATGTAGGTATATCCGATATGTCAGTGAGTGATGGCAAAGTATCTGTTTGTGTTACGTTTTCACTTCTGTCGGCACTCCCGGAGTGCCACTGTTTTTTTTTTTGACCTGACATTGGACAGGTGAAGCTAAAGTAAAATTGATATGTGATTGGTATTGATTTTGCCAATTTAGTTTTTGTAGTTTATAATATACGAAGTTGTTCCGAGGTTTTTATTATAGGTTTGGTTGGTAGGTGGGTAGGACTAGGAGACCTATCTAGAAAAACTTGGGTGAGGCCTTTGTCCAGCAAAGAGGCAGTTTAAAAATTATGACACAACAGTACGAAAATTAAGCTAAATAAATAAAACCATAGAACCCTTCAATCTGCCCATTCCTTTGGAAAACGTACCGACGCCAGCACATCAAGCTACCCGAAACTGTGAAATTTTACCAATCAACCTTGAACTTTATGCTGTAGCGATAAAGTTGAAAATCTATTAAAGTTTGATGTGCAGGCGTCTGTACATGGTTGCATTGTAATGATAATTTCCACCATGTTATGACAACCAACGCTTCAAGCAAAACCAATACCTGTTGCATTAATATGGCTAATCACGATGTGCAGTCACGATTGTGCATAAGCAGTGACGCGTTATGAGTGCCACAGGGAATCAATTTCCCTTGTTTGAATAATCACAGGAAGCTTCCCGTCATAATGTCGGACTAATGAAGCTTTGTTGATTATTGCTTTATTTCAATGTAGCAATGAGACGCAAGAAAAGAATATAGAACCGAATACCTACCTAGTAGTTTTTTTAGGGGTCAACGACCGATGGTTGTTTTGTTACTTGAAGTATGACTTGAGAAAATATGTTTTATCGTGTTTAGATATTGATACCAATCACGTCTGTGAAGTTAACAAAATAACAGTTTTTTTTAAATATACTAACAGCGGACGATGACCTCACAAAAAAAAAACATCAAATTAATTTCTTTTTAATTTTAGCGTATTTAGAGACATTGTCAAGCGGTTGGTCGACTTTTCACGAAACTGCAACTGGAACTGCTGTGCAGCTGGCCTATTTTTTTGGCCAAAGAATTAGCATTGCCATACAACATAGCAATGCTGCCAGCCTTTTGGGCAGTTTTCTTGTTGATAACGATGCGGACGAATTTTTTTATATCCTATGATACTTTACTTTTTTATATACTTGTACAAATGTACCTTATTATTACTTTAAGACTCTTTTAAATTAAGTATGTAAATATTTTAATGTTGTATTTTTCTCCGTTATAATTATGGGCGATATTACCAATTTTTTTATTCATTTGTGGTGGGCACAAGATGACTTCTTCTTCTATATTTCTCTAAAGCATGTAACAGAAAACAGTGGTCTTTAAAGGTGTGGCACAGACCATCAAAATGAACAACCTTCTCCGTGGGATCAACATCGTAATCACGAAAAGATAATCAGCCGTCCCTTACATTTAGGTCGAGTAGGTATTGAAGTTCTGTATGGGCCTCCCTTCAATACGACCTCAATTTTCTGATAACGCTGTTTAAAGTCGTCGTCATAATATGGGTGATATTTGTCTGAAATAAATTAATGTTTTTTTTTTTGCTTTATTCTGTGAATAGCTACGGATAGTAAAACATGGTGAGATCATCAAATTATTAAGTCATTCGGTACTTCTGGTTATTACGATAACGTCTCAAAAAGAAAATCATTCAACATTACGTAAGTACTTTATAAGTCTCAAGCTATGAGTCCTGGTAACTTGCATACGTCCTATAGCTTCACATTCTTTCTCATTCAAATTAATGGTCTTGTTATTATAAAATACGTCATAGACTGGCTGACAGGGACATCGACGCGCAAAATGTAACCATAGATTTAGTAGAAGATTCAGTACCCCCCTGGGTTTCCATTATTAAAAATAAAATTAGCTGCTCCATACATTTTGACCGCGTAGGTACACTTTTTTCATAACCTTCGAAAAATGAATATGCTAGGGGGTATAGAATCAGGTGCTGAATTCATGCTTACATTTTGCGCGTCGATGTCCCAGCTACTGTATATATACTAGGTTAGGTACTTATATAAAAATATTACTTCATTCAGTCCTTTTCGAATAGAGGGGCCCGTAGCTAAATAATAACAGCCGCACAGGTCGATCGATCGGTCTGCGGATGGGTGACTATCTTTACACACCGTGCCTCGGAAAGCACGTTAAGCTGTCGGTCCCGGTTGTCATTCGTGGATCTTTGACCGTCGTTACGGGTAGTCAGAAGCCCAACAGTCTGATAACTAGTCTTACCAAGGGGTATCGTATTACCCAGTAACTGGGCTGTGGAGGTCAGATAGGCAGTCGCTCCATGTGAACTACTGGTATTCAGCTGCATCCGGTTATACTTGAAGCCGACCCCAACATAGGTTGAGAAGGCTAGACAGATGATGACAGTCCTTTTCGAATAGAATAGGACCAAACACACAGGCAGACAATCAGACGCTATCCCCTGACTCACAATAATAGAAGCAACAAGCTTGTTTCTAAGCCCATAATCGAGTTCTTATGACTCAATGAATGTGTTAGCTGGTGAGCTGGTAAGGCATTACAACGTCATAATAGGGGAATGCCTGTGCCAAGAAACCTGCTATGAATGAGATTAAGTATTCGTCTTTCATAGCAAGGGCCATAATCTGCATTCGCGATTTATATGCCAAAAATGTAAACAAATATGAGTTTATGGAAAAATAACTGTAAATCCTACACAATAAAATTCAGTTCACGCTTTTTCAATAGTGCTGGAGTCTTTGGTCAACTGGACCCACTCGAAATGGACCCGCGGGTCCAGTTGACCAATCATTGATTTTCTGTATTTTTCTTTGGTCAACCCGACTATGAAATCAAATTAATTCCCATTGAAATAATGTTGATATTTGTTTAATTTGAAATAATATTAATTTGACACATAAGTTTGAATAGACATTAGGTACATACCTAAGTAGGAATAACGTCTATTTTACAAATTTATACTTTCATAGTGGTTGTATTGGACTTGGGGCAAATTTTTCCCATAATATCACGGCGTTTTGCCAAAGGGTTAGGCAGAGGTGGCCTATAGTACAGACGCCAGCACATCAAGCTACCCGAAACTGTCAAATTTTCCCAATCAAACTATTAAAGAAATTTGACAGTTTGTAGTAGCTTGATGTGCTGTGGCGTCTGTACATCCACATTTAGCAAGTTATGTTTAAGTCCCATGTAATAGGGGGGGGGGGGGCGGCTTATTGCCATTGATCGGACCCAAATCCAGACTCCGGGCTGCTACAGAGACCTTCCTGACTGAAAAACCCAATAACACTTTGCCCAATCTGGGAATCGAACCAGGACCTCTTTCTCTGTAGTATCTCTTGCTTGCGTTCACTGTTAAATAATTAAGTTCCCTTCAAAATAGTTGAGCTGAATGGTGCTGATCCATACGGGCGCCGTCATGTAGGGACTGGTCATCTCTTAGCTGCCACGGCTTATTTTTTATCTTTTTTGACCACGCCTTGGAATGCGCAACTAGCTTCATCTTTCTGACTGACCGACCCCGTGACAATTCCAGTGTCTGTAATTGGTTTGATTAAAATAAATGCGTTTTGAGTAGTAAATTCATGAATTTTATGTATATATATATATATTTTTTTAATTTATTTCGAAACTAGACTAAGTAAAATTACGTACTGTCTCAATTAATAAACATAACTGACTCTCTAGAACATAACTGTATAATTTATCCAATTATTCCGACAGTTTGTTCGACAAAGGACTAACGAAGGCAAAGATTTGATTCTATTATGCAAATGTTGCTTGTTCACTCAGTCTGCGTCTGCGCACTGACGTCATTATGGCCCTAATTGATGGAGACTTCCACTTTTTTACACGACATACCTACGACTACGAGGTTAGGACTTAAGATCACCGACTTGCGTGTTAAGGAAGATTAAAAGTTGTGGGTTTTTCTATTGCATTAAGTTACCTATTCAAAATTATGTCTTATTAATGTCTTGCATATTTCATTACTTAATAATTATGAATTTAATTCTGCGAATGAAGCGAATTTTCCTTAAAGTGTTTATTGTGGTTTTGCGCTTGCAATATTGGGTAATTCCTGAAGTGATTTAGGTAAATAAGTGGTGTCACACAATTTTTATTAGGTACCAAACATCATTCGGACAAACTCTATGCGGCGAGCGGCTTATTAGTAGATTTGCACGAATTTACTCGCCCGAAACGCGAAACTCAGCGAATTGTCAATTTATAACAAAATATACCTAATATAATACATGACACCAGTCAGCGAAACACGACGCAGACACTTCGTGTTTAGTGTAATTATAATGTTGTATGTATTTATAGTATTTTTAAGTTATATTAATATTGTATTGTACGAGTATGTGTTTTATATGGGCCTTGATGCCTGAAATAAATGGATAAATAAATAAAATAATTTATTCGCCTATGGAAAAAATAATATTATTTAAATATTACGATTGGTTTCGGGCGAGTAAATTCGTGCGAATCGACAAATATGTGAACGTAAACGAAGCATATTAAGGAGTATGTAAGGATCTTAGCAGGTTGTGTCCTGAAGTTTCTGCCTGCGTGGGTTTATTTACTTTAATGTATATTTCTCTAGATCTTTTTGCGCACGTTTTCCTCTAGCAAAATGTGAGGAAAGCAAGTAGGAAAATAATGTTAATTAAAACGTAGGTAGGCTAGATGACCATTAGGGACTGGGTAAGTACCTACCTACTCCCAACTTTCCGCATCTAATTATGTCGATCTTTCCAAGTTGCCTCTCTCAACTTTTTCTATATCACGCGGCCATGTGTTACCTATTTAATATTTATGCGAAAGGTACCATTATGTTAGGTACCTTCTCCATTTTTTAGGATCGCCAGATGTGTGGGACTTTGACAGATTTGTCGGAAACTTCAGGTTATTCGAAAGTAAGATATGAATAAGCAGCTTTTACAATATGAATAAGCAACTTTTACAATATATAGGTATAACTATTTCATTTAGGTACTAAATCAAAGAACTAACTATACAAATAAATACAAAAATAAATGACTTAGTTTCGTGTTTAATTATCTTCTATGGGTTGGTTGGTTAGATCCCATTATCATTAGATCATCATCATCATTTCAGCCGAAAGACGTCCACTGCTGGACATAGGCCTCCCAAGCACCTCCACTTCGACCGGTTTTGTGCTTCTCGCATTCAACGAGTTCCTGCGACCTTCACAAGGTCGTCAGTCCACCTTGTGGGAGATAGATTATTTTATTATCATTAGATAGTCTAGGGATAATTTACGATAAGTTTAGGTTCTTAGTTCGTAGACGGTTTTTAACAAATACTTAGGTACACTATGTTTAGGTGGCTGGTCAGACTAATTAGTTTAATAATACATAGTTAGATAATAAGATAATTAATAGAAGAAAACAGACTAAATAATGAAGGAAAATGTATATTTTTTTAAGAGCAAAGTTGAGAGGTCTCAATATATCTTGAAGAATTAAAATAATGAGCACGAAATAAGTCTGTTTATTCTACGACAGAAGCTTTATTCTGTCCGCGACTTCGTCCGCGGCGAAGAAATATTATATCCTATAGCACTCGGCAATAGTGTAACTTTCTATCAGTGAAAGATTTTTTGCAAACGGATCAGTACTTTCAGAAATTACCTCTTACAAACAAACAAACAATTTTATTTGACATAATATATATTATGTCAATTAAAATTGTTTGTTTTTCCCCAAAGGTTAGGCCAGAGGTACACCCACATTTCGACAGTTTACACATACAATGTTACCTCTTTATAATCACCGTCATCATCTGCCTAACCTTTTCCCAACTATATTGGGGTCGGCTTCTAGTCTAACCGGATGCAGCTGAATACCAGTATTTTACATAGAGCGACTGCCTATCTGACCTCCACAACCCAGTTACTGGGTAAAACGATACCCCTTGGTAAGACTCGTTGTCAGACTTTCGGGCTGGTGACGACCCGTAACGACTGTTTATATTTATATCAGTCGGGTTAGTTACACCATTTGTAACTCAAGAACTACGGGAGCGATTTTTATGATCTTTAGTTTGTTGGATTTGTTTCCACCCCGAATAGCATAATAATTATTAAAACTAGGAAAATTCACAAAGAAAAAAATCAATCAATCAAAATCAATCAAAATATTTTTATTTCACATAAACCAACATGGGCACTTATGAAACGTCAGAAGCTAGGTGCACGGTTCCAATTGGTCGTTTCCTATGGAGAAGAACCGGCAAGAAACTCCATGGTTACTCTTTTAAAAATAATTGGCTTTTACAATGTTTTCGAGTTACAGTAGGTATGGGAGGACAGCGTAGGCCTGTCAACAAGTACCAGGTACTTGATAAAAATAAAAAATGGTCTACAGATCTAGTCTACAAGGCTTACAAAGTCCTCACATTTACAAAATAAGGATGTATCAAAAGGATAAACAAAATATAAAAATCTACTAAAACCAAGAGATATGATTGCCATTTCAACTAAGAAAGAGGTGAAAAATTAAAATTGTCTGTATATAATGTCAAATAATAAAAAGATTATGTCATAGAAGTATGTACAAATAAAAAATAAACATCGTAATTTGAGAGCAGTTAATAGACATTTACGTAGAACTTATGCCGTCAAAGAGGTGCCAGGGAAGCCACATGTGCAGAAGGAATTATTGCCAAACTACCTTGTCTTCAACGTAGTCTTTAATCTTATAATATGCTTTTTTGATAAGGACTCGTTTGATGAGGGTTTTGAACTTTCCATCGCTAAGTTCTGTAACCGACTTTGGCAACTTGTTATAAAAACGGATGCTGTTTACAAGAAATGACTTGCTAGTTTTAGTTAATCTAAATTTAGGTATCACAATTTCATTTTTACTGCGTGTATTTATATTATGGAAATCGCTTCTTATTTTGAAAAGTCCTAAGTTTTTGCGAACATACAAAATACTTTCTAAAATGTAAAGAGAAGGCAGAGTTAGTATATCAATTTCTTTAAATTTGTTTCTAAGAGACTCGCGAGGACCCATTTTATATATTGCGCGGATTGCCCTCTTTTGTAAAATGAAAATTGAATCTACGTCAGCTGCCGATCCCCACAGCAGAACACCATAAGACATAATACTGTGGAAATATGCAAAGTATACTAACCTAGCTGTGGCTATATCTGTCAACTGCCTTATTTTTCTTACTGCATATGCAGCTGAACTTAATCTACCTGAAAGAGCTCTAATGTGTGCGCCCCATTGTAATTTTGAATCTAAAGTAATTCCCAGAAATACAGTTTCCGTAATAGCATCTAGTTTTTTGCCATCAAGTTTTAAATTCAGATCCACTTGAGGTACATTTGGTAATGAGAACTTAAGACATTTAGTTTTGTTCGCATTAAGTAAAAGATTATTAGCTGCAAACCATTTCGAAAGAACAGCCAGACTATCGTTGACATGTAAGACATCCGTATCTTTTCTATCTATTTTAAAAATAAGGGAAGTGGTAATAGGTAATACGGGCTGGTATCCGCAACTCCACGTCAATGCGCGTATTTTGCGTACGGTATAAGGGAAGTGTCATCAGCGAATAAAATGATATCCGATAAGTTAGCCATCATGTAAGGAAGGTCATTAATATATACTAGAAATAAGAAAGGGCCAAGAATTGAGCCTTGAGGCACGCCCATCTTAACTAGAGACCCCGATGACGTCGCCCCGTTAACGTTTACTTTTTGCTGCCGTTTTGATAGGTAGGAAAGAACAAGATCAGCAGCTTGTCCACGAATTCCGTAATGGTATAATTTACAGAGCAGTGTATTATGGTCAACGCAGTCAAACGCTTTTGAGAGGTCACAGAAAATGCCAATTGCATCCTGGGACTTCTCCCAGGATTCCAAAATGTGACTGATGAGTTTTGCTCCCGCGTCCGTCGTCGACCTACCTTTCGTGAAACCAAACTGGCGACTATGTAAAATCCCATTTGAGTTAAAATGTGACAACATCTGGTCCAGCATGATTTTTTCATAGATTTTGCTCAATGCTGGTAGCACAGATATAGGTCTATAATTGGAGGGATCAAACTTACTACCCGATTTGAAAATTGGTACTACTTTACTATGTTTCATTAGGTCAGGAAACGTACCGCTGTCTAAACATTGATTAAATATGCCTGTTAGGGCAGGGGCAATTGTGTCAATAATATCTCCGAGAACCTTAACAGAAATCCCCCATAAGTCTTCAGTGTTTTTTATGTTAAGACTTTTAAACGCTTTTTTAATTGTGGCAACAGAAATGGGCTTGAATTCAAAGCTTGGAATATCCTTATTAAAGTTTTCTTTAAGAAGAGCTTCAGCTAACATAGGTGATGAGGGGAGAGATTTCGTAACCTCTATTGGTATGTTGGTAAAGAAATGTTCTAGTGTCTCAGCAACTTTCAACTTATCTGAAATGGTTTCATTATCAATTTTTCGGGACAACTCATTCTGATCTCGCTGTTTTGTGTTTCCAGTTTCTTTGTTAATTACTTGCCACACAGTTTTTATTTTATTATTAGACATACTAATTTTGTTACTTATTAATTTAGATTTAGCCACAGCGCAGACTCTTTTGAATATTTTAGAATAGAAAAAAAAAAAAATAGAAAAATAAGATTATCTCATAGATTTTGTATGGATCGGCTTTTTTGATTCTGAGACGGTACGAAGTTCTCCGCGTCAGCTAGTATGTATTATAAAGTTAAGATAAAATCAACCTAGATATAAAAAATAATTCAAAGCAGTTTTTCTGACAGAAACACTACATATTTCTACGCCTCTTGCAGTGTTTGCTAAAATTAGAGAACCAATCGAACGTGACCCCCTTCACTATGCATGGTTAACCACTGGAAAACACTGAGATTACAATGAGGTAGATACAAGAGGCTTGGGTTTTGTTTGATACCTATTAGTCTAGAAATGTTCTATTATACCTAGTACTAATACTTTTGATACCAAAGCGAAATCGAAGCGCCTTTGGAGTAGAGGGTTTCTTGAGTGGAAACCGCAAACAAGATAGGACCACAACCTGAAGACACCGACACTTGCTGTGAGGTCTATGTCTAAGGGACCTCGCGCACTAGACGATCACGACTCCGGCCAGTGGCCGCAGCGACCAAGCTAACTATAGAAACCATATACACGTCGCGCACTTGGCCGCAACATGGTTTCTTTTTCATCTGGTCGTTGCGGCCACTGATCGTGGTCGTGGCCGCCTAGTGCGCGAGGTCCCTTAGTTGCTTGATCATTTACCTACTTTTGCAGAAATTAAATATTATTTATTTCATAGTCAAAAAAAATTTTTTGTACACACGGCTACACATCAAGCTATACATTTCCAGTTTGAGTTGACCTCGCATTGTATAGGTTTTTCATGCAATCAGAAGTCAGCTTATACTGGTTATGTATAGCTTGATGTGTAGCCGTGTGTACAGGACTCTTTGAGATGAATGCGGCGTGGTAGACCGCGAAATTCAAATTTTCTTACGTTTTTTGCAATTTGCAGGTCAGTGTCAGGTTGTATCTTGATCAAAATTTGATTCACGACTATAACAGGTACGTATTTACAGAATTATAATCATTAGAATCATTAATACATCTTTCTAAGTTATATTTGTACCATAAGAACAAATCTCTTATGGAAAAGTGCTTTGAAGAAATTTCGCGGGCTACCTTTAGATAATTTTTTCCCTCGTTGAGATAAAATAAGGAACATTTTAAGGTCTACATATTTTAAGATCGTACATACCTACAAAATAGATAATGCTCTGAGCCACATTTTCCAGTAGCCACACACATCTCTTATCACCTGTCATTCGCCAACGTAAGGAAATAAAACAAACCCGACACCAGCATACCACCACGTACGTTCTGATGACGTTATCATTCATAGACAATCCTTATCGGCAAAGGAAAGTTGAATCAGCCAAGACAACGCGGGCATGACGGCTAAAATATTATTATTAATGGCCAGTAGTCTAGCACAGTCAACCGGACCATTTCATACCGAGACCCCTAGAGGAAAAATTTAAATCCGAGACCCCTTCGTGCCTCGCTACGGGCGTCGGGAGCCGCGTGACGACTCCCGGCCACCGTAGGCGCGGGCCTGCGGACGGAGAGTAATGGGTAGCTCTCCGTCCGATCAGGACCAGGCCCGTGCCGGACGGCGCGTATGTGTTCCACGCGCGCCTCAAAGATATGTCAGCAGTAAGGAAGGGGCCCGCCAGGGCCGAAGCCTGCCGGGGTAGCGGGATCGTCCGAAAGGGTTACCGTTGCCCTGGAACATAAAGGGCTAAGGAAGGAACACGGGTGGGTTTTAGTCAGTAAGAGTCTGACACTCCCTTCCGCTCCACCCAGAGCGGGAGGAGTCATTAGATGATTACTCATCCAAAAAAAAAAAAGACCCCTCCGTGCTCCGTGCCTCGGAAAGAACGCTGCGGCAGTCATTCGTAGATCTTTGACAGTCATTATTGCGAGGTAATTGCGTAACATACCAACAATGGCAATGCCTTTCATTTTGACAATAGAATAATAATATAATAATAATAATAATAACCCCATCGCCGTATCTCTACGTTGACGTCGTGGTGGGGCTTGCGCGCTCCGAACTCTGGGCCTGCGCCGAAAGAGTTTACTCTCCGGAATGGGTCTAAGGTGAGGAGCCAGACCAAGAGAGATACAGAAACCCGCAGGGCAGCATGTGGCGAGCTGTTGGGCAGTAGCGACCCCACGGACCCTATCTCCCGGGAGAAGTCTTGTTCCTCACCTCTGGCTTGCCTTTATTGGCCGGCTGGAGTGAAAAATGACGAGGAACAGAGCTCCCACCTCATTCTTGCCTTTATTGGCCGGCTTGAGTGGAGATTCGCAAGAGCAAACGTGCTCGGAGGAAGGAAGTATTCCAGTAAGATGCTGGTAGGGATCTTGACCGTACTTCCGGGATTGTCCTGATAGCCGTGGAATACCTCTCCACTCCTCATAAGCACCTCAGGACATGTTGCCCCCTTGTCGCTACGTCACTATGTGCTAGCGACCGTTTCCGGGGGCCCATTATTGAGTGTGCAAGTCACCCCCTGCCATTTTATCCGTGTATATATAAAACATTGATCAGGCAGGGGTCATAGTTCTTCCATAGTTCTTGGTAACCAGTCCACTTCAGCCACCCAAACCCATAGTCCAACTTTTTATTTTTCCTATCCTACAATAGTCCTACACCAACCGGGGGTTATCCTTGGGTGCATTTGCATAGTGCATACAGGGATAATCGTCGGACGGTGCCGCATTTCCTTAAAATTTCCTAAGGGGCCTCTGCGAGTTGGCTTCGGCCCCTTGTACGCCTTCCAAAGGACCGGGACCCCATGGTCCCGAGATATATAAATTCAAAAATAAATAATAATAATAATAAGTTTATTAGTACATAAAAACAACAACACAGTACATAGCATATGGAGACAGTGGGTTGTACTACCAAGTTTTAAATTCTAGTCAGCTTTCCAGGCTCCTAAACTAGGTACGCAGACCTGTATCTTAGGAGTCGGAGATTTTGCGGCTTCAATTTATATAATACAACCGTGACTTTTTAGTTTGGTTACAGTGGTTGTTAACACAGCAAATGTTGAATGATTATGGATGTGTATCTAGGAGTGTGAGTGTATATATGAGTGTGAGTGTATATGTGAGTGTGAGTGTATATGTGAGTGTAGTTTATGTGTAGGGAGGTGTGTATGTGAAGTGTGAGTGTTTGATAAGCTTTATTTCAATGTAGGTTTGATAAAGTTATGATTGTATGGTCAATATATTTTCTGTTTCATTATAAGTTAAGGATAAGAGCCATTCTCTTAATTTATTTTTGACTTCATGTAAGGTATATCTGTACAGCGGAATAATTTTATTTATTTTATTATACATGCGTGAACTTTGAGCCAACAATTGTCGACTTGTAAATGCAAAACGACAGGGGATTGTTTTACATATAGGGAAACCGTGGCGCCTCAGAAGCAGATTTTTATCTAAAGGGAGGTTGGAGTGTCTCCGCAGGACTGAACGAAGGACATATAGTTGCCTTACTGTGAGAACTTGGGCCTCAGAATATAAATTATCAGTAGGATAGTCTCTAGGTTTGAAAAACATCACTTTAAGAACCGCTCGTTGTGCACGTTCTGCTGGGAGCATTGCGGTTTTATAAGTACCGCCCCACACCGGGATGCAGTACATAATTATAGACTGACAAAGGCTAAGGTACACAAGAGTCAGAGTTTCAGAATTGGCGGAGTGCCTGAGTTCTTTAAAAATATATATTAATCTTCTGATTCTAGTGCAGAGTGCCTCTATATGCGCATGCCAGCTAAGTTTTTCGTCAATAATCACTCCCAGGTACTTGATATTGGGGACCATGCTGAGGGCAAGACAGTCACAACCTACTGACTGATGAGGGGGACAAGTGTGAGCTTTAATTTTATGAGAGAAAGAAGATGGGGTTATTGATTGTGGGCGGTAGAACCTGATTAGTTTTGTCTTATCTAAATTCAACGTCAGCAAGTTAGTTGACAACCATTCCATTATTACCCGAAGCGAGTATTCTGCTCTATCTCTGGCTTGTTCCCAGTTTTTACCAAACACTAGAATTGCCGTATCGTCTGCATAAGAGAAAATTTCGCAGTTATCAATGGAGAGCTTGCATAGATCATTGATGTATATTTGGAAAAGTGTCGGTCCTAATATACTACCTTGTGGGATGCCATAAGTGAGCTTTTTATATGAACTGGTGACTGACTCAATGAGAACACACTGGGATCTATCACATAGGTAGTCTTTAAATAATTTGAGAGTTACTCCACGCACTCCTAAGCTTTCTATCTTTGAAATAAGTCGAGGGACAGATACCGTGTCAAAAGCTTTGGTTAAGTCTAAGAAGATGCCATAGCAGTTCAGTTTATTATCCAGTTGACTTACCAGACTGTTAGTAAAGGCAGCAACGGCATCCTCCGTACAAATTCCAGATCTAAAGCCGTACTGGTTTTGAGCTATTAATTTATGTTTTTCCAGAAAGCTAACTAAGCAATTGTTCAGAATTCTCTCCAGAATTTTTGAAAGCGTACTCAGAACAGAAATAGGTCTATAGTTTGTGACTCTGTCTCTGCCCCCGCTTTTATATATAGGATGCACGACGGCTTTCTTAAAGGCATCAGGGAAAATTCCAGAGTCTATGGACAGGTTACAAATATGAGTGACTACGGGAGTTAAGACAGTGCGCGAACTCTTGATAACTCTAGCTGGAATATTATCCCACCCTGTAGCGCAGTCACTACGGAGGTCATGGATAATTCTGCCTACTTGACCCTCATCCACAGGGAGGATAACAAGAGAGTTAGACAGTTGACTGGGAGGTGGTACTACATCAGTGGTGATGGTGCTAGCTCCTATTTTCGACGCTAGGTTTGTACCTATATTGACAAAGAACTCATTGACTTTGTTTGTCGATGTTTTCACGTCAGCTGAATCACGCAGAAGTTCACGAGGGGATCGGGATTGAACATTAGAATTCGTGATAGATTTAATCACTTTCCACGTTGCTTTAGGGTTATTTTTGGCTTTTAGAAATTCTTCCTTTTCAAATGCTCGCTTCAACTTTCTTATTAAGGCATTACAAAAGTTTCTATACCGTATGTATGTTATTTTAAGTATGGAGTCGTCAGGCTTTTTCCTGACTTCAACATGCATTCTATCTCGATTTCTTAGACAACGAACCAGGCCAGAGCTCATCCAAAGTTTTAGAACCCTACATTTTTTATGTGTTCTGGTTATTCGGGTGTGCTTAGTAATCACACGTTGTATTTCATCAATTAACATATTAGCTGCTTGATTGGCGTTTGTACAAGTTAAGATAGGGTTGAAGTCGGTGTTATCCAGTTCTTTACGAATAGTTTCATAATCATAATGTGTTGATTCTCTTTGCCCATTACATCCCGAACTGAAATTGAGGGGCAGAAATAAACAGATAGGCTGGTGATCAGTAACGTGAGAGTCTAGGACTAGCACAGTAGAAGTTTTCTTAGATTTCAGCATTATATGATCTAGACAGTTGTTACCTCTGGTCGGTAGAGAATGCGCAGGAAGTAATCCGAGAGTGGCGGTGAGAGTTAGATAGTCATTAGCGTGCCGGTCACTAGATCCTGATTTGATATCAACATTCATATCACCTATTAAAATAATGTTAGCGTAGGATTGCAGCGAAGATATTACGCCTTGCAGACTGTTATACATGTTTTCAAGATTTTGGTAGGATGGAGAGCGATAGACTGCAACTATTGCCGTAGAGCCTAAACAGGATATAATGCAGTTAGCGTCCTGAAACTGTGGTTCTGACGTCTCACATTTTAAACTTTCTCTAACATACACTACCACTCCGTCATTTTTTTTTACATTATTAATTGTAGCGAAAGATGAATAGCCCTGTAATATGGGTATAGGTCCAGAAACCTGCAACCAACACTCTGTCAGAACCATTACATCAAACTCAATTTTTGTGGATGAAATCATAGTTAGAAATTGATCCAAATTTTTATTAATGCTTCTAATGTTAATATGAACAATTTTTAAGTTATTACTGAGCATCGGGACTAATTCAGGGCATTTTTCAGGGGAGCATAGGAAAGATTGAGCTACCGAGATGTTATCCAATTCCTTGGAAATTTGGTTTAAATTAGCCATTGATTACTGGTAAAATTGTGAACAAATAACGAAGCACGGGATTTGGTTGGGTTATGTGAAAATTAGCCTGGAAAACTAGTCTGGGAGAGAACTTCTCGTAATACCGCAATAGTGTTTGTGAAAAGAAATAGTAAGATATGAAAGAATTGCCAGCCATCAAACTGCAATACAGCCCGATGACGTAATTATAATTGTTAGCTTGAGTGAACCTGTGTATGTGTGTAAAATGTATTTGCTGTGTTTGTATACTAATTGTTACGTAAATTATTGACAGTAAAATGTAATAGTTATCAAAAAAGAAATAAAACAGATGTACAAAACAATATTGAGTGCATGCATGAACTCGAATAACAAATTTATGAGAAAATGGTACTGGTATTGCAAACATGGTAAGGCATTTCTCTGACTTAATTTCAATGGGTCTATCAGCTGGGTCTTTCTTCAAGAGAATTCTTCCGTTGGAATACCAGCTGGAGTAACTCCTTGCCTTAGCAAACTGGCGGGCATCATACAACAGCTTTTTGATTGCGGGAGGTAAGTGTTCGTCGACGTAAACTGGCTTCTTTTCCCCAGCGATCCCGATCAGCTGTGTGTTCAACTTATCATTGATGGAACGTTCTTTATTAAACTTCCTCACCTTAGCAAGAAATTCGTTTCTCTTATTGACACAGCTAAATTCAGCAACAATCGGTCTGCATAAACCTGATTTTCCAGGTATACGATATATATCCCGGAAAGCAGATGTCTGAATTTCCAAGTCAACAATCTTTCCAACCCTTGAAACCGCAGAAATGAGATCTTCAGGCGTTTCTTTCTCCTTAGTCGGAATATTACGCAGCTCGATAGTAGCTTGTCGTGACAGGAAGTTCAGATCTTGTACTTGCTTCTGTAGCCGGTCAATATGGTCTTCATTATCAATTTTCTCTTTTTCCAGTTTCGAAACTTTAGAATGGAGACTTTCATATTTTTCATTTAAAAAAGACATGCTGCGGTCTATTTCGACGTTAGATTCCTCAATCGAAAGACATTTCTGTTTGAGCTCGGCAACTTCCCTGACCAGCTTGGATAAAATGGCAGCTTGTTCGTTTTTCCATGATGTGAGCAGCTGTTCTTGCTCGGATTTCCAAGTTGTTAGCATCTCCAATAACTCCGATTTGAAAGCCGAAAATGCTGTGGATCGTACGGCGTCTACTTCGTTATTTGGAGAATCGGCAAGACGTTGTCGTTTGTTCCGAATGGTGATATTAATAGCGTCTGCTTTTTCGGTAGTGGTAGTCGGGATGTCGGGCTCAGAAAAAGATTGTCCATGTCTCAAACCTGTGCTAGGCGGAGTTCGTTCCATATTGTAGCAGAATTAAGAAAATAATTTTGAAAAAGAAATATAAAAAATAAAAACAATTATAAAAGGCAAAAAGAAATGCAGTGTGCCGGATTCGATCCTTCGACTTGTAGGTTCGCCTTCGTAGAAGCACACTACTCAACAGTGCTAAGCGAACTGTTACAACACTGTTTGAAATATGTATGTGCTTTACTGTGCGTTGCTTTAGTGGATCGGATTGGTGTACGTGACTAACTACTTTGTGTATCTAATGAGTTCAAAGTCCGAAAAATGAACACGTTTTAAAACTTTTAGTTCGTTATGATATTAAAATTGTTCACACACAGAGTTAGTGTCGTTATTTCACTGTTATTTTGCACTTAGGTTGACACTCGTTTACTGTAGGATACAATTGAACAGTTTTGTCGCTGTTATATACACTTTATACTTAGTTTTGGAATTAAAAACACGGAGGTAATTACAAGTACGTAAGTGCGCGGTGGCGTCACGGCAGACGAAACAAAACAATATTAGAACAATATTCATTGCGTCTTTAACATTGTTGAGCAGACGAATCTTAAAAACATGAAGCAATGTATTAGCAATTTCTTCCAAACTCGATTGAAAGTGTGTTACGCGATTGGGGTGTGGATAGTCAGAAGCCTGAGAGTCTGACAACCAGTCTTACCAGGGTATCGTGTTGTGGAGGTCAAATAGTCAGTCGCTCCGTGTAAAATACTACTTTTCAACTGAAAAGTGCAGTTGCATTCGGTGACACTAAAAACCGACCCCAACATCGTTGGCAAAAAGCTAGGCAGATGATGGGTACAGTCAACCATACAACTGGGTCACAGATAGTGCCATCCACGAAGACGCGCCCCACTCTTATCACTAATCGCTAGTGGTTATCACTAGTTAATTCCGCTAGTGTTTTAGTTTTTTGATACACAATAAATTACCCACTAATAAATAAAATTACTGTGTATCGACAAAACTAAAACACTAGCGGAATGTTGCACACTTGTACTGTAAGCGATTAGGAACAAGAGTGGGGTGCGTCTTCGTGGATGGCGCTATCTCGAAAATCACCCTTATATAAACGCGCTGTCAATGTCAAATTTATTATTGTTCCCACAGATGTGTGGTTGACTGTATCATGGGTAGCATGGTGTCACAGACTAAGAAGTATGCATGGTGTTTTGTTACCATATGTCAGACCAACTGTTTTGCTCGTTCATCCAAATCTATGGGGTTGTTTCGACACGGTGTGTAATTTTGGGAAAAATTGTGTTGTTGAGTTCCCACGCGCAAAGTTTTAAATTGACTTTATTTTTGTTTTTCGTCGTTTTGTCTCCTTTAATAATATTTTTTAATTTTTATAAAAGTATATTGCTATAAGAGTAGGGGAAGGCCAGGGTAACGATGGATGAGCTGTGAAAGAAGATATGGCTAGAAAGGTGGTGACTACAGAAATAATACCTAATAGAGAACTATAGGAGCAGTGGTGACCCATTGGAAACGGCTCCAACTTACGTGTTGTGGTCGTGGGTTCGAACCCAGACAGGCACCTTACTTTATGTAAATAATTTCATCGCCACTGCTTCAAAAATGGTGATGAAAAACATCATGAGGAAACCGGCACGTCATAGAACGAAAAATTTGAAGATAATTATGTAACATCTACCAACCCACACTGGGCCCATGTGATAGATTACAACCGATTACATCCCGAAGAGTGGAGGCCTGTGTCCCAGCAGTGGGAACATTATAGGCTGATTAAGTATGTTTATGTTATGTAGAGAAGAATGGAAAAAGAAGACATGTTACGCCTATCCTAAATGAATTGGGATCTGGAGAAGAAAATGATGATGAGGGTGAGTTGTGGGAAAGACATTCGTCGAGAAGAGGGATGTTGGTGGTAGTTGTTCCCTATTTTATTTAAATAGACTACAAGACTGAAAACTTTTCAGTAAAGTCTTAGAGTGACTACCTACCTACTTACACTAGTTGACCTTGTTATTTTTGTGTACATGTGTTCTTTCTCTGCGTAGTGTTTACCGCGTATTTTCTTTCTTTCTTCTTGTTCTTCCAGTTAGTATTTTCTCATTCAGACTAAGTTTTATCGTAATTTCGGTCCCGCAAGGAAATAAATAGTTAATTTTATGACTCCATAATTATTATCTTATCGTAAAACATAAAGTTAACTAAGAATCAGTGAGCTGTGTCTTCTCGAGAAAGTCATTAAAAAGTTTACGAGAAATAAAATCTTTTCGACTGTAAAGATTAGATTTCAACTAAAACTTCTTTTACTAGGCTTATACAATTGTATTAAATACTTATTTATGAATATGACCAAGCACTTGACCGCATTGTCATCTCGTAAGGGTGCAATAATCTCTTTCAGTTAGTTTAATTAATATAATATGAATGAAAACGATGGTCTCTCTCTGACGTTTTTGTTAACCAATATACATTTATTTAAGTTTACATGCACAACATTATAGAATATAACCCCAATTCATTGTATAGTGCAATTTACAAACTAAAAAGTGACACAATTTAAAAAAAAACGTAAACACGACAAAATAACAACATTAACCAACAAAATAAACATTGCTGAATATTACGTAGGTACTTGCCTTGGTTTATGAGGGGCTTGTGGTCAGGCTAAGATACGCTTGTCGCGGTTGGTCCGTGGATGGGTGACCATCTTTACATACCAAGACCCCTCAATGCTTAAGACCGGCTGTCATTCTGCTGGCTGCTGACCGGTTGGATCATTGATAGTAGTCGTTACGGATCGTCAGAAGCTCGAAAGTCTGACAACCAGTCTTACCAAGGGGTATCGTATTACCACGTATTACCCAGTAACTGGGTTGTGGAGGTCAGATAAGCAGTCGCTTCATTTATAATACTGATATTCAGCTACATCGGATTAGACTGGAAGCCGACCCCAAAATAGTTGGAAAAAGGCTAGGCAGATGATGATGCCTTGGTTTATATGGTTTCTTTTTTGCGCAAACAACTAGGTACAATGTCGACTTAAAATAAGTGAATAATTAGGTGCTTAAAGACTATAATAATTATGTTCTTGTTAATTACCCTCAGTATTTTGAATGTGTAGAAAACCCCTAGAAGGAGGAGGACAGACCTTTTCGGTGATGTTCTTCAGTAAGGTCGTGCGGCGTGCATGTATGACCGTATGAACGTAAACAAAGCAAGAGGAGTATGTAAAGATCGTAGCTGGTGGCGTTCTGCAGTTTCCACCTAGGTAACCCCATGTGTAGAAAGCGCGAGTTTATGTATGTGTGTAATCTGCATTCGCGATTTATTTGCCAAAAATATAAACAAATATGAGTTTATGGAAAAATAACATTAATTCCTACACAATAAAGTTCAGTTTATGCTACAACTTCAAACATTTTTATAACTTTTTCAATAGTTCTAGTCACTCTGTAATCAACTTAATTATAATTAAAATAAAGTTGATATTTGTTTAACTTGAAATAACATCAATTTGAAACATAAGCTTAAATAGACTTTAGTAAAATATTGTGATGTTATGTAACTGTTTTATTTTGTTTTTCTTTAGTTACAGTCTGATGCGCCATTTCCATCAAATATTAGGGCCTCTTCCAGGTGCTTAAACATGCAGTACAATAGCCCACACATATACCAATTAGTTTTATATAAGGCAACACACACCAATTAACCAGTCGTTTATTGATTTTATTGCTAGATAAACAAACTAATTGGTAGTTTGTTTCGGTGGATTTTCTTGCCCATTCTTCTCCATACGAAAACTACCTTTTGGAAGGGACGACTACAATCAATTCAATTCTATTGTAATTTTTGACGTTTCAAAAAGTGCCTTGAATGTGCCTATTTGAAATAAATTATTTGACTTTGACAGCAGCAGCCATAAAACATCACGCCTGTATTCCCTGACTGATTCAGCAGAGAGAGGTACTAAACCCACATTTCACCAAGTATGTTTTAAGTCCTATGTAACAGGGGGCGAGCCTATTTCGATCAACCGGGCACCAATTTAGACTGGGCTGCTACTGAGAAAATCCAGACGGAAAAACTCAATAACACTTTTGCCGACCCGGGAATCGAACCCAAGACTCACACACAACAGTAGCGCTTACCAACCAACCAACGAAGCCAGACACCCATAAAATTACTGAACATACATTGTAAACATAGTGAGGAAGTAAGATCGCATTTTGATAAACTTTTTTTTCATTAAGAAAGTGAAACGTGCGTCGTTAGTCTAAGTCGCAAACGCAACTGTTTGGTGGGGTGTTGAGTTCGTTTCCCTGGTCGGTCGAAATATGTTATTTATTTGGTTTATCTACCTACGACGGGTCCGTGGCTAAATAATAATAGCCGCACAGGTCGATCGATCAGGTTAAGCTACGCTTGCCGCGGTTGGTCTGTGGATGGGTGACCATCTTTACATACTGAGACCCCTCCGTGCCTCGGAAAGCACGTTAAGCCGTTGGTCCCGGCTGTCATTCGTGGATCTTTGACAGTCGTTACGGGTAGTCAGAAGCCCGAAAGTCTGACAACCAGTCTTACCAAGGGGTATCGTATTACCCAGTAACTGGGTTGTGGAGATCAGATAGGCAGTCGCTCCATGTAAAACACTGATATTCAGCTGCATCCGGTTAGACTGGAAGCCGACCCCAACATAGTTGGAAAAAGACTAGGCAGATGATGATGATGATCTACCTTGGAGACATTTCTCCATGAGGTCTGCTGTATTATTCTGTAAAAAATTCACCGTTTTAGAAACGTGCGTCGACGGCGCGCTTTCATCCTACAGAAGGTCTACAGGCTGCGTCTGACTCGCCTGCGTACCGCGTCTGTATCGCTACAAACGTGCGTCAACGGCGCGTTTAAAAAACGTGGTGTGCACAGGCCCTTAAGTGAAGTGAGCTGTCATTTCACCTGATGCTAGGGATTGACACTACAGCTCACTTCACCTAAGTTGTCACGATGAGATAAGAGTATTTACAAAATAGATCGGCTAGACTTTAGATTTTTGTCCAGTTTATGGCAATAGACGTGGTCTCTGTGAGGTATATAGGACTGTGAAAATTAGATACTGGCGAATTGTAAGAGGCGGAGGTGGGCAGGGCACATATTTGCTCTCAGAACAGATGGCCGGTGGGGCCGAAAGGTTCTGGAGTGGCGACCGCGTACCGAAAGACGTAGCGTTGGAAGGCCTCCCACAAGGTGGACCGACGACCTTCTGAAGGCGCAGGAACCCGTTGGGTGCGAGAAGCACAAAACCGGTCGAAGTGGAGGTGCTTCGGGGAGGCCTATGTCCAGCAGTGGACGTCTTTCGGCTGTAATGATGATGATGATGATGTACGGTTAGTAGTACGTACTCGTACAATTCGCCAGTCAGTACTGTATGTCCACCATATTGGGGAGTTCAAACGTGATATTATGTTACGTTATTATGAAAACGAACTAAGGATTTATTTCAATAAGAATTCGCTTGTTATTAAATCACTGATAATTTTTAATAACATAGCAGCTACGTACTAATAATAATGACTGCAGTAGCATGGTTGGCTGATTCAAAAATATAGGCTAGGTATTAGTTGTGTTACTGATTGGTGGATATGAAACTAAATTAATTATAATATCACGCCTGTATTCCGCTAACGGGTCGACAGAAGGGTACCTACACCCACATTATAGCAGTTATGTTTAAGACCCACGAAATGTAATGGGGGCGAGCAAGATTCGTGCCCAGTTGATGGTTATGGAACCATATTACATGGGACTTAAACATATCAGGCGAAATTTGGCGAAATGGTTGTACGTTATACACATCTGCCAATCCCTTCAGGGAAAACGGGCGAGAAGAATAGAATCTTCTTTCTTATATATATAGGTATCTATGAATAGAATACTCTATACATATATTCAATTAACTCAGCCTATTGCAGTCCACTGCTAGACATAGGCCTCTCCCAGGCTGCGCCACAACACCCTGTCCTCCGCCTTCCGCATCCAGTCCGTCCCAGCCACTTTCTTTAGGTCGTCCGTCCATCTAGCTGGGGGGCGTCCCACACTACGCTGTCCCATACGCTCTATAATGAATTACAGATGCAGACGAGGAGCAGTTGTGGCCAAGTGGTAACGACCGCGACTTATAGGATGTAGGTGTTAAGTTGGAACCCAGACAGGCGCTTTACTTTGTGTAAATTATTTCATCACCACTGCTCTTAAAACGGTGAAGGAAACATGTGGAAACCGACGTGTCCTAGAAACAAAAATTCGAAGACATGTGACATCTACCAACCCGCACTGGGCCCGCATGGTGCATGAAAGCCCACTCCCTAGCACCGAGAGGAGGCCTGTGTCCCTGCCGTGGGAGCATTATAGGCTGAATATGGAATTAAAGATATAAAAGTAGACATTTTACGTGATGACACAATAGGTGGTCTTATCGCTTGAAGCGACTATTATAAAGACTACTTAGACCAAGTTGTGTTGTTTTTTTTTATGAGACCAGGATAATGCACCAAGACGCGGAATCCGGAAACGTCAGCAAGCAGCTTCCGTTTTGTATAACATCTTGATTAAAAAATTAACAAACAATACGTTCTATAGATTATAATTGTATAAAACATGTACACACGGCTACACATCAAGCTATACATTTCCAGTTTGAGTTGACCTCGCATTGTATAGGTTTTTCGTACAATCAGACGTCAGCTTATACTGGTTATGTATAGCTTGATGTGTAGCAGTGTGTACAGTACACCCGCCAATTATCTTATTAAACGCCATTATTAATCCATTCTGCGCCTGTGTTATTATGTCTTCAATTTGTTTGTTAGGAATCTTATAATTACTTGCTTTGAACATTTTGAGGTCGTTTTAAATTATCAAATGCCTTTGCGTTATCTTATACGAGATTTTAGTATACATTTGGTTTAGATAATTATATGATATTTACGAGATATTTTTAAGACGGTGTATAATTAACTCTTGATACAAATCTATTGTCAAGATAAGTTTTTTGCAAAACAAATTAGGTACCATAGAATATAAAAAACCAGTTAAAACCAGTTTAGCTTAGCTATCTAAATCTTAACTAGCGTCTTTGTCGTCGTGTTACGTTTATAGCTGACTGTTAGAACATTAATCTGTCATACCGTAAAATGGGGTTACATTGATCAATTTTGATCAATTTTAAAATTCGAGGTGGATATTTCTGTACTAAGAAGGCTGAAAAATTTACAAAAATAAATGTAACATCGGTTTTATGGGTTGTATATGTTTACATTAAAGTAATATTTTTGGACACTCCTTTATGAGAAAAAAAAAATTATAATCATCGTGATAAACTTCATACTGCATCGGGGATACTTTGATCGCACTAGTTTTTGGTACGTATTTTGATAGTAACCCCAAAAAACAAATTAATATCGGTCCACAAATGTTTGTGCTGCAGTAGTTTTAAGATGATGGTTTCTGGGTGGGATTCTTTGATAAATACAAATAACTGTTTTTTTTGTTCAAATCTATATATTTAAATCTAATAAAATTTAAGTTAAGTTAAGTTTTTCATAAGTCGAAAGTTGTTATCAAAGTAAACCCGTAGAATCAAACTAACCCCATTTTACCGGTATTATATGTGTTTTAAAGAAAACCGACAACATTTTTTTGTCATGGTCTGGCAGTTTGAGTAATTTATGTGGCCTACCCAAATGTCCTTTCTTTGGTATTGTTCGTCGAATCGTTGAGCTCCTTAAGTTTTGAGTTGAGCTGCACGAATTCTGACAAATGCGTGCACTGACTGGACAGGTCCACTCAATCTGTGTGGTTCTTTCTTGAAAAGACCATCTCGGACTTCGATCTACATGGTCTTCATATAACCTGACCAAGATTATGTCTGGACTTTAAAAGAGACTGTGACCTCTGAGTTTGTTTCGGCCTTTCTTCTCAGAGTAGTCAGATAGGAAACGCCGACCTCATCTAGTTTTTAAAATATGATTGACGTGTAAAAGTGTTTGTGCAAACCTACTTACAGAAATAAAATCATTTATCATTTATCATTATCATGGTTTTAATGTGCTCACCCCCTTTAATAACTAAGTCATCATCATTCTCCTGCCCTTATCCCAATTTATTTGTGGTTGGCGCAACATCTCTTCTTCTTCCATACTTCTCTATTAATCGTCATCTCGGTAGTCACCCCCTTTCTAACCATATCATCATTCTAATAGTCCATCCATCGTTTCTTTGTTCTTCCATTATTACCTCAATATAATAGTAGGTACAGGTCACAAAAAAAAAAACACAGCGGCACTCCGGGAGTGCCGACAGAAGTGACAACAAAACACAAACAAAACTTTGCCATCACTCACTGACATATTGGATATAAATTAAAACCGAGTACCTCCCGAGGAGAGCCGAACACATCCGAAGCGGTGTCACTTCAAAGAACCATTTCCTCATTGCAATTTTACGACCAGAAACAAACTCAAAAAAAAAAAACCTCACGCCAGACGCAATCACATGTTAAAAGACGTTATCTAGACCGCTGGCCTAGTACAGTGGTACAACATGATCTAAAACACGCAACCGCTGACCCACAGACATGCGTGATGTTATAATATATTCAATAACTTGGGCACTAAAGTGTCGTCCGTTATGTGACCCCAAACTCTAGAGAAAGCGCCATTTCGCTACGTATAAGGTCGATTGACTGAGCGGGCAAATTGGAGGTGCTTGTGCTTAGTCAGACTGCATTGCGTGCATTCGAAACTGGAGACAGTTCCGGAACAGCATTGTTGATCTGTATAAACTGGAAAGTTTATTTATATACGTTTCTTCAAGTTAAGAGCCCTGTAAACGTCAAAAATTTATGGTTAAGTAGACATTAATCATCTTAATAACTTTAAGCAAAGTTAATAAAGAAACCTCTGGGTGTCAAGCTCAGTATTTCTTGATACTAGGTTTCAAGAATTGAGCGTTAACTCTTTTATACTTAATTGAGGATACAGAGTAGATACAGCTGGCTATGATGAAGACACTTCGAGTTAGGTATAGTCGGCAGGAAGAAACCGAATCTCAGTAATTACTTGAAGGACGATTTTCAAGCAGTTTTATGCCTTACTATTCAACACTAAAGCTGTGTCAAAAATTATTTCTATGTGTCGCAAATTATTGTTAGTAAGATTTTTTAGGCAATGTTTTCAGATGAAATCGACCGCTCCCGAAAATACTCATAGAAATGTTGATCTCGATCGAAATGTATTATGTATCAGAGACTAGGTAATTTGATTACATTATCTAGTCTCTGGTCTTCGGTGCACTAACAATGCAACGTTTGAAGAACACCAAAGAGTCTTAATTTATGTCTCTTTAAGATTGCTCCCATTTTAGTTACGTTTAGTCTTGATTTTCCAAGCTAAGTGTTTCATTATGCAAATTATTCTCAACCATCCTAGCAATGGGTAGGAAGGCAGGACACTTGAGTAGACGTGGTGATGACAGGTGGAGCCCTAACGGAATGTTGACAAGAGAAATGATAGAAGGAGCCTTCGGACCTTTGTACCTATTTTTCTGTTCTGTTTTGTTCTTGTCTGTTTATATTTAATGTGTGTACATAAATGGTCAAACGAATAAGGAGCGTTGATAGACCAATAGCCAGGTTGGTGAACGAGCTACAAAAGATCGCGGGAAGACCTGGATGGGACTTGCACAGACCAGGGGAGCATGGTACAAAAGGGAGGAAGTTTGTACTCAGCAATATGTGGAACAAGGCTACCAATGGAGATGTTGGTGATCCTAGCAATGCGAACTGGCTTAGACTTAGTAATTTTTTTATCTCAAAGGAATGCTTCAAGGTACTTTCAGCTCGCTAATCTTTATTTATTTAATGCTATTGCATTGTTGAACATTTATTTCATAACAACGATTGGTTGACGCGCGATAAAGCTGTGCTGAGGCAATTTTATCGCGTTGTGGTGTGACTTATAGTCCTGGTTTATAGCCATTCTAATTTTTTCGTGTCGATATGCAAAGTTGCATTTTGGCTTTATATCTTCCTTATTTTCTTAGCGAGTATTGTTTTAAAATGCCCGTTAAGAGGCCGTGCACGAAATTGTCTGATTTTGATAAATTTTGTTCATTGTTTGTGAGAAAGGAACTACCGTTGCTTCGTTTGTTACGACACGAGTTTGCCAGTAACATCGTTAAAACATAGGAACCGGGGAAAAACATGTCATTTCAAATAAAAGAGCAACATTAGATACCTCAAATTGCTAATATAAATATCTTTAGTTACGTTTATTTAAGTCAATCAGCTGATAGACTTGTAACTTACATTCACAAATTGGCTCGGAAATGCGCGCTAAAAATGGCAGCGCAAGTACAATTACTGATTACGATGACCGCCATATCACAGGTCGGAGCAATTAAAGCTATATACACATGTTACCCATGTCCTTATCAGTTTCCTAGAACCATAACCCGTTGACTGCAACACGATTATTATTCTCAACTAAACCTAATATAGCATAAGGAATTTGCTAACGAATGTCACCCACTGTTTAAAATGCGCGCCGCGATTTGCGTCGGCTGTCGCATACGTTGGCAAAATTTCAAATAAAAAACTAAGCATTTTATATTTATAGCCGGAATGGAGGTTATCGAAAAATTAAGGTAGGTATTATATATATGAGGAAAATTGGGGAACTGCAGCGCATTTTGAAGCAGCTAGGAAGGTCGCTAAAATTGCCAAAGATTATCCTATGGCAATTTTTGGCGACGTTCCTTGTTCTATGCAAGGAAAGTTTTTCAACATAGAAGTTATTGATGCTTGTAAATAGTGAGTTATCTTCAAATTTTCGTCATTCTTAAGAATTTGTTATTTTAGAAACGGTGCAGAAATTAATACCTACATTTAGATGAATGATGATGATGGTTTATAGACGATCTGCGGGGCAATTGCGTAACACATTATCAATCGGAATCGGTTTAATTTTGACAGTTCAACAACATTCATTGCGTTATTTACGTGTTGATCAGGCAAATTTTTCGAACATAAGAAGCAATGTAACTATTAGCAATTTGCTTTAAAATTATTCAGATTCCGATTGATAGTGTGTTACGCAATTAGGGTGCAGATGGGAACTGGCTTCTGACTGTTGCAGTTTGTCTTCTGTAGAGTTATAGTTTTATTTTAGTTCACAATCAGCAGTGAAGAAACATGTTAGTCTGACATTAAGGTTCAGCTCTAAACCCCACTTTTAGGGCAAACATATTTAACTAAGGGCTGATTTTACCAAAGTCAGAATATCTTTTATCCGTGGAATAAAATTAACGTCCTACAGTTCTAGTATGGAAAAACTGTCAACAGTTTTTTTTTCTCAAGCTAAGACTTACTCTAGGTCAAAAGTGTGGTGGTATTCGCCCTAAGTCGTTTGGACAAAACTCGTTCTAACATTTAATTTGTGGTTTAATAACCTTCAATAACTTCATTACTTACAAAAACTTTATAAGTAATATGAATATTTAATCGTAGGTTAAATAACTACAGAAGATATTAATGAACGCATTTGCGTTCGCCAAATTAAAGTTTTAATAAAATATTTTAGGGTTAATTAATCAAATAAGGGACGTTTTATGTTCAAATTTTTTAAAGTTGGTAATGATTTTTGAGTACATTTTTATGATCGTCTGAAACATATTGCAGTATGTTCTGTGTAATTATTCAAATAAAATGAGAAAAATACATACGTTTGAGCTTTATTTTGATACTGTTCTTCGGACTCCAAGTAAAAAACAATCCTGGTATGTCAACAATACCACGGGCACCCATTTACTGACACAAACTCACTTTTTTGTTCCATTCATTTTCATAATCGCACTCATTTTTATGCATTTTGTTTAAAAAAGTTTTAAAATACACTTTAAAACGAATTAACGTAGTAATAACAAGAACGCGACACAATACAAAGAGCATGCGCTTGGGCAACTGTCAACTAGTCCGCCGGGTTACCGCTAGTTGGCGTGCGCGGCGGGGGGAGTGAGACAGTGATGATTTTTTCTCTGTGTGTGAGTGAGATGGGGGACGTGGCAGCCTTAAAAGCTCTAACCCGAGCCTCCACTTTGGCCCGGATTAAAATATGCACACTGCAATGTAGGCGTAGTTGTTTTGTTTTGATTTATGTTGAATTTGCAAGACTTCCGCTCGCGTCACTTGCAAGTTGCAGCAGTGGTCACTATACGTGAGTATCTACATTCAAAATACGGGTCATTTTAGTAAAAGTTGTAGTATAGTCAGTAACCGAGCCCGGTTTTGAACTGGTTTTGAATGTAACTGTAATATATTTTAGGTACTTATAGAATAATATTAATAGGTTTGATGAAAAAGTTTCTTTGGTAATAAAATATCGCACATGACAAATGGCTTTTAACCAGTTTTGGATTATAACATAAGTATAACTTTTTAAAGTTAAATCTTTGTAATAAATCGTAGTGACCTATAAGTTTGTTGATTCCGACTTTACCCTTTACTGTATGTTATGTTAAATTATCACCAAACAAAGTGTTTTTCTATGACGTCACTAACCTTGTCTAAGTTTTAAATAAAATTAAATAAACTACGTCTAAGAGAAGAGATAAAGATAATGAGATAACGCAAAGCGTCATAACGTTACGGCGGAAACTGGTATAAAAATGAAAACGTGTGTGGCCATTTCTTTTATCACACTACCTATTATAAAGGCGAAAGTTTGTGAATGTGTATGTGAGGGTGTGTTTATATGTTTGTTACTTCTTCACGCTCAAACGGATGGACCAATTTTGATAAAACTACTTTTTATCCCGATATTCCCACGGGATCGATATTTACGCGGGTGAAACCGCGGGGCGCAGCTATTCATAAATAAGTCATTAATAAATTAGTAATCCTTTATCGATTGGATGACCAATTATGATAAAATTTTCTATGGAGGTAGCTGACACCCTGGATTAACATATAGGCTACTTTTTATTTATCCCGATATTTCCACGGGGTCGACATTTACGCGGGTGAAACCGCGGGGCGCAGCTAGTTTACCTATAATCTTTAAATATACGCAGGTGGTATTTATAAATTAACATATCTCATCTTCATAGATACCTATCCTATCCTTTATGCTCAGTTGATGGCAATAGGCTTGCCCTCATCGGACTTAAACATAACTGGCAAATTGCGGGTGTAGGTACTACAGGTACGCTTCTGTCTAACACTTTGGGATAAATCCCATGGGGGCTGGTACAATATAAAAGAGCAACGTGCTACGATATAGATAGATAGACAGATAAATAGTGCTTAGAATAGAATACTCTTTATTATATGCGTGCACTGACTGGACAAGTGGACAGGTCCACTCAATCTGTGTGGTTCTTTCCTCATAAGACCATCTCAGACATCGATCTTCATGGTCTTCATATAATCTGACCAAGATTATGTCTGGACTTTAAAAGAGACTGTGACCTCTGAGTTTGTTTCGGCCTTTCTTCTCAGAGTAGTCAGATAGGAAACACCGACCTCATCTCGTTTTAAAAAATATGATTGACGTGTTTGTGCAAACCTTCTTACAGAAATAAATAATTTCTCATATAGTACACCGCCAAAAGCGCCTTATAAATTACAGAAATAAATATATTAACTTTACAAATTATGATATTTACAGACTTGTTTATGCTTCGTCTATACATCTACCTACATTAATGATTAAAATACGTTTAATATTATCCTAGATTGCGAAAACTGGTTATATTTAATAGCTAATAAAATTTACGAAGTGAGAAATTCAACCGAATATTCGTATAAACTTTTAATAGGATCTATTTAATTCTGAATAGCAGTAAATCTTAGTTTTATTATCATTCAACAAGTTTAAAATAATAATTATTATGGCTATTTTATTAGTTTTTTCACCTATACTATAGCATAAACATAAGTAATCAGCGTATAATGTGCCCACTGCTGGGACACAGGCCTCCTCTCTGTAAGAGGCCGGTATCCACCACGCGGGCCCAGTGCAGGTTGTTAGATGTCAGATGTCTTAGAATTTTTGGTTAAAAAACTGTCAAACGACAATTTTATTCCACGGACAAAAGATTTGGCTGACTTTTGTAAAATCAGCCCTAAAACTAGATAAATTACAGTCACAATTTCACTGTACAGTCAAAACAAATCAAAATAGACCGAGTACCTACTACGCTAAAACCTTATTATACGCATGCCTCATACTCAAGCTTAATAATAAAAATGTTGACAGTTTGCGTGATTTGGTTGTGGTATTATCAATTGGATAAGTCCAATTTATAGTAATTTACGATTCTGAAATATAGCGTTCGGATAGGCTGTGGATGGACTAAGGAGAAAGATAATATGGCTAGACAGGGGGTGACTACCAAGATGACGACTAATAGAGAAGTGTGGAAGAAAAAGACATGTTGCGCCAACCTACGATACGGACAGGAGAATTGGTAGCCACTATCCACTACATTAATTCAAAAGTGGAACAGCCACATAACTTAACTGTAACTTATCGGGACGTGGTAAAACAGGCCGCATGATACACATACACTAAAATCAAGATAAATCCCATTAAAATTTACGAAGTGTCAAGTAAACTGTGTTAAGAAAAACTGGATATAGGAAACGCAGAGATGGCCATTGGCCGTGATATAACTGTATCCGATAAACAGGTTGCAGCTGACGGCTATCCTGCGGCACCAGTTGATACGACCGATTTAGCGATGGATACGAGTATATCTATATTATTTTGATTGATAGTATCTAGATGGATTCTATTAAAGCTATATAGCTTTGTATATATATGTAAATGGTACACATCAGACTACCAGGGCCCTAAGTCACTTTGACCACTAAAGGCCTGAACAGACGATGGACAATTTGTACGCGGATAATTTGTCCGCGGCGATAGAATTTGTATGGAAATCTATGCAATAACGCACACGAAGGAGAAATAGGCTGCTGGGTTTCCATACGTTCTATGTTTGCGGACAATTTGTCCGCGTACAAATTGTTCATCGTCTGCGCAGGCCTTTAACGATTCCTTACTTCGAAACCACGTCAATTCCTTAGCTAATCACGACCGTGGTTTGAACTGTCAAAATACATGTTGTCAGTACTGACTACCCGTAACCGATCCAACGGTTTAACGTGCTTTCCGAGGCACGGAGGGGTGTCGACATGTAATGGGTGGTCACCCATCAACGAAACGACCGCGGCAAGTGTAGCTTAACCTTCGAGCCACATGTGTGGCTGTTATTGTTTAGCAACTACCTTCTTCACCATACGTCACATCATATTATGGTATTAATTCCCTATTTGGGCATTATAATTATTTACTTCGTGCGGCGAACAAGTATCGTTGTTTGTGTTCCTCACAAAGTGAAAAATCAGTATTATGAGGGTACCTTAGCCAGCTGTACTAACTGTTTTATATGTAACTACCTACACTTTTACTTTGTTTACTGTTGATCTCGTACGTTGTTATGGTTTTTTTTCTTATTCTACATCTGCATGCTCCGTCATTAGACGACGATTATTTATGTTAAAAGTTAAATCTCATATAAGTGAACTGTATCGTGTTCTTATGAGAAATAAAGATTCTTTAAACTTAACAAGCACCAGATGTCATTCATGGGAAAAAAGTACCAGGTGCTCAGAAGTTAATGATAGCATATCGGATCGGTCATCTTCACGCTTATTTGCACGCTCGGTGTCAGTAGATCATCGAGCGGTATTGACTAGGGAAGTCGTGCGTGCTGGGCTAAAGACCACAGTAATTTGTCTAAGTAGTGATTATATACTAAGTAGGCTTTGAATTTGGTATGGTAACGATAAAATTATGTGTAAATCATGATTTCTGTCCCGCTGGGAACTGCTATGAGTTGATTTGATAGAAAACAGTTGCCGTTAGCCTAGTGATAGTTAGGAGATAACCTACTCATTCTTTTAAGATGATCAGTTACAGCATATTTCTGAAGGACAATATTCTCGTAATTAAAAACGTTCCAAAATCTAGTCGCAATTTCATCTCAGCAAAAACTTGTCAAAAATTTAGGGAAATTACAGGTATTTTTTGACAGATTGAGACTGAGATCAGACTGTGAACGTTCTTAAAATTACGAGAATTGCCCCTCTCAACTGCATCAAAATCAAAAGTTATATAATCAAATTAGGCTCAGAAACAGCACTTTTTGAACGTCAATATTACATACGACAGTCCCCCGGCACGCCCGCCCTTCAGCACTTCCTAGCGCTTTAGCTGGAAGAATAAGAAGAAGTGGCGCAACAAACTCCCCAGCAGTACAGCTGTGTGTTGAGTTAGAAGAAATTGATCTTTACAATATACCCAAACAGCGGTGCTATTCTGTAAAAATCTCACCGTGAAAACTTAGGTGAAGTGAGCTTAAAGTGAGCTGTCAATAGCGTCAATCCCTGGCATCACGTGGAATGACAGCTCACTTTCAGCTCACTTCGCCTAAGTTTTCACGGTGAGATTTTTACAGAATCACACTACTGATATTTTTACATATAAAATAAACAGTGTACAGATAATTACGAACTCTAACTCTATTAATTTTGTTCCATAGGTAGAAGGTGAAAGTGGTATGACGGACTGTCATATTGAACTTCGAAGTTTAAAAATACCAATGTACTGTATTCATGGAGTATTGCAGCCACCTTTGGGATGGCTCAGCAAAATACCAACTTGCCGCGCTTGACTCGGTGGAACGCTGAGCTAAGAGGCTCATTGGCGACGTAAAACTTGTGGATGTCAAGCTTCACAGCTTGGCTCATTGCCGCAAGGTTGCCTGTTTGTCAGTCTTCTACAGATTGTACTTCGGTGAGTGTGCCAAGAGCTCCACGCCCCCTTCTACCTTTGGACATCCAGACGCACTGCAAGTCACCATTCCTGCCTAGTTGCTATTCCATCAATTCGCACTAAGCGTTTTCAAATGTCCTTTATAATGCGCACAGCAAAAGAGTGGAACTCTCTACCTGCGTCTGTGTTTCCGAGCGCATACAAACCGAATCTCTTCAAAGTGAGAGTGAACAGGCTTCTTCTGTGTAAGCTCACTCCATCGTCGACTTTGTCTTTGTCACCTCTGACCTAGACTAGAGTCAAGAGCAAACCCACTTCAAATAAAACCAAAACAGTGGCACTCCGGGAGTGCCGACAGAAGTGAAAACAAAACACAAACAAAATACTTTGCCATCACTCACTGACATATCGGATATACATTAAAACCTCAGGACAGACGAACACATCCGAAGCGGTGTCGTTATGGTAACAGTAGCGCGAATTCAATGGTGTTTTCCCATCTCAAAAAATGCCCAACGCACCTAAAAAAGTTATCATTTCAACAAAAAAAATGAAGGGAGGTTTGGGAGAACAAAGGGAAGGCTTTTGCCCAGCAGTGGGACACAAAAAAGGCTAACAAAAAAAAATGGTAAGTAGTGTTAATGCCATAAAGGTTTAAGTACCTACCTACCTAGTAGCCGAAGCTTGAACCAAATATTATCTACTTAAAAAAAGAACATGGAGTCTGACATAAAATAATGTTTGACGAAGTTTATTCCGTTGTTTGTCGCCAGCGGCAGCGGTCAGTACTAAAAGGTCAATCGCTGTAATTAAGTACCTACTTAATTAACTTTAATGTTGGATGGCAAAATTAGGTACATGTTTATTTCGTGCTAACCTCGAAAATTACAGACTGATGAAATTATTCCATAAAATAATAAATTATTTTTCTTTAGTCTATACTTTTGTTTAGAACTCCAGTAGGTAAGTGCATAGTTATTTCTGTAGACTACCGCATGGGTCGAACGATCAGGTTAAGCTATAGAGGTATGAGGAACAGGGTGTAAAGTTCACTCATCCTCCATAGAAAAAGGAGGATCCTCCAACCAGACGGGTGTTGTGTCTGGCAACTGCCTGATGATTCATGTCGGACCGTGTTGTATCTAAGCTAGTTGCGTGGTAAACTCTGCTTGTAAGATGCAGGATTTTGCGTGACGTCAGTATGACGCAACGTGACAATGGCTTGAAAAATACCCCCTACAAGGGACATGCCTCATATGTAGGTACATTAGATAGTCCTGCGTTAATAAACTTGAAGTAAATAAGCTCTAAACCGATGAGCACCTGTCCTCCTCGACACTAATGCGATATTAAGCCGGCGCGTTATTAGCAACATGGCCGCAAGCGATATAAACCTGTTGTAGCTAATGAAGACGAGAGGCAGGAAATTACAGCCTCACAGTTAGCTACAGTTTTGTGATGTGAATCATGGGGAATCTATGTGAAGTGGAAGTTATGGCTTATTTGGTGGGATGGTTATGTAGATTGGTTTCTGATTTGGGTCACGCGTTTGATTCTATCTTTTGTGTATGTACAGGGTGGCAGGAACATTGACGCGCAAACTGGAACCATGACTCCAGCACATGATTCTGATTCACAACTATTCGACAAGCTATCGTATCGAAAATGACACATTTCAATAACTTGATTTTCCTTGCCCCCAACAGCAAACAGCTGTCGGAAGAATAGCGGTCGTCTGTTTGATTTATTTTAAACTGACAATATTTTCGGGTTTTGGACTTGTGAACAGCGTTGAGAGGACTCCTACGATAACACTGATTGATGTTCGATACGGTACGGAAGCGTATCGAGTGGTTGTGAATAGCTGTGTTGAACCCCCTGCGTTGAAATTTTTCGTCAGTTATTTAAAAAAAAGTAGCTTTTCCATACATTTTGACCGCGCAGGTACCGCACTTTTCTATGAAATAGCTGTTTTTTTTTTTGATAACCGACCAATCATTTCTACGCTAGACGTCCAAAAATATGTGCTGAATTAATGGTTACAGTTTTCACGATAATGCCTTGCTATCCTGTATGTCGATACTGCCGCGGGAATATGCTGGATACGAGAAGTAAGTACAGGACCGGTCACTGTAGTTTTACGCTTGGGAGAGACCTCTACCTATGTCCAGTAGTGGTCAACAGTATTTCGGATGAAAAGATGATGATGTCGAAATGTAGCTTGTGCCGTGTTGAGAAGATTGGCTAGAATAGCGCACTGATTGGCAAGGGTGCGCCAAACAAATCTTTTGTATCTTCGGAGGGGTAATGGCGTTACACACTAGCAGGTTGTTGAGCAGACAAATTTTTCGAACATCCGAAGCAATTAAGGATTAGCAATATCCTTCAAAATAATTCAGATTATGATTGATTGATAGTGTGGTCATCAGAAATGAGGAGATCCGCAGGAGGACCAAGGTAACTGACATAGCCCGAAGAATTGCCAAACTTAAGTGGCAGTGGGCAGGGCACATTGCTCGCAGAACAGATAACAGATGGCCGAAACGGCGGAAAGGGCCGAAAGGTTTTGGAGTGGCGACCGCGTACCAGAAGACGTAGCGTTGGAAGGCCTCCCACAAGGTGGACCGACGACCTTGTGAAGGCCGCAGGAACCCGTTGGATGCGAGAAGCACAGAACCAGTCGAAGTGGAGGTGCTTGGGGGGAGGCCTATGTCCAGCAGTGGACGTCTTATGAAGATGATGATGATGATGTGGTCATAAAAATGACCTGCACTTGGACGTAATACATAATTCCGTAACACGCTATCAATACAAGACATAGGTACAAGATACTTCTGCACACAGTTCTACGACGAAGAAGATAAAAAAGGAATGGTTAGCATCGAATTCTATGTGCTAGTGTAGTTTAATTTATCCAAAAACATCACACATCTTCATCATTCTTTATTTATTTATTTTACCATTTATATAAAAAAATAGGTACAAACGTGACGCTTATTTCATAAGAAATCTCTTCCAGCATACCTGCGATAGGAAATAGAGAGATGTAGACAGCGTGTAAAAGAGTAAAGGAGACAAAAAAAAAAAACATAAAATCTAAAAAGAATTCACTTAATAAAACTAAACAAATAATACGAGAATATACTTACATACATACAAATAAACATACATACTTCTAAAATAAATATAAGGTAATCAAGATAATAAATACATACACAACTACATATTATGATAAAGTGGAAAGATAGTATCATTGCGAGGTAAAGGATAGAGACAACAAAACAATCAATTTAAAAAGATTTTCTACAAGAGAATTCTTCAAAGCTGTCACACCAAACTAATTGCTTTCAAAAGTATTATTTTAACATAAGAAGTAGAAAAGTGTAAATAACAAGGTTTCCCTTTGCGGTGAGACTTCGTGAGTCCAAAGGGTCTTTGACATGTTAATGAGCGCAGGAGTGTTGCGATCCCTTATACTTTCATTTGATATTACGTTTCTTTTAGTCTTCAGGGCCTACTTAGAATGTTACTGTGTGTTTTTCGAGAAAAAAAACATGGCTTTCGTGTCTCAAAAGCAACATGAAAGGACTATTTTAACCAAAACCTGCAAACTTGATAAACCATGCTCTTGTGTTAGGAAAATACTTGTCTTAGCCTCAGCATAATTTTATTTAGGCTATTTCCAGCAAGTACTCGTACATTCTACTACTCTACTTAGTACTCCACTTTAGCTGGGAAGAAGAAGTGGCGACAACAAACTGCCTAGCAGTAAACCCTCACTCTGTTTCTGGAAACTTATTTTATAGTTCTGCATGTATATCCCCTGAAACTTTAATGGTTATGGTCTCCGATAAGTTCAAAAATTATGTGTTTATTTTTACCCTTATTTTCCGTTATCGCGGTGCAATTTTTTTGTTATTAGCAGATAAGGTCCGGCCGCGCTAAATTTGCCAAAGATGTAAACACAAATGGCCGCTCGAAATTGAATAAAATCGATATACAAGAACATTTATTTTAGGTAATGTTTGTTTTCGTCTAAATCTCCGAGCTAACTAGAGCTCCGATTATCGATTTTATTCAATTTCGAGCGGCCATTGTTGTTTACATCTTGGGCAAATTTAGCGCGGCCGGACCTTAGGTAGGTTATAGCAAAATTTTACACAACACAAAACATAACATCACGCGTCTATTCACCGAAGGGTTAGGCAGAGATATACCACCCACATTTCGCCAGTTATGTTTAAACATAACTGGCGAAATGTGGGTGGTACATCTCTGTTCAAAATCAAAATCAAAATATTTTTATTTCACATAAACCAACATGGGCACTTATGAAACGTCAGAAGCTAGGTGCACGGTTCCAATTGGTCGTTTCCTATGGAGAAGAACCGGCAAGAAACGACATGGTTACTCTTTTAAAAAATAATTGGCTTTTACAATGTTTTCAAGTTACAGTAGGTATGGGAGGACAACGTAGGCCTGTCAACAAGTACAGGTAAGTACTTGATACAATAAAAAATGGTCTACAGATCTAAAGTCTAGGTACAAGGCTTACAAAGTCCTCACATTTACAAAATAAGAATGTATCAAAAGGATAAATAAAATATAAAAAACTACTAAAACCAAGAGATATGATTGCCATTTCAACTAATAAATAGGTGAAAAATTAAAATTGTCTGTATATAATGTCAAATAATAAAAAGATTATGTCAAAGAAGTATGTACAAATAAAAAATAAACATCGTAATTTGAGAACAGTTAATAGACATTTACGTAGTTATGCCGTTAATGAGGTGCCAGGGAAGCCACATGTGCAGAAGGAATTATTGCCAAACTACCTTGTCTTCAACGTAGTCTTTAATCTTATAATATGCTTTATTGCTAAGGACACGTTTGACGAGGGTTTTGAACTTTCCGCCACTAACCGATTTTGGCAACTTGTTATAAAAACGGATGCTGTTTACAAGAAATGACTTGCTAGTCTTAGTTAATCTAAATTTAGGTATCACAATTTCATTTTTACTACGTGTATTTATATTATGGAAATCGCTTCTTATTTTGAAAAGTCCTATGGTGGTAAGTGTTATGTGGGATTTAAGTCCCATGTAACAGGGGGCGAGCCTATTGCCATCAACCGGGCACAATTCCAGACTCAGGCCCGCTACTGAGAAATTCCAGATGACAAAATCCAATAACACTTTGCCCGACCCACAAATCGAACCCAGGACCTCATGTTCAACAGTAGCGCTTGCGATCACTAGACCACGAGGCAAAATTGTAATACAGCTGATTACAATCTACACAAGGATCTCAGTGACTACATTAAGTAAAATACACTTGTTAATTTCGCTGAATGTATGAATATTTTATACACTGTTGACAGTAGTACTCGTAATAAAGTTATTTTAATTTTAATGAAAAGGAGGATTCGTATCATAATTTTCCACATTTTCACTTGAAAACATATTACAGCTGTAGACTTTTATTTTTGACCTGCTGCACAATTTTACTTTTTCGGTGTTGATCGCCGACTTTTTGGCAGTTTTGAGTGCGGAGTTGCAGTAACATCGTAATAGCTCTTAATAAAAAAATATTATTGTTTTCTTTATTTACCCAACAAGGTAGTTACAACAGTTTTCGTCAGGATTTGTCGAAAAAGCTTCATTCAATTATATAGGTATTTACTCATGATTCATCCTATTGTACAGACAGAAAATTACCGTTTGCCATTCGAGTAACCCCGTGCAATAATTACAATAAAAGAGTGTTGTTTCGATGAATAGTCAGGAGGATATATATTATAATAAAATAGGATATTTTTTACGATTTTCAAATCTTTCAGCTAGTTAGCAAAAAAGTCTTCTTAACTCTTGTCTTTGTCTCAATAATGTTTAATGGAAACATTAACACTACACACACAATAGAGAGTACCTATTCTATATTTGCGGATCAAAGTATTATGACAAACCTGACTATAGTTAAGTACCTACCTCATTATCATTGGCAGGCTCGTTCCACCTACTGCTAGTAAACTGTATAGTGACCCATCCATGCTCCTCATTTAGTAGCAATTACATGACTGAAATCAAGATTGTGCTAAAACAAACACTCATTTGACTGTGTACCAGTAATAGGAAACAAACTAACATAAACTAAGTTGAATGGAAATAATTAAGCGCCTGCAACTTTGCTTATAGCAGCATGTTGTGTAAACGTATATGTTGTTCGCAATTAACACACGCAGGCGACATCACTAAATGTCTGCAGGCGTTTGTAGAGACTACGAACTCCTGATTTATGGCAGTGCAGTTAAATCACGCTATATATGTATTTAGTTTGCATGCAGAAAACTTTGTGGTAACACATGGAATTTAAAAAGTCATTGGATAACAAAATTAGAATTTTTAAATGTAGGATCCATTTTGTTACTTCATCTAAGGTATGTAGTAGTGAAACATACAAGTATATTAAATTAGTATCATCTGGAGTTTCAGGTAACTTAAACAAAGACTTTTCGAAACTTGCTATAATATCACGACTACATAGCCAAGCTTTTATAATCCAAGGTATACTGAAGCACTTATTTAATGAAATGCAATTGTTTCATTTCAACTATCCTACGTTGGATTCACTCGAATGTTCCACAAATTGAGTCAGTCAGTTACAATCCAAACTCAACCCTAATCTCTCCAAATTTAATAGACTATTCTTAAAATGTTCAATAAAACTATTTCTCTGACATAAATTCTTCGAAAAGACACTAAGGTAAGTTGTGACGGTGCGGTTCCATTATCAGGTAGCACCACAGTCTAAATTATGCCATATTTTAAGTAAATCACCCAGAGGCACTTGCGTTTTGACGTCTATGATAATAATATTATACCTACCTACCTAGATTTGCGTAAAAAAAACTCCTTCACTGAGCTGCATTGGAAATGTTGATAAAATATAAATATTGAATTTTTTCATAGTTTTTTAGCATAGTTGCATCGACGTTTTTTGTTTTCATAACTGTATATATTTTGGGATGCATGAAGAAGCCTCGTGTAGCGCAGCTTGTTCCGCCAGTTATTCAACTGAACCGAGCGATCGGCGCATCCTGGACAGTCACACCCAACACCTTATTTGACTGGCCAATTCTTTCCTTGCGGTGGTAGGGCTAGCGCTCGCCTGGTTTGCGACCAACCCTGCCACCGGAGTCCGGCGTCAAGCAGCCTGCTGTGTTTCGTCGATGCGTGGGAGTTCCGTTGCCTTAGGCATCTTCTGTTCCATCATAGACCTCATCCATCGCTTTCCATCAGGCGTGATCGAGGTCAAGAGGGCGGGCCCATTAAGCAATAAAAAAATTATGCTGAGGTAGGTATATAAACACAAATGCCGAGGCTAAAGATTCCCAAAACGCCTCGTCATCAGTTATCACAATTCTAATTTAATCACAAAAACAAGCAAGATGGAAGTTAATGAAGTACAAAGTGGCGGTGACCTTAATTTTTCCTGAAAAACCTCTAGAAGAATTTTATTCAAATTATTTTTTTCTGCCCTAACCAAAGAAAAACCAATTTTCCAATTTAAGATAAAATGCTTTTTTTGTAAGGGTAAGAGGCACAAGTCCGTTGTAAAACGCTACTTAAGGCAATTGATTACCGGTATAAACTCAAGGGGCACTCTGCCCCTACATAATTCTGCTAAGATGGCATCTTATCCACCGTAACGAGGGAAAAACAAAGCAACTAGATAGCTTCCACCATTTTGTTTAGGGATGAGACATTGTGGTTTCATTTTGGTTTTATGTCTTAATTTTTTTTTAACAAGGACTGATATTCTGATCAAACCGTGTCTCAGTTTTCTCCGAGGTTCTTTTTCTTCTCACGTAGTAACTACATAGCCAATTCTTTTCTTTCTCACAGGTATATAGCTAACTAGCTTCTGCCTGCGACTTCAGCCGTATGGATGTCGCAAATTATCCCACGGGAACGTGCCATGGGACAAAAAGTAACCTATATGTTACTCCATAACATCAGCTATCTGCCAGTGAAAGTCCCGTCAAAATCGGTCCTGCTGTTTCGCAGATTAGCCGGAACAAATAGACAGACAGACAAAAAAAAATAAAAAACGTTTTTTTGTTACGAGTATAAGTAGCGTAAGTATATTCTATCCTATGCATTTAGTAAAAAGCTGTTATTTTGATATTACAAAGTAACAGACACTTCAATTTTATTTATTTGTATAGATGTAGGTATAGATAAGCTTAATAGTAAGTAGGTACCTATGTTTTGTTAGCTAAATAATATCGTCACTGGAAAGAAGAAAATGCTAAAGCGCCATTTGGGCCAAAATTAGATATAATATGTATAATAATAATATACTTATCGTTGATTAGATTTTTTTTTCTGCGTCGATCTGTTCAGATTTGTCTTGAAACCTAAACAGATCGTCGCAGAAAAAAAATTTAATAGGTACAACGATATATTACTGGCCGAAATGGCGCTTTAGCATTTTCTGCTTTCCAGTGATGATATGTATTTTTTGTGGCAATTTACTTTTGTTAAGTCTGTTGTTTAATTTAATTTGGTGTCTGGATTTAACATAAAACTTTTCAAAACGAGCCTTTTTTTCTATCCATACACAAAAACTTTCATATTTATTTTTCTTGCAAATTTAATAGTGACGCACATCACTAGCGCTAGCGACTGGCGTCCAGTGCAGCCGCGACCTCATTATCATATCAAAGGCGCCGCCGACCCGTTCCAGTAGCGTTTTATATTTAGTGTTTGACTTTAAAAAAATATTAATATTGCAATGTAGCTTACGGTTTTGCTTCAACACTTAAAAGAAAGGAAAATTCATTGCATCCACCAGTTATTTTAACCGACCTTGTAGACTAGAAATAACGAACGGAAAAAGACGTAAACAAACGTATGATTTAGCTAAGTATTTGTTGTTAACTAAGGATCGGTTTTCACGAATTCAGCACATGATTCTAATCTGCATTCGCGATTTAATTGCCAAAAATGTAAAAAAAAAATGAATTAATGGAAAATAACTTTCATTCCTACACAATAAAGTTCAGTTTACGCTGCAACTTCAAACATTTTTATAACTTTTCCAAAAGTGCTAGTCACTCTGAAATCAACTTAAGCTTCATTGAAATAAAGTTGATATTTGCTTAACTTGAAATAGGGTCGTGTGCAGCACTGCGCACTTTTACTATAGACCCCTTAGTGTAAACCCCCATGGTTACATGGGGTCTACAAGGGTGGAAACGTGGAAAAAAGAGTTAAAAATAAGCGAATTGTAACCCCAATAACCGTGGCTCAGTAATAACAGCCGCAGGTGTCGATCGTCAGGTTAAGCTACGCTTGCCGCGGTTGGTCCGTGGATGGATGACCATCTTCATACACCAAGACCCCTCCGTGCCTCGGAAAGCACGTTAAGGCGTTGCTCTCAGCTGTCATTCGTGGATCTTTGACAGTCGTTACGGGTCGTCGATTCTAGCCATTCGAATCTAACTTATGAAGTTATAATATCAAATATTTATGAGTAGGTACTGGAAAATCAAGCCCCAGATTTTTCCCTAATACGTAAAGAATATTTTCCTTCAATAGCTCACATATTCTTTCTAAAGCCAGACAAATACCTAATCATAAAAAAAAAAAAACGAAATAATCAACACGAATCACGGGCGAATACGGTTTTTACTCCACCGAGACAAAAATCAGTGTGAACCAAACCGTAAAACTGTTTCGAGCAAATTCCGATTGGAAATTTCAATTTACGAGCAACGTGGATACTCTAGGGACGTAGGGGGGATTTAAAAAAAAAAGTTGTGATCTCTGGTTAACTGAGGAAAAAGATTTGCGATTTCAATTTATGAGAAGGGTAGGGTTGAAAGTTGGTTCTCCTCTACATAATATATTATTATCTGTAATTACCTAACCGTGTATTTAAGTTAGAATGTAGGTACTCTTCTGTTTTCTGACTTTACGTGATAAAGTCAAATTCATAATTTCAAAGAAAATAGAATTGATTCTAGCCGCCCCTTCTAAAAGGTAGTTACGTATAGAGAAGAATGAGCATGAAACTCCATAGTTACTCTTTTAAAATACTTACTTTTGTGGGTTCCGTACCTAAAAAAGAAAAACGGAACCCTTATAAGACCACTTCGTTGTCCGGCTGTTTGTCCGTCTGTCAAGACCTTTTTTCTCGGGAACGAGTGAAGTTATAAAGTTGAAATTATTATCAAATACTCAGGGCTGCAATCCCTTGAAGCAGTGAAAAAATTAAACTTCAAAGTCAACGCAATCAAAAGATACGGGCGTTTATGTTCCGTTTATGCCCGCATATTTTGACACTCGCAAGGGTTTCAAAACCTACTTACCGTTGACCTAGAATCATGAAATTTGGCAAGAAACAATGTCATGTAGCACGTTAAGTAAAGAAAAAAATCCGAAAACCGTAAATTTTGTAGTTACATAATATCTACACATTTGTACGGAACCCTCGGTGCGCGAGTCCAACTCGCAGTTGACCGGTTTTGTTTTATTAATTAAATATAAGGGGTGGGAAGCTAATAGGCGGTGGCAAATCACAGAGCTATTTTTCTAGTGTAGTTACCTATCTATACTAATAATAATACTAAAGGACACGGCTTTAATAATTCTGGACACGGCTCGCATTGTAAGGAGGTTCCTCTCTCTGGAGCCCTGACCGCCGGTAGCTTGGACCCGTTCCCGATACCGGTGGGCTACTATTTTTTATATTTTTAAATGCTTTCATATATTTTTTTTTATATTCTAATATTTAAAAATATGATTTATATGTATATAGATGAATAAAGGAGATACTAAAGAATTTATTTGTTTGAACGCGCTACCAGTCGGATTTGAAAAAATATTTAGGCTATTTAACGTCACGCTAAGTCTTAGGAGCCGAGAAAAAGAAAAACTAAGAAAGAACGCTAAGCAAAAAGGAAGTAAAAATGCGGACAGGCGATGCGATGCGATGGGGTAGGTCGGGGAAACAAGAAATTTCACGCGGACGAAGGCGCGTGCAGAAGTAGTATACTAGTTAAGTAATAGTAATATAAAATGATCGCATTTGAAATATTCGAATGAGCCAAACTACGACTAAATAATATCAAACAAGGCTTAAAATTCTTACCCTGTTGTGTTAGTTATGCTCATTATGAAATCAAAGTGACAAATTACTAGTTGAGATACTGGCTACGGCTGTAATTACGCTTACAAGGAAGGTTTTCTATCATTAACTATAAAATTCGTCGTCATTAGACAAATTACCAAGTCAAAAAAAAACGTCATAATTATCTAAGCCACTCGGCTGTCGCATTTCAAAACCTAGTAAGAGACACTTTTTACAAAAATCGTTTTATTGCATTATCTTTCTAACCTAGTAAGTTAGTAGCGCCAAATACAAAAACACCAGCGTTTTAAACTTACATAAAAGCAGATACCTAGTAAGTGCACCATTTACTCCCTCGTGACAACTTTAAAACCTAGGTTTTTAAATGGTCGATGCACGATACTAGGTTTTTGAAATCAAGACCAAATACGAACCACATACGACCCATACCAACTATCAAAGTTAGTAAGGGGTTTATAATATGTAATATAAACACGTGTATTAAAGTGTTGCTAGAACTATGTGTTCATTATTTAGTATTTTTATACAAACAATAGCATTTTTTTTTACCTAACATAAAAACTTTTCATAGGCTAACCTATTTTACGTTTATGCGCTCTCCTGTAAAATTTTGTTTTACTCGTAATTCCTTACTAGGTTTTGAAATGGGACAGCCGCACTGGTGTGTGTTTCACCCTATGTATACCTTCTATCTACCTACCCATCCTCGTCATTATTCCCCTTGCGGTGTGCGGGCGCGACTAAACAAGATTCCCGAGTGCTCACATTTTTGCACATTCTTCAAACAAAATACAGGTTGAGCCGTAAATCACTATTTACGGCACACCCTGTATTTAAATTATCTGGTATATCGAATCCTTAACGGTGGACCACCGTCCAATTTACTATAACATACTATAATTTTAACCATTTTAGTCTAGTACATTTTTTTTTACGAAATCGCTCCTGAATTTGCATGATTATGCTAAAAATTAGTGTTAAAATAGAGAAGAGCTAACTTTTTCTTCAAAAGCTCTAAATTTACATAAAAAACTATAATTTTACACGATAGCTCCAGTATTCAACAGTAATTAACAGAAATCAAAATGAAAAAAATAATGGTTTTTGTTGAAACTACAACCAAGTTTGTAACAAAAGGTTGAAATTTCGTAAATAAAAAACAAAAAAAAAATCGGAACCCTTGGGTAAACATTTTTAGAAATTGTAATATGTTATAGTAATTTATCTGGTATATCGAATCCTTAACGGTGGACCACTATTTACGACACATCCTGTATATGCGTGTTATCTAAATGTAGAGAGAGACCTTTCTTTGTCGCATGTTAGTGTCGTAGACAGTTTATGAGGGAGACATATCGAGGTTAATGGGCCCATGGGATTAAAAATGAAATTAATACGGTATTACGTTTTTCTTTGACGGTATGCTGGCAGTTTCTAATAAATTATGTAAAAGTAGTAAAAAGAAAACATTTTTATTTTTGTGCCATTCAAGGACTGTGTGATTCTGTAATAAATCAGTGTACAAATAATGTTTTTTTTAGGGTTCCGATCCCAAAGGGTGCCAACGGGACCCTACGAGTATTACTAAGCCTCCACTGTCCGTATGTCCATCTACCCGTCCATCCGTCCGTCCGTCCGTACAGAGGTACGGCTTATGACACAGCATCCGTCATCGCTGCCAGACATCTGTCTGGCAGCGGGCTGTGCTGTGTCATCATAAGCCGTAATAGGTGTGCGTTGTATATGTGAATAAGGTTGTGAGTTAACGTTAACGTTGTTACCCCTATTATTCAGTTCTAACCTATGTTTACTTATTATTACACTACTGTTTGTTGTCCCTAAATAAATAAAAATAAGTATTTCTATAGCGGCTATAACAAAAATAAAATAATTGTACGGTGGTACGGAATCCTTCGTGTGCGAGTGCGACTCGCACTTGGCCGTTTTTTTTATGTATATTATGTGTCTCTCTTTGCATACACGTTGGCCCGCTTGCTACCTCTTAGAATGCGCCTGCATTCTAAGAGGGATATGTGTCACGCTCAAACGGCTGGACCAATTTTGATAAAAATTTGTATGGAGGTGGCTGATACCCTGGACTAACATGCAGGCTACTTTTTATGCCGACATTCTTACGGGATCCACATTTACGCGGGTGAAACCGCGGGGCGAAGCTAGTCCACTCATAAATCGACAGTTTACTTTACCTACCCCTGTAATTAGTTAGAATACCTCTCCTCTAAAGCGTGCGTCCTTTAAACCTTCTGTAATGAACGGTCCCGAAAGAGGTTTGTCCTGAATAGCCGATGGGTTTACCATAATCGCCATATATAGCAAGCGGAACGCTGACCACAGCGACGCCGACGGTTATATTGTACCCTTGTTTGTGGGCACTTATCCTTCCGATTTCCTTATGAATTTTCCTGAAATTCTCGAAAGCTACTCAATTTTAAGTAGGCAGCCGTTATGTTATATGGGCTGTGAAGATTTTGGTAATATTCTCTTACATCCAGAGGGGTAATTGCGTAACACACTATCAGTAGCAATGGGTATAGGTATTTTTGACTGTTCAACAATATTCATTGCGTTATTTACCTTGTTGAGCAGACACATTTTTCGAACATATGAAGCAATGGATTAGCAATATCCTTCAAAATGATTGCTAATCCATTGCCATTATGGTATTGCCATTACACCGACCTGCACCCTAAGGTGCAGGTCGGTGTAATGGCAATACCTATCTGCGAAATATTTTTTTTTGTAATTCTTTCGGAGACATGAAATACACTTTCTACACGAACAACAACACAGGATCAGTCAGACAGTAATTGGAACTTCTGTCCCCGTTATGTATGTAAGGCGCTGTAAGAAGCTAATTTTTAGGTAATTTACAATAGCGCCTCGGGACAACAAATAAGGTTCAAAATAGCAACGCGTTGCAGTTTTAATTAAATTAAAACAAATAAAAGGCTCAGTGGAATAATTTTTAGGTATTTCTATAGTTAATTGAATTCCCTTTATTTATCACACTTAATATTATAAAGGCGAAAGTTTGTGAGTGTGTTTGTTTGTTACTTCTTCACGCACAAACGGCTGGACCAACTTTGATAAAGTTTGGTATGGAGGTAGCTGACACCCTGGATTAATCTATACATTTTTATCCCGATATTCCCACGGAATCGAGACTTATGCGGGTAAAACCGCGGGGCGGTGCTAGTCATTGCATAAAATATGTTAGTTTACGCTCAACATTTTGAGAATTATGCGACGAAAAATATTTTTTTAGCTTTGTTTGCGATTGTTTTATCATGATACTATTTTACTATTATGAAATATTTTTGAATAAGTCTTTTCTTGTGCGATCTCTGGCCAGGGAGGTTTGGAAGGGAAAAGGGGAGACCTTTGCCCAGTAGTGGGACACAAAATAGGCTAACAAAAAAAAAAAGTCTTTTCTTTGAACTGCTGACAATACACTCAATTTTTTTCTGGCTTTTAATATGTACCAATACGCCTAACTATTCGACAAAAAAAGCGGCTTAAGACTTTTGTCGCTTCTGCTGCATTTTAGTTAGATACGTTTATCATACAGGTTAGGTTCTTAAGTGGAAATCAGAACTCACGAGTTCATAATATATGAGAGCTTCTGCACAATTTTCAAAGAATATGTTATGCTGTAAAACTAGTTGGTGGCTTGGAACAACTTTAAGTTTTAAGTTAGCGTGTTCTATGATGCCCCGACATGTGCAGCTTAACTTGCAAACTTTGCGACCGCAGAGCTAGATTCTGAGCTATCACAACTTTGTTGGAGTTTTCTTGTCAATTACATTATGTGGGCACTGAGGCGAGTAATTTACATTGCTTGTGGTGAAGTTTATTCTTAAGGTTAAGCACCATTTATAAGCAACTTGCAAAGCGCCTTTTGGTGGTAACACGAAAAGTATTTTCGGAATAAAAAGCATGTTTCATTGAATTCTTGGCAAGTAAAGATCGTGAGGTAACTTTGGGGTGGTTAAATAGCAAGAAAAATTAATCTTTATTGGCTCATACTCGTAACTTTTTAATGGCTTTTTATTTTACTATTCTGTTTCCGTACAGACAAAATTAATAATAAGACAAAACGATATCATGTTTAACTCTGCATGCACAATGTCAAACAGTGGAGTAATACCCTCCCGAAATATGTATGGAAAAAATATCGACTAGTGCCACCTTAATAGATTGGTAACGTACCACCAAATTGTAACTGATTAGTCTATGAGTGGTCATGTTTTACAAGCTCCATTTTCTGGGGCTTACTGAAAATAATCCACTAGGACAAGAACCAAGAACATTGTGAACACAGCCAGAGACTAGACACTGAAGTGCTATCACCTGTGCTGCCGCAGTAAGCGAAAAGGACGAATATCGGCCAAAAATGTAAAGAAAACTAAACCTTACTAAACAAAAAAGGCGCATCCATTAAGGCTAATTTTTCTCCATTCCCTTTCCTCAGATGCGCCGCTTTCACTTATGGCGGCTGTGTGAATGTCCGGCAGAAGCGGTATTGTGGTAGGCCCAGTTTTATTAGTAGACTTATGTTTAATTTAATAAACTCGAAGGATTACGTAATTTTATTTAACATTTAACCTTTCCACCGTCCAGAGGTAATTTGTTGTGCGAAGCGTGTCGCTCAGGTCAAGTAAACTTAATAAATGGTTTCATACTGTTTTATTATTAGTTACGTGCGTAATAAAAGTCACTATGTTAAACCACCTTATTTAAAATTACGTCTAGCCTAGAAGGTATCAAGGGAGCTCCGTTGACCTCTACTAGAAGAGCTTATTACCAACATAATTTGCGTTCGACCAAAGTTAAAAAGCAAAGTTCAGCGTTTTATGAACTCATTTTCAAGAGGCGCGAACTAACGTAATTACGGCGACTCATTTTGCGTAGCAAAAAAGTACAATGACTGTACTCTTGCCCCTTATAGTTTCTCTATCATGTATGTAGATTTAATTTTGTTACTGATCTGTGATTAATACAAAAAATAAACCACAATCTGCAGAGTAAAATAGAAAAAAAAAAACAAAAAAGTCATGCGTTCAGTACTTAAAATTCGGTTCCTGTAAAAAAATGTTTTTGGTGACTGGTACATAATGTTACCCACCTTGTGTACAGACGCCAGCATATCAAGCTACCCGAAACTGTCAAATTTTCCCAAGCAACTTTAAACCTTATACTTTACCGATAAAGTTGAAAATCTATTAAAGAAATTTGACAGATTGTAGTAGCTTGATGTGCTGGCGTCTGTACAACAGCACCATAGTGCTTTAGGATAAATGAAAATATTCAGCCTTTTTCCACTTCTAAATATAGCTTCAACTTACCAGCTTGTCCCCTCTGAGTCTTGGCCCTCCTGCCGACGACTGGTGAAGCGAGGCTGAAGGCCCGGTCAGCCCTCGGCAGTTGCAGCGTCGTTGACTGGCTCGGCTCGGAGTGGCGCGCGCAGATCGCAGCTTCCACGACAGAGTCGATGCTGGCTGAACGGGGGAGCTGACCTGCTGATTCACGGCTGAAACAATTAGTAAGGCTATTAGGAATTTGCTTGTTAATTAGTTTATGCTGTCGGTGACGGTGTAGTAAGATTGTTATTGTCTTGATCTTGTCGTCATCATCATCATTTCAGCCGAAAGACGTCCACTGCTGGACATAGGCCTCCCCAAGCACCTCCACTTCGACCGGTTCTGTGTTTCTAGCATCCAACGGGTTCCTGCGGCCTTCACAAGGTCGTCGGTCCACCTTGTACCCACAACATAACAGCAAGAAACATCAGATTTGTTTTGATAACCGAAAATATTCTACGCTATGGGGTCTACAATCATATGTGCTGAACAAGGACTCAAACGGTAACCGTATTAAGTGTTTTTAACACTGTTTTTTATAAAAGAAATACACTTTTAAATGTAACAGATACAATATTGTTACAGAATCAAAGTGTAACCTTTTATATGTGTTAATATGTGTAACAGAAATAAGCATTTGTAGATATGTATAATTGCAAGGTACCACAAAAAACGCGCGGCGAACAAACAAACGAGGCGATGGCAAAATAGCCTCAATCTTGTCGGGATTGCGGCTACTTTGGCAACGCCGCGTTTATCAGTTACACTTATTGACACTGTTAACACTTTTATATCAGTTACAGATATATTTCTGTTACACTTTTAATAGTGTTTTAGATTAACACATTTATAAGTGTTACATATTTGACTCTGTTATCAATTCAATATGTAACACTTATAATTCTGTAACCTTTAGGAAGGTGTTTTTAAGTCCCTGGTGCTGAACTAAGTAGTTTGACTATCCGGAACAGAATTCCTCGTGGTCAAATCAGTTTGACCATTAAGTTTGACCACGAGGAAGGAAGGCTGAATTCATGGTTGCAATTTGCGTGTCAATGTTCCTGCTACCGTTTACAATTACAATACAATTTATATTCGTCTTAATTTAGTTTCGTCCTATGCTAACATAAATATTCATAATTTAGCGCATACTATGGCTTCAAAGCGACAAGTTGGTGTCTTGGTAGCCTGATTACAACAATAACTTTGTGTAAGGGAAATAGTTCCCTTACAAGAGTATAGAACCTTGCATTAACAAAGCCTTCACAGTATCTTTGGTTAAAGTTTCGAGTTTATAATGGAACTTAAGTAGACTTATGTAACAGTGTTATTATTTTATAGTTTACAACATTTTGTATGGTTCATGTCACAGAAGAGAGCAGTGGTGTGGCGGCCCAATATTCGAACCCAGACAGGCAAGCGCCTGTCTGGGTTTGAATATCGGGAATATTTTAAGTAAAGCTACTTGGTGTAAATTATTTCATCACTACTGCTCTCAAAACGGTGAAGGAAAACATCGTGAGGAAACCGGCATGTCCTAGAACCAAAAATTCGAAGACATGTGACATCGGCCAACCCCCACTGGGCCCGCGTGGTGGATTATGGCCGAAAATGAAAAGAGGAGGCCTGTGTCCCAGCAGTGGGAACATTATAGGCTGATTATTCATACCCAGGAGTGAAGAGATGATGATGATAGTTATTTTACAATATTTCACTATGTTACCTTGGCAACGATTAAGCAAGTTGATCAAAGAATAGTAGTGTAATTGTAATTGTTATACAAGGGTCGAAAGGAATTGATGACTTTCACCCGTGTTAAACACTCTACTTTTCAATTCGAATATAAGGAAAGTTAAAAATTCTAAAATATTTATTGATTTGCCTTTTTTAAATTTTAAATATGGAATACACCCCGTCACTGACGTGGGTCGTCCCGCTTAATAGGTATTTTTTTTTTAATTCCCACTGGCTGTTTATACACTCACAAGACCGCAGCATTTTTCATAATTATGTTTTCGTAGCTGACTACCTTACCAAATTTAGTTTTATTTTTTAAATTAATTCTCGCCCTAGAGAGGGAGATGTAGTTAATATGAGTATTTCCCGCCCAAAGGTGGGAAGCAGCGTCTTCCACCCGCTATTCGGATCAAACAAACACTACTTTCCGAGTATAAGAAATGATAAAAGGCTCATAGGTAGGGTAGTTACGGAGACATAGTTATTCTCGCTTAATAGCTCAATCCACACATACCCCTCATCAGGTCTAAATTAAAATTAATGATATACTTTTATTATTTGCAGCCGTAGACGCCGCGGCGTGGCGGCGTCGCGTCGCTCACCATGTTTACCGCCCCATTTGCATTTTAATCGAACTAAAACTTTCTTCCCTAGGGTTGACGGGTTTTGGGCATATAATTTTAATAACATTTGAGACAAGTTAACTCAAATATTTTTTGAACATGGGTAGGCCCCTTCAGGAATGTGCTACAACAAGCTTTTTACTTTTAAAATTGGTCCCATAATCTTTGATAGAGATTCCATACAAATTATTACGTTAATATTCTATTGATATGTAAAATTGTAAGTGAACATAGAGAACATTTTATTTATTGTGTTTTTAGTAAAATATATACACTGGATAAACTGCTTATACTACTTAAATTAACTAACAAACTATTAAAATAAAAATATAAATAACCTAACTAAAATACTAAAATCTGGCGTCAAAAAATTTCTCCGCATCGTTGTCGACTGGTATTGTACCCAAGAGACTGGTGGCATTACCACGTTGTTTCGAAATGCTTATCCTCTAGCCAAGGTAAAAGCCAGCCCTTGGGACACGGGAAGTGTCAACAAGCCGTTTGAAGATTTTGTTAAACAAACCATGAGCCCTCTGTCCCAACGGTCCGAGGGTTTCAACCCCAAACGGCTCAAAAATATAATTAGCGATAAGGTTATTATACTTTCGCTGCTTGAAGTTTTCCGCATATAGAATTGATACCTTCTTTTTACCATTATACATTTTTAGATTAAAAATAAGTTCTTTATTTCTCCTCACAATGACAAGCTTATTCTAGGTTTCACATAATATTTGTTTTTTTTAGCAATGTGAGGAGCTGTTGTCTGAGTTAGGCGTAAAATGCCTGTAGGTATTACAAATCACCAGGTCCCCACCCCACGGAAGAACAGAAAGTTTTACTTAAAAAAATATGATATTACAATCCGTTATAGATAAGGAGATTTAGATCAGTAATGTGCCCCACCTACTGGTGGGGCTACTGATCTAAATTAAGGAGCAGTAGCTCCTTAAGTATATCAATACTTTGGGCTATGTCGGCTATCTTGGTTTACCTGCAGTGGATCTCCAAATTCTAATGTGATATAGTCCGTTCCATTGCCCTTTAATACCTTAATTCAAAGTGATATAAATAATAATATGCTTTTCGTGTCAAGGAATTCAAGCATTGCCAACCCTATCTATAGGCGAGGTTTCAGCAGCTGTTTTAATAAAAATAAAACGAAACTAAAACTAGACGAACTTATTAAGAAAAACTTTGGAACTTAATTGTTTTCTCGTTTCTCTACGAAATCTTGACTTCATGCTTAAAATATGTTTCAATCGTTTTTCTTTGGGATTAAGAATGAGACTATTCAACAAATTTTCTCTGAGAGGGATGTATGAAAGTGTTGTTAACTTTTTACTTGATGATTTTATATTTTATGTGTATACACAAACTGTGTCTTTAATTTCTGTAATTGTTTTTCAACCGTTTTAATTTAAGAAATAAATAAATTTTAACTCATGTGTTATACTTTTTTCTCTTCTGCACTAATGAAAACATGCTGCAATCATCATTACGTACCTATGCAAAACGCAGTGGTAATGGCAGTATTACTCATGAACGTGCTGTTTTCTTTTCCAATATACAGGATGGTAGGGAAATCGACGCGCAAACTGAAACCAGGAATTCAGCACATGATTCTAGTCAGCTGTAAAAAAAAATTGCTGTTCCATACATTTTGACCGCGTAGGTATGGCACTTTTCTATGAAACAGCTGATTTTTTTTTTATAACTGATAAATATTCCTACACTAGTCAAGAATCATGTGCAGAATTCATAGATATAGTTTGCGCGTCAATGTCCCTATCACCTTGTATGTAAGGCCAACATGGCTAGGAATCGCACAAGACAGGGATGTTTGGAAGGAAAAAGGGGAGGCCTGTGCCCAGCAATGGAACACATACATACTACATAATCAGCCTATAATGTTCCCACTGCTGGGACACAGGCCTCCTCTCAGTGAGAGGGAGCAGGCCGTAATCCACCACACGGGCCCAGTGCGGGTTGGCAGATGTCACATGTCTTCAAATTTTTGGTTCTAGGAGATGCCGGCTTCCTCACGATGTTTTCCTTCACCGTTTTGAGAGCAGTGGTGATGAATCAATTTACACAAAGTAAAGCGCCTGTCTGGATTCAAACCTACGACCTACAACTCGTAAGTCGCCGCCGTTACCACTTGGCCACCACTGCTCCCACTGTCCCAGTGGGACAAAATATGGGGAAAAAAAGTAATTAAGTCATACACGTAGTGCATTGATGAAATGACCAAAGAAAGTAGCTGACGAAGACTGAGGAATGCAATAGGCGAAGATGTTACTGGAGAAGCTAATGCCGTAACATTATTTACGCCACTAGCTATCTATTGCTAGCATTTCTATTGAGAGGCTTATGAGGACAATAGGCTGAATTAAAAAAATTACATCATGGTTTTATGTTTTTCATGCGTTGACGCGCCATTTTCTTTTTCAGTTCAACGCACTAACAACGACATTGCAAAGAAATAAATTCTTCTATATCGATTACCGTTTAAAGTCACAAGTCTGCAATTACTATCAAGTAACAATAAACATTGAACACCGCAATTACAAACACGATTGCTTTCCCCATTGGAATGCAATCAATTTAAATGTTTTGTAAGCTGCTAAGGACTAGTACTCGTAACAGAGTGTGAAGGAAAAGTGCAAAGAAAGTCAGAAAAATAAGAAAATGGTTTTAGTTGAACTCAAACGCAGATAAAAGTGTTTGCTTTCTTAAGTAGTTATAAATGCGATTGGAATTAGGCCCTCGCCCACGGCGACTTTTTGTATAACGCGCGTTAGTCGCATTTAAAATGCGCTACAGAAGCGATGCCAACGCACTACTAACGCGCTACAGCATCGCGACTGTATCGATGCAAACGCGCGACCGTGTCGGACGACATCAGGGAGAGAACGGAGGGTGGGTGGCGCATGAGTGGAGAACCGAGCATCAGTGCAACACAATCGCGTTTGCATCGCGACAGAAGCGCGACAATATCGGGTTTGCATCGCGACTGAGAATCGTGGTGTGGGCGAGGGCAAACAGCTAGAGACTGCATCGCGACTGTATCGATGCGAACGCGCGACTGCATCGCTACAAAAAGTTGCCGTGGGCGAGGGGACTTAATCTGAAGGTGACGACTGTCGTTGAACTAGAGGTCGCAAGCACTACTGCAAAGCAAGAGGTCCTGAGTTCGTTTCAGAGGTCGGGCAAAGTGTTGTAATTATTATGTTTTTCTATCTGGAATTTCTCAATAGTAGCCCAGAGCATGGATTTGTGCCCGTTTTATGGCAATAGGCTCGTCCCTATTAGGTACATACGCCGGCACATCACCTACCCGAAACTGTCAAATCCTAATCAACCTTGAACCTAATGCTTTAGCCATAAAGTTGAAAATCTTTTAAAGAAATTTGACAAATTGCAGTAGCTTGATGTGCTGGCGCCTGAATTTACGTTGCGGAAGAGTGGAGTGTCCTAATACAGGCATTTAATTGCTTAAAAGGACACTTCTATGACTAGCTATGCAGTGCAGAGCTTGTTAAAGAAATAAACTATTTTGTATTTTTGTATTTGTGTGTTTAAATGCAATTTTTATCCAGGACAAAAAAAAAACATGCTTCTCGGTGGGTATTGATAGGGCGGCAAATATTTTCCTTGTGCGAAAACGGAGTCTGTTTTTCTTTGAAAGAGACAGAAACAGAAACCAAACAAACAGAAAACTATCCATTTTGTCTTTGTCTTTGGTATACATTCAACATTTGCTGACCGCTTTGTGGATGGGTGTCGTTACAGGTAGTCAGAAGTCCAAAAGTCTGACAACCAGCCTTACCAAGGGGTATTACCCGCTCAGTATCATATTAGTCGCTCCATGAAAATTCAGCTTCACCCAGTCAGACTGGAAGCCGACCCCAACATAGTTGGGAAAAGACTAGGCAGAATAGTTTAAAAATCTGGAGTATTCCACTTTGCCCCACCAGCCGCCCCACTAGTGGGGCAAAATGGAATGTCTACAATTTTGCAGTGGGATCTGCCCATTTTACAAAAAAAATATCTGGTCTAATGGACAGACTTCTTCAATAAGTAGGTATGTGTATTTAGATATTCTTTACTCTATTAGGTTATCGGTGTCATTAGCGTGGGATTTGTAAAGGACTGCCGAAGGTCAGACGCTGGTAGGCGCCACTCTTCTGCCTGGGAACTGAACGACATTGGACTGAAAACAGGATCATTAGCAAGCAAGAAAACTGATTATTATCATATTAGAATGTTATTTTTTTTATACAGAAACCATTTCTTTTGTAATGGATTTTGAATGGTCAAATAACTGTCTTAAATGAAATGAAATGTTTATTTCTCTAACTACTTCTACACGTCGTTAGTCAATATTTTAAAACCAGATGGAAAGACGTTTAAAGTGCCTAAATTACGGGAAAAACTACGGTTTATTCACCAGGCACGGTCGTCAGTGTTGGATCACTATGGAAGCTTGTTGACAGATAGATTTTATTTAATTCACGCGCCTAACCGTTAAGAAACCGTGCTGTCTATAAAGGGCCTTATACGTTATAAGCAGTGGAAAAATAACGTAGCAAAGCTACACTGGAAAATAAGTAACAAAAATAAATTTTCTTTGATAGAAAACATTTAATAACGAAGTTCATTGATATGAGAGCAATTACCGTTCATTTCAATAAGTCCAGTCTCCTGAAATCCCATAGCATTGCCAATGGTTTGACAAATAAATTACTTTAACAATATCAAAGAATTCTATTCTAATTTTATTAGCAATTCATCTTTAATATATTTTTCTGTAAATTTCTCACGCTATTTCTTAGATGTGAAAAAAAATGAAATGAACAAATTATTTGATGGAAATCTTAGAATCAATTTTAATAAATGGGTTTCTGCAAAATTCTAAGATGAGAAATTAAGGATATCCGCAATTTGACACCCGCGCATGCAATCAGCATCGTCTCATAAAAGCAATTTATTTGACGCTATACATATGTTACATTTATTTATTTACCGACATAGCTTGCAGAGTAAGCAAACTGAAGTAGCAGTGGGCTGGCCATGTTTGTCGAAGGACCGATGGCCGGTGGAGCAGACGAGTCCTGGAGTGGAGGCCGCGTATCGACAAGCGTAGTGTCCCCCAGCTGGACGGACGACCGAAAGAGGTGACTGGGATGGACTGGAAGGCGGAAGGATGGCGAAGTATCCTTCGCCTTCCGTATCCAGTACGTCCGCCCGTCGTCGTCAGGGTGTTGTGGCGCAGCTTGGGAGAGGCCTATGTCCAGCAGTGGACTGCAATAGGCTGAGTCGATTGATTTATTTATTTTATTGAGAGTTTTTAAATGTGGGCAGTGTAAGAGTTTTCGTTGTGACGACTATTGGGCGACGCCTGGGACTAGTAGTTAGACTGTTGAGATGATGAAAATATGTTCTTTTTTGGCAATTTAGTTCTGTCTGGTCATTTGCTCGTTTTTTCACACCAAAAATATATTTTTCGTACTTTCGGTGTAAAAATAATCTTCTTTTAGAAGGCAATCTGTCCAATTAATCTGATCGTGACATCAGTGTCTGCCAGTCACCCGTCGCAGATAGCGATGCAATATCCGTCCAGCATTGAATCCGACCGATCTTATCATTTCTTCGTGAAAACACCTTGATTATAAGTCACATTGAGGACAGTGCAATTTTTGTTAAAAGGGCTGCGCTGAGGTAGCCCACGAAATTCTTTTTCTTACGTTTTTTTGCAATTTGCAGTTCAGTATCAGATTGTAAGGCTAATGTAATTAAAACCATCAAAGTAGGACGTCTTCGAAGGGCAGGAGATGTCGCAAGAATGGACGAGACCAAAGCACCCAAACGTTTTTTGGATAGTAAAACGGATGACCGAAGATAAGTCGAAGGCGGCCTAAGCTCAAATGGTTGGATGGCGTAGACTAAGATTTAAGAACTGTTGGAGTAAGAAATTGGAGAGATAGGTCACGTTGGAGAAATATACTAGACCAGGCTAAGGCCCACCCTCGGCTGTAAAGTCTTAATGATGATGATCAGGTAAGGTTAAAAGAAAAGGTATGCGCGCCCGTAGCAAAATAAACAATTGACACAGTTTAAACAGTCTTTCAAAATTTAGTGTTTTTTATTTTCTTTTCAACTTAGAATGAGTTTTTCTCTGATTTAAGCAGAAGTTGCCTCCATGCAGAATCCGACAAAGTTATTTAAAGAATTCGCTACACATTCCCCGAGGCATCATTATTTCCATTCTACCAAGAGTTGGACGTTTTCGTTTCCGCTTGCCTAATCAAAAAGAAACTTCATTACTCGTTTCAACACTTCTAGATAATGAAAAGCTTTTTACATTTTTTAACTAAAAAAAAACGAAGAACACAAAAAACAGTTGAACACCTAGTTCAACAGTATTTTCTATGTGTGTATGTTACGGTAAATGTTTACTTCTGTCTTTTTGCGAACCTGTAATTTTGATAAATATGTTTTCTTACGATTCTGACCATTTTTGACGAAATACTAACGCCTAACAATTCGCTAATCTGTAATTTTGCGTTTCTGACGTTCTTCGCCCAAACCGTTTTGATGAAGATCCTACTTATTATCTTTTCGGTCTTGTAGCAATTATCTGCCGAAGCTGTTCGAAGGTAGTAAATTACTTTAACAGGCAACCAAAAAGAAGTGATTTGCAATAGCATATAATTATTATGTTCAGCTTATTGTGCATACTACATATTTCCTTTCACAGCTGTTATTTTACCTCTGTCAGTTGCAACCCAACAGCAACCTTATTACAACAACAAAAAAGATCACTGTGATTTTGACAGACTTAGGTATCAGTGGCAGCAACCCAATAGCAACCTTATTGTCACGAGATTAAAGGTCACTGTGATATTGACAGTGCTGCAAAATCAGAGGTAATATAACTGAATAGACTGTAATTCCATGATTCCACTATAATTTATAAAGAAAGTTCTTAATTCAAACGTTTGATTCTAAAAACGTTCGTTTAATTCGTTTGTTATTTTCGTCCGAAGTGTCATATTTATGTCTTCATACTGTCATTTTAATTTATTTTAGTACTAAAATACCAACCCAACCAACAACCAAACCCAACCAACAACCAACATAAAAAACAACATAAAAAACCAGCCAACATAAAAAAGGACAAAATTAAAACATACGTTTTAATTTTGTCCTTTTTTATGTTGGCACCTTGTTTTATTTTCTTTTGTATGTTGGTGCCTTGTTTTTATATTTTTTGTAATTTGTTAGCCTATAATAATTGTGCTTTTGTGTGTCTTATTAACTATCTTATCTAAAAATATAGCTGTCCAAAATATGAGAATACCTCAAAGCCCTTCTCACGAACTACCACCAAATCTTTATAACCGTGAGTAAGTACCTACATACCCACTTTAGGAAGTCGTTCAAAGTACATACTTAACAGTTTCCTGGTAACCAACTCTGATTGTTGCCGGCTAAAACTTTACTAATATCGAGTCGATAAGTCTGTTGCAGTACGCGTGGGTACGGCAAAACAATGCTCGGTTTGAGTTTTAGATTATCAATCATTCTCTTTCTGTAATATTAACTTGGAATTTTGCACCCTTAAATCATCATCTGCCTAGCCTTTTCCCAACTATGTTAGCGTCGAATAGTGAGGGGCTCGTGGCTAAGTAATAACAACCCCACGGGTCGATCGATCAGGTTGAGCTACGCTTGCCGCGGTCGGTCCGTGGCTGGGTGACCACCGAGACCCCTCCGTGCCTTGGAAAGTACGTTAAGCCGTTGGTCCCGGCTGTCATTCTTGAATCTTTGACAGTTGTTACGGGTTGTCAGAAGCCCGAAAGTCTGACAACCAGTCTTACCAAGGGGTATCGTATTACCTAGTAACTGGGTTGTGGAGGTCAGATAGGCAGTCGCTCCGTGTAAAATACTGGTATTCAGCTGCATCCTGTTAGACTGGAAGCCGACCCCAACATAGTTGGGAAAAGGCTAGACAGATGATGATGATATTATGATGCGCGCCTTATTGTATACAACATCTAAGAAAGTTGCATATTAGGCAAACAATCTAGGCAAACAAACCCCGCATAATAGATTTGGCTACATAAAGCAGACATAATATAACTGAGTAAACTATTCACAAAAATCTTAATACGAAACCTGGCAGTGTGCCTACAATCTCTGTGAGATGACTTGCTGCATGAAACCTATTCTTCCGCTTTTACAATAGAAGAAAGTAATGTTTGTCTATGTTTTGGCCGAGTTCCACGTATCCCGGACTTTTCTAGACCTTGTCGCTTTCATTTTTAATGAATTTACATGTCCCGGTTTGAAAGTTTTTGGTTTATGAAGATTTTGTGATAGATAGTTTTTCTATGATTTGACTGCTGGTTTTGGTTCTCTGTTACTTAGTTTCATATCTAACTAGCATCGCCCGTGACTGTCTGCGTGAATTTTCTTGTTCCCCATCGCATCGCATCGCCTGCCTACGCTATTACTTCGTGTTCGCTTAGCGTTCTTTCTGACTTTTTTTCTTTTTGCTTGGCTCCGAAGTTGTCCTACGCGTGATGTTAAATAGCCTATAGCCTCAAGAATTGGGCTTTGAAATTCAAAGTCGACGTCCAAAGATTAGTGCGTTCAAACAAACACACTCTTCAGCTTTATTATTAGTATAGATTACTTCTGAATGTTATTCTAGACTCCTAGAGGAAATGCCATACGTACAGACGCCAGCACATCAAACTACCCGAAACTGTAAAATTTCCCCAATCAACTTTGAACTTATGCTTTAGCGATAAAATTGAAAATCTATTAAAAAAAATTGACAGATTGTAGTAGCTTGATGTGCTGGCGTCTGTACAAATCGTGAAAATCTGTCTATTATTTTAGTTATTAATTGGTTGAATCAGCACAGCATTTGTGATCTTATTCAAGACAATGTTTGTTTATTCATCTAAATAAATAAAATTGGAGCGTCTGTTTGTAATATGAAAATAACCGCTTTTTACTAAATGCATATGGATGTATATAGGGTACAATATACCAAAATATTTTTATTTTTAAGCTATTGCATAGCTTTTATCTTGGGCTTTGAGCGCGGCGACCGAATGAAGAAATTCCGTAACGAAAAAAAACCTAACACCCCCCACTCCGACCGGCACAGCGGTGCAGCGTTGAAAGCCGTGCATCGTCTAACGTCGTATCAGTTCAGCAGACTTCGGCACGGTGTTTGTGTGCGTGCGACTAGACGTATGCGTGTTTTGTTTTCTTATCGGTCACCACGCCAAAAAAGTGTAACTTGAATTTTTATTTTTGTCTGTCTGTCTGTTTGTTTCGGCTAATCTCTGAAACGGCTGGACCGACTTTGACGGGATTTTCACTGTGAGATAGCTGATGTAATAAGGAGTAACTTAGACTACTTTCTTTTATTTTAGAAAAAAAAATAGGGCCCCACGAAAAATTCCACGCGGACGAAGTCACGGGTAACAGCTAGTTTAAACATAAAGTTTGTTGAGGATAACATAAATGATCAAGCACAGTATGTATGTTTCTAATTAGTTGAGTTGTGATTGCAAACTAAAATCAAAAGTTATTAACAAGGTGGACGGTTGATCAACACTGGCCTTAGACGGACATTATAACTTTATAATTAAGGGTTTAGTTAAATTGATCACACTAACATAAAGTTTAATAGAATTAAGCACCTAAATCAGTGCTGGATGAAGTTGGCTTTCGGTCGAATAATTTTTATTTTATCTAAAGATTTGATTTTTTTGTTTGTTACGCTTTCACGCTAAAACGGCTGAATGGATTTGGATGAAATTTGCCACATGGGTAGACCATAATTAGGACATAGGGTACTTTTATCCCGATATTCCGATGGGATTGAGACTTATGCGGGTGAAACCGCGGGGCGCAGCTAGTTTATAAGTATAAAATAAATTCTCTTTCTTGTGAAATGTCTACGGAATTAATATAAAAATGAACCGGTATTTAATTGTCACAAAACACATTTTAAGGACATGTATTTTTCAGCTTTAGTAAATAATTGAAAATGTTAATTTATGCAAGTTATGGCTGAAATGAAAAAAAAAAAACAAAAAATTAAATTGTTTGTGGTAAATTTCGGTCCTTCGGACATCCTTGAAATTGTTACTTTCGGTTGTCCGGACAATCTGTGGTTTTTGTTCGCTGTCACTCTCGTCCGTCGGTCAGTTGGTTATAGTATATCCTAAGTAAGTATAACGTTACCTAAACTTGAAAGTTGTTTATTCTGCACATACTAAAGAGAAATTACTGATGCATTTAAATTTTAATTATGGCTATATTTCCACATTCATCAACATTCACACTTCGTTACAAATGTATGAAATCCTCTCACTTATTCTCCTAGAAGCATGTAACACGGATTACGGCGACTGCGCTTGAATAAGTTGTAATGAAAAGACTTCTCACGAACCGGCTCACATTTGAATACGGAATCAAAACTAATATAAGCAGAACTCTTTGCAAATTCCTCGTGTTTAGTAATTCTATAAACATAAAAAAGGACACCAGTGGCGGCGTAACCATGGTCGCGCTACCAGAAAAATATACACAGCTTTATGGTGGTTATGTCACCAGGCGTCCAATCGGTTGCGCAACCAACCATACACTTTTGGCGGTGCGACCATGGTTGCGCCGCCACTGGTGTTCTAGTGAGATAGGGTCCTAACTGCGCCTTTCCTAATCTTTGCAATGTATGCAAAGTCCTTATAACCCAGGATACAGTAACTGCCTTGGTTATGGTCGTGTTTATATTATAGTTGCTAAAACCACACTAACACATTATTATTGTCTCTGCATCACCCAAAGGTTGACTGGTAGAAAATGCCTATGGCATTAAGTCCGCCTCTGTACATTTTTGTGCTTAAAGTATTAAATAAATAGATAAATAAATAACCAAGGGGCTAAGTCCAATAACTTACAAACATTGCAATGGTTTCGGAAATCCATTGTGAATTTATGACAGACTAGCTGCGCCCTGCGGCTTCACCCGCGTAAATGTCGATCCCGTGTGAACATCGGGATAAAAAGTAGCCTAAATGTTAATCCAGGGTGTTAGCTACCTCCATACAAAATTTTATCAAAATTGGTCCAACCGTTTGAGCGGGAAGAAGTAACAAATATATAAACATACACACAATCACAAACTTTCGCTTTTATAATATTACTGTGATTGGCCATACTAACCAAAGTTAAACCAAAAAAAACCTGTCAAAAACTTACAATGACTGACTGAATGACTTTTGCAACGTTTGTGAACTATAGTAGACGCCCTAAGTCTACTAATTCTTTGTAAAAATGAAGTCTATGACGTGTGTGATATTTTAGATGTTCATTGGCAATTTCAATGTTTGTTTGGTTTCGGCTTAACAAAAGTATTATTTATTGAAAATCAGCCTTACTTCTTGCACAGTAGTAGTTGCATTATTCTGTAGTTTCGATTGCAAATGTCAGCTTAGGATTTCATTGATTGATTTCCTTTTGTCCACAGCCACAGATACAGTAGAGCTATAGCTACAGAATTCTTTTCTAAAACCTCTGGAACGTTCTACAAACCAATCACACATACATCACACCGTAATATCCGGATTGGCAGAACCCGTCGTTTCCATAGCCTTATGTCCCGTCCAGTTCCATCTCAACCAGCTTATTCTACGCGAAATTGAAAAATTCCCCGCCCAAAAACACTGTCATTCCCAGTAAAAAGTTCCAAGTTTAAATTGCATTCGAAATGTGTGGTTTTAGCAAGTGTACCTAGGAACGAGAAACTTAAACGAATCATATTTTTTTTCTGAGGTACGAAACTCCTCCGTTCATTCTGTATAGTGGTAAGGTACACAGGCAAGCACATCAAGCTACCCGAAACTGTAAAATTTTCCCAATTATTTTTGAACCTTATGCTTTAGTGATAAAGTTGAAAATCTATTAAAGAAATTTGACACATTATAGTAGCTTGATGTACTGGCGTCTGTACCGGCACTTCACATCGCGATGTAAGTATGTCAAAGTCAATCTCAAATCATTTATTTCAAGTAGGCCTTCTAAAAGGCACTTTTGAACGTCAATAAAACAGATTAGATTCTAGGAGTAGTGATGGACCAGTGGTAACGGCCACGACTTACGAGTTGCAGGCCGTGAGTTCGAACCCAGACAGGTACTTTACTTTGTGTATTTCATTTTATCACCACTTGCTCTCAAAACTGTGAAGAAAAACATCGTGAGGAAACGTAAGCTCCCTTAGAACCAAAAATGTGTGCCATCCACAAACCAACACTGGGCATGCGTGGTGGATTATGGCCCAGTCCCTCTCACATAGAGGAGGGCTTTAAATAAATAATAATAATAATAATTTTATTTCAGACATAATTCTAGTCCATAGTTTCGACTCATGCAATTAAAATTACTTATAAAATATATTAAATTCCAAAACAGATAAAAACATAAAATACAATTGTGATAACTTTAAAATATTCAACAGCACAAAAAATTAAAAAAAACACAGAATCACATAATATAAAAATAAATAAAATGTCAAATATAAAATTGTCAAATTGTAAAACTTATATAAAAATTTCAAAAGATTAAAAATAAAAATAAAAATGATATGACTTGCAAAACATAAATAAAAAGCTAAGGTGTGGGGTATTTTACATTTTTACCTGCCCCAAGCCCGATATACGGGTGCATGTAAGGCCTGCCAGTGCTGCATGAAAGGCCCGTCCAACCTGTTGGCAATTACTGTAAGAAGACTATTGCCGCTGCCCCGCACTCTATTCTCTTTGTCCCAGTAGTGCGAACATTATAGGCTGACTATGCCCCTTCCAAAAGGTAGTCGTATGGAGAAAAATGGTCAAGAAACTCCATAGGTAGCCTTTTGATACGGGATTAATGTCATGTAATGTATGTAATGTCTGTGGATGGATGCCAAAATAACTTTCTTTTCTTTTGAAGTAAAAATTAAAAATACTCAACGGTTTTTACCGAGCAAACATTTTGCCTCTTCATAGTTTCACACACATTATACAGGGTCAAATTAGATTGGCTAGCAAAACCCTCCAGACGTGATGAGTACCTATCGATATCTAAACGCGATAAAATAAAAATAAAAAAGATTTCATGATCCTTTCTTAAGGGTCAACGACCCCTGGACCCTGGTAGTAGTAAGTATGAGTTGAGAAAATGTGTTTTATCGTCTTTAGATATCGACACCAATCATATCAGCGAAGCTTACACAAAAAAACCAGATATTTCAAGTAAATACACTAACAGCGGTCGACGACCCCACAAAAAAAATCATCAAATTAATTTATTTTTCATTTTATCATGTTTAGATATATCGATACCCATCACGTCTGCAGAGTTTTGCTAGCTTATTTAATTTGACCCTGTACCTATATATTATACACATAATTACTTACCAACATACCAAACTCCCACGTTCCCGAACCGATCAGTCATCTACTCCGTCGGTGAAGTTCAACTACATATTATATCTCAAGTACTACCGAGTCATCTTTTCAATGTCGGCTTCAGGAAGTTTCAGCATCGTCAGCATTACTTGCAGTTTTATGTAGATCATGAATTTTTATGATGGAATTTTGGCCTGAAAGTAGAAGTGGGTACTTCGAACTTTCATGAAGTAAACTTGATTTGTGGACTTGTAGAGTTTTTTTATACGATGATTTAGCGAGCGTGTATATAGTAATATTTTAGTCCTTTATCTATCTTTATCACACTTAATATTATAAAGGCGAAACTTTGTGAGGGTGTGTGTGTTTACATGTTTGTTACTTCTTCACGCTCAAACTGCTGGACCAATTTTGATAAAATTTTGTATGGAGGTTGCTGACACCCTGGATTAACATATATGCTACTTTTTATCCCGATATTCCCACGGGATCGACATTTACGCGGGTGAAACCGCGGGGCGCAGCTAGTTAATAATAAAGCTGAAGAGTTTGTTTGTTTGTTTGTTTGAACACGCTAATCTCTGGAACTGTCGGTTTTGAAAAATTATTTTTGCATTTATTTATTTATTTAAACTTTTCGCACAAAAAAGGTACAAAGGTTTTGATGAAATAAACTAGATAACTATAGGATATCGAGGTAAAACCGTTGTTTGTACAGAGATTTTTATTTGTACTCAAGTGTTTTTCACAAGACATAAGTCATTATCAAAAAACAACACACATGTTCGAAAAAGGCTGTCAACTAAAAAGTTTCACACTTCCCCTCAAACAACATCCATCATCAGATATCCTCACATCACACCACACCAGACACACCCAAACTCAAATCGCGCACACATTTATTAAATGCCACACGACCTAATGGTTTTGTCAGCACATCTGCTGGGTTATCTTCCGTACACACATAGTCCAGACGTACAACATTCTTAGCAATGCAATCTCTGACATAGTGCGCCCTTATGTCTATATGTTTCGTCCTTCTATGAGCTACAGGATTATATGCAAGTTTAATAGCACTCTGATTATCTACTGAAATGCAAATATACCCAAGAGCTTCACCTCTTATAAATGCATTCAGCTGTCGCAAATGAACTGCCTCCTTGGTTGCCTCCGAAAGTGCAATATATTCGGCTTCCGTTGACGACAGTGCCACACAAGCTTGTTTCCGGCATTCCCAGTTAATCAACGAGTTTCCGCATCTAAAAATAAATCCAGAATAAGATTTTCTATCTTTGACGTTCCCTCCCCAGTCAGCATCTACGAATCCCGTGATGTCCTGCACCAGCGACTTGGGAAATATCAAACATAGATCCCTTGTACCCTTAAGGTATCTCAAGATATGTTTAGCAGCTTTCCAATGACGTTCCTCACAACATGAGTTATATTGTGCCAAAAAATTTACCGTAGCCGCAATATCCGGGCGTGTGTTACAGGCCAAATAGTTCAACGATCCTATGAGCGCTTGATAACTACGAGAGTCTTGGCAGGATAGCTTACCTCCTTCCCCTTCCGCCAAGGCTTTATGGAAATTCATTTCCGTCGGAGTTTTCACTGGTTTACAGTCGGACATACCATATTCATCCAAGATCTTCGAAATAAGTCTCTCTTGATTCAAATATATTCCGGTATCCGTCTTAAGCAAAGATATACCTAAAACTTGTCTCGCTTCCCCTAAATCCTTTATCTTGAAATGTTTACAAAGATTGTCTAATAAAACTTCTTTCTGCTGTTTGTCTTTGTAAAATAACAAGAAATCGTCAACATATAAAGCGATATAAAAATTATTATTTTTGTAAAGACAGCTATCAAAGTCACAGCGTTTGAAGTTCAAAGACAATAATACTTCATTTACTTTATCATTCCAAGACCGTGAAGCTTGTTTGAGTCCGTATATCGCTTTTTCTAGTAAGCAAACTTTTTCCTTCGAGTTTTCGTCTATGCAACCCTCCGGTTGTCGCATATAAACTCTTTCTTGCAAATCACCGTTCAAAAAGGCGGTGTTCACATCGAAGTGACTGATGAACAAATCCTTTTCAACAGCTAACGATAGCAGCAGTCTAATTGTCGATCTTCTCACGACCGGTGAATAAGTTTCGAAGTAGTCGACCCCGTAGGATTGAGTGAAACCCTTCGCCACAAGTCGAGCTTTATAGGTCTTGTTACCATCTGCATCAAACTTGTACTTGAAGATCCACTTGTTTCCCACGACTTTAGCTCCACGTGGCTTATCGATGAGCTTCCAGACTTTGTTCTCGTACATAGAATCCATCTCTTTCATCATGGCTTCCTTCCAGTTATCCTTATCGTCCCGACTTAAGGCTTCCTTAACTGTCAAAGGCTCCTGCTCTTCTGTACAGCATGCAAGTTCATGATGATTTCCTTCTCGGATTCTACTACGTAGAGGATAACGACATTCACCTTCGTTTGAATGTCCTCTATTAATAGTCTGTTCAACGTTTTCCACCACTACATTTTCTTCTCCGCTATCACCCGTTCCTCCCACCTCCACTTCCGCGTCTTCATATACTTCAGCCTCATCTAAGGAACTCGGCCCTTGAGAAGCTTCTGCACTACCAGGTGACGAACCTGACTGGCCTTCTTCATTTGCAAGTTCCCAGATTACTTCAGCACCTTTGTCACCGCTACATACAAGCTGACTAGGATCCTCTGAAACTGCTGCTGTAGAGTCCTCCAAGAAAACTACATCCCTTGCTCTAACTATGACGCGAGGATTACTGGGATTTATGAAACGATATCCCTTGGTTTCTTCACAGTAACCAACAAAGATATGTTCTACCGCTTTAGCGCTCCATTTCTTCCGAGTTTCCTTGGGCACATGCACAAACGCCTTAGTTCCAAAAACTCTGAAATGATCAAACGACTGAGCCTTCCCTGTCCACAATTCCTCAGGAATCTTACCATTATTGCCACTGTGGGGCAGCCTATTTTTCGTATAAACAGCCGTATTACATGCCTCTGCCCACAGCTTCACACTCAGACCCTTTTCGGCCAACATAGCACGAGCCATCTCTACAATGGTGCGGTTTGCTCGCTCCACTACGCCGTTCTGTTCTGGAGTGTAGGGAACAGTCAACTGATGTTTTATACCCTTTTGGCGTAGAAACCCATCAAACTTCCTGTTCACAAATTCTGTTCCATTGTCCGTGCGTATGCACTTTACCTTCAGTCCGGTTTCAACCTCTACACTAGCTAGAAAAGGTTTAAAATGATCTAAAACCTGATCTTTTGATTTAAGAAAAAATACAAAGGATTTTCGTGTAAAATCATCTAAAATAACTAGCATATACCGAGATCCACCATACGTGGGTTCAGACATTGGACCACAGATATCTATGTGAATCAGTTGTAGTCTCTCGACTGCCCTCTCAGCCTCACCAACTGGAAAAGGTAAACGATGTGCCTTACCCTTAATACAGGCGACACAAGGCTCCATTACGCTCTTTCCAAATTCCATAACCGGAAGCTTACGTAAATCTCTCTCATTTACGTGTCCAAGCCGCCGGTGCCATAACATCAAAGGATTACCTGCCTTCACTGATGCCAACGCAGTCCCATCTACAACCGCCTGACAACCTTCAAGCTTGTAGATCCCTGAGACTTCACTTGCGGTAACCAGAAGCTTTCCCTTGAAATGGCCTGGAACCAAATGGTGAATTAACTTACAACCATCTCTATCAAAACTCACCTTCCATCCATTCTCTACTAATTTAGACACTGATAACAGATTAACACGCAATCCAGGTACATACATGACATCCCTCACAGCAAGTATTCGGCCTTTCAAACTCACCATGATATCACCTTTACCTTTGCATTCAATCTTATCATTGTTCGCACATGTCACATTACTCATACCAATATTCATAACCAAATCTTTAAACCAATGTTTCTGGAAAGACATATGTGAAGATGCCCCGCTGTCGATGTACCACTCCGTCGGATTGAAGGAGTTCCCGGTGTTGAATGAAGACAGGCTCATGACCGCAACGTCACTCAGTTTTGAGAACGAACCCGCTTTCTTTCCTTCAGGACAGTCCGGCTTCTTATGTCCACTTTTTCCACATTTAAAGCATTTAACTTTGGTTATATTCAAATCTTTGTTCCCATTCCGCTTCTTACTCTTACTCACAGCCAATGCCGAGTCCGCTGAAGAAAATGTACTACAACCTTGACGTGAATCCTCCTGTAGTAACTTCTGCCGTACGTTATCTGACGTCAACTTCATCCCAGAGTGTTCCAGTGCCATTCGCATAGGCCTGTACTCTTCAGGTAGTCCTCTCAGTAACACGACAGCTACAAGATCATCGTCAAATCCGGTGGCAATATCCTTCAACTTTTGAGAAAGGGACATAACTGCAGCAACATATTCATGCATCGACGAGTGTCTCTCTAGCTTTTCATCCATCAATGCGTTGATGAGGGTAATCCTGCGATTTACGCCTTTGTCCTCAAATGCTTTCGCTAAGCTATCCCAAGCATCTTTGGCATGCTTTGAATCTTGTACATACGCATAAAGTGTAGGTTCCACAAGAAGACAAATCAAAGCTAGTGCATTTTGGTCCTTCTCAATGGCGGTGGAGTCTTTGGAATCCGGGTACTTTGAAGTATATGTGAATAATTTTTCTCGTATGAGAATCATTTTCATTGCAAATTTCCACGTAGAGTAGTCATCTAGACCGCTGAGGTTCTTGATGGAATATTTAGTTCCTGGGCCCATAACCTTTTGATGAAATAAACTAGATAACTATAGGATATCGAGGTAAAACCGTTGTTTGTACAGAGATTTTTATTTGTACTCAAGTGTTTTTCACAAGACATAAGTCATTATCAAAAAACAACACACATGTTCGAAAAAGGCTGTCAACTAAAAAGTTTCACAAAAGGCGACATTCTCTACCAGTCAACCAAGGGTGGTGAAGAGATCAGATGGCAGGTGCTTTGGTTGAGAGGAACAAGGATAAAAAAAAAAAACTATTAAAACTAGATAGGTACATAAATAGGTTATATACACATACATACTGTTTACTATAATATATTCTTATAATATATTAACTGCTAACATATTTTTTACTGTAAATAACCTCAACTATCGCCCTGTTTCGTTTGATCCACGATTTTTTGCCCACCCTGTATATACTATACTTCTTATTTTTACTTATTGATTTGATTATAGTTTTGAGAAAAGCTATATACGACTTAACATCACGGGCCAGTAGGAGCTGAGCAAAAGCAAAAAAAAAAAACAGAAAGAACGCTGAGTGAAAACGAAGTAATAGCGCGGGTAGGCGATGCGATGTGATGGGGTGGGTCGGGGAACAGGAAATTTCACACGGACGAAATCGTCCACTCATTTTTGGAATAGCGTTTGAAAGGATACAACGACATTCGTCAGTATTCGCAAAGCTCCACTAGTCCTTTTATTAATTCGAGCCTAGATTAAAGAGCTTTGTCTAGGTGTATTTCTGTCCAATCTTTAATTAATTCAATAAATCTGGCTTCCGGTAAAGTTCAGACAGTCTCAAAAAGTTTTCTATACATTTTATAAATTAACGGCGCTTTTCGTGTTTGCCTCTGTGACCGCCTTGTTCTCCTAACCTGTACAACGGATTCTGATGCGGTTTTCACCATCATTTAGCACTCGATCTATCAGGTTACGCTTGCTGCGATTGGTCTGTGGATGGCTGACCATTCTTAAATACCCAGAGCTCTCCGTGCCGCGAAAAGCACGTTAAGCCGTTGGTCCCGGCTGTCATTCGTGGATCTTTGACAGTCGTTACGGGTAGTCAGAAGCCCGAAAGTCTGACAACCAGTCTTTCCAAGGGGTATCGTATTATCCAGTTACTGGGTTGTGGAGGTCAGATAGGCAGTCGCTCCATGTAAAATACTGTTATTCAGCTGCATCCGGTTAGACTGGAAGCCGACCCCAACATAGTTGGGAAAACGATGATCATCATTCTCCTGCCCTTATACCAATTTATTTGAGGTCGACGCAACATGTATTTTTCTTCCATACATCTCTATTAGACGTCATCTCGGTAGTCACACCTCTTTCTAACCACAGCATCATTTACACAGTTTATGTGTATAATATTACTATAAAACTTACAAAAATAATAGTATAGAAATCTGGATATTTCGACAAGTCGCGAAAAACATGCAAAATAATGGGCGTGTCGCTAGTAGTACCTAATATGCAGCGAAAACAATTTTTTTTTTGTAGAGTATTTTGTTACGCAGTTTCTTGGACGAAAAATGTAGGAAACTATATGGCCGTCTATACAGAAAAAAATAATTAAACAGTGCGCAAACTGTTACAACGAATTCGGCATATGATTCTAGCGTAGAAATTTTTTGTTGGTCTCTCGCGCTCGTTGGTAACTTGCGCCCCAGCTTCGTATGCGTGCAATTTCTTTTTCGATTTTCTTAAATTTTCTTTCATACAAACCTGAACACAACAAAAAAAAAAATATCCAATTTGGTGCAGTCATTCGGAAGTTATGCGCGTACATAAATTTCGGCGACTTTGTGTCATGCTATGTATACCTATGGATGTCTAGAATCATATGCTGAAATCAAAAATAAAAACCTGCGCATTGGTTAAAAATGTATCCTGTATTACTTAACATTTTTAATCTACCAACATTCAAGAAAACAAGGTAGAATTAAAAGCACTCTAGCATAAAGTCCCTCGGAGCCTTTTTCTTAGAATTACGTCACAAATGCAGTGCTCGTTATTTAGGTGACCTGCAATCTAGCTCAGGAAATATCTAGGTTTGACCTGAGTTGCAAAAAATGGGTTAAATTGGAAGGAAGCACAGTGAGCTTGATTTTTGTGGTAGAATAATAAAATAAATAAACGTACCGTTTTCTATGAAACTTGTACAAGTTAAAAATGCAAGGGGTGAAAATAAAAAGCTTATTTATGAGGTTACGCAGAGGTATTTAAAACAACCTATGCTTTGTGCATTTTTTATCGAAACTAAATTCTGCGGAATTTAACAACAGTGAGACACAATGTATACAAATAAATAAAATTGAAGTGCCTGTTTGTAATGTCAATATAACAACTTTTTACTAAATGTATATGAAAGTATATACTTACATGTAAAAATTTAATTTTTTCTGTCTGTCTGTTTGTCCCGGCTAATCTCTGAAACGGCTGGGCTGATTTTGACGGGACGTCACTGGCAGATAGCCGATATTATGGGGAGTAACTTAAGCTACTTTTATTTTAGAAAAAGATTTAGGGTTCCGCACACATAAAAAAAAAATTTTCCAACATGCACGCGAAGCCGCGGGTACAGCTAGTATTACAATAAGGTTTTCACGACAAATTTCTCTTTTATTATTTGACTCACATAAGTATGTTCTTTTGACCAAAAAGTTTTCACATTCTCCAAGAACGTTTACCTATCCCTTTTATCTTTATTGACTTTGTCACTTTCATTTACATCGCAGATCTTCTCCCTTTCTGCCCTCATTCGTTTTTCTAACGCCATAACGGCCATCACACATCAAAACTAAGTAAATAACAATACACCTACAATCCGTCAATATAACAAATAATAATCCGTCAAGCATAATCCGTAGGACATGTTGACCGTCACCGAAGACATGTCCGGACTGACCGGCTATTGTGACGGTAACCCGAGTACCGGACATCCTGTGGAAGAACAATAGCTGTCTTCGGCTAAACAGGTCGCGGCTAATGGGGGTGACGTCATCTCCACATGTTTTGTTCCCCCATGACCTTCTGGCACCATTATCAGATAAACATCTTAAGGTGGAACTAGTCGCGAGCTCGAACTCACTGGTGGGCGTGGCCAAAAAGCACGCTGTCTCACCTGGCATCATATCCGACAGAGATAGTATCAGTGATGAGCAGTTAGACGCTAGTCTACACGCACAACGTCTAGTTCTCACACACACAAATACCGTTCCGAACTTAAACGCGGTTAAAACATTCGAAATGTCCTTTGGAAAATCGAGTTTTATGAAAAAACCACTGCATAAATCAATTACATATAAAGTTTATTGAACTCTTCGATAACTAAGCTTTGTTGGTATTGACATTGTTTTAAATATTTATTACTTATTTACACCCGAAGTTACGTTACAAATAGCAAGAAAAAACGAATCTTTGTTGGCTCATAGCTTTTAATGGCTATTTATTTTACTGTTCTGTTTCCGTACAGACAAAATTAATAATAAGACAAAATTATGTCATGTTTAACTTTGGATGCACAATGTTAAACCGTGGAGTAATATCCTCCCGTGTATGGAGAAAATATCGACTACTGTTACCTTAAGAGATTGGTGTATTGATTTATTGTTGTGGTGTGTTATTGTTTTGATGGACATGCGAGTACAAGAATAAGGTAAAAATATTTTTATTATGACATAACATAATATCACGTGTGCAATCCCCAAAGGGTTATAAGTCCGAGGTGTGCCTGTAGATAGAACACTCACATGTCGCCAGTTATGAATAATAGGTGGTGAGCCTAATACACCCCTTGCATTTCTTAGGTTTCCGTACCTCAAAAGGAAAAACGGAACCCACATAAGATCTCTTCGTTGTCCGTCTGTCTGTCCGTCAGTCAAGACCCTTTTTCTCAGGAACTCGTGGAGTTATCAAGTTGAAATTAATATCAAATACTCAGGACTGCAATCCCTTGACGTAGTGAAAAATCAAACTTCTAAGTCAACGCAATCAAAAGATACGGGCGTTTATGTTCCGAATTCAAAACGTACAGGGTGCTCCCGTTGACCTAGAATCATGAAATTTGGCAATCCGAAAACCGTAAATTTGTAGTTACATTACAAAAAAAAAAAGAATTTAAAACTATTGCGTTAGGTACCTACAAAATACGGAGCCCTCGGTGAGCGAGTCTGAGTCGCACTTGACCGGTTTTTTTTACTTGCATGGCCCCAATTATTTACAATAAATTACCAAGTGGTTGGAAAGACTTGACAACAGTGCTGTTTAAGAGTAGACTACTTAAATTTTTGATAGATAAAATGTACAGACGCCAGCACATCAAGCTACCCGAAACTGTCAAATTTTCCCAATCAACTTTGAACCTTGTGCTTTAGCGATAAAGTTGAAAATCTATTAAAGAAATTTGACAGATTGTAGTAGCTTGATGTGCTGGCGTCTGTACTACAGTGTGACGTGAGTTTTTATCAGAGAAAATAATTGCCTGAATTGCTCTGGATTAATGGATCTGGCCTACTGGCTTTTGGCTAAACTTCAGTTAATGTTAATAATATGAAATAAATTTAATGTTCCATGCCGAATGGTGAAATACGGCTGAGCTTAAATGTAATTTAACACCTTATTATGTATTACTCATATTTGCAAAATAAATGTCTATTCTGTTCTATTACCATCAATCGGGCACAAATCCATACTGAGAAATTCCTAATAAAAAAACCCAATATCACCTTTATTTCGAGTGAATGACAATTACGGTCCCGGGGCGATTCTGAAACAGGCACGCGTGAAAGAAATGTAGATAATCGTGAATCTCCCGGAATTTATAATGATGTAAGGGATAAAACGGTATTATGAAAAGCGGTAAGGCGAATATTTACTCACACATGTCGCCTCGCCACAGTAGAGAGCGGTGCTATACAATTTATAAAATCTACATAATAACAGTCCTCCAGACAGAAACTCGGCCATGGCGGCCAATCTCAGCGGAGACTAGCCTTCGGCGCGGGAGGTATTATAGTGTATATGCGAAAAAACGGGTACTCAAAAAAAATAAAGAATTCTACATGCACAAATCGCTCATTTGGAGAAACATCGACGTAAAAGGTCTTTTTTTCAAAAATTAGTTTAATATATGCCAAAGCATTTAGAAAGCGTATTTACGTTAGGAAAACAAAGACTTAAAAAAAAAGTGGCAGGTACGTCGATGTTTCTCCAAATGAGCGAAATGTCAAACCACTCGGAACATTAAAAATTATCCTCACATCCACCATTAATTTTCGAAACACCATAAACCTTGTATAAACAACTAGTTGACCATAAAAATCGACCTTGATCTTCAATGACGTCATAAGACGGATAATTTGCCGTGACCTTGAGAATGCATTTTCTCATACTACCCTCTTTTGAGTAATAAAGTCTTGAAAGCTTTCGATATCAGATGCTTGTTAAGTAAAACGTATTAGAAGCATGTAGGTTATTAGGGTGCTATGCTAGTACTTAATAGGATTAAGGGAGATAAATGATAATGATAAATGATTTTATTTCTGTAAATAGGTTTGCACAAACACTTTTACACGTCAATCATATTTTTTTTAAACTAGATGAGGTCGGCGTTTCCTATCTGATTACTCTGAGAAGAAAGGCCGAAACAAACTCAGAGGTCACAATCTCTTTTAAAGTCCAGACATAATCTTGGTCAGGTTATATGAAGACCATGTATGTCTGAGATAGTCTTTTGAGATTATCGTCACATTGGAAAGTTTGTAGTTGTGTTTTGTTTTGTTAATTTATTGCATTTGTTTTCAGCTAGGTACAACTTTCAAGTTATTCCGGTCTGACCCGCTTTCGAGATATTTTGCCTTAATTTTTTTTTTGTCAGAAATGTAGTCGGCATTCTTTCTGTGCAAACGCATTCCTTTTAATTTTCCTTGGATAATGACATAATCAGACTATAATGTTCCCACTGCTGGAACACAGACCTCCTCTCTAACAGAGGGAGCGGACTTCAATCCACCACACGGGCCCAGTGCGGATTGGTAGATGTCACATGTCTTGAATTTTTCGTTCTAGGACATACAGGTTTCCTCACGATGTTTTCCTTCACCGTTTTGAGAGCAGTGGTGATGAAATAATTTACACAAAGTATAGCGCCTGGCTGGGTTCGAACCCACGACCTATAATTCGTAAATCGGGGCCGTTGACACTGGGCTACTGCTCTTGGATAATGACAGTAGAGCACATAACATGCAGACAGATGATAATGACGATGGTGACATTCTATGTTATACTTTTTGTAAATTATTTGTTTCTAAAATTAGTTCGATCGTATTACCTCCGAAGCAGATAGCTTTGTGAGTCCTTGAATCTGTAATTTATTATTATTTTATTACAATAAATAAACTAAAAAGTTAAAAGTTTATACTCCTAATATAAATTACCTTCCTAATCGCAAAATTTCGAGCACGGATATCGAGTGTAGTCACATGTTTAACGTGATTTGAATTCGGACACGCATCCGATGTCACGTCCAGGGACACAGACACAGATGGACACGACTAACTGTCCAATACTTGTCGATATATTGCTACCTAAACATTCACTGTTCTGTTTGGATGAACACAGAAAATTAAAAGCGTTGATCGAGTTTGAACTTGCGTGGTTAAATTGCCATAGATCTGTGAATCTAACTACGATAGTCAGAGAGTTGTTTTAAGAATTTTAATGATAATGATTCTGTAAATACAAAGGGCTTTGAAGGTCCGTGGCATACCTACCTGTCCGCCATTTTATATTTTTTTTCAAAATGGCTGGCTCTGATGAATCCTATATAAATCGATAGCTAACATCAATGCAAACAGTAAAAATAATAGAACAAACCCCCAAACTACCTTAGGTCTTTAGACCTAAGGTAGTTTTCGTATGGAGAAGAATGGGCAAGAAACTCCACCGTTCCATTTATGGGAGATTGCTCGGAGAATGTAATGCACAGGGAACAGTGGAAGCTATGGGGAAGACTTATGCCCTTTATCAGTCGTGGATTAGTAAAAAAAAAGCACAACCGTAACTATTTAGTCTAAAGTAGGTGATGAAGATGATGGGGCTCCCTTTTTCGCACTTATAGACTCCCATTCGGTCGGTATCAGGTATCCCGAAACTTAGAATCTCTAGGTTCATCCAATTTACAAAATCTGTTTTAGTAAAACCGTGGTATCACATAGGTTCATAATAAGTGACATTACCTACATTTTCTTTTAACGAACCAATATAATGCGTGAAACACATTTCCGCCACGTGTTTAGTCACGCGCATAACGTCAATTGACGTCGCGTTGCCGACGCGACATCGACGTCGCCTTCAATCAAATCGACACGAGTGGGGTGCACGACACACGTTAAGTCAATATATTACCAACCTAAATATAATTTTGACTTCGCTTCGGGTGAAATGTGTGTAGGTCCCTTTTGGAAGATGGTAAAAATATTGAAGAATGTTGCTACTGTTGAGTAAGAGTATGGGTTCGATTTCCAGGTCGTGCAATGTGTTATTGGGTTTTTCCATCTGGAATTTCTCAGAAGCAGTTCGGAGTCAGGATTTGTGCTTGTTTGATGGAAAATAGGCTTGCCCCATATTACTTGGGACTTACCTAAACTTTACTGGCGATGTGTGGGTGTACTATAGCTACACCTCTGCCTAACGCTTCGGGGATTACAGTTAGGGGTGATGGTATGTTAATTTGTAATTCAAATTTTTAAGCAAACTACACTAAATTTAAGTTCAGTGCATCTTTTTCTTTCTATTTCATTAAGAAAAGGACAAGCGATGAATTTTAGTTTAGTCCTGTCAAATTAATCAGCGCCTGACGTGAATTGACGTAATTTTAGTACGTAAGTTTGTAATCACGTCTAAACTTGTATGGTGTCAGGCGCTGATTAAATTGACAGGACTAAATTAAAATTTATCTTCTGTCCTTTTCTTAATGAAATAGAAAGAAAAAGATGCACTGAACTTCAATTTATTTTAGTTTGTGAACAAGGGAATTGGCACCAAAGTCTGCCAAGCGCTAGTTAAATATAAAATAACCCTGTTGTATTAGGGATAACAAAGGTAATGCAAAGAAGTTTAATAAAGAGCGCTCAATATGTAATTTTTCCCGTAAATATTTTTAGGCGTTACAACTTATTTTACATAATAATATCAACGATTTACAGCGGCAAGCTCGCTAGCCCTCCATCATTCCGTCTTGGAAGGCCAGACGTCTGATATGGGCTGACTTAAGTTGTATGAATAAATTATGAGGGTAGGTAGGTAAAGTCTGACAAATTACTTGGCGGGAAAGGATTGTTTTATAAAGTGCCATTTTTTTAACGGTTTTCGTGAACATTGATTAATGCTCGTTCCGTTTCGCTGTATAAAAGTTACATGTCAACTTTTTTTAATCGAGGAATTTTGCGCAAAAACTGGCTTGGCATAATCAGCATATTATTATAATGTTTCACCTGGTGGGACACAGGCCTCCTCTCTTCGTGAGGGAGTGGACTATAATTTCCCACGCAAGCCCAGTGCGGGTTGGTTGATGTCTCAACTGTTTGGTTCTAGGACATGCCGGTTTCCTCACGATGTTTTACTTCACCGTTTTGAGAGCAGTAGTGATGAACTAAGTAACTCAAAGTGAAGCGCCTGCCTGGGTTCGAACCCACGATCTCGTAAGTCGGGGTCGTTACCATTGGCCCATCACTGCTCTTGCCTGCTCTAAGCAAGCAATGCAGGTTGTAGAGCCAGAGAAATGAATTGTTAAGGGGACTACATGACCTAAAGCGCGGTCACTGTCGGACTGCACAGAAAAGAAAGAGAAGCGCGATGCGACAACGCTGGTAAATTATTGCAAAAGATATAAGGTGTAAGTCCTGTATTGTAATATCAAGTACTATTATAAATAATTAATTGTTACCAAATAAGACTCGATTTAATACAATGTTTACTAACTGCATGCCTGATTCAAACTTATAATAATTCTTAATAATTTATATTTCTTAATTAATATAATATATATTGCTTAGATATTTAATAATTATGTATAAGAGATTCATTTATACCTTATCTTTAAGATCTCTCTGTACCTACCTTATTTATGCAAATAAATTATTTTGATTTGATTTGATTTGAAAATATGAAGCAATTATCTATTTACAAAAAATCTATTGTTTGGGCTAAAATATTAAAACAGTAGTGCTTTAGTATGTTGCTTGTAGAATAATCTGACAAAAAATCTGAATGCTTGTATGTAGGTATATTAGTATGGTTTTTATTGTAAAAATAAAGTTTTTTTAGAGGTATCTTCGTGATTTTTTTCTATCGTATCAAATTAGTTGTATTATGTTTTCAACACACTATCTACCTAGCATATATCCTATAGAAAGTCATATATTTTTCTGATTTTGTTTACTGTAGTCGATCATATACTTTTAAGCATTATAAAACTTGCGTTTTTTACGTTTAGGTCCTGTAGTCCCCTTAAGCTATTTGCCGTGTAAAAGCTATTTTACTCAACTGTCATTGCTTATAAGTCAATTTAGTGTGTGTATGTTAGTAAATTTTGTGGATGGGTGACCATATTCACATACCAAGACCCCTACGTGCCTCGGAAAGCACGTTAAGTCGTTGTTCCCGGCTGTCATTCGTGGATCTTTGAGAGTAATTACGGGTCGTTAGAAGCCCGAAAGTCTGACAACCAGAATTACCAAGGGGTATCGTATTACCCAGTAACTGGGTTGTGGAAATCAAATAGGCAGTCGCTTTCGCTCCATGTAAAAAACTGGTATTCGGCAGCATCCGGTTAGACTGGAAGCCGACCCCAACATAGTTGGCAAAAATGGCAAAAGGCTAGGAAGATGATGATGAGTCAATTTGCTTAACAATTAATTTCCCTGACCGTACATACGTTAGTATTCCGGTTAACTTATAAAACTGGGCTAAAAAATATCCTTTGGCTAAGACTGAGTTTTGTCAATAATACATCGGATTTGAACTCAATCCATCTCACTAGCTATCCTACGCTTTAATCGTTGAGCTATTCGCATTCCAATGCATACATTCATAAATTCACGCCTTATCCCCTTGGGAGGTATACAGGACGCCATCTGCTACTATATTTACATGCCACTTAAATTTTCTACAAATTCAGTTTAATTCGTTATATTGTATGTTTCAGGTACATTCAGGAAGCAAGTGACATTGTTTCTTTGTCGTATATATCAATGGCGAATAATGTGAGTAATAAAACTGTCAACTTCACTACGTGCAAGCGTTGTCTTGTACAGTCGCTAAGAAAAGTAGAAGAACACGCGGTGACATTTTGTGAATGAAGACTTGCTGACTATAAATTGTTTGGAACAAATGATTGATGATGAGCAATGGTGGCCCAGTGGTGTCAGTCCTAACTTATCAGTTGTAGGCCGTGAATTCGAACTCATTCTAGCACTTTACTTTTTGTTTAATTTCATCACCACTGCTATCATAATGGTGAATAAAAATATCGTGAGGAAACCGGCATGTGACGACCACCAACCCGCACTGGGCCCGCATGGTGGAGTATGGCCCAATCCCTCTCATAGAGAGGAGGTCTGTGTCCCAGCAGTGGGAACATTATAGGCTGATTATGAATGAAAAATGTATAATTTGTATGCTGTGTCTATCGTTTAAGGGGGAAGTGCCAGGGTAGCCCGCGAAATTCAAATTTACTTACGTTTTTCGCAATTTTCAGATCAGTGTCAGGTTGTATTTTGATCAAAAGTTGATTCGCGACTATAACAGGTACGTATTTACAGAATTATAATCATTAGAATCATTAATACATCTTTCTAAGTTAGATTTGTACCACGACAACAAATCTCTTATGGAAAACTGCTTAGTGGACTTAGGATAGTTTTTCATTCAAACGGGAAACTTATGCGGGTGAAACCGCGGGGCGCTGCTGGTCTGATATAACATACTGTTCTGCTTACCCCCATGGAATTAATCCGATAGATTATTATATATCAATGTATGTATTTACATGGTTTCTGAATCAAATACCAGTGGTATTAGTTCTTGGTATTAGATCGGAATAAATCGTTTCCACAATTATGTAACCTTTTCAAAGAAAACAAAAGGGATAAGTAATATATTATTTGATGGTTCATTAACCTTATTGGGCTATAGCAATACATTTGGATAAATGTGACGGGTAACCTATTTCTGAATGTGACTAGTATTTCAAAGCGAAGACGAAACCAGGTGGAGTATGAAACTTGGCAGGGTTCCAATGTCGTGGAACATTTGTAAGTGATAATTTCAGTTCTGGCATTGCAAAGAAATTCTGTAGCTTTTTTTTTTTTTTTTTTGTGGATGGGAAATTATCTAATGACTCCTCCCGCTCTGCTCTGGGTGGAGCGGAAGGGAGTGTCAGACTCTTACTGACTAAAACCCACCCGTGTTCCTTCCTTAGTTAGCCCTTTATGTTCCGGGGCAGCGGTAACCCTTTCGGACGATCCCGCTACCCCGACAGGCTTCGGCCCTGGCGGGCCCCTTCCTTTATGCTGACATCTCTTTGAGGCGCGCGTGGAACACATACGCGCTGTCCGGCACGGGCCTGGTCCTGATCGGACGGAGAGCTACCCATTACTCTCCGTCCGCAGGCCCGCGCCTACGGTGGCCGGGAGTCGTCACGCGGCTCCCGACGCCCGTAGCGTCTCCCGCGGCGGCTGAGGCGTGAGGCTCTCTCTCTGAGCCGTCTCGCCACCTCCTTCGCTAGCATCACTGCTTCGAGCTTTTGTGTCTGACTGAATAAATTACTGTAATGTAGTAATTATTAATGAGTATTTTTTTTTTAATTTCCATTTGTAAACACAGAAAGACGTAAAAAATCATTTGTAAATACAACTTTCTGTACAGTACGTACACCGTTTACTGGGTTGGTGGAAAAACAAAATAAAATACTTGCAGACTTGGATGTTGATATTATTATTTTCTTACACTGTTTTCTTAAGTAGTAGTAGCATACAAGAGCACTGAGAACTAGTGGAGCTCCACTTTTTTTTATATATGGCATCTCGTTGTTGACCTTGAGAGGTCGTGACTACTTAACCGGACTATCCTGTGGTTGCCTTAAGTGGACTAAATGACCTTAAGCGCGGTCGGACTGCATAGAAAAGAAAGAGAAGCGCGATGACACAACGCTGGTAATTTATTTACAAAATATGAAGCAATTATCTATTTACGAAAAATCTACTGTTTGGACTAAAAAATTAAAACACTAGTTTTAGTATGTTGCTTGTAGAATAATCTGTCAAAAATCATAATGATTGTATGTATATTAGTATGGTTTTTATTGTAAAAAGGAAGATTTTAGAGGTATCTTCATGATTTTTTTTCTATCGTACCAAATAATAAGTTGTATTATGTTTTCAACACACTATCACCTAGTATATATCCTGAAGAATATCATATATTTTTCTGATTTTGTTTACTGTAGTCGATCATATATACTTTTATTGTTTGTAAAACTTGCGTTTTTTGCGTTTAGGTCCTGTAAGCCCCTTAAGTAGAGAGTCGCACGCCTCAGCCGCCGCGGGAGACGCTACGGGCGTCGGGGGCCGCGTGACGACTCCCGGCCACCGTAGGCGCGGGCCTGCGGACGGAGAGTAATGGGTAGCTCTCCGTCCGATCAGGACCAGGCCCGTGCCGGACGGCGCGTATGTGTTCCACGCGCGCCTCAAAGAGATGTCAGCATAAAGGAAGGGGCCTGCCAGGGCCAAAGCCTGCCGGGGTAGCGGGATCGTCCGAAAGGGTTACCGCTGCCCCGGAACATAAAGGGCTAAGGAAGGAACACGGGTGGGTTTTAGTCAGTAAGAGTCTGACACTCCCTTCCGCTCCACCCAGAGCGGGAGGAGTCATTAGATGATTTCCCATGGCACAAAAAAAAAAAAAAAGCCCCTTAAGTAAACCCAAAGCCTTCAGATAGAGGCAGGAAGCTCCACACAAAATGTGCCTATATTTATACTCCAACTACATGGGCGCAAGTAGTGGGTACCCTATGCTGTATTTCCATTATTAATCATATTATTAATCAAACTAGCTAATCTATACATTCATTGTTGCACATATTCTGCCTAATCATTATTGTCCCGCACATGGTCTATTCTGTAAAAATCTCACGGTGATAAAATGAGCTTTAAAAAATAGATAAAGTGAGCTTTATAGTGGGCTGTCATATTCCACTTTATGCTTGGGGACACCTCACTTCACCTAAGTTTTTACGGTGAGATGTCGACAGAAAATATCAAACTATTGAACTTTAATCGAATTACACACTTTTTTTCCCAACAATAAAATAAAACTCCACTTTTTCAAACACTTCACAAAAACTAAGACACGTACTTCAAATAGCTGTAAGCTACGCCGTAGCACATGTTAAAGTAGCAACGCGTAGCACATGTAACGTCGTAGCCACGTAGCTTCGTAGCCCGTAGCGATAAACAAATAGCTAGCATTAATCGTAGCGGCTGAATGTGACAGGGACTGAAGGAAGTGTGAATGTTGATTGTGTTGTGACAATGATGTATACAAGTATGTGTAGTCTAGCCTTATTTACACTTAAGGTGTCTATATCGATAGGTTCTTGAACTGTTAAAATATTGGATGACGTTTTTTTCGAGTGCCTACTTACTCCGTGTATGGGTAACGGGCGTGCTTTAGTTAAGGTGATATATTGAAAAAAAAAAAAATGTGTTTTTTCTATTTCATGTAAGTTGTTAAGTATGGGGAATAGGGATTTAATATTTTGGTATAATGTTTTTTGACTCTTTGTTCTAGTATCATGTAAAAGGAATACACGATTCAATGATTTTTTCTCGATTTAAAAAAATTATATCTATTGTTTTAGTTTTTTTCGACATCACGGCGTAACGCTTAAGAGTTATTCAATGGAATTTACTTTGAAACATAGAGAATTATCATATAAAAGTTTACTCGAAGTAGTTTTAAATTTAATTAATTTATTTTGTTAAAAAAGGAGTAAATCCGTTTTAGAACATACGTCGTTTTATTCCGAGCGCACGCACATTATAGCCATCTCTTCTTTTGTGTTTCAAAAGTAATTGCATCACTTTCGCTCGCTAAGTCCTTTGTTTTGTCTCTTCGTTTTTTTGCTACCGACTCGCGAAATTAAACTTATTTTTCACTTCGTAGTGTTTTTTGTCGGGTATTTTTCATTATATTAGGAAACGCTCAAAATTTACAGCCGGGAATCCAGATTCCGGACTCTAGTGCGGGTCGCTCCTAATCATCATCTGCCTAGCCTTTCCCAACTATGTTGGGGTCGGCTTCCAGTCTAACCGAACGAAGCTGAATATAGCGGGTCGCCTCTAATATGGGACCTAAACGACTGACAAGCCCTTAGGGGACTACATACGTTATGTTATTAGCTATGTGCTACATAAACTAGGCTCAAGGAGTTTCATTGAGACCCATTCTGAATCACACAAAACAAACTTTCCGGTGCCAATTGTTCATTTGAAAACTAAGTTACTCCCAGCGTGTCGCAGTCAGTCAAAATGTTTGAGTTGTCAAGACTTGTCACTTACTTTGTCAAGTCACACGGACGCTCTCTTGATTAACTGAGGACGTAGATGAATTATTCGTGTGTATATGGATGTGTGTGCGAGGTCCTAAAATGATTTCGTCTGAAATTGCTTTTGATAATGTACAAAATGGAGTAGCCGTGCGCCCGATGTGATGAGATTCCCCTTTGGCAAACATATTGAACTTCCTACAAACCTCTATTCCTTATTTAACCCCTTTAGGGGATGAATTTTCAAATGGTTGATTTCAGACGGCGTCAACATTTTTCGTTGATTATAAAAAAAAATCAGTGGTCAGCATCATACAAAAGTCCAATACCTATGCGTTCAAAATTAATAGCAATTTTTTTTTAATAACTCATTCATGTGTCAAGAATTATGTACTGAATCCATGGGAACAGGTTGCGCATCATGTCCCTGCCAGCCCATATAGTTCAAAATTTCGAACTTCTAAACCCAGCAGTTAAGAGGAAATGCGGGTGGTCTTTTCTCCATAGAAACGCTCTCGCCTCTTTTCTTTCTGGTTAATGACCATAAAGCAATTATTTTTTAAAGAATAATAAATATTCTTCTTCTTCTTAGCGTGTCGATAGCAATCTAAATGGACTCAGCCTAGAATTCGCTAAGCTACTTGTTTGGCGGGATCACCAGCGTCCATCAGTAATAATAAATATTAACTAATTGTCTGTATAGATACACAACGCTTTATCATCTTCTTTGGAAGTCAAAAAATACTGACGACTGAAGGAGAGAAATCGGTGTGTAGCTATTCATCTGATATAATACGTTTATTAGTAAGGGGTTAGAGTGCTGGAGAATGAGATACTTTTCATTCTGGATAATTGTATTGAAAATGTTAAAATACAAAATAGCTAGTAGTTTATTTATACAAGTTAACAAGGAGGAGTTTTCGGGAGAATGTTCAATGATCTTTATTAATTGTTTACTAAAAGTCATTGACAGTTTTTAATCTCGAGCTAACGTCTAAAAAGTCGTATTACATTTATTTAAACTTGTTAGTACGTATGTTACGGCTTACACTTGCAAATTAACGTAAAGTAAAAGTTCGGTGGGCGCACAGTAGAAACTTTAATTGGAATGTAACTACCAGTGGCGAAGGCACCATACAACTCGATTCCCACCGGCTTCCCTTCGAAAATTCAGAACATAACCACTCTATAGTCAATTCATCATTGGAATTTTCTTTTGGCATTTTTTTTTGCTCCGGCCTTCCTTTGTCATAAATTCACCCTTCGCCACTGGTAACTACGTGGGTAGTTTTAAATGTAAATGATTACAAAGTGAGGGCACAGCTCTAAAGTCATTCAGTTGACCGTCCTGAAAAGTAAAGACTAAATGCAATCAATTTGTATTTTCTGAACTTTTGCACGTAAGTAACTGCACGAACCCACATTAATTTCATTTAGTTTAGTTGGATTTTTCTAGATCGAATCTCGCAAGTTTTTTTTTTGTTCTTTGTAAGTGAGTAATATTAGAAGATGAGAGATAATAAATTATTGCAAGTCAATAATGTACTATCACAATGACAAGGAGTGAATTACTATGACAGTGAGGGAAGAGCGAGTGTACCTGTGTCTGGGCACACACTTGTGCACTATAATATCTCCCGCGCCGAAGGCTAGTCTCCGCTGATATGTCATGGCTGAAATTTAGTCTGGAAGACTATTATTATAATGACATTTATAGAGCGTTATGCTAACTCGTTTACTTGGTGGCTCACTTTTTGGCTATTTTAAAACATTCGTTCGTTTTCACTCTGTAGGTTGGTTGCAGGGAAAACAAGTGGTCATCGTGAACTAAGTGGGAACGAAAATGAATATTTTAAATGGTAGTTAAATTAAATGGACACCCAGTAATTTATCGATAAGTATACTCGTTGGAGATGGCGTAGGAGATCTACGTGGGAGATGGCGTGACGAGCTGGATAAGTTCCGTAAAAAGTGGAAAGAGGACGCGCGGGCTCGCGAAAGATGAAAGGAGTGGAGCGAAGTTTTTGCCCAGGAATGGGACAGCGTAGGCTGGGGAAAAAAAAAAACTCGTTGTTAATAAAACCCATAAACGTTTGTTTATGGGTATTATTAACAACGGGTTTTTTAGGTCGTAGGGTTTCCTACGACCAATTTGAATGTTTATAAATACCAGGAGGTATTGTCCGACAAATTGCGCCCCATGCACAGACTAACACAAGCAAGCCACAGCACACAATCCATCCGCCAGTAGTACACGTCTGTATGTATTGTTTGTTTACTCTGTGTCCCTTGTATGTCGTCTTGTATATACTGTTTCTATTTTATTAGACTGTCGAGAAGATTTACGAGATTAACTGCGAGTTTGCAGAGCTTAGCTCGCAGTGAAGTTGTTTTGTGATAAGGTAAGTAATTTTAAACTTGGGGAAGTAGATGAAATAACTTCTAGGAGGTAGTTATTTAAAGATTCTGTATAAAACATATTTATGAAGGTAATTATCATCATCTGCCTAGCCTTTTCCCAACTATGTTGTGTTCGGCTTCCAGTCTGACTGGATGCACCTTTATTTGACATGGACCGACTGCCTATATAGGTAGAATTGTTGACCAAAGTTGCCTACGGGTAAGTCAATGAAGAAAGCTTTGTTTAAGAATCTTTAAAAAAATCACCAGTTAAATGTCACTTAGCCAGATACTAGCAATAACCACAAAGAGTTAAAATTCCTCAGACCAAAGCTAAATCATTTTATAATAGCTTTTTACTATGTCACCATTTCACGAACAATGATCACGACGCACAACTTGATTTTGCAAACAAACGAGCGAATTTGTGTAACATTTCATCGAGCAAAGACTCGAGCCTGCAGATCCGACATTTTAACGAAAATAAACGCAAAATAGGAAGGAATGTTACAGTCACTCACATTGAGCATTACTTCGACCACCGTGTCGAGCAATCGTAAAACGAAATGCTCGAGAAAATGCTCGCTTTTAAAAGAGCACTCACTGTACAGCATGATCATCGTCATTTGTAACACTCCCATTTTCTAAAAAGAATCATAATAAATGCTAAAATTAAAGTGTCATAATTACGAAAAAGCTGTGAATACTGAATAGAAACCCAAGCCAACACTAATGATGTACAAAATTACTCTTTACGAGGCGGAGTCACATATGAAACCTAGTTCGTTACTCATTCCAGTTATTTTTAGTCTGTTTTCATATTTGCATGACATTTTCAGGATATTGTATACTGGATGAGAGATCTATACGCTATTCGTTCTAATAACTCTAATATCTTTCGTTCTGAGAATTCTTCGGAAGAATAAATAAAAGTGTTTGTCTGTAATATTTGCGTATTTACCAGATTATACCATTTGTTGAATATCTGCCATGTCTTCTCGAATTATTTGGTATTCAATTACTTTTTGTTTTCTTTTGTTACTGGTTGCGTTATTTTGATAAATATAATATTTTTACCGCCCCTTGTGTCACCCTTTGTAAAATTTCTATATTTATGTCTGTAATTTATATGGTGTACATAATTAAAAGTATTATTTTCTTTTCTATTTAAAATATTTCAAAATGAGAAGAATTGAGAAGAATAAATGAATAATGATGACTAAAACAACACGCGAAAACTAACATTGAAAAACCGGCCTCGTGTCACCAGGGCATAGTAACAGGTAAAGTTTTCCCGAATAACAACTTTACGACAACCTCTTGTGTAGTTCGTACAAATAAATGGACCGAGTAAACAAATGAATCACGTTTCTCACCTATGCCAAATATGATCTGCCGAGTCCTATAAAGAACCATGACGCAGTGACTACACTTGATCGTCATAGAAACGCTATTTAATAATGTGTTCAAACCTTCTCAGTGTGGAAACTTTATCTTGTGACTAAGTACAGTAAATCTTTTTATCTATCTATTTTATAATCTATTTTTATAATCTATTTAAATCTTTGGGTGGTTTGACTTAATGTCAAATACTTTAATTTTTTTTAATAAATTCATAATGGGCAAAGAGATGAACGAAAAAACTGATATTTTCATTTCGAATTATTTTAATTATGCGGGGTAGGTTTGCACAAACACTTTTACACGTCAATCATATTTTTTAAAACTTGATGAGGTCGGCGTTTCCTATCTGACTACTCTGAGAAGAAAGTCCGAAACAAACTAAGAGGTCACAGTCTCTTTTAAAGTCCAGACATAATCTTGGTCAGGTTATATGAAGACCATGTAGACCGATGTCTGAGATGGTCTTTTGAGGAAAGAACCACACAGACTGACCTTACTGACCGTTATTGGTTAAAATTAAGACTCTTGTATCTTTACCAATAATGAACGCTCGGGTCAGGGGCCCGAGTGCGCGTCTAAGAAAATTTCTCGCCGACTGGTCGACACTTCACGTGAGCAGAGGGCTGGTTCGTTCTTTGGCCAAAGAATAAGCATTGCCATTCAACGTGGCAATGCTGCCAGTCTTCTGGGCACGTTTCCGGATGACAGCGATGTGGACGAGTACTTCGACGTCTAAGTGTCCTTTTGTTTTAGTGTTTCTTTGTATAGCTGTTAGTCATTTAATTTAGTATCTAGAGTAGCCAGTTAGTTATTTATATATACAATAATCATATTAAATACATTTCTTTATTCAAGTAACAAGGTTTCTTTGTATTAGAAAACTTAAGAACTATGTTACTTTATTTTATTTTAATTTATATTAATTTCATCCCATGGGAGATGGCACTGCAGTGATTGATGTAGGTATATGCAATCGAGTCTGCTAGCGAACATTTTTAATAAAGTTCCAGTACCTACTTTAGATTCATTATAATGAAGCAAAGACCTGATAGCTTTGTATAGTAGACCCTCCATGAAACCATGAACCCCCATTCCACTTTGCCCAACCAGCCGCCTCACTGGTGGGGCAAATATGCCCGGTATGGCAATAAAAAATGCTACCATTGGTAAGCAAAACGATTCGTTTTTGTTTTTGGGAACCGAGCTATCGAGCATAATCTGTGCAAAGAAATGGACCGAGTAAACAAATGAATCACGTTTTCTGTTACCTATCTATGCCAAATAAGATCTTTCCAAGTTTATGATCACAAGCATTTTGTAACTGTATATATTACCGGAGGGAGTAGCTATTACGTAGGAGCATAAATAATATACCTACTCAAGTATAAGTAAGTTACCTGACGTGTGCCGTCTGTTCTAGTTAGCATAATACATACGTGTCGTCTAGACCTAGCCTTATCTTTTAGACGGAATGAATATGTCACTCTGCAGTGAAGAATGAGTAGGGTCTGGCAAGTTTGTAAGTAAGGTCCGGCCGCGCTAAATTTGCCAAAGATGTAAACAACAATGGCCACTCGAAATTAAATAAAATCGATATACCAGAATATTCATTTTAAGTAATGTTTGTTTTCGTCTAAATCTCCGAGCTAACTAAACGAAAACAAACATTACCTACTTCAATTTCGAGTGGCTATTGTTGTTTACATATTTGGCAAATTTAGCGCGGCCGGACCGTAGTTAGGTAACCATTTTGTTTTAACGTTTTCTTTGACGTCTTAATTTGAATAATTCTTTCTTTTTATATTTCAACAGAATTGATTTCATCTTTAAACATCTTTCGCCTCAAACAAATACCAAAAGAAATTACCACACTGGATTCATCCTGCGGGGTAATTGCGTAACACACGTAAAAATTACAATTGATCGCAATTGATTTCATTTTGACAGTTCAGTCACGTTCATTGCGTTATTTACATACGTTGTTGAGGAGAAATTACATAAATGATTTATCAAACCTATGAAGCAATGCAATATACCTAGTCCGCGCGGAACTAGTTGGCCGCTGAGGTGGGGACAGGGGTGAGGTGGCGGTTCGCAACGCACGTACTGAGTAGCGGCCAACTAGTTCCGCGCGGACTATAGCAATATCACTTAAAACTCACGGATTGTGATTGAAAGTTTATTACGCAATTAGAGTGCTTTAGGCCTGTAGGTTCGACTTCGTAATTGCTTTATCGCTTTTGACAATAATTCCCAGTATATTGAAATCTCACTTAGGTTGAAACTATATAGGTAACTGTCATATCAATAATTAGCCTTCGTTGTTTTATGACGTGCAAGGGAAATTCAACCTTACGGTGTTAAAGCAATTACAAAGTCGACTATAATTCTTAAAAGAGGAGATATGATGGTATCTAGACCTATTTTGTCAATAAAACTTTCATCATTATAATCACCCTATAACGTTTCCACTGCTGGGCTACAGGCCTCCTGTCGGTGAGAGGGAGTGGGCCGTAATCCACCACGCGGACCCAGTGCGGGTTGGCAGATGTCACATGTCTTTGAATTTCTGGTTCTAGGACATGCCGGTTTCCTCACTATGTTTTCCTTCACCGTTTTGAGAGCAGTGGTGATGAAATAATTTACACAAAGTCGAGCGCCTGTCTGGGTTCTAACCTGCGACCTACAGCTCGTAAGTCGCGGCCGATAAGACTTTATCTATTCATAAATAGCATTTTCGGCCCGGACCAGATAAAGAAAGGTTAAGCCAATAATATTGTAAAGGGTAGAGGTGTGTCGTACCAATCCTATTTGGTTTTCCTTTCAAAGCTGTATCGTTCAGTGAACCCATTTGGAATGTTATTTACATATAAATGTAACAGATATATCTATGGTTATTTATATATATGACGGCATATTGTCTAGCAGCTGCGAGAGACGGCGACTAGGTGGCGCTAGTGGAACGTGCACCGGACGCATCATAGACAAATCATTCACTCTATCGATCATTTGGCTTAAAGGACTTGGTATCCAATCCAGTAAAATATTGTAACGTTTCCCCCCCACTAGCAAGCAGCCTTTATAAGGAGCTGCGCGGTTGAGTCTATACACGCATTTCCAATGGATGCGTCCGGTGCACGTTCCACTAGCGCCACCTAGTCGCCGTCTCTCGCAGCTGCTAGACAATATGCCGTCATATATACTACAAAAAAATGCCCCGATATTACCTGCATAAAGTAATGCAATAAAATGGTTATAATACAAACTGATAAATATGGAAATAAATAATTATTTTAACACAAAATGTCATTACCGAATACTTATCCCAATGCAACAGGGTGGTTTTTATCTGTGAAGGTATATATGAAAATCACAAATTTATAGTTTTAGGATTATTCTTACGAATTCATCTAAGACACAGGAAAAAGACAATTTCAATCCTATCCTTTCGGCGACTACATTGAATGGAAGTAGGGCGCGAGTAACTGACGCTTTATTACGCTAGTTGGTCTTGCTGCCCGGCACTGCTAGCCGTACTACGTAGACATTTAGTGCTTGGCCAGACTGCAAACGCGGGCGCGGGGTGGGCGCGGCACAGGGCGTGGTGAGCGGCGCGGGCTGGTTGGCGCGGGGAGCGCGCAGGCAACTCACGCCATAGCTCGTTCATGCAAGTGGCCGCAGTGAGCGCGCGGGTGGCCCGCACGGGAACCGGTTTTCTCAAACTAGTTCGAGCTTTTTTCTAGTAAAAATAAGTCTTCTTCGTCCATATTATATTTTGACAAACACTGTACATGACAACACTCAGAAAGAAGCTGCGCTCGACTGCGGACAGAAAGACCGCGCGCGTTACCGCACCCGCGCCGCTCTCCGCCCCGCGCTGCCAGTCTGGCCAAACACTTAAAAGCTTACGTAAAAACGATTCATTCTTGCTTTTTATATTCCTACATTATTACATCAACGAGTAACACTAAAACTCCATAATAAGTAAACAGGGTAGCAGGGACATCGACGCGCAATCTGTAATCATGAATTCAGCACATGATTCTAGATCCCCTGGCATAGACATTTATCGTCGGTTATTAAAAAAAAACTGCTGTTTCATAGACCAGCAGTGCAATACCTACGCGGTCAAAATGAATGGAACAACGAATTTTTTTTTAAATAACCGTCAAATAATTTTAACGCAGAGGTTGAGAATCGTATTGAATCCGTGGTAACAGATTGCGCCTTGATGTCCCAGCCACGCTGTAATTTTAATTACAGAGTAATAATATATCATAAGTCATATCCTAAATTATTTCATCACCACTGCTCTCAAAACGGTGAAAGAAAATATCGTGAGGAAACCGGCATGTCCTAGAACCAATAATTCGAAGACATGTGACATCTGCCAACCCGCACTGGGCCTGGTGGATTACGGCCCACTCCCTCTCACCGAGAGGAGGCCTGTTTAGCAGCAGTGGGAACATTATAGGCTGATTATGTTATGTTATGTTATGTAAGTCATATCCTACATAATCATAAAGTGTAATGCCACTTACCGTTCCCAACTGAGTCTCCTCGGCGTATCGATGGCCATATCCTCGGGGGTCCCCCGTACTCCCTGTGTCAGTAATCTGGCCAGCCGGGACCCGGTGCTCGTGCTGCCTGTGCTTGACACTGAGCCGCGAGGTGTTGGGACTCTGTAACAATAGATAAACAGATTAAGATTCATGATAAACAGTAGGTAAAGAGATTCTCTGACACCGATATTCATGTTTAAAACAGTGTTTAAAACTTTCACGGCTTTATTACAAAGCAGCCATTTTTTTAATTTCGAACTTTAATCCAAAACAACCTATAATTTTTCCTATTTTCTCTTTTTCCTAATTGGCCCTAGGGTACAATTCTTCAATATAGTGACTTTTAGATGCTCTTTTAGACCTACATTATTCCATAGCCAAAATGTCCATTCTATATTTACAAGTCACTTTCTACAATAAAGGTTTGACAGCTAACATAAAAAAATCTGTGAAAAAGAATAAATCCATGTTTTTGTCTCACGTACCCCGTCACCAGTTCAATAGAAATGGGTTGAAACTATCGCGATATGGACCCTTATCAAGCGCCTGTGACAACCAGATGATATGGGCAAACTTGGACATGTTTTTCCTTGATTGAACTTGAATTATATATTGTGTAGGTCAGTCAATAAGTTTGTAAAGGTGTTTTATGGTAGGTACGGTCACGAGACGGACATGACGTGAGACGCTCGTAGCTAAATAAAGTGAAATGTTGGGGACATATTTGGGACAAAGGTATTTTGACCGCTGACCTCAAAGATCGCTGTCGATGACACCTAATATGATCGCTCGCTGTAAAGGGCAATTTTGATCTACATGAAACACACAACGTTGTGTAAAATAGCTTGGTAAATCCATACTATCCATACTAATACTAATTACTATTACTAAAAATTGTATATTACTATAATTACTATTTGTATATTACTATAATATTAGAAATGCGAAAGTGTGTTAGTCTGTCTGTCTGTCTGTATGTTACCTCTTCACGCTTAAACCGCTGAACCGATTTAGATGAAATTTGGTATAGAGATAATTTGAGTCCCGGGAAAGGACATAGGGTAGTTTTTATCCCGTTACTCCCACGGGATCTAAAGTTATGCGGGTGAAACCGCGGGGCGCAGCTAGTAACCCATCATTTTTTTGTAATATGTAAAAGATAAAAATGGTTACTGTGTGTTATCCTTACGAGATAAACATATACCATCGCGAACTTTTTTATCGATCTTTTTAAGATATACAATTCCGTAATACATTAATTTGATTTATCTCGTAAGGTTTAGCCAGCGTTTGCAATGTGAGTGAACAAAAATATGTTTGTTACGACATCACATTACAAATCTTTTAATTTCTCGGCTTTTCTCTACTATAATATGCATGTATTATACATATTATGAACCTTCCTAACCTAACCCCATAAATATATCCACCTGTCTATCTATCTCAGGCCTAGACACGCATTTTATTCACAGACCAATCCATGTCCTAGTTTTATTAGCAGCAATGACCATAAATCCTTAGATCTGTTGTTTGCCAAGAGCCGAATATTGCCGAAAGTCAAGTTCGGGACTTGCCGAGTTCTGTGAAGTGAAGGGTACTAATGAAGAAAAGTTTTAATACACATCCTACGGACGTGACAGACTAATGAAGTTGTCAGACTGCCGAATCTTTGGAGATAGTGGTTTAAGAATGAATAGACTGTTGGACAAAGAGTAATCTTTTTGTTATTGAGTTGTTACCGAGCATTTGATACCCACGTGTGTTTATAACATCGTTTGTTTCTTGTCATCATTTATTTTTGGTTTATTCAGTAAATATGTTACAGAATTATTTATTGCAGTACTCGGATTACTAGAAGTGACGAGATAAATATATGTTGATTTATAAGTCAAATTCACAAATATCTTGGGGAGTGTCGGTAAGTCAAATGCCACCACATTCCACGATAAGATTAAAGAGTTACGGAACAGAAAATGAAAACGGGCTTTCTTTGTAATCCATTGTTTTCACAGAATGAGTTTTTCCTATCATCATGCCGATACCGAAGATGAAGTCAAACAATATACCTACTACATCATACATGAAAAAAGGTTGGTACAGTCTGGAAAAATAATTGTTAAGCATATTATTGACACCCCGGCCGTTGTCTTGGCCGTTTTGCGTGGATGTGACGCATGTTTTCCCCCAAGTTGCTATTTTTTGTGTTTGTTTTCTTTTTATGTAACGTTAACTACTTATAACGTTAATATGTCGTGCCATAGCCATTATCATACAACAGTCATGATTTGAATATAACTACGGACAATTATTTAAGTTGTTAGTTAGTCATCATCATCATCATCCTAGTCTTTTTGCAACTACGTTGGGGTCAGCCTCTAGTCTAACCGGCTGCAGCTGAGTACTAGTATTTTACATGAAGCGACATCCTATCTGACCTCCATAACTTGATAAGTTGATAGTCAATATACCCCTGAATTTACAACACTTTACATAAAAAAGTGTAATTGTTTTGTGTAGTATAATATAAATTTGTGCATCCCTGTACAACGTAATGGGTCTCCACAAGATATCCAGTGGGTGGTCATTCCGTACTAAAGGTTGCTAGATAATTACACTTCGCTACACTAATATATTGCAGAGTCATAATCCTACGTGTGTTACATCGCTTGTTAAAACTGCTTTTAGAGTATGATGCTTTACCTACATTTTGTCTAACCGGACATTTATCGTGTTAGCGATCCTCACTTCAAAAAAAAAAAAACCCTATAGTAATAAGTAATTGAAGGTAGAAAGAAGATAAATAAGTTGTTGATTTTTTTGACATACGAGTACCTATAGTCGGAGGCGACAATTTTTGCAATTGGAACGGTAGGCCTAACGCTTATAAATATTATTGTAAAAAAAGTTATAGCCAACTGATTAAATCATTTCAGGAAATAGAAGACTGTGTATAATTTGACCTGACAACGATTACAATCGTGATACATATCTTAACACTTAATTGTTGTAGCGCGTTGAAGTGGCAGTGGGCCGGTCATGTTTGTCGAAGGACCGATGGCCGGTGGAGCAGACGAGTCCTGGAGTGGAGGTCGCGTATCGGAAAGCGTAGCGTGAAACACCCCTCAGCTAGATCGACTGAGTGTCTGGGACGGACTGGATGCGGAAGGTGGAGGACAGGGCGTTGTGGCGCAGCCTGGGAGAGGCGTATGTCCAGCATTGGATTGCGATAGGATGGATTGAGTAACGTAATGTCAGCTGTTTGTCTATTAAAAGTCAAACTCGACATAAATAGACAAAACATTTATGTTATGGAAGTACCTAATCATTTATTATTCCGAAATGAACCAAAGCATAAACGAAATGAAAAGCCTAAATACCGTCTACCAAACGTCGGCACATACCTATTTACCATAAAGGTTACCTTTTAAAGCCTTGTTTACTCTAGACTTTTACAAAACAAACTTTAGGAATAAAACAAGTTAGGCTTTTACTGTTATGGTTTTACTTTTTATGATAATGTAAACGAGATCGTGTAGGTAAATATATGTAGGTACCTACGTTCAACATCATCAGTTCGTCATCTGCCTAGCCTTTTCCCAACTATGTTGGGGTCGGCTTCCAGTCTAACCGGATGCAGCTGAATACCAGTATTTTACATTGAGCAACTGCCTATCTGACCTCCACAACCCAGTTACTGGGTAATACGATACCCCTTGGTAAGACTGGTTGTCAGACTTTGGGGCTTCTGACTACCCGTAACGACTTTCAAATATCCACGAATGACAGCCGGGACCAACGGCTTAAAGTGCTTTCCGAGACACAGAGGGGTCTTGAATAGTCATGATATGTAAAGATCCACGAACCAACCGCGGCAAGCGTAGGTTACCCTGATCGATCGACCTGTGCGGTAGTTATTATTTAGCCACGGGCCCCTAAGCTCTCATATAGTTGACATAAGGTAGGTATACTTCTTTATTACGAACAAAGCGTTAATGGGTTTTTCCATCTGGAATTTCTTAGTAGCAGCCGGGAGTCTAGACTTGTGCCCGGTTGATTGCAATAGGCTTGCCCCCCTATCACATTGATAGGTACACCTCTGTCTTACCCTTCGGGGGTTACAGGCGTGATATGTCATACCCTGTACTTTTTAATAAAAATAGCTATGTATGTACAGTCAAAAAAAGATATAAGTATGCAGGATCGTCGGATATAGTTGAAGTTTAGTAAGAAACCGATGGATATTGTCGACTGAAATTTAGTTTGATAAATGAGCTGTTTGTTTTCTATTAATAAAATTAAATTTTATTCGAGAACATCCATCGGTTTCTTACTAAACTTCAAATATATCCGACGATCCTGCATACCTACTTATCTCTTTTGTTGACTGTACATTCAACTTTTTTTAAATTGAGTAAGATGTGACATAATTTCATATTTGACACTACACAAGAACTAGATAAGTCTCTTTGATAATATATAACATTTGAGACAGTGTTCATGAATCACTTTACATAATAACATTTTTATTTGGAAGGCGAATGTTATTTCAGATATTTCTGGAAAATTAAATTATGGGGAACTTAGAAAGCCTGAGACTTGCAGGGTCCTAATTCACCATGACAAATTAACAATTCCTTACTTCAAAACCACGTCAATTCCTTAGTTAATCGCGACAACAGAAGGCCGATTATCGTAATTTAAAACGTTCAAAATCTAGTCGCAGTCTCATCTCGGCGACAAACAAATATCAAAAATATGTCAAAATGTAGGGAAATTAGAAGTATTTTTTGACAGATTGAGACAGAGATCAGACTGTGAACGTTCTTAAAATTATGAGAATTGCCCCTCTGCTATTAACGTATTCTCTGTGATACAATGGCGTGGTTTGAACTGTCAAAACACATGTTGTCCGTAAGGTTGACATTTCGACTCCTTGTCGTGAACAAGACACGATATTGACGTGGTTTGCACATGGTAAGATTTTGCGGGGCATAATAATACAGAATTGGTGTCCTGAGCCTTGCAGGTAACCTTAGGAAGAGGGAAAAGCTAAAATCGTTGTTTCGAACTCCCAATAGCATATTCAGCCTATATATAACATCCCCACTGCGGGACACAGACCTTCTCTCATTGAGAGGGAGTGTGCCGTAATCGTATTTGGAAACAGTTCGTGAGAAAATCTATATAATAATTATGTATACAAAATTCAAAGTCCTGACTGACTGATATATCAACGCACAGCCTAAGCCGCTGGTCCTAGAGACATGAAATTTGAAGAGTGTGTTTTTTGTGAAGAGTAGGTATCCACTAGGAAAGGGATTATCAAAATTCCACCCCTAAGAGGGTGAAATGGGGGGTTGAATTTTCTGTGATTAATTTTCGACCTCCACGCGGGCGAAGCCGCGGGCAAAAGCTAGTTACAAATATCAAAATAAAAAGTTAATATAATTTTTTAACAACAATATTGAATTAATTTCAGCATTAATGCCCGACTGGATAATACAGACAATATGTATCTATGTATGTATATCAATATGTATCTAAGTATTGTATCTATCAATATGTATGTAGTAGGGACAAGACAGTAAACTTATACCCTAATAGACAAATATCTACATCGATATTCTCGTCGAAAAAAAACATTTTGAGCCCTAAATGCCTAAGCTCCTAAATCCCTTAATATCCCTCCAAGAACCCAGAACATTCAAATTACACTAGGGGCTTCCATAATGTTTAATATAGCACACCTCGATCGTTTAAACGGATTATTCTAGCCTACAACTGCCATTGTTATTTTGATTAAAGCTATGTAGCAAAATGATGCTAAATAGTTTTAATCAAAACTATGTACCGTCATTTTGCTCCGGCCTCTACTAAGGGCTTTTAGCGACATAATAGTAAATTATGACACAAACTTAGTCCCGTTTTGGAGAAAATGCATGCCATTGCTTTCTAATTAACTTAACGCCTGTTTTTCCGAAGAGTAAGGCAGGGGTCTACCCATATTATATGTATATTACACCCATATTTCTCCAGTTATTTTTAAGTCGCATTTAATAGAGGGCGAGCCTATTGCTATCAACTGGGCATAAATCCATATTCCAGGCTGCTACTGAGAAATTCCTAACGGAAAAACACCCAAAATACTTTGCCCGACCTGGGAATCGACGCCAGGAACTCATGTTCTCCAGTAGACCTTGCAACCAATAGACCAACCAGGCAGTCTAATTACTTGCACATTATAGACAAAACAACAAAAACATAAACAACCAAAATTCGCTGAAAAAGGCTCTAATCACTGTTTCATCTCAAATGTTGTTAAATACCTGAAATATTTTGAATGAAGATCGATAAATAAATGCATTACCTACCTTCTTAACATTTTTTTTGGTTTCGTAAATCAGTTCGTGAACTTTATAAACATAACCTAAACTTTAGAAATTCACAAATCCATAAATCCACAAAGTGTAGGAGAGTGCTAGCAAACAAATGTGTTTACTTTTGACAGCAAATGCAATATGGAATGCAAAGTTTGTTCAATATAATATTTACGTTCAGGAAAACGTTTTGCGAAAATGTTTTAAGATGATTTAAAAATTGTAGTTGTACGATTGGTTAGTAAGGATAGATTGTGAATACTGTTACTTTTATTACACTTGTATTGTTTTTGTTGGCTATAGCGGCCCATCTCTGCAACAGAGACTAGGCTTCGGCGCGCGAGATATCACAGTGCAAAAGAGTGTGCGCAGACACAGACCAGACCGCGAGACCAACAGAGCGTTTAAAAAAACAACCGACTTAAAAAAAAACACTACAAAGTGATAGGTAAATAACTTAAATTTCGGAAGTCGGTGTCGGTGTTTCGTTTTTTGACACCGACTTCCGAAATTAAAGTTATTTATCACTTTGTAGTGTTTTTTTTTGAAGTCGGTAGTTTTTTTTTGTAAAAAAGTTTTCATTTTTCACATTTTAGTTGTACCTCCCCCATACAAATTCAATTAACACTGATGCATTGAAAAATTGAAGACACCGACTAGAAGAATCATCAAAATGCGCAAAGAAATGCCGCAGATGCAGTACATATGCATATAACTTCGTACATAAGAATAATTACCTAATGTATTATATACTAAAACTTTCCTGAAAGTATGTAGATAACATTAATGAAAGCATTATTAAAATTGGTTCATTAGTTTTTGAGAAAATCACGGACATACAAACATACATACGGGTCGAATACAGAGCCTCCTTTTTTGAAGTCGATTAAAATACTTTCTTAATACTATTAACCCCGGATTTTTAGCTTTAAGATATTAAATTTTTCATAACTACCTGTAAATTTTGCATATACGCATTCAGAATAGTGTCTAGAATAATGTGCTAAAAATCCCCGCACCTCCGACGCGTCTCGAGATATACCCCCTCCCATGGGGTAGTCGTCTGTTAACATTATTTTGGTAATGTCGTGTGGGCTCTTCGATCAACAAGGTATTGTTGATCGAAGTGTGGGCTATATGTTCGTATCACCATAAAATAGCTAGCAGTACTTTAGGAGAATATCGGTTTTGAATCTTGATTAAGTGTAAGGTGCTCGTGCTCATAAGATGCTCGTGACTTTACAAAAAGGAGATTGATGTTATTTACATGGAGCCTGGCAGACCTACCTGTCCGCTATTTTGTTTTTTTTTTGTTTTCGAAATGGCGGCCATGCCATAAATAGAAAACATTATAAGATCAAACCTCCATCGATATTTTATAAATTAGTATCGATAGGTATACCTATAGTATGTTTCATGCGTGGCCACAATTTAGAAAAAAAGAAAAAAAGCCGACGGATAGGTATGCAACCTTCGAAGCCACGGTTCGAAGACCTTTTGATACCTAAATATGTATTTTACAAAATACACTACGTACATTTAGCTTACTTGTCTTCAGTAAAACGCAAATGTAACGTTTAGTTGCAACCTTTTTCGGAAGCCTATTGAATGGGTACGTATCAAAATCCCGAAAGTTCATAATACCTATGATTGAAATACCGACGTCCAAAACACCGAAATTCAAAATACCGAAAGTTTTAAATGCCGATAGTCGTTATATCGAAACACAAAATACCGATGTTCAAATGCTCGAAAGGACGAAATCCCGAATAGACGAAAGATTAGGTTAATTATTTTCAAAAAAATTGTTAGGTTCGGTTAGGTTAGGTTAAAACTGTGACCCCTACGCACGAGCCGAGCGAGCGAAGCGAGCGGTGCCGCGGCAGCGGCCGGCGAGTGCCAGAAACGACAGGATTATATAGAAAAAAATTACTTTTACACAAAATATGGGCGCCAGAAACGACTTGCGCTAATAGAAAAACAGAGATTATTTTTAGTAGGCTACCTGGAAACGAACTAGTTAAAGAAGATTAATTATTAAAAAAAAATTTTAAGTGTTTTGAGGTTAGGTTTACAAAAAATAGTTTTTCTCGGAAACGGTGACAATTTCGGGATTTTGAACTTCGGGTTTTTAAACTTCGGGATTTTAAACTTTCGGGCAAATGAACTTTCGGGATTTTAAACTTTCGACCAAACAACCATTCGGCGTTTTAATTTTCGGGATTTCGTCCATCGGTATTTTAAAATTCGGTCTTTTAAAATTCGGGATTTTGATACGTACCCCTATTGACTACTTGACCAACTAAAGCCGATGGAGAGCCTTTCAGTCTAGCCTATCTAGTGTACAGGCTATCGGACGCGGCCTAGATTTGTGAGCTAGGGTTGATACAAGAAAATAATGTCTCAAAACAGATATTTTACAAGCAATATTTATAATTTATGCTTATTAAAAGCCGGATTATAACTTGTTATAAACAACATGCTGGTATTTTGATGAAAATAACAAAATGAATGTCATTCTTGGTTCACCCGCTGCTATAGACCTCCTCCCTTTTGTGCAATGCTTCCCTAATTTCGGATAATAATAATTATTATTATTTATTAATAACCAACTTATATTAACAGTTTGCCACCTCACAATCCTCACATACTAGATAATATTGAATTGAACGAAAAGCCATGCTAGAAACTTCCACATTTAAAAGAACTAATTCTCATAGGTACGGAAACACCAAGAAATTGTATTGTTTACAAAAAATGGAAAGCCCCGTAAAATTCGTAATATAGGTAACACAAAAACCACCCTTTCAGATAATGCACTAACAATGCCGTCAAATTCTTTCGCGGTTTGGTCTAAATTTTGTAAAACAATACGTGTTGACAGCTTCTTTATTTCCAGTTTTCTCCGCGGCAACCCTATCTGTAACAATTTGTCGCTGGTTCCGACTCAAAGCGTCCGCAGTGCTCGACTTGATTTCTATAGACGTTGCATGTGGACGCATCGGGTAGCCTTGTTTCAATTCTGGAAAAATGTGGCGTATTGGCTACGTAGAAAAGGGTGCTAGTATTCATTATATTATTGTTTTAAAACTCATTCGTTATAATCATCATCCACAACCCAACGTCATACCCAACGCCCCTCTTTTCATATGCCAATCCCTACGACCCTCAGCCAGCTTCATCCAGGTTCTACTAGCGATGGTAACAATGTCGTCCGCCCATATCGTTGCACATTATCAGCCTGTAATATTTCCACTGCTGGGACAAACAACTCCTCACTGTACGAGGGAATGGAACGTAATTCACACAAGACCAACGTGGGTTGGTGGCTAACTCATTCGTTAACCATTTGATTTATTCCGGTCTGATCCCCTGACCCCCCCTCCACCCCCCCTTCTCGATCCCCTGCTAGTTCTTCTTCTGTTTTAATCTCTGGCTTATCCACTTTATGCTAGGTTACTCTTTTTGACAGGTAAGTACAGTCAAGAGAAAATTTGATAAAATCGTTACACGTTTTTTAGTAATAGACATAGATGTGTTCAATTAAATTTTCAAACGGTTGGTTGATATTTCCCATGACCCGAGGGCTTTTTTTTATGGATGGGAAATCATCTAATGAATCCTCCCGCTCTGGGTGGAGCGGAAGGGAGTGTCAGACTCTTACAGACTAAAACCCACCCGTGTTCCTTCCTTAGCCCTTTATGTTCCGGACAGCGGTAACCCTTTCGGACAATCCCGCTACCCATGACTCGAGGGCTGGCTTTTACCTTGGCTATTACCAGCCTGCATACAACGTGGCAATGCCGCCAGTCTCTTGGGTACATTACTAGTCGACAGCGATGCGGAGGAATATTTTGACGCCATATTTTAATTTGTTAATAGTTTTAGTTAAGTTAGTTATTTTTATTATTTACATATTTTTATTTTATTTTCTAATTATGTATGTATTATATTTTTTTATAAATGTACATTTAACTTTATTTTTAAATAAACTTGTATTTCCTCTCGTAGGCTATATTGCGCAAGTTGACTATAGTCGTTTTCTTTAGGTCATAAAACATACAGCAAACTAACGTATAATGAGTTGTATTAACTATAAGTCATTCTACATAAAATAATGTTTCCCATGAACTAAATACTCCCATCGGCATTGAATTTGTAATTGTTGCTCTGTGCTAGTTGCTACAACCATCCATAAATGAAAACCCAATTAGCATCGTGTATCGTCTGACATGGCTACATACTCGTAGTTATTAAATTCTGGAAGCATTGTGTCTATGTTTCTTAAGACTATGTAAGTGACGAGAGTGTGTGTCAACTAGTGAATTTCGATGACTAAGCGATCGTGAAAATTATATAGGGTGACTGGTAATTAGTGACCGATGTTTAAATACATGATTGGACTCATCATAACAAACAGCTTTCCCAAAGAAACGATTTTTTTTTATTTACCAAGTGAATGACCACCAACGACCCAGCAATCATCCCAATAGAACCGCGGGCATGGTCCATACGGTTGAGAATAATGCATGGTAAAAGTGGAATATTTTTTACTGTAAAAAGGGATTAGTAACTAAATTAAATTACAGCTGATGGTGTATTATTGTTGTTAGTACTAACTCAAACTTGGTAAATTAAAAAAATTCGTTACTTTGGGAAAGTTGTTTGTTATGTTGAGTATAATCATGTGTTTAAGTATCGTTCACTAATTACCAGTCATCCTATATTTTAAATACGCTAGCAAATGTGTAAAAATAAATTATTTGCACTGGCAGCTTCCAGCCTTTAGGTCCTCCGGTCAAACTCAAACTAAAAGAATGTGTTTCTATTAAACCTGTAATTATACGGGTACTTTCGAATTATCAAGGAGTCGGTCAGTCAGATAGATGAAGCTAGTCAAAAGTAAGCCAACGGAGAAGAACGGCCAAGGAACTCAATGGAAACTATTTTAATCAAAATATTGGTTAGTTGGGTATTGGTTGGTAAATATAAAAAAAAAATACAATTAAATAATTGTATTTAAGTGTATTTTATTTCGTTTATTGCGTTTTCTTCATGTCTGTCGTGATTAAAGCTCTGTTAGAAAAGAAATCTATCAATTATATAGTATAGATCCCATTTAACCCGTGATGCTCGAACGTATTTTGGAATACCCCACGCATTAGTAATAACGAACCTTTGACCCCAGATAACGTAGAACTTTTCGAGCGCCAAGCATCGTGGGTAGGTTTAAATTTAATTCATGTCCATATTACCAGTTTGTTAGTACTTCACGCCTCAACTACCGAACAGAAGGCCAATTCTCGTAATTTAAAACGTTAAAAATCTCATCTCAGTGACAAACAAATGTCAAAAACTTGTCAATATTTAGGGAAATTCATGGAAAATTAGAGGTATTTTTGACAGATTGAGACTGAGATCTGGCTGTGAACGTTCCTAAAATTACGAGAATGGCCCCCTCAGATTTACGCTTGGAACAGCATAAACAAGACTTAGGCATTGACGTAAGAAGATCCTTTTAGTCGAAAATATTAAGTAGGTGACCGCTTACAACACAGTATGTGACCACGTGCAAACAACAGTCAGTTTGTTTAGGTATGTTAAAGATAAAATAAACTTAAGCGTTAACTGAATAGGATTGTAGTCAAGCATGCCCAAAGGGTCGTAATAACGTGTTAGCTGACGCTCCGATTGATCCCGTTGGTTCATTAATTTGATTAGTGACGTAACCTATGGGTTAATGACCCAATTACATGCAGTTTGGTATGGCCATTATTAATTTGATTACAATGCGGTTACCCGTTTAACTTATAATTATGTTAGAACCAGCAGCGCCCCGCGGTTTACCCCGCATAAGTGTCGATACCGCGACAATATCGGGATAAAAAGTATCCTATGTCCTTTCCCGGGACTCAAACTATCTCTATACCAAATTTCATCTAAATCGGTTCAGCGGTTTAAGCGTGAAGAGGTAACAGACAGAGAGACACACTTTCGCATTTATAATATTAGTATGGATTAACCTTTAAAGCAGGGTGGGTATTCGGTGTCTTTAAGATCTGTTTTATCTTACTGCAGTAAGCTGCAGTGTCATAAAGAGAATGTTAAGTACGTACTATTGCTATGCACGAAGCAAAACTCACCGAATTAGCTACGCTAAAGCGCACCGCACAGAAATTCCTAAATGAAGAGTTAATTAAGTAAATAACTCGAATAGTTAGACGTCTCTGACGTGGTTTTCTAGAAAACTAAAATGGAGACGAAAGAGATAAGACCATGAAATAATTTGAAGAGCACCTACCTTTGCGTGAAGGTAAATATATAACTAATTAATGCGAATTCTGCGCGCTTAAATGTCACACAGTTTCTCAATTGGTCGAAATTAAAGCATAAAGTATAGGTATACATACATATTCTTTCATACAATAGGTACATACGAAAACCTGAAACAACTCGTAAAAAACATATATATGTAATCGGATTCAGTTCCAAACTTGTGATATTTAGGTGGATCACACAGATACAAATTCAATAAAAACACGCTTCCGTACGGGAATGTGACCATAAAGGTTCAATTTCAAATCGTAGAAGTACCTATGTGTGATTTAGTTAGTGCTAGGATTACCACTGATGGTGTGGTTGACTGTATTCACACTTTACCTATCGCACAACTTTCAGATTCAACCTAATTTTGAAGATGAACTTATTTAGTTTTTTGTCTTTTCTATGCCTTACCTCTACTCACTCAACAAACTTGCGCATCTAATAAAGGAGTCAACCTGACCCTTATCAAGCTCGTAAACTAAGCTTAACGTCTTAAACAACAAAGCTGAACTTCAGTTTAACTTAACTGTCGACTTACCGTGACCACACACGTTCGCCTCACTAGGTCACGCTGTTTATAACTTAGGTACTTCGAATCTGTTACAGTGTGAAACGAGAAACGTTTAAGATACCTACTCGTTTCTTTTAAAATTTTTACACTAAGAAAGATAACTACTAGAGGTGCTTATGCGTAAGTAATAACAGTCGCACGGATCGATCGATCAGGTGGCCTACCATGATCTAATTAAAAGCGATTCATAAACAAGACATTTCAGTTTAGGTTCCTAAACTGCATCGCTTGAGCTGCTCTATGGACGTCATGGTACCAAACAAGTATGAATGAAACCAAAACTTGCTACTCAGTTTGGGACAATCGCTGTCAGCAGATGGCACGGCCTAAACTGAATCGTTAAACTGACGTCATGGTACGAATTACAAGAACAGTTCAGTTTAGGTCCTAAAATGGATCGCGTTAAGAGCTTGTGGCAGGCCAAAGATAAAAGTTAGAAAGTTAACCTCAAAGATAAATAAAAATAGTTACAAAGGAACAAAAATCAGTTTGAATTCATCTATATTCCTCTCAGCATTCTTCACAATAGATAGAATCATACAATGTAGGATAGTTCCATACATCATACGTGTAACAGTCACCCATACAGAGGAATTCTGGCTAGCGTCCAAGGTGAATACAAAGTCTTTTCTGAAAATTATAACTTCTTTGTCCCACACAAAGTCTTTCAAAGCAAAAATTATATTCTGCCTTGTGGAAAATGTGCTGATACTGTTGTACGAACTTTTTTAAAATGAACATATTTGTAGTTTCAGGAAATCTAATACCTAACATTTTCTATGAAGAAATTATTTCGGAATATACACAAACAAAACACGACACACATAACAACACAGACATAAACAACATAATATACTAAGACATTAGACATTACGATAAGTAAGTAATTTTCAGAGTACCTACTTATCAACATCCAAATAAAAATATTTTATTTCACATAATCTAAACCTACATGGACACTTATGAAACTTCAGAAGCTAGGTGCCCGGTTCCAATTGGTAATTTTCTATAGAGTTGAGCCGACAAGAAACTCCACGGTTCCTCTTTTTCAAATATTGATTGGCTTTAACAATGTTTTCAAATTACAGTGTTCATAGGTATTCGTAGCTACACACATAATATATAATTAAAAGGATACACATCAACAAATAGAAGGACACTATTTACTTTGAATAAAGTCTTGTGATCCAGAAAGAAGTTAAAATTTAAATTACTAAACATAACTTTTAAATTTTCTAACAAATTCCGAAAAATACTTTTTACACATTCATGCATAAACTCACTCCTTAGGTGTATAGGGGTAGGCAGAAACTAAAGAACACCACCTGCTACAATCCTTACATACCTTTAGCTTACCTCCTTTTGCTTCGTCTACGTTCATACATAGACTTGTTCTAAAAAGTCTTTAGCTGTGAACGAAAACAGCATTTGCTACGCTAACTTAAAATTAATCGCACATACTGCCAGAATTTCTAAGATTATTGTTTTTCAATTTATTTCACTAGGGGCACGCCTTTCTTCAACACTTTACTCGAAGCCATTTAAACTTTGTTACTCGACAACTAGGAAAAGTTTAGCCGGAAGCTACTGTTTACTTGTACTAACCGTTTTCTGGTATTAAATAAGTTTTACTTAGTGTAAGAAACTGCGAAGAATGAACTGTTCTATATTTTCGCGTTTGCTGCAAACCCTGATTTTCTCTCGACACATAACTTACAATAATACTGTAACATCTCATAATCTGAAATATATGTATTTTCTACAGCAAGATAACAACTCGCCTGCAGCCCCCGAAGGGTTAAAACACCCACATTTCGCCAGTAACTAAGTCCAACGTAATAGGGGGCGAGCTTTATTACCATCAACCGGGCAAAATCCAGACTCCGGCTTGCAACTGGGAAAACTTTTGATGGAAAAACCCTACGCACAGTACAGGTTGGTAGGTAAACCAAAATTGAAAACATAATTGTTTATCATCTCCCACAAATAATTTTCCTACGTGTGCATATACAGTGGCACGCGTTGACGTTCTGTTTTTTTTTTGGGGATGGGAAATCATCAAATGACTCCTCCCGCTCTGGGTGGAGAGGAAGGGAGTGTCAGACTCTTACTGACTAAAACCCACCCGTGTTCCTTCCTTAGCCCTTTATGTTCCGGGGTAGCGGTAACCCTTTCGGACAATCCCGCTACCCCGGCAGGCTTCGGCCCTAACGGGCCCCTTCTTTTAAGCTGACATCTCTTTGAGGCGCGCGTGGAACACATACTCGCCGTCTGGCACGGGCCTGGTCCTGATCGGACGGTGAGCTACCCATTACTCTCCGTCCGCAGGCCCGCGCCTACGGAGGCCGGGAGTCGTCACGCGGCTCCCGACACCCGGAGCGTCTCCCGCGGCGGCTGGGATGTGAGGCTCTCTCTCTCAGCCATCCCGCCACCTCCTTCGCTAGGATGACTGCTTCGCAGAAGGAGGTGACTGCCTCCCACTCCCTCTCGCTCCGGACCATGCTTGAATCAGGTCCGGACGCGAGAGTGCAGTTGCCTCTGTCGTCGATGCGAGTATGCACACTAAGATGCAGATTCACTCGATTTTAAACACAAAATTCAAAATAAATCACATAAAACTTACTTGAAGGCAGTTCAGCAAGTTGTTCAAGAAAATCATAATCAGCCATAATGTTATAATGTCATAATGTTCCCACTGCTGGGACACAGGCCTCCTCTCGGTGAGAGGGAGTGTGTCGTAATCCACCACGCGGGCCCAGTGCGGGTTGCCAGATGTCACATGTTTTGGTTCTAGGACATGCCGATTTCCTTACGATGTTTTTCTTCACCGTTCAAGAAAATATTTTTCCTTAAATACAGGTGTAAGTATGGAAATTCAAACACTTATTGTTGTTACCTACCTTACTTTATATTTAACTGGAAAAATTCTCGGTGAATTTATTATACATTCAGGAGACACTTGGGAGGAAAAAGAAATATGACTCGGATTTTTTCGTTTCACTTCGTTAGTACAAAGATTGCGAGGATTTCTTGGAGGATTTCTTGATTAATTTAGATGTTCATTTTCAAGTTGAGTTTTTACTGAATTTGTAGCTTAAGCTAAGAAATACGCTTTAGTTCTTTTACATATATACCATGAATTAATGGGTTTATTTAAATGATAACGGATGAGAGGGTTTGTGGGGCCCGTGGCTAAATGAGGGGCCCGTGGCTAAATAATAACAGCCGCACAGGTCGATCGATCAGGTTAAGCTACGCTTGCCGCGGTTGGTCTGTGGATGGGTGACCATCTTTACATAACGAGACCCCTCCGTGCCTCGGAAAGCACGTTAAGCCGTTGGTCCCGGCTGTCATTCGTGGATCTTTGACAGTCGTTAAGGGTAGTCAGAAGCCCGAAAGTCTGACAACCAGTCTTACCAAGGGGTATCGTATTACCCAGTAACTGGGTTGTGGAGGTCAGATAGGCAGTCGCTCCATGTAAAATACTGGTATTCAGCTGCATCCGGTTAGACTGGAAGCCGACCCCAACTTAGTTGGGAAAAGGCTAGGCAGATGATGATTTAAATGATAACGGATGAGAGGGTCTTGTGACTAAATAATAACAGCCGCACGGGTCGAACGATCAGGTTAAGCTACACTTGCCGCAGTTGGTCCGTGGTCGGGTGTGAATGGAAGAATGGCTGGACCGATTTTTATGATTTATTCCGGTTTGATCCCCTAAAATCACCCAAGATCCCCTGCTAGTTCTATGATCTTTTAATTTGTTGGATTTGTCTCCGCCCCGAATAGCAGAATAACTATAAAAACGGGGGAAAAATTCACGAAATAAAAAAGTATGAAGATTATTAATTTTCTCATACATTCGTTCTTATTGATTCTGAGGCGATATGATGTTTGCGGGGCAGCTAGTATTGTATAAAATATTTTTACTGTTTATGAAATAAAGATAGTTTACTTAAATTCTCAAGAAATCAATTAGGTTTATCGTTAACAAAATGCATTTTGTCAACATTTATAATATATTTATACGTTTGAAACCAGTCGAAAGTTGCGCAACATGAAACGCAACAACAACTTTTGTTTGCAACATCGTCTGTTCAAAGACAAGACGCCCACCAAGTTGCAATCGTTCTGGCAATATCACAAAACAATATGCAACTTTTCTAAACACACTTGCGAATACACACAGCCTTTCAGCATTATCTTTGAGGCTGACATCAATGTCATTGCCAACTAAGTGCAGTGAACTTAAAACCACGTACAAGTATATAAACATGCACTTTAGAAACACTTAACTGGAGACTACGCTCGAAATTGACTAGTCAAGCGTGTGAATTCTGTTTTTAGAGTCTAAAAACAGAATTATATCTTTGATCAGCAGTGTATTACAAAATGTTTTGTGACCACTGAATGACGCGGATGGCTCATTTAACTCACTGAGGATTATTTAAAGGAATGAATTGTTTGAGCGCTGTTCAAGTTTTGGATCAATTACTTTAGATTTTAGACAGCTAAATGCCTTTTGAAGTATATAGATAGTATATAACATAACATATCATCACGCCTGTAAACCCCGAAAGGTTTGGCAGAGGTGCACCTATAGTACTCTCACATTTCGCCAGTTATGTTTAAGTCCCATGTAACAGGGGGCGAGCCTATTGCCATTAACCGGGCACAAATCCAGATTCTGAAAAAGTTCAGATGGAAAACCCAATAACAGTTCTAAAATAAATTTATTTATTACATCAGCTATCTGCCAGTGAAAGTCCCGTCAAAATCGGTCCAGCCGTTTCAGAGATTAGCCAGAACGAACAGACAGACAAAAATTTTAAAAAGTGTTATTTTGGTCGGTTATTTTAATATTACAAACAGATACTATAATTTTATTTATTTGTATAGAATAAGCTCGTATAAATCAAAGGCAATCAAGTCAAAGGTAATCATCATCATTTGACTAGCCTTTTCCCAACTATGTTGGGGTCAGCTTCCAGTCTAACCGGATGCAGCTGAATACCATTATTTTACATGGAGTGATTATGCCTATCTTACCTTCACAGCCCAGTTACTGGGTAACACGATATTCCTTGGTCATCATCATCTGCCTAGCCTTTTACCAACTATGTTAGGGTCGGCTTTCAGTCTAACCGGATGCAGTATATTAACCCCATGACAGTAATAAAATATTTTAAGTAAATCAAGATTAAATTGACTGAAGATCTTTGGGGAATGTCGTCCTCCACAATACTGTACAGTAGGTACCTCCATAGTCGAGACGATAGCGCTTTACTTAACCTTTGTGGATCAATCAGGATTTAAGGACTTTAACACAATCAAAAAAGGATTAAGTATGTAAAATTTTCAAAAAATCTCCGATTAAAAGAAAGGAACGCAATCGCATCTTTTTAAATTCAACATTAATGATGACGTAACAAATATTTTGTAACAATATCATTTTTAAAAGAATGTCCACGGAGGTCTTGCGCGTTTCTCTCCATAGGTGACTGTTACGCTTTGGAATGGGCAGCTTCCCAGCTTCATATTTCTGACTGACCGACTCCTTGACAAGTCAAAAGCGCCTGTAAATGGTTTAATTGAAATAAATGAAAGAATTAAATTTGATTATATCTCTGTTGATAATAATTAAAGCAGTATTGTGTACAGCTACGCTATTCTTGTCTAGTGATTGAACTAGCAAAATGTAGGTCAATCAATTTGTTTGTTGTTTCGGTATTTGTTCCATAGGGCAGTAAACCATTGACATACTTTTTCTCTGAAATTATCAGATGGATTATTAGCTTTACTTTATTTATATTTATTTTATTATTTATGTACACACAGTAAAATACATAGAGATATAAACATAATTGAGATTTGAGTACAAAGGTACCTACTGCTTATTTCTTAAGAAATTTCTTCCAGCAGACCTGCGATTTAGCTACTTAGATTTGAAATCAGGCTGACCAACAGACCAAAATAAAAATACAAGAAGATAATAATTCTAATATCACATACAATCTACAAATAAACGAAAATTCAATTGTTATTTTAGTGCAGGAACCGCCATTTATAATCCACATTAATATTATAAATGCGAAAGTGTGTCTGTCTGTCTTTCTGTAACGTCTTCACGCTTAAACCGCTGAACCGATTTAGATGAAATTTGATATAGAGATAGTTTGAGTCTCGGGAAAGGACATAGGATAGTTTTTATCCCGATATTCCCACGGGATCGAAACTTATGCGGGTGAAACCGCGGGGCGCTGCTAGTTTATTATATCTTAATACACAACTTCTCGGAGGGCGTCCAAAAACGTATAGGGTGGGACATCGACTCGCAAACTGTAACCATGTATTCAACACATGGTTCTAGACATATCGTAGAAATTTTTCTTCGGTTATCAAAAAAAAAAACTGCTGTTTCATAGAAAAGTGCAATAGGTAGGTACCTACGCGATCAAAATGTATGGCAGAGCTAATTTTATTTTAATAACCGATGAAAATTTTCAATGCAAGGGGGTACAGAACCATTATAGGTACAGATGCTAGCACATCAAGCTATTACAATCTGTAAAATTTCCTTAATAGATTTTCAACTTTATCGCTAAGTCATAAGGTTCAAAGTTGATTGGGTAAATTTGACAGTTTCGGGTGGCTTGACGTGCTGGCGTCTACTGATTCTATGGTAACAGGTTGTCGGTCGTTGTCCCTTCCATCCTGTATATGATTGATTCCATTGAACAAGGCCGTAATTTGGCCGCTTTTACACGTAACCTAAATAGAAAAAAAAAACTGAAAGTGACTTTTATTCATACATTTGTCTCATAAATAAGATTGTGGAAAATTATTCGGGTCGTTTAGACCTTTTGTTTTTGTGATTTCTTGGTAGATAAACTTTCTTAGTCAAAATATATCTGTGGGTACTCTACTATATATCTAGTAAAATGCGAGATCGTGGTATATATATTTAGTTTACTTTTGCCAATAAAAAAGAAAGTCAAAAGTCCTTTTCTATCTCGATAATTCGATTGAAAATCTAATACATACTTAGGGAGGATGAACGGGGCCGTAACACATATCTATCTATCTATATAAATAAAATGAATGGCCGAAATGTATGTACGCGCATAACTTCCGAACGACTGCACTAAATTTGATAATTCTTTTTTTGTTGTATTCGATGTTGCCAGGACAAGGTTCGTATGTAAGAAAATTTCGGAAATTCGAAAATAAAATTGCAACTGTGCGAAGCTGGGGCGGGCAAGTTTATCTATAGAATTATAATCATTAATACAACTCTATGGCCGGGGCCGCACTGGTACGGCGGCAGCGACGCGGCGACGACGATATGAACAAATAAATTTCGCTTGTCATTTCTGCAGTGCGGCCACCGATATAATACTCGTATGAGTATGTGAGTTTGTTTTCACAAAATCGCCATCACATCGCAGTCGCCTTAGTAGTACGGCCGCGGCCTATAGTTCATATTACCCTATTGAATGATGACCTAGAATCATGTGCTGAATTCATTGTTTCAGTTTGCGCGTTCATATTCCTACCACCTTGTATGAAAGAAGCAATTTCGTCACTATTTGTGAGATGATACATTTATTTTGCGGTAAATACAGTTTCTTTTGCGGGAACTATTTTAGCAGGACTTAAGTCACTTGAGGTAAACATTTCTAAGTACGTGTCTCATTATTTAATTTGAGTAGTCTTCACTAGGAGTTTTCCTATATCTCATTTGTATCTTATCATCACCATCTGCCTAGCCTGCCTGCCTATCTGACCTCCACAACCCAGTTACTGAGTAATACTATACCCCTTTCTCATTCATATATCTATCTATTCTATATCATAGCGCTCATTGACGAACACGATGCATTGATCAGCATCTTCAACCGTTTTGAAGGGAAGCAAATATATGCATCGCACCACATGCGCCATCATTTGCGGCACATTTGAGTAAGCATTAGGGGATGCACAGACTTATTGAGACCATGGGTCACTTGGGCAAATGATAAACTAATGGCGGGCCACCACCACAAATTAAAAACATAAAAATAACCAAAAATTTATTATTAAAATATAATATACTAATTTGAAGCGTGGCACTGTATTGTGCTTACAATCTTTTCAACATTTGGCTCAAATTTACTTGTAGCTACACGTAAAATTGCTTCCAAACTGTCATTTGTAAGGCGGTTTCGATTTTTGGTTTCATTATTATAAAATACCGAAAAATGTTTTCCTTCAAATGTACGGACGCCAGCACATCAAGCTACACTAAACTGTCAGATTTTCGCAATCAACTTTGAACCTTATGCTTTAGCGATAAAGTTCAAAATCTATTAAAGAAACTTAACAGATTGTAGTAGCTTGATGTGCTGGCGTCTGTACGAGGGAATATTTTTGCTGGCTGGCCAGTGGCTTATTGCCGGGGGGCCGCGGTCTGTGCACCCCTGGTTAGATAGATACTCCATAGGATTCCTAGCATTTTTTTTTAGAAACGATTCGCTCTTACACCGCACCCTATATGTCCTAAATTATTTATAGGTACAGGCTGGGCTTGTTGACGACCAACTTATTTATGATGGTATGATAAGAGGCATTAGGGTAAGTAAATGTGATATTGATTATTATGTAGCCTAAAAATGACTTTACGTGAAGAAGGTTTAAAGAATGATTGTATTGCTTGTGACGTCATAGAAAAGAATAGATTAGAATACTCTTTATATTTAGGTATTATGTTGGGTAATATGTTGGCTCGCAGGTTTTCTAAGGGCTCAGAGGATGTTAAATTCACTTTATTCAAGGCCTTCTGTCAAACTTTTTACCCCAGCAGCCTGTGAGTCGATTTTACTCAGAAAGCCTATAATGCGTTGCGTATTCTCGTTATTGAGGCTTCCCAGGTTCTGTAATGCTTCTGGTATGTTTTTTCAGGCCAAAACAGACGATTTTTATGCGATAATAAGAAAGAAAGTAGCCTCAGTCGTACACAGGGTCTGGGGAAGCTCTAAAAGCTTATTGATGGTGGTTCAAGAGCTGCATGTCAATGCAGTAGCTCGGTGACTTGGCCGGTCTACAAAGCTTACAAAGTCCTCACATTTACAAAATATAAAGGAATCTATGAAAAGGATAAATAAAATATAAAAATCTATTAAAATGATATGATTGGCGTTACAACCACTAATAAAGAGTTTACTAAGGTACAGACGCCAGCACATCAACCTACCCCAAACTGTCAAATTTTCCCAATCAATTTTGGACCTTATGCTTCAGCAATAAATTTGAAAATGTATTAAAGAAATTTGACAGATTGTACATTAACACAGATCTGTACATACCACCTCTGCTTAACCCTTTGAGGATTACAGACGTGATGTTACGTAATGTTATAATTATTCATTTCAAAATACCTACGAGTACTTAATCAACATTTCCTCTACGTTGTTGTTTGTTATTAATTATAACAGTGTAGAAGCAAGCTTAGGTACCGCCAAATCCATAGCTAGTTGCTCGTTGCTTTAATTGCTGGTTTGCCATCAACCAACCGCAAACTACACGAGGTTGCTCGGTGTTAAGCCTTATGATTACGCAGTAATAACAACCCAGATAGTTATTATTAATTATAAGTGGCTTAGGATTCTGATCACTGAGATATAACCTAGCTAGAGCAATATTCAAGACCTTTCTATTATTATTCCCTTACATACTATATCCGTTGTATTTGATGTGTAGGAAGAGTAGAGGAAATCAGCTGTTAAACTAATCCGCAGGTATCGTATATACCCTAGTGTGTTGCGGTCGGCTTCCAGTCTAACCGGATGCAGGAACTTATATTCCATGAAAATAACAAAAACATTGTTTTTTTTTTATATTTCTGCACCTGATTATCATGAGAGCAGTGGTGGTGGTGATAAGACAAATTTTAAAACAGAAGAAGAACTAGCAGGGGATCGAGGGGAGCGGTGTTGGAGGGGGGGAAGGGGGTCAGGGGATCAGACCGGAATCCGACTTACGTATCGGAGGTCGTGGGTTCGAACCCAGGCAGACATTTTACTTGTGTATCACCACTGCTCTCTTAATGGTATAAATTCGAAGACATTGTGACGTCTAACAACCCGCACTGGGTCCGCGTGGTGGTGTATGGCCTACTCCCTCTCACAGAGGTGAGCCATGTGCCCCAACAGTAGGAACGTTATAGGCTGATTTTGCACATGGTCATCATTGGACATTTCTATATTTTTAACCTTTTTTCCATTCCTACTTTCCATATCAGGATTAAAAATACTGCGCCGCGTTTATTTCAGTGCGTAGCTCTCGTAAAAAAAACATAACAAAAGAGAATCGATGGTCCATGAATAAAACATTAGATCCACTGTATCTACTATAGGTCGATAACGAATTGACAGCATTAGACCATTGAAATGAAATGAAATGAAATTAATGAACAATATGTGGAGTTGTGTACTGCATGCTATAAGTATAACCATGATGTAACATCTAAATATTTGCACGGCTGAAATGCCGAATATAGTGAAACCCATAGAGATCTTAAGAATTTATGTTAGCTACCTATATTCTTGCAAATAAATATAATATCATTCATTCATTCATTCATTGGTTCGATGAACCACTGGAAAGATATTAGGGTTAGAAATACGCAGGAGGATTGGTCAAGAATTATAGGGAAACCCGATAATAATATCTGGTAAAAGCAATAAGTAACAGAGTAACCCCCCAGAGCTCCACTAGATAATATCTCGAGGAAAATTTCATCGAAATATTTAAGTACAGCTTTTTCTTTTGCATTGAGTGAGGCCCTTGGGACATAAATTACAGCAGCACCCCGCGGTTTCTACACGCATAAGTGTCGATCCCGTAAGACCATCGGGATAAAAAGTATCCTATGTGTTAATCTGATGTATAAACTATATTACTGTAAAGTTTCATCAAAATCCGTTCAGTAATTTTTGCCTGAAAGAGTAACAAACAACCATCCATCCTCACAAACTTTCGCGTTTATAATATTAAGTAGTTATAGTAGATGACACTTTATTTAATATAAATGTTAGTACCTATGTGGTTTAGTAATTTGCTTACATCCAGTTATTAGTATTATTCGTTTGAAGCTTCAACATAAGGGTTTGAGAATTGGACTCCATCATGGGTGAAAGCCTCCTCTAGCATTTTCATTTAGTTCGGTCTTATCCTATTTCCATCCATTCTTCGCCTGCTATTTGGGTGATATCGTGGACCCATCGTTTGTTAGGTCTACCAACTTTCCTTCCGGTTTGAGTCCTTCATCATCATCATCATTTCAGCCGAAAGACGTCCACTGCTGGACATAAGCCTCCCCCAAGCACCTCCACTTCGATCGGTTCTGTGCTTCTCGCATCCAACGGGTTCCTGCGGCCTTCACAAGGTCGTCGGTCCACCTGAGGCCTTCCAACGCTACGTCTTCCGGTACGCGGTCGTCACTCCAGAATCCTCAGAAGTCCTTATCACCATACAATCCAGTAGTTCAGTCTGGATCATTTCCCATGATTATCGTTTCATATCGTAGCACAACATAGATCAAAGTACAAAGTAGTAGATATTCTTACTAGTCACCTTCTCGTAGCATCGGAACCATTCTATCGATAATATCGTACACGCGTTCGAACAATACCAGCACCCGAATTGCGTAACACACTATCAATCTGAATCTGAATCATTTTGAAGCAAATTGCTAATCCATTGCTTCATAAGTTCGAAAAATTTGTCTGCTCAACACATAAATAACGCAATGAATGTTGTTGAACTGTCAAAATGATACCGATTCCGATTGATAATGTGTTACGCAATTGCCCCTCAGGTGTACTACGGGGTTTACGGGAGCATATTAGCTTCACAAAGCACTTAGGATTACAGACCAGGTGGATATATAGACACATGAGGTCACAGCATCTGACATGAACTAACGAGCATCCCAATTATTACAATCCGAAACATTTTGAAGGAAATTGCTAATCCATTGCTTCATATGTTTGAAAAATTCGTCTGCTCAGTAAAGTAAACAACGCAATGAATGTTGTTGTTGCCATTGTAAGTGCGTTATGCAAGTACCCCACAATTGGTTGTTTCATCTGATGATGAATCTATTATTATTTATTTAAAATTATACCATACACCGCTCTCACCTCGACACCACCAATTCCTTGTGCGTTGTCTGTCATTTAGTCTGAATGACGATCAATAACAATGTTATTTTTTATTTATAGGCTGACTAGTTGCGCCCCGCGGTTTCAGCCGCATAATATCGGGATAAGAAGTAGCCTATATGTTAATCCAGGGTGTCAGCTACCTACATACAAAATGTTATCAAAATTGGTCCAGCCGTTTGACAGTGAAGAAGTAACAAACTATAAACACACACACACACACACAAACACACTCACAAACTTTCGCCTTTATAATATTAGTGTGATATTATTTTTAATCGACCCAGAACCGAAACATCTGGCGAAGAATGACGAGCAGAGCCAATCCCAAATGAAATGGGATAAGGCTAGGCAAAGAGAGAGAGAGAGAGAGGCTGATATTATTCTACAGTACGTAAGTATTTATGATTTGAGTAGATAGCCTTGAAAGATTTGAAACCATTGATACTAGATCATTTGTTTGCTTATGACAAAATAATAATGATTACTGGCCTATTATTGTCCCAGAAGACCTCTTCTCATACGGAGAAGTCACGAGCATTATTCACCACGCTTGCTCAATCCTGTTTGGCAATTTCAAACTTATATTAATTACAAGGCCAGATTTCGTCACGATGTTTTCCATCACTGATGTCGGTAATCTCCAAGATAAACTCAGAAAGTACAAAACATTATGATATTATGTTGCCGCGTATCGGCAAGCGTAGTGTGGGACGCCCCTCAGCTAGATGGACCGACGGCCTGAGGAAGGTGGCTGAGACAGGTTGGATGCGGAAGGCAGACAGGACAGGATGTTGTGGCGCTGCCTGCGGGGCCTAGGTCCAGCAGTGGATTGCGATAGACAGAGTTGATTTTAAGGTGAATGCGCAGTGGGAGACCGCGAAATTCAAATTTTCTTGCGTTTATTGCAATTTGCAAGTCAGTGTCAGGTTGTATCTTGATCAAAATTTGATTAGCGACTATAACACGTACGTATTTACAGAATTATAATAATTAGAATGATTAATACATCTTTCTAAGTTAGATTTGTAGGTACCATAAGCACTTTTCCATAAGAGATTTGTTCAGATGATACAAATCTAACTTCTCTTTTTCTACAATTCTAAGTTGTGTTCTTGTGGTCTACTCATGAATTTTGGGCTATTTTTAAGACATTGAATATTTATGTCATATTATCTAAATGTCCAATACAGACACCCGTTTCCGTCTAGTACCAATACGTTTACTGAACAAATAAGCACAACATTTTACGATCCCGTTTAATGTGACAGTTAAACAGTTTTACGGTTGTCTGGAGTGTTTTATCAAATATACTAGTGTTACGGTACTTTCTAAAGAAAGAAAGAAAGAAAAAGTATTTATTGCGACTCGTAGGTATAGGATGCTCACAAACTAAACTAAACACAGTAAAAAATATTAATAAAAAATCCAAGTTATATAAAACAAAGTAATAAAAAGAAAAATGAAACAAAAAGTCTTATACGAGGCCAAAAGGCTCCTATCTCAGCATGATGTTGCAACATTTAAAAAATAAATGTCACAGCGCTGGTATTCTGATAAGGGGTTCTATTTGCGCTCATGTCTGTATAAGAGGTCTCTATAGCGTATGATGGCGATAGTCACTGAAAACAGGGACATAAAGCTGTTGGGAGTTCAATTAAGATGGAAAAAAAAATTGATTTGATGGGCAATCACGGAAAATCGTTAAATGTCTTCTGAACCTTCTGAACCTTGATTGGCTCTGATAAAAGTCTGAACGAACTAAATAACAAACAAACTTCTGCTGCCCGTTTTCACAAACACTAGGTGACACCTAAGTTAATCCCTAAATAAAAGCGCACTGTTAGATTTGCAACGCTCGGGGCTCTGCGTCTCGAGATGAAAATACAACAGGACTAATAATATCTAGGCATTAATTTAGGTGTTCGGGCATGAGTACTTCCACTTTTCTTGTAGTGAAAAGATTTGCTAATCACCAAAAGTATCTCGGTCAGACTGTACAGGATGCGCGGTCAAATAGTACCATTTAGTTGGATATGAAAAAAAAATGGGCTCTGTTTTCACGAAAAGTTTATTTAAAGGCGTAAAATACAGATGAAATTAAGGGCTGATTTTTTTCAACGCCAGATAATTTTGAATTTTTGACAGTTCTTGTATACAAAATCTGTCACACGTCAATTTTATTCCACGAATAAAAATTATCTGTCGATTGAAAAATCAGCCCCTAGTCAAAAAAATTATATCGGTCAAACGACCTCCTGAGTTAATGCACATTGTGTTCGTTTTAGTTCGGAATTAAACGCGAGATCTGACGATCTGGCCAACGGGTTCAAATCGCTAAAATGGGGAGATCACACGGCCTCGAAATTAGTTTTTCAAAATCTCCTTCGTTGCATGAGCTGTGAGATTGCATTGCCAACTATCTGTCTACAACATGCGTATCAAATCACAATGCCAATATAACGCCATTAGCAGAAATTATACCCCACCTGGTATAACAAGGTATTATCGTCATTCGTAGACGCTCAATTTTCTTCTGTTCTCTGTACAATGTACAGACGCCAGCACATGAAGCTACTACAATCTGTCACATTAATAGATTTTCAACTTTATCGCTAAAGCATTAGGTTCAATGTTGATTGGGAATATTTGACAGTTTCGGGTAGCTTGATGTGCTGGCGTCTATACTTCAGTAGGTACTCTGCATGTATGTTTGCGAGTATTTACGCTACATGACCACAAGCCATAAGTTTGATAAGGGAACTTAATCTGCGTGAAACCCTTTTACACCTACGTGCGTTAATTAATTCACCATCGACGCGGTACGCCACATGTGTTACATACATAATGTTTATTCATAAAACATAAGTTCGACTTCCCGGGTAGGATATAAAGGGTAGCAGGTACATCGACGCGCAAACTGTTACCATGGATTCAGTACATGGTTTAGAACCCCTTTTTTTTGGTGCGCGGTGGTAATCTTCATGGACTTCCTCCATCGTGGGGGTGACAGAGGGGTATGCCGGACTCTCACCGGCTAAAACCACCGCGGTGTTCCACCTCTACCTATGGCTGGGGGTGCGGGATTCGCATAAGCATTCACCGCTCATGGTTTAGAACCCCTGAGTTGAAAATTTTCGTCGGTTATTAAAAAGGAATAGGTAGCTGTTCTTTACATTTTGACCGCGTATGTGTTGCACTTTTTTATGGAACAGCTTTTGTTTTTTTTTTATAACCGACAAATGCTTTTTACGCTAGAGGGTTCAGAATCATGTGCTGAATTCATGGTTTCAGTTTGCGCGTCGATGTCCCTGCTACCAAGGCTCAGAACCGGTTTAAAAAATGCCGGTTAACACCGGTTTATTTCGGTTTTCCTCCGAACTTTTCGCAAGAACGTGAACGTTTTAAGAACTTTAATTTAACCGGTTTATTCGACGAACGGCATATAAACGTCCGAAACGAATAAAAAAAATCTTACGACTGAATAAAAACTGAACAGCGCGCGACGTTTGTTTATCGTGCGTTCGTATTAACCGGTTTTTATTGCTCTAAACCGTTTAATACGAAAAAAACCTTTACGTAAATACTCTTCCAAATACCAGTTTAAATAAATCGGTTTATGCGAACGAAACCGAATGTAAAGGTTTTGCGTCAAGTACATAATATCGGTTTGAAAATTTAACCGGTATCCGAGCCTTGCCTGCCACCTTATAGAATGTTAGGTAGATTATTTCCCTTCCTTCAAAATCTGAAGTGGCGTAGGCCCCCCATACGGAGGAACGAAGATCTGGTGAAGATCGCAGGAATCCGCTGGATGCGATAAACACAGGACCAATCGATGTGGCGGCGCTTGGGGTTACAAATTAGCCTCGCCCAAATAGTTTGGTGTTGGTCTGTAGGAAGACCGGAATTTAGTGCCTAATGACCGTCTCTGGGTTGTCATTTATCTATATTAAATAGTGTTATTTAGTGGACCTACAACGATTTCAGAAGAAGCTTAATTTGTAACCAATTCTATATGGATTGTGTTTATTTTTATATGTGATCCGCAAACGATTTTATTATTATTATAAATACATTACTGTTTATTTGAAATGAAACGGCTCACGAGCTACACACCGACGCCTTATCGTAGAAAATTTTAATAAAACGTTAAGTACTAGAATAAATCATATATTACTTGGGCAGAAGAAAATTGCTCTGAAAGGAATTGTTTCTTTGTGCCATAAAAATTGCTTTTCTACTTTGTTTTGCTAAAACTAACCTCTCTAAGGGGTAATTGCGTAACATAGGTACTAAAAGTAGCAATGACTTCTATTTTGACAGTTCATTGCGTTATGTACGTTGTTGAGCAGACAAAGTTTTCGAACATATGAAGCAATGGATTACCAATGTCCTTCAAAATGATACAGGGTTGTGATTGATAGTGTGCTACGCAATTAGGGTGTTAGTTTTTAATTATTCGTCTTGTTTTCCCCCTGACTAATAAACGTTGTATAGCGTCTGTATAGTTACACAACGCTTTGTCTTCTTCTTTCGAAAGTCAAATTACTGACGACTGAAAGAGAGAAATCGGTGGTCGTATCTGATATAATACGTTTATTAGTAAGGAGGTAAGTGTGTAACATAAATACTCACAAAAACAAGGCCACACGTCCAGCATTTTCTAAATGATTTTCATTTTTTTTTTCCGGAACCATGGGGATACCCAGTCCCTGAATGAACCTTGAAACAGGAAAGCTATTTTATGATTATCGAAATCGATATAAATTACTTTTTACAAGTTTATAGGTAAGTAATATTTATTTGTAAACAAAACACAATGGAGGTAATCATTGTCGACATCGGTAAAAATCTACTTCTATTGTATTGTTCATTCAAATATCAGTTTTAGTCCTTATCTTCGGTTATATATATATATATATATAAAATTCAATGCGGGGATAATTTTCCTGTTAGATACCACGAGGAGATTTTCCTACCGTAAGCCCAATTATTGTGATCCATTGTCAGTTTTATTTAACATAAAATATATATAAACAAAGAAAAAAAATACATTTATTTAGCACAGACCAAAAGGCACATAGTATTATCAGATACATCAGATAAAAACAATTAAAAAAACTGAAAAGTCCGATGTAAGAAATTAACAGGAAAGTTTGCCTCACGGCTGAGTCAAAAAGGCCCAGTTCAGTAAAAATGCCAGACAACCTAGTGCCTGATGCTGGTTTTCAACTGGACCTGATGTGTGAGGTGAAGCCGACCCCAACATACTTTGGGAAAAGGCTAGGCAGATGATGATCTACCAACCCGCACTGGGTCCTCGTGGTGGATTTCGGACCACTCCCTCACACAGAGAGTAGGCCTGTGTCCCAGCATTAGGAACATTATGGACTGGTTAAATATTTATGTAGACTTGATCCCCAAGCTACATAACCAGACTTTAATACCTCACGTATAAAAATAATTTATTATAATCCCCAACACAGAAGGATGCCAATATCGATACTTTGCCATAATCGATCATTTCGCTATAAGTAAAGATTAGTTGATTTGTGTGCTCAACACAATGACGGATTGTGATTGGATACCTCAATCACTGAGTTTTCTTGATGCTCTGTATAATGTATAAAAATTTATGAGAGTGGAAGGTACGATAAGCCATTTATATAGGGTGTAAAAAGACCCATTACATAGCCGTCAACTGCGCATTCTGTCCATCAAACTAAGTAACATTCCAGGGAAACGACTTTTATTTTTGAAGTGAAACTTCTTTACGCACGCTTGACTTGGGGAGTAAGCTGGCGAACGCGTGACGTAAGCGTTACGAAAAGTGTGATCGGGTGAGGCGAACGGGAGTGGAGTGGGGGATATAAGCAAGAGACAGCAGTGCGCGCGCACATTTTCTTTCTCTCTTCCTCTCATATTTAAATACGCAATAGTGAAGTTTCACTTCAGTCGTGTGGTCATAAGCACACTCGTTTTTTTGTGTAAGAATGTTCTATTTACAGTAATGCGCAATGTAACGCACGCTAAACAATGTTCTTATGAGCCCATCCAACGGTTCAGGAGTCGTGGGGTATTTAAAGTTGTGTTGTAATTTTAATTAAAAAGTTGATTTCATAAAAAAACTTCAGTAAAAGTTGGAATTTTGACCTTCAATATCTCCTTAAACAGAAGGTTCCCAAGTTCCCAGGTATGGCCCTGTATAAAAAAAAATATTACCTACAATAACGGGGAGTAGATACCGACGCCAGCACATCAAGCTACCCCAATCTGTCAAATTTCTTTAATAGATTTTCAACTTTACCGCAAAGGAATAAGGTTCATATTCAATTGGGAAATTTTGACAGATTGGGGTAGCTTGATGTGCTGGACTCTGTACAAGTGACTCTCGGCTTCGTTAAGTGTCTTTTTACACCCGTCATGAGTGTAGGTATGTTTTCTTTTCAGCATTCCGTACTGACATTCGAAACGGAAATGTGTTTGGCACCTATTTGGCGTTTGGCAACTTGTTTTTTTTATGAGGTCGTAAAATTGTTACAACACTGCCTACTCTGATGATCAAAACCGAAGGCACGAACGCGCGAAGTTAACGGTTGCGTAAATTCGAACGATTCTTGAATCGAAAGTATTTACAACTATCGATTTAGTACCTACCCATAGATATGAAAAAAGTCTGAAAAAAAAAATATTCTTCGCGAAACGAGTCTTTTTCACTGTAAAGGGCGTAAATGTTCTTTACTAATTTTTTAGACCTTTCTATCTATGCGTATGAAGATTCACATGTTCAACGCCACGGAACAAAATGATAAATTTCCATTCAGGCCATGTCGGACAATGTTGGGCGACACCAGTATGTTCCGTTCGGGCCGTGGGGGACAATGGTGTCCGACAGTCGATTCTTTGACCAAAAAAGTCGATTTTTTGACCATTTCAATTTTTTGTGTGGCTTATAGGGAAAATAAGTGTCGCCCAGCATTGTCCGACATGGCGTTGAACGTGTTAAAATCGGTTCATTCACTTCGAAAAACAAGGCTTCAAAGTTTGTATGAAATGTTGTACGTCGTAAACGTTCAGGTTACGATGTTTTCCTTCGCCGATGTCAGTAATGTCCAAGATAAACTCAGAAAGTACTAGTACCTACCTAATGAGGCAGTTTTATTGCTAAATCATGAATAAAGTTGTTTTTATCAAACAACGTAAACAACAAATGATTATGCCATCGTGTGTAACATTGTTATCAAGCACCTGTTAACCAATCAGAGCGTACTGTCTGGAGCACCGCTTCAAACGTTATGCAATAACAAAGTTTATGGCAGGCAGTTCACTGTAATTTGTACTACGTTAAGGTTATCAAAGTGTCTCACATTGTAAATAACAACGATCTTAGTGATCTCAAAGGAATAAGTAGTAATAATCAATAAAAAGAGATTTAATTCGAATCTCACTCAGAACACAAAATCATATTTCACCTCTTTTCAAATGATACTCGCAAATAGATTTATCGGCATTATTTAATACTAGCAGCCCGCATAAGTTTCCCGTGGGAATATCGGAATAAAAACTATCCTATGTCCTTTCCTGTGACTCAAACTATCTCTATACCAAATTTCATCTAAATCGGTTCAGCGGTTTAAGCGTGAAGAGGTAACAGACAGACACACACTTTCGAATTTATAATAATTAGTAAGGATATATTATTATAGTATGGATGGATTATTACCACGCCTGTATTGCACGAAGGGTTAGGCAGAGGTGGACCTATATAGCACACCCACATTTTTCATATTATGTTTAAATCCCATGTAATAGGGAGCTAGCCTATTGCCATCAACCGGGCACAAACCCAGAGTCCACAGTCAGAGAAAATGAAATGTTTTTTGATGATTAGCGCATCACTTGAGTAGGTACGGCTGGACCAATTTGGCTTTAGGTTTTAAAAATGTTCGTAATAGTCTAAATTAAGTTTTTATGGAATTATAATAATAATTGGGAAAGCTTTCCGGAAAAAAATCATATTCGGGATTAACTGAAAGTGCTTTTTCTATGGGATTTTTATGTGAATTATTGGACAGCACAACGTCTGTCAGATGAGCTAGTATTTCAATAAAAAAGCGGCCAAGTGCGAGTCGGACTCGCACATGAAGGGCGGACGCCATAGCACAGCAAGAAACGCCGAAAAATACAAATTTCCTGTATGGACCCCTTTTCATTTTTAATTTAGTTTAATGTTTATTATTTGTTGTTATAGCAGCAATAGAAATACACACTCTGTTTTGTCAAATTTCAACTGACTACATATTACGGTTCATGAGATACAGCTCGCTGACAGACAGACAGATGGACGGACGGTTGGACGGATCGACGGATGGACAGCGGAGGCTTAATAACCGGCCCGTTGGCTGTCTTTGGGTACGGACCTTAAAAATAACCGAACGATAATTTCTGCTCTAGTTCACAGAGAGCAGCTTTAATCTTTCATACACATCATAAGTCAAAATAGAAAGTCTTACGACCTATAGAAATGTGTAGGTATTTTTATTTCGCTGCCGAAGCCAAAAGTTCTCAATTTCCATTTAAACCCTCGCACTGAAGTAAGCTTCATCATACCGTTCCGCACTCAAGACCTATTTCCAACTTTACCTGCATAGAAATAAAGTTCAAATTGAGATGTCTTTCAGTGCCACCGGATGCGTTTCCTCATGTCGCAGGACATTTGGACGGAATTTCGTTAACTCAGGTGTCACAGTAACATGGTTGCATAAATAATGTGAACTAGGACCAGTATTAGTAGACCTATATCGTTCGACTAGAAACAGCGATTTGAAGTCTCAGTTATACTACTTTATAAAATTGAACCTTATGTCATACAACTTAAGGTCGTTTTTAACAAAAACAGAGATTCCAAGGTTCAATTTTCCAGCTCCACAAAATTGAACCTTCTGACTTTCAATTGAGGGTTGTTTTTAAGTTGGTATTTATGGAAACCGATAACGAATGCAATAGGAATTTCCCTACGGCATGCAAGTCAGTCGTGTAAGCTATTACCGCAGTAATACAACAGATCATCCACGATCGAGGGAAACCAGATTGTATGTGAATACGATTTGAATCAATTGCACTGAACATGGATAAGTTTATACTGATGGTTGTGTTCTAATATCTACCAATAATTTAGCTATATTGGAATGATAATAGTTAGTGTCGTGGTGGAAATATAGGTATTATTAGCTGGTCAGAAATTAAAAGTGGCTGCCATACGGTGCACCTGACACCCATACAAAAAAGAAAAAAAATGTTACTAGAAGAATGGGTAGGTACAGACGCCAGCATATCAAGCTACCCGAAACTGTCAAACTTTCCCAATCAAATTTGAACCTTATGTACTAGCGATAAAATTAAAAATCTATTAAAGAAATTTGACAGATTGTAGTAGCTTGATGTGCTGCGTTTGTAGGTCAGTAAATCTGCATAAAAACAAATTTGGTCTTACGTAATATGCACTTAGGTGTCAAAGGAGTGCTTTGGCATTCGTAAACAAACACAACTTAGAGGGGCTTGTGGCTAAGTAATAACAGCCCAACGGGTCGACCGATCAGGTTAAGCTACGCTTGCCGCGGTTGGTTCGTGGATGGGTGACCATTTTTACATATCAATATCAAGACTATTCAAGACCCCTCCGTGTCTCAAAAAGCACGTTAAGCCGTTAGTCCCGGCTGTCATTTTTGTGAATCTTTGGCAGTCGTTACGGGTTGTCAGTAGCCCGAAAGTCTGACAACCAGTCTTACCAAGGGTATCGTATTACCTTGTGCATGGGTTGTGGAGGTCAGATAGGCAGTCGCTTCATGTAAAATACAATAAAATAAAATATAGATTCAGCTGCATCCGGTGAGACTGATGGACGCCGACCTCAACATAGTTCGGAAAAGGCTAGTTAGATTGAACTTCAAAACTCTAGTGCCAGCAACTGCAGAATTCATTAAAGATTATCAAACTCGAAACAAAATGTCTTCTATGAGCTTTTTACCCTAACGTCGCTCTGCAAGTACAGATAACGGGCCCCTTCCCTTATGCTGACATCTCTTTGAGGCGCGCGTGGAACACATACGCGCCGTCCGGCACGGACCTGGTCCTGATCGAACGGTGAGCTACCCATTACTCTCCGTCCGCAGGCCCGCGCCTACGGTGGCCGGGAGTCGTCACGCGGCTGCCGACGCCCGGAACGTCTCCCGCGGCGGCTGGGACGTCAGGTCCTCTCCCTCAGCCATCCCGCCACCTCTTTCGTTAGCATGACTGCTTCGCAGAAGGAGGTGACTGCCTCCCACTCCCTCTCGCCCCGGACCATGGCTTCAACCAGGGCCGGACGCGAGAGGTCGCCGCCGCTGCCGATCGCCTCTATGAGGACACGGCGGTGCTCCGCCCAAGCAGGGCAGACCTCCACCGTATGCTCCACCGTGTCCTCTAGGCGACGCGTTTCACTTGTGGTAACAATTTGTACGAACACGCTGTAAATGTGTGTGTAAGCGCAAAACCTCTCGGTACCATCCGAGACATGGGCGAAGTCGGAAATGTGTGTGTGTGTGTGTTATGTGCTGACGCTACTCGTCTTCACGCACACATTCACAGCGCTTGGTTACCACAAGTAAAGCGTGTGTCGCTTGCTATCCGAGAAAGTCTTCATTTCACGTTAATCTATTGGTCCGACTGCCATCAACTAAACAACATACTTACAGTTTCCACATCGCTGAGTTAATTTCTGATCGACACAAGTTTCCTTAGGGGATCGAATTTGGGGTCAATGGCTTCCCCAACGATTAAAGCTATTTGATTACTAAGTAATTATTACTTACCAATTAATTGAACAACCCTATTGGGACAAGGATGTTTATTAACCTCGCTGTAAAGGCTTCAACCGGGGTTTTCACAAACTACTTAAAGAAATGAACGGTCATGGAGCGAAAATGCTAAAGAATCTCCAAACGGATTTTTTTCCCACATAGCGGACGTTATTATGTATGTCATCTTTACGAACTGTAATTTTCATTCCAATGTTGTCATACGTAGTCGTAAAATAATAAGATGCAAGTAAAATGAACCCTATGATGTTTTACGTTTTTTTTTCTATGGCTGACCCTTACTAATAAACGCTGTATAGCGTATGTATAGTTGATGCGGTTTTTACTATCTTAATCAGTCTATATTGTTCCTACTCCTGGGACACAGGCCTCATCTTCGAAAGGGAGTGGGCTATAATCTACCACGCGGGCCCAGTGCGGGTTAGTAGCTGGCACATGCCTTCGAATTTTTAGTTCTAGGACATGCCACTTTCCTCACGATGTTTTCCTACACCGTTTTTAGAGCATTGGCGATGAAATAATTTACACAAAGTAAATTGCCTGTCTGGGTTCGAACCTACAACTAGTAAGTCGCGGCCGTTACCACTGGGCTACCATTGCTCATGAAAAAATATTCCGGAAGGTTTATGTATATAATAAATTAATATTAAACTTACATCACCATCATCTGCCTAGCCTTTTCCCAACTATGTTAGGGTTGGCTTCCAGTCTAACCGGATGCAGCTGAATACCAGTATTTTACATGGAGCGACTGCCTATCTGACCTCCACAACCCAGTTACTGGGTAACCAGCCTTAGCTGGTTGTCAAACTTTCGGGTTTCTGACGACCCGTAATATTAAACTTACATCCATACTAATATTATAAATGCGAAAGTGTGCATGTCTGTCTGTTACCTCTTCACGCTTAAACCGCTGAACCGATTTAGATGAAATTTGGTATAGAGATAGTTTGAGTCCCGGGAAAGGACATAGGATAGTTTTTATCTAGATATTCTCACGGCATCAAAACTTATGCGGGTGAAAACGCGGGGCGCTGCTAGTAATAAATAAATCTCGATGTTTCGACGCACGTTTCTAAAACGCGCGTCAACGGCGCGTTTAAAAAACGTGGTGTGCACAGGCCCTAAGAATGAATGAAAACACGATTTGACAACTGCCCGATGTGTTTTGTTCCCGTCCAAAAAAGTTAGGTAATTAATCGGGAGAGGAATTAATTCCGAAGTATCGAACTACTTTACCTTCTGAAGGGACCGTATCTTCGCTGATGGACTTATAAAGTAGGCACCCAGACGCGGGGTCGCTAGTAATACCAATAAGACTTAGCAAGCTTATAAATTAAGCTATAATAAATAAATCTTCTTTCGTAAATCAGTTTCGGTAACTTATCTAAATCATATCAAAACTTTAAACCTTAACTTTTGCCCAAGCCGTTAATCCTGGGATTTGCCGGTAAGTTCTAGAATGTTGGAATGCTTTGACGTTTACTTGAACATATGGGTTTATAAGTTTTGACGCAGACATATTTATTAAAGATCAAGTACGTAGTGTATACAAGTATTTATGAAAGAAGACATATAAATAACACCAAGCCTGTTAAGCCCGAAGGGTTAGCTAGAGGTGCACCTATAGTAAGCCCACATTTAGCTAGTTATGTTTAAATCCCATGTTGTTTACTTTTTTTTGTGACTTAGATGAGTTCTTATTGCTTAAAACTCGCGTAATTAGGAGAAGACACTGGCTTCTGTGACGCAGGTACTATACATAGCGCAGGAGTCAGGACCTCACTACTTTGTTAAAAATGATTTATGCCAATAAAGACTTTATTATTACTTACTATTTATTTATTTAATAAGGGGTGAGCCTAATAGTACTATCAACCGGGCACAAATAGCTCCGAGCTGCTACTGGGAAGTTCCAGAAATACATAAAAAAATTATTTCATAAAAGAATTAAAGAATCCAGGAGAAATGTTGTGAGATTCTTAATAACCCCTAACCTATTGTAATTTTAGTCTAGGTGCATCATCTTCACATATAAATAACTAGCTGCGCCCCGCGATTTCACCCGCATAAATGTCGATCCCGTGAGAATATCGAGATAAAAAGTAGCCTATATGTTAATCCAGGATGTCAGCTACCTCCATGGGAAATTTTATCAATATTGGTTCAGCCGTTTGAGCATGAAGAAGTAACAAACATATAAACACACACACAAACTGTCGCCTTTATAATATTAGTGTGATGCATACAAAATATTGTAAAACGTTTTAAAAGAGTAACGGTGGAGTTTCTTGCCCATACTTCTCTATACAAAAGTACCATCTGGAAGGGACGACTAGAATCAATTATATTTTTTGTAAATTTTGATGTTCAATCAGTGCCTATTTGAAATAAATTATGCTTTAACTTTGAATAATAACTGTTTTCCTGTTCCCTGATTGTTTGTTTTGGACGGACATAAACAATATTTGTTTGTATTTATTTCCTTGAGGTAAACGGTAAACGAATTCAGAAATGATTATACTCAATAAATAAAGTAAATTAAAAAAATAACTTTACCAAAATTACCCTGTAGTAGTAATAGGTATAAATAAATATTTTTTTATAATTTATTTTTGATTGGTCGACTCTTCACGTATAGATGGCTGGCCTGTTTTTTGGCTAAAGAATCAGAATTGCCATACAACGTAATGCTGTCAGCCTTTTGGGTACTTTTCCCGTTAACAGCGATACGGATACGCACGAATTTGTTGATGCCCTATGAGTATTTCCCATCCTTGTTTATATTGTAGCGGTATCTACAACGCCACATGTGAACAACGCGGCATACTGACATCACGTCCTGCATCTCGCAAGCAGAGTTTACCCCGCAACTAGCAAAGATACAACGGCCCGACATGAATCATCGGGCAGTTGCCCGCCAGACACGACACCCGTCTGGTCGGAGGATCCACATTTTTCTATGGAGGATGAGTGAACTTTACACCCTGTTCCTCACACCTCTATAATATACTTGTACATACAAGGTAGCAGGTAGGTATGTACATCGACGTGCAAACTGTAACGATAAATTCAGCACATGATTCTGAACCCTCTAGCATAAAAAGCTTTCGTCGGTCATCAAAAATCGATGGGAACAGATTACGCGTCGATGTTTCTGTCACTCTGTATTATTATTAACAAACTATACACTAACACTATAAAAGTAGGTCGGTACTTTAAATTGCCTTTCAAGGATTTATTTTAGTATTTTCTGAACTGACAAGTAGTATCATTTAATAATATCGACAGAACAAAACATCTTTAACTCGACGTATGATCGACGGGATCACGATAACATTGACGTTAACAAATTCAATTTTTCAAGAAATAAATAAACTAAAATACAATGGGCCAAGTTAGAAGGCCAATTATTATTAAGTAGTTAGGTATATTAAAAGTATGTGTAAAATAAACACTAATATACAGAACTACATAACTGAGAAAGCATTAAACCCTTGAATAAATTAAACATCTAGTGAATTATGACGAAAAAATCTATATCGGCTTACAAATTTTATTTTCATGGGAATAGTTACAAAGGGATTTAGGGTAATGTAGGAAAAACGTAGAAATATGGGAAACGCGCCCGCGGCTATGTGTTCATCTCAGAGTATCGACAGATGTATGACAAGGATTGAAGTTGTATGTCTCCTTAGTAATCGTAATAATGTTATTCTGCTTTGGGTGTTTTTCAATCGACAGATAATTGTTATTCGTGGAATATAATTGACGTCTGACAGATTCTGTATGGAAGAACATACAAAGATTCCAAATTCTTCCTCGAATAAAGTTATCTGGCGTTGGAAAAATCAGCCCTTAGAATAATGGGAAAACATATCGCTCAATTGGAGAAACATCGATGCGAAAATATGCTATGACGAAAAAATCCATAAGAATTTATTACTCACCCTAAACGAAAATAAAAGCTTACAAAAAGATGATATATGGTAATATTAACGAGATGTATTTGTGGATATACTTTTGCATAGTAACCAGTCACAGATTATGAGCAAGTTAGTTTTGAAAAGGCGGCCAGCCGAGGTGGCTTGCCAACTTCCAAGCTCCGAGGTTGCTGATCGGAATTGACCTTGGCAGTGAAAGAAACACGTGTATGAGAAGTCTGCCAAAACGAACTGTGATAAAAGCAAAGTTTTATGTTTTTATTTGCCATTCTTTTAATGGGGTCGACTGTGGCTCTTCGTAACAAAACAAAGTTTTTTCTCATTATTATATAACTAGCTAAGCCTGCGAACTTCGTACCGCCTCAGAAAAATTTGTAATGTGACAAAGTTCAATAAACACGAGGCGCCATCTATTATCATAATAACGTTATTGTTGTTTTCCTCGGGAACAGCACTTTTTTTCGGGATGAAAGGTACTCTATGTCCGTTTCTGTACACCTGACAACGTAAATGCGACATTTCAGGATGATCGGTTCAGTGGTTTAGGCGTGAAAAGGTAACAAACAAACTTACTTTCGCATTTATAATATTAAGTTAGGATTAGGATAGTTAGGATTTTGTTTTTTTTTTATATTTGTATGATTGTGTTTAGTTTAGTTTGTGATCTCACAAATAAAAAATAAATACTTTTCCTTCTTTCTTTCTTTCTTCAAAACTTGCATGTGTTTCAGCTGCTTTCAGAAATTGAAACTGGAATCCCATCCCAACTAAGTTTGAGAAAGCTATGCTGATTACCACAGACGATTAAAGATTTTCCATCTAATGCATCCATATAAATTTTCTATGCAATGACGTACCTTTTCACTATTCTATACACTCTGAATGGAGCAGATAGGATTGCGCCAAGGGATTCCCCGGTAATATTTGCGGTGCACTCCCCAGGCGAGTGCTCCGCAATTTTTGCAGAAGCTTCTTTTTAAAATTCTGTGCAGAGAATTTTAAAAAGGTTTTCTTTTTCTTTTCTTCTCTTCTTCTAAGTGAAGGTACGAAAATATATTTGCTGCAGTTGGTGTAGACCATAACCATAATACCTACTTTTTATTCTAAAGAAAACTTTATAAAAGTAATATAAAACACATTACAATTCAGAATTTTGCAACATACCTAGTTATGTAGTCGTAGAATGCAAAACGGTATATGGATGTCAACCAATTACAATTGTGATGAGTAGGTATGTATGGTCTGTTGGTCTCGTGATCGAATCCCAAGTCGGGTAAAAGTTATTGGGTTGTTCCATTAGGCATTTTTTAGTAACAGTCCGAAGTTTGGAAGTTGCGGGGTGATACCCCGGTGCCTCGGGAAGCATATTAAGTCGTTGGTCCTGCGCCTGATCTCGGTCGTGTCGGATTGCCGTCCCATCGGACTATGATGCGAGTGAGGGAAGAGATAGTACGCCTGTGTCTGCGTACACGCTTGTGCACTATAATATCTCCCGCGCCGAAAGCTAGTCTGCGTTGAGATTGGCCGCCATGACGAAAAGTAAAAGTGACGAATTGGTAAATTTAAGAGACCGTTCTTACAAATAACAAACACATAAAAACTTCGTCTACGAAAAAATCGTCTTCTAAAATTAAAGATAGGTACTTACCTAAGTGCAATGCCATCAGCTCTGTCCTCACTAGCGATACTACTTCTAGGCGAGCTTCCGAGGCGGCTGCTCGCAGATTTCCGCCGTAGTTCGTGCGGGTCCGGTTCATCCTTACTGGTGAACGAGATCCGAGGCGCGTGCGCTCGGAACCCACCCACTTTGTGGCCCGACGCGCCGCGGCATAGCATTTGACTTTGGGTTATGTCTGGAACAAAGAAAATTTGAATTGTATTAAGATTTACTTGGCGACTAGTGTGTTAGATACTGGTTTCTCGGAAAACTATTACGGATTCGTCTTTTAAATTTTACGACAGTTTGATATTTTAAAAACAAGACATAACAAGCCCGAATTGCGTAACAAACTTCCTATTAGATAAAAATCCAAAGAATTTTAAAGGAAATTAAATAAAATAAAGATTTTAATCTGCGACGTTTTATTGCGCGTGTGTGGCTGTTGGGCTTGATTATCTTAGTCTTAGAAAAATAAATTACTTTATGCACTAGTGCATAAAAAGCGACTTTATATCGCCTACGCACAACATAAAGACGAACTTTTAGAGCATGAGAAGTGAAAAACAATTTTGTGCTAGCAAATGACATCCCCAATCCCTCAAAAAATTGTGTCGGTCCTTCTACCAAACATCCTGTCATCCATTAAGACACAACCTGCTCAGTCTATATATCTCCCAAGTCTAGGCACCTAACTTAAAGGTGTTATACCACGGATTAGCAATTAATATTCACTGTAGGTTTGCGAGGCTCTGCAGTAGGTGACAGTAATAGTGCCATTAGTAGTTATTGTGAGATCATTCATTCAGTAGAGCCTTCCTGAAATTGACAGGTAGATTGCAGACGTTTAGATGAGTTTGAATAAGTGATAACCTTCAACGGTTTGAGAGCAGCAACAGTGAAGGAAAAGATCGTGAGGAATCCGGCAAAAGTTCGAAGACATGTGACATCTACCAACCCGCACTAGAATGCGATGCCGCACCCGCGTGGTTGATTACGGCCCACTCCCTCTCATAGAGAGGAGACGTGTGTCCCAGCAGTGGGAACATTATAGGCTGATTATGCTTATGCTAAGTGATAAGTGCATAAAGTGACGTAGGTAGAAGACTTTAGCGGCTTGTTTTAGAAAATAATGCTAGCGAAACGGGAGAAGATATTTATGAAAAGAAGAAGAGATGGCCATTAAAACCCGTTTTTCCCGAAGGGTTAGCAAGTGTACCTTATATTCATTACCCAACATCAAACCTTTTAACTTTATTCATGTTCTAAAGCCCTTTGAAGAGATAAGTGGAAATGAAGCTGTGCGGAAACTTTTTTCTTTTAAAAGAATACCAATAACTTCTACTAGAGCAAAAATTCTATTTGTTTATTTATTCAAAGAACCCTAGAAAGTATATAGCTCAGTACCATCATCTAGCTAGAGCAATACGCGGGTGAATAAAATCATACCAAACCACTTATGCAGTGGGCATATTGGGTCCCATTATCCCGAACATTTTGGCACAAGACAAATATTTGGGACGGCGAAAAAGCGAAGGGAGGAATTTTTTTATTGCCTCCGCCAAATAGATATTGGGATAGTTGTTGGATTCGGTTGCGTAAAAAGGATTTTATCTGAAGTCTCAGGGGCAGAATGAGACCCTTTTACTTTCAAGAACAAACGATCCACAAAGGTCAATCCTTATGATTATATGGGCTTAGGTTATAGTTTCATGTTTGTCTTTGTATCTAACATTATTTTGACCTTAAAGCAATTTGTTATTAAGGGTTGGTAACTATAGCTGATTGGGGAAAGCATTGATTTTACCCGTAATTGTGTTTGGGTCAAATAGGTTTATTTTTAGAAAAGAAGTCCTTTATGTGGATAAATGCGCGTGTTACATCACGTGTTCCCTGTCTTATGTCTCTCAATACTCACTTCTTTATTGTATTCTATATGTATTACATACATAGATGGTATAACAAAGTAAAAGATCAACCTGTCGTGCACAGCAAAATTAAGAGAGAGGAAGAGGGCTAAGTAGCAATTCAATATTATTATTAATTATTATTTACTTTATTCAGCTAAATACATATTAATTATATTTTAAAATATTAGAATATAAAAACATTTAAAAATATAAAAAAATAGTATCCCACCGGTATCGGGAACAGGGTCCAAGCTACCGGCGGTCAGGGCTGCAGAGAGAGGAACCTCCTTACAATGCGGGCCGTGTCCAGAAGTACCGCTTTCTGAATCAAGCCTTTGATCCAGCTGCCCAACGAGAGCCTCCTCAGATTTTGGTCGAGGCTCTTGGCTATTAAACCATTAGCTGTCACGACTATCGGCACAATGATCGCTGAGTCCACATCCCACATGTCGACAACCTCGTGAGCCAAGTCGAGATACTTGATTTGTTTATCTTTCTAGTCGGCTTTCACGAGGAATGCGGGACGGTTATGTCAACTATCATTGCGCGCCGCTCTGATCGATGCACCACCACTATATCAGGCTTATTGGCAACAATAGTCCTGTCAGTGATGATGGATCGATCCCAATATAATGTGATATGACCATTTTCGGGAACTGGGTCGGGCACATACCTGTATTATGGCACCTCCGATTCCACAAGGCTGTTTTTAAATTATAAATTATTATTATTATTCTCTCTCTGTTCCTTAGTGACAGTTTCTTATGAACCGTTTGGTGGCTTACCTAAATGAAACTCTTAAGCTTTAAGAAGATTCATTGTAATTTGAATTTCCTTATGGCCTTTTTTCACAATTCAAAACATGGTGGAATTTCCATTTCATGTAATCCTACTAATATTATAAATGCGAACGTTTGTGAGGATGTTTGTTACTCTTTCACGCAAAAACGAATGAACTGATTTTGATGAAATTTTACAATAATGTAGCTTATACATCAGAATAACACATAGGATACTTTTTATCCCGATATTCTCACGGGATCGACATTTACGCGGGTGAAACCGCGGGGCGCAGCTAGCAGGTTATATTTTTATTACCCTTAATTTCATTTTCAAGACTTCTTATTTCAATTTTAAATATTTTTATAAAAAAACTTAAAAAAAACATTTAAAAATATAATTTAAAAATCTTAGCCCATCGGCATCAGGAACAGAAAATATATTTTTTTTTTTTCATTGACTGCGCAAAGTTCACGTACAAAATCCGCAACGTTGTTTTTTTTTATCAACCATCAAGTTATCAAACATCACCCTTTAAATAAAAATTTTCGCTATGCCATACTACAGTCTTGTCCCAGGATTTACAGCTTTTCCTAAATAAAGACCTACTTAACACAATTTAAGAATAAATAAGTAGCTTCTATCATTCATTCAGGACTAAGCAGAAATAAATACAATGATTGTTGCAGACATTTTCTTTTACGAAACTGTCAAGAGACACTTTATAAACTTACTTAGTCAGAGTACTGCAGCAGATGATCTTCTTGGTTTTATCTTTATTTAATTTATATACTAGCTTCTGTCCGCGACTTCGTCCGCGTGAAATCGCATCGCTCGCCCGCCTCTCCTCGCTCGCGTTTTTTCTGACTTTTTTCCTTTCGCTCGGCTCTTTTGAGTCATAGCGTGAGGCTAAATAGCTTATGGCCTTCCTCAAGAAATTGGTTATTAAATGCAAAAGATTTTTTCAAATCCGACTGGTAGTTCCAGAGATTAGAGCATTCAAACAAACAAAAAAAAAACCTTCAGCTTTATTATTAAGTAGTATGAGTATAGATACATAGTAGTTAAGTACTCGTATCTATGTATAATATAGACAGAAATTGAGCAAATTCTTTGATCTCTGGACACTCATCTATATTTTTGCTAGACTTTTATTCAAGAAAATTCGAATTGAGAAAATGCTTTCAACAAGCATTTATTTCATCGTCGGTTTTATTGACGAATGTTATTCACATAGGCAATTCATTCTCCTAGTTTTAGTAGCATTTGGAATGAATTGCTCAGAAGGGACAGGGGTCATACTCAATAGTTACGATAAGGATTCTTTCGGGAATTTTATGGGATTTTTGTTCTCAAATTGTGTCTTTCATCTATTGTTCGAAAGTCACTTCTTAAAATAGGTAATATTATTTGATACTAGCTGCTGCCCGCGACTTCGTTCGCGTGACATTAATACTTCTTGATTTTCTTTAGCCTAAAATCGGTCCAGCAACCCTTTCGGAGATTAGCCGGAACAGAAAGACACAAAAATTTTAAAAATTGATTTTTGTTTTAGGTACCGTGTACTTACATTATGGATTTAGTAAAAAGCTGTTATTTTTATATTACAAACAGACACTTCTATATTATTTATTTGTACAGATAAATTGGATTTCGACAAGAAAGAAAATAAAGAAAGAAAACACGTTTATTTGCCGTAAAAATGACGCAAATAGAACATAAACACGAAAAAAAATTAGAAAAGGTTGGGGGAAACATGCAACCAACAACAATATGCAATAGACAACTTTACGTCCGTAGAATGTTCATAATAATTCCTACCTACTACAATAATCATTCCAGTGACAATTTATATAGTATTGAGACCTATTCAACAGCCCTTCAGCTTCTGATGAGCTCATTTAAGTATATTTCATTGATATTCAATTGTACCTCTTAATCCGTCTCTCCTATCTATCCGTCTAATAATTTGACACCTTATGGATTCTGTGTTAATGGAAGTTCATTGGAATTCCAGCCTTCCAGCTAGATGGACCTGGTGACTGGGACAGACTGAATGCGGAAGGTGGAGGACAGCGTGTTGTTTTGCATTGAAACGTGGGAGAGACCTATGTCCAGCGATAGGCTGAGTCGATTAAAATTTAATATTTTGTAATCAAGCGTCCACTGTACACCAAGTGTACATAATAGAAAGTGTTCGAAACGTCAACGGTACACCAAGTGTACACAACTATTGTCATTGTTCTATTATCATTGTGAAAACAATGACTTTACAGCGTCCATTCAACTGCTTCGACACGCGGGGGGTATGTAGACAGGTACGTGGGCAAACGTGTAAGAGGTTAAACTGCAGTTCAAGTGCTGATAAAGAACACGTGAATCAAATTAATAAAAAAAAAATGTCATTTATTCAAATTAGGCTGAGAATCAGCATTTTTCGAACGTCAAAATCGGTTGTCTCCCCCTAAAAAGTGAATAAGAAAGACATTAACACTTTCGACTCCACCCACTTTTCATAGAGCTCATACGCCATGCCGCCATACATATTGCAAATGGACCCTCCAGGAGGGTCACCGGCATTACGTTTGCGCTAAAGTGAACCCTCGAGGAGGGTCGTCGGCATTAGGTTTGAAACCGTATTATAAAACACTGTAAAAAGAAGTAAAATTGTGTTTTCAAAACGTCTTGTTGCTATATTTAGTATCTCTGGGGGTATTTACATGTACTAGTGGGGTGGAAACGTGAAATATTAAAAAATAAAAAAATCAAGAAAAGTATAATCGCTCGCTTTGATCCCGAGACAGGGGTATTCAACCTCTTCTGAAATTTTCAAACATGTAATAATTTTTTATTTTATTTTATTAATGAACAACAAACAGTTACATTATGCAATATTAGTAGATGTTTATGTAATGAAAACGTAATTATTTTATAACAGCTTATTAAAGATTAGGTAGTGTTCTATTATTTACTTGACGGTAATGATTCACTCTGGAATTACCTACTTTCAGTCGTTATTCATATAATGTTAATTGAGAAAGTACGTATAAAATAATTACGAAAAAACTCCGATTGAGATAAGAACTGATTAATGTATAACTACTTTTACTTCTAGCTTCGCTCCCGTGCTTCCTTTGCCTGACATTACCTTAAGTTATTCCAGCTATAAACTATGTCTACAAACATCACGACACCGCGTCATTTACTCATTCCGTAGGTAGCATCATTACGTGAACGACGACAAACGGAAATCATACACTACCTATTGGTGTAATACATATACAATACCTATGCCTATTGGTGTGATACATATACACGAACCCCAAAACGCATACTTATCCATGTATATACGAGTACATTGATAAGTATGCGTTTTCGGGTTCGTGAGGTTATGTATTATTACATTAGGCATTTGTTTGTGTGGCTGTTAATTTTCTCTTAGAAATTACAGAACGTTTCTTTCTTATATCTATGAATATCACTATAGAGTAGGTTCGTTTTACGGTTTTATAATTTTTATCAGTAAAACGAACCTAATAACTTATAAGCTATCAGAAGGAGACGAAGTAATATACTGTTTAGAAACTTTTGAAGTAAATAAAATTAAAGAAAATCTAAGTCCTATGTTTACATACAACTTTTATTTAGTTTTCAGTGTCAAAGGAAAAGTTTGTTTAAAAAAACGTATATTTTATTATACATAGATATTAGGTAAGTAAAGGTTACAAATGGTGTTTGAAAATTAATTGCGAGAAAATGAAACAGGCATAAAATATATAGCAGTTCATCAAAAATGTTGCAAAGCATAGCTAATTCCCGTCACGAAACTTTTTAAAGGTTTTTTTTAATTTTCAACATGTGTCATTCGACTTGGGTACTTCATACTGCCAAGTCATAAAAACGTTTCTTTGTGTTTTTAAATAATAAATGACAACTATTTTATCTGATTTTATTAAATTAACGATAGAAAACACGGAAGCGGTATAAATAAAAATAAAAATATTGTTCGTGTGGCTGTTGGGCCATTATCTTAGTCTTAGAAAAAAAATTACTTTATGCACTAGAACATAAAAAGCGATTTTATGTCGCCTAAGCACAACATAAAGACGAACTTTTAGAGCATGAGAAGTGAAAATATTATTATGATGTAGAAGATTACTGTCAGAAACCATAGAGGACAAAAATGAATGAATGACAAACGAAGTTGCACTATGGGTATTCTTTTTTACCATTTTGATACGGAACCCTGAAAAGCTTCTATTTTTAAAGTCATCCTCGTAATTTATAATCTCAAAATAAATATTTTTATTTTTAGTGAATATTTGTAACCGTAAAATGGTTTACCACCCCTGAAATAGCTCCCAATTATTTTTAAAAATAAAAATGCTGGTATTTGAAAACCAACGAATATACTAATAAATCTTGTTAAAATATACGACAAATTTTATTTTCATAGTTTATAATGCTTTATTCGCTAAGAAAAACGTACATTTAAAATGAGCCCTCCGCGAGGGCTCCCGGCATCCCATAAGGGATTTGAGTGAACCCTCCAGGAGGGCTCCCGGCACTGAACGTGTTAATTGGCCATTTATTTATTTTATAGTTACTTAGCGGTTTAAGGGCTGTTTTTCCAATCGACAGATAATTTTTATTCGTATAATAAAATTGACGTCTGACAGTGTTTGCATGGACGGTCTGGCAAACAATTTAAATTATTCCTCGGATAAAATTATTATCTGGCGTTGAAAAATCAGCCCTATGTCAGGTATATTTAAATTACTTGTTAGCTAACGCTAACTACCGCTATATTGTAATGTGAATAAAGTATAACAGTAATTGGTGATACTTTAAAATGGATATAATAGATGGAATCAGAAGATTTACATTGATTCAGCATATTGTTCAGCGCTGGAATTCAGTGACACCGGATTGATATTTGACCAATTTGTGTTTACATTTCCATCCAGTCCGACATCGAGTATCCAGGGCTAGATAAGCTGCTAATTGAGTAATGGCTGGTCCAGCATCATTAGATCAATGTAAAAAAGCGGCCAAGAGCGAGTCGGACTGGCACACGAAGGGTTCCGTACCAGCTTACAATATTTAACACTACATTATTTTTATTATTTGTTTCTAATAGCGGCTATAGGTAGTAGGTACTCGTAGTACACTCTTTGTAAAAAAATTACAGCCCTGTGATAGACGGACAGACGGACAGCGGTGCCGTAGTGATAGGGTCTCGTTGGTCCTATTGGGTACGGAACCCTAAAAATCAATCTCTAATCGTATCTTTAAGCCGAGTAACATTTGAATTACCTACTGATGTTACATCAGTCAAAGCAGTATTAGTTTAAATATTCAGAAGCATTTAAAAGTAAGTTAATTGAAAATGTTTGTGGTCTGCGCCTCTACGCCACAGGCAAAGGTCACCCGTCAGAACTATTGCGATTTAATGAATTCTGGTAGGAACAGTATTCGTAACTCGTAACCCTTTAAATTAAATACGCTGCCTACCTGATATTACAACTTTCTTCAATTAAATTAATCAGTTTCCATGTTAAATGTTCGAGCCGTATGTGGTTGAAACACTAGGGCCATTGGAACCGAGTTCATAATTAGTTTTTCGAGACATCGCCAAGCAGTCAACTCCTCACCTGACCAGACGGCCGGCCTATTTTTTGGCTAAGGAATCAGCATTTCCATACATCATGGTAATGCTGCCAGCCTTTTGGGCACTTTTCCTGTTGACAGCATAATCAGCCTGTAATGTCCCAATGCACCCAGGCCAATTTCGCTGTTGACAGCGAACGACGGACGAATTTTTCGATGCCTTACTTATCATTGTTTACCCTCTTTTTTATATACATGTACAATTTTATTGTATTATTATTAAGTGTCACTCATTTCGATTTAAAATTGTGCTTATTTCGTCAAAGGAATTAAAAATGAGTAAGTTATAATTTTATGATTGCGTAAATTGTTAATCGCAACAATGAGGTTTAATGACCTATTTTTTTAAGTGTCTGAGTGACTGGGTAGATATTTTTAAAAGAAGATTAACTGTTACAAGTCAGCAAAAGATTCAGATATACTTGCAAAAATATCTATTATTATCATTTTTTTATTTCACTGGTCCGATAAAGCATTTTCCTGCACGTTACATCGTAGTGGGTACCTAAACTTAGCTGCAAGTGCCCATCTGTTCTCCAGCTTCCAACAGTATCTCTTGGGAAATAAGCAGCCAGCGGACGGAAGAATTTCACTTATTAAATATTGTAACAGTTATTGTTATTATTAATGTAGCTTTGACTTACCTAGCTATAGCGACCCGCCCCTGCTTCTTCCTGGTTTGTGACATAACAAAACATCGAGAGATTTTTTTTATTATAAGTAGGTAAGATTAATTTATATGAATTACTAGCTTCTACCAGCAAATTCGTCCGTGTGAAATTTTTTGTTCCCCAAACCACCTTGTTGCATCTTCAGACCAAATAAAAAAGTCAAGACATAGCGCTGCGAACAATACAGTGAAGCATGCCAAACAACACCTCCGCACTGTGCATACACGCTCACACGCACACATTTACAATCAAACTACACCTCACTAAGTGCATACATGTTTACTAAACCGGCTTCACGTTACTGTTGACAGCCCTTTGTATTGGTTTTTTATTTAGTCTGCAGAGGTCGCATCGCATCGCCCTATTACTTCGTTTTCGCTTAGCGGTCTTTCTAACTTTTTTTTCTTTTTGCTAGGCTCCTAAGGGTGCTATTAGCGGCATGTTAAGTAGCCTATAGCCTTCCTCAAGAATTGGGCTATGAAATGCAAAAAGACAGATGCAAAAGATAGCGCGTTGAAACAAACAAACTCTTCAGTTTTATTATTAGTTTATAGATATACACAGACCTTTCAGAATATATTTTTAAAATTATAGTGATAGTGACGATATTGCGTAGTTTAGAAGAAAATCGCAGTCACTAAAAGCGACTTTATTTTATAATATTACTAGCTACTCGCCCTTCCTTCGAACGGTTTTTGCGACTTGTCAAAACATCGAGACTTCTTTATTTTAAGAATTAATTCTCTAAATGAAAACCGCATCAAAATGTTAGAAGAATAACGCGGTCACATAGAGAGAAATGAAAAGCGACTTTAATGACTGTATCTGTAGGTGCATTATTCTCGGACTTTAAAAATTCCATTTGTGTAGCCCAGCAATGGCTAAAACTTTGAAAACAGTAGAATAGAGTGTTTTTTTTTTGGTTTGTTCACATAATAACAGGTAGGTTATGGAACAGTCTATCGACAAGCTGCGGCGCGAAATTAATAAAAATATTAGGATTTAAAGATAATATACAAAATACAGCAGCTTATCCAATTTAGTAATTCCAACCATTAAATTAGCCGATATTTAGCAATAATTCCGCAGGAAAAATAAGGACACTTATTAGCCAAATCACTTGAATTTCTAAGCCAAGTTGCAAAAGCAATCTTTTGCTAAAATAAATTCTAAAACGTACCAAAAAAGAACCTCCCTAATAAGCTACTTGAAGTAAAAATACAAAAACCTTTTTGCCTTTTGGAGTGGATTATTAATATGTAACAATACATATTGGGACCTTTTAACGGATTGAATAGGTTTTCAAGCGGTATTGGCAACACAATGCGGTTTGTGTTGTAATCAAAAATGTTCCTACGAATCGGAAATTGCACAGTGGTATCATTTTGTCCAAATAGGTTTCTGGAATTGTAACATTTGAGTGCGATTCCGAAGAGTTTGCAAGAGATTTTTGCGTGGAACAAAATGTTGCAAATTTTTTTTCAGATGATACAAATAGACCACAGTCTATTTGTAAGAAATTATAAAGACGAATAAAATAACTGATTAATGACTTCGAATTGCATCGCATTCCCTTAATAACTTAATTACAGAAAGAAGGGAAAACTCGCAGAATAAGCCCATTCTTGCACTTCAATTTTGCAACTTTATGAAGATATCTAGTAGTTAATAATTAAAAAAGACCTTCAATTCAATTCTCAAATCAACCAAGAAATGGCAAAACTTATGATAAATCTTCGCCGTCTTCGCCAAAGTAAACGTCGTCCAATCTAACTATTAAACTGAACCTAACTTAAAGTACTTGCAACTTTGGACAATGATAGACACGTTCAAAGCCGTCCAATGCTGTCCACGTCCCACGAATAACATCAAATATCTTGTACTTCAAAATAATAAAGTTTGTCCCCCAAAACTACAGTCTCTTGGGGCCCTGGCTTTGTTGTATCATCAATAGTTTATTCTACCCTAATGGATTCGACTTTGCCTTCTGACGTTTTTAAAAATTCACTGAGTTTGCGTTCGAAAATTGATTTAGAATTCTGGAACTTTTTGTTGGATCATTTTTTTTTTTGAGATTGGATATGTTAGGGTCTCTATGGCGATTCTCCAATAAGCAACGAGAGAGAATATAGCAAAGGGATTTAAGATAGAATAGAAGATATAAATAATAATATCAGCCTGTTATTGTCATACAGATAAGGCACGAGTATTGATCACCAGGCTTGGTAAAGACGAGTTGGCGATTTTATATTTATGTCCTTTCATCATCATCAGCCTACAGCAGTCCACTGCTGGACATAGGCTTCGATCTCTAATTGCACGCCATTTAGCTCTATTCTCGGCAATTCTCATTTACCAGTCACCTGCGAATATCGTCGCTCCACCGACCCTGAGGGCGTCCTACGTTGCCGATCCGTGGTCACCACTTAAGAACACGTCTACTCAACGGTCATCGGTTCTACGGCGAATATGGACGCCCCATTGACACGTTCTATGAGCTATGTCGACAGCTTTGTTATATCATTTAAGAGCGTTTACGACGTACAGCATTTCGTACAAACTTTCAAGCCCTCGTTTTTCGAAATGTATGAACCGATTTTTATTGAAACTTCGTACGCATAAGCAGGATACAAAGGTCAACAATTTTTCGAAAAATAGTGTTAAGTACAGCCAAATTAGACCGATTTTAAATTTTCCGTAGAAACAGAGATTTCCAGTTATCTTTTTTTAAAGACATTTCGAAAATGTTCTTTACTAACATTTTAGACCTTAAGCGTATGAAGTTTCATTAAAATCAATTCGTTCATTTCGAAAAAAAAGGGCTTGAAAGTTTGTAAGAAATGCCGTACGTCGTAAACGCTCTTAATTTGAAATATACGAACGCGTCTACTCGTAGATTCGGACATAAATGTCTCGAGATTTTCCTAAATAGGTACTTAATTACTTCCTGAAGCTACATAACCACTAATTGTACAAACTTTTACAGACATCGTTTGCTTCTTAATCAGTAAAGTCTTTCTAATGCAAATTCAACATCAAAGGACTCGTCTAATATAAAATAAAGAATTTTAGGTATTGCGAAAAAACCGCGCTATTGAGGTCCAGCGTGGCGTGCAAAGTCATTATCTTGGCCCTCGCATAACTTTGTCACGTTTCTCGTTGAAAATGCAGAGTGTGGCCCATCGGCTTTTTATTGGACGTAGGGTCGCTACACACCGGATTCAAAAAAGTTTATATTGATATTTCCATACATGAAGTCATGCCTTGTTCCCAAGAGGGCAGCAGACAAAAAATACAGAACGGCACCTGCTATGGTCGCTACATACCTACTCCATTTGCTTCTTTTACGTTCATACATCTGCATCTTACAACCACAATCTGAACCATTTTGAAGAGTATTGCTAATCTATTGAGTTTGTCTGCTCAACAACGTAAATAACGCAATGAATGTTATTGAACTGTCATAACAAACATACAAAAAAAAAACACTCCGGGAGTGCCGACAGAAGTGAAAACAGAATACTTTGCCATCACTCACTGACATATCGGATATACATTAAAACCGAGTACATCCCGAGGACAGCGAACACATCAGAAGCGGTGTCGGTAACGGTATCAGTGGCAGTGGCGCGAATTCAATGGTTTTTTCCCATCTCAAAAAATGCCCAACGCGCCTAAAGAAGTTTTCACTTCAAAAAAACAACACAGTCGGATTGAGAACTTCCTCCTTTTTTAAGTTGGTTAAAAATGAAAGCCTTTCCTACTGTAAGTGTGTTGAACAATTACCCGCTGGTCTTACGCGCACCTTTCTGAAGAATATCATCAACAAGGTCACTGTATGTCCTTCTAGGGCGTCCCGTCCTAGCGTTTCCACTCACTTCTGCCTTGTAAATATCTTTTGTTAGTCGCTTTAAGTTTGGCAATTCTTCGGGATATGTCGGTTACCTTGGTTCTCCTGCGGATCTCCTCATTTCCGATTCGATCGCGCAGGGAAACTCCAAGCATAGCCCTCTCCATTGCCCTTTGGGTAATTTTTAGCCTTCTAATAAGGCCCATTCTGAGCGACCACGTACCGAAAGACGTAGCGTTGGAAGGCCTCCCACAAGGTGGACCGACGACCTTGTGAAGGCCGCAAGAAACCGTTGGATGCGTGAAGCACAGAGCCGGTCGAAGTGAAGGTGCTTGAGGAGGCCAATGTCCAGCAGAGGACGTCTTTCGGCTGAAATGATGATGAGTCGCCTTACATTAATCATTTACATCGTCTTTTAAACAGCACCATTCGTTGTCTTATCGTTCACATCAGTCCTCAGCTTATCATTTCCATAATTGGTATTATTTTCTAGCAGAACAGCTAAGTTCCCAGTGGGTGACGGATAAATGCTTGTGTATTTAGCATTGCTCGTAAAGAATAGGAGGCTTTGTCCACAATCACCAACGCATTGTGCTCGGATGAGTGATTTTATGAAGTCACTAACGTACAGTTGGTTGGATTCCGGTACGGCGCGAGGAAGTATGAAACTTTATAACCCCTACATAGGTTACCAATATATACATTAAATATACATATCAAGCTATATATTTCCAGTTTTAGCTGACCTCGCATTGTATAGGCGTTTCGTACAACGAGAGGTCAGCTTATACTGGAAAATCATAGCTTGATTTGCTATCGTGCATACACTTATAATTTTTTGTAAAATATCAGACAAAAAAGAGATTTTTGTTCCAAAATGATTTGTTTAAAGACTAGACGAAGTTTTGACACTGATCCAGAAGCAATATGAACTTGCTTGGGTATTGAGCGCGATATCTGCGCGTCACTGATTAAAAACACGCTAAATAACATACACATGTACTTTTTCGTCTTGTAACACACTAGTAGACTATTAAAAATACTATATTATTCATTCAATATAACATTAAAAAAATTGACGAACATGAATGTAATTGTAGGAACCTATTTTTCTTTCTTTGTATTTTATAGTGTACATAATTATACATTCTTGTGTGGTACCTACTAGTACATTACGATAAGTGTGATTTAAGTAGTCCATTTAAGTCACTTATGTCACGCTTATCTGTGTAAAAATGTAACAAAAAAGCGCGGGTTGAGGTCACAGAGTGCTATAAAATAAATTAATAAATTAATTTATTTTAAAATATATTTTTGCTCTTGCGACAACCCTAAGCAGTGGATCTCATTAAATCGTGCCGCGCCATCGATCCTGTTGTGCATTGTTCCCGTGTCTGCGGGTTCCTCCTCAACCTCAAGTGTACCCAACAGAACCCAGAGTTCACGCGCTTACACTTCAACTAAATTATGTTTGATTTAAAGTATTGGGCAATTAGAGTTTTGGTGAAAACAAATTCTTTCAAAGATATGTGTGCATTGTACATGATTGAGTTCCCAAATAGGCTGGTTTTATGAACGGTCGAAAAGGTATCTATGTGTACCACACAATAAACACATCAATATATACAATGGGGTTAAAAACTGAATGCTCATCATAGATGGCAGCACTCTTCACCGTCTACAAACCACCATTATTTTGTTTATGTTTTCTTTTGTGTTGATCACAAATTAAACGAAAAATAGATCAAATATGCGACTTGAAGTGTAGCATTATTAAAATCGAGCTAAGGATAAGGGATTCTCTACCACTGCTAAAAAGCAGTAAAGTTGTAGTGAAAGAGTAAATAAAACATGAACATTTTTTATCATTTGTATGTAATTTTGTGATTGTTGACTTTAACTTTTTTTTTTTATTGAAGACTGGAGGCGTACGTCAGGAATAAGTTGATCGGAGGCACATTGATTAATTATAGGTACGTAAAACAAAACAAGTCGCTTGTTTCCAAAAAACAATATGGACAGTGACAGCTAGCTGTCAAATTCTTAGACATTGGATAGTAGCGACATCTGAAGTGAGCAAGAGGAAGTTTTTACCCCCAATGGTATTCCGTTCCAAGCATAGACCGGCTGGAGACTTCTATCAAGTGTCCATTATCCTCTTGACATAATGTCCTAGTTTTATGATCTGTCACAAGAAGCATTGCCTATTTTATGGCGAAAATGTACCTTCTTTATGTCAGCCTTATCTATACTCTATATTGTATACAAATAAATAAAATGTGTCTATTTTTAATGTCAAAATAATAGCTTTTACTAACGGTACTTTAACAAAAAAATATATATATAAGTAACGGGATTTTCACTGACAGATAGGGGATGTTATAAAGAGTAACTTGGGTTACTTTTATTTTAGAAAAAGAATTACCCCCTTACTAATAAATGTTGTTCCTATAGCGCCTGTATCGTTCCACAACACTTTGACTTCTTTCGAAAGTCAAATTACTGACAACTGCAAGAGAGAAATCGGTGTGTAACTGTTCATCCGTAGTGCTATTCTGTAAAAAAACTCACCGTGAAAACTAAGGTGAAGTGAGCGTGAAGTGAGCTGTCATCCCTAGCATCAGGTGGAATGACAGCTCACTTCAAGCTCACTTCACCTAAGTTTTCACGGTGAGATTTTTACAGAATAGATCGGCCGATATAATACGTTTATTAGTAAGGGTATATGTAAAGAGACACATTGTTTTCCGACATCCACGCGAACGAAGTCGCGGGCACAGCTAGTTAATAATAAATCACACAATTACAATCCCGCATTTGCAATTTCTACGTAGATTACATAATGGATTGTGCCCACAGCATCAGTGGTATCAAGTATTTGTCTCCAGACAGCATCAAATATTTGTCACTGTGCGGGATTTCGACCACAATCACTGAATTTCCAAAACGCACCGCCAATACTAAAGCATTTAGACCACAATTTCTGATAGATTAACCATTTGACGCAATTTCCATTAGTTTAGTAAGACGCTCTTGTTTGAATACTGCGTTTTCTGGTGAAATGCGTATTTGACCACTTGCGTTTCTGACGACATGCTAGTAATCCTTCAGTTGCAATAGGCTCGCTCCCAGCTCCCTATTACAGTTCCCGGCACGTAACTTGGCAAGAGTCGTTAGATGTGTTTTTCCTTTCTTTAGCTTTCTTGCAAACAGACGTGTTTAAAAATAATCTATGGCAATAACCATAGTATAATGAAAAACAATAAAAGTGACCATTTTCTTGTTGCACTATGTGTACATGCGCTAACTTACTCCCACTACGCCAAAACCTTGCCAAGTTACGTGCCGGTACATGGGTCTTAGACATAACAGGCGAAATATGGACATATGTACTATAGGTAAACTTCTGCTTAACCGTTCGGGTAACACAGGCGTGAAGTTATTTATGTATTTTTTTGTTTTAAAAGCCTGAAGAGATTATTATAAAAATGTATTAACCAAAAACAAACAAAAAAAGTGATGACAGACAGTTTAAGTTTGTTCATCACTATTTTCGGTTTAACCGTTGACTCCCAGACTAAGCAGGGCCTCGTTGGTAACAAGCGCTTCTGTTGAACATGAGGTCCTGGTTTCTGTGAGGTCGGGTAATGTGTTATTGGGTTTTCCATCAGGAATTTCTCAGTAGGAGCCCGTTTTTTTCAGGATGGGAAATCATCAAATGACCCCTCCCGCTCTGGGTCTGGGTGGAGCGGAAGGGAGTGTCAGACTCTTACTGACTAAAACCCACACGTGTTCCTTCCTTAGCCTTTTCTGTTCCGGGGCAGCGGTAACCCTTTCGGACAATCCCGCTACCCTCAGTAGCAGCCCTTAGTCTCGATCTGGTGGCCTACCATGATCTCACTAAAAACGATTCAAAAGCAAGACATTTCAGTTTAGGTTCCTAAGCTGCACCGTTCAAAGTCGTACCATGACGTCCATTACGCTCAGCTGCATTTAGTTTTAACCCGAAACTTGCGACTCAGTTTGGGACAATCACTGTCATATGTCATGGCCTAAATTGAATCGTTAAACTGACGTCATGGTACGAATTAGAAAAACAGTTCAGTTTAGGTCCTAAAATGGATTGCGTTAAGAGCTTGCGGTAGGCCTCCTGAGTCCTGTTGCTGGCAATAGTCTCGCCCGGTTGCCCCATGGGACTTAAACATAACTGGCGAAATGTGGGTATACTTAGTACTAAGGTACACTTCTATTGAACCCTTTTAGCATGTTATTAACGTATTTGTACAGTCAACAAAAAAGATAAGTATGCAGGATCGTTGGATATAGTTGAAGTTCAGTAAGAAACCGATAGATGTTCTCGAATACAATTTGATTTTATTAATAGAAAACAAACGGCTCATTTATCAAATTTAATTTCAGTCAACAACATCCATCGGTTTCAAAAACATCAACAGCCGCACAGGTCGATCGATCAGGTTAAGCTACGCTTGCCGCGGTTGGTCTGTAGATGGGTGACCATCTTTACATACTGAGACCCCTCCGTGCCTCGGAAAGCACGTTAAGCCGTTGGTCCCGGCTGTCATTCGTGGATCTTTGACAGTCGTTACGGGTAGTCAGAAGCCCGAAAGTCTGAAAACCAGTCTTACCAAGGGGTATCGTATTACCCAGTAACTGGGTTGTGGAGGTCAGATAGGCAGTCGCTCCATGTAAAGTACTGGTATTCAGCTGCATCCGGTTAGACTGGAAGCCGACCCCAACATAGTTGGGAAAAGGCTAGGCAGATGATGAACATCCATCGGTTTCTTACTAAACTTCAACTATATCCGACGATCCTGCATACTTATCTCTTTTGTTGACTATACATACAATACGTTCTTGATGTGTCCAAGACATCCAGAAAAAGACCGAATATTAATAATAAAGTTAGCGGGAGTTTCTGACAGCTCAAATGGATCGCTCCGAAAGAACGAATGAACCACATACATAGTTCATTCAAATGTACGAACTAGTTCAGAACCTTATCGTTTATGTGGCGTCAGGTGTTACGAGGTTATTATGGAGAATAATAAATGTCAGTACAACGAGTTGCTATAGTGGTAATTTCTGGGGTTTCCTTGAACAAAAATATGTTTCGTAACTTGCATTTTTGTAGGCAATCTGCTTCACGTACCTATTTTCGTCACCCTCTCGAAATGCAGAGTTTAAGAAATAACTCACCTACACATAATATTCTACGTAATTTTTTATCAGATAACGCGCACTCCCTTTTCAAGGTTGACAATCATTTTATTTCTTAAAATTTATTTTAAGGGTTACCAACGAGAGAAACATTACAATTATCTTCTACAAGAACTTGTACAGTACACATGACGTCATGTGTACTGAAACTATGAGAAATAATTATTATCATTGTCATACTTAATGCATACTTAATTACAGATAACCACAGCGTATACGCCATTATTCTTTGATACAGTAATATCTTTACCACCGCTAAAACTGACAGCCTAAAGAGATTCACGATCATATACATTCCAAAAAATACTAAGTAATAACATATTTTTTCAAAACAATATTCAGTAAGATCTCACCCGTAACTCAAGACTTGAGTAAATGTAATCCGGTATAACCACGCTCAGTGGAGCAGACACTAGCAATTGAAGATGTCACCGAACATCGCAAGATGAGGGGCGAACATCCGATGTGAATACGGAATGACTCTAGAATTAGATCAATGGCAGAATCATTGTTCTGGATTTGGCGAGTGAAAGCAAATCTGCGAGAGAAAAATACTTTGAAAAGAAAGAAGGAATGAGCGAGTTAGAAAATGAAGTACAACCTATCTTTATGTATTTATATACATATATATTACCCAAATATAAAGCTTTGAATATCGGAATGGTTACTAGTTATTTAATATGTGTAAAAGTAAGTACCTATGAATATGGTATGTAGGAAAGGGTTTTATTAAATTAAAGCACAGAAAGACAAGCTAGGCATTTATTTCAATTTAGGCTTGTCAGTAATGAATCAGAGAGCTAATCATCCGTTCCAGATCTAGGTCATCAAGGAGAAGAAGGACAAGAAACTCTTTGGAAACAGTCTTAGAGTAATCTATCAAAAAATATCTCACGTTGCCTGGTTGCCATAAATTAACGTTATCTTAAAAACAATTCATTCTTTCTCTTGGACCATTATCCAAGAGAACTCGAAATAATAGCAACATAATATCGATAGCTAGGAATATTCCATTATACATTTTGAAGCATTAGCAATATTGGCCATATTATAACATACAGAACACCATAGTTATCGGCAATAATCAAGATAATAATATCAATTAACTTACGTGACATCCGGTCGATCTATTCCACATAATAACGTCACTAGTACTAATCTACTGAACATCTGTAGGCCGGAGCTCCGTTCTGGTCGATGTTTTGAACAAGAATCATCCCTGCCACCTTTTATAGACGTGAACAACAACTTTGTCATTTCTATCTACCGTCATTTTGAACCAATCATAGATCATCATATATATTTTGGCTTAATATCTTCTAACACAGGTAATAATAAACAAATATTTTATAATGAAACCGTTTTAAAATATTAGAAGGTAATTAAGCTATTTAAAAAGAGTTGATTCGTAATTCTTAGACATCATTAAAAAGAATATCAACATCAACTGACAGTATTATGGTGCCAATCGTCAGAAACAGCCTATTATCTTAAAATATCAATATAAAATTTAAGATAATGTACAAGTATAATCAAATATTACTTAATCATTTATAGTAATAACATTTGTGTGATGTTGACAAATTAAGAGTGTTGTTTTTTTTTTTTTTGTAAACACAATATCTAGTCAAAGTAGGTACTTCTACGTTGCCAGTCTCAAACTTCGTAAATGTGACAGATGCCATTAGCCAACAATCGATGTTCTGATATTATAATTATATCAAAATGAAATATCTAACAAGTGCGTTATGACTTATGATACAAGATAAGGTTAAAAACAGCGTCAGTCAAAACCAGATTCCAATGCTCAAAGCGTTTTCCGAATTGACGGCAATAACGCTTTCTATTGATAAAAATTATGATTATTTTAATGATTATCATAATTTCTATTTCCAGATAACTCAACTTGCATAATAAATACCATATAAGGAAAAGAGTGGGGTTGTCCAGGTTAATTATACTTACTATAGTCCATCGTAGACTAAGTTAGTGTGGGATACACACGAGCGATACGCGTCGACGAGTCGTCGACAACGTGTCGCTCATGTATTTGAGGACGGTGCTCAAATATTGGAGCGGCATGTCGACACGCGTCGACGGTTGCAGTTGCCCCTGGCGTCATCGCGTGTCGCTCGTGCATATGTACACTTAGGCAATAGAGGTAATACAACAAAATCGTAAGCAAACAGAAAAAAAAAATACAATGTTGGAGCTACTTACGTGCGTGTTCTATTTTCAAATGTAACACAAGAAAGCAGGCTGAATAGAAAGACTCATTTCTTCAATAACACATTCCGCGGGAAATATAATGGTGGGTCCACACTATACAGACTTTGGGTCGTACAGATATCTGTACAGACTTTGAAGTCTGAGTAAAAATTTTTATGCGGTCATCTCCACAGAATGTTTGCGCAGACTTTTCATTAGTTCAGACTTGGATTTTCGAAAATCTGTAGTGTTCCGAAAATTTTTATTTAGTACCGTGGCAAATCTCGGTAAACTTGTAACTTTGGCTCCGACAATTAACAAATACGCAGATATATATGCAGACTTTAGACTTTTCTGATACATCTACATTTAGTCTGTACTGCTTTGTTGCACAGACAAAATTCTATATAAGTTGATGAAAGTCTGTATCGTGTGGACCCACCTTAACACGCAAATGGCGACGAATCTCTTTACATTTTTGTTAATAATAATTCATAAGTGCGCTTGAACAACAGAACGCCTGGAGATAAAAATCCTTGAGTGCCAGCCGTACTTTAAGGCTTCCGCAGACGGGCATGACGCAACAATACGACGCATTACTAGTAGAACCATCTTTATGAAACTGTTTCATGAAAATTGTTCTACTAGAGCCTTCAGGAGGTCGCGTCTGGGCTAATAAAACAGCAGCTCCGATCGTTTGATCAGCGCGATTTATCCGAGGATGTGGAACCATTTCTAAAACATCGCACCTCAGAAAACAAAACTGATATTCAGTCATATCTCTCTAAATACTAGTGTATCCGGTTAGACTGGAAGCCGACCCTAACATAGTTGGGAAAAGGCTAGGCAGATGATGTTTCAGTCATATCTCATAAGACGGCAGCTGACACTTGCCTGTTTTACGAAAGGGTAAGCGAAGGATTATATCAAAAATTTAAGAGAGAACATGGTCATAGAGCCGTAGTACGCGTCTCCTTTTTAAGGAATTTTCTCGCTGGCTGGTTGACACTTGACGTGACCAGAGGACTGGGTCTTTCTTTGGCCAAAGAATTAACATTGCTTTTCAAAGTGGCGATGCTGCCAGTCTTCTGGACACGTTTCCGGATGACAACGATGCGGACGAGTACTTCGACGCTAAGTGTCCTTTTTTTTTGGATAGTTAGATAGATAGTCATTTAATTTAGTACCTAGAGTAAAGTTAGTTATCTATACATACAATAATCATGCTTGTAAAATAAACAGAAACATATGTAAAATTCAAAGTCCTGACTGACTGATATATCAACGCACAGCCTAAACCGCTGGTCCTAGAGACATGAAATTCGGAGGGTGTATTCTTTGTGGTTCAACTAAGAAAGGGTTTTTTCCAAATTCCACCCCTAAGAGGGTGAATGGGTGTAGGGTGAAATTTCACGCGGACGAAGTCGTAGGCAGAAGCTAGTAATACAATTTTTTTTTTTTTTGCGGATGAGAAATCATTAAATGACTCCTCCCGTGAGTAGAGCGGAAGGGAGTGTCAGACTCTTACTGACTAAAACCCACCCGTGTTCCTTTTCTTAGCCCTTTATGTTCCGGGGCAGCGGTAACCCTTTCGGGCAATCCCGCTGACATAATGTATTTTAGAGAGAACTCATTGTTTTTACTCTTCTTTAAAATTCTGAATATATCAAAAACCCTTTTTGTGGAGCATCATTGGTATTTGCTAATGATTCTTCCTTTCCGAACTGTTTCCGAAGCAGCAAAATATTATTTCATCAATAGCTGATTAGTGAAAACCATAGGCAAAATTAAAATTTTTCGTACATGTCTAGAATCTATACTTTGTATATTGTAATTTTATAAATGCGACAGTAACTTTGTCTGTCTGTTTGTCACATTTTTACGCATTCACGGCTGATCGGATTTGGATCAAAGTTGGCACATGGAATAGCCCCCGGGTTAGAACATAACTTTTTTATCCCAGTATTACGTTCCCGAGAGATCATTTCCCTCCCACCACGTAGTTGAAGCCACTGGCAAAAGCCATTATTTTGTAAGTCTAATAAGTGAATCACTCTCGGTTCAATAGGTAGCAAATTATCAAGGATCACATGGGATTTACGGAATCTCATAAAGAGAGAGAATTTGGGGCAGATGAAAAATGTAAAGGATATGCTTAGATTTAAACCGAATTTGAAGAAAAATGTTGGCAATTTATGAGTTAATTATTATAATTTATTGGTTTTTAATCAATAGACCAGTGGGAGCAGTGGTGGCCCAGTGGTATCAACCCCGACTTACGAGTCGCGGGTCGTGAGTTCGAACCCAGACAGGCACTTACTTGGTGTATTTAATTTCATCACCACTGCTCACAAAACCTTGAAGGAAAACATTGTGAGGAAACTGACATGTCTTAGGCCCTGCGCAGACGGCACACTTTTTGTGCGATCGAGTCTGCGGCGCACAAAAAGTCTGCATGGCGCGCAAAAAATCGGTCGCGGATTTTTCACAGACTCAACGCACACGACGCACATCTTCGATCATTTTGTCGGCAGAGCTGTAAGGGACGTAGACACTATGGAAATCGTGCAGAGATCGCGAAGTATTATTTTGTACATGAAGTACAGAAAAAGAAGAAGACATAGAGAATTTTGGGTACATCCTATACTTTCGGAAAGATTACTGAAGGGACAGTTCCATACTAAACATTCAATTCTGAAACAACATCCGGCAAATTTTTTCAAATTTTATAAAATGTCTGTTACTACATTTGATGAGTTGCTATTTATTTTGAGACCTGCTTTGACTCATTCAGAAACAACAATGAGGAGGTGCATTGGTCCAGAAGAAAGGCTGTCTGTGACACTCAGGTAAGTAAATAAAATATATATATTTATATAATCATAATTATATTATTTATTATTTCTCTCAGCAACAAACTAAGTTTTTTATTATTCAAATGACAAATAGGTTTCTGAGGTACTTATTATTTAAATCAAAACATTATGAACAAAGATTTTCTTTTATTAATTAGGGAAAATAACAAAACATAAAGAAGTACGTGGATTTTTTTAGTTACGTCCACCCCTAGCAAATGCAGATTGCCGACTAAAGTGTGCGCCGTCTGCGTTAGCGCGCGTTGAAGCAAACGTTCAATTTTTTTCACACACTTTTTGTGCGGAGCGGCGCGCCGCGGCGCACAGTGGGCCCATACTGAAAATTAGTGGACTTAGGCAACAAAGTTCCAATATCGATGCGATTTTTTTTTATATGACGTGTTATGATATTCCTGACAACTTTTATTCTTATAACATTTCTTCTAAAGTTGATAGTTTGTCTTGAAAAAAATTAATTAGATTATTTTGTATGGAGCGAATCACGTTTAATTTTTTTTCTTCAATTGTACTAATATGTTGGGTGTGTGGCGTGAGTATATGATAGCTAGGGTCATTCTCTATCCACGAAAAAAAAAACAGCGCCGGCCATCTGCGGCAGCGCGAGTAATCATTCGGTAAAAAAAAATGTTTTGTAAGATTTTTTTTTGCCATTTAAAATAAATTCAAAGTAAATTTTTTGTGTCATTAGGCTAATTCACCTTTTCTTTATTAAATATATAGTTTTAACAGCGCATAGGTGCTTATAACTAATTATTCTGGTAGAAATTTAGTAATTATTGCTATGTTATCGGTAGCACCTGCATTGTGATTGATGACTCATTTGTTATTGCGCTCGTCTAAGCGTATAACTAATGAGTCGTCGAAAAATGCTTGTCTCTGATTGGCTGTGTTATTTTTTTAACTGCACGTTATCTATTGTTGAATAAATATCGTAATAAGTTTCAGGTTATACTAATTTTGTTAATGATAGGTGAAATAATTTAAATTTGTACGGGCAAGTCGTTGATAATTATCTACATAATCAAGCGTATGAAACTGTGAAGTAATTTAGCCCTGAAAAGGGCTGTTTGTCATATACCTAGCCCTGATGGGCTTTTGTGAGGATAATCTAGAGCCGGATCACATTATTTCTTGTTCCAGAAGTGCTAGTGGGTCCGGCAAATTTTCGGACTCTGCTATGAGGCATTCTTCTTCCTCCATAATCTCACTGTCACAGGGAGGCTCAGTAGTCTGTAACAACTGAATTGCTTCAGGCAACAACTCATTATGACCCTGTTTCAATATTTTAGGCCTTATGTAGGATATGTGGGGATCAGAGCTTATTAGAAGTCCATGGAGGATGTCTTCGTTTGTTGCTATTCTCCCCGTTTTCCGAGTGTGCCACTCCCTGACGTTTCTGAAGTCCTTATTACGGGCTTCCGAAGCTTCTTCAGATAAGATACCTAAAACGAATAAGTACATACATTTTAATTTCAAAACGCAATTGAGTCAAATAATACATCAACCTATATTTATTTTTTACTTACCGATTGGCAAAACACCAAAGTGGTTACAGATGTCTGCACCGTGCATTAGAAGTTTATGTACACTAACTGGCATGTAGTACCACGAATAGTGTTGCACGTACACATCAGCTGTTTCTCTGCAGTATCTTCTAAATTTTTCACAGTCAATGTTTTTGCCTGATGATATGGCTTGTAGAATAACGGAAAATCTGAAAATCAGATTTTCGTCAATTCCCGTTATTCTGGATAATCTTTTGTAATCTTGGAAAAAGCGCCTCGCAGTATTCCCGTCATTTGTAGTTCCAAAACCCTAAAATGGGAAAACAATACTGTAATATACAATACATAGAGATATAATACACAAACAACATAAAAAGAGCCAAAATTAAATACATACCTGTTTGACTATATCAATCAGCATTCCAGTTTGCTCACGAAACTCTTGTTGCGTGGTATTTTTTTTAGCTTGTTTCAAAGCCTTATGTTCGCCTCGAGCAGTCCATCGTTGAAAATCCAGATTATAAGATATATGGAGAAGACATTCCATACACCGAATCTTCATATGCAGTGAAGAAATTCCTTGTTTGTAAATTTCTTCACGAAGTGGTTTGGAAGTCAAAGCGTCTAAATTATTCATCTCGCTCGGTTTTGCCAAGCAAATAGGACACGTTGCATATGATGGTACTTCAGCAATAATATTGGCCACTTTTCCATCAATCATGGTCATATGCAATTCATGTGATACAATAATATTTCCACACTGTGTAGATATTCGTTCATCAATTTGTTTTTTCATCTCAGACTCTTCAGACATTATAAAATCAGCTGTCTCCGAAGTGAAAGTGAACTTCACCGGTCGACAGTACAGAGTTGAGCAAGGTGTGGGGTTCTCCCAAACTATATTTTCATTCCCAGAAGATGGGCTAGTAGACACTAGCCGAAGAGGGACGATGCTTATCATGACTACTGATGAATCATCGAACTCTGTAGACGTTTTCTGTTTATAATTGCTCTGCGACGAAGAACCATCAAGTCCCCATTTCCAGGTCAACTTGAGTTCTTTATTTTGAGACCTATCAACAGAATTACTAATACCTAGTAAAATCCTTTCCACAGTGTGGTCCAATAGCGCTTGCAATTTAATTTGAGCTCCTTTTTCGGTAATCTCCATACTCTCTTGTGGTGGGTAACATCTTTTCTTGGCATTTACAAGCTTTGGATAAGATGGAAAGGCAGCACAGTTTTCTTCTTTCAGAAATTGTCGAAGAGCTAAGTACTTCCATTTCGAGAGCGCAAGTGATGTATAAAGAGCTAAACAGTTATCTTCAGAGACAGTACTTAAGCTCTGCTTTTTGAATAGTCGCTCGTCTACTTCGGATGGGCATCTGGATTACTGGAAAGGTATTCGATCACTTTTGCCAGATTCGTTTTGCCGTTGTCTTTCAATTTTGTTATGTACCAGGTCTGCAACTCTTCTTCGGAATTTTCTTCTACTATGGAAGTAGAACGTCTTTTTTTTTGCTTCTTACTTAACTCTTCGAATGGTTTTCTGTGCTCCTTTTCTGTAGATGTTCCCGCTTCCGCAGTACATACTGCAAGAGTAGGAACATGGGAATCTATATCCACAGGTTCAGATAAGACTGCGTCCGAAAAGCCCATCTCACTTCTCAGGTCAACACTGTCACAAACAGGCCAGTTGATGTTTTTTTCCAACCACTTGCGATTACTTACACGATTCATAAAAGTTTTTTGGTTTCTACTTGACTCTATCCACTTTTTATTTAGATTTACACAAAAAAGTCGACAGAACTCCTTGATTCGGTTCTTGTCTTCTTCAGAAACTTCGGTAGTCAAGACAGAAATGATACTTTCATATAGAAACATATGATTTTTCAGATCACCGCCACTTCTTAATTTCACAAAAAAATCTAGGTTGGTACAAAATCCAGCCATAGTTCTAATGTAAATATAAAAATAAAAGTATTTCACTGTGTTCACAAATAAGCGACAAGAGCGAAACTAGATGGACTTAATGAATGTCTTTATATTTATAGACAGTGTTAATTACTCAAGTAGTGGACACTGTTATCAGTGAGTGAAAATTATTCAGCCAATCAGAGACGAGCATTTTTCGATGACTCATTAGTTATGCGCTTAGCCGAGCGCAATAACAAATGAGTCATCAATCACAATGCAGGTGCTACCGATAACATAGCAATAATTACTAAATTTCTACCAGAATAATTAGTTATAAGTACCTATGCGCTGTTAAAACTATATATTTAATAAAGAGAAGGTGAATTAGCCTAATGACACAAAAAATTTACTTTGAATTTATTTTAAATGGCAAAAAAAATCTTACATAACATTTTTTTTTTACCGAATGATTACTCGCGCTGCCGCAGATGGCCGGCGCTGTTTTTTTTTTCGTGGATAGAGAATGACCCTAGCTATCATATACTCACGCCACACACCCAACATATTAGTACAATTGAAGAAAAAAAATTAAACGTGATTCGCTCCATACAAAATAATCTAATTAATTTTTTTCAAGACAAACTATCAACTTTAGAAGAAATGTTATAAGAATAAAAGTTGTCAGGAATATCATAACACGTCATATAAAAAAAAATCGCATCGATATTGGAACTTTGTTGCCTAAGTCCACTAATTTTCAGTATGGGCCCACTGTGCGGCGCGGTGCGATCTGCCCGAATTACACGGATTTTTTGTGCGCCGGACTTTTTGCGCGTCGTGTGCGTTACTGCATATAATTGCATAGGTTCTATTTTCACAGACTAAAAAGTGCGTCACGGATAGTCTGTCGTCTGCGCAGGGCCTTAGAAACAAAACTTCGAAGTCATGTGACATCCATCAACCCGCACTAGGCCCGCGTGGTGGATTATACCAACGAGAGAAACATTACAAATATCTTCTACAATATCTTGTACAGTACACATGATCCTGTAAGGCCTCTGCCTCGAATCTTGCGGGCAGCGGGGCGGCGGCGGCAGCGGCGCGGCAGCGGCAGGATCTTATGCGTACATTTAAATGGGCCGGTTCTCGAAAACAGCGGCGCGGGAGCGGGCAACGAGCGGTGCACTCCAGTCAAGCCGCGACGGCCCGCGCCGCCGCCGCCGCCGCCGCCGCCCCGCTGCCCGCAAGATTCGAGGCAGCGGCCTAATGCATACTTAATTAGATATAACCACAGCGTACACGCCATTATTCTTTGATACAGGAATTTCTTTACCGCCGCTAAAACTGACAGCCTAAAGAAATTCACGATCATATAAATTCCAGAAATTACGAGTAATAACATGTTTCAAAACAATATTCAGTAAGATCTCACCCGTAGGCCGTAACTGAAGACTTGAGTTAATACAATCCGGTATAACCACGCTCACTGTAGCAGACACTAGCAATTGAAGATGTCACCGAACATCGCAAGATGAGGGGCGAACATCCGATGTGAATACGGAATGACTCTATAATTAGATCAATGGCAGAATCATTGTTCTCTTTCCATCAGGCGTGATCGAGGTCAAGAGCGGGAACATTCAGCAATAAAAAAAAAACTCCTTAGTACGCTAGGCCAACTCAAGGTCAAAGTGTCACAAGCGAGGTGCGGCTTACTGTACTGAAGTGCTAAGTTTAAATTATTTAGGGTTCTTTCTTCTTCCGATAGTTTCCGTTTACTTCCTTGGGAATAACGCATGGTATTGTTAACTCATCGTCCTTATACCATTGGGGTCGGCGCAACATGTCTTTTTCTTCCATATTACTTCTCTATTAGTCGTCATCTCGGTAGTCACCCCCTTTCTAACCATATCATCGTACACATAGTCCATCCATCGTTTCTTTGGTCTTCTCCTACTCGTATAACCATCGACTTTCATTCTCAAAATTTTCCTCACGACATTTTTCACATTCCTCCGTAACACATGCCCCATACCATACCATGACAATTGATTTCCACACAACTTTTCAGTTAGCGGTGCCACTTTCAGTCTTCTCTTATGTACTCATTTCTTATTCTATCCATTCGTGTAACACCACACATCCCTCTTAGCGTTTGTAAGTACAAGTATTATTTAATTTACTGTATTAAATTCCAAATAAGTTTTCTCTAAACGGAAGATAGACGCAGTTATGTACCGCAGTTAGTTATGTCCAGAACTATTTAATGAAAGTTCGGTAACAATCTTGACGAAGGTCCGGCTAATTATAACTTATCTAATTGACTAATAGTTTTGTTAATCATACCGCTAATTAACGCCTTCAAGGGTTGTTATTATTAACTTTATGAATTACGGAATGGGTTCCTATAGTTTTGGAGTAGTTTGATAGTTGGCGAGGAAGAGATAATTGGCAGCGAGGAATTTTGTCGAACGTAACAACAGAAACTGTGGTACTTACTTTAAATTGTTGGAAGTTAGGAGCATTGGTTGTTGTAGGAAGTAAAAATAGTCGAAACTGCTTGAATATTTAAAAACAGAAAAAAGTTATGCGTGGAAAAATAGTTAGAATTTAATACTTTTAGTAATTTACAAAAGTAGAAAAAATGGACTTGCCGGTTGGAAGCATGAATGCAGAGAGAGAGTGTTGCTAGAAATAAAAAATGCTAAGCTTAATTACAGTGTTGCAACTTAATAAATAACTTCGTTATCGATTACAATAATTAAACATACTAAAATGACAAATAAAAGTTATACTTAATATTTATGTTGAATTTACTTTAACACGAGTCAAACTCCTTACAAGAAGGGTTCTGTACCTACCACAAGGCAAAAAGCAGAAAAAAACACGTTGCCTGTATGAAGACCCCTTTATTTTATTTTTATATTATTTGTTGTTATAATAGCGGCAATAGAAATACACACTGTGTGAAAATTACAACTCTCTACGTATAACGGTTCATTATATAGCCCGCTGCAAAAAACGCCGAAAATAATACATTACTTGTATTGGGACCCCCCCTAATTTTTTACTTTATTTTTTTATTCTTTTTTGTCATAACGGCAACAGAAACTGTGTTTAAGTGTCTTAACTGTCTACGTATTACGGTTCATGAGATACAGCCCGCTGACAGACGGACGGATAGCGGAGGCTTAGTAATAGCCTGGGCACCGTTCGGGTACGGAACCCTAAAACAGTATCACCTGTCGCTGGTGCAAAGAATTTATAGCCTGCTAGTCAAAGTCAAGTCTGTCTCTATAAACCTCACATTACTGTGGGCAAAAAATCTTTCATTGATGTTATTTCAAGTTAAACAAATATCAACTTTAATTCAACGGTCATTAAGTTGATTTTAGGTGACTAACACTAAAGAAAAAGTTATAAAAATGTTTGTAGTTGTAGCGTAAACTGAACTTTATTGTGTAGGAATTAAAGTTATTTTTCCATTAATTCATATTTGTTTACATTTTTGGCAATTAAATCCGAATGCAGATTACATCGATTTTTTTTTAAATACCTTCGAAACTCGATCTTTATAGCATAGTTTATTTTACTAACACTAACAATATTGTACTTACTTTTAACTTCAAACATACGGTTCCGATACTCGTTCCAAGGATGTTTATATATGTATGCAAACAGTGTTTCTCATGCTAAGGCTCATTCTACCAAACTTTTTATACCTAGAATATGTCTTATCCTCAGGATAAATTTTGAATTGTTGACAGTTTTTTCCATACTAGAACTGCCAGTCGTCAATTTTATTCCACGGGACTTTGGCCAAAATCAGCCCTTACTGAATAATTGTATTCTGTTTTTGAGAAATAAATGTCTTAAACCATAAAAACGAGCTTAGGTGAGCTCCCCAAAAACTCGGTTCCACATCGATAAATTAACTGAGATTAAGCGGATCACAGTCTACCGCTGAACATTTAAGCCTATCCTAATTCCCGTCCCAACATCTAATTCATTATTGGTTAATTTTGCGCAATTTAGTTAGAATTCAGGAAAATATTTGAGTGGATCTATAACTACGCCATGTTTGTGAAACGTTATCGATATTTTCAACGTTTATCGAACCTCATCATCTGCCTAGCCTTTTCCTAACTAGGTTGGGGTCGGTTTCCAGTCTAACCGGACGCAGCTGAATACCAGTATTTTACATGGAGAGACTGCCTATCTGACCTCCACAACCCAGTTACTGGGTAATACGATACGCCTTGGTAAGACTGGTTGTTAGACTTTCGGCTACTGACGACCCGTAACGACTGCTAAAGATCAACGATTGACAGCCGGGACCAACGGTTTAACGTGCTTTCCGAGCCACGCAGGGGTCTTGATATGTAAAGATGATCACTCATCCACGGCCCAACCGCGGCAAGCGTAGCTTAGCTTGATCGATCGACCCGTGTGGCTGTTATTACTTAGCCACAAGCCCCTCCAATAGCATTCTGTATTACCTATATAATTTCTTTAGTGCATCTTCAAAGGTAACCTACCTTTCATCAAAATATCGATTTTTTTAAGAAGATTTTAATAAATAAATTCAATGTTTGTGTAATCTACATAGATGAATTTGTACCTCTAGAAATGATAAAATAATTCGACGTTAAACGAAGTGCTGATCCTTTCACAAGTTTTAATTAAGACTTCTCTTAATTAAATATATCTACGTGAACATAGAGTAACTGCTGCTATGAGAGGTTGAGAAATATTATGAAAAGGAAAGACTTATTTATTTTATTCGGGAAACAATAATGTACTACTTAATTCTTTTTGTAAAATAAAAGTACAAAAAGCCTTCATAAACCAAGATCGGTCCAGCCGTTTCGGAGATTAGCGGTAACAAACAGACAGACAAAAATAAAAAAAATGTTATAAGTACCGTACTTGTTATTTTGACATTACAATTACAAACAGTCACTTCAATTTTATTTATTTGTAGGTATGTATGTACAGTCAACAAAAGAGATAAGTATGCAGGATCGTCGGATATAGTTGAAGTTTAGTAAGAAACCGATGGATGTTGTCGACTGAAATTTAATTTGATAAAAGAGCTGTTTGTTTTCTATTAATAAAATTAAATTTTATTCGAGAACATCCATCGGTTTCTTACTAAACTTCAACTATATCCGACGATCCTGCATACTTAACTCTTTTGTTGACTTTACATATGTATAGATGTACACACAGTAAAATAGATACAGCTACGAGATATAACTATTGAGTAAATAGTAGTATTATAAATGAAAATGTCTTCAAACAAACCTGCGAAGATGAGAAATGAAAAAGAAATGTAGAAAATAGTGTGCGAAACCAAGAAGAGAAGAGTTTGATTTTGTGACGTCGTAAACTAAAATATTAAATACACCTACTTAAAAAAAATCATAATTATGTTTATATAAATAAACATTTATTATTTTAGCTTCTGCCCGCGACAACGTTCACGTGGAAGTCGTCAGACATCATAATACAGGTTGGGTAAAAAATCGTGGATCAAACAAAACAGGGCGATAGTTGGGGTTATTTGAAGTTAAAAAAAAAAGTATCATCGTATCATCACTACAAAAGTGCTTTTGCGACCATGATTTATCAGTATTGGCACTTTTTTCAATATGTTTTAAGTCTCACGAAAAATTATTTGTAGCTTTAGAACCTTACTGTAAACACTCAAATTGTCATAACTAAGAAGATCAAGTTAGGGCTCTGCCACAGAGGTATTTTTTACTGCAAATAACCCGAACTATTCGCCCTGTTTCGTTTGATCCACGATTTTTTACCCACCATGTAAACTAAAGTAACAGCCAAACCCGCCCGCGGTATTAGTTAGTTTTTGCTTAGCGTTCTTTCTTCTGACTTTCTTTCTTTTTCTTGGCTCCTAAGGTAGCGTGATGTTGAAGCTAAAAAGTTTGTTTATTTGTTTGCACACACTAATCTCTCTGGAACTGCCAATAGGGTATTGAAAAATTATTTTTGCATTTGATATTGATAGCCCAATTCTTGAGGAAGGTATCCCTTAGGAGACGAACAAAATGAAAACTGTCAGAAATAACGCTAAGCGTAAACAAAATGACATACGGGTGAAGTCGCGGGCAGAAGTTAGTATACTATATAATGTATAGCACAACTAACTATTTGCACTAGCCTGTACTAAATAAAATTACTAACTAAAAACAAATAAATACAAAAACAAAAGAATACTTAGGCGTATTCAGTATGGAAACCTCTAGGGAACAGTTAATTTTTTTTTGTATATCGTCAGAAAAGACGATAACAAGTACCTATGTGGTATAATTTATTGCATAATTATATCCTATAATATATCGCATTTTAATCAGTAGGTTAATAAAAGGTGCAAAAACGGAAAATTAAGTTGGATTGAAGTAATTAAGAAGGTTGGTATTAAACTGTGTACAAATTCTGTCTCAGTGCTAGGATTAAGAAATTCCTTATTGAATACAGATCGATGACATTCACTATTAAATCAAGAAGTTTCACAAATATAACAATAGATAACTTACAATACTTTCAATCAACTATTAAACCTTTTAAAACTTCGATCATAAAACTTCAAACTAACTTAGAGATCAAATGTTAACGATTTTCGAAGAAAGAAAACTTTCAAAGAGCTATCGATATTACAAAGAAAAAGTTTTAAACTCCATTAAACGTTGAATCTATTAAGAAGTAAATAATCTTTAAGTTTACTCGATAAAAGTACTATAATAATTAGGTTCAAGAGTCATTTTATATAGCCTTTCGCTTTTATTGACATCTAAAACATTTAATTCTGCGTAAATAGGTACTATAAATAATGTTTTATTTGTATGTGCTATTTTTTTAGGGTTCCGTATCCAAACGGTAACAACGGGACCCTATTACCAAGGCTCCGCCGTCCGTCCGTGTGTCACAGGTTTCTATCTTTTGAACCGTAACAGATAGACAGACACGTAGACAGCAAAATTAAACAAAGAGTTTTGTTAATACGTACATTGGATTTTTCTTGGAAATTCAATAAGGAATTTCTTAATCCTAGCCCTGAGTCAGAATTTGTACCCATTAGTTTAATACCAACCTTCTTAATTACTTCACTCCAACTTAATTTTCCGTGTTTTTGCACCTTTTATTAACCTACTGACAGCTGACGTCACGTCCTCACCTTCTCGTCAGAGGGATAGCTAACTTAAATTAAGTTTCTTCAGAGGAACAACTTACTTAGAATAATAAGCAGTCAATTCGTGCTGTTTTCCTTATAATTACCCACATACTTTTTGGGGTGTTTTTTTTTATTTAATTAGGGCGGCGACAAATCTAACAACTTTCTGCGAAAAGCTACATACACAGTGAGCAAAATTAAAAATTTAAAAAACCCCCGACTCAAACAAAAACCTCTAAAAACTAAAAAATAATATATATTGGCCCTTTAAGTTTAATATAAGTTGCAGGAAATATTTTGATCCAAGCGTCCTCACGTCGGGGGACGGCTAATGAAAATTAGAAGTTAACAGCAGCTATATTTTCTACAATAGCATGCATTCATTATTGCTGGGTTTAAGCCTCATCTGTTTGGCGTTTTCATTAGCCGTCCCCCGACGTGAGGACGCTTGGGTCAAAATATTTCCTGCAACTTATATTAAACTTAAAGGGCCAATATATATTATTTTTTAGTTTTTAGAGGTTTTTGTTTGAGTCGGGGGTTTTTTAAATTTTTAATTTAACTTTTATTTCTTGCTTTTTAAACGTTATAATATTATATTACTAGTAAACATGCTATACGATCGACACGTGAATCGCCGAAATCTGCGAACCTGTACGTATTTTTACCACAGTGAAGCTAGTTAGGTACTGGTGGTCGTTGGCGTCCATTCCATATTAACGTATTCCTCTGTTTTCTCCCTGGATAATGATACTAGTCCAAATACTTTGGCTTAATTATATTTTTTTTAAACAGTTTTATTGAAAAAATAAATTTAATGATAATGTAGTAAATAATGTATTAAAAGCTAAATGATTCGTTAGGCCCTAGTTACCAGTCATCGCTCCACTTTCCTCATCAATCTAGCTAGGGCATTGATTAGACTAAAAAAATAATTTTCAAGTTTTTAGTTTTCATTTCGTTAGTTAATATTCCTCATTCCCTTTCAATATAGTGTACATTATTCTACTTGTCAAGCCCTTTTATTTGATATTCGCCATTTTGTAGTGGCGGCCATCTTGGATTTGAAATTTGTAATATTGTATCGTATTCTACTAGTCAAGCCCTTTCATTTGATACCCATATTGAGGAAGCTGTGAAAAAAAAAATGTAAATCGCCGTTTTCTGGTGGCGGCCATCTTGGATTTGAAATTTATCATAGCGCATAGTATTCTACTAGTCAAGCCCTTTCATTTGATACCCATATTGAGGGAGTTGTGAAAAATTATGTAATCCGCCATTTTGTGGCAGCGGCCATCTTAGACCGATTTTCATCAAACGTAGCTAAGAACACTCCCGACTAATTCACCTTTCAAACAAAAAAAACAAAATGAAAATCGGTTCATCCGTTTGGGAGCTACGATGCCACAGACAGACACACACACACACACACACACACACACACACACACACACACAGACACGTCAAACTTATAACACCCCGTCGTTTTTGCGTCGGGGGTTAAAAATATGGCAGCTTGTATATTAACGTTCTCAACCAACAACGCATTGTGCTATATTATGCTGCAGCATGCTATATTATGCTATGAACATTCCGTGCCTATGAAAGCACGTTAACGTGGATCACACACTACAACGAATGTATGAATTCAAATGCATGTTATCATGCATTTGAACTTTCTTAAGCATTTGAAAGGTAGTTTTACAAATTATGTTTTACTGTTTCCATGGTGCAACTGTTGTTTGCAATTTTGTTCACAGAAAAACATCAGCATCACCTAAGCACTCGTAGATAATTATGTAATTGTACTATTTTTTCAATGTTGTTAAAAAGCATTGAATTTAATTTATGAACTTTCTGTAGCAATAATTCACATATCTTATATTTTTGTTAGCCTGCACTGACGTCCCTCTACTCCTTCAATCGTTCGCTAATTATTATTTATCTATATGTATATATAAAAGGAGAACTGACTGACTGACATATCACCGCACAGCCCAAACCGCTGGGTCTAGAGATTCCAAACTTGGCATGTAGGTTCCTTATGAGGTCTAGGGGTGCACTAAGAAAGGGTTTTTCGAAATTCCACCCCTAAGAGGGTGAATGGGGGGGAGGGTGAAATTTCACGCGGACGAAGTCGCGGGCAGAAGCTAGTTATATATACTGGACTGGAGGACTGTAGTACTTTGAATGTGGTATCTTAAGAATGTTGTGTTTTGCGAATGTTTTGAGGTCATGATTTTGATAAATAAGTTATTTTACACTAACACGAAACACAAAATAGCAATGCTGATCCGCAAAAGTAAATTATCGTAAGTAGTAAATAACGCTTACCTTCTTCTATTTTATTAACATACTAGTATATTTGTACCTACTTCATCTATTGTTACAGTTAGGTACTTCACTTTCTTTGAATAGCATTAAATTAACTATTATGAGTCATTTTTAGGGTTCCATATCAAAATGGTAAAAAGGAACATAATATGATTATTATGGTACGGAACCCTCGGTGCGTGAGTCCGACTCGCTCTTGACCGGTTTTATAACAAAGTTTTTATTATTATTACGACTATTCATGCTTTTATTCAAACAGCCCACAGTTTTCTTGTCGCAAAACTAAATAACATATTGTACTGTCCGTCGCGTTCGGCGGCCTGTTGCGCTTTGAGTGCACCGTGCACAGAGCAATCTTATCTAGATTGATCGCGATCGCGTTGTTTTGTTGTTTTCGTTTTTTTTTTTGTTTTTGTAATGATATTTTCTTATTTACTGGTTTATTTATTTATTTATAAGTATAAAAAGTATGTATTCTTTATGTGGAGACTGTATGTACTCCCCGTCACTTTTCCCTAAAGGTTGATTAGAAAACCAGCGTCAGACAGCATTTCTGTCGGGCATTAATGCTGAAATGAACCTTTTTGGCGCAGCCGTGAGGCACACACTATTGTTATTTGAAACATAATTTTTATTTTGTTAATTTTGTGTTTTGTGTTTCACGAACTGTGTCCAAATTAATAAACTTTTTTTCTTTCTTTCTTTCTATAATGTGATGATGGTGATTTGAGATTATGATATATTGAGAATATGATATTCAGAGACGGAGCGCGTGGGAATGACTTACCAACTGAATTTCGACAAACTGTAATACGAAAAGATTTTATATCGTGATAAAAAGTATCCTATGTGTTAATCTTGGTTATAAACTATCTGTGTGCCTTTCATCCAAATCCGTTTAGTAGTTTTTGCGTGAAGAAGTAACAAACATACAAACACACAAACTTTCGCCTTTGTTAGATTAGTGTGATGTGACAGCGTGATTATGTCTTCGACTTTTTGGTTCGAGGTTCTGCCAGTTTCCTCACGAGGTTTTCCTACACTGTTTTTAGAGAAGGGCCTACTGGCGGCACGGCACGGCAGGGGGAGATCCTCCGGCATCACTACATGCAAGCGCATTCTGACGGCAACGATGCCGCGCTATGTTTGGCACCATTGATATTTTAATTGTATTGTCATGCTATTAAGTTATATTCCTATTCGTCGCATACAAAACCCCTTGCAGTGCCAGTGTGTCGCTTGCCAGTGGGGCCCTAAATATTTCCACTTGGGTTTGTAAAACTAGACCTTTATCACCTGGGTCGCTACAGCACGTCAATAAACAATCTACAGCAACATATTTTACGCTATTTATAGAATTTATAAACGAATAAGTTATTAACAATAGGTTATTCTAATATAGTCGACTTTTTCCTCGGACAAGTAAAAACAGCTATTGTTTATTATTTCTATTTCTGTTATTAATAATATTTCACGCGATGAGCTGACTCTATGAGTTACATTGTACAATCAGTATATAATAAAGGTAGAAACAGCATTCACAACATAATAACGAACAGTTCTATGTAGTGCACACTAATAACATAAAAAATGAGAGTAATATTTCTGTTATTTATATGCTTCGTGATGGCATCAGCGTACCTACACGGAGGGAGGGAACGAAGACCAGCACGGCTATACGGACATGATTCCAGATACATTAATCGCTATAATCACAAAGACATGAACAGGTATCGTGACGACGATTCTTATGAAGATACTGTCAACGATTCTGACGAAGTTGCTGATGACGATTCAGGCGAAGATTCTGACGATGATTCAGGCGAAGATTCTGACGATGATTCAGGCGAAGATTCTGACGATGATTCAGGCGAAGATTCTGACGATAAGGCTGACGAATATTCCGATTATGATTCTGGCGAAGATTCTGATGAAGGTAATATGCTTGATAAGTTTTATCATTTAAAATAGATGTTGCTTACAAAATCGTTTGTATTTCCGAAACACTGGCGAAACTTAAGACGCTGCCCAAACTTAGGACACTGTAAAACGCTCAGTTTTTTGACGCACATTTAGACGTATTGGTACATATTACAAGTCAGAAAAATAATTCAATCAACTAAATAACTATCTAAATTGATTCCACTGAGCAGTGCATTTACTTTTATTTTGGAGGTCATTCGATTCAACTAACATTAAACACATCGTTGTTTTAAACTTTGTTTGTTGCCGCGAATCCGCGATGCGCTATTGTCAATTACCTAAAAATTTGCTTCTTACCGTGCGTTAAGTATGATTTCCCAAACCTTTCTCATAGTAAGTGCGTCCCACGGACATTGACTCTGAGCAACTGTAGATCTTTGCTTAAAATTTATGATTTTAATAAACATTTTTGTTTTTAAGCTATTGCATAGCTTTTATCTTGGGCTTTGAGCGCGGCGACCGAATGAAGAAATTCCGTAACGAAAATAAACCTAAGCATCGTCTAACGTCGTATCAGTTCGGCAGACTTCGGCACGGTGTTTGTGTGCGTGCGACTAGACGTATGTTATGCAATAGCTTTACCGCGGCAGTCCCCGAGTGCCACACGTATTTTTTTTTAATCATATTTATCGATAACGATATCAATATCACGTCTGTGTAGTTTCGCCACCTAATTTAATTTGCCTTTGTATAGTGTTCATTCTTCTTTGTGCCACTCATTTAAAATCAGTTATAGCAGGTGATCATAATTTTGAACGATCTATAGACGTGTCTCCTTTCGCTATCGCTGATGCATATATAATAACCCTTTGCATAACAAATCCTGCGGTTATTGCGTGTCGTAGTGTAGATTAATACTTGTTTATACGAAGTGCAGTCATCTGCCTAGCCTTTTCCCAACTATGTTGGGGTCGGCTTCCAGTCTAACCGGATGCAGCTGAATACCAGTATTTTACATGGAGCGACTGCCTATCTGACCTCCACAACCCAGTTACTGGGTAATACGATACCCCTTGGTAAGACTGGTTGTCAGACTTTCGGGCTTCTGACTACCCGTAACGACTGTCAAAGATCCACGAATGACAGCCGGGACCAACGGCTTAACGTGCTTTCCGAGGCACGAAGGGGTCTCAGTATGTAAAGATGGTCACCCATCCACAGACCTACCGCGGCAAGCGTAGCTTAACCTGATCGATCGACCTGTGCGGCTGTTATTATTTAGCCACGGACCCCTCTACGGACCTCTCAACGAAGTGCAGTAACCACGGGAATTCTTAAAGCAAATAACGTGTCGTAGAAAATGTACTTCAAAAACATGCATTGCCTGAACCAACCCAAGACTAAAAAGTGAGCAGACCTGCGGGGTAATTGCATGACACGCTTACAGTGGTAATGTCTTTCATTTTGACAGTTCAACTTAGTTACATATTTATTTGCATTCCATAATGTTGTAGAGGTGTTACAATGGCTTAAAGCTAAGGTAAGATTTTGGACCCTGTAGCACAACAAAGAGTTAAAATTATATCTTAAAATAAATTTAGGACACAAATTAACAAATAGCAATGTTGTTCACACGGATTTTTCAAACATACCTAATATGTGGCAATGGATTCGCCATTTCCTCCAAAATCCTTTAGATTGTGATTGAAAATGTTTTACGCAATTGGGGTGCCGATCCCAAATAATGAGATTAGGCAAGAATAAAGAAGAACTTCTAAAACCATGCCATTACACGTTACTGAACAGCCGAGCATCGGGTATCTGGTAGCACTAAAAAATTATCTACGGGGTTGTGGAGTTTGTTTATCTCGGCAAATTAACAGCAAAAATGTCTTTTTTTTTTCAGATGAAGACCTCTATTACGAAACACTACGACGTCTACAACTAAACCGACGCCGTCTAACACCCCACTTCGTGAGATGCTTTGGACCGCCGCGCCGCTTAGAAGCAATATGTACGGACTACGACCGATTCGTTAGTAACATACTCGTAAGAAGTGCAATTCGATTGGGAATTTGGTTTCCTTATTCCTTTCGGTATTTTATGTAAAACTGACACTGTACAGACGCCAGCACATCAAGCTACCCGAAACTATCAAAGCATAAGATTCAAGGTAGACTTGAACTTTATGCTTTAGCGATAACGTTGAAAATCTATTAAAGTTTGGCAGATTGTAGTAGCTTGATGTGCTGGCGTCTGTACATCAATCCATTCACAGTTATTTTACCTCAGATTTTGCATCACTGTCGAAATCACAGTTATCTTTATTCTCGTTACAAGAAGGTTGTGGCACTAACAAGTATGTCAGTATCATTGTGATCTTTATTTACGTTTCAACAAGGTTACTACTGGGTTGCACCTGTCGGAGTTAAAATAAGTGAAGGGGCTGCAATTGTCGTTTTTGTTTTTGTAGCAACAGTTCGATTTACAACAGGAAGTACATATAACAGAAATGCATTATTAACATAATTAACACCGTTTATAAGTTTTGCGATATAATTTACCTTTAGCTCCTTTTTTTATTATTCAATAATATTTGTGAACAAACTTAGATTGATCGATTGAACTTAGATCAATCTAAGTTTCAACGAATTAATTTTAAAAATAAATCTTGACAAATCAGTATACATACAATTTAATAAATGTAATAACAATAAATCTAATTTCAGTCTAAATATACCCAAACTCAAATCTGTAACGCAGACTAAGTTTCTGGGTGTAACTATTGATGAACATTTAAATTGGAAAATGCATGTAGACAATGTCTCTAGTAAAATAAATAAATTTGTGTATGCGCTCAGACAGGTAAAAAAAGTTACTAATTTAAAAACAGCCATATTAGTTTATCACGCATACGTAGAATCTATACTGCGCTATGGACTTATAATGTGGGGCAACAGTACCGACCAACATAGAACATTTGTTGCTCAAAAAAAGTGCATTAGAGCTCTATACGGACTCCAACCTGACGAATCATGCAAATCAGTATTTAAAAAACTTGGTTTGTTACCGCTACCTTGTCTATACATCTACGAAATATGCATGTTTGTATGGAAACATAAAAAGTTATTTAAAACAGCGAACGATATATGTCCTCGAATTCGACGAGACCCTTATAGGCTCGTACTAAGTAATGCTCCTAGGCTTGCAAAATATAACAAAAGCTGCTTAGCTATGTGTGTACGGATTTATAATAAATTGCCTGGTGACTTTAAATTGTTAAATACGAAATACTGTTTTAAGCGGAAATTGAGTGCATGGCTAAGTCATTATAACTTTTATAGTCTTAAACAGTTCTTTGACACAAAATGTTAGTTAAGTACTTTTTATTATTATATTATTATTTTTTTTTTCGACTTTGCATGCTGAGTCTAAGCCCGGCAAAACATGTTTGTACTATTTTTTAACTGTAAGACCTGTTATACCATGTTTTGAGCAAATAAATACATTACATTACAATAATAAACGTTAATTTTTTTTTTTTTTTTAATAACATTAATTACCGCGGACTTGGTGGTCTGCGCCCTTTTTTATAGTGTTTTATTGTTTACATTTTTCTTTCTTTTCCTAGGGAACAGTTTCATACTCCCGCATCGGACACATCCATATTACTCTAAACTTACAATACTAGCATAAATCTACGTGGGTCCATCTTTTTATACATATATATACATATATATTTTTTTTTTTTTACATATAAAATGTATGTAAATATGTATCATTATAATATTTTTATATGTAATAAACGTTAATTTTATTAGCGTTGAGTTATTTTAACGATCAAATTAAAATCAACTTTAATTCTTTTAAATTCTTCCATACAATAACTGTCAGACGTCAATTTTATTCCACGAACATCAAATTGTCTATTCAAAAATCAGCCATTAATAAAAATTGATGACAACTCCTATTATTCCTAAGTTATAAATTATAAATCAGTAAGTAATGTTTTAATATGATGAACCTCGTGCAGTAAAGTAACACGCAGTAGGCTTACTCTTTAATAATCAACAAAATTGTACCTACAGGTAAAGTGATGTATGAAATAGGTACCACAAGTGTTTAATAAAGGTGGTTTAAGTGAAAACAATGTGTCTTTATAATCAGAATATTGTAAAATAAGTTTAATTGTTTCAATATTTCTAATATTGTAATCATTGTTCAAATAATGATCGCTTTGATACAAAATCAGTACCTATATAATGAACAATCATTACATTTATTGAAACAAATACTACGAACCGTTACTAGAAGTGCACACAAATAACACTTGAAACATGAGAATAATAATTTTAATATTGTTTTTAGTCCTTTTGACATTATCAGTTATTCGCGGACGCGGTCGGAGCTATAAAAAAACTATACAACTACAAATAGATAATATTCACCACTTATTCAGTTTGACAAAAAACAATATCGGTCGCAAAAGTCACGAAGATAGTGATGAAAACGATTCTGACGAATATACTGACGAATATTCTGACGAAGATTCTGATACAGTTTCTGATGAAGATTCCGAAGAAGTCTCTGACGATGATTCTGACGAAGACTCTGACGAAGATTCTGATACAGATTCTGATGAAGATTCCGAAGAAGTCTCTGATGAAGATTCTGATGGAGATTCTGACGAAGATTCTGACAAAGATTCTGATACAGATTCTGATGAAGATTCCGAAGAAGTCTCTGATGATGATTCTGATGGAGATTCTGACGAAGATTCTGACAAAGATTCTGATACAGATTCTGGCAAAGATTACGAAGAAGACTCTGATGAAGATTCTGACGAAAGTTCTGACAGATATACTGAAGTAAATTCTGACGAAGATTCTGATACAGATTCTGGCAAAGATTACGAAGAAGACTCTGATGAAGATTCTGACGAAAATTCTGACGGAAATACTGAAGTAAATTCTGACGAAGATCCTGATACAGATTATGACGAAGATTCCGAAGAATGCTCTGATGAAGATTCCTACGAAGATTCTGACAAAGATAGTGACGATGGTACTGACGAAAATTCCTACGGCGATTCTGACGAAGACTCTGCAGGACAGCGATGATGGTAATTTACTAAGTTTTGTTGTCTAAACGCTAATTGCTCTAAACAATATAATTTAATATAAATTATGTATGACTTGTGAGATACGCTGTGTTTTCATGCGATGGCCAAGTCAATCTATTTATTTAAAACATAAAAGATTTTAATATTGATATGATCACTATAAGATGTTGTTAGGTTAGCTAATTACGTAATAATTTAAGACAGAAGGTCCCTTAATTAGGGACTGGATAAATTAACCGACTTGGTATTACATGGATCTCACAACTTTTACGGTAGAAGAACTAAGTTGCGAGACTTGTTTTTTTTTTACAAGTTATGTTTTTCATGGCACCCCATATACATGGTCCCATTAAAATAGATAGACAAATTTTAACACAGCGCTCAGTACGTCTAACCAAAGATATCCAAGCAAAAAAACACTGATTAAAGTAATTTTATTTTGACCTAAAATAATAAATTGCCGGCACATTAGTGTATTTTCGTTAAATACTGGTACTCAGCTGCATCCGGTTAGACTGGAAGTTGACCCCCACATAGTTGGGAAAAGGCTAGGCAGATGAAATAATTAGTGTATTTTCGTTAGCTGATTATTTTTCTTATAAGTATCGAATGCGTTTTTCTTATATATTTTTTTTAACATCGTCCTTATTTTGGTGGTCTGAATGATTTCTAAAAGTTTGTCCATCTATTTTAATGGGACCTTATATATATAAAAAAAATCTGCTGTTTCATACATTTTGGTCAAATTTTGGTCAAGTAGGTATTGAACATTTGTATTGAACAGCTGATTTTCTTTCGTAATTTCAGAGTTTTTCCCATAGTGAAAGTTGTTCATATTCATGGATAGAACACTCTGTAAAAATTTCGAGACTGTAAAAAAATCATTCAGTATTTCACTTTTCTTATAAAATAAAGGTGATAGGATAGCACGGGTATAGCTCGTGAACTAGGTATGTATGAACCGCATAGTAACAGCAAATATTCCCTTTTTTCAGATGTGCATCCTGAACACATACAACCTACAGAAGAACTGCACCTTGCAGCTATGATGAGTTTAGGACAAATAAAAGATAGATACTCGAGACGACGACCGTTTGTAACCCAGGTGTAGCAGGGAGTGAGTGCATGCGCTACGTACGTACAGTCGAAAAAGCAATTTAGTATACAGGCAGCTAATTTGCAACTACTTTTAAACAATGGTGTGAGTGTGCTGAGTAGTCCATTCTTTTACACCACTCTATTAACGATGCCATAAGCTAAAAAAGTTGTAACCCACAAAATAAAACGAAATATTGGCAGTGTAGTGGAAAGATGTATTTTTTGCCTGTATACCAACTAGCTTGTTCAACTGTACCTACTACACGTGCGTACGTACGAGTGAAAATGTGTAGTATTCCTAGAGGACCCACCACAGGAGAGCAGTGAACAATGTAGCCGTGACTAGCTTTTAAGATGGACTTTTTTATACGTCTATGGATGGACTATTTATTTATGTGTAGGTAATGTATTTGCCACCGACTTCCGAAATTAAAGTTATTTTTCACTTTGTAGTGTTTTTTTTGGAAGTCGGTTTTTTTTTATTAAAAAGTTTTTATTTCTCGCTTTTTAGTGGTTCTGCTTGTAATTTATTTAAGTTACAATGGCCTAGTGTCAACTTGCTCATCGCCTTTTACAAAATATTGTTTTTCCCGATGCAGGGACGTTAATTGTTCAGGAGTTCTCATGCGAATGGTGAAATGGAGCTGATGGTGGACACCATCAGCTCCATTTCACCATTCGCATTGTGATGAGCATAAATTGCTTAGAAACAATATTAAAGTAATCGAAATCGCAACCCGTGAAATACTTATAATTGAGTAGTTCCGGTGGTCATCTGTGGTCTTCATCATCAGTTCCATTTCACCAAATGGTGCTTTCCAAGAGCAAATGCATGAGTTACTATAAAAAATACCCAAATCGCTATAGGTGTGCCTATAATATTTGAAGAGTTCCTTCGATTTCTCCAAGATCCCATCATCAGATCCTGACCTGATGCCAATGGGACCAATTTGAAAGTATATACTTTCAAATTAAAGAAGAATTTTCCAAATCGGTTTATGAATGACGGCGTACTGAGGTAACAAACATAAAAAAAAAACAACCTAATTGAGAACCTCCTCCTTTTTTTGAAGTCGGTTAAAAACTAAAATACAGATCCAAAGACACCGACTTCCGAAATTAAAGTTATTTTTCACTTTGTAGTGTTTTTTTTTTGGAAGTCGTTTTTTTTTTTTTGTTAATTATATCTGCAAAGAATCGTGATGTTTAATTATTGTACCAATGATTTAGGTTGCAAATGCGCTATGCCTCTGTTGCTGATAGCGCTTTGACACACGCGTCACACGCAAGTTGGAGCCATCAATTTTAATTACAGCCGAACAGAAATAAACGCATCCCTACTGAGATAATCCCATGACATCACCCCGTAGCGCGAAAGCTCACAATCTTACCCTACAACACCATAAGGGTGCGATTCCACTGAGACGGAGACAAGCGGACGCATGACGTCTCTTGTCTTGTCTGTCTTCTTCTTAGCGTGTCGATAGCAATCTACATGTACTCGGCCCAGAATTCGGCTACTTTTTTGGCGCCATCATTAGCGTCCATCAGTTCCTGTAACGTGCAGCTGACAGGACACGCAGGACACGATATCACGATATTAAATGTCCTATTGTTTGTGGAACAGCACCACATTTACAATGATTGGTCGATTCATAGACATTTAAATATCATAAAGATGGTCGGGTAAAGCGAAAAACATCCTAATCTACTTGCAAAAACCATCTGGTAAACCTTCGCTTAGTCTAGTTCTATGTTGGTAGGATGTCTTATCTGTCCCACATGACAGGTCACATTGTGTGTAAAAAAATATTTTCGTCGAAATTATAATTACTTACACATTGTGGTATTGCAAAATAAATCTTGTAGTGATAAAATGACTAGACTTAACAGCAGTTTATTTTCGGTCTAGTATTTATAATTTACCCAGTATTTGGATAAAATGAATAATTTCATAGATGAGTCAAACTATCTGACAGTTTGTAATCAAAGGTTGGTGTCGGTAAATGTGTAACATGTCAAACTTAGCAATTATCTAATTTTGCAATACCTACGTAATATTGCAAAATTAAACTAGATGACCTTACCTACTGAGACATGGGATCACAGTTTTTCAAAGACATTCTTCTGATAGCATCTCTATTGTAAGAAAAGACGTTCATTTGCAGTAAACATGACGCAAAGAAAGATCACAAAAAATAACAAGTTGGGGAAAAATATGCGTTACACGCAAAACGGCCATCGCTCTGCATTATGTGGCGGGAGAGCACCAGCGCTGGCTGGTTTTCAGCGACAGCCGGCGGCGTTGACCAGTGCAGCATAAATATAATAAGATATACTTAAATAAGAAATAAAATAATTATACAATACTTCTAAATGTTTAAATAACTATAATAAAACCATATTGTATCCTAAATAGCCTTTTCATGCACGTCTCCGCTTCAGTGGAAAAGCACCATTACTTCGATGGAGTATAAAATCACACTGCAGTTAAAACTTGTGCAGCATTAACCGATCTAATGGCATAACAATAAATATTACTGGCCACTCATAAATGTCACGCGTCTACGTTTAATAACTCTATGCTTTTATAGCCTTTGAATTTAGAAGTCTCATGTGGAACTAAAACTGTTATTTTTACCTCTGATTTTGCATTACTGTCAACGTGACACTGATCTTTATTCTCATTCAGATAAGGTTGCTATTGGGTTGCTGTCACTGATAAGTCTGTCAAAATCATTGTGATCTTTACGTTACTGTTAGGTTGCTGTTAAAGGTAAAATAACTGTTAATGGACTGTACTTGTCATATGGACTTGGACGTCACACGGAAATGACATATTCTAATATGGCTATGGCATATTTAATGGTATTCCAAAAGTAGTACCACAAAATACAGAGAGTACAGAAGTCAATCCTATGTATGTACTTCACTTTTCATACCTATGCTGGGTCGCGCTAGGGTTGTCAACTTTGGCTTATGCACAAAAAACTCAATACTCAATATAGTACTCACTCGTATCTAGTTGTGACTACCCTATTTACACAATTTATTTTGCCCTATCCGTTTTAGACCTAAACCTATCAAATGACACTAAAAACAACACAGTATATCTACACAAACAAACAATTATGTTTTCAATTTACGTAATATTTGGTGGCGTGAATTTACTTTCCAAAAAAGTTACTTCGTTTATACTGATTCAAAATAGGAAACTATTATATAAATCGAGCTTAGATAGCCACCTTACAACATATTCTTGTCATGATCACAAAAAATACCTATCAACTCTTAATAGTTATGATCGGCGGCGGCGGCTACGCGGGCGGCCGGCTCGTCGAGCATTTCTATCTTAACTATTTATAATGAGGAAGATGAGTCATGAGTGTATTTTTTAGCTTATAGGTACTACAATAAATTGTAAAAATATTACAAGGCCACAGTCATGTTCGCTTTTACGGCGCGGGCCCGGGGGCCGGACGTTAAAAAGCACCATCGAAATACAAGCAAATACCTACTTACATCTCTAAAATAACTGGTAGCTTAAAAAACGACAATTCTCCGTTTAATGTTGAATTTAAACAACAGTCCACAGAACAGTTATAATAACTTTTTTTTGTTGCTCCATTTTTGCACTTCACAGACGCGTGTCTCAAGCGGATGGCACCCGCGCTCGCACTGGTCCCAACCGGTCCGAGAAATCATGTCCCGGAGCGGTGTCTATGTGTGCGTTGCTCGAGCGCACTTTGTATGTAATTAACTTCTGTACCTTTTTGTTTTGTGGTAGTACTTTACAGCTTACCTATTTGTGAAGGAGCTTATACCATTTCATTTATTTATTCACTAGCAACCGATAATGGTGAAAAAATCTAAGTCCATTGTATATTTTAGAAGATCGAAGCGGCCACACGGACAGATTCGAAAAGTGACCCTGTTTTACTATGTATAGGTAGGTATGTAAAACAATTCATATTGTGTTAAATTATATTTTTAAATATTAGAAAAATATAAAAAGTATAGGTAATAGCCCACCGGTATCGGGAACAGAGTCCCGAGCCAGAGTCGGCGGTCAGGGCTCTTGAGAGGGGAACCTCCTAACTCGGCACAATAATCGCTGAGTCCACATCCCACACGTCGACAACCTCGCAAGCCAAGTCAAGATACTTGATTTTACATAATTTATTATTTCTATGAATTTATATATCTCGGGACCGTGGGGGTCCCGGTCCCGGCTCCTTAGGAAATTTTAATGAAATGCGGCACCAACCGACGATTATCCCTGTATGCAATATGCAAGTGCACCCAAGGATAACCCCCGGTTGGTGTAGGACTATTGCAGGATATAGAAAAATAAAAAGTTGGACTATGAGTTTGGGTGGCTAAAGTGGACTGGTTACCAAGAACTATGGAAGAACTTTGACCCCTGTCTGGTCAATGTTTTATATATACACGGATAAAATGTTAGAGGGTGACTTGCACACTCAATAATGGGCCCCAGGGAACGGTCGCTAGCACATAGTGACGTAGCGACAAGGGGGCAACACGTCCTGAGGTACTTATGAGGAGTGGAGAGGTATTCCACGGCTATCAGGATAATCCCGGAAGTACGGTCAAGATCCCTACCAGCACCTTACTGGAATACTTCCTTCCTCCGAGCACGTTTGCTCTTGCGAATCTCCACTCAAGCCGGCCAATAAAGGCAAGAATGAGGTGGGAGCTCTGTTCCTCGTCATTTTTCACTCCAGCCCGCCAATAACGGCAAGCCAGAGGTGAAGAACAAGACTCCTCCCGGGAGATAGGGTCCGTGGGGTCGCTACTGCCCAACAGCTCGCCACATGCTGCCCTGCGGGTTTCTGTATCTCTCTTGGTCTAGCTCCTCACCTTAGACACATTCCAGAAAGTAAACTCTTCTGGCACAGGCCCAGTTCCGAGCGCGCAAGCCCCATCACGACGTCAACGTAGAGATACGGCGATGGGGAAATTAATTTATAATAATTATTATATATTATTATTGCATGCAGAAAAAGTACAGCAGTGCATTCAGAAAGTACAGTCACGAGCATAAATCCTTACACTTACGAAACATTTAATAACGATTTTCTACTTCCTAAATCTGCCGCCATGCAGCTGATCCGACAAGAAGAGCTTCACCCTTCCACGCCCCAGCCTTGACTTGACTTTGCAAGTGCTACAACCTCACTTTTCAAAGTTTCTATTTATGCGATGAAGTTTTTTGACAACATCTGTTACCGAGGTTCAGAGACGCAAACTTGCACAAAATTACATTATTATCCTAATTGACGCGTAGACAGAGACTCGCTTAAAGGTCCCAAAAGCCTGCTGCATTAGCACTGTTAAAACTTAAGTACACCATTCCAACAAAACATTAACACGTTTGCAGCATACAGCTGCTCGTAGCAGATTGAATAAGCTTTAGATCATGACCTTGAACCAAATATCATATGCCAGGGCTTTTCTCTTTGGAACTCGAACTCTCAGTGATATTGCGACCCAATTCATGGTAATAATCACTACATTATTATAAAACAAAGTCCTCCCCGCCGCGTCTGTCTGTCTGTATGTTTGAACACAATCAACCCAAAAATTACCGTACGGATTTTCACCTATGGACGGAGTGATTCATGAGGAAGATTTAGGTGTATATCATGAGAAGGGTTTGTGTATATTGGCTGAAATATTACGATGATTCTTGAAGATGTCGGAAAAAATCATGCTGGCTGGATGCTTTTCTGGAGTGCGCCGCGTAAACCAATAGAGTTATGTGAAAACAATGTTTAAGTGGGATATATTCCAAAATTCACGCGGGTTAAGCCGCGGGAAATGCACGTAAATATTTATTTAACTATATATAATTAAAAAATTTAAAGTCCGGACTGACTGGTATATCAACGCACAGCCTAAACTACTGGTCCTAAAGACATGACATTTGGAGGGTCTGTTCTTTGTTAAGAGTAGGTATCCACTTAGAAAGGGTTTTTCGAAATTCCACCCCTAAGAAGGTGAATGGGGGAGGGTGAAATTTCACGCGGACGAAGTCGCGGGCGGGCTGGTTCCATAGAAAACCCATGTTTATTCATGCAAAATTCACGGACTGACTGCGCACAGCCTAAACCACTGGCTCTGAAAACATGAAGTTTAGCACAAGAGTTCTTTATACCTAAACGAAAGTGAGCAAAACAAGGATTTTTTGGGTTAAATAGAGGATGAAAGTTTGTATGGATTTTTTCATAAAATTCCATACTTAATTCCAAACTGTTTTATAAAATAAGGGGTATCAAAACACGAATGTGGGTTTATCCCAAGAGGCGAAGCAAAAAAAAAATGTAAATGCATTGCCTGTTAATGAATAAACCAGAATTTATACATACAGAAGTTTCAAAGACGCGACCTTGCACAAATTAACATCGATGTGTGAATTCTCTCAACCCTCGGCGGCCACATTTTCACGTCTGCCCCGAGGCACGGCGCCATAAATTTTGCATCACGCGTGACAAAATATAAATCACCGTTCTAGGAGTTCAAAATATGATGTTCGTGTTCGGACATCCTGTATATGAAGATATATACGAGATGTTCTTTAGCGTGTGTTGAATTATGACGGATTAAATAATTGGTAATTGATTATAATGAACAAAAATGTCTTCATTTATTTATGAAAGCTTTAACTAATGAAAATATTAGTCGTTTTGTAATTTACTATTGTATTTCAGCATTACCTATAAATTAATTAATGTTCAAGTTCCTTGGACATCGCCTTCGAGGTAGACCACGGCGAAGGTGGTGTGACGATCCGATGTCGTTTTCAGGGCCAACATGGCCAGAGATCGCACAAGACAGGGAGGTTGGGAAGGAAAATGGGGAGGTCTTTGCCCAGCAGTGGGACACAGTATAGGCTAACTAACCAAAAATTAATAATTTTGTTATCAATAAATTTTTGACTATTTTAATGTTGATCAAAGAGACGACTTGAAAGCGTTTTTATTTTCTTTTTGTTTACGATTGATGACTGTACTTCACATTCGTGATGGTAACACATTTTGGACGTTTTACTTGCACGTCGTTTTACCACTCTAGACATTGTCACCTAATAGACTTTTTAACATGTAGACGCATGGACTTATAAAATATAATAAGTCATTATATTTAAGTCATTGTTTGCAGAATGTCTACACATGGGTAGACATTCTGCAAACAATTACACATTACATAATAAGTCATTGTTTGCAGAATGTCTACACATGGGTAGACATTCTGCAAACAATGACATTTTCCCTTATAGACTTTCTGATGCGGAGCGGTCGGACGTCGTTTTGCTGAACTAAGTACCCAATTCAAGATCCACAGACGATTCATGGAAGAAAATTTTATGTGTGACAGCAGCAACCTAACAGCAGCTTTATTGTGGTCAGAATAAAGTTCACAATGATTTTGACAGACTTCTCATTGGCAGCAACGCAACAGCAACCTTATCAGAATCAGAATAAGGATCACTATGATTTAGACAGTGATGCAAAACTAGAGGTAAAATAACTATGAACGGACTGTAAATAAACTTCATCTAAAGAATGCGTTTAAAAAAACAAACATCCAAACTCCTTCCTTTTACGAAAGCAGTAAAACCATTCTGTTGTATTTTTCATTAGCGACGAGTCCCATACATCAGGATCTAGAAAGAAAATAAGGAAGACGAGTGTGTCCACAACTGCTCTATTTTACTGATTATTTCCCGGAGCCTGTTATTATTTAACTCTGTTAACTTTTAATGATACCCGTGGAGAGTGAAGTTGTAAACTACTAGAACTAAAATTCTACATTTCTACATGGAAGTTCAAATTTTTTGTCCATCATGGAAGGTAAAATTGATAAGTTGATTATCAATTTTACCTTATAATGATTCATCAACTTATCAATGTACGAGTCTTTGGTCAACTGGACCCACTCGAACTGGACCCGCGGGTCCAGTTGACCAATCATTGATTTTCTGTATTTTTCTTTGGTCAACTGGACCCACTTATTCCTCAACTACACGCACACTTTCAAAAAGTATAAATGAACGATTTAATATTCCTGAATTTTAGGTGATTGTTTCGAGAAGGATTCGGGTGGATCTGTTTTCTAATACAAAAGATATCGTTCCGAAACCAAATTAAATGTACCTACCTACCTAATCAATTAATTGGTTTTCACACTTTATGTAATCTCTCTGAAACGTGTTCTGTAGGTAGATTCAAAGACATTTCAGCATTCGAAACATGTGACGATTACATTCGAAAATGTTCCGGAACATCGATTTAACTTAAGGTAGTACGGTTCTGTTAAACTTTTCAAATTGAATCGTTATACTTCTCGTTTACTTGGAAACTTCCCCTTTTGTCTGTTCGAGGTGTAGGTACGAGGTGTAGTTTGGAGTTGTTACGAGCAATGATTAAAGTTTCAACCCCTTTATTGTGCTTGGTTTAGCAGTGATTGTTGCTGTTGCTTTACTTCTCGTTCTTCGTGTCACACAGGGCAGGATAGGACGAGCATAGTTTGTGACACAGCTCCACATCCACACCTTGCTTCGGTTCCGTCGAGGTATCCCCACTTTACGAGGTTCGGCTAAGGGCCCGTGCACATTACGTTTTTTAAACGCGCCGTTGACGCGCGTTTGTAGCGATACAGACGCGATACGCACGCGAGTCAGACGCAGCCTGTAGACCTTCTGTAGGATAAAAGCGCGCCGTCGACGCACTTTTCTAAAACGCGCGTCAACGGCGCGTTTAAAAAATGTGGTGTGCACAGACCCTTACATCTTCCCATTTGGGTTCAGAGACTTTACTAAATATTAGTGAATTAGACTTTTGTTAAAGTTTCAAGGCCTTAAATTCAGACCAAATAAAACAGTCAAGACATAGCGCTTCGAACAATACAGTGAAGCATGCCAAAACTACACCTCCGCTCTGTGCATACACGATCACACGCACACATTTACAACCATTTACAATCAATCTACACCTCACTAAGTGCACACATGTTTACGAAACCGGCTTCACTTTACTGTTGACAGCCCTCTGTATTTGGTCTGAGGCTTTAAAATGTTGTTTGTTTTTGAGTTTAGATGTGATTTTTATAACCAGCCTGTTTAAATCTCTTGATCTCGTTGTAGCATGAACCATACATGAATATACTGCAACTACTGTCACTAGATTAGCCAATTAGTCTAATCATAATAATGCATCAGCCTATAATGTTCCCACTGTTGGGGCACAGGACTAGTCTCTTCCTCGTAGATGTCACAAGTCTTCGATTTTTTTATTCTAGGATATGCCGGTCTCCTAACGATGTTTTCCTTCATCGTTTTGACAGCAATGGTGAAGAAATTATTTAGGTTCAAACCCACGACCTACCTCGTGAAATCAGGGCTAGGATACGGTAAGAAGAACAAAAAAGCTATTGAATGACATCCTATTAGTATGTATCCTATAAGGTATAAGTATAACTTGCTCAATCATTCAGTATAGCGATTTATTCAGTCATTTCTGCTTGTATACATTCCGAGTTTCAGTAACGAAACGACAAACTTCAAAAACAAATAGATATACTATCAAATCAAAACAATTATTTAGTTGCTAGTATTTGTTTTAGCTGTTGACTTTTAGATCCAGGTTTATTTTGGTCCCTTAATGAATCCGTTATTCATTGTTCATCCTGATCTCAACTCTGGGAAACTTGCATGGACTTTAAGGGTCAATTTCAGCAACGAAACTGAACGCGTTCAGCACATCTAAACCGCGTAGGTATCTATTTTTGCAGTATGTTATTATCAACGTCACAGTATGTTATTTTGGACCTAACCTAAACTAATCGCTAATAGAACACGTAAAATGTGTTCCTGTAAGCTATAACGAGATCACATTTAGGGTCTCATAATATCAATCTTCTACAGTAATAACATCTAAAACTTTGACATCTAATATCTTTGGAAAACTGAAAATTTAGGTCTTATCCAGAATCCAAACTTGGTCAGGTCTCCTCAAACTGAAAGCTCTTTCCAAAGATTTCAATTTTAATCGCCTTCCGATGGCATCTTAACCACAGTTTCTTCAAACTAGAAACTTCGATTTCGAACTAAAATGTTCAAGTTCCAGAGGTGCAGTACCTGCAATTTTGAATTTGATTTACATAGTAATGAATATTGATGCTGGCTTGGTTTAAGTTCCATCATTCAATCTGTATACTAGAGCTTCGTCGAAGGGGATGGTAATCAACCTGGCTTTGGATCAATATAAGGTAAAACAGATTCTCCTGGAAGTTCTGACAACATTGAATAGTGGTTTGCTGTTGCAATCATTCGGAGCATTAGTCATCGATGCGCAATCTGCTGCCATGGACGTTGTCCCCGTTAACGGGGACACGGATCACGGGGACAACGGGAATACACGGGATTCAGTACCTGCTTTTAAAATTTTCGTAGGTTATTAAAAAAGAAAATTGCTGTTCCACACATTTTGACCTCAAGGTATTGTACTTTTGTATGAAACTGGTTTTTGTTTGATAACTAACTAGCAGCGCCCCGCGATTTCACCCGCATAAGTTTCGATCCCGTGGGAATATCGGGATAAAAATTATCCTACGTCCTTTCCCGAGACTAACATAACTGACATAATAACACCGACATTGTACACTAAGGGCGGTTTTGCACTACGTCCGATCCGAATCCGAGAAATCAATCCGGACACTTAGTTCGCAATAACGTTGTAACGCGTTTTATTTTGACGGTCATTGAAAGTACTACCTGCGGTAATTGTAAAGTAGGCACACTTTCAAAACTCAACCGTCTCAATTGAATTAGTTATTCAAAAAAGCTCTAAATTACCTTAAAGTATGTATTTCATCCGAAAACTCAACCCTTATCCCACTCAGGTAAGCTGACAATTAAAATTCAAGTATTATGCAAATAAGGCGCACGGGACGACTTTCGACGTCAATTTTGAACGAAACCCCCATAAATATGGAGAGTTCGGGCAACTTCTGAAAAACTGGGCAAGATAATTCATTTTTGGGTTAAATTATGAGGAGCATGGCTTAGTTTGGCCTTATTTGATATTCTTGTAAGAACCATTAATAATAATGGTGCCTACCGTTCATATTCAGTCCAATTATTGAGGTCTATGTAAGTAGGGTTGAAGAGATCCGCAGGAGAACCAAGGTAACCGAAATAACCCGAAGAATTGCCAAATTTAAGTGGCAGTGGGCAGGGCACATTGCTCGCAGAACAGATGGCTGATGGGGCTGAAAGGTTCTGGAGTGGCGACCGCGTACTGGAAGACGTAGCGTTGGAAGTCCTCTGACAAGGTGGATCGACGAACTTGTGAAGGCCTCAGGAACTCGTTGGATGCGAGAAGCACAAAACCGGTCGAAATGGAGGTGCTTGGGGGAGGCCTATGTCCAGCAGTGAACGTCTTTCGGCTGAAATGATTATGATGCTAGTAGGTATAATTTCCTCTAAGCAGGCTCACTGTGAGCCTAGCACAAACTTACTACCTATAACATACCTATGCTGCCGCACAATTTATAAACGCAGTAAAGTCTATACCTGTCACATGTTCTTTACTGCGTTTATAAATTGTGCGGCAGTATGTATGTGTGATGTTAATTGAGCTTGTCGCACAAAAGATTTGAACCAAAATGCTATAAGATGTAATGAGTAGTATGAAAAAATCTTAGATAAGTATTTATTTTATTCAGCGGACTCCGACTATTCACGTTCTTTTAATAAGTCTCTAGTCACAGTATATGGTGCAGTTTTCTTATATTAATTGTATTATACAATACTAACTGACCCGACAGGCGTCTTTCTGCCGAAAGGGCTTTGAAAGTCCGTGGCATACCTACCTGTCCGCCATTTTGTTTTTTTTTTCAGAATTTTGATCACGCATGATACCTATATAAATCATATTTTCGATTCAAAACTTTCGTTACGTTTTCATTACTTTTTGTTACGTTTCGTTACGTTACGTTGCGTTTCCGTTTCCGTCCAAATATGTTCCAAACTATGCTAGGGTCTGAAGCGTTCCAGTCAGACCTGGAGAACCGATTCGCTGCCGTGGAAACCACAAATGACGTTGACCAGGAGCTCGACCAATTTGTGGACATCCTCAGGGAGGAAGGTACGAGATTTTGCAAAATGCGGCGTACGGGCAAGAAGTCCAAACTTTCGGAAGAGACTCTGGAGCTTATGACTGAACGACGTGAAAACCCACCTGTCACTTCGTCAGAACAACGGGCACTCAACAAAAAGATTAGAGCATTGGTACGACGCGACCTCCGACGCTCCAATACACGCTCTTTAGAGAAAGCGATTGAGGAACATCGGGGGTCGAAAGTGTTCGTCCAATCGCTTGGGAGGAGCCACCTGACGAAGTTGACCAAATCTAGTGGGGATATCGTCGTTTCGAAGCCGGAGATCCTTTCGGAAGTCGAAAACTTCTATGGCCAATTGTACGCATCGCATGCATCTCGGCCTAATCCCGAAAATGAGGATTCAAGAGCCACCCTAACCCGCCACTTCACTGAAGACCTGCCGGAAGTCAGCCAAGACGAAATCGAGGCGGCTCTTAAACAGCTTAAAAATGGAAAAGCCCCTGGTGAGGACGGGATTACGAGCGAGCTCCTGAAAGCGGGAGGAAGCCCTGTGCTGAAAGAACTTCAGGAGCTCTTTAACTCTGTCCTGTTCTCTGGGAGAACTCCAGAAGCGTGGCGAAGGAGCGTGGTCGTTCTTTTCTTTAAGAAGGGTGATAAGACCCTTCTAAAGAACTACAGACCCATTTCGCTCCTTAGCCACGTATATAAGTTGTTTTCAAGAGTCGTCACGAATCGTCTAGCGCGAAGACTCGACGAGTTTCAGCCACCGGAGCAGGCCGGGTTTCGAGGAGGATTTAGCACCATAGACCACATCCACACTGTGCGACAAATTATACAGAAGTCCGAAGAGTATAATCGACCCCTATGTCTTGCCTTTGTGGACTATGAGAAAGCTTTTGACTCTATCGAGACCTGGTCTGTTTTGGAGTCTCTGCAGCGATGCCAAGTCGACTGGCGATACATCCAAGTGCTGAGATGTCTTTATGAAAACGCGACAATGACCGTCCAAACTCAGGACCAGCGAACTGAACATATCCCCCTGCGTCGAGGGGTAAGACAAGGGGACGTAATATCCCCGAAATTGTTCTCTAACGCATTGGAGGATATGTTTAGGACGCTGGACTGGGATGGGCGCGGCATTAACATCAACGGCGAGTACATCTCACACTTGAGATTTGCGGATGACATCGTTATACTGGCTGAATCGGTGCAGGACCTGCAGCAGATGCTGGACGGCCTAGTTGATTCTTCTGCACGCATTGGTCTCCGGATGAACTTGGACAAAACCCAGGTTATGTTCAACGAACACGTAACCCCGGGACCGATTGCTGTCAATGGCGGTGCTCTCAAGGTTGTTCAAGAATACATTTACCTCGGGCAAACTCTGAAGTTTGGTAAAAACAACTTTGAGAGGGAGGCTAGCAGAAGGATTCAGCTGGGCTGGGCAGCGTTTGGGAAGCTTCGTCGAGTCTTCTCGTCGCGTATTCCACAGAGCCTAAAGACTAAGGTCTTCAATCAGTGCGTCCTGCCAGTTATGACTTACGGAGCCGAAACGTGGACACTCACGGTACGGCTGGTCCATAAATTCAAGGTCGCTCAGCGAGCTATGGAACGGGCTATGCTTGGGGTTTCTCTGAGGGATCGAATCCGCAACGAGGTGATCCGGCAGAGAACCAAAGCTGTCGACATAGCTCACAGAATAAGCAAGCTGAAGTGGCAATGGGCCGGCCATATTAGCCGTAGAACCGATGACCGCTGGGGTAGACGTGTTCTTGAGTGGAGACCGCGAATCGGTTAACGTAGCGTGGGACGCCCTCAGGCTAGGTGGAGCGACGATCTTCGCAGGCTGGCTGGTAGCAGCTGGATGAGAGTTGCCGAAAATCGAGTTGAATGGCGTGCAATAGGAGAGGCCTATGTCCAGCAGTGGACTGCTATAGGCTAATGATGATGATGACGTTGCGTTTACGTTACGTTACGTTTTCGTAGCTTGCTCGTGCTAGGGCAACAATACTACTAACAGTCATAAGACGTTCACTACCGAATTCCCCCGAATAACGAGTCCCTGGTATAACAATACCAGGGACTCGTTTTAGACACTGAACAATATTAAGTTCAAAGTCTTAATTCGGTAGTGAACGCCCCATTATCTAAGCTAACATAAGTTCAACTTAAAAGTACACTTACAACAAAGAAATTGGGGCAATAGCATCGAAAACTTGTGTGTATAGCGCCATTACAGGTTGCTTCCGCTAATGTCGACCGCCATTAGTCAAGACTGGCGTTACGACGGTTAGGTAATGGTGCCGCATTACTGTTATAGACATGGTGTAAGGAACGGAAAACCATTTTAATGAATTGGTCTAAAAGTTTAGTACTCAAAGGCAAATTGGCCTTATCCCTCACATAACCAGTCCACAGTGGCCACTCATCATAATCAGTCTACACTACAATGTTCCTACTGCTGGGACACAGGCCTCCTCTCTGTAAGAAGGAGTGGGGCATAATCCACCACGCGGGCCCAGTGCGGGTTGGTGGATGTCACAACCATGTCACATCGATTCTTTGGTTATAAGACATGACGCCAGTTTCCTTACAATGGTTTCCTTCATGTTTTTGTGAACGGTCTCTGGGTTCGGACCTACGACTTACATACAACTCGTAAGTTGCAGCCGTGTCCAAATAAACTTTTTTCTTTCTTTTTTTCTTTCTTTCCGTTTCCACTATGCAACTATTGCTACTATTGAACTTACCTACATAATCCTTTCCACGCAAAATTAATTTAAGAGTAATCTTCTTAATCTATATCTATCTAGCTATGTATAGTCAACAAAAGAGATAAGTATGCAGGATCGTCGGATATAATTGAAGTTTAGTAAGAAACCGATGGATGTTCTCGAATCAAATTTAATTTTATTAATAGAAAACAAACAGCTCATTTATGAAAGGAAAATGCCCATTTCTCTATTGACCGCGGTTGCGCATCAAAAAATTTTGTATGATACCAAAAATTGGATATAAAAGAGGGGTGATGTCGTACTTTCATAGGAAATAAAAATTATCCATTTATTTTGTGGGGTTTTGTTGTTCTTTGCATTTCTGTTCAGTTTTGAGGTTAGTTACCATCCACCAAAAAAAACTGTATTTTACAACAATACGATTTGAATTCACATAAAACAACAGAAAATAGTTCCAATAAATCAATGAATGATGCCAAATAAATAATATTTCATAGGTAGGTAAAAAAAACCTACATGCAAAATGTAGGTTTTTATAGGAAATAGAAAATGCTTGAACATAGGAATGCAATAGTTTTATTGGTCCATATTATCATCATATTCATAAAATATGTTGCCTAAAAACGGAGCCGACGTGGCGGCTCAACAGACCTAAATCAGCTACTGAGTTACTCGTAGCCCTATTAACTAAAATGTAGGCGTAATACACCTTGCTGCTGACATATCGAGATTTAATTCTTCCCCTTACTAAATACTTGTCCGTTCCCAGTACCAACGGCATGTCAACCTCAATGTCGTTTGCTAGTTCAGTTTCGTATTTTCCGTTCCTACGGACATGCTAACCATAATACGACTCATCATCTGCCTAGCCTTTTCCCAACTAGGTATGTTGGGGTCGGCTTCCAGTCTAAACGGATGCAGCTGAATACCAGTATTTTACATGGAGCGACTGCCTATCTGACCTCCACAACCCAGTTACTGGGTAATACGATACCTCTTGGTAAGACAGGTTATCAGACTTTCGGGCTTCTGACTACCCGTAACGACTGTCAAAGATCCATGAATGGCAGCCGGGACCAACGGCTTAACGTGCTTTCTGATCCACGGAGGGTTCTCGGTATGTAAACATGGTCACCCATCCACAGACCAACCGTGGCAAGCGTAGCTTAACCTGATCGATCGACCTGTGTGGGACATATAAAAATAAATAGGTATATCATATTCTGTTAAGAAATTGATCTTAGCATTAGTTTAATTATACATATTGTCACAGACAGGCAAAAGCCACAAACAAAATCAAATCAAACTAAGAAAAGTATAGCTGGTGGTTCTTATCGCATCATCTTCTTCTTGGCGTGTCGATAGCAATCTAAATGGACTGGGCCCAGAATTCGGCTACTTGTTTGCCGCCATCACCAACGTCCATCAGTTCCTGTAACGTGCAGCTGACAGGACACGCAGGACACGATATTAAGTGTCCCATCGTTTGTAGAACAGCACCACAACATTTACACTCCAAGGCAGAGTCGTCTATGAATCTCCATCTCAGCAGGTTTTCCATGCTTTGGCCAGCCTGGGTCTGGAGGTTACCCAAGGTAACTCATATCCAGGTAGGAGCTCTTCAGCGGGTAGAACGAATGGTTTGGGTAAGGAAGCACTGTCTCGCCACAGCTTCAGTCTTTTTTTGTGATCGTTCGACAGTGAGTGGGACACCACACTTCACCACTTTTCTCATCATGATGCATTTAAATGTATATTTTGAACATAGTTAAACAGCTTCTAGTATTATCTGTAAAACTTAACTGTAAACAACGAAATACAAATAGTGCTGAAAGTCTTCCATTATATCCGTTGCCTCCCCAACTTGACGACGGGGTAGACACAGCTCCCGCAGCGTGACAGTTTTAACGAAATCGTTAGTGATTTACTGCACAGAAGACACGGACCGTAGTTGTGAAAATGTTCTACACAATCCACACCACCCGCACAGAAACAGTACAATCTTGACTGTGCAGGAATCTGAAGATTCAACTGGACACGATGTCAACGCAATGATAAGTTATTTATTAGCACAGCAAACTCAACAACTAACAATACATAAGTAAAAACAAAGATCACTGCGGAGTGCTGGTCGGCCGACATGAGATGTTTGTTTGACAAATTGACAGTGTCTGAGTGACACTTCCCGTGATAGTGTTACCAACAGTTAATCTTAATCCCCCTGACCATAAGTGATTTGTCAACTAAAGAAAGATATTTTAATTAGTAATATATGGACAAATAATTAGTCTGAAATAAATGGATTTAATTTAATATTAGTTTAAAGATGTTAATTAAAAAGATATATTACTTTGATTATGTTAATGAAAAATGAATAACGAGAACATTATAGAAAAAAAAAACACTTTTACACATCAAACATATTTTTTTAAACTAGATGAGAAGGGCGTTTTCTATCTGACAACTCTGAGAAGAAAAGCCAAAAGAAACTCAAAGATCACAGTCTCTTTTAAAGCCCAGACATACTTAATCTTGGTTAGATCATACATGTAAAGACCATGTTAGATAAATGTCTGAAATGTTCTTTTGAGAAAAGAACCACACAGATTGAGTGGACCTGTCCAATCAGTGCACCAGTTGTCAGTAATTGTGCAGCTCAACTCAGAACTTAAGGAGCTCAACGATTTGACGACACCAGAGAAAGGACATTTGGGTAGGCCGTATAAATTACTCCAACTGCCAGATCATGATTAAAACGGAATCAATAACCCAGGAAGAATGTCATAGATGAAATTATTTTTAAAACTCAGCGTCTGTCCTCATACTATCCGTTAAGGCCGATTATGGGGAGGTTCTTAAAATTGGCAACACTGCTTTTACTAAAATACGCCATTTAAAACAGTATGCAACAAAATCCAATAAATAACTAATTAAATACAAAATATTAACCCCACATACGATTTCGATCAAGTGAACTCAGAAAAGTTAATAAATTATTTTATAATTTATGAGTATATTTTGAAGGCCATACTCTATTGCTTTAAAGCGGTTTTGATCACGGGCAATCTCCTTTAATTTCAGTCGACAACATCCATCGGTTTCATACTAAACTTCAGTTATATCCGACGATCCTGCATAATCTCTTTTATTGACTGCATCTATACCTATGTCTAAACGAAAAATAAAGCTGAATAGTTTGATTGTTTGAACGCGCTAATCTCTGGAACTACCAATAAGATTTGTTTTTTTTTTGCGTTTGCTAACCCAATTTTTGAGGAAGGCTAGGACGCTTAGGAAATATACAAATACTCTAGCTAGACCCATGAGGCCATGACAGGCATGCAATTGAATTATAAAGTTACAGGTGCCACGATGGGTCTCAGCACTTTTCCTTTTTCCAAAAACGTCGGAGTCGACCTTCAGTCATTTTCAGTCCAGCCAGTCACGAACAGACTGCAAAGTATTTCTACTCATTCTGAATCCCCAAAGTCTTCCAAACCGGAACGAAGTATCAAAAAGTAAAAAAAAAAACAGTGGTACTCCGGGAGTGCCGACAGAAGTGAAAACAAAACACATGCAGAATACTTTGCCATCACTCACCGATATATCGGATATACATCCGAAGCGGTGTCGATTACGGTAACAGTGGCGCGAGTTCAATAGTTTTTTTACATATAAAAAAATGCCCAGCGCGCCTAAAGAAGTTTTCACTTCGTAAACTCTATTTAAACTTAGCTTAATAAAACGCAGCTCCCTTGCTAAGTGAAACCTTTTAATAAAGCATCATAATATTCCGAAAATAAACCCTAGTTTAGTCAGAAATTTTGCAAACTAATTAACATGTACCTGCGGTCAGTCACGCGTGCTAGCGTCATAAACTGAATTAATTTTCAGTACTAAACTTATCCCTTAGTGAACAATCTCTCAAATTTTATGCTTCATTATGAGAAACATACTGGTTTAGAGTTGTGCTAGAGAAGTAAACAAAAGCATACAAAATAATAGTTCGTGAATATGTATTTTAATTTGTGGTTTTATAGTGGAATAGTGATAGTTTTCGCTATCAAATTTTTAGTCATGGATGTCGTTTTCATGGTTTTCGAGGGTGGTTTGCTGAAGCCAATAGTGAGCAAATGTAAAAATTTCCTTCATTTTGAAATTTTCGCAGCGCTACTTGAATTTTCATTTTGAACTTCGTTCCTGCCGGGGGTCCCCCGAACCCACAAGTTTTTTTTATAACTGACGAAAAATTTCAACCCAAGAGGGTTCAGAATCATGTGCTCAATTCATCACGGAATCCATTGTAGCTGGTTGCCACCGCGCATGGTTGCGGTCCCTGCCACCCTGTGTACTTAAAATGTCTTTCGGCTGAAATGATGATGATGATACAAATATAGAGGCTCTCTCTCAGTTTTTCAGGAATAACGCAAAATACGTTTTGATGATGTTCATACTACATAATATAGCTGTTGTTTTTGGGATTCATGAATCATACTTATCATAACATCACGCCTGTAATCCCCTGAGGGTTAGACAGAGGTGAACTTATAGTACAGACGCCAGCATATTAAGCTACCCGAAACTGTAAAATTTTCCCAATCAACTTTGAACATTATGCTTTAGCGATAAAGTTGAAAATCTATTAAAGAAATTTGACAGATTGTAGTAGCTTGATGTGCTGGCGTCTGTACACCCACATTTTCCCAGTAATGTTCTAAGTCCCATGTAATAGAGGGCGAGCCTATTGCCATCTACCGGGCACAAACTTCAGACAGTCAGGACTGGTACTAAGAAATGGGAAAAATCCAACAACACGTTGCCCGACCTAGCAGTCAAACCCAGGACCTCATGCTGAGCAGTAGCGCGCGCAACCACTAATCAAACCAGGCATGATTCATGTATCATGGTACAAAAACACTTTTGTTCTAAATTTATACTAGATAAAGTTTACCCACTGGTAACGGCCGCGACTTACGAGGTATAGGTCGTAGGTTCGAACCTAGTCAGGCACTTTACTTTGTGTAAATTATTCCATCACCACTACTCTCAAAACGGTGAAGGAAAAACATCGTGAGGAAACCGGCATGTTCTAGAACCAAAAATTCGAAGACATGTGACATCGGTCAACCCGCACTGGGCTCGCGTGTTGGATTACGGCCCACTCCCTCCCACTGAGAGGAGGCCTGTTTCTCAGCAGTGGGAACGTTAATAAGCTGATTATATATGTTATGTATGTAAAGTTTATCAACGGATTACAGAGGTGTTTTACATGGAGCGACTGCCTATCTTACCTCCACAACCCAGTTACTTGGGTAACACGATACCAAGGGGTATCGGTAAAAAGTCTAACAACCTGTCTTGCCAAGAGGTAAGACAGGTTGTTAGACGTTTTGGGCTTCTGATTACCTGTGACATCTACGAATGACAGCCGGGACCAACGGCTTAAAGTGTGTTCCGAGGCACGGAGGGTTTTGATATGTAATGGATAGTCACCCATCCACAAACCGACCGCGGCAAGACTAGCTTAACCTTTTGATCGATCCGTGTGGCTGTTATTATATTTAGCCACGAGCCCCTAGTGTGTGTACCAACAAACCTACTTACAGAAATAATATAATTTATCATTTTCCAAAAAATACTGAAAAAGTGCAGTTCCCATTCGCTGACTCACCGCCACAGAATAAATGGAGTGGTTAATTCACAAAGTTATGGTACAATTCTGTTAAATAGGTGTTCGTGTCCCATGCAACGGTAATGCGGCCCAATGGCTGCGGTAATAGTTCTGGAAGGCTGCCAGAATATTATGTAAGCTGTATGATGGATGTTGTGGTCGATACCTTGGCACTGGATGACGGGGGACTTTATTTTTTGGCTGGTATCTACCAGATATTCACCGTGACTTCATTACAAAAAATAATGAGAAATAGCAATGTCTTTTGTGCTGTAGGCTGCACATCGGCGGTTAAAGAATCGGTATAACCGCTCAACCGTTGAAAAATTTCATTCTCATATCATAATAGACATTAAATTGTGTTTCATTAGTGACAGTTGGGCTCATAAGCTAGCCTCTTACATAACATAATCAGCCTATAATGTTCTCACTGCTGGGACACAGGCCTCCTCTCAGTGAGAGGGAGCTAGCCTCTTATTAACTACAGACCGGCCGTCGACAAAATTCGTTCCTGACACATGTCAATGTGACAAATCTAGTAGCTAATAACGACCAAAATCGCAAAACACGTATTCGTTTGCATAAAACTGACAAGTGTCAAGAACGCATTCTCTTGTCGGCCGCTGTAAGTATGTACAGATGCCAGCACATCAAGCTACTGCAATCTGTCAAATTTCTTTAATAGATTTTCATCTTTATCGCTAAAGCATTAGGTTCAAAGTTGATTGGGAAAATTTGACAGTTTCGGGTAGCTTGATGTGCTAGCCGTCTGTAGGTACTATGCTAGGTCAATGTGTTACGTTACACGTGCGGCCTATACGCTGCAACCTGCAAAATAGTCTACCATCGTTCATACCTTTACCAGTTGGATCTCAATTATTCGCAGCAAGCTTTTGACTCTATACATAATGCCACTTGAGAACATGAAAACTCTTGTACAGACACACACTTGCACATCAAGCTACCCGAAACTGTAAAATTTCCCCAATCAACATTGAACCTAATGCTTTAGGGGTAAAGTTGAAAATCTATTAAAGAAATTTGACACATTGTAGTAACTTGATGTGCTGGCGTCTGTACTTATCTATATCTAAACTGGTAGGTTATTATATTTAATTGACTGGATATCACCAGTACCTACCAAAATCCGTGATACTTTGGTTTCCTAAGCAAGCGGTGAACGGTCACACAAAAACGGCTGTCCAACAACAGACCGTTTTTTGACACCTTGATGTTTTTTTTTTTTTTTTTCCTTTTTGCCAACTGAGCCGATGTCGACTATTCTGCCAACGTCAAGTGGTGACGGCACCTTGATGTTAAACACTGGTGAAAATGACAGATATTCATGACGCCCGTTACAATATGACGGAACCGCGTTCGTAAGAAACCATACCTTAAAAAGTTTTTGCGGACTTTTTGATCAATAGTTTGTGTGAATTGCATAGCAAAGTCCCTAGTGACTCAGGCTTCAAATAAATTTAAATATATTCAGCAATCCTACAGATTAGAGCTGAATATGCAAAAGTATTTATGGATATCGCCTTTCATGTTCCCTAGTATTTGGTTTTGATAAAATCTACTTCGGAAACTTGCCGTGGCAGGTATTTATTAGGTCGAAAAATTATAGCAAAACATATGGTAACTAGCTTGAGCGAGAGGGGCTTGTGGCTAAGTAATAACAGCCGTACGGGTCGATCGAACAAGTCAAGCTATTGCCGCGGTTGGTCCGTGGATGGGTGACCATCTTCACATACCAAGACCCCTCCGTGCCTCGGAAAGCACGTTAAGCTGTTGGTCCCGGCTGTCATTTGACAGTCGTTACCGAAAGTCTGACAACCAGTCTTACCAAGGGGTATCGTATTACCCAGTACCTAAATGGGTTGTGGAGGTCAGATAGACAGTCGCTCCATGTAAAATACTGGTATTCAGCTGCATTCGGTTAGACTGGAAAAGGCTAGGCAGATGATGGTATCGTAACTAGCTTTATGTCCGTTTTAATAAATACCTCATGTAGTCTGATAATTTGAGCAAAGTTTTGATATAGCTTAATAAACCAATATCACACCAATATTCCCCAAAGGGTCAGGCAGAGGTTTACCTATAGTAGGTACACCCGCATTTCACCAGTTATGTTAAAGTCCCATGTAATACAGAGGGCGAACCTATTGTCCATCATCGCACACTTAATAAACACAAGTAAAGCGGGTAATAGATTATCCTATTTATAGGTATTATTATAGTTATCATTTAACTGTTAAAACTTAATAAAATGGTAATGTTTTGCATAACCTAAAACATGTCTGTAAAAGTAGACTAGTTAAAATATTAAGGTATAATGTAGCAAAACATAGAAAATATTCCAAACGGATATCCACCTTTTATGTTGTTGATATTTTAAATGACGGTAGATAGAAACGTCAAAAGTTGTTTGTTCATGACTATAAAAGGGGGAGCTCCGAGTGGCGGGGATCATTCTTGATCGAGACACCGACCACAACGGAGCTCCGGCCTACAGTCAGTTGATTAGTACTAGTGACGTTATTATGTGGAATAGATCGACCAGATGTCATGTAAGTTAATTGTTATTATTATCTTGATTATTGCTGATAATTATGGTGTTCTGTAGATATAATTATGTTATAATATGACCAATATTGCCAATGTTTTAAACTGTATAATGGAATATTCCTAGCTATTGTTATTATGTTGCTATTATTCTGAGTTCTCTTGGACCATTGTCGAAGAGATAGAATTAATTGTTTTTAAAATAATGATAATTTATAGGTAGCAATATAAGATGTATGAACAAAAGAGTTACTGTTACTGTTAGCCTGCATCATCCCACTGCTGGGCAAAGGACTATCCCCATGACTTCCAGTTCTTTCGATCCAGGGCTAAAGTGGGCCACTGGTCGTTTGGTATGTCCAGCTCGTTCCGCCAAAGAATAAAAGAGTGTTTTATTAAAAAACAACTAAGCAAAAGAAGTCTTACAAGCATCACGATATAATCGTATTACAATATTCTCTTTCCTACCGGTATTAGCTATTAAACCTGTATTATAATTATTTATACTTATAGTGCCTGTTCATACCAAGCCAAATGCCCATACAAAGCGGACTATGTCCTTTGTTGATAGAATACTTTAATACTGTTTCCATGGAGTTTCTTGTCCTTCTCCACCACCACTACCACCTACATACTTCTCCATAATAAATGCAAATTCAATAGAAGGAGGATGAACATGTTTCCCTGTTCGTTTCAATTTAATCTGACCGCGAAATATATTCAACATCCTTATAATTGAATCACGTACATTGAAATGAGCAGCACGGTTTGTTTCAATTGTTTATGCAGTTTAAATTCAGTACACAAACTGAATAAATTACGATAATAATTTAATAAAACTTCCCTATTGAGTGTTTATACTAAAATTTACGATACGAAGCTACGGTTTATTTTCGGATTATTCCAAATAAACTTTATGCCAAATTTCATGATTATAGTCAACAGGAAGTACTAGTTTCTTTCTTTCCTACACGTTTTGATTCCCTCGCGAGTGTCAAAATATGCGGCATAAACGGAACATAAACGCCCGTATCTTTTAATTGCGTTAACTTAGAAGTTTGATTTTTCAGTGCTTCGAGGAATTGCAGCACTGAATATTTCATATTAATTTCAACTTGATAACTCACGCGTTCCTGGGATAAAGGGTATTGACTGACAGACAGACAGACGGATAACGAAGTGATCTTTTAAGGGTTTCGTAAAGACATTTAACACTACAAGACATACAATGGGCGGATCTATCGCTCTCTACGATCTCTTCCAGGCAACCTTGTAATAGACAGTGATTGCGTGGAATTAAAAATGGGGTTGCCATTGGTTCAAACAATGCACAATTCAACGGCTTATGGTTTTCTTAAAGGCCGTAAACGTAAGAAACAGTCAGACACTTTTTATTTACAATATTAGTAAATGTGGATGGAGTGTAGTATACTTTAATTATCCTAGTGCGTTCTAGGATAATAAAACGTTATTAACGATAACAACTAAGGAATGAGGAAAATGTCGTGAGGAGAGTTTTGAGTATGAATGTCGATGGCTATAACAGTAGGGGGTTTCCCTTTTGGCTTTCCAAAGAATCGATGGATGGACTTTGTGAATGATGATATGGTTAGAAAGAGGGTGACTACCGAGATAACAACTAATAGAGAAGTATGGAAGAAAAAGACATCTTATCCCAAATAAATGGGATAAGGGCAAGAGAATGATAATAATGATGATTAACGATGACAACTACATCTTAAGAAAACAGACATTTGATGCAATATTAGTAACCCAGATACTAATCTCTGAAATACGTTATCTAATATTTAAACAGATTAATTTTAGCAAAGCCCGTGCCAAAACTATGAACGTACTCACGCGCATATTTTGTGCAAGTGTCACATCTTTAGCTAGTAATGATGACATCAGCTGGTACGCCAGAAATGAGCAGATAAATCATCAAAACTGAATAATCATTCAGGAAGCAATCTGTCTGAGATAAAATAAATATTATTTAGAAGAATTCAGTGGCTGATAACTTACCCATAGCTAGCGTCTATAGCATTGGAAGGCCAAAAAAAATTAAAGGAAGAGTTGTGTGAGGAATTTGAAAGAAAAAAGGGACAGAAAGAAAGAAAAAAACGTGTTGCATCCACCCCAGGTAACAATGAGACAAGGACAAGAAGATGATGCAGTAATATAGCCACGAGCCAACAAGCCCAGTTAACTAAAAGATACTAAAGAATATTCTGTTTTAAGAACTATGTCTATGAAAAGACAAATACGATTATATTCCATGGAGAGCAGTGGTGGCCCAGTGGAAACGACCGCGACTTGCGAGTTGCAGGTAGTAGGTTTGAACCCAGACAGGCACCCAGGCAGGCGCTTTACTTTGTGTACATTATTTCATCACCACTACTCTCAAAACGGTGGAGGAAAACATCAAAAACCGGCATGTCCTAGAACCCAAAATTTGGAGACATGTGACATCTACCAACCCGCACTGGGGCCACGTGGTCGATAACGGCCCACTCCCTCTCACAGAGAGGAGGCCTGTGTCCCAGCAGTGGGGACATTATAGGCTGATTATGCTGTATATTCCGTGGGTAATAAGAAACTCGACTATCAACGAATATGCAAAATAAATCCTTACCCAAAAATACTTTTGATACCCCATCTTGAAACTTACTGATTGACTCCTGTAACTATAAATGAGGGCTCTAGACTGGCTTAACGTCGAACCCCACTCAGTGTAGATCTACATGTCGAATGACAACGGGATCCTTTTCAGAAAGAAGTTTTTCTGAAGGCTTTCGGCGTCGCGTGTCATTGAGCTTAGGAGGGAATATGCATGGTTCTGCTCCTCAATCTTTATCTACCGGCAAATTTATGGATTTTGAGGATATCTTGAAAATTAAAGATATAACTTATAGGACCGATTTAAGCAAAAATGATCCAACCCACAACCTCGACAATTTTGAGTTTTTGTGACCTATGTACTCCAAATAAGGTATATTTTAACATATCAAAGACTCAGAACTCTATGACAATAATTGACGAAAATCCGTATAGTCCAACCCACAGCTGTCATGGCAAACATCATTATTTTATAATGCATAAGTGTTTCAAGCTATTTGAATCATTTTTGCATTTTCTTGGTTGCCCCGATATGTGTTAATTTTTTTTTTGCTATAATGATTCAAACTACTTGGAACAATTATGCTTTTTATACAATATGGAAAATATTACAAAAATCATTCTGCTTAAATGTTCCAATAACCTTGAATCATTTTAACTCAATTCCAAATAAAATTTGACTACAGAACTATACTGATTCAGACCACATTAATATCTATTTAAATATAGGAAAACGAAAAAAAATAATATTAAACAACGATTCACGGTTAAATATAAAATGATCCAGTCCACACAAACCTCATTTCGAGATAATAGAGTTTAAAGTTTATTGCGGTATTTCTCTGGTTTTGTAATGCTAAATGTTGTGTTTTTAATTTTATGTTATTCTAAGTGTACTAAACGAATTTACATGTATGTATTTAGTAAATAAATTTTAATAGTTTAGTAGATATTCAAGAAAACTTGCGCCTGGATCATTATTACAAAATAAATTTTGTATGGAATTAGCTGTGTAGGGTGCGGAAAGAAAAATGCAAAAATGTTCCAAAGTATGACAAAAATAGAAACTCAAAAATGTTTATTATTTTTATTTTATTTAAAAAAATACAAAAGTTACCCTACTCCTCATCCAAATCAAAGTCAAGTTCATCACAAAAACCATGTACTTATATCGGCTATTATTGCATCGTCTCCCTTCAGTTTTTTATAGCAACCAATTTGGTATAAGATGGAATAACGATTTGAAATCATTTAACTTCTTTTTGTTAATCAGTGTTCCTGAAGGCCATAATTCTTGCAAATCTTCTTCTATGACATCCAAATCAACAACTTTAAATTTCTTATTAACATTCAGTTCTTTGTAGTCCTCATTAAAGGTAGTTCTCATGAACAAAGAATGTCGAATCTTTTTTGTGATTAAAATTTCTTTTGTTTTGAGCCAGTTTACTTTGCGCTTATCATTAAATATTTTTCTATTAACTATTTTCTTTTCTAGAATTTGAGATCCAACAAAATCACAACAAAAAATTTGATCTTGTGGAGTAACTGTTGCGGAGGTCAAAACAGGAATATAAAAATCATTTTGATTTTAAAGGCTTTATTAAGTAGACACCCCACTCTAGAGACAATCAGCTTCCGTTACCTAGAATCAGGACCAACTTTCCTGCCAAATGACAACGATTTCGCTAAATTTGAGACTCGACTCAAGCAATATGAAAGGATATACTCCGTGGATGATTATGCCATTATAAAACAATGCAAAAACTAAAATCCTTTACAGGTCTCTTGGAGTATTTATGTTCTGTGTCACAGGTGCATAAAATGGAAAGTTGTGATTTTGTTGGATCTCAAATTCTAGAAAAGAAAATAGTTAATAGAAAAATATTTAATGATAAGAGCAAAGTAAACTGGCTCAAAACAAAAGAAATTTTAATCACAAAAAAGACTCGACATTCTTTGTTCATGAGAACTTCCTCTAATGAGGACTGAATGTTAAAAAGAAATTTAAAGGTGTTGATTTGGATGTCATAGAAGAAGATTTGCAAGAATTATGGCCTTCAGGAACATTAACAAAAAGAAGTTAAATGATTTCAAATCGTTATTCCATCTTATACCAAATTATTGCATTGGTTGCTATAAAAAACTCAAGGGAGACGATGCAATATAGCCGATATACATGGTTTTTGTGATGAACCTGACTTTGATTTGGATGAGGAGTAGGGTAACTTTTGTATTTTTTTTAATAAAATAAAAATAATAAACATTTTTGAGTTTCTAGTTTTGTCATACTTTGGAACATTTTTGCATTTTTCTTTCCGCACCCTACACAGCTAATTCCATACAAAATTTATTTTGTAATAATGATCCAGGCGCAAGTTTTCTTGAATATCTACTAAACTATTAAAATTTATTTACTAAATACATACATGTAAATTAGTTTAGTACACTTAGAATAACATAAAATTAAAAACACAACATTTAGCATTACAAAGCCAGAGAAATACCGCAATAAACTTTAAGCTCTATTATCTCGAAATGAGGTTTGTGTGGACTGGATCATTTTTGCTTAAATCGGTCCTATAATAAATTGCACCTGATAAGTGGTCACCACTGTCGGAGGACCACTTCACTACCTATAAGAGCCATTTCAAGTGCATTGTCATCCCAGAGACAAAGCATAAATTATAATATAGAAATTGATTATACAGGATGACCGGGACATCGACGCACAACGTGTACATGTTTCTCGAAAAAAATCAAAGAAGGCGGTCGTTGAATGAAATTTTTTGTCAGTCATAAAAAAATGAGCTGTTTCCTACAAAAATGCAATACCTACGCGTACGGAACTGCTAATTTTTTTTTTAACAATCGAAGAATAATTTCAATGCAGGGAGGGTCCAGCGGGGTAATTGCGTAACACACTATCAGTAGCAATGGGTTTCATTTTGACAGTTCAACAACATTCATTGCAATATTATTATAGTTATTATATTTTATATACAGACGCCAGCACATCAACCTACTACAATCTGTCAGATTTCTGTAATAGATTTTCAACTTTATCGCTAAAGCATAAGGTTCAATGTTGATTGGGAAAATTTGACAGTTAGGTGTAGGTTGATGTGCTGGCGTCTGTACATATTATTATAGTTTATGTGTTAGCTTATATTATGTAAATATTTATAGAAGTTGAATAAATAATAGTTATTTCTGAAAAGAATATGAAGAGAAATATAAAAATTGAGATTGATAGTGTGTTACGCAATTAGGGTGCTGAATCATATACTAAATCCATGGTAACAGGTTGCGCTTCGCTAACCTGTGTTTTATTCATTTATGGAATTTCTAGACAACAAATTAAAGCAATGATCTTAATAAGCAAACTTGGCCACGAGTTAATTACGGTTAGTCTGAATACCGGTTAAATTATGACTTTAATTACGACAGAGAAATCCTGGGGCAAAACATATTCAGCAAAACAATAACAAGATGGACGTAGGCAATAAAGGTTTAAATGGAATACATTTATTTAACTTAATTCACATCAGAATTAATTAAGCAATTAAGGCAATCAAGGCTGATAGTCATCCAAAGGGCAATGGAGAAGGCTATGCTTCGAGTTTTAGAAATGAAGAGATCCGCATGAGAACCAAGGTAACCGATATAGCCCAAAGAATGGCAGTGGGCAGGCACATTGCTCGCAGAACAGTTGGCCGATGTGGCCTAAAGGTGGACCGAAGACTTGGTGAAACTGACAGGAATCGCATGGATTCGAGAAGCACAGAACCGGTTGAAGTGGCGATGCGATGCTTGGGGGAGGCCTATGTCCAGCAGTGGCCGCCTTTCGGCTGAAATCAAAATCAAGTCATTTCTTCAAACTAGGCTGAGAATCAGCACTTTTCGAACGACAAAATTACAAATGACAGTCCCCCAAAACTCCCGCCCTTCACCGCTTCCTAGTGCTTTCGCTGGGGAGAAGAAGTGGCGCAACAAACTCCCCAGCAGTACAGCTGTCTATTCAGTTAGAATTAAAACACTTGATTGTATACAATTAAAATGGTGATGTAAAAATGATAATGATGATAAATTAAGCAATTTAGGAAAGTTCGTAGGTACCTACCCTAAAAATCTCAATACAAAAGACATTTCTTTACTTTGAAACGAGTTCGTCAAAGCGGGTGAATTTTGTCGGAAACTCAATAAAAAACCCTCTTTAGGACTTTCAAATCCTTTCTGTTGCAAAATTTTTTCAAGTTAAAAATAGAGAATAAAAGTTTATTTTTACGGGTCTTTGAGTTCTTTAACTTTGTGACTTTTAGTATAAACTAATAAAATTCTCATTCAGAGTAACGACTGGTCCTTTTTAGGGTGTTTTACCCAAATGGTGCTAACGGAACCCTACTATGCCTCCGCTGTCCGTCCATCCGGCGTTCTGTCTGTCTATCAGCGGGCTGTATCTCATGAACCGTAATAGATAGACAGTTGAAATTTTCACAGAATGTGTAGGTTATTCTATTGCCGCTAAAACAACAAATAATAAAAATAAAATACTGTAAATAAAATTCCGACTTGGGGTTTGCCAAACATCAATGGAGCGCAGCATTTTAGGCGTTAAACGAACTGACAGAATACGAAACACCGCGCTGCGCTCCAAAACGAGGATCCTAGACGTAGGCAAAAAGGCTGCCAAGCTGAAATGGGATTGGGTGAGTCACGTCAGCCGCATGCACAGTGACCGCTGGGCAACATTCTCCACACAGTGGGTGCCTGACGGATGGTGCCGCCAAGGCCGGCCTAGGAAGACGTGGCGAGACGACCTAGACGACCTAGACGCGTAAGGGTTGGATCGAGGTGGTGCTAGAAAAGGATGCCTGGAAGGATTTGGGGGAGGCCTTTGCTCAGCAATGGGATTAAAGGGAAACCCCCTTTAATTTTTATTGACATTATTTTATTTATACACTACAAGAAACATATTTTATTCAGCGTTGTTTGCCTAGGGGTACGGAAACTTTCGTGTGCGAATCGGACTCGCACTGGAGCGGTTTTTGCAGTTATAGGTAAATAGGTGACAAAAATGTCCATAATTAATTTAAGAATATATTAGGTACGAGTACCTGTGCCTGAGGGGCCCGTGGCTAAATAATAATAGCTGCACAGGTCGATCGATCAGGTTAAGCTACGATTGCCGCGGTTGGCCTGTGGATGGGTGACCATCTTTACATACCGAGACCCCTCTGTGACACGGAAAGCACGTTAAGCAGTTGGTCCCGGCTGTCATTCGTGGATCTTTGACAGTCGTTACGGGTCGTCAGAAGCCCGGAAGTCTGACAACCAATCTTACCAAGGGGTTATCGTATTACCCAGTAACTGGGTTGTGGAGGTCAGATAGGCAGTCGCTCCATGTAAAATACTGATATTCGGCTGCATCCGGTTAGACTGGAAGCCGACTCTAACATAGTTGGAAAAAGAATAGGCAGATGATTAGGTACCCGTTCCTGTGTCTCCTCACAGATTAGATAAATCTATGAAAAGGATAATAATTTCCAACGCTTTTAAGCCGTTCTTTAAACAAGATATAAACATAAAATTATGAAGAAGTCTTGTGAACTAAAACAGCTGCTCCCCCATTCACAGCATCGATCAAAGTATTTGTTGCTTATCGAAGAGATTTATTTGCTCCACAATAATATTATTATATAAACTTTGTTGTTGAAAATTGTTTGAAAATGATTTATGATAATACCGCAATAATTTAGTTAGCCAGTTTTTGAGTGGCGTTTGCAGACAAAAGTTGCGGACTTGTTTTTAATGACATTATCGTGTCAAGTTGCTTATATTTCCTTGAATGTTTTGAGGATATGATGTTTTGATAATGTGATGATTTGCGATTATGGTGATTTGAGATTATGATATTTTGAGAATATGATATTCCGAGACGGAGCGGATTTTATTCTCGCGTAGAGGAGGCCTGCAGTGGGAACGTTATAGGCTGATAATTATTTTCGCGTAGTGAATTAAGTTCCTTTAAATAAAGTTTTCAAATAGGCTATATTTAAGCCCATCCAAAGGTAAAGGATCGATTTTTGCGATAAGACCGCCCATTGCCCTATGTACCTAGACATACGTACATAACAATCAAAAGTTCTGATTTTTTTGTTATGGTGTTAAGTATTCTATCTATCTGTCTATCTATTTATTATTGGCGGAACCCAATTACCTAACGATCACCAGTTTTGGCATGCTGGAGGTAGAAAAACTTATCTATCTATGGTTTTAACTTCCCAATAATCTAAGGGTTGGCGTTTCTAAATTTGCCAAAATTGAATAAAACCGATATATCATCATCTGCCTAGCCTTTTCCCAACTATGCTGGGGTCGGCTTCCAGTCTAACCGGATGCAGCAGAGTACCAGTATTTTACATGGAGCGACTGCCTATCTGACCTCCACAACCCAGTTACTGGGTAATACGATACCGCTTGGTAAGACTGGTTGTCACTTTCGGGCTTCTGAAGACCCGTAACGACTGTCAAAGATCCACGAATGACAGCCGGGACCAACGGCTTAACGTGCTGTCCGAGGCACGGAGGGGTCTTGGTATGTGAAGATAGTCACCCATCCACGGACCAACCGCGGCAAGCGTAGCTTAACCTGATCGATCGACCCGTGTGGCTGTTATTACTTAGCCAAAAGCCCCTAAAAAATCGATATATAAGAACATTTATTTAAATTAATGTTTGTTTTCCTCTCCGAGCTGACTGATCCCTGAGAAGAAATGCCGAAAACAAACTCGGAGGTCATGGTCTCTTGTAAAGTTCAAATATTATATTATTAGGATTTTATGTGAGTCTAATAATGCAGGGCCATGGCTGGAAGGGCCTCTTGAAGAAATAGCCATTGCAGCTTTAAGTTGACCTGTGCCAAGATGGCGTGCATGCATCAGTCATCGTGTAGCTCAACCCTATTTTAGGGAGCTCAAAGACCCGTCACACGACGCTACCAGATCGACAGGGCATAGGTAACCACAAATAACTCTCAATACATACAATTCCGTTCGTATCTACGAAATCCACTATCACAATCCTTCCTCAAAAATACTTTCCGCTGCAATATTTTCTAATAAAAGCTGTTTATCTTCAAAATGGAAGAACGACGCAGAAACAAGTGGCTCCAACAGCGTCTGTTTGACAAATGCATTAGATGGAACGTCGCGAGCGAGTCCACATATGAGCACGACAAACTGTGACGTTATGTGGTGTAAGTGATGAGCTGATATATTTTAGAACTGTGACGGCTTTTGTTTTATGTTCTTTGGTATAGGATTATGTTGATCAGCACCCTAATTGCCTAACACACTATCAATCACAATCTGAATCATTTTGAAGGATATTGTTAATCCATTGCTTTTTATGTTAGAAAAATTTGTCTGCTCAACAACGTAAATAACGCAATGAATGTTGTTCAACTGTCAAAATGAAAGCCATTGCTACTGATAGTGTGTTACGCCATCACCCCACTAGAATAAAGAAAGACGTTAGTGTTCCTAGCATGCCGCGTGTACCAGTTCATAGAGTATTGCTAACTTCGGAATGTCCCTCACCCTTTGCAGTTAGCCTATTTTGCTGACTATACGTACAAAGAGTGAGCATAAAAAACACAGAAACACGTGTTCTTTCACTTGGAATAAATGTATTTTTTACAAATTACCAGTTACACAATGTTTTCAAAAGCGTTTTGTCCAACTGGTAGCCTAGAGGGTTTTTGAGCAAGCATAATGTGGGCGAAAAATAATTGATAGCTGAGTAGATGCGGTATAATGAGAGAACACTGAAAATATATTTGAAAAGTTTCAGATAGAAGCACCGTGGTCAGGATTCCACTTTTAGATTTCAAAAAGGGCCAAAAATAAAGTGATCTTAGAGCTGTTGATTTTGGTATGATCGTGTGCGGCCTAACCCATAATGACTTCAATGGGCAAATTGGATTAAGAAATCGTGGAAATGTGTCCTTTCTGCAAAAATAAAATTTGTTAGTTTATTCTCAGTCCGTCTTTATTCTTTGTGCCAAACTATAAGTTAAATCTGATCCAAAATTAGATTCCGAAACGCTGTAATATTATAGTTATTATGTTAGTATATAACATTAGATGTATCATAAGATATATCTTTCGATATTTCGTATCATGTCGGCTGTAATAAACTCTGTTGCGACATTTTGTTGGCAGTAAATTTTCGTAACTATATCATTATTGTAGATTTGTATGTAGTATATGAAAATTGAGTTTCATTGAATCTACGAGACATATTTTGGCATTAAATTGGTTAACATTTTGTGTATGATTTTGTTTGATCATATCAATAACTATTATGTTATATGTATATATGATAGTAATATAGATTAGTGTCCATCTTTACATACCGAGACCCCTCCGTGCCTCGGAAAGTCCTGACTGTCATTCGCGGATCTTTGACAGTCGTTACGGGTAGTCAGAAGCCCAAAAGTCTGACAACGAGTCTTACAAAGGGGTTTCGTATTACCCAGTAAGTGGGTTGTGGAGGTCAGATAGGCAGTCACTCCATGTAAAATACTGGTATTCAGCTGCATCTGGTTAGACTGGAAGCCGACCCCAATATAGTTGGGAAAAGGAAGGCTAGGCAGATGATGATATAGATTAGTGTTCTACCGGTCCCCGAGTAACTGGACCGTAATCCACTGGGATTATGGTTCACTTACTCTGACAGAGAGGAAGCGTGAGTCCAAATACTCCTATTGTATATTCATCTAAAATAATTCATTGTCACACCGCTTCTGACTATAGTTAAGAAAGACAACCACGTCATTAGGTACTATGGGTAAAAACTTCTTTTGTTAAAAACGTTAAAAAAATGTATCCCTCTACCAGCGCAAATTTTCACACAGCAAAATCAGGCTTATTTAAATATTAAGAGGCCACTTGCCGATATGAAAGACAAGACGGCTTTATGAATAACTAATTTCATGGTCAGATCTTAGAAGTGGAACTGAAACTTATATATACCACAACATAATGCAAACTCAGGGATCCCAGAGACAATATTTTGTCCGTATTTTTTTTTTAACGGAACTACAGCAATAAAAGTATTATGATCTACTACAGTAAATAAAATCAGAAAAAATATGTGATATTATGCTAGATGTTAGTGTGTTGAAAACATAATACAACTAATTTGATACGATAGAAAAAAATCATGAAGATACCTCTAAAAACTTTATTTTTACAATAAAAACTATACTAATGTACATTCAATCATTCTGATTTTTTGTCAGATTATTCTACAAGCAACATACTAAAGACCTAGTGTTTTAATTTTTTAGTCCAAACAATAGATTTTTGTAAATAGATAATTGCTTCATAATTTGCATTAAATTACCAGCGTTGTGTCAACGCGCTTCTCTTTCTTTTCTATGCAGTCCGACAGTGACCGCGTTTTAGGTCATGTAGTCGCCTTAATGTAGAGAATTAATGGAAAAAAAAAAGAAAAAAAATAGGAAAGGCATTAAGTCCGCCTTTGTACCTTTTTGTGCGAAAAGTTTAAATAAATAAATAAAATAGAGGGTTCTTATGACAACACGATAGAATTGAAAATTTACGACTGAAGCCGAGTATACGCAATTCAGTGCCGAGCATACCCGATTCAGAGTCACCAACCGACTGGAGCCGAGATTCGGCGCCACCGACCTGAGCGTGACGGCTCATTTTCGTTCACTGTTTAGAAAGAGCGCAAAAACACTCACAGCAAAAAGAAAAAAGTGAATCAGTGTCAGTGTTAGTCGTTGTAGTTGTCATTTCTAGCGCTTTAAGATCATAGCACACATTATCAACTCGAAAAGGGATCGCAACCGTATAACCTTTCGCCTCGCCGTCAAACAGGCGTCAACCTAACGTAAGCACGTAACCAAAGCGGATCAGCAGCTCCGATACGTCGACTCGGCTACGGCTAGGCGACGCCGCGCTTACGGCTCGCCGACCGAGAGAGGGGCGAGAGGGGCAAGGGTTGGACGAAGAGACGGAAGCGCAGAGACTACGAGCTGTAACGCACCGCACCGTGGTTCGTGAGCAGCGGTGCTATTCTGTCCACCTGATGCAAGGGACTGACACTATTGACAGCTCACTTTAAGGTCACTTCACCTAAGTATTCACGGTGAGATTTTTACAGAATAGCATTACTTGTCTCGAAGCGAGGCGATAACGTTACGATTCCGATTAGTGTGCGTTGCAGTAGAAGCTATGACCTTTATGGTATTTGGTAAAGTCTGTTGTCTGCTAACAAAGAAAGTAATTGAAAGCACGAAAATAAATTTAATGATGTAAACAAAAAATTAACTAAAAGAAAAACAAGACTGGTACAAAAAAAAAATAATCTCAAACCTTCCAATTCGGAATTCAAACAAATCACCGAAAGGATTCCAGTAATGTTTGTACAGCGATAATCAACCTTCAGACGCTCTTGAAAAATAGGTTTTTTCTACGATAGCCCTGAAGATTGCGTGCTAAGGAAATGCACCGGCTGCCTCTGGAGGAACTATTCTGAAACACGCGAACTTTAATGGAATTTTACAAACTCACATTAAACAGTAGGAAGCACTAGGGTTATTTTTAACTTTCGAGTCGTTTTCAGGTATAATAACTAAGCTTTCAGGCAGTAAATATGCTGCAATGCGGTAATTTCTATGCAATATTTGAAAAATTTGTAATTATTACTAACTTATTTTAAGGAAGTGTGTGCATTATCGTTAAATTTTCTTCACACTAGCCTAGGTGGCCGCTGTAAACGAATGTTAATTTTATTACTATAGCAGCGCCCCACGGTTTCACCCGCATAAGTGTCGATCCCGTGGGAATATCGGAATAAAAACTATTCTATGTCCTTTCCCGGGACTCAAACTATCTCTATACCAAATTTCGTCTAAATCGGTTCAGCGGTTTAAGCGTGACGAGGTAACAGACCGACAAACACACTTTCACATTTATATAATATTAGTATGGATTCATAATCATCTCAGCCGAAAGATGTCCACTGCTGGACATGAGCCTCTCCAAGCACCGGTTCGACCGGTTCTGTGCTTCCCGCATCGCTATTTATTCATAATAATGTATATTTCGTTTTATACAGGCTGGCAGGGATATCGACGCGCAAACTGTTACCATGGATTCAGTATACGATTCTGAACCCCCTAGCGTAGAAAATTTTATTCGGTTATAAAAAAAAACAACTGTTTCATAGAAAACCGATGTGGTTAAAATGGATGGAATAGATTTTTTTTTTATTAACACTTTCCCTGCCATGGCAACAGCCGCGGCCCGCGACCCACAAAAAATTTTGTTCAGCAGGCCAAAGCACATTTTTTAATACTTGTATCACATTTTCTATAACAGCACGCCAGTAGTTGTAAAAACTATTTGAATTCGGGAGGTCAGGGCGGATTGGATTTTTTTTTGGACCCGCCGTATTATCCCACGGTCTCTTGTAATAATTTTGACTTTTGACTCACGGCGTTCACAAGCACTTTTTAAATTCAGGAGGCTATGGAGGCCGCTGGCGGTTCTCAAAGTTAGCAGAAACTTTGAGACCCGCCAGCGGCCTCCATAGCCTCCTGAATTTAAAAAGTTTTATAAATATATTGTCGGCAGGGAGAGTGTTAATCGACGAAACATTTCAACGCAGGATATTGTTGGTTCAGAATCTGGTACTGAATCCATATACAGGTTGCGCGTGGATATCCGCCACCCTGTATATTTCCGCACTTTACCAAATCTTTTCAGATGTTTTTGATATTATGTTAAAAATTATGGAACTTAGTCTTTTCCTTGAAAACCTTACCTACTTACCTAAATCAAACCAGTGAATACAATATGATAATTTTGGTGTACAAACAAGATGTTATGTGTGTACCTACTCTGTGTGGAGTAAAAACAGAAAAGAATCGCGAGTATCTGAGCAGTCAATAAAGACTTTCTATATTTATTTTGCATCGTACTTTTGAATAAAACATCACGATCAACCCACATATTGTGTGCTTGTTTGTTTAAGTATTTAGTTACGTGCTTTCGTGCATGTTTTCGGTTTATTTGAACTTAAACCTTGTTCAAATTCATACAAAACAGCTATTAAAAAAAACTAGTGAAATGACCCGTTAACATCAGCGTGAATAGTCATTATTCCATCACTAACTTTTGCCTTAGGCTTAACCCGCGTGAATGTCAGAAAATATCCTAGGGGAACGTTCTACCGGGATTAAAAGTACTATATGTGTTAATCCGAGTTATAAACTATCTGTGTGATATATCTAATTGTATCCATATCTGTTCAGCCTTTTTTGCGCCAATCGGGAACATACATCCAGACAAACGGACAAAAAATTCTAAAAACTATATTTTCGGCCATCAGGCTCGTCCCCACCCACACACCTCATAGTAATCACTTACTCTTTTTCATAAATATTCAATGTACAGTTTTGACTTCGTTACTATTTTTATTATAATATGCATAGATTGTTTTGAACATGCTCACAATAAATGAAGTAATAAGACATTCTACAATGCACCCATTTACAAATTATTCGTACTTGAACATTACAATGTTCACGTCCAACAAATTTTAAATTGTTGCAACTCCTCATCCCGAAAATCCAGGGATGAAAGAAGGATTAATGGGCACACAGACATGATACTCGTACAGTTTACTAACGAGAAAACTTCACAACTACTTTTTCTGTTTGCTTCACTTTTCCCTAATTAAATTCCTTCAGAGCCAAGAGCTTAACTTTTCCTGAAAAAGACTTTTCCGGCACAAAGTAGGGTGTAGGAATAATTGCCATTTTTAGGGTTCCGTATCCAAAGAGTGCCAACGGGACTCTCTCACTAAGGCTCCACTATCCGTCTGTTCGCCTGTCATAAGACTGTATCTTTGGAACTCTAATATGTAGACACTTGAAATTTTCTCAGAGTATGGTCGCTATAACAACAAAAAATATATTTTTTGTTATGTTATGTTATGTTGTTTTTGTTGTTACTACGATATTTTGCAAGTTCTAACGAGGGAAAAGCATGGAAAGTCAAATTAATATTCGGAATGAAAAGTTCATGTTTGTTAAGTAGCTTATAGAATTTAACTAAAAGAGCATCTTTAAAATGATTATGATATATGAGTATTTATTTATTTATATATACTTTAAAAAAATGTACACCAGAAAATCCATCATCATTTCAGCCGAAAGACGTCCACTGCTGGACATAGGCCTCACCCAAGCACCTCCACTTCGACCGGTTCTGTGCTTCTCGCATCCAACGGGTTGCTGCGGCCTTCACAAGGTCGTCGGTCCACCTTTTGGCACGCCTGCCAACGCTAACTCCAACTTACTTCCCTGCGTGATCGAATCAGAAATGAGGAGATCCGCAGGAGAACCAAGGTAACCGACATAGCCCGAAGAATTGCCAAACTTAAGTGGCAGTGGGCACATTGCTCGTAGAACAGACGGCCGATGGGGCCGAAAGGTTCTGGAGTGGCGACCGCGTACCGGAAGACGTAGCGTTGGAAGGCCGAAAATACATACCTAACAAAAAAAATACATTTAATACTACAAAACATACAATGGGCGGCCTTATCGCTTTAATTATGTGCGTAAATACTTGAAAATCTTTATCTCTAAGCTTTTCTTCACTTTTCTTTTTATCGAAAAGAAACTGCTTAAAGATATGCCTCGTTTAATGACCACTGGTCACCTCTATTTACTACATCTATATACTTAAATAGATGTATTGGTATTTTATAGGTTCAATGGTCCCTGGATTTATTACACATTTACTTTGTTGATTGGTTATTAAACAATCCGTATAGAGTCCTTATGAGATGAGAAGCAGTGAGGATATACGAGTACGTAGGTATGCGCGTCGATCTCCCGGATACCCTGTATTAAATACGTTCAGAAGTTAATATTGTATCATCTAACTGATGTCTTTCTCCTGCCGAAACTTGCAGCTACGTTTAGTTTTCGCAGAAGTATTGTCATACAGGAATTGCAAAGGATCCCTATACATATACCGAGATCAAGTTTTTCTGATGCAAATAAAAGGAAGGCAAAAAAAAACAACAATTATCATAGAAATGGAAAACGCGCCTTTATCCGTTTAAAAATCAGCACGAATCAAAGACAACCGATAGATTCTCTTTCAAACTCGAAAGTCCAAACAAAGGAAGTAGAGAAAAGAGTTCGTTTATAAATTCGAGTAGAAAAAAAAAGAAAATCTTTGAAAGAAGCTGTTTCACGAGGAATAAAAATTGAGTTCATTTGTTTGCACAGGTAAGCACCGTTTACTCAAGTCCAGAATACTTCGGATAAAGGAAAAGAATCTCAAAGAAGTAATTTACAGCTAAAATATGGACGCGGTTTTTAAACATTTTTAAAACAAGCTGCTTGATGGGTCCGTTTTATCTTTCGCTATTGTTTTGTTCCATTTTTATAGAAACAAAGTGTAAGTGAAAGATGCGGCTACTGCAACTTTGTAGGCTAAGTGCTGTATCTTTTACAGAGAAAATGCTACCATCATTTCGACAATGTAAAGGTAGCTGTTAATTCACATGATATTATACACTAGTCATCATCTGCCTAGCCTTTTCCCAACTATGTTGGGGTCGGCTTCCAGTCTAACCGGATGCAGCTGAGTCTTTTACATGGAGCGACTGCCTATCTGACCTCCACAACCCAGAACATAAACATGATATACACTAATCACTGCCGTAATAATTGAAAGATTAAAAAACGTTGGGCAATTTTCCAACAACACATTTTAAATCCTTACCTATCCTTCGGGCACGTCTTCCCTACCATTACCGCGCCCCCCAGTCTATTCCTTGATATGCAATGGTCGCTGTAGCACCATGAACAAGAGGCTACAGGAGCTAGTGCGAATCTTGGGGTTCATTCGATTAATCGAGTCTGGTTTAACCATGCTGGGATCGGTGCCATTCATTCATTCATTCATTCAACACATTGTTATAATGTTGTAGCGGTATCTACAACGCCACATGCGAACTACGCGTCGTACTGACGTCACGCAAAATCCTGCATCGCGCAAGCAAAGTTTACCGCGCAACTAGCATAATAAATTATATACAACGTCCCGACATCAATCGTTGGGCAGTTGCCCGCCAGACACAACACCCGTCTGGTCGGAGGATCCTCTAACTTTACATCCTGTTCCTCATACCTCTATAATTTATACGTCATTGAAATTAGACCCTGCTAATTTCGGTAATAATTAGCCTTGCTTTAAATTTCCGTTATCATAACCCAAGGAATGAAGGATGAGGATAGGATAATTAAACAGGTTACAATTAAAAATTAGCTAGCGCTAATGCTGAGGATGAGGTCCTGGGCTCGATTCCCGGGTCAGGCAAAGCGTTATTGGGTTTTTTTCCAACTGATATTTTATAGTAGCAGCTCGGAGTCTGTATTTGTGCCCGGTTGATAGCAATAGGCTCTCCCTCTATTAATACCTACACGCGTGATGTGATATTAACGACGTTTAGTTTATGTAGGAATTCAAATGGTAACTTTATGGTCCGTAATTGCATACCTATTTACCTACTATTATGTTTTGTTTAACACCCTAACGTGGAAATGCAATCAGAATAAAAACAAAGCATTTTTCATAAGACCGTAAAGTATTATACTGTACATTTCAGTTATAATTGTGTGACTTCAGTAAATGAGTTTGAAGATTGTTATCAAGCAATTCATTGCAAGTTTCAGTTTACAGCCTATCGTGTAAACTGCCTTTTCCTTCATAATTACAGCCATAAAAACTTAGGTTGATTGCTTTGCATAAATATTTTATATGTTGGTCGTAAAAGTGGACTAGATCCAGTAGATTAAAAAGAAAACTCTATGTCACTAGACACAGCTATAGCAGATTGAAAAGTTTACTAGAACGGTCCGTTAACTGCCAGGCCGTGCCAGGCGTTGAAATTGAAACCCCTGTTGAGGCCTGTCGTGACCCGTGCCGAGCATTCCTACCGCGTGTGTCGGCCTAGTGGCCGCTATTCCAACATGTCAAGTGCTACGTATGCCCCTGTGGCTTTATTCAGTGGTCAACATCTGATAAACAAATCAAATAGAAACGCGCCTGTACATACTGCGACAGGCGTCCCCGCGCCGCGTCTCGCCACGCCTCTGAACTTACCGACTCCCGACGGACCGGACGGACCACGACAGGCCACCGCAGGCCTTATCAGGATGCGACGGTTCCCACGGCCTGGCGCGATCTGACCTGTGACAATGTGGGCCGTGGGAACGCAGCATTAGGTAGCTGCCACGGCTTATTTTATTTTTTTATTGTTTTTTTTTATTCCTATTGCTGTACATTCTCCATCTGGACGCTTTTAACGTGTGCGTCTTTTGTGAGAACATTATAGGCTGAGTATGTAAAGGCACTTAAAAAGGTATTGGAAACATCTCATTTTGTCTAAGCTGTGTGCATACGAGCGACAGGCGTCAACGGCTGCGATTGCTTTCTCGTGTGTACGAACACTTAGACAAAATGAGCTGTTCCTGATAGACGGCAATATAAAATTTTAAAGATCAAACAGCTCATTGAAACTTGTAAATATTTGATTTGGGAAGCCAGTAGCGTTAATAGAGAAATATATTTTTGTTTATCTTACATCACCTCAAATTCAGGTGCCACTGAATAACAGCGCTGCATCGCTATTCGTAGTTAGGTACTACCGTAATTTTAGTTTTATGCTCAATACGAACTAAGTATATTTTTTAATGGCAAAATGTTGTAACATATCTATCGACGTGCTTGTTTCCTGCCGTTCAAAATCTTCACTTCTGAAGGAGAGGTTAAGTTGAGACACCACATCTTAAGTACCTGCGTAGAACAACTTAGTGTGCATACACACGAGCGACACGCGTCGACGACAGAGGCAACTGCAACCGTCGACCCGTGTCGGCGACAGCCGTCAACGCGTATCGGCAGCAGCCGTCAACGCGTGTCGGCAGCAGTCGTCAACGTATGTCGGCGACTGCCGTCAACAACATGTCGCTTTCATATTTGAGCACCATACTTAAATACACAAGCATGTCGCCCGTGTGTATGTACACTTAATCTATGAAACTAAATTATATTTCACTCACCATTATTAGTTCGTTGCGGGTCTATTTGAGCATGTAGTATGGAGAAGCCGGGCGCGATGATGGCGGGTAGAGTGCGTGAGCGCAACAGGGGAGGGGGAGCGCGGCGCCCTCCCCCTCCCAGCGCCTCCGCCGCCGCCGCCGCTGCCGCCGCCGCACTGCAGAAAAAAAACAACGTCAATTAATAGGTGAAACAACAAACGATGTATAGTCAGGGAAATTAATTGCTAAGCAAAGTGATTACCAAACATAATTGATCAAGATCAAGCGCGACTGCTGAGCGTGGGGGCCTGGGTCCGATGTCCAGGTCGTGCAAAGTAAATGAGTTTTTCTATTAGGAATTTCTTAGTAACAGCCCGGAGTTTGGAAGATGGCGGTGTGACATCGTGCCTGATCTCTCTGCGGTCGTGTCGCATTACGTGCCGTCCCATCGGACTATGAGAGTAAGAGGAGGGAAAGTGCACCTGTGTTTGCGCACACACTTGTGCACTATAATATGTCACGCGCCGAAGGCTAATCTCCTTTGAGATTGGCCGCCAAGACCAAAATACGGTCTGGAGGACTATTCATTGCGTAACACACTCACAACCCCAATAACATAACATAATCAGCCTATAATGTTCCCACTGCTGGGACACAGGCCTCCTCTCTCCTCTCTCTCAACCCCAATACCATTAATTAAACAATTCAACAATGTTCAATGCGTTATTTAGGTTGTTCAGATGAAAACAAATTCAAACATTTTAAGCAATGGATTATGAATTTCCTTCAAAACCCTTCGAATTGTAATAGAAGTGTGTTGCGCAATTGGGGAACACCGAACAGGCCACCGGTTCACTTTTATACTTTTAGGGACCCAAACCTACGCTTCGTCTTCCTGTAGGTACACGGTCGGCACTCCAAAACTTATCGGCCCATCGGTCACTGTTCTGTGAGTAATATCCTCCGCCCACTGCGACTTAAGTTAGGTAATTCTTTATTTGTTATGGATCTAGGATTTAATATAGGATCACTTTTTCAATATACACACATCAAAAGTGTCTAGGGATCAAGCATTTTTATGCGGATTTCTTGAGATTGAGATGTGGCTTTGTAATAAATTTATGATTTTATAAATTTATATGGATCCTTTTTGGTGCATTTCATAATTTGAATCAGGAACTGTGAATCAAATTCGAGTAAAAGATGAAAATCAGCTGTCAATATTTTCCCTATAAAAACATACAACGCATTGAAGACATTATTAGTGCTACTGTTTCCCTACTACTGATTAAAACCAACGTTATTATGGAGCGGCGACGTCATTTAAGCAGGGAAGAAATGCTCAGAGCCGTGGGAATGATAGAAGCTGGTTCCCGGCAACGTACTGTGGCTTTAGCTCTGAATACAAGTCAGAGTGTTATCAGTCGACTTTGGACACGTTACCGAAGCACTGGTACCGTGGCTGAGCGCCATGGAGGACGGTATCGCTGCACCACACGGAGACAAGACCGATACATTCAAATCCTAACTCGAAGAGCTCCAACAATAACCGCCATGATGTTAGCCGTGAGGCTTCATCACTCTTCAGGGAACTTAATTAGCGACCAAACAGTCAGAAACCGCTTGCATGAAGTGAACCTTCATTCCCGAAGACCGCTACGGGTACCACCTATAGCAATGCACAATCGTAGGATTCGATATCAATGGGCTCTTGAACACAGAAATTGGGCAGAAGAACAATGGCGTTTCGTGTGCTTTTCTGATGAGTCTCGTTTTGGTATGAGACCGGATACAAGACGTATACGACACTGGAGAACCCCTGGACGCCAACAGCGATTAAAATCCTGCCAGGAAGTCCATCCTTATAGTGGTGGAACCATCATGGTATGGGCGGGTATTTGGATCGGCGGAAGAACTGAGTTGATTTGGATCAGAGGCAACCTCAACGCTCAAATTTATGCTGAGACGATTGTATCAGACGTCATCGTTCCTCTACAAGTGCAAATCGGTCCCTTATTTCAGTTAATGCATGATAATGCACGACCGCACACCGCAAGAGTTGTAAGACAGACTCTCGCCGCAGCTAACATCAATGTCCTGCCCTGGCCTGCTCAGTCGCCAGACTTGAACCCGATTGAGCATGCATGGGATATGCTACAGAGAAGAGCTCTGCCGAATATGGAGGGTATCCAGTCGCAAGAAGACCTTTTTTTGTTGTTGCAACGAACATGGGCTGCCATTCCACAGCGTGATTTGGATGAACTCATTTTGAGTATGCCAAACCGATGTTCTTGTGTTGTTAGTGTTCGCGGTAGAAACACGGATTATTAATTGTTTAAGTTACCCAATAAAATTTTAAAGAAAACTGTTATTTCAGTCTTTTTTTCGAACTTTTGTGTTAGTGGTTCAAATGTCAAAAATCCCTTTATTAGGAAAATGGCAAATTTCTTTATTAATGCAAAGGTGACTTGGTTTATCGTTACTGTGACAAACGAAAACACTTTATTTGATGAATCCTTAAAGAAAATTTTAATTAATATCAATCAGGAGAAAAGTTATTGCAAAAATATATGTTGATCCCTAGACACTTTTGATGTGTGTATAAAGGAGACTGCCCACTGCACCGTTCCATACGATGATCGTGCTATGAAAGTGCCATGGAAAGAAACGTGACACGGACTACTATGCCCACTAGAACGTGTCAACAGCGTCTCATACCCGTGCATAACGTGATGATTGCGATTTTAACTAATTTATTTACTTATCAATTTGAAATTTATGTATTTAAGTAATAATGATAGTATTATTGTGGCATGTGTTTTAAACTTTTATTACTAACATAATTTTTAAGTGTATTAACATAACTGGCATTCTTTGTTTTAAATTAACTTTAGTGCTATCTGTTTTTAGGTTTAGTTGATTGTGTTGATGTTACAGGGCGACGTTATCGCTCAGCGATAAAGCCCATAAAAAAAAGAAAAAAAAAGGATGCTAACATAAAAATGGATCACTGTGTCTGAATTAAATAAAAATAATAATAACGGTTATAGTGACTGTATCATCCGCGTGTCATATCCGTACGGTTCCCGTTCTCTCAGTTATAGTAGTTCACCTGTGTTTTCACGTAAAGCAGAGGCTTCAAAAACAGCGAGTGAATATTTTTGGTGTGAAAATTATTTCCTATAGGTACCTGTAGATAGCCCGAGGCTGTTAGAAATTGGTCGGTTTGTAGCCCGTTTGCAACGGGTTTAGAATAGTCATCATATGTGGTTATTACCTATCGTATGCTCACCATTTCGCCGCCTGCGCGCACCGATTTGGCAACGTCGTGTGTCATACACGGAGCGTATCAGCACCAGCAAAATATTCTCAAAGTAAAAAGCAAAGTATATTTTTTTGCCTGACACGTTCCTACTACGGTCATGGTATGGTACAGTGTAGTGCGTAGAGAGCTTTAGGCTGGAAAAATATACTAGACGGTATGTTCAATAAACTTCAATCTTTGCAAAAGGGATATTGCAATTCGTTCCAAAGTCACCATCATCATATGTACAGACGCCAGCACATCAAGCTACTACAATCTGTCAAATTTCTTTAATAGATTTTCAACTTTATCGCTAAAGCGTAAGGTTTAAAGTTAATTGTGAAAATTTGACAGTTTCGGGTAGCTTGATGTGCTGGCGTCTGTACTTCATCAACATATCTTATTGTACCTTTTCCTAAAAATGTGTCAGCCCAAAAAAAACTTGAATTTGTTATACTATTAAGTAACTGTTCATATTTGAAAGAATATCGTTCTAAACTACAAATGTTATATTATTTGAAAAGAAAAAAGAGAGAGGAGGAACGAAGTAAAAATATAAATAGATAGTGCCAATAAGTTATTAAAAACCCTCGCAGTACCTACACTTTAAAGCTCTAGATTTAATTGGAAAAGTTTTAACTACGAACCAGTCGTATTTTTGATATAAATAAATTGAATGACGTCGCAGCAAACACGACACTTTCGCTAAAAAACTAACAGCTCGAGATATTTTCAGATGAAACTTGTGAACCGAATTTCAATTTTGTTTCAATATTCGATATTGCTTTCAGATTGGAATGTTTATTGCGTGGATGATATACAGTGTAGCAGGGACATCGACTCGCAAACTGAAACCATGGATTCAGCATGATTCTGAACCTGAAAGTTTTCCTTATTCATCGGTTATAAAAACAAAATTTCATAATGTTCTCACTGCTGGGACACAGGCCTCCTCTCTGTGAGTAGGAGTGGGCCGTAATCCACCACGCGGGCCCAGTGCGGGTTGGTGGATGTCTCATGTCTTCAATTTTTTGGTTCTAGGCCATGCCGGTTTCCTCACAATGTTTTCCTTCACCGTTTTGAGAGCAGTGGTGATGAAATAATTTACACAAAGTAAAGCGCCTGTCTGGGTTCGAACCTACGACCTACAATTCGTACGTCGTGTCCGTTACCACTGGGCCACCACTGCTCCTCACAAAACCTTGCTGTTCCATAAATTTTGACCGTGTAGGGTAGGTATTGCACTTTTCTATGAAACGGAAGATATTTTGAAATTATAATTTCAAAATTTCTACGGTAGGGGGTCTTAACTCATGTGCTGAATTCATGATTACAATTTGCGCGTCGGTATCCCTGCCACTTTGTGCACCTACTACATACCTGATTCTGGTCGAAAATACTTAAAACAGAATTGGTACAATGATTATAGTCAATCAGCCACACTTTGGCATTTTCTTTTAGCAATTTTAACAATCAAATTGCCACACCTCCTCCTTTTTTTTGTCAGAAAACTAGCGAGTAGCGAATGTCAATAAATTCAATTATAACTTAAAAAAAAACAATTTAGCATCGCAACGAACATACATAGATATCTATATACATCTATACAGATCAATAAGTTATCTACGGTACATATAACAAAAAAAAAATGTTTTCTGTCTGTCTGTTTGTTCCGGCGAGTGTCCGAGGTTAATGAAATTTGGTATGGGATACCTACTTTGAACCCTGAGGATGTAGGCTACTTTCTATCGAAATACCACGGGCGGATTGAGCTATAAAATTATACAACACCAAACACGTCACGCGAAACAATATAAAACAAAAAAAAAACAATATTAAAGAAAACTAAAAACAAAAAGACATAATATCCCGTAAAAATCATATAAAATAAGAAACAAGACACGCATAGCAGGGCTTGCAAACCATACACGATGTTCTCACAGTCCGCCATTTTGGTTTACGTAACATCCGGGCATCGCGGGGAGTCGGTACCTTGATATTCACCCCCTGGTGACACCTCAAGAAACTAGATACGTTGGAGATTACAACTGAACTTTTCTATTCAAGAAACGTAGGGTGGAAATAAGAATCTTAGGGATTTTATTAACCTATATTTTTTTAAACATGTTTGAACTTACTAATTACTAAAGCCAGTTGTAGCGATTGAAAATTACAATTTCAAAATGAAAATTATGGACGTAACACGTAAACGACTTTAAAGATATTATACAATTCTGAAATTGTCATAATTGATAAGCTTGCCGTAATAAAAATAGTATAGATAATCAAATACAATACGATAGTAAAGATACAGATAAAGATACTTTTCCTCGGAAAGTTGCCACGCTTAAATGGAATTGGGCTGGACACGTCTGCCGCATCTCAGACGATCATTGAGCCGTGATCATTGCCAGTGGGCAGGCACCTAGAAAATACTGAAACTGATTTTGAAAACTTGGAGCTTGATCAAATTATTTCTATTAAACTTACTAAGAAAGCTGACTATAAATTAAGTTTTAGCGAATTACTAATTGTCAGATTGGAGAAATAAATCAAGATATTCTCCAATTTACAATAACTCACAGAAAATATTCTCAGGCACTCGATTTTACTGAACTATGAAAACTTCCAAACTACATATTTGGCAGAAAATAAATGAGGTTTTATAGAAAAGGATTCTTTTACATTAGAATTGAACTTGATAAATGGTCATTATAACTTTAGTTAATAAAGTATTGTTATGCTTTCGTGCATGAAAAAGCAAATATCGTGAAAGATTATTTTTCGGCTGGCTGTAATTTTATTTTTCTCCAAGAAATATCAAATTGTCAAGCAAGTTATATGAAATAATATGAGCCAGATATGCAGCTATATTTTATTTTGATTCGATAATTAAATATTGGCTTGAAAGTCAGCTAAAAAGAAATTCATGTGAAAGATAAGACAAGAGTTTAAAAAGAATTATGTAATGTTTGAACGGCTTAATTCTTGAACTTCATTTTTGCACATAGCTCTCCCATTCATCATCATTTCAGCTGAAATATGTACTTATGGCAATGCCCAGGCAACGCCTTAAATCATTATTAGACCGTAGAGTGTCATTAACGCTTATTTGGGTATCAATTAAGTAATTAACTAATGTTATTTTATTTTTAGTGTAGATATGTACAGACGCCAGCACATCAAGCTACTACAATCTGATCAAATTCAATCAAATTTCTTTAATAGATTTTCAACTTTATCGCTAAAGCTTAAGGGTCAAAGTGGATTGGAAAAATTTGCCAGTTTCGGGTAGCTTGATGTGCTGGCGTCTGTACTTTGTTCACGCACGTCAAATTATTATAGAAATAGTTTGGAGGTTTAATAGGTTTTAGATTTCAGAATTTGATTTTTTTTTGGCTATCGAAAATGGGGCTTTATTTTTTGTCGATAAAGCGGGTTTTAAGAATGATGACGTCTAGGCTGAAATATTTATAAATTAACATTTAGGCCTCCCCCAAGTATCGCCCCTTCGACCGGTTCTATGCTTCTCGCATACAACGGATTCCTGCGGCCATTTATTCTATTCGTCATAATTATTATTTTATTTTAAGCCTGTATTATCCCTATTCGTCACTTTATAATAACACAAGTACATCACCATCACCTTGATCAGAAGAACATTCGTAAGATCTTAAAAATCTTTAGACTTTTGTTATAAGTAAGTACCTTATTTTACTTATCCGACGGAAAATGTTCTCTTCTCGCATAATCTTCTGCAAGACGACATCTTTCCTTAATTACACCACAACGCCTTTCTGCTCCCTAATTATCGCTCCCGCGAAAATATTATCCTGTATTTATTTCGTCAATATATTTTGTTTCAACAACCTTATTCTGAGTTCCAGCGTCTTCGTGTGATATCATAATGCAAGATGGCGCTTATTGGCGCCGCTGTCTGTGGTAAACGACGCTCATTTCGCGCCAAAAGCCTTTGCCGTGTCGTCCAATAGAATTTGAGGAGTTACGCTTACAGAAGCGCGGGAGAAAATGGACGTCGTTTGCAGTCGTTCTGAGTTCAAAATATGTTATTTATTTGGAAAGTTTCTTTATTTGTATGCCAATCTCCATGATATTACGCTCATTACTATCGAGTGTTGTGGAGGTTTTATCGCCTGAAAGTAACGTCTTTGGAAATAGATGATGCTAGTGAGATCTTTGATGATAGACTACTCATAGCTTACTTACCATTTTAATAATAATTCATTATCAAAAAGTGCGCTTGTGTAATTTGTAACGTGACGATATTGACGTGGACGTCTACGTTTACGTTACGGCATCACGATAACACAGGAAAGTAAAATGTATAAAAATAATATATGAAGACGCTTTTAAATTTCCTGCCACGATAACGTTACAACGTTCACGTAATTCCATACAAACGCTTGGTAAAAAAGTGTAACGTAATTATTACACTCGACTTTTCCAATATATACAGGTGATAGCACAAACATCCTCCACATGAAAGGAATTATTCAAGCGCGGTGGTCGAATTTACCACTTTCCTGGGTTCGATTACAGGGTTAAGCGCAACTCTATTGAGTTTTTTGGTTTGGCTAACACATTCAACTTTCTTGGCAATAGGCTCGCCCCCTATTACATGGGACTTAAACACAACTGGGCCTGCAGTCTCGGCATAGATAGCGATCGCTTTACGACCGAATTTGGTCGCAAAATCCTAACAATCCGGATGTAACGATAACATCCGGATGCAGTCCCTTTTTTTTTTTTTATGCGCGGTGGAAATCCTCATGGACTTTCTCCATCGTGGGGGGACAGAGGGGCATGCCGGACTCTTACCGGCTAAAACCACCGGCCATAGGTAGAGGTGGACCTCTACCTATGGCCGGGGGTGCGGGATTCGCATAAGCATTCACCGCTCCCATCCGGATGCAGTCCCTGGCGAAGTGTACGTGCTATAGGAACACCTCTACCTACCCATTAGGAAAACAATGCGTGATGTTATGTTTATTAAACTATCTACCCAATTAAAACTCATATCAACCACACCCTATTGACAGCATAGTAAAAATACGCTTTAATATTACGCAGTCATTTCCATAAACACACGCCAAGAAAGTGAAGTAATACGGATATGAAAACAAAACATTATTCGCCGTCTAGAATCATTTTCATTACTTCATTAGTAATCCAAATACTGGCTGCCTTTGTGATATTAAGAGGCCCCAATTAAGGCATACTCGTATTAGGCTGTTTTGTTTTTAAATTATAGCAATTTTTGCAAAATCAATTTTTGCAAGTGTTGATTAATGGAAGAAATAAAGAGCATAATCACAATCAGCCTATAATGTTCCCACTGATGTGACACAAGGCTCCTCTCTATGAGAAAAATGGGGCTATAGTCCAAAACGAATAACCCAGTACGAATTGGTCGATGGTAACATTTCTTCAATATTTTTCATTCCAGCGGGGCAATTGCGTAACACATTATCAATCGGAATCGGTTTAATTTTGACAGTTCAACAACATTCATTGCGTTATATTACGTGTTGATCAGACAGATTTTTCGAACTTATGAAGCAATGAATTAGCAATTGGCTTCAAAATGATTCAGATTCCTATTGATAGTGTGTTACGCAATTAGGGTGCGGGACATGAAATTAAGAAAAACCATGTCAAATAATTCTTTATTACAATTGAACACATTTTCTAATCAAGCAGAAGTGTTACTAGTTACAGTAACTGTCGAATTGGCCGTTACGAGAGGCTGTACATCAGGTGTATTCCAGACTTGGACAGTGGAATTCTTTACTGGAGTTGCACGATCAATAATCACTGTATGTTGCTGTTGCTTATGAGTTATTGTTGCAGTTGTTAAAGTAACACTGACACCCGTGACAGTTGTTTCATTTAAATTAGCTGTGTTACCACTTCTTCGAGAAGCATCTGCCTTTTCTGTAGCAGGTGCTTCAGTTGACGTTACGTTAACGTGCACGTTTTTTGAAGCGTTTTCGTGCCCGCGATCTTAAAATGAAAATTATTTTTAAAAAATTAGGAGGGAAATTAAATATTACTTGAACTAAAAATAGGTGGCTGTTCGGAAGAATTCCAGTCTAATAGAAGAGTTAGAGTGGAAACATTTATTTATGTCAATATTCTTTTACCTTTAGAATAGAATAGACTCTTTAAATTACAAACGTAAACATAGAAACCTTTTGTTTCAAGCTTGGTTTCTTTCAAAGGCAACTAATTATAATTTTGTCAAAAACAGATATTTCAGAATAAATTAAAACCAAGCTTCTAATTTCACCGTTTGTTGAATATAAAAAGAACAATTATTTCTATAAATCTTCTTCAACAAATTAAGTAACTAAAGTTTCCAGATACTTGCGAAGATTTAGGGCTTTTTCGCACTGATGATTTGCTAGCGTATTCCAGCTAGGCGACTTGTGAACGTGCTCTCCGCGGGTGCAAAGCGAGCTTGCCGAGCCTACGTGACGTGTTCTCGGCGTTTTCGCAATATTGTACAGACACATCAAGCTACCCGAAACTGTCAAATTTTCCCAATTAACTAACTTTGAACCTTATGCTATAGCGATAAAGTTGAAAATCTATTAAAGAAATTTGACAGATTGTAGTAGCTTGATGTACTGGCGTCTGTACACTCATTTCAATAGTTCTTGTTACGCAAACGCGATGAACACGTTGTGCACACGTGGCGTGCTCGCTGCGGACACGCAGCGAGAGCGCGTCAAACAAGCGCCTCGCTGGAAACACGCTCACAAATCGCCAGTGTGGTAAGGCCCTTATCAACAACAGAAAGGACTCTTTCTTAAGAACTTATATCAAATAGATATAAATGATTATCCTTACCAACGAATAAGCCAGTCAATCCTGGTATAAATAGTCCAGTTTCTCCAACACCCAGTTCCACATGAGCATTTCCTATATTAGATATTCCGTGAGCAGCCAAGTTCACCAATCCATTACCTAAAAATATATTAGGCATAAGCGGGATTTTCATAAATTCTATCTCCCTTGGAAGCTAGCTTGTCTCATGTTTTTTTACTTATTATTAAAGCTATTGGATATGAGACACATACAGTGCCTATTTCTTTTTGTATTCTTAGCATATTCTCGTTAAATTACTTTGCTCTGAGAACATGGTTTTATTGCCATGTTTAATAAAAAACCTAGTGGATACTAAACACACCCCACCCGCAGACAAGCCCGAACCGATTCTATTAGAACAATTTCTATGAAACTTCATGGACATTGTTCTACCGGAATCGCGTCGCACTGTCGCGTCGCGCCTGTCTGCCGGAGCCTTGATAATCATTTATTTATTTAATACTTTAAGCCACAAGTGTATAAAGGCGGACTTAAAGCCGGGTAATCCTATAATTAAATTAATTTTCATAATGTAATAATTCTCTCAGGATCATCAATACCCCCCGGCCATAGATAAAGGTGGAACAACGCGGTGGTTTTAACCGGTAAGATTTCGGCATGGCCCTCTGTCCCCCCCCCCACGATGGAGGAAGTCCATGAGGATTTCCACTGCGCAACAAAAAAAAAGGATCTTCAATAAATCCAACTATCTTCTTTTTCATTTTCGCTTTGCCTTCTTTCTGACTTTTTTTCTGCTCGGCTCCTAAGGGATCCTTGGTTATACCTATACCTTGATTATACCTATAGCCTTCCTCAAAAATTAGGCTATTAATAGCAAAAAATATTTGTTCAAATCCGACTGGTAGTTCCAGAGATTAGCGAGTTCAAACTAACAAACTCTTTAGCTATATTATTATTATAGATATACCTATAGATAATTATAGATTACATATTTGCCGATAACGTATCTTTATATTCACATGATTTACTACAATTTTCGTGGTCTACCTGGCCGAGCGTCCCCCTGCTAACTGACCTCTCCCACAATTAAAAATGATTTTCCATGTCAAGATCGATTTGACGTCGAGAATATCACATTAACCATCATCTGCTTAGCCTTTTCCCAACTATTTTGGGGTCGACTCCAGTCTACCGGGATGCAGCTGAATACCAGTATTTTACATGGAGCGACTGCCTATCTGACCACCACAACCCAGTTACGGGTAATACGTTACGCCTTGGTAAGACTGGTTGTCAGACTTTCGGGCTTCTGACGACCCGTAATGACTGTTAAAGATCCACGAATGACAGCCGGGACCTGCTGTTAAGTTGTTGCTTAGCGTGCTTTCCGAGGCATGGAGGGGTCTTGGTAAAGACGGTCACCATCCACGGACCAACCGCGGCAAGCATAGCTATTTATTTCGTAGCCACAAGTTCCTCTGAATATTACACTAACCGTAGTTAATAATTATATTAGTGATTTCCACATCGATAATTTTAATCGCATTGCATTCAGGGTAAATATTAATTTATACTATACTTGCTCGGAAAGTACCTCATTACTGTTTTTTAAATGAGGCAGAAAGTAGATACCTACGTATGAAAATCCATTGTTAACGTGCTGAGCGGGCAGAAAAAGTGTACGAAAATCCATTGTTATCGTGCTGTTTTCTTATAAACCTAATTAAATATAATAATAATGCCAAAAGACAAATTTTTTTAACACCAAGCATAAAAATAATGATACTGGCCGCAAAATTTTGTTGATCATTCAAACCAATATTAATCTCCCTGGCAAAAGTATTACATTGAGTTTTAATAACTGTAACAATTTTATTACAAACCTCACTTAAAAAAAAGGCTTTTATTTTCTTCGTAGGTATAGTATAAAGCACTATGTTTTACTATCAGCCGTTTATGTCTCACTGAAGGGCAAAGGCTTTCCTTTCCTCCTTCCACTTCATAATCAGCCTATAATGTTCCCACTGCTGGAACACAGGCCTCCTCTCTGTGAGAGGGAGTGGGCCGTAAGCCACCAAGCGTACCCAGTGCGGGTTGGTAGATGTCACATGTCTTCGAATTTTTGGTTCTTGGACATGCCGGTTTCCTCACGATGTTTTCCTTCACCGTTTTGAGAGCAGTGGTGATAAAATAATTTACACAAAGTAAAGCACGTGTTAGGGTTCGAACCTACGACCTATATCTCGTAAGTCGCGGTCGTTCCACTTTCCCTATCTAATGCTGTCTGTGGCCAATCCTTATGAAAAAAGTCGAGTTCGACCCGCCATCTCCACCTAGTGTTGCCGCGTTGCCATTTGCTCCTGTTTGGGTTCCACTGTTTTGTTATTTTAGCCCATAACTCCTCTGACATGCGACAGATGTGGCTAGCCCAGTTCCATTTAAGTTTGACACCCGTGTGACATCAGCAATTTGTATTTTGGAACGCAATATCGAATTCCTTCTACGATCAGTGAGTTTAACTCCTATTTTCCCAGAGCTGTATTATTTTGTTTCAAAAAACTGTTCAAATAAATAAATAAAAATCCCAATCTAGGCTGTGCGTATGTTTTGTCAAGGCCAATCCTAAAGGCTAGCGATTGGATTCGCTGCGGTATTTTAGTGCAGTCATTTATTTAATTTTGAGAATTTAACTACACATTCAAAGCCGAAGTTTGTTTACCTGATTTATATTTTATTTTTGTTTTTGTTTTGAACCCTTTGCAAATCCAAACCGCAGAAATCATTTCCCTGTTCAAACATTTACCTATACCAAATCTAAATTATTCAAGATTGTTTAAATACAATGTTAGGGAGGTTTTCGTATTATAAATCAAACGTAATTTAAGCTTACGTCATCACTAATTAATTTACCCTGTCAGCGCTGATTTTTGGTGGAGGACTGGATTTAATTAACTTAACTTTGGAGCATATTATTAAAAGGAGCGTCACACTGACAATATGTTTCAAACTCGAGAAATATAACTTCCATAATGTGGCAATAAATTGTCATTTCAATAAGACTGGTGTAAATATATGAAATTTTATTTACGATCGTATAACTTCCGTAAAAGAATATACACACGCTGCAAACGCTGCAAAGCGCCTTATACCTACTGAAAATTCCAAGGTTCATAATAAGTCTCTGTCAAAACATTACAAATGTTTGGTAGATTTCATTTAATTTAAGTATTTCTAAATGTTATATTTTGCTTTTATGCTCGTCTTTTTATTTTTGCTGTGGTTGCCCATCATTTATATGACATTTAATGTTATGTCTTTTGTTGGAGATCCTAAATACTAAAAGAACATCTAAAAGGCGCTCCGATGATGAAACTGCTTTTACAGGATTTCAACAGACAATAAATTGTTCAAGGTAATAATGACGTTTGAGTGACGCTAAAGGTCTAGTGACGCTAAAGGCTACAGGTCTAGGCCAAAGTATAGAAATAGGGATAAAGGCTTACGTGACTCTTCATCTGCTTAGCCTTTTTCCAACTATATTGGATTCGTCTTTCAGTCTAACCGGATGCAGCTGAATACCAGTACTTTACTTGGACCGACTGCCTGTTTGACCTCCACTACCCAGTTACTGGGTAAAACGATACCCCTTCGGACGAAAGGCTCACATGACTATTTAATTAATGACTAAATAAAAAAATCAAATTGGATATTATAACAGTTTCCATACCAGTTCCATACTTGAGTTCCAGATTAGTGTCACCAACAGCACTGATGCCGTTTACGCTAAGTTTAACATCAATGTTTTCCAAATGTTTACTACTAGTTTTGTCAAGAGCGTTGATAGTATTGTTGCCATCAAGACTAATCAGCGGTTTCTTTTTCCTTTTGTCTCTGACTTCTTTCAGTTTTGTTTCTAGCTGAAATTAATATTTTAATTTATTCTGTAATTGATTTTAATTTATTGTGTAGGTAGTTAAATAATTTATTAGTTTATCGTGTTTTATAAAGGGCTTTAATACTAAATACTACGCAAACATAATTATTGAGTAATAAGCAACGAACCCTTTAAAGGATACTGTTAAGGCTTGGATTTTTAGGAGAAAAACTACCATACCATAAATAGAAATAACGCTTAATAGAAGCGTAATAACATTAAAAACATGGATACTAATTCAACAATAAAATAATCAAAAAGAGATTGATGACGTGTAATGGCAGATATTACGTCAATAGAAGAAATAACATATATCTCATCAAAGAACTAACAAAGATTATAGATTTCACCTTGACATTAGACAAACTGTATTGATTATGGTCGGAAGAACGGTGAACTGTCTATATAACTACCAGATCAACAGAATATAATATATATTGAAACATACAGAGAATTGTTAATTAAGAAATATGTTCCTTTACGGAATGAAGAGAATGATACCGATCTCATTATAGTCTTTGAAAATGGAAACACGCCAGAAAGAAAAATAACATTAGATACAAGCATGCATAGAGAATGTAAATGATCAATTTAATTATATATCTGACTAAGTATGAAATTAAAAATCACACTTTTTTTCTTTCTTATAACTCCCGGGCAATTAGATAGCCAGTGGGTATATTTTTCTAATAGGGATGACGACGGGGTAAAGTAAACGAAATTCTATTTAGTCCGTCAGTTAGATTATCAAAAAATAATAATTAACACATATTTTTTTTTGTGTCAATCAACCAAAAAATTACAAATATTAAGCGTGTCAAAGTTTGGGAGTGGGGGCTCGTGACGTCACGTGTAGGTAAAAATTATACCAACACGTGACGTCATGCGACATTTCAAATCAATATATCTTTGTAATGTTTTGATTATGTGAAAAAAGAAAAAATACGTGCCCAATACTTTTTAATAATCTACCTGATAGACGAAGAAAAAAAAGTTAGTCGTCATCCCTATTGCCTTTGTATGCGCCCAAGTTTGAAAAAGCAATCAATCGAAAGAAACCGTACCGTAGAAAAAACGTGTCGACTAACAATATAGAAATACATATATTAACTTTCTTATATCTATGGTCAAAAAACTTATAGTGATCCATACAACACTGATGACCGTGCCTACACACGGCGAATAAATCATAGTTTTTGAAGGCAAACGTGTGTTTACAAAGGGCCTCAGGCTCTGAATATAAAACTCCTTCCAACTTTGAACCTGAGATGATTCCCTAGACTCCGAATATATGTATATCCATATCACGATATATATTACAACAATATATCTCACACATCCAAGTTACATCACGGAGGAGGCTCCTAACAAGGTTAGTCGACCGTCCCGAAGCCTCCGGCATCAGATAATTGATTTGTGTCGAACTTCGCACATCGAGAGTAATTCACCAAAGGAGCAATTGTTTTATGTGCCAAAAGTCTGATCACTAATTTAGTTGAAAGTTAGTGAGATCTTGAACTAAGATCGGTGTGACCGTGCCAAGTTTCTGATACTTTGGCTCTAATTGTGTGTTTAAGTTTCTGTGATTTTTTCTATTTTTTGGTTAGTATGATATTCTTCAGTTTCCTTCTTTGAAAATCCCTGATAATTCATGGAATGATTTTGCCTCTTAACCCTTACACCAAAAGGATTTTTGCACTGTTATCAGTTTCTTAATTCACTTCACAAATATGTAATCCCATAATGGCCATTTAAATCACATCAGAAAACTCATTTCCAGTTGCTTTGAACAAATACTACCACCATCAGCCAGCAGCAGCAATTTTAACATGGATATGTTCTCTATAGAGTTGATATCTAACATTTTGCTCTGATCTTAAAACTGAATTGGTTGATCAAAGAAAATAATCATGAAATACGTACCATTTCTAATAAAATATCCTTCTGTTCTAAAAACGTTTCGTCAACTATTTCACTTCGTCTTTTGGGATCTAAATAAGGCTTTGCATTCATCATACCACTATGAGGATTTAGATTGGCTTGAATATCTTCCAGTCCTGCTAACATCTACGAAAAATATTAAAAAGCTGTTAATAAATTAAGTTAAAAGTTTGAAGGAAGACCCCCACGAGGTACACTGATGACCTGGTAAAGGTCACGGGAATCCACTGGATGCGAGAAACCCAGGCCTGGTCGAAGAAGCTAGGCCTATGTCCAGCAGTGGAGGTTTTATTTTAATGATTACGATGAAAAGTTAATTCATAAAGCTAATGGGTAAATAAAAGTTTCTAGAGCCTAGTTTCAATTGTTTTATATTTTTGGAACGAAGTTTTTTTTACGAAGCTTGCGGTATGAGTAAACTGGTCAAAATCTTCACGTAACGAAAAAGCGTTTTTTATTGTATATAATAGAAAGAGAAAGAGAGACAGAGTGGTGTGGTGTCGTTTTCATGGTTTTCGAGGATGCTGAAGTCAGTAAAAATGCCAGGTCAAAATGACAATCCAAGATGGCGGCTGCGAAAATTTTAAAATTTTGTCGTTTTTATGGTTTTCGAGGGTGCTGAAGCCGATAGTGGGGTCAAAATGAAAATCCAAGACTGCAAAAATGTAAAAATTTTCGTAATTTTGAAATCTTTGCAGCCGCCATCATGGATTTTCATTTAGAACTTCGTTCCAGCCGTGGGTCTCCCGACCCAACACGTTTTTTTTCCATAAAAGCACGTTTTTAGATCCTGCTCCACTCACTGAAGAGCAATCAAGCAATGGTCCCAACATCAGCCAGAGTATTCTGAAATGAATCTAGCATACACATGAAATCTTGCGTGTTTCATCTCTAATTACCTTTTCATTCACCATCAGACGAAGAGAAAAGAAGAAATTCTTATCTACAATGTAACGAACTCAATCTTTGACTTGTACCATTATTTGTTCTGTGTCTTTGACGACTCAAAGAGAAAGAATAGCATCTGTTTTCAATTCAATTACTTAGACAGCTGATTGACAAAACGAAACAGTCGAAGAATGTTTACTTATAAATATATTATGAGTTTTAATTTGTTAACCAGCACATTTTGATACTATAAAACGTATTTAGAAATCTACCTTATTTATGAAATCTTTTGATGTAGCAGTTTTTTATATTTAAATAGTGATTTGCATTTCTGAAATTATTTTTCAATAGAGAATCATCGTATTGTGATGCTGGCAAACTATATTGTTTTGCACAAAGCAACACGATCGACCCCTCCGCAATTTCTTGCAATACCACATCTCATAGCAATGTGGAACAAATCAAGCTATGATGCAAGCAATGCTATAAGAACCTAGAACTCAAAACATTTAATTCAAATAAATCACTTTTGAACTGTCAAGAAGTCCGTCAGTCAGCAACTTGAAATTCACGCCCATTCCAAAAGCATATGTAGGTTCATATGGAGAAGAATTGCCAAGAAACTCCACGGACGCTCTTCAATCCAAATTTTAAGTTTACAAAGTTTTGGTTACAACATTCAAGTTAAGACTTCACAGAAGCAGGAATTATGGCGCAACTTGAAGCAGGCCTAAATCTACTCCAAGAGCTAATTTCATCAATAATTATATTAAAATACTAGATGCTGATGCAGCCACTTCTCTTCTAAACCCTTTTAACCACTTACAACCCTTTCAAACAAAGACGGGCGAATCTATTTTAGTCGTCGACTACTCGACTGAACGGCACGATTTCTCTATAAATGTTACTCTGAAACCGTCACGTTCCATTTTAACTGTTTTATTAAGAAACAATGTTATTTTCAAAATAAATTAGCTGATGTTGAACTTTGTGGGAAATTAATATAAGTTTATTGTTTGAATTTTCGGGTTTTGTTTAATTTTGCTGTTTGTTTAGGCATTTTAAACCAAATTATGTTAATTTGAAACAGTGTGTAGTATTTTGCTTACATTTCTGCAAAAGCTATTTTTTTAATGTATTGGGTCGTGTCTATGTTCAATAAATAGAGCGTAAGTATTCGATCATTTAATTTCAAGTACACGTACTCATGAATTTACTGGGTCACCGCAACTAAATATTCGATCATTGAATTACAAATACCACATAAGCCATACCTACACTTATCGTTCTATCAATCATCGTAACTACAGTGGCTAGTCACCCACAGTCACCTACTACATAGCCACAGTTCCCAAGCTGGCACAATTAAAATTACCGCTTTCGACCTCCAGCACAACAAATTCCGACCCAAACCGACGACGCCGAGGTATAAATTGGTAATCAAATACCCTAAGGTAATACCAAACATTGTTTACTTTTTATTTATCGACATTTCGAAAATGGAATCGCATATTGATGATACAACGACAACGTCCCTGGTGGTTCAAAGGTTAACGTGATTTATATTCGGATACATCAAGATATGCAATCAAATATTACTAAATTCTACATGAACAATAATTCCATCAAATGCCTATGATTTGTTCCAAAAGTATCATTCTGATGAAAATGTAAGCAAATGGATCAGACAACGTACCTGTGTATACCGATTTGTAGCGTCACTTACAAATTGAGTGGTTAGATTTGATTATTTGCATACTTAAGCCCGAAATTCCAATTTAAAATCACCTAAAGACGATTTTTATTTGAGAATTGACATTAATTTGACCTAAATTTTCGTCAATGATTTTTCAATTGCAATTTAAACATTAAAATTACAATTTGAATTTGCAGGAGTTATTGGGACGAGCTGGATAGGTTCCGACAAAACTGGAAGGAGGACGCGCGGGCTCACGAAGATGGGAGGAGTGGAGGGAGGCCTTTGCCCAGAAGGGCGAGAGCTAGTAAAAATTTTTTTTTTTTTTTTAATTTTAAAATAATGTTATATTATAATAAATATAATTCGAATAATACCTTATTTTTTAATAAAGTGGTGAGATATAAATTGAGTAATTGCATAGGAATTTATCCTGAACGGATTTTATTTACATTTTCATAAGAGACTTTTGGAACAGACATTATCATTTATATCATTCATTGGGGTATATCATTTTGAGAAACATCGACGTAAGTGCTACTTTTTTTTTACTTCTTTGCTTTCCTTGAACGTAAATACAATTGCTTAATAATCTAATTGCTTTGTCATATTTAACTCATTTTTGGAAAAAAATACATTTACGTCGATGTTTCTCCAGATGTGCGATATGTGTAAAAAGCTGTGTTTCTAAAAAGCTCGGCAAAGGTATTTAGTACCTACAACAACATTTCACTAGTTATATTATATATTATGTATGTTTCATGTAATAAAAGGCAAGTTTGTTTCCATTAGCCGGGCAAAAATCCAGACTCAAGGCACTTACTGAGAAATTCCTGATAGAAAGTAATAATGAATCTAACCCAAAATCTATGCTCCGCACAGTAGGTAGCGCTTAGCATTAAGCATAATCATCCTATCACAGAGAGGAGGCCTGTGTCCCAGCAGTGGGAACGTTATAGGCTGATTATGATGTTATGTTATGATCCTATAATGGTCCCACTGCCTCCTCTTCGAGGAGTGGACTGTAATCAATCCCGCGGGTCCAGTGCGGGTTGGTAGATGTCACAAGTCTTTGAATTTTTGGTTCTAGGATATGCCGGTTTCCTCACGTTTTCCTTTACCGTTTTGAGAGTAGTGGTGATGAAAGTATTTATTTACTTATTTAATTCGGGAAAACAAACAGTTACACAAACATCGTAATAAACATGTAGTAAGAAAAAAAAGACATAACATATGTATAGCTCACGACGTTATCCACATCTTAAATACTACAAAATTATTATGGATGTGGGTTTTAGTCAGTAAGAGTCTGACACTCCCTTCCGCTCCACCCAGAGCGGAAGGGGTCATTTGATGATTTCCCATCCATGAAAAAAAGTACCATAAGCTTATAGCCATTTAGATCTATAGGTGTTATTCGTTTCCGTATACGAAGAAATGTTAATTACGCAGCCGTCACATCGTACCGTTGTCGTCCGCATCTAACCAATTAGGAAACGGTCTTATATTGAAAAGGTCACTGACGGAAACGTTTCGTCCAATGGCAGACATACAGAGTGAAATTGAAAACATGCGACAAATCGAAATGGGAGATTGTACTCATCATTATGAACAACTTTGGTTTGGTCACATATGACCAAACCTGAAATCGCGATAAAAAAAATCAGCTGTTCCCTACATTTATATTCGCATAACTCGTCAAATGTAGGGAACAGCCGATTTTTTTCATGATTTGACAAATTTGTAGGTATGTAACTAAAAATTTAAAGTGTTCAGATTTTTTCCTTTACTTGTGCTACATGACATTGCTTCTTGCCAAATTTCATGATTCTACGTCAACGGGAAGTACCCTATAAATTTTGATTCCCTTGAGAGTGTCGAAATATACGTTTTTTGCGGCATAAACGGCCGTATCTTTTTTTTTACGTTAATTTAGAAGTTTGATTTTTTTCTCATCTTCAAGGAACTGTTGACCTGAGTATATGGTTTTAATTTCAACTCGATACCACTACGGGTTCCCGAGATAAAGGGTATTGACAGACAGACAGACGGACAACAAAGTGATCCTATAAGGGTTCCGTTTTTTCCTTTTGAGGTATGGAACCCTAAAAACAAAACAATTAAACAAAAACTTCTGGGAATTCCTTAATTTATATCTATAAGGAAAAACTACAAATGAAACTCCACAAACAGCCAGTTGATGTACGCCTCGATGACTAACGCTAAAACAACGTGATCCGGGAGACGTAAAACAAAGTCTTACATTATGTTTGTATGTATATCACACACGGTACGTACCAGTAATGTGAATGCCAAATGTGTTCCCGCCATTGCGTTTAACTGTTGACGTGAAACGAACCAATAAGACCGCCAATGTAAGGTGTTGCCAGGGAAAGGAAGGAAATCTCGCCTATAGATTGTTAGGTTTTTTTGGCAGTGTGGTTACGAGCTCGTAGAAAGAAACCCACAGCGTAGAATACGGTAAATATTTATGGTAAGATGGCAGCCAGTCCTTTCCAAATTAATATTAAATACAGCACCTAGTTTTTGAATTGTCGTAACTGCATTACATACATACCAATGAAAAAGACAGCAATTTCTCTCATACCGTCTAACTTAAGAAAACTTTTTGTTAAAAGAAAAGATACTTAGTTTATCCAGGTTACTTTAAGGTGACTACATGAACTGAAGCGCGGTCTTTGTCGGACTGCATAGAAAAGAAAGAGAAGCCCGATGACACAATGCTGGCAATTTATTGCAAAATATGAAGCAATTATCTATTTACAAAAAATCTATTATTTGGACAAAAAAATTAAAGCCTAGTGCTTTAATATATTGCTTGTAGAGTAATCTGACAAAAAATCATAATGATTGTATGTATATTAGTATGGTTTTTATTGTAAAAAGAAAGTTTTTAGAGGCATCTTCATGATTTTTTCCTATCGTACCAAATTAGTTGTATTATGTTTACAACACCTAACATATATCCTGAAGAATATCATATACATTTTTGATTTTGTTTACTGTAGTCGATCATAATAATATTATACTTTTATTGTTTCTAAAACTTGCGTTTTTTGCGTTTGGGTCCTGTACGCCCTTTAAGAGAATCTAGCAGGAATGGCAGCTGATCACAAAGGAAAAGACAAAGAAGACGATGAAAATCATCACCAGAAAATATTTTCCCAGAAATGACGAAACTTTCCCAAGGCTAGCAACACGAAACGTGCGAAATTTTACGATCGGTTTCAGAAATCGAGGTTTATAAATAAATACAATTTAAGCGCATTTTATTGCCTGCATATAAGTGCATACGCGATGCTGAAATGCATTCGGATCGAAATAGGAATAAATAAAACGACACTTCAACGTGTAGGCATAACGTAGAGTTCCTTCACCAATGTAGTGTAAATAAAATGAACGATTCCTTGAAATACTTGGGTTTACTTTCAATATCTTGTCACAGTTTTCACTATCCATCGCTTATAATGGCTGACTTGAGTAAAAAGCATACTAAAATTATGTTTTCTCGACAATTTTTCGTATCAATCAAAAGGATTGAAAAAGAAAAATAATATCTGTACAAACAGAACACACATTACAAAAAAAAAACATAATAAAATACACACAGTCGCTCCATGTAAAATACTGGTATTCAGCTGCATGCGGCTAGACTGGAAGCCGACCCCAACATAGTTGGGAAAGGGCTAGGCAGATAATGATGATGACACACATGCAAAGTAGCCAAAAGCCTCGTATTTAACCAATTATAGTTTGACAATTGCTTGATGTCAAGGCCAGGGACCAAAGACAATATACGAGTACATCGCGTAAATACGATACTGGCAAATGACAACAAACAAACAATCAAAACAAAATCAAGCAGAGTGGACTACTTTTGTAACAAACCTCAATAACAAGAACTTATTAAGCAACTAGCACCGCATAAGTGTCGATTCCGTGCGAATATCGGAATTAAAACTATCCTAAGTCCATTCTCGGGACTCAAACTATCTCTATACCAAATTTCATATAAATCGGTTTAGCGGCTTAAGCGTGAAGAGGTAACAGACAGACAGACAGACACACTTTCGCATTTATTAGTATGGTTTAAGATGGGTGATTGCAGTATTCTGTACTTATATTATTACTAGCATCTGCTCGCTAGTTCGTTCGCGTAAAATTTTAGCCCCCGACACAGCCCATCGTATCGCATCGCCTGCTTACTTTGTTTTTGCTTCGCGTTCTTTCTGGCTTTTTGTTTTTGCTCGGCTCCTTAGGTTCCTAGCGTGATGTTAAGAAGACTTTCTCAAGAAATGTAGTATTAAATGCAATATATTATAATAGTTCAAATCCGACTGTTAGTTTTAGAGATTAGCGCGTTCAAACGAAAAAAAGACAAACAAACTCTTCAGTGTTATTATTAGAATAGGTCTATCTATGGCAAGTATTCTAGAGAATTTAAAATAATATATACAGTTTTAAATATTTGAACTATACACTAAAATCATTCTATTGACTAATTCAACTACGTTATTCAAATCAAACTAAAGTTTGAATGTGTTGAATGTTATAGGAGTCCTAGTGATTTCTGAGCTTGGATTCTTGGGTTCGATCCCCAGATTAGGCACACACACACACACGACATACTATCACACGGCTCCAACTCAATTTGTAGTCATTTTAATGGAATCCTAAATAAATAAACAAATTACTTTTCTCTTAAATTGCCTCGTTTATCAGATGGTCGCAAGCGCAACTGCTGAGCATGATAAGGTCCCAGGTTCGAACTCGGTCAAGCAAAATGTTAAAGAGTAAAAGGAGTTTTACAAAATTCTCCGTAGCAGCCCGGAATGAGGCTTTGTGCTCAGTTCATGGCAAAAGGCTCGCCCCTATAACATATTTGGGTCTTTAACATAAATGGCGAATTGTTGGTGTACTACACCTGTTCCTCTTCATTCAGGAATTCAAGCGTGAAGTTTTGTGTTACTTGTAGAAAAGATATAAATAATGAATTTAATTGTAAACCCTCTAGCCATCTGGCTAATCTGGCTATGGGCCCGTTCATCTTTCTCCTACGCTTATCCCAATTTATTTGGGATCGGCTAAACCTGTCTATGTGTCATTAAAACTATTTTATAAAGAAATACAAGCACCAATTCTCTTTTGAAAGCCTTTTCCATTCTACCGAAAGCCTCATAAAAGATATTTCTTTATTCCTGAAATCGTTAGAAGAAAGCCAGCAACATTGCATTTATAAGTAATATCGTTGGAACCGACAATTTGCCAACAATTCTTATTTCTCAATCGTAACAATAAAATGGTAAACCAATAAAACCGAATTGAAAGTTGCGAAACAAAAAAGTATGATTTGAACAGAATTTCAATCAATTCGTTATTGCTCGTAGAGTAGGACAAACGGTAAGCTAAAACTTAAATATTCACTTATATGCTTTTCTTAAATCTTTAGCTTTTCTATTTTGATCTTTATTTTGCTTTATTTTAAAGCCTATTCTCTAATTACTTTTGTTAGCTTTTTGATTCTATTACCGTTTTCTTTTATCTAAACAGGTAAATTTTTATGCTTCGGTACATTTTAATGGCTATGCAGTTAGAACGTAATACATTACAGTGTTTGCTTACGCTAACATAGGAAGCGGAAATGATGATAGAGTACATAATATCAACGCAATTACACTAAATGACGTCATGTTTGCAAGTTTCTAATACTAGACGATAGAGACTCAAAAATAAAAAACCTAAAAGCAAAATCCATTTATCCAGAAATAAACCTCACGGAAATAATTTGGTTTATCGCAACAAAAGCGTTGCAATAAATTCCAAATTACCATAAACCATCAGTAAAATAAAATTGTATTTATTCCCAGAATATGTTTTCGCACACGTTGACTGTACTGGTGGGGTATATGGCAGTCGCCTCCTCGCGGGAGACGCTCCGGCCCATGCCAACCATAACCAACTCTCTTGTGAATCTCGGAAAAATGGAAGTCTCATTTTATTTCTCTGGTAACGGTCGTGGTAAGATTTTGATGTTCTTGGAAAATATATCGCTATCCCAAAAGAGAAAAGTGTAAATAAATCATACAAATATATTTAATATAACAAAAGGACTTTGAGGACATTGCAAGACGAATTTGCTTCAAGATTCTATTTCGTAAGACGTCTTCAAGCCAAGCAATGACTTGTCTATCTCTATTCACTGAAATGTTTAATATCAAATTAACATAGCTTAATTTTTCAGACGGCCCTTCTCATGCGATGAAACCAGACCATGGCCCAGCGTTTCCTCCTGCTTTCATCCCAAAACTTGAACCAGTTACTGAAGAGCCGTGTCTGTGCTCAACTCACCGTAACACCAAAGATTCTTTCCTGACCGGCCCCACTGGTCTCATTCACAAGATTCTTTCGAATAACGAAATGTTCTCTTTCAATAACAACGATCCAGTCCGGTCCACGTTATGTTGTGATTCTCACGAACATATACAAGAAGGTTCTGTGTATTTTGAATTCACTCCCGAACAGAAACCTATGAAGCCCAGCCCAGCAAGATCAAATGCCCTGCCGATGATGCCCTTCCTTTTTGACAGCATAATCCCAAACAAATCAATGTTACCTGCTACGAAGACAAAAGCAATAGAAGTGTTCCTGTTCCCGAAAAAGAAAGACTTGTCAACTGTCATGAGTAACTTCGAGATGCCCAAGTACAGTTTCAGCTCAAAGAAAAGAGACACAGTTCCCAAAGATGCTATAACAGTTGTCGGTGATAAGAAACTAGAAAATAATATCAATTTATTCAGACCACCTCCTCCAGTAAAGAAGGATTTAAGCGCTCAGCAAAAAAAAGCGAATGAAAATGAAAATGAGAAACCCGCTGAAGAAGGGGATAAGATTATGGTAGAGCCTGCTAGCAAGCCTAATGCAGTGTAAATGAGAAATGTAGTAAATAAAGTAGAAAGAGGATTTGAATCTCGTTGTTTTAGTCCATTTTACCAGTTTAATATAGTAGATCTTCTTTGGATCAAACTTGTTGAAGCTGGATTAAACTTACAAAGTCTTAATCTGGTATTGACAAGTAAATTGGTAATTATGAACCACAATATTACGTTGACATGTAAATCATCCAAAAAATCGTAATCCAATAATTTACCGAAAACAGCTACATCAAACCAGAACAGAGTGTGACTAAGATCAAAAATTAGATTCGTGAAGTCTGGCAAAATTTACGTTTAAACGTAGTTTGACTTCGACTTTGACGTGGAGAAATTACCAAAACAAGATCGGAATACTAAAATGTTTTTGAGTTATGAATTAGTTTTGGAAGAACGATTTTGTCATTATTGTCCTTTTAGGCTCTAATCTATCTTGAAAGAAAGTAAACTAAGTATTAGTAGTCAACATAAAAACGATAGTAACCATCCTTAAGTATTTACTAGAAGTGGTAGTGGGTTCGATGTGATTTATTTCGTCACCACTGCTCTTAAAGCGGTAAATGAAAATATCGTGAGGAACGTTATACATACTTAGTATTTACCCCAATATCAAACTAAAAGAGCGATAATCATAAGTCAAGCAGCAAATACGACCGCTGCGCTGGGGTCAAACGACCGGAGCGAGCGTAATGAAGCTGTTTCGTACCAACGTACCTTTGATATTTATTTATTCGTGCAATTACGCAGTACTCTCTATTCAATGGTCGCCTCTCTCTCTCACCAAAGAATATCAGCATTGTAAACAAGCAGTGTACATCGCTTTCGTCAATATGTTCGTCGTCGTATACACGATTTACGTAGGCAGATCGTGGGCTCAGTAAACGTGGTACCTACGTGCCTTTAATGCGAATTACCCTTATTTGCATTTGTATAAGCAAAGGGAATTATCTCAGGTAATGTGTAATGAGAGCAAAATGGTTAATTGGGGGCGGGTAATTAGGGTTTCTTTTCGTGGGATGTTTTTATTATACGTGGAAACAAATTGGTTTTTATCGGCTTATGTTTAACTTATCACCAGTTATAGTAAAATATAACATCAAAAAAACACTTTTTACTGCCAAAAATAGTAAATGATCACAAAAATTAAAACTCCATTTTACTGTAAAATACCTAGGTATTCGTATTCTCATTTGCTCGCTCTTGCATCCTATGTCGACGGAGCCCCGCTTCGCGGTGCCCCTAATATTTCAGGGTTTAACCAAACCTAACAACGGGGTGCCCAGCTAGAACTATTGTACTTTTAGACTTAATTTTTTGGTATTTAGTATATTTTTTTGGTGGTCATTATATTTAACCCCGTTTTTAGTTAATAGAGGTGGGTAGATAGCCGGATCAGGAGTGACGGACTAGTATAAATTAGGAACTATAGATTTCAATTATTTCAGTGTGTAATGGTTTCACGTTGTTGTGATGTATTTTCCATTCTGTTTTTTTTTTTAATAAATGCTTCTAGGTAGTGTTTCTTTTCTTTAAAAAAAAATAATTTACTTCTGATCCATAAAGGTAGTACACGTATCATATCGAGCCATTCAGTATTATTTGTATAAAATTCCCTTTTTGTTCCCACACTAATCGGAATCGTAACGTAATTGAATCGCCTCGCCTCGGGACAAGCCCACGAACCGCGGTGCGGTGCGTTACGGCTCGTCGTCCCCACGCTTACGTCTCTCCTTACCCGACCTTACGTCTCTTCGTCCACCCTTGCCCTTCTCACCCCTCCCGCGGCCTGCCTGCACCATCAACCAGCGGTCGGCGAGCCGCATCGCCTAGCCGTAGCGCAGTCGACGTATCGGAGCTTCTGATCCGCTTTGGTTACGTGCTTACGTTAGGTTGACGCCGAGGCGAAAGGCGATACGCTGACGATCCCTTTCCGAGTTGATATGTGTGCTATGACTTTAAGACTTGAATATAGCCATGGCTTCGCCATTCCCAAGATACACAATCTTGGTATCGTCTAACATTTACTGCAGTCCTTCATAAAGAAGTTAATCATGCCCTGGAGTGTAATCAAGTAAGATGATACTTTCCCTCACAGAAGTATACCTATATGCTAGTAGATAGTTAGTAAAAAAAAGCCTGGGGATGTCTTTCATCAAGTTTTCAAAACAGGCCCGAACTTTTCCAGCATGTGCCATACGTGTCCTGTATTCAAAATTAAGACTAGAGAAGTCTGGACGGAAATTTTTAAAAGTTTTGTACGTACAAGATAAAAGTAAATTATAAAACTTGCTTTTCTCCAAAGATTGAGTCATCCGCTTTAGCTCAAGGAACTCTTTTAGTGTAGCTATACGTATTTTTTAACCGACTTCGCAAAAGGAGAAGCTTCTGCAACTCAACGAGTTTTAACTTATTCTACTTCTACTTACTGTTTCTCCTTTCTTTGCTGCCGCTTCTTCTTGAAGGCTCTCTTAACCCTCAGTAGTAAAAAGGCAGCTCTATCTATAGTTAGCACTGACGGCCGCTTGGTGGCGCTAGGCTCGTCCATCCCCTCCTCTTCGGCCGGCTCATCGCACAACCTCAGGCCGAGCCATCGCTGTTTAGTCGCAGTCCTCGTTGTGACGCCGAAGGGAACGCACGTCTAACTACGAACGCACGCTTCTAATGTTATAGCATTTTTTTGTTAAATTCGATCCTACTTTTTACGCGATTTATAATTTTTACGACACTTAGCACTGTTTTAATTTACACTAATTCTCACTGCACTTTCATTTGCGTTTCACGCATGTAAGAAAATCACCTGAAACAAAGAAAAGTGGGTTATAGTATTTTTTTAAATTAGACTAAACAGTTATACTAATCTGTAAAATCAATATTACGATTTGTTTCGATAATGATTAAGTTACTTACACCCTTACCCCCTTACTAATAAACGTTGTATAGCGTCTGTATAGTTACACAACGCTTTGTCTTCTTCTTTCGAAAGTCAAATTACTGACGACTGAAAGAGAGAATTCGGTGTGTAACTATTCATCTGATATAATACGTGTATTAGTGAGGGGGTTAGTTATACATTAGAGTTTAGTTAACTTCTAGAAATCCCAAAGACAATTTTGAAATTGAAGAGTAATAAAATAATAATTCCAAACAAGTATCCATCGGTCTTTAGAAATAAATTATATAAGTTGATTCAAAGTTCAAGCACCAACCCTATTCAAAGACGAAAACTTGATAGAAAAGTTTATGAATGTTTAACAAATTCTCGATTTCTATACAGAAGTGTCTGTTGCGTAAGTTTATCTGATTTGTCGCTTCAAATGGCAGAATTAATACCAACACGAGTATTGATGGAGTCTAGACCAATAGAATATAAATTCAAATTGTTCAGTCATGCCTGCAGAGCATCGAAATAGCGTTACTCGTAAATATGAGTCTGTAATTCGATCATAATTTCTCCATGTTGGTAATAAATTGTGTGAAATGTACTAATACTATATTTATTATTGGGAAGCAAATGGTACGTTTAAGTACCAATATATATGGCACTCGCGTGCTACAGCTGAAAATCAGCGTCAGGATGTAGTACAAAGTGTTGCCGTCTGGCATTATGCTGGAGCTGAGGCCCTTTTGGCATAAGTATTTTTTAATACTTTTAAAATATTATATTGTAAAATTATGGCTTATTCCCAGACGATCTATAATTTTATTCCCGGCGGCTCCAAATTAAAAAAGCAATGGGAACAATTTTAGTAAGTATTATATTAAGTAATAAAATTATGGAGCTCTTGGGAATCAATGTATGGAGTGACATAAGCAAATAATAACTAATACCTAATTAATTAATAAAAATAACAAAATTAAATCCTAACATAACTAAAATTATACACAAACTAAAATATAGCGTCGAAAAATTCATCCGCATCGCTGTCGACTGGTAATGTACCCAAGAGACTGGCGGCATTACCACGTTTTATGGCAATGCTTAGCCTCTGGCCAAGGTAGAAGCCAGCTTTTGGGTCACGGGAAGTGTTAACCAGCCGTTTCGTAATTTCTTTAAAAAGACCATGAGCACTCGGACCCCACGGCCCGAGGGTTTCAACCCCAAACGGCTACCCCACACCCGGAACACTTCCAAATCATTTTAGTGATATAGTCTCTCAGTTACCTTTTGAGTATAAAAGAGAACATGTGGCAAGATGAAGAAAACTCACATCCTCATTACTTTTTATTTATTTTGTTTTTATTTTTAATCAACTCGTCCCTTATGTTGATGGACATCCAAAATACTTCACCAAATCCACCCTGGTGGTCACCATCAGCACAAGGAGGGGAACACCCAATAACTGCGTTGGCATAGTAGCATAATCAGCCTATAACGTTCCCACTGCTGGGACACAGGCCTCCTCTCATCGAGAGGGTGTCGGCTGTAATCCACCACGCGGTCCTAGTGCTGGTTGGTAGATTTCACGTCTTCGAATTTTTGGTTCTAGGACATGCCGGTTTCCTCACGATGTTTCATGAAACAAGTAAAGATACTTGTTTATTTTATGGAAAAGTGGAGTCTCAACATGGAGGCTCCGAGCTCCAATCACTAGATGTTAAGATCTTTTACTGGTTAAAATAAATAAACCAATTTTCATTTCATATTTTTACGTATAATTGAGTTTTTTGTTGATCTTCAGAATATAGAAAATAAACCACATAATACGTAATAATCATAACAGACGTGGAACACGCGAACTGGAGTGTGTTACGGTGACTTTTATTGACTGAAATATTTGGCGACACGACTCATCCATTTCGTGTAACGGCCATATTAACTCGTGTTATTCTGTACCAGTACGCCAAATGTGAAGCCATTTTTACGTGTCTGTGACACACTTTTTTTTACATTCACGTATTTGGCCGCCGCGCCGCCCGTAGCTAGGAATTGCCATAAAGGCTCTCGCAGACAAGCGCGACGCGACAGCGTGACGCGATTCTCAGAAGAACAATTTCCATGAAGCTTTCATAGAAATTGTTCTACTACAGTAGTTTTAAAGGTTAAGAGTAAGCATACAAGATCGTCTAAATCAATTTCTGTTGAATGTTTAAATAAAGACTCGTCATTCCAAAAAAAAAAAAAAAAGACTCGTCATTCAACCTCTGTATGCCAAACGACTCTTGATTGTAATCGGATCTAGGCTAGGTATCTACTAGAAAACGTATCATTGTCATTTTTCTATCTTTTCAAAACATACCTTAAAACATAAGCATGAGGTTCTGTTTTCGATTCCCAGGGCCTTAATTCACTATGACCACTCAATGATTCCTTGCTTCGAAACCACGACAATTCCTAGCAAATCACACCAACCTCACGTTCATTGTGTCATAGAGAATACGGCCCCAGATCGACACAGTGTTACTGGGGTTTTCTACTAGGAATTTCTCGGTAAACGAGACACAATAAAAGTCCGGAGTCGGATATGTGCCCGGTTGATAGCAGTCTAGGCTCACCCCCCTATAACATGGGAGTTAAACACAATAGGCAAAATGTGGGTGTACTACAAGTACCTACGCCTTTGCCTAACCCTCAAGGAATTACAGGTGTGATGTTATTTTATGTACTAATTATTCATTTTTACCTGAAGAGCGTTTACGACATCGGCATTTCATACAAACTTTCAAGTCCTTGCTTTTGGAAATGAATGAACCGATTTTAATGAAACTTCGTACACATAAGCAAGATATACAAAGGTCTAAAAAGTTAGTAAAGAACATTTTCGAAACGTCTTAATGTAAAAAAAGATAACTGGAAATTTCTGTTTCTATGGAAAATTTAAAATCGGTCTAATTTGGCTGTAACACTATTTTTCGAAAATGTTCTTAACTAACTTTTTAGACCTTTGTATCCTGCTTATGCATACGAAGTTTCATTAAAATTGGTTGATTAATTTCGAAAAACAAGGGCTTGAAAGTTTGTATTAAATGCCGTACGTCGTAAACGCTCTTAAAGCAGAGGCATTACCTTTTTAGGACTTTTTGCTCGTAGGACGACTTGCTATTAGAACATTTTGGTAAAGTGTCGTTTTGATTATAGGTCGTTTTTCTAGGACCATTTGCTTTTAGGACTTTTAGATAAGAAGGGGCTTTATCTATTTTCTCGAAACCTAGGCTTAGGAGTCAGGACCACTTATTTTGTAGTCTGAGTCTAATCTAAGAATAATTTTTGTTGTGAGTCTGGTCTAAGAATGGCGGCTAAAGAAACCAGGGCCGTCCAAAAGCGCGTTGAGTACCTAGACGATATCATGAAAGTCGCGAGAAGCACCTGGATAAGGGAAGCATGGAACCGAAAAGTATGGAAGAAGAAAGGGGATGCCTATACCCCAACAGAGGGTGATTCCGGGCTGAAATCATGATGATGAAGGGTCTGTCTGGATTCACTATGTTGCGTCTAGATTGCACAAGTAATTATGTTAATTGTACCAACGAACAATTAAAAGTCTTTTTTATTTACGAGTGTGTTACCAACGCAATTAAAAGGTGCAAGATAGGATATGGAGAAAACCATTAATTGTTAGGTAACTATGCAATCAATATTTCTCTCTGCTATTCCATATAAACACAAGTTTGCATTATTCGATCAAATACCGTATAATTTCAGCTTATTTAAACAGCAAATTAATTTATAAACTGCCTGCAATGCATTAACATATAATCCGATTCGTGAAATTACCGCCAAATTATGCAGGAATAGTGCAAAATATCGGTATTTATAAATAGAGGGATGATTAATGCTTCATTGTTCGAGCAAACGTGGAATGCAATAAATACAGGTAACTGTGTTACATTGGCCAGTTATTACCTATTCGTAATGATAATATTTAGCAGGTCAAATTATTTAATTATTTAAGGTTTGCTAAAGTTTTATACTATCTACTACTGCATATTTCTTGATGTAAAATATACCTTTGATTTGTCTATTTCAAATCAACTTGAATGAAATTGCAATGATTTGATATCGGCACCCTAATTGTCTAACACACTATTACTCTCAATTTGAATCATTTTGAAGTATATATCCATTGCTCCATATGTTCGAAAAATGTGTCTGCTCAACAACGTAAATAACGCAATGAATGTTGTTGAACTGTCAAAATGAAACCCATTGCTACTGAGTGTGTTACGCAATTATCCCGCTGATCAATATCCAAGTTTCATTTAAACTTATCCACGATCTAAACAAAATCTTAAAAACTACTTCAGAAACAAAGCATCCACAAAAAGACAGTCATCATAACAGAGTTATCAAACTTCCACTAACTTTATAACCCTAATGAAATAAAGTACCTACCTACGTCCCAACCACTTTATTTCTAAGTAAGTACATTATTTTTCTTAAAGTACAGTGTGCCCTCCAAGTTTCGTTCAATAGAACACTTTGGCCCGTGTCGTTCCTTATGAAACTTTATGCCGTTGCCGTGCCGAATCGATCTTGACAGACAGGAGGCCTACCACAAGCTCTTAACGCGATCCATTATAGAACCTAAACTGAACTGTTCTTCTAATTCGTACCATGACGTCAGTTTAACGATTCAGTTTAGACCGTGCCATCTGCTGACAGCGATTTTCCCAAACTGAGTCGCAAGTTTTGGTTTCATTCATACTTGTTTGGTACCATGACGTCCATAGAGCAGCTCAAGCGATGCAGTTTAGGAACCTAAACTGAAATGTCTTGTTTTTGAATCGTTTTTAATTAGATCATGGTAGGCGACCAGTGCATCCAATTTCGTTCGACGCAAAGTTGTTGAAGACAAAGGGAATTGGACGGTTGAAGTTTATTAATGCTTAATGCTATGGGCGTGGAACGAGGAACTATCGTGACAAGATTTGTGTTACGGGTTTTGAACAAGGGATATATACACACATCAAAAGTGTCTAGGGATCAACATATATTTTTGCAATAACTTTTCTCCTGATTGATATTAATTAAAATTTTCTTTAAGGATTCATCAAATAAAGTGTTTTCGTTTGTCACAGTAACGATAAACCAAGTCACCTTTGCATTAATAAAGAAATTTGCCATTTTCCTAATAAAGGGATTTTTGACATTTGAACCACTAACACAAAAGTTCGAAAAAAAGACTGAAATAACAGTTTTCTTTAAAATTTTATTGGGTAACTTAAACAATTAATAATCCGTGTTTCTACCGGGAACACTAACAACACAAGAACATCGGTTTGGCATACTCAAAATGAGTTCATTCAAATCACGCTGTGGAATGGCAGCCCATGTTCGTTGCAACAACAAAAAAAGGTCTTCTTGCGACTGGATACCCTCCATATTCGGCAGAGCTCTTCTCTGTAGCATATCCCATGCATGCTCAATCGGGTTCAAGTCTGGCGACTGAGTAGGCCAGGGCAGGACATTGATGTTAGCTGCGGCGAGAGTCTGTCTTACAACTCTTGCGGTGTGCGGTCGTGCATTATCATGCATTAACTGAAATAAGGGACCGATTTGCACTTGTAGAGGAACGATGACGTCTGATACAATCGTCTCAGCATAAATTTGAGCGTTGAGGTTGCCTCTGATCCAAATCAACTCAGTTCTTCCGCCGATCCAAATACCCGCCCATACCATGATGGTTCCACCACTATAAGGATGGACTTCCTGGCAGGATTTTAATCGCTGTTGGCGTCCAGGGGTTCTCCAGTGTCGTATACGTCTTGTATCCGGTCTCATACCAAAACGAGACTCATCAGAAAAGCACACGAAACGCCATTGTTCTTCTGCCCAATTTCTGTGTTCAAGAGCCCATTGATATCGAATCCTACGATTGTGCATTGCTATAGGTGGTACCCGTAGCGGTCTTCGGGAATGAAGGTTCACTTCATGCAAGCGGTTTCTGACTGTTTGGTCGCTAATTAAGTTCCCTGAAGAGTGATGAAGCCTCACGGCTAACATCATGGCGGTTATTGTTGGAGCTCTTCGAGTTAAGATTTGAATGTATCGGTCTTGTCTCCGTGTGGTGCAGCGATACCGTCCTCCATGGCGCTCAGCCACGGTACCAGTGCTTCGGTAACGTGTCCAAAGTCGACTGATAACACTCTGACTTGTATTCAGAGCTAAAGCCACAGTACGTTGCCGGGAACCAGCTTCTATCATTCCCACGGCTCTGAGCATTTCTTCCCTGCTTAAATGACGTCGCCGCTCCATAATAACGTTGGTTTTAATCAGTAGTAGGGAAACAGTAGCACTAATAATGTCTTCAATGCGTTGTATGTTTTTATAGGGAAAATATTGACAGCTGATTTTCATCTTTTACTCGAATTTGATTCACAGTTCCTGATTCAAATTATGAAATGCACCAAAAAGGATCCATAGAAATTTATAAAATCATAAATTTATTACAAAGCCACATCTCAATCTCAAGAAATCCGCATAAAAATGCTTGATCCCTAGACATTTTTGATGTGTGTATAAACGAACTTATTGATTGATCTTCTACTGATGGCCACTTTTTTGAATTAAGAACCCCGTAAAAAGATTTTGCGCTTCTAATGATGCCCAATTTTTTAAAATAATTGAGCCGTTTTTTGACTTACTGGCCTTTTTTAACATTAGATCGCAGTAACTATGCTAGGGTACCCCGACCAAACGGGACAGGTTAGGTTGGAACTGGGAACAGCCATGCGCGAGCCAAAATGGTCGCAATGGATAAGCTAGGGCACCCCGACCAAACGGGTTACGTTAGATTAGAACTGGGACCAAACGAGCTACACCTGTTTTTTTTTTTTTTTGTTGGCTAAATCGCCAACAATAAAAATAAAGATTTTTAGTCTCCTAGTTCGATTTATTCCGGTCTGATCCTTTGAATCCCCCCCCCCCCCACCCCCCCACCCCCCTCTTCGATCCCCTGCTAGTTCGTCTTCTGTTTTAAACTTTGTCTTATTCACATTATCTAGGTTACTCTTTTTGACAGGTAAGTACAGTCAAGAGAAAATAAATGTTTCATGTTTTACAAAATTAAATACTTAATGATTTTTTTTTAATGCCCCATGCGTGCTCGTCGCGTCGTGGTCATTTTCTTTTGTTATCAATTTTCAGGGTCGTAAAAATTACTTGTAAATAATAACTGGGTTTGAAGATAATTAGGTAAACAAGCTTGGTTAGCCTAGGGGCTAGAATCTAGCTTCCAATACTGGTAAACAAAATTGTTTATTCAATCAAAATTGCAAAAAATTCAATTTATTTCGTTTAGGTAATTTTCAATTCAATGACTTCTTTAAAGTAAAAGTAATGTAATGTAAAGCAGAAATATAAATTAGAGTTAATAGAACCAATCAAGTTTCGAGAGTCATAAAAATGTCTGTAATTGTAAGTCCTCTTAATTGTTTCTCAGCATCGCAATAGCAATCGTGCAGCAGCACCGTGGAGCAGTGGTGGCCAAGTGGTAACGGCCGCGACTTACGAGGTGTAGGTAGTAGGTTCGAACCCAGACAGGCGCTTTACTTTGTGTAAATTATTTCATCACCACTGCTCTCAAAACGGTGAAGGAAAACATCGTGAGGAAACCGGCATGTTCTAGAACCAAAAATTCGAAGACATGTCAAATCAAATCAAATCATTTATTTCAATTAAACCATGTACAGGCACTTTTGAATTGTCAAAATTAAATAGTCAGTCAGTTAGTCAGAAAGTTGAAGCTAGTTGCCCATTCCAAAACGTAGATCTCTATGGAGAAGAACGGGCAAGAAACTCCATGGACACTCTTTTAAATCAAGATATTACAAAATCCTGTGTACATTATTCTTGATGCTTCTATATGTGAGAACAATGTAAAAAAAAAACACAAGTGAAGAAACAATTCAAAATATAAGATTAAAAATAAGCCTTGGCAGTTAAGAGATGACCAGTCTCAACCGACGGCGCCCGTTCACGAACATGACGCGTGGATCAGCACCGTCCAGCTCAACCATTTTGTAGGGAACCGAACGATCCAACACACGCGCCACCATCAGTGAGACATTTAAGTGAGCATGACACATTCTCAACTGCCATGCTCTTTCAAGTCAACATCAAAAAATCATAATAAACGGATCCATGGTTCTTACATTTACAAAATTGAAAAAAAATGCATCTAAATTATACATAACTATAGATTGCAATTTATTTAAAAGATGATTAAAATTGTTTACTACCAAACAGCAAAAGGTGTTTAGTATTCATGTATTAAACAAATTAAACTTGATTGAATAAAAAATAAAAATTAACATTGAGATCGTAATGTCAGAAACACAAAAAAAAAAGAGAAAAAGGGAAGCACCTCTTCCAAATATTGAAAATTTTAACTAGTGAGCCCAGGTGCCTGTGGAGCAGGACCAGCATTTAGCCAAGCATTTTTATCTACATGTGACATCTGCCAACCCGCACTGGGCCCGCGTGGTGGATTACGGCCCATTCCCAGAGAGGAGGCATGTGTCCCAGCAGTGGGAACATTATAGGCTGATTATGTATGTATGTATTATTATGTATCCACTCGTGATCTTACGTGACTCTTCCAATCAGTTTGACCTGCTTTCTAGCTGACTTGATTTAATCTATTTCACCTCTTTTATCAATATCAAGAAAGACGTCCACTTCTGGACATAGACCCCCAAGCATCGCCACAATGTCCGGACCTGAGAACCTAGACAATGTGACATTCTATCAGCGATAAGTCGATAAAGATGATGGAAAAGTCAAAAATGTTTGACTTATGTGTGTACAGACACCAGCGCATCAAGCTACCTGAAACTGTCAAATTTTCCCAATCAACTTTGAGCCTTATGCTTTAACGATAAAGTTGAAAATCTATTAAAGATATTTGACTGATTGTAGTAGCTTGATGTGCTGGCGTTTGTACAACCGCAAAGCTGATGTCAATTCTGTTTGGAAGTCGTTGCAGAAACTGGATTTTTTTTAAGGCGGATCTCCACCCAGGTCTTTGGTCTACCTAGTGAGGGACCCAACCATGCAGCTGCGCTAGCTGGTACCCACCTGACTGTAACTCCAGAACATAATCAGCCTATATTGCCCACTGCTGGGACACAGGCCTCCTCTCGGTGAGAGGGAGTCACTCCAGAACACTTGAGACTAATGCCAACCGCCAATTTTCTTTAAAGAAACCGGTTTCGTACAACGCACCCGTTGTACTACTAAACCCAGTTTCAGGAACGAAATTATCGACGTATCAGAATAAAACTCACGTCACTGTGTGATCCAATCAACAGATCGACACAGTCAACCAATCACAGCAATTTACGAGCGATTGACAATTTCTTATCTAATTTTTTTGTCAATTTTCGTTCCAGACACCGGCGTGGCTTACGATTCCTTCCCATTTTACGATACCAACAAAGTTACTTCAAACTTCCAAAAAGGCCAATAAAACTGGCCATAACTAAAGTAAGGATGAAGCTTCATAATTAAAAGAGCTATCCTGACTTATGAACCACATTTGAGTGCCTTTTTACTTCTTTGTTGTTATGTGTTTGGGAATGCTGAGCATTTAGGCCCGTTATCAAATATTTTATGGTGAGTGGAATTCTTTGAGAAACTACCAAGGTAAAGCTAGCTTTAGAGGTGTTAAAAATTGGGAAGGTACTTTTTGCACTTCATCAGTTCAGCCGAAAGACGTCCACTGCTGGACATACGCCTCCCGCAAGCGCCTCCACTTCGACCGGCTCTGTGCTTCTCGCATCCAACGGGTTCCTGCGGCCTTCACAAGATCGTCGGTCCACCTTGTGGGAGGCCTTCCAACGCTACGTCTTCCGGTACGCGGTCGCCACTCCAGAACCTTTTAACCCCATCGGCCATCTGCACTTTCTGCACTCGTTGTACACAAATTGGGATGTGTATCGGCATTTTTATCTTTTTGGCAGTTTTAAATGTGAAATTTTAAACTTCATCTTCACTGTAAAGTTTGGGAACCTTATAACTAAATTAATAAACCTTGCTGATTTTCAAAAAAAGTTGGGTCTATGTGTGTGAATACTACACCGAAATAAAGAAGAAGGCCTATGCTATGTCCAGCAGTAGACTGCGATAGGCTGAGTTGGTTGATTGATTAAGAAGAACATGGGAATACCCTTTTCAAATAGAAGAACATCATAACCAAAGAATACATCTGTATCAATTACAAACATAATTCTCTCTCCCCTATATCTTCATGTCTGAAACCATCGCTTAAATCTATCACCCCATAAAATATTTATACACAAGCGACCCAACTTCAAACAGCTTCAGTAAATATTAGGTATACAGGGTGGTCAAAAAGTCGTGGATCAAACGAAATATGGAGATAAAAGAGGACATTTCCAACAATAAATCTTTCTACAGCATGGCCATAATTCAATTGCCCTAAATGTTATGAATATTTTTGTATATAAATTGTGATGTAAAACAATAAAACAAACGGTGTTGTATTATTACTAGACATTACCTAGTAATAATACAACACCGTATCAGCACTACAAAAGTTCTATAGCGGCTCTGTAATTTTTTTTTTTTAATTTTGAAGCCTTACCAAAAAATATTTCTCACTTTAAAAGCGTTGGAAATTACCTCCATTATCTCAATATTTCGTTAGATCCACGACTTTTTGGCCATCCTGTATTATTATAATATGCGAAAACCGACAATATTTCACCTACAACGTTCAATGAAGCGCATATAAACGCCATTCCGAGCTTACAATTTATATTGCATGGACAATATCCTCTGCATGCTGCGCGTTGTCGTATAAATAAGTAAATACACATATTGACTAGCTTGCGGAGTCATGGCTTTGTTGTGGGACTTCAACTTGTTACAACTTTGCCAATGGCAGTGTGTTGATTGTTTAAGACAAATAACTGTACATGTTGGGTTTTGTCGATGCGTTTTCAATTGCTGCTGAAGGTTTAGAGGTTTCTGCCACGATTGCACCCGCATCTCCCCATCTCCGCATCCCCCCGAAGGTGGACATGGTGGACAGTAACTGTCCACTGTGCACCACACTGGAAAATGAATCTGACGTATGGTGACAATTGGCTTACTGTGCGGCCGACGAGAGAATTCGTTCTTGATACCTTTCAGTTTCATACAAACGAATACGTGTTTTTCGAATTTCATCTTTATTAGCCTTTATAATTGTAGCACTGGCAGATGTAAGGAACGCACTCTCTTGATGGCTGGGACTGTAAGCAAATTGCCACCATACGTAAATTTTTCGCGTTATTGCCTTTTCATACAACTGTCAAAGAATGACAGTTGTGATTTGAATTATACGAAGAATAGAGCTGAAGAATTAATTTCCTTGAATTTACAGTATGATGCTCAGATTAACGTAGCAGTAAAGTCTAGGTACGGTGAAGTACAAAATCGGTCGAAGTTAAGGTGCTCGGAGGAGGCCTGTGTCCAGCAGTGGACGTCTTTCCGCTGAAATGATGGATGAGGATGATGAAAGTATAGGCAGTAGCACCTTACACAGTAGATATTTTCATATTAATATGTTTTGTATGGCCTGCTCTCAAAACAGTGAAGGACAACATCGTGAGGAAACCGGCATGTGACATCTACCAACCCGCACTGGGCCCGCGTGGTAGATTATAGCCCACTCCCTCTTAAAGAGAGGTAATCTGTGTCCCAGCAGGAGGAGCATTATAGGCTGATTACGCTATGGCCTTGTATTATACATTAATTAATTACCTACCTATAGCAATCGTAAGTTCAAGAAATGATACTGATGCCAAATTTTAACAATAATACATAGTTATGTGCCTCAGGTGTAAAATATAAAACGTAGGCATATTTTATGACCTAAAACAGTCAAAAGGAAAATAAATCAAGTATTTTTACGAGATGTGTGAAATTCATAAAAATATACATGGTTAGTTTTCAAAGACCAGCCTTTAACGGTGTGGTACTACAGACCATCAAACTATATCCAAGACTTAAACCAAGATAAGACTTCCATCCCAGAGATTAACAATTTTGGGATGCCGCAGAAACATCCGAATAAAATAAAAACAAAATAGTAGTAGTAGTTTCAGAGATTAGCGAGTTCAAACAAGCAAACAAACTCTTCAGCTTTTATTAGTATAGATACAGGTTAAATTAACTATAACCATGATCAGCACATTTCAGTGCGAAATAAACATAGACTTTCAAGAAACTTCCTCTCCATTTCTACAACCGTAGGTGATTTAAGATCTTAGCTTTTTATTAATAATCTCGATAGAACATAAAAATCGACATCAAACATGAAATCCTCGTCACATCCCTAAGAGTCGTTACCCAAATATGAGATCGTTAAACAACATATTGAACCAGCTACTTTTACGACATTTCATGACGGGTTGGACTTTTAAATATTATTGTGTACCTACATGTAAGATTATGTAAGTTGTAGGTAGCTAGGTATATATTTGATTGTTGCTTCATCAAAATCCTCCTGCTCTTATCCTAATTTATTTGGAGTTCAAAATGAAAACCCAAGATAGCGAACACTTGCCATGAGAGTTTCTAAAAACTTATACTACATGCCGACCGCTTAACTGTGACGTTGCCTGAGGTAGCTGCGCGGTGCGGGAGGGGTGATAGTTGTCACAAGTTGACGGATCACTGAGCTGTCGCATCACGTGACCACACCCCTCCCGCACCGCGCTGCTACCTCGGGCAACGTCTTAGTTAAGCTGTCGATAGATGGCTGTTTATTAAAAACGCATATTCAATTAATTATTTCTCTCTCTGTATGTCTCTTTCTATTATATACGAGTGTGTGTGTACGAGCATCGTAGGGAACTTCGTTCCTGAAGGGGTTGTTTTGGTTCTAGGTCATGGTTTCCTCACGACACGGTTTCCTCACGATGTTTTCCTTCACCGTTTCGAGAACAGTGCTGATGAAATAATTTACACAAAGTAAACGCCTATCTGGGTTCGCACCTACTACCTACAACTCGTATGTCGGGATCGTTACCACTGCACTGTTGCCCTGGACTGATAATAATATGTATATGCTAAACGATAACGTTAAAAGTTCTTCTTCTCCCTTTAAATCAATCCAAAGGTTTGTGATGGAAGAGGTTAACGTGGGGAGATAAAAATTAATAAGACCACGTAAAGTGTCAACATATAAAAGAGTATATTTTACAAAAAAAAAATACAATGAAGAGAGAAAGGGTCTGGGTCGGTTTATGGTCTCGTCTTTAAAAGATCGCTTTTAGCGATAAGACCGCCCTTTTGTGTCACCCTGTGTAATGTTTCTACATATATATCAGTAATTTGAATGGTGTAGGTACATAATAAATATTCTATTCTATTCTAAAGACAAGACATGCGATATTTAGACATTCCTAAATTAAAATTACACTCCTGGGCAAAGGCCTCCCCTCATGACGTCCAGCTCTATCGTCTCCACGAGTGAGAGAATCGCGGCGATATTATCGTCGTGCCACATATTTCTATACACTCTCTTAGAACGTGTCTCCACACTACGTTATCATTGCGGCGAAAATTTGATGGCACGGCGAAACTATCGCCGCGATTCTCTCGCTCGTGGAGACGGCCCCTAATTGGACCACTGGTCGTTTGTTTTCTCCAGCTCGTCTCACCATCTTCTACGGGGTCAGCCGCGCCGCTTTCTAGCTGTGTCAGCGCTCCACGTAGTGGTAATTTTGACCCACAACTCATTGGGCTTTATATAGTACAGCACTCTATTTAATCATACCATGTACAAAGCGAGGCCAGGCCACGGCCAATAGAATTACCAGTTAAATCCAGAATCTAATCCAATTTCGCCGCTTTCCTGTTAATAATTGAAAGCTCGTACGACCACGCTTGAAACACTGAAATGTATTAATTAATTCGAACTAGTTTCCGAGAAATCGTACGCCACAAACCGAATATTCTCTCATTTACAACAAAATTAAGTTAATGTTAATGAAATAAACCTCGCCACAGTTGCACCTGTTCTAAATTTATTCAACGTCAAACGAACTATTCGAAAATAATATCCCTTCAATCAAATTCACTAATTGCATACTATTAAAAAAGCGAGCAGTGGTGGCCCAGTGGTAATGGCCGCGACTAACATGTTGGTCGTAAGTTCGAACCCAGACAGGTGCTTTACTTTGTGTAAATTATTTCAACACCACTGCTCTAAAAACGGTGAAGGAAAACATCGTGAGGAAACCGGTATGTTCTAGAACCAAAAATTCGAAGACATATGACATCTATCAACCCGCACTGGGCCCGCGTGAAGGATTACCACTCATTCCCTATCACCGAGAGGAGGCCTGTATCCCAGCAGTGGGGACACTATAGGCTGATTATGATTTACTACTAAAACAAATGCCAATGCAGAAACTAAAATCTTGTTTGTTAGTAAATTATAGTTAAACGAGCAGCATGTCACAAACCGTGGTTTAAAACAAAGGATTTCATTATTAACTACCAACAACCATTTCACCTTGACACCTGTAAACCACAATTAACGTTTCGCTGTGCTCAGAATTTTACTGACACAATGCGGGTTGCAGAGGTCATGTACGCTGGTCCACAGAGTTCTTATAGCTATTAAAAGTTTGTCATTTTGTGGTGTATTAAAAGGACGAATAATTTAGTTTTTAATGACATTATAAACCGTTTTGATTTGGAGAAGTATTATTTTACGAGTTTGTGTAATTAACTGCTCTTTTAAGGGGATTACAGGACCTAAACGCAAAAACGCAAGTTTTATAATGCCTAAAAGTATATGATCGACTACAGTAAACAAAATCAGAAAAATATATAATATTCTTCAGGATATATGCTAGGTAGATAGTGTGTTGAATACATAATACAACTAATTTAATACCATAGAAAAAAATCATGAAGATACCTCTAAAAACTTTCTTTTTACAATAAAAACCATACTAATATACATACAATCATTCTGATTTTTTGTCAGAATATTCTGCAAGCAACACACTAAGGCACTAGTGTTTTAATTTTTTAGTCCAAACAATAGATTTTTTGTAAATACTCAATACTCAATAAATAGATAATTGCTTCATATTTTTCAATAAATTACCAACGTTGTGTCATCGCGCTTCTCTTTCTTTTCTATGCAGCCCGACAGTGACCACGCTTTAGGTCATATATAATGTCATTTTTGGGGTCTTCCTTAGGTTTCACCTTAGGAATTGGATCACTCTTTTGGTGGTTGTTAGTTGCTGTTGTTTTTTGAAGTTTAAGAGGAAGTTTGGTAATACCCTGACCTGTATGAACCGAATATAAAACAGTCGAAATGCTTAATTGTTGAGTCAGTAGACTTAGAATTATCCGTAAGTTTTCACAATAAAATCTAAACAAGTGTAGAAAATACATAGAATCATGGAGATTAGCGATCTTTTGGCCATCTTTCGGTGACAAAGAAATAAATAGCTGAAGATAAAATTCGTGGTATTTTACAAATCAATGCGCTAAAAGAAATTAAATCCGATTTCGTTTTTACTCATGAAAGTAAAGAAAGAAGAAAAGAAAAAAAATACATTTATTTAGCACAGACTAAAAGGCACACAACACTACATATTCGACACAAAGCAAATAAAAAGGGTAAAGTGCCTTGCAAGAAATTAGTATAGGAAAGTGCGCCTCGCGGCTGCGCCAAATAGGCATAGTTCAGCGAAAACAGATTTTGACTTCTATTCCGTAGGCATAAGGATGACGTAAAAGCAAAAACGAGGTTACAATACCAACTGTTTACTGCATCTGCTATTTTTCATGTCACCAACCCAATAGAAGTCAAAATCGGTTGAACGGACGGCTAAAAAGGTTATTTAAACGTCTAATCTTATTTCAAACGGAGTATAGTGCCTGAAAAATACATATTATGTATGCCTATGTAGCAAACTGTAGGTGCTTATAGGTGTATATATGCCTAATTTACATATTAGTATAACTTCACGTATGCAGACTACTTAATCTTTGCATGTCAATTAAGTGTGAGTTGTCACCTGTCATCCAATTTGACATTGACATAATTATTATTGTCGAACTAGATTAGTTATACAGGGTAGCATCAACTCGCAAACTGTAACAAAACAGCACATGATTCTAGATTCCTAGCGTAGAAATTTTTAGGAGATATTACAGCGGTGCACAAGTATGTATGTGCACGGACTCAGGTGCACTCTTTCATCCCTCCCACTCATAGTCCGATGGGACGGCACTCCGACACGATAGAGATCAGGCGTAAATATCGCTTTTTGGTGTACTACAGACCGATATTTCATCATTTCATTCAGAACGCATCCACTTCAAGGGTTTTCTTACCTACTCATTGGATCTATCTCATACATTAGATCATTATGCGACATCCCTTTCTCGTCTCATAAAAATATCTATCTAATTTGCTAGTTACAACACTAAGGTATCAACCATCAGGAACAATAGCGACGCGTGACGTCACAATGGAAAGCCCTGTAGCAGCGAAGTATGCTCCACCAGCCATTAGGGAAGGCCGTAATGAAGGATTAATCAAGTTGAGCATCTTTGCTATTGTTTCAAAATTTGCTGTGGAGATTCGTGTCGTTGTACGGAGATTTTTGAACGAAGATATTTTTTCAATAGATGAATTAAAAAAAATGCTGTTCCATATATTTTAAAATGCTGTTCCGCGTAGGCATGTACAGTCAACAAAAGAGATAAGAAAATGTCTCAAAAAAAAATTTATTATTATTATTATGAGCCTGTTATGTCCCACTGCAGGGCAAAGGCCTCCCTTCCGTCTTTCCATTTTCTCCTGTCTCTTGCTACTTCTGGCAAAAAAAAAATGTATTACCTAATAGAAAACAAACAGCTCATTTATCAAATTAAATTCAGTCGACAACATCCATCGGTTTCTTACTAAACTTCAACTATATCCGACAATCCTGCATTAGTTATTGCACTTTTCAATGAAAAAGAAAATTTTCGAAATGTCTTATTTAAAAAAAACGATAACTGAAAATCTCTGTTTCTATGGAAAATTTAAAATCGGTCTAATTTGACTGTAACACTATTTTTCGAAAATGTTCTTAACTAACTTTTTAGATCTTTGTATCCTGCTTATGCGTACAAAGTTTCGGTTAATTAATTTCGAAAAACGAGGGCTTGAAAGTTTGTATGAAATACCGTACATCGTAAACTTAAGACGTCTTAAGACGACTTAAGACGTCGGTCCCGGCTGTCATTCGTGGATCTTTGACGGTCGTTACGGGAAGTCAGAAGCCCGAAAGTCTGACAACCAATCTTGTCAAGGGGTATCGTATTACCCAGTAACTGGGTCGTGGAGGTCAGATAGGCATTCGCTCCATGTAAAATACTGGTATTCGGCTGCATCCGGTTAGACTGGAAGCCGACCCCAACATAGTTGGGAAAAGGCTAAACAGATGATGATCTACAAAGAGAGGAGCATTTTTATTTGTAATTTCAATTTCACGTTCAATCGCTAACTTCATTCGAATACCACTTCTGAAACATTAATCAACATCCTCTAAAAACAAGTGACGTCACAATGTCATAAGTTAACATTGTCTTTCATAGCCAAACTCACTGGGAACTTTGATAATAGTAGTGGTCGCGGCAAATAAACCGATTTGATTAATTGACCGCGAGTCAGTTTTGATAGTCTGTTGAACTTTCAACGTTGACAACTATCGATTAAACTATGTCACAATGGCATGGCATCAGGAAGTTTTCACATTAAATTCAACGATCGAATTTAGAATTTTAGTTTTTCCTTTTTTTTTTCTTTTTTTCCCTCACATATTCCCATATCACGTCTGACATTGGCAGATTTGTCAATATCAGCACCATTGCCATAGAGAAAAATAGAATAGGCACCAGGAAGTAAATTGACGGTTTAATTTATTATTGTGGAAGTTTCCAAGAATTAACTAATTTCAATAATTAAATATTAACTATTATTAATTGTAACTGCAGTTTTAGTTCTTTTGGAAAACTACTATTATATATTTAGAGGTATTTCTTTCAAAAATAAATATCAATTTTATCGGGTTATCCTTATTATCATACAAAAGAATAACTTTTTATATTTATTTATTAAAGATTTTTTCTTCCAAATGTTGGTCGTAACTGCGGTTACCTTGTCTATTCTGAAGTTCCAACTTTCTACGACGCGTCCGAGCATTTCGAGTGGTATTTGACGGTTATATCTTAGCTTCCAATTCTACAATCGTACCCGGCCCATCCATGTAGACTTTGGAATTTACATAGCGCCAAACGGAAAAGTCTAGAGGTTATTTTACTTTTGAAGAAAGTAACTCTAAATGAATCACCAAATCAACAAAGAAGTGTTTAAGAGTCCAACAACAAGTGTTTATGTATCCTTTTGTTTTTGTATTTATTTGTAGTTACTTAGTTAGTCATTTAATTTAGTAACTAGTGTTAATAGTTAGTTGTGTAATAATTGTATAAGTATAAGCATTTTAATATTATTAATAAAATAAATGAGATCGACCAAATAAACTTAAACATAAACTTATTTAAATATTTATATGAAAAAATACCTTTTTACCCGCGAGCGGAGTAAACATTGATATTTAATAAATTATTACAGGTCATCTACAACAAAGCTCCATCTTGTCACAGCAACCTTTGTCTACCTTCCTATGTTAATGATGTCTATGTAATTTTTTTCAAATAAAAACCATTTACAATTGTAATGGAAAACGTGTTTTCATTAGATTTAACTTTCATGTTTAAGTGTTAATAAAAGTTAATGCTTCGTAAAATAAACATTAATAAAACACGAATTCAATTATTTTTAAATTTTCATAAATATACAATATAATCCATTACGAACAAAGTCACGCTAGACCTCGAATGTCTGAACAGTCTAGACTAAAAAAATAGATTTATTTAAGACAAAAGAAGTCATGAACTTAATAATAAACGGCCCAAAAAAACACCAAGATCCTTTTGTATGCATAATCAACCTATAATGTTCCCACTGCTGGCCATACAGGTCTACCACAGTGAGATGAAAAGGGCTGTAGTCCACCACGCGGGCCCAGTGCGGGTTGGTATGAGTAAATGGTGAAAATTTTTAGATAAAAATCGACTGACTTGTATGATTTGATTGTAACAAAAGCTTTGCGTATGATCCTCCGAAAGAAAAACAATTTTTGAACGCATAGCATAGCGTACCTAACCATAATCTGTCTCTGTGAGAGGGAGAGGGCCATGACCCAACGCGGGTGCAGTGCGGGTTGGTAGATGTCACATGTCTTCAAATTTTTCCAATGCAGAGGAGTTCAGAATCGTGTACTGGATTCATGGTAACAGGTTTTACATCGATGTCCCTGCGACCCTGTATACTTACATAACGAAGAATTAAGGTCGCATAAGCCGTATACATTTCCACGCGCGCCTCAAAGAGATGTCAGCATAAAGGAAGGGGCCCGCCAGGGCCGAAGCCTGTCGGGGTAGCGGGATCGTCCGAAAGGGTTACCGCTGCCCCGGAACATAAAGGGCTAAGGAAGGAACACGGGTGGGTTTTAGTCAGTAAGAGTCTGACACTCCCTTCCGCTCCACCCAGAGCGGGAGGAGTCATTAGATGATACCCCATCCACAAAAAAAAAAAAAAAAAAAAAAAGCGTATACATTTTGCCACATACATTTTGACTACGTAAGTATTGTACTTATCTAGGAAGCAGATTATTGTTTTTTTATAATCGACGAAAAATTTAAACGCGTTCCACAATCATGTGAATATGGATTCACAGGTAACAGGTTGCGCCACGCTGTATAATATTTACCTACATACCTGTAAAATCTTTCATATCTACTCGTACCTTGTCTACTTACATAGATGCAGGACAAATTACTCCACAAACGACTGGATTATAAAAGTAAAATACTTCCCTAGAACTAAGTACGATAAATGGTTCACAACCCACCCACGCCTTTCACAAAAACTTGGGCCATAAATCTTAGTATCTACTTAAAAAAATAAATGGCTGTTCCAAATTTTAACACAGTGAACCTGAAGCTAACAAAATGGCCGTGCAAATTATTCCATAAATTCTGAAAACATTTCAAATTTTGTGTGCAAGCTACTTGTTGCTTCAATAAAATACTAACATGGGAATGAATTTACTAAGTAGGTGAAGATATATGTGTAAACTCGCAGCGCCCCGCGGTTTCACCCGCATAAGTTTCGATGCAGTGGGAATATCGGGATAAAAACTATCCTATGTCCTTTCCCGGGACTCAAACTATCTTTATAATATTAGTATGGATTATGTTAGTATTACTGTTATCTGTGAAAATAAGGAGAGGTCTTTGCTCCGCATTAAGACAACAAAGAGTGCAAATACATCAACGAGGATCTAGACTTTATAAGTACATATCAACAAAAACAAATCAAAGCACTCCGATTTGTAAGTGGCACCAGAAATTAGCATCCACAGGTACGTTTTCTAATCCATTTGTTTACACTTTCATCACAAAAATTTGGAACAAACTATAGGTACTTATTTTGTTGTAGAATATTTCAGGTTTCGAAGTTCACACTGAAAAGCATTTAGAAATCTTTTGCATAATTATCTAATCTCCAAATGGCTAGTTGACACTTCTCGTGACCCAACGGCTGGCTTTTACCTTGGCCAGAGGATAAGTAGGTATTGCCCTACAACGTGGCAATGCCGCCAGTCTCTTGAGTACAGACGCCAGCACATCAACCTACACCTAACTGTCAAATTTTCCCAATCAACATTGAACCTTATGCTTTAGCGATAAAGTTGAAAATCTATTACAGAAATCTGACAGATTGTAGTAGGTTGATGTGCTGGCGTCTGTACATTACCAGTCGACAGCGATGCGGAGGAATATTTCGACGCCATATTTTACTCTGTTAATAGTTTTAGTTAGGTTAGAATATTATGTTTTTATTTAAATAGTTTGTACATTATTATAAACTTGTGATTTCTTAGAGATTAAAAAGACCGCCATAAATATTGTAAGTACAAGATTATTCCTTGACATTTTTATTTTTCTTCTAAACAATCTATTGACTCGTAACAGAAATTACGAGTTAGCAGTTTCGATACTCATTAAAAAGATACTCATTTTGCATAGCCAGCAACTTTTATCGTCTTCATTATATATTATTTTGCTTCTTTGAAGATTTTTATCCCAATAATGTCTTGAAAGAGAAATATTAAAATATCGATAGAGAAAAAACGTAGAACGTGAGAAGTCAGCATATACTTTTATTCCTTCTCATTTTTAATTTAATTGTCAAATATCTATATTTACTATAAGAACAAAGAACAAAATCCACTTATTCTAAGTTACATAAACAATTACCCCCTTTTTTTTATGGATGGGAAATCATCTAATGACTCCTGCCGCTCTTAGTGGAGCGGAAGGGAGTGTCAGACTCTTACTGACTAAAACCCACCCCCGTGTTCCTTCCTTAGCCCTTTATGTTCCGGGGCAGCGGTAACCCTTTCGGACGATCCCGTTACTTTTAGTCATAAAACATGAGATGAACATAATTTATCAATTACAAGGTTCATTGACCAAACACGGCGGAAAATTAACCCAACAATTCCAATTTTAAATTCAATTACCAGCATATATCTGAAGGAAATGGCGTCCAAGAGATAAGACTCTTAGGGCAAATGGTGGCCACTTAATCCTAGCGAGTTCTAGACGGATTTATTACACACTATAAATTCACATAAGACATTGTTTCTTCACCTTTCGGCGCTCCGGTGTGAAAACGTCTTATGATAATTCTTGCTGAACTGTTGGTCAGTAACAATTATTTTTCTAGTATACAGGGTCAAATTAAATTAACTAGCGAAACTCCACAGATGTCATGAGTTCCGATATCTACACAATAAAACAAAAAATAAATTAATTTGATGAAGTGTTTTTTAGTGGGATCATCGACCTCAGTCAGAGTCTTGAAATATCAGTTTAAAAATTTTGTTTATTTGGTAATCTTCAAACATGTGGTGGGCATAGATGTATATGTCACGGCTAATAGCCAATTTGCGGCTACAACTAGTTTTAGCCGGGTACAACTAGGTGCAGCCGGCCACATGCGGTTCGTGTGTACTTCGGGTGACATCGGTTGCATGGTTGCGGTCGGTCGATAGGCAACGTAGGATTCAATAGCGAGCGAAGGGCACCCCGAGGTTAGGTGTGGTTAGGTTAATTTAAGCCCTTACACATAAATAGGAGCCCCGCGACGCGGGGCTCCGTCGACGTAGGATGCTGCACCTAGTTGTACCCGGCTTAAACTAGGTGTAGCCGCACTCGACCGCCATCCGCAAGCCCCAAAGGGCCATTGCACTGCGGGTGGCGAGGGCCTACCGCTCGGTGGGCTTTTCGGCGGCGTGCGCTCTGGCCGGCACCCCTCCTTGGGAGCTGGAGGCTTGGGTGCTCGCCAGAGTGTACGAGTGGACCGCGCAACGAAGGGCGCTCGGGGAGCGCCCCGTCGCCGAAGAGCGGGAGGCCGTGCGGCGGGAGGCGAGGGACGCAATCGTCCTTCACTGGACAGAGGACCTCGCCACCGCCGCCTTTGGCCGCCGGACGTTGGACGCGCTCGGCCCGGTCCTGCAGAGCTGGCTCGAGCGGTCCCACGGTTTCCTCTCGTTCCGTCTGGTGCAGGTGTTGTCCGGCCACGGCTGTTTCGGAACGTACCTGCACCGGATCGGGAGGGAGGAGACCCCGGCGTGCCGCGACTGCGGCGCGGCGGAGGACACGGCGCAGCACACCCTCGAGGCGTGCCCGGCTTGGTCCGAGCTGCGCCGCGGTCTGACCGCGGCGGTCGGACGGGACCTCTCGCTTCCTGGTGTGATCAACGCCATGCTGGGGAGCGAGGAGGCCTGGGCAGCGGTGGCCTCCTTTTGCGAGGACGTAATCTCGCAAAAGGAGGAGGCGGAGCGCGCGCGGGAGGATGACCCTCTCGCTGTGCCGCTCCGCAGACGAAGGAGGGGTCGGAGAAGGCGCCAGCCTCTCCCCCCTCATGGTGGCGATGGGCGGGCGACAGGCACGGGGGTGCCGTCTCCCGCATTGCACCCATCACCACCTTCGTCGGTCACTCCCGGGCCCCCGTGAGGGGCCCGCCCTGAAGGACAATCGTCGGCGGAGGACTGGACGTAAAGGCTACGCTGGTTTCCCAGTCCCCCGCCACTCGGACGAAGCGGGAGTGCCGCTGGGTTTTTTAGTGGGTATACCGGGTCAGACCCGGGAGTCCCACATAGCCCCCCATCCCCCGATGGGAAGGTATGCGTAACGCATTTTTCCCAGCGCAAAAAAAAAAAAAAAAAAAAAGGTGTAGCCGCACTTCGGCTATTAGCCGTAACATATATACGATAAAACAAAATAAAACAGATTTTCTCAACAAAAACTTCAAGTAACAACTCGACGTTCGGTCATACGATATGAGCATAGCTAAGTCCTATATGGAGAGCAGTGGTGGCCCAGTCAAGAGTGAAGCGACTTGCGAGTTCAAATTATTTAATCACCACTGCTCTCAAAACGTTGAAGGAAAACATCGTGAGGAAACCGGCATGTCCTAGAACCACAAATTCGAAGACATGTGACATCCACTAACCCGCACAGGGCCCGCGTGGATGGATTACGGCCTACTCCCTGTTGTGAGGCCTCTGTCCCAGCAGTCGCCGGTATAAACTGATTATGCTAAATTCCTATAATACTTTATCGGACCATTAGGCTATCTAGACCTTTAGCAATTTAACAAAATGGCTCTCACTTAATCCCAGTCGTGATCCAACTCCATTATCATATTTAGGGGTTTTATGAATAAGTAGCTATAAGTAATGAAGATACTTTTAAAAGTTTATAGATTCTGTTTTACTATTCATTGCCTGAGTTTCAGTTACATGAATATTCTGTACTAGCGACCTGCCCCTACTTTGCACGGATGCAATGTACAGTTAAGAAGACACCTACTTTATTAACCGACCATTTAAGACTAATTAATAAAGTATTCATTAAGTAAGTTAGAGATAATTGTTTAAGTAAGTTATAACAAAATTAAGTTAGTCACAATTCATTTAATGAGATACTCTTGCGCCATCCCATCTCCCTGACTCGGCAGCATGCCGAGTCAGGGAGAGTGCTGGCGCTGCGGAAAACCTTATCAGAAATTATATTTTCGAAACGTTTGGGGTTGAAATCTTCGGGCCGTGGGGTCCGAGTGCTAATGGTCTATACGAGTATAAGGAAACTTCGAAATGGCTGGTTGACACTTCCCGTGACCCAAGGGCTGGCTTTTACCTTGGCCTGCAACGTGGCAATGCAGCCAGTCTCTTCGACGCTATATTTTAGTTTGTGTATAGTTATGTTACCGAGACCCCTCCGTGCCTCGGAAAGCACGTTAAGTCGTTGGTCCCGGCTGTCATTCGTGGAACTTTGACAGTCGTTACGGGTCGTCAGAAGCCCGAAAGTCTGACAACTAGTCTTACCAAGGGGTATCGAATTACCCAGTAACTGGGGACTGGGTTGTGGAGGTCAGATATGTAGTCGCTCCATGTAAAATATCGGTATTCAGCTGCATCCGGTTAGACTGGAAGCCGACCCCAACATAGTTGGGAAAAGGCTAGGCAGATGATGATAATTATGTCTTCTCAAAAGAAAGGTTGTTTCTGACATATGTAATCTTGCAACCCCAGGAAAGCAAATGTATTCAATACACTGCGTTATGAACCTAAAAGTGGTGCCATAAGAACAACTTTTCGAAGTCCCCAATTTTTCAAAGCCTTTCTCTTGGAATCGTGCAACTTCTATTCGAATTAAAAAAAAACAAGGCTAATTACGTGCTGATTACGTAGCCACACAACTACATAAGATAGTGATGTGATACAATATCTTGTGCACGGTGCAGGTGAGGTGTTACTTAAGAGACACTAGAGACGAGCTAGTGGACGTAGGTACGTCACTAACATGCACGCGTGTTTCTGAACGAGTTTGAGTAATTATCACGGTAGCTTACGAGAATTTGTGACAAAAAACGGGATAAAAGAAAATATTCAATGTTGCAGATGGTAAAAATACCTGTGCTTATTTGGTTTAGTGATATCAAAATATCTGCCAATATACATATGGGAAAAGGTATATTGTGTCTCGTTATTTATCAGGACATTATAATTACTGTGGGCATTCAGTGGGTAGTGTTGGTTATTGCGCAATAGAAAAACGGTTTGCAGTACAAATCAGGTTATAATTTCACGAACAATTATCACATTAGCAAATCACATATTATAGGTACACGATACAACCAGATACGGAACGCGAGCTAGTTCCTGAACACATGTTGTCCATACGATGTCCAATGGTCAAGTCCTCCCCGCCGCTTAGCCGCTCGCTCTTTTATACTGGTAGCAAAACAAGTCGAGTAGCGGGGCGGTGGGTGAGGTCGAGTGACGTACTTGCCGATGGCGTGATCGGTGCAAGTGTTGTTTCCAACTTAGGGAAATGACGCACGGCGATGCCGCCGACATACATATATTCCTTTTGTTATCAACACAAATGTATCTAACGCGGATCACACATTACAACGCGCCACGCGTCTTAAACCTTTAAGAAAATTGAATCTGAACTCGGTCATTAATCATCATCTGCCTAGCCTTTTCCCAACTATGTTGGGGTCAGCTTCCAGTCTAACCGGATGCAGCTGAATACCAGTATTTTACATGGAGCGACTGCCTATCTGACCTCCACAACCCAGTTACTGGGTAATACGATACCCCTTGGTAAGAGTGGTTGTCAGACTTTCGGGCTTCTGAGTACCCATAACGACTGTCAAAGATCCACGAATGACAGCTGGGACCAACGGCTTAACGTGCTTTCCGAGGCACGGAGGGGTCTCAGTATGTAAAGATGGTCACCCATCCACAGACCAACCGCGGCAAGCGTAGCTTAACCTGATCGATCGACCTGTGCGGCTTTTATTATTTAGCCACGGACCCCTCTCTCACGGAACTCGGTCATTAATATAATTTAATATTCCACTTGATATAGAATTTCAAATAAACCACTTCTCTTTGTACATAAAATAATTTTAGTTCATTACTAAATGGTTCTGAAGTCATAAACAAACAATAACCAGTCGTTACGACTTCAGCATGATTTTATGTGGAAAGCTTGGTAGTGAATGAAGATTTAAAATGATTACTTACATAACATACATAACATAATCAGCCTTTAATGTTCCCACTGCTGGGACACAGGCCTCCTCTCTGTGTAAATTATTTCATCACCACTGCTCTCAAAACGGTGAAGGAAAACATCGTGAGGAAACCGGCATGTCATAGAACAAAAATTCGAAGACATGTGACATCCGCCAACCCGCACTGGGCCTGCGCAATGGATTATGGCCTACTCCCTCTCACAGAGAGGAGGCCTGTGTGCCAGCAGTAGGAACAATATATGACTGACTGATCGGGCTGATTATGAAAGAACTTGTATTTTATATTTTTTACAAATTAAGGAACTCTAGCTAAGGCAATAATTGTTAGAAAAATATGGAGATTTTCTCATTTTCTACTCACAAATATAAAGCCACGGAATTTCCAACTTCGAGTAAAGCAATAAAACATACCACAATGACAACAGAATATGACTATAATTCTTTTGTGAAACGCCGAAAAATGTTCTAGATTTTTCACGTCCATTTTCGACCTTTATTAGGTTATTCAGTGTACATATTTCAGTAACACACCCGCGTATAGAGGAAAATAAATCGTGTCCCTTGTTAAAATCTGATATAAAACCTTTGAGACCTGACCCATCAATATTACTGGGCTAATCAACAGGAATCGAGTTAAAATGAGGCTACCAATATTTTGAAATTATGAAATCACTTTGCTAATTCAATTGCTCCCAAAAATGTTGAGCACCTCATTTGTTGACAGTTTCGATAAATGGCGGTCGCTATTGCGTGGTTATGAGGATTTTTGGAGTGAAAATTTCTTTAGGCACGTTGGGCATTTTTTGAGATGGAAAAAAACCATTGAATTCGCGCCACTGTTACCGTAACCGACACCGCTTCGGATGTGTTCGGCTGTCCTCGGGATGTACTCGGTTTTAATGTATATCCGATATGTCTGTGAGTGATGGCAAAGTATTCTGTTTGCGTTTTGTTTTCACTTCTGTCGGCACTCCCGGAGTGCCACTGTTTTTTTTTTAAATCGAGGACCGAAAAGTCGTCTAACAACGTGTTTTTTAAGCTATTGCATAGCTTTTATCTTGGGCTTTGAGCGCGGCGACCGAATGAAGAAATTCCGTAACGAAAATAAACCTAACACCCCCCACTCCGACCGGCACAGCGGTGCAGCGTTGAAAACCGTGCATCGTCTAACGTCGTATCAGTTCGGCAGACTTCGGCACGGTGTTTGTGTGCGTGCGACTAGACGTATGCGTGTTTTGTTTTCTTATCGGTCACCACGCTAAAAAAGTGTAACTTGAATTAATATCAAAGAAAAAAAATATTGCATAAATATTATAATTGCATAAGTTGATATTTATTACAAGGCATCATCATCATTCCCCCTGCCCTAATCCTAATTTATTTGAGGTCGGGGCAACATGGCTTTTTCTTCCATACTTAGGTATCTATCAGCTGTCATCTGGGTAGTCACCCCCTTTCTATCCATATCTTCTTTCACACAGCTCATACATCGTTATTATTACAATGCGTTATAAGAATACCTAGTTTGTTAGATCTATAAGTAATGGTTAGGGCTTACTAATGCAGGCTTTATACAGGTGACTATAGCCGCACGATTTTCGCGACACGGCGAAAATCGACTGTCTAAATGGCAATTCGGCTAGGCCGCATGTGACTAAAATCTCAAGTTCCAAAGTACAGTAGATTCCGACTTTTGTCGTGCGGCGACAGGTCGCATGCAGCAGCTGACTAAAATCGACCGTGAAACTGCTCAATCGCAGCGATCGCTCGCCACATGAAGCTCGAAATGTTGATGCAAAATGAATTAGTCACCAAATTTTTATCGACCTGTGTAAATGGGGTGGCGATTCGGCTTGTGAGGCGATTTGTTTTGCGACCAGCCGCACGTCGAAAATCGAACTAGTGTAAATCACCCTATAGGTATTACTATGTTATTCATAGATTACTCATGTCGTGTTACAAATTGGATTTTTAATTTGATACGTCAGTGTTCACCTTCACATACCAACGTAGGTATGTCCTTCAAAAATAATGAACTACCTAGTGTTTAATAAACCTAGGTTATGTCAGCGTACCTACTAGACAACATTGCGTGAACAATGCCTCTTCAATATTATTATAAAACACACAATATACAAAACTCAATAAAAAAAAAAAATACTCTACCACATATCCAATGATACTTCACAATATTGATGAAACCTTTTCAAAATTATGAAAATACGAATAACAATGGAGATAATGAGAGAATATCATTGATGAAGCCGAGCTTTCAATCGAATCCCGAGATGTGTAGGTATCACAACTCCTCATGCACACTCACTCACACTGTAGGTACACTTAGCAATGCTTGGATGGTGCTAGCATTTAACTTTATTCTGTATGTTTGTTTCTGTTGCATGTACTTATGTATAGTTATTAAATTGTAAATCCGTAATTAGCTGTAAGACTAGCATAAATATTTTAAGAAAAAATTTCAAAGAGCTGTGGATTTTGTAATAATAAATAAATAAATAAATAATTATCAGATTTATCTCTAACCCTACCAACATTTTAATGTTAACTTACGTTCGCATGGACGTAAAAATATCGCGGCGGGTTTTTATCGTGCACTGGATTATCAACTCTCAATGTTTAGCCTAGCATTGAGAATCCAACAGAGCGAATCCTTGCGTTAAAAAAAAACCCACTGTTGCATTTTCAACTCCCAGCGCTAAGCAGTGCCACAGAATATATAATAGTACGGCAGTGCGCGAAAAAAATCGCCGCGATAAAATCACGCGCGTGCGTCCGGGCTCGTAACTTTTGCCCGCGATTATGATCGCGTGGATTTTGAAAATACGAGTAGGTAACCGTTTTTTTTCATCTTGTGGAATCCTGTTGATCCTGTAGTGTATTGAAGCTGATTCATCACCACACTATGCCTTTCGTGCAGGCACCGCTTCACTTTCAATTGTTTCCTTTCGTGGTGACTGACAGTTGACATAAGTGACAGCTACCCCACTGCATGCACTGATGTGGAATTTTTGACAGTTCCTCCATACAGAATCTGTCAGACGTTAATTTTATTCTACGAATAAGAATTATCTGTCGATTGAAAAATCAGCCCTAAGGAAAATAAATATTTCATATTATAATGTTTCTATTTTCAGTGGTGTAGACAGTGCGTCTGCCAATCAATCAATATCAAAAGTCACGGAACTGTTTTCATAGAATTCCCAAATGGCTCACCCGTTTAAGGAAATCAAACTTTAATATTGTAATTATATTTCCATTTTCACCAAACTGTGTGTTGACTACTAGTCAATAAAAATTAAAAGTCACTGAACAGAAGGTCAATTTTCATAATTTTAAACGTTCAAAATCTAGTCGCAGTCTCATCTCGGCGACAAACAAATGTCAAAAACTTGTCAAAATGTAGGGAAATTAGAGGTATTTTCGACAGATTGAGACTGAGATCAGACTGTGAACGTTCTTAAAATTACGAGAATAGGGATGACGACTAACTTTTTTTCTTCGTCTATCAGGTAGATTATTAAAAAGTATTGGGCACGTATTTTTTCTTTTTTCACATAATCAAAACATTACAGAGATATATTGATTTGAAATGTCGCATGACGTCACGTTTTGGTACAATTTTTATCTAAACGTGACGTCACGAGCCCCCACTACCAAACTTTGACACGCTTTATCTTTGTAATTTTTTGGTTGATTGACACAAGAAAAAATATGTGTCCATTATTTTTTGATAATCTAACTGACGGACTAAATAGAATTTCGTTTACTTTACCCCGTCGTCATCCCTATTCCCCCTCTGTTTTTACAGGATTCCCAATGGTTCCCATACATTTTCGTGAACGTCACCATTCGATCTTGGATAGCAACAAAGTCATCGAAAGATAGATAGACGACAATGTCACCCTAATGTCTTGCTCTCTTCGTAAATGGAAGGTGAAGGTCTCTCGCCTACACAAGTTTTTGACAGAAAAGCTTTTGGAGAAACAATGTTGATAATGGAGCCCGCTAAAAAAATCTGACTTCTAAAATTTTTGCTAGACAAAAATTTAAACTGACTTAAAATTCGTGATCTTCTCGCTCGGTGCGATTGCGGCAGCCCCTATGCGGGAGCAATTGGACAAAAAAAAAACAAAGTTAAAGCTTAAAATTGTCTAAGTTTATTGAAGTAAAATTACAATAATCCTTACACATATGTAAAAAAAAAACATTTATTGGCATATTAAATATGTACAGACGCCCGCACATCAAGCTACCCGAAACTGTCAAATTTTCCCAATCAACTTTGAACCTTACGCTGTAGCGATAAAGTTGAAAATCTATTAAAGAAATTTGACATATTGTAGAAGCTTGATGTGCTGGCGTCTGTATAAACAAAGTGAAGCCCTGACCTGCACTAGGTAACAACACCTAAAATTACCGCCTATATTTAATACGATAAATAATACTAAACTGATGTTATGCATTACCACCAGATTTCTAGGGCAACCCTAAGGCCAAGGTATCAAACCCTAAATACATTCATGCAACGTCATGGTGTACCCATAGCCACACAAATTTCACCAATTCTCTCTTTAGAATTTAACAATGACGTTTCAGCACATTTCTTACATCTATGATAATAAACCTGACGAATATTCACACCATTTCTCAAACGGGTATACTTCATATTCTCATAGGTTGATTGCAAAGTTGGAACTCCAAAAGAACCATGATTACAAACAAAATGAGTACTTAACTAAATCAAAATTATCTTGCGTAAACAAAGGATCCACCCGTAAATCGTTAAAATGCTCATTCACTTCCTCAACTTTACCAGTATTATAGTAACGGTTTACTTCAAAACCGTGTAACACATATTCAACCTTATTAATTATAAACATTCCATATTGACTTTGGAAAAAAATAACCATTGGCTTACTACCAATAGCAAATATAGTAAACAAAGGCAAATCTTGAAACTGAAGAAAATTTCCACACTGTTTGCTGAATTGCAGCCCATTATAAACAGTCATCGCAAGGCTCTGAACTAAGTTCTCGTAGGTATATTTATAAATTAATTTAAGTTTCGACGTATAATGAAATAATTTAATAGTTAACGTATTAATAATTACATTTTATAAATCAGTATGATGCGTATCTATCGGTGAAAAGATTAATGAGGGAACAAATGAACAAATTCTCAGACGGTTTGGCCACAACAAAAGAAACTGACTCTTAAAAGAAACTTTCCTCGAAGGTCGTTCCGAATAAAGTTGCCGTAAAACAAAGGTCCATATTTGAATGGACCTTCCATTTCACTATTCTAAATGCTTTCTTTATTGGCTTCTATCTTCCAGCCAAGGTTCCATTTCCAGGGATCTTCAATCCAAGAAACATTTTAAAATGTCGTTAAAATTCTCAAGCTTGCCAACTACAAAATAGTATCATGAACTTGGAATAACGACATTGGCATTGACAAAATGTTGAGCGCAACTGTGAAGTAGATTTGAAAATAGAACGCGATTTTGTTGATAAATTGGCTCCCGAAATAAAGCTGGCTGATGATATAAATATGTAAGAAAAATATTATTTTAGATTTAGAGAGACTTGCATTTAAACAGATGATTGAATGGCACAATTCGTAAATACCATTAGACGTCGGTATAAATCGGTCATTCACATTGGCAGATTAATCATTTTTTTTACGAAAGACGTGTTTTTCAATGGATAGAAAATAAAACCTCTTCAATAAAAAACCCTGAAGATGTTTTCATGTCACCTGCAACAAACTGTTTCAGTACGCTCCACCCGGGGCGACTGCATTTCCATTTATATTTTATTGCCGAGAAGGTTTTGGATGGAAAGAAAAGAATTGGCAGAAATAAGAAGAAATAATATGAAGATCGCAAATTATTATTTAAAAGTCATCCTCTGCCTAGCCTTTTTCCCAACTATGTTGGGGTCGGCTTCCAGTCTAACCGGATGCAGCTGAATACCAGTATTTTACATGGAGCGACTGTCTATCTGACCTCCACCCACAACCCAGTTACTGGGTAATACGATACCCCTTGGTAAGACGGATTGTCAGGCTTTCGGGCTTCTGACTACCCGTAACGACTGTCAAAGATCCACGAATGACAGCCGGGACCAACGGATTAAGGTGCTAAAAGTATTAAGGCAAAATAAAAACACGAAGGCGTGACCGCCATCTTATCTCGTGGCACCGTCAGCTGATGCTTCGTTTGCTACAGATTTAAATGCCAAGAACCATTAATTTACGAACAAACAAACAAACATGTTTTTTAATGCTCCATTGACTTCTACGCTCGATAAAAAGGGCATTTACAACGCCGTCACGTCCTTCATGCTCAATACTACTGTCACGCTACGTTTGCACCTAAGACAAAAATACCCGGTTATTTACAACAAAAATACCTTATAATCTAAGCAAACATTTATAAAAATGTCACGCTCCATTTGCTAAAGCTTCCCATAAAAAGGACACCTAGACGTCGTCACGTCGCGCGCACGACCCTGTCTATTCACGCTCCGGTTGCGATCGCGATGCATTTTCACGGCGCGTGCGTTAAGCCGGAAAATTGCACTTTTTGTTCGATTTTCGTTTTTAATTAAAAGGATTGAAAGAACACATACGTCCCGCCTTCTACAAAAGAGTATACAGAGACGTGCTTTTGCACTTATTTTTTTTACTAGCGACCCGCCTCTGCTTCGTACGGTTTTTACGACTTGACAAAACATCGAGATTTCTTTATTATATTTAAGTTTAATATGAATTTATTATACACATAAACCTTCCGGAATAAATTCTATACATGATGGTGAAAACCGCATCAAAATCCGTTGCGAAATTTAGAGGAACAACGCGAGGCAGACGGACACGAAAAGCGACTTCGGTTTATAAGTTTCGTTCGTAACAAAACCTACACGAGGCGTCAGTCAAGTAACTACCTCCCAAGGACACAGTGCGATACAGTTCAGCAAAAGTTACAGTTTTAGCTTTCATCGTCTTGCAATATAACTATGTTTAAGAGGAAACTGGAAAACATTTTTAAATAAATAAACTTTACCCCATATGTTTTTTGTTTTTATAAATTAAGGCCGAAATCCATAAACGTTACTAAGCACGTACTTTGGCTAGCGCTAGCGTTAGCTATGTTACTGTCGCACTACTGTCAAACTACAAGTACACAACAATAGGGACGAATATGTCTAATTCAAAGTTCCTACTTTGTAACAGGCGACTAATTTTCCGTACACGTTTGTTTTAAATAGCATCATCACTCGCAGACAGCTGAATAAAAGGTGCACCTAGACAGAAGCAACTCATTCACGCTCCGATTGCACTCTTACTTACAACTTGCCTTGGGGTGCATTTCTACAGACGCGTGATAGTACTGGAAAATTACCTTTTAAGCTTAAACTTTCTCTAAAAATGTAAGTAATCGTTTTAAAGGAATAAGTAAACTATAAAAAGAAAAAAATACTCCTTAAAACAAATTCATTGATTAGATCGCCCTTTGAATCTTCCTTAATATTACAACAAGTAAAAATAGGAAGTCAAGCCATATTTACTTTTTTGCCACTAACTAAATTCAAAACTGTGCACTGGAACCAACAATACAAACACAAAAATAATATAAGTGTTAAAAAACTATGAATCACTCAAACGTTTAGACGGATTATCATAATCGTGATGCAAAACATATCAATCTTGAAAATTGGATTTATTTATTTAATCCGATTTTCGGCACATAATTCATTCTAGCCTTTAAGTCAGCATTTATTATCCTCGAGCGACAGCAAACGTCACCTCGTTATTTATGAGAAACGGTAATGAGTTTAAAACTAATGAGGTTTAAAAAACCACTGCAAACTGACCTATAAACAGAATTTAATCAAAAAGTTATAACTACGTCTTTGAAAAAAGTCAACGAAAATCTAAAATTCAGAAAATATTTTTTTAAAGTTACCATAGTCAAGGAGTAACTTGGAAACTATTTTTACATAACCACTCCAAAAACTCTTGATCTCTGACATTTCGCTTTCTTAATTAAGATAACGAAGTCAGAACCTACCCCCGTTTTAACGATTATTGATGCGTTGTTAAAATACGGGACAAAATTAAAAAAGAAAAAAACAATCAACAAAGAGAGAATGAAAAAAAAATCTAGCTTCTAAAATCCTACCTTTCTTATAATATTGAAATTTTATTAATGAGGGTAGGAAGGTTTCCTGAAAGGTCATAAACTACGTCGTATTTCACTAGGTTCATAAACCTAGTGAAATACGACGAAGCTTCCTAAAAGGCATACCTGTTAGGAAGCTTTTTCTTATGTATCTTTGTATAAATCCATACTACTCGTAATACTAACATTATGAATGCGAAAGTCGGTATATCTGTCTGTCACCATTTCACGAGTAAACCGCTGTAATTACTGTTATGTACAGATACATAGGTAGCCATGGACCTGCAGAAGGACATAGGCTTGGATTGTTTTATTAAATAATGATTAAATTAAATACAAAATAAGTACACGCAGAGAGAGAGACCCCTCCGTGCCTCGAAAATCACGCTAAGCCGTAGGTCCCGACTGTCATTTGTAGATCTTTGACAGTCGTTGCGGGCAGTCAGAAGCCTAAAACCACTCTTACTAAGGGGTATCGTGTTACCCAGTAACTGTGTTGTAGAGGTCAGATAGGCAGACGCTCCATGTAGAATACTGGTATTTAGCTGCATCAGCTAAGACTGGAAGCCGACCTTAACACAGTAAAGTTCGGAAAAGGCTTGTCAGATGATGAGGTACATAATGTATAACGTCACTTAAATTTTGAGATTAACAATAACGTGTCTACATAAATAAGGGAAACCAGATAATTCGAAAAATTGCTTAATTTTAAATTATTATAATGAACAACCTCTTGAATAAAATATAAGAAAACATCCCACTATAAATGCGATCTATATATTCCACTATATTAAGTATGAAAATTAAATTTGTTTTGACAGTTCAAATTTCTCATTTCGGTTCAGTGGCTGTAATGTTTTGCCATCAGCCGTTTGTAATCAAAACTTGAAATTGCCAAGTTGAGAATATTATCATTTTGAATTAGATTAATGCAGGTGTATAATTTGTTATTGTTAGCCCTCCTCGGCCCATCCATATTGGCTAAGTTGGCGATAAAGAATTAACTCTTAGTTTTGCAGATTAGGTACCAAATCAACATCAGAAGGTTCAACAGCATTTATCATATTATTAAAAATTGTTGTTAATTTTTTGCAAAATGAGCGCTTCACTATAGGTACACACACCTCTGCCTAGCCCTTCAAGAAATACAAGCTTGATGTATTTTGTGTGTGTTGATCTCCTTGAGTTGAAATTTATAAAATTATATTATAGAATCACTCACATATTTACAACGAACCACACTTCTCTCAATATAAATTTTAAAATACACGCTTGAAAAATAAAAGCCACAATCTGAAAGAAGCGAATACATTCCACAACGACCCTAGACGAAGCTTGAAGCGCGTCGTGAATGCGACTCATTCATAAGCTGTATTCATACCGTCTGACACTTGATTACAGCATATTTCTTATTTCATAAGTACGAGTTATATGGCAATTGAAATATGACCTACGTTTTATGTTTATAAGTTGCTTTTTCGTCTTGAGGAGCAGTGGTGGTATCAGCCCCGACTTGCCGTAGGTAGCGGGTTCGAACCCAGGCAGCCACATTTTTTTTTAACTGATCTCTTCTGTCCACTCCTGGGAAAAGGCCTCCCTCCACTCCTTCCATCTTTCGCGAGCCTTCACATTAACAGCACACAGGCACATTACTTTGTATAATTTATTTCAACACCACTGCACCCAAAACGGTGAAGGAAAACATCGTGAAGAAACCGGCATGTCCTAGAACCAAAAATTCGAAGACATGTGACATCCACTAACCCGCACTAGGCACGCGTGGTAGACTACGGTCAACTCCCTCTTACAGAGAGGAGGCTTGGTCCCACCAGTGGGAATATAGTGGGCTGATTACTGATACTTATACATTTTCGTCTTGCTGGTGAAAAGTTTTGAAATGGAAGAAAAACCAATATCTTAGATTTACTTAGGTTTGACACATTTGATTTATAAACCCATAGTTAGACCTGCTGTCCTGTATGGACCAGAATGTTGAGCCCCAAAAGGGATGAATGAAAGGCAATTTCATGCAGTTGAGATGAGATTGCTAAGAGGAATATGTTGTGTTGCGCGAATGGACTGAATAAGAAATGAGTTATATAGAGGAAGTCTGAAAGTGACACCGGTGACTGGAAAGTTGTGTGGAAATCGGTGGTCATGGTATGCCACGTGATGCGGAGGAATGAGGAAAATATTTTGAGCATGAATGTGGATGACTACTCGTATAAGATTAAAGGAAGACCAAAGAAACGATAGATGGACTGTGTGAAAAATAATATGGTTAGAAAGGGGGTGACTACCGAGACGACGACTAATAGAGAAGTATAGAAGAAAAAAACATGTTGCGCCGACCACAAATAAATTGGTATAAGGACAGGAGAATAATGATAACGTTTTATTTTAAGGGTTCCTTTCCTTCTTGTTGTTGATAGAGTGTGACTTGGAAGACGTATAATATCTTAATTTATCTTATCATATTGACAATAAAATTGTGGTTCTATGTACAACTGTAGAAAACGAAAACGTTTATTTATTTATTTAACAACTAGCAGCGCCCCGCGGTTTCACCCGCACAAGTTTCGATCCCGTGGGAGTATCGGGATGAAAACTACTCTATGTCCTTTCCCGGGTCTCAAACTATCTCTATACCAAATTTCATCTAAATCGGATCAGCGGTTTAAGCATGAAGAAGTAACAGACAGACACACTTTCGCATTTATAATATTAGTATGGATGCACACACATTTTCAGGCTATGACTAGACTAATCCTCTGAGTGCATGACCCTGTTAGGGCGCCCTTTCAGAGTTGATATGTGTGCTATGACCTTGTTTGCCTGTAATGTCCCGGGTTTCGGGCTAAGGCCTCTTCTCGTATAGAGAAGGATTGAGCTTGATCACCACGCTGGCTCAGTGCGGGTTGGTGATTTCAGACCGAAGTCCAGGGTTTCCTCACGATGTTTCCCTTCACCGTCAGTCAGCTATGACCTTAAAACCGAAAAAAGTTTTCCGACCAACGTAGGTTAATGACTCCGAGCTGTAAAAAATACAAGTACAACACACGTTGTTTTGACAAGTGATCAAGTTGACATACGGGACGATGTTGACCGCACTTCCATACCTTTTCGAGGGGAGAAACCTCTACAAAAACTCTTAGTGACCGGAAAAAATGACCCGTTATAAAGTGTCCTTTTTGTCACTAACACTGATTATCGACACTGAGGTTCCGGGATCCCTGGTGGAAATCAACGATGAAACTTGATCACTCACTGTTGGATTATTTTATTAACGACTTTGCCAAAACTCGGCACGAATTAAACGATGAAAATATTATTAATGAAGCCAATTATAAAATACCCATAACAAAGTAACCGACATTTGCGTCATTAATATGCAAAGTGCTTAATTACAATATTTGTTATTTCACCCCATTTTGATGCTTCGGAAACTGAAATTCCATCATTAAACCTTACCTCCGGAAATTGCCAAACGGCCAATTAGTAGAATCGAATGAATGAATACGAATGAGTTTCTTAGTTTTATTTACGAAGGAGACTGACCATAAATATCTCAGGGCTATTCTGTCCGATGGAGAGCAATTGCCTTCGATCCCAACCCTTGCAAGGGCCACTTAGACCCCAGATAGCCGATATTGCTTCCGATGTGTTAAGAATTCCGATGACTGTTGTACTATTTTCAATGTTATTTTTCTTTGTACTTCGACTTCGCCTAAATTTGACCTATAAGGTGCGATAGATTTAAGAATTTTATTTTTATCTATATTTATTACATATACTTATCTATCACGCTGGGAAGCCGACTAGCAGCAAGCCGACTAGCAAGCCGACTACGAGCAAAATAAAAAAGGCAGAAACAACGCTAAGCAAAAACTAAGTAATAACGCGGGCAGACGATGCGACGCGCGACGGCGAGGATCGGGGGAACAAGAAATGTCACGCAGACGAAGTCGCGGGCAGAAGTTAGTACTAATCACGGATATCGAGGGATATGTCTTGGAAGCGTGGCACATGTTGCCTCCATGTAGCCAAACTGACCGGTGCGCAGCGCTGAGATATGGATATCGATAATAAATTGTTACTTGTTCCAAATAAGAAATTATATTAAGAACCTGTTTTACAAAAATTAAAACATTTTATTTAAGTTTCTCGAAAGATCCAGAAATTAAACATATTGATACAGAAATGGAAAATAATTGGAAAAAGTTGTATGAACATCCATATCTGTCGTGGTTTAGCGGCCAAATAAATTACATAGTAAACTCATATCTGCCGTGTAATTTAAAAATGGAACGATCTTTTATTAAAAAACATGGTAACCAAGAAGGTAACAAGACTTATCAAAGATTTTATTTACATTTCGAACTGACTTGCAAAATTAGAAAGCTGTTTATTGAAAAAAAAAAAACACTTTACCGCGGGAAAAATTATTGTTGTTCGTTGTTCTTCATTGATTTTGAAAAGTAATTGTATTTGAAAAAAAAGTTCTGCCTAGGTACTACGAGTACTTAGTTTTAATTTCCGCGCGTTATTTGAGAAAAGTACTATACAAGCCTTGGCCACAACTAGGCATTGATGGACTTACGTATGTGTGCCTCGGCTTCGACTCGGCCCACATTTACACGTTTGTCCATCAATGCCTCTTTTGCTGGCCGCTGCAGTAATGTACTATTTCCCACTTTCAAGAAGATTGTTGTTTTATAGACATTTGGTCAAGTAAGTATTGAAGTTTTGTATGGGACGACTGATGTTTTTTTCACGATTACGATGTTGGTCCCCGAGAAAAAGTAGTTCAGTTTGATGGCCTGTACCACGCCCCCAAGTTTGGTCACACCCCTCTGAAACACATTGTATAGAGTGAATGCATATCTCTCGGATATAGGACTAACAATAAAGCTGAAGAGTTTGTCTGCTTGTTTATTTGTATGTTTGAATGCACTAATCGCTGGAACTACCAGTGGGATATGAAAAATTGATTTTGCATTTGATAGCCCATTTCTGAGGAAGGCTATTTAAAATCACGCTACGATCTTTAGGAGCCGAGCTATATTAAACAGCGGTTGAAACCACGGGGCACAGCTAGTTTTAAAATTACTTTCTAACTTAACCCAAATAGACTTATCAGCGTCTGTGTTATTAAAACTAACATACAAATTCAGAATTACCTCTGAAAATTTAAATGGCGCCACATTTAAGCCAGTTTGCTGAAAGTGACAAGTAATTTAAGCAAAAGCAAATAATCCTACTCAAATATTACACCTTACGTGAACCCTTCGGGACTTCAGAATGCTCCGAGACTTATTAAATCATACCTAATTTGATAAACCAACCAACCGTACGTAAAAAAAAAGATTTATATAAACTGTAAATAATTAAAGTTATATCATTTATTTCATGTCAACTTAACTGGCTATAAATTTTAAAAGACAAGTAATGTATGTGTGCCGTTGGTCCCGGTTGTCATTCGTGGATCTTTGACAGTCGTTACGGGTCGCCAGTAGCCCGAAAGTCTGACAATCAGTCTTACCAAGGGGTATCGTATTACCCAATAAGTGGGTTTTGGAGGTCAATTAATCAGTTGCTCCATGTAAAATACTGGTATTCAGCAGTATCCGGGACTGGAAGCCGACCCCAAAATAGTTGGGAAAAGACTAGGCAGATAATAACCTCAACAGAACATGTTATACCTTTGTAAACATTATAATCTAGATACAATATAAATAGAATATATTTAATAATTAAAGTTGTGAGCCAAAATAACCACTACGTGAGGACCTGACCCAGCCAGGAGGCGTCGCGGCAGACCTCGTAAAAGATGGTGGGACGAGCTAGAGACAGCAAACTGTGCAAACTGTAAATATGTGAGCACCATGTATCTATCACATAATTGATTTACCTGTCATTGCTTTATTTTTCATTCTTTTTACCTTTTGTTGGCAGACTAATTTTTATTCTAGATTCATCGTCTTCACATATAATTAATGTACCTATACAGAACTTGTAAAACATTTTAAAAGAGTAACGGTGGAGTTTCTTGCCCATTCTTCTCCATACGAAAACTACCTTTTGGAATGGGCGACTAGAATCAATTCGTTTTACTATAATTTTTGACGTTCAAAAGTGCCTTTAGTGTGCCTAATTGAAAATAAATGATTTGACTTTGAAACGACCCGCATGTCGTTTGTTCTTTTTTTAAGTGGACAACAGTCCTCTTTAGCCCTGGATCGAAAGAGTTGGAAGTCATGGGGAGAGGCCCTTGCCCAGCAGTGGGATGATGCAGGCTAACAGTAATAAAATTTGTTCAATATTAACAGATAAAGTCTTTTTTTTTAAACTAAAGTACAGACGCCAGCATAATCTGTCAATTTTTTAAATAGATTTTCAACTTTATTGCTAAAGCATAAGGTTCAAAGTTAATTGGGAGAATTTTACAGTTTCGTCTCTACTTTGAAGCAATTTTTTTTGAAGTAAATGATTTTGGTAAACTGTGCTAACCCCGTAGGTACTATTAGTCTGAAAAATAAAAATAGTAATTTGCATAAAAATCAACCTCTTTTTGTAATTTTCATGATTAAAAATAATTTTCCTGTAATTTTTTTATATACTTAGTCATATAATATATAAGGCTTTTTGAAAGTTGTATAATGTTGTATATCTTAAAGGTCATGAAATAAAGTCTCAGGCAAAAATAAACTTACTAAGTTTATTTTCTAATATATACAAACTTCTAATACTAAATAAACTACTAAAAAACTAAAATATTGCGTCGAAATATTCCACCGCATCGCTGTCGACTGGTAATGTACCAAAGAGACTGGCGGCGTTGCCACGTTGAGTGGCAATGCTTAGCCTCTGGCCAAGGTAAAAGCCAGCCCTTGGGTCACGAGAAGTGTCAACCAGCCGTTTAGAGATTTCATTGAACAAGCCATGAGCACTCGGACCCCACGGTCCGAGGGTTTCAACCCCAAACGGCTCGAAAATATAATTTCCGATAAGGTTATTATATTATACTTTTGCCGCTTGAGGTATTCCGCAGCCGCAGCAGCAGCGCCAGCAGAGCACGCCGAGGCAGGAAGATGGGATGGTGCAAAATTTTCGACGCACGTTGCGTTCCACACTAAAGGCCTACCCATCTTCCATGGAAATAAAGACATGCCGTCCGACTTTATTTGATATAATAAAAATATTATGCTGACCTAACTCAATCTTTGGTTCAAAATTTCACAAAATGAAAATCCTATTCCACATTAAACACGTACTTTTATAAAAGCTGACGACATAAAAAAATCTGTAACAAAGAATTTTACCATTACAGTTTGAAATTACAATTTGTACCCTTCATGTAAAATGTCAAGTTTGACACGGGTCCAAGAAAACAATGATATCGGGGGATAAAAATATTATGACGTAGAAAATATACGGTGACAGGGATGCCACCGAATATTTTCTATATTTTTCATGGACTCGCAAACTAGATGACCATTAATTCAGCACATAATTCTGAACCCCCTAGGTTGAAATTTGTACGCTAAAATCATGTGCTGAATTCATGATTATAATATGTAGTTTGCGCATCGATGTCCCTGCCAACAACACTTTGCCTGACACTGAATGGAACCCAGGACCTCATGCATAGTAGTAGCTCTTGCGTCCACTAGACCAACTCAGTGATGATTTTCTCACGAGAAAAACCCTACAAAAATTGAATTGAGTGAATTGTTTTTAGATTTAATGTATTTTTTTTTGTCTCCTTTACTCTTTTACACGCTGTCTACATCTCTCTATTTCTTGTCCTATCGCAGGTATGCTCGAAGAGATTTCTTATGAAATAAGCATCACCTTTGTACCTATTTTTCTGTTCTGTTTTTTTTTTCTTGTCTGCTTATATATGTGTGTACATAAATAGTAAATTGATGTTATTTCAAGTTAAACAAATATCAACTTTATTGTAGTGAAAATTAATGGTAAATAAATAAATAAAAATATCTAAAGAACTGTAAAGATTAGGTAGTTACACTGTGGTGGAAATTTAAGACAACATTTATTTACGTATACAAAAGACAAGGTCCTAACGGGTCACAAGAATACAAAATTACCAATAATCCCAGACGTTGAAAAAATACTAACGAGCGCCTTTCTACTGTAAATAATTTCGTTTGTGTTTCAATAGATTTCCTTCATCCAACCATCGTGTTTTATGGGTAAAGAATTTTTTCTTTGAGGGCGAACTGAACTCGGTAAACATGTACCTAATTCGGTTTTATTGGCTCAAGTTTTATTGATGCTGAAAGTATTATATTCGGATATAAAATACATTCGGAATAGTGGTATTGGATATTGGATTGAACTACAAGGCGGAGAAGCCTCGTGCTAGAGGCGGCACTGTGTCAACACTATCCATACAATTTTTTTTTTGTTTTGGTATTGACATCTCGCAGTTCAACCTATGAGGTTGTCGTCTGCTTAACCGGACTTGCCTGTGGATGCCTCAAAAATTAAGGCCTCCAGCCAGGGCTTAAAAACTTAAAAGCTAAGCGACTACACGCTAAGGGCACCCCCTGTGGGGTTCGGACCTCGGCTTAGGGCGTCGCTGGGGGAGGGCAGCAAGGGACAGGCTGGATCGGAATTATTTAGGGGCGAATTTAATACTAAAGGCTCAGCGGCGCGGGCTGGCTCGAGCAAGGGTCGGGGTGGAACTATCCATACAAACCAAGCGTGTCACCTTTTACAGTGCTCTATGAACTGAACAATAAAGCATCGTAGCGTTTATTTTGATCTGAATAAAATTCAGTTGGTGTCGACTAATATTTCTAAATCTATTTTTATAAAAGAAAGTCGGGTTAGTTACACCATTTATAACTCAAGAACTACGGGACCGATTTTTATGATCTTTGGTTTGTTGGATTTGTGTCCGCCCCGAATAGCAGAATAACTATTAAAACATGGGGAGAATTCACAAAGAAAAAAAAATATTTTCTCATACTTTTTGTATGGATCGGCTTTTTTAATTCTGAGGCGGTACGAAGTTCAGCCAACTAGTTAATAATATAAAGAGAATAGATTGATGCGTTACTTTGCTACGCTTTCACGCTAAAACAGCTGAACGGATACTTTTTCATCCTCGATCGCAGACAAAATCGCGGGCAACTGTTAGTAATTTATAAAATTGGTCGCTATCATAAAAAATATAAATCGTTTGTCGTAGTAAAAGTTAAGTAACAATAAGAGGGGGAAACAACGTTCAGTTTCATCTACAAGTAAGTAGATAAGTATTATTGAATGAAAATAAAATGTTCAATATCAGCCATACACCTGAAATCAAATCGAGACAAAACAACGTAAAAAAAAGGATAAATAAAAGGCCCGGTTATAATAAAGCGTTATTATTAGAATATTTAAATCCTGTAGAGATTAATGACCCAGTACCTAGGTACAGACGCAAGCACATCAATCTACTACAATCTGTAAAATTTCTTTAACAGATTTTCAACTTTATCACTAAAGTATAAGGTTCAAAGTTGATTGGGAAAGTTTGACAGTTTCGAGTAGGTTGATGTGCTGGCGTCTGTACCTATAATTTCTTATCAGGTAAACCTAGGTAGCTAAACAATCTAATAAACAGCAACTTTTCTCCCTTACCTACCTCAAACTTAATATCACCTTCCATTTTCCTAGCCGCAGAAATGTTCAATATTACACGAAACCTAAGAAAATTACAGCCATTAAAACCTCATATGAGTTCAGAAACAAAGCTCCGTACGCCGTGCAGAGGTCATCAACCGCAGTGTCTGTCATAGCGAGCAATTTACCGTGAATTATCGCCCCCACTCACTCGGTAAGGCAGGAAGCTTTTACCTTCACCTGTGTAAAGCAGTTCATGCCTAAGGGATGACCATAACAGAGCCGTTTGACGGGATTTTAATGTATTTTTTTTTGTAAGTTCCTATGATACAAATTTTGCACTTTTGCACCATACCATAACATACATAATCAGCCTATAATGTTCCCACTGCTGGGACACAGGCCTCCTCTCAGTGAGAGGCGGTGGGCCGTAATCCACCACGCGGGCCCAGTGCGGGTTGGCAGATGTCACATGTCTTCGAATTTTTGGTTCTAGGACATGCCGGTTTCCTCACGATGTTTCCTTTTCCTTCACCGTTCTGAGAGCAGTGGTGATGAAATAATTTACACAAAGTAAAGCGCCTGTCTGGATTCGAACCTACGACCTACAACTCGTAAGTCGCGGCCGTTACCACTTGGCCACCACTGCTCAATTTTGCACCAATCTTACAAAATTTTCGAGCTCTGTGTCCTTTATATATACAGTATCTACCCTCCAAAAGTTAGTTGACATGGTTCAACGTCAGCTGAGATGGCACATTGTAATTTAAGATTAAAAAAATAATCAGGTTATCCCTTAAGATTACCCGATCATTTTTTATGTTAAGGTGAATGCGCAGTGGTAGACCGCGAAATTCAAATTTTCTTACGTTTTTTTGCAATTTGCAGGCCAGTGTCAGGTTGTATCTTGATCAAAATTTGATTCGCCACAATAACAGGTACGTATTTATAGAATTATAATCATTAGAATCATTAATACATCTTTCTAAGTTAGATTTGTACCACTAAGCAGTTTTCCATAAGAGATTTGTTGTCGTGGTACAAATCTAACTTAGAAAGATGTATTAATGATTCTAATGATTATAATTCTGTAAATACGTACCTGTTATAGTCGCGAATCAAATTTTGATCAAGATACAACCTGACACTGGCCTGCAAATTGCAAAAAAACGTAAGAAAATTTGAATTTCGCGGGCTACCCTGGCACTTCCCCCTTAAGTCACAGGTAAATGAATTAGTCAATAAAAACGTTATCGTGTACAGTTCAACCATTTCGAGCCATTACCGCCGATTTATCGTAAGCGACATTTTTACGAAAATACGATTTTCATCGTAAAGATAAATTTAAAACTATGTCGTTTACTATAAAAATCGTATTTTCGTGAAAATTTCGCTTACTATAAATTGGCGGTAATGGATCGATTAGAGTAAGAGTCTGACACTCCCTTCCGCTCTACCCAGAGCGGGAGGAGTCATTAGATGATTTCCCATCCAAAAAAAAAATGGCTCGATTTGATACTAGAATTTTACAGCTGAAGTGGAAAAATGTCGCGTCGCTACATGCGCGCACTTTCATAGAAACCCGTAGACTTGATGTGAGAGACAAATTAGTTGCGGAAACAAAAGTTGCTCGTGGGCGGGCTCCCTTAGCTCTGACTTAGCTGTGTCTTGAGCTTTTTGATTTGGCTAACCAAATCCGTGTGGAAAATCAAATTGATTTTTCTTCATACACTGTAGGAAATTATGTGTGTAGTGGGCTGCAAAAGTCCATGGACAATACAGAAATAAAATCGTATGAAGCGAGAAATTACGCCATCTAGCGTAAAACCAGTTTATGCTGGTAAATGTAATGTAATAATTAGATAAATGTATTTGCCTTGTAACTCCTTGCTCAATCCTACTTAATACGTTTCTTCCTAACTCCTTACTTACGTTTCGTAAATTAGTCATAGTTGTGAAGAAACCAACGCCATCTAGTTTATTTTCGAAAACTTGAACTCAACATTCACTGGAAAATAGACACTAAGGTATCCATGCAAGTTTGCAGGTGAGTGTGCATCCGTTTTATAATATTTTATCTACATTTTAAAAATTAATAAAACTCAAAATTCTTTCTACCAATATTGTGGTACCATCTCGAACCAAACTCCTTCAACAATGAATTTCCGGAACGTTGTCAACTCCCGAGCAGTAAAATACGGTTCTTTAGAAGAATGTTACAAATGGAGAGCGATGATAAATTGCGGTTTCCCTTCATTCAAACGGGGTGATTATGGCCATATTTACTCATGTTTTATCAGGAAATGTCAAGAGGGTGTTTCACAAGCTGAATGCACTGTTGTTGTGTTTTGATTTCCTTTAGTTAAGAGGAAATGCGGGTGGTCGTTTCTCCATAGAAACGCTCTCGTCTGTTTTTTTTTCTGATTAATGACCTTAAAGCAACGATTTTTTACAGAATAATAAATATTAACTACTTGTATGTCTCTATGTTTTCCTTTTTGATGATACATTATTTTTATAAGCACTAGAACCCTAAAAAAATGATCAAAATTGCCGATTTAAACCGCTGTCAACAGAGGCCTAGTGTACAAATTTGACAACTATTAATGAAAAAAGTAAAACATAGGGATCCTTCTTATTCAGTTTACGGAATATCTTTTAAATTGGTCCAATATTGGAGGAATAAATAGGCGAGAGCCAAACCTCGAATTACGACTTTTTACTTAGGCTTTTTCAAAAGTCTCTCCGACCGCAGAGAATTCCATGTTTTCTTTAGGTATGCAGCGCCTCAGGCATAAGCCTGTTTGTGTGTGTAATATTCAAACCTATGTCAGTTTGGTTGCCAACCAAATCATACTAAGTATATATAGGTATATGTGAAAGTAGTATCACAAAATACGCGCATTGACGTGGAGTTGCGGACACCAGCCTGTATTACCTATAACCTAAATGTGAAAGTAACTCTGTCTGTCACGCCTGAACTGATAGACCAGAGAGGTAATTGCGTAACACACTATCAGTAGCAATGGGTTTAATTAAGACAGTTCAACAACATTCATTGTGTTATTTACGTTGTTGAGCAGACACATTTTTCCTAATATCCTTCAAAATGATTCAGATTGAAAGTGTGTTATGCAATTAGTTAGGTTAGATACACTTTTTATCCCGATAAGTAGTACAGTCACCAAAAGAGATAAGTAACCAGGGCCCTTGGACATAGTTGAAGTTTTGTAAGAAACCGATCCGTACCGTAAGGATGTTTTCGAATGAATGAACTGTTTGTTTTCTGTTCATTAAATTAAATTTTATTCGAAAACATCCATCGGTTTCTTACTAAACTTCAACCATATTCGACGACCCCAGTTACTTATCTTCTTTGGTGACCGTACGTTCCTATGTTCCCATGGGATATTTTTTTCGATCTACACGCGAGCGAAGTCGCAGGCAAAAGCTAATAAGAAAAAAAAACAAAGAACTTTATTGCTCCTGTGTACATACAAACATAAGAAATCCAGTTGATCAATAAATCAATAAATTTCCTGTACACCGACATATTAGTTCATTAAGTTACACCTTATTACTCCCTTGGGATATTCTACCCGGCAACTATCTACACAGTAAAGCCATTATACTTAACTTGTATCTAATTCACCCCACCATACTATTAGTTATTCTGTGACCCCACACACAAATTAAAAGGGAAGTGTTTTGGGGGTTATTTAATACATTCTGACAACTAACTGCCTACGGGCCGCCATTTTCTTTCCCAATCAGAGCGAGCACGCTATTATAATTAAATTAGTGGCTGTTGACGTAATTCTTTCATTATTCCCTTTGAGGATTTTTGTTTTATTATAGCATTATCTTGTTTTATAATTTAGTTAATAAGTAAGTGCTTGGTTTTCAATGTCAAAACGAGGTGATTAAGTACTTTATAGGTCGACACGCGAAGTTCCTAATGTACAGTCAGTTATATCAATTAGCTGACCCACCTTTGCATAAATAGTTGTTATTTTTTAGAATACGAATCGATAGAATTTTATAATTATTTTATATTTTATTTATTTGAGTAAGGTAAATAAAATATAAAAGAATTATAAAATTCTATCGATTCGTATTCTAAAAAATTAAAACAACTATTTACGCAAAGGTGGGTCAGCTAATTGATATAACTGACTGTACCTATATAGGTGTATCGTAATTAAAAGCTTAGACAAACATTAAGGCCTATTCAAACCTAAGCGGTATTCGCTACCGCTGTTGGTAGAGGTACATACCGCGCTGGTTTCGCTCAGGTATTTAGTATCAAGTTCCGCGGCTTGAGCAGTGGTGGCCAAGTGGTAACGGCCGCGACTTACGAGTTGCAGGTCGTAGGTTCGAATCCAGACAGGCGTTTTACTTAGTGTAAATTATTTCATCACCACTGCTCTCAAAACGGTGAAGCAAAACATTGTGAGGAAACCAGCATGTCCTAGAACCAAAAATTCAAAGACATGTGACATCTGCCAACCCGCACTGGGCCCGCATGGTGGATTATGGCCAACTCCCTCTCACTGAGTGGAGGCCTGTGTCCCAGCAGTGGGAACATTATAGGCTGATTATGTATGTCCGCGGCTCCGCGGCGAAACTTGTACCTCTTCCCACAGCAGCAGCGAATACCGCTTAGGTTTGAATAGGCCTTTAGTTTGATACCTAAGCCGTCAACCCTATTTTTTTTTCTATTACAAAGCAAGTAGCTTTGTTAATTATGCAGTGGCCTCCAAAAGTTAGTTGATTTTTTTTCACTTCAGCTGTAATGCCACGTTATGATTTAAAAAATTCTAGTTTCAAATTTTTGAACTTGCAATTGTTTTTTTTTTTTTTTTTTTGATAACCGGCGTTAATTTGACGAATACTTAAAACCCAGTCGCCAAGTTTGTTAGATTTTTATTATTGTGTTATACGTGACAACGATATTAGAACTCTTCAGCCTACTTTTGAAGTACAGACGCCAGCACATCAAGCTACTACAATCTGTCAAATTTCTTTAATGAATTTTCAACTTTACCCACCGCTAAAGCATAAGGTTCAAAGTTGATTGGGAAAAGTTGACAGTTTCGGGTAGCTTGATGTGCTGGCGTCTGTACAATTTAGTTTTTTTTTTTTAATTAATGACTGTTTGGAAAACTAAAATATTGAAATTAGTTGCTATTTTATAACTAAATAAGTATATAAATTAAAAATACTTGAAAAAAACTTTACATACCGACAATAATTTTTGAAAAAAAATCAAGTCATAAAAGCCAAATAACCTTTATCCCTGCACCTCAATCAAGTAATTTTAAACACTCCTATAACCATAAAAAAATCAAGCCAGACATAATTTCACCGTAAGAGTGAGGCCACACGATGCGGTAACGGTGCGGTACGGCGCCGGAGCGGTGCCGCAATGTCATCCTACATACAAATCACTATGACATGTCACACGATGCGTTGGGCCGCCGTGCGGCGTCGCACCGGAGGCGCGCCGTGCTTGTGACTTGCGAGAAGAGGCGGGGAGGGGTGATGCGCTGCGGCGCACACCACGGTAAACAGCGTTCTACTGCGGTGCCGCACTGCCCGTGTGGCACTCTATAGCTCTTATTAATTGCGATGCGGTGCCGCACCGCACCGTTAACGCATCGTGTGGCCTCGTTCTTACCTACTTAATCATAAGCCGAGCCATAAAGTGGTTCTTAATTACTTTTTCTCAGGAAGCAATAAAAAACCCTGAACGTGACATAATCCCGCTGAAGGAATTAATATTGTATGCCGGAACGTATCTATTTATATTCATTAGGAAATATCAACGTAATTACGACTGTATTGTCTGCCAAATAGACTTCCATTTGGCTGTGACGTGGGGCGAAATGTATTAGAGAATTCGTCGATGGAAATTAGACTTTAGAGGGTTAGAAATAGGGTAGGATTTGTTATGTCATTGTGTTTATATTTGCCTTAATATTAATGCGTGAAATGTAGGTCTGTTCGTCAATTAGAAGGGATTTTAGATAGCTATTGGGTTAATAATAATATATCATGACACCTCGGTTCGAGAACTTCATTATGAAAGCAACTAGATTAAAATAGAGAATAATGTCTCAAACTTTGAAATAAATTGATAGAGAATAGTAGGTGGAGTGGATTATTTAAGATTTTAATCAACTTTATCAACATTTTAGCTAAGGTAACTCAGTTAATTTGGTTCATGGAGAGAAGCATTGATGTTTAATAACAAAGAAAAAAGAAATATAAAAAGTATTTATTGTGACTCGTACAGGAAGATCACAACACTTCACTTCACTCTTCTTTCATTTCTGCTCATAAGTTTATCATGACCTCTATATAAGCTTTCACCCAGTAGCATAATCAGCCTATAACGTTCCCACTGCTGGGACACAGGCCTCCTCTCTTCGAGAGGGACCACGCAGACCCATTGCGGGTTAGTAAATGTCATATTTCTTAAATTTTTTTGGTTCTAGGATATGCCGGTTTCCTCACGTTATTTTCTCTTGACTGTACTTACTTGTCAAAAAGAGTAACCTAGCATAAAGTGGATAAGACGAAGTTTAAAACAGAAGACGAACTAGCAGGGGATCGAGGAGGGGGGGGTGGAGAGGGGGTGGAGGGGGTGGAGGGGGGTGGAGGGGGGCTCAGGGGATCAGACCGGAATGAATCCGATGTTTTCCTTCACCGTTATGAGAGCAATGGTGACGAAATGATTTATACAAAGTAAAGCATAAGGTATAAGGTTTTTTGTGTTACTAACAGTACCTATATGGACTACGTCTGAAATAAATGTCTTATTATTATGTCGTTTATTTATCTATTTACATATCTAATTAAATTTTTAAATATTTCTCAAAATATAAAAAATAAGTATAAAAACATTAAAAAATATAAAAAAAATAGTAGTCCGCCTGTGTCGGGAGCAGGGTCCAAGCTATCGGTGGTGAGGGCTCCAGAGATTGGAACCTCCTCACACGAGCCGTATCGAGGAGGTTATTATTATGTTATTATATTTCCTTTATTTCATTATTTACATATAAATTATATTTTTAAATATTAGCATATAAAATATATAAAAACATTTAAAAATATAAAAAATAGTAGCCCACCGGTATCGGGAACAGGGTCCAAGCTACCGGTGGTCAGGGCTCCAGAGAGAGGAACCTCCTCACAATGCAGGCCGTGTCCAGAAGTACCGCTTTCTGAATCAAGCCCTTGATCCAGCTGCCCAACGAGAGCCTCCTTAGGTGTTGGTCGAGGCTCTTGGCTATTAACCCATTGGCAGTCACGACTATCGGCACATGATAAGAATATTCAAGACCCTTTCGTGCCTCGGAAAGCACGTTAAACCGTTGGTCCCGGCTGTTATTCATGGATCTTTGGCAGTCGTTACGGGTCGTCAGTAGCACGAAAATCTGGCAACCAGTCTTCTCAAGGGGAATCGTATTACCCAGTAACTGGGAATGCGGAGGTCAGATAGGTAGTCGCTTCATGTAATATACTGGTATTAATGGGGCTTACAGGACCTAAACACAAAAATCGCAAGTTTTAGAAACAGTAAAAGTATATGATCGACTACAGTAAACAAGTTCAAAAAAATATATGATATTCTTCAGGATATGTGCTAGGTAGATAGTGTGTTGAAAACATAATACAATTTGGTAAGATAGAAAAAAAACATGAAGATACTTCTAAACACTTTCTTTTTACAATAAAAACCATTCTAATATTATACATACAATCATTCTGATTTTTTGCCAGATTATTCTACAAGCAACATACTAAAACTCTAGTGTTTTAATTTTTTGTCCAAACAACAGATTTTTCGTAAATAGACAATTGCTTCATATTTTGCAATAAATTACCAGCGTTGTGTCATCGCGCTTCTTTTTCTTTTCTATGCAGTCCGACAAAGACCGCGCTTTAGGTCATGTAATCCTCTTAAGCTGTATCCGGTGAGACTTGAAGCTTGAGCTTGAGCTTGTAATATAACATACTCTTTGCACTGATGTCGTTATTTCAGCAAACATAAAGGACGTTAAAGTATGAAGACAAATAGGAAAGAGTACTTAAATTAGGAAGTAACAAGCGCTCGACGGAAACTTTTCAACTTTGTCTCCGGGTGACAAGCGGTATGCAATGATAAATAAGGATCCCAACTTTCACCATTTTGGTTATTTTCAAACTCATCAGAACCCTACATATATTTTCATAATATTTACATGTAATCAAGCCACTGAGAAACATAATAAGGACATTAACAGTGTGTTTTTTTTTTCTTCTAAATAAATATTTAAAAAAATAAATTAAAATTAATTTATTTTTTCTGTTAGGTACCTACTTTGTTTTTTGTATGTTTTATTGTTTGCTTTTATTTTCTTCAATATATGTACGCCTTTACGGCAAAACATAGCGCCCATACCTATTATTAACCTAAGACCTTCATGTAAATACCTATGTTTCACAAATTAAATATTCTGATTCTGATTCTGAGCAGTGGTTGCCCAGTTGTAACGGCCGCGACTTAAAGAGTCTTTGTGTAAATTATTTCATCAGGAACGTCATCATCATCATCGTTTCATCGTTTCATCGTTTTTCTTTATGATCTTAAGATGTATATTTTGAGCTTTAATTTTAATTTAGTGTGTGTGATTTGGCTATCGCATTAGGTTAACACCTGTAATGATAGTTTTAAGGCATTTAAATAAATAAATGACCACTGCTCTCAAAACGGTGAAGGAAAACATCGTGAGGAAACCCAGATGCCATGAACCAAAAATTCGAAGACATGTTTTATCTACCGATCCGCACTGGACCCGCGCTCCCATCTCGCTGAGAGAAGGCCTCAGCAGTGGGAACATTATGATTTCATTATAGGTTCTTTTGTAACTAAGGCGACTCGAGGACATATCAACTAACTATTGTCACTAACCTTACTCAGGGGAATTTCACCATTAAAACCGAACTCGATCAGAACATATTGAATCGCGTTCAAAAATTGTCAGTTTCAATATTCCAAAACAATAATGACACTGACAGCTCTTGAACGCGGTTCAAGTGTCATAGGTGAAATTCGCCCTTATAAATGGAATCTTTCTTTATACAGCATCTTTTAATACCATCAAGGCCATTAAAACTATGACAGGTTAACTGTAACGGCAATGCCATGCAGGTGTTGCCAATACGTTGCGTCGGCGCATGGACGTCTCGCGTCTGAGCGGTGACGCTCCGTAGTTCTACATGTAAATTTGAGCGTCATGCCACACGGTGAGTTAAAACGACGTGCGGCGACAGGACGCGTGCGCATCGGACAAGGGGCCAGGGAGACGAAGCAGGGAACGGTGCTGCGATGACACGACAGAGCGACAACGGAGCGCAGCGCAGTTTTTTTTAGAATACCGAAGGATGACGTCGACGTCGTGAAGGTGCGACGTCGGGATAATCTGTGTTGCGTTACGACATCGCAGCAGTGTGTGGCACTCACTGCGTCGAAATCACTACGCTGCGACGACGCAACGCATTGGTAACGCCCGTGTCGCATAGCTCTATGTAATTAGGATTAGCCTCTTATCAATCGATTAAACCTTAAAATAATATCGAAACTGATAACGTTGATAAGGTTTTATGATAGTGCGTATCGTGAAACATGTGTTCCTGTTAAGATAATACGAAAATTTCCCAAAAGTGTTTCCTACTAGAACTTTCGATATTAAAGATACATAGTTTTTATATATGCCTACTTATTGAAGTAGAAACTGGCGAAATGGCAGTACTATTACTATAGGTATACACATGATCTGACCAAGATTATGTCTGAATTTTAAAAGAGGTTGTGACCTCTGAGTTTATTTCGGCCTTTCTTCCCAGAGTAGTCAGAAAACGCCGACCTCGGCTAATTTTTAAAATATGATTGACCTGTAAAAGTGTTTCTAGATACACAAAATCACTTACAGAAATAAAATCATTTATCATTTATACCTCTGCCTAACCCTTTAGGAAATACACGCGTTATGTTATGTTATGTAAAAACACTAATTAGGTTCTTGAACAGTTCTTCACGAATATGTGATACCGTCACCGGTACCACCCTATTACAAACCTTGTTCTTACTTATAATAGGTATTTATAACGAGAAACACCGATGACATAACTCTCAACGGCCAGTTTCTTCATCAACAACTAAAGTAATCAGTCAAAGTGTTGACTTTTACTTGACCTTTACTGATGGGTACTACGGCAAATGTTTTTCTTCATTCAAGTAACAGCGAAAATAGCGAAGAATAGTACATTACTGCAGCAAGCCAGCAAAAGAGGACTTACGTATGTGTGCCTCGGCCCACATTTACACGTTCGTCCGTCAATGCCTAGTTGTGGCCAAGGCTTGTATTGTATTGTTAAATTACACGACAGATATGAGTTTACTATGTAATTTATTTGGCCGCTAAAACAAGACAGATATGGATTTTCATACAACTTTTGCCAGCCGCTGCTCGCATGTATTTGGCCAGTACAGCAATTTCGATTTATCTCGAAGAAGGTTGTCAAAATAATGCTCAAATTTCCAAGCATGTTTGAAGAAACAAATTAAACCGTTACTTTGACTTTTGCTACGTTACTTTTTCTGTTACTGTTGATGAAGAAACTGGCTGTAAATCACCAAAAAGACACATTCGGGAATAGACCAGTAATTAGCATATTAGTATTCAACACGACACGACAACAGTTCTGTATACTTTGTACTCGTGTATACATTTAGAATATTATATACACCCTACAACTTCCAACGAATTTATTACCATTTAAAACTTAGTTTAAATTGCAAATCATATTTGTACATAATATTATATTAACAAGCTATTACCCGTGGCTTTGCTTCCGTGGTCTAAAGGTACCACAACAACCGTGATTTTTCCAAAGTAGCATACCTATGTCACTTTCATCTGCCTAGCCTTTTCCCAAGTATGTTGGGGTCGGCTTCCAGTCTAACCGGATGCAGCTGAATACCAGTATTTTACAGGGAGCGACTGCCTATCTGACCTCCACAACCCAGTTACTGGGTAATACGATACCCCTTGGTAAGACTGGTTGTCAGACTTTCGGGCTTCTGACTACCCGTAACGACTGTCAAAGATCCACGAATGACAGCCGGGACCAACGGCTTAACGTGCTTTCCGAGGCACGGAGAGGTCTCAGTATGTAAAGATGGTCACCCATCCACAGACCAACCGCGGCAAGCGTAGCTTAACCTGATCGATCGACCTGTGCGGCTGTTATTATTTAGCCACGGACCCCTCTAGCATATGTCACTTTATAGCTCATAAACTATCTCTATGCTCCGATGCTGCGTTAAAGAAAAAAGGACAAACCACGACAAATACATTTTCACTTTTTTTTTAGCAGGAATAATTGGATTAAAGCAGATACAGAACTACTTTTAAAGTAGAATTAATTTGATAACAGCACATACAGAACTACGTTTATTAAAGTAGGATCAATTGGATTATAGCAGATACAGAAGTACTTGGAAAATAGGGTTAAATGGATTATAGCAGATACAGAACTACTGTTGAAGTAGGATTAATTGGATTAAAGCAGACATACAAACTTCTTGTAAAGAAAAGAAAGAAGAAGAAGAAGATACAGAAGTACTTCTAAAAATGGATCATCGAATAATCAAGTTGGATTATCATAATCGGAGTGGTCGTCTGAGCTCTGAAACTTTCACACCCGCTTCGAAGACGTAAATGGATTAAGCCAAGATCTGCTGAATAAAGACTAACTTCGCACTCCTAGACTAAGTTCTTGAATGTTGTTTGAATGCTTGCTGCTATAATGAATACAAGTTCAGTGCGTATTCATTAGGTATTCTAGTTATTTTACCCAAAATGCCTAGTATCAAATCTAAACAAATTGTATGCATATGGAAATCGGAAACATTTTTTTTCTTTTACTTAAATACCCCTCATATTTCTATCAATAGCTCATACTTGTAATGCTCGGTTACGAAAACAAATTGTTTAGCAATAGTTTACCAATAGTAGCATTTTTTATTGCCAAACTGGGCATATAAATAGATTCGTAAGCTAATTTTACCTTTGATAGCTACTTCCATATGGGAGGGTCTAATGCAAAGGTATGTATGAGGTCTTCGCTTCATTATTAGTAAAGATACAAGAGTCTTAATTTTAACCAGTAACGGTCCGTAAAATATAGTAATCGACCATAAGTGCCAGTCGTGCAAGGAAACAAAAGAACTTCAAGATGATGGAATCCCCTGTTCGCAACAACGAACTGCGTTCACTAATCTTTCTGTTCAACATAATGATTTCAAAAGTTTCCCTTTTAGCCGTTCATCCATTCGTCGGGAACCATCTCTTTTCGACCCTAATTCCAATTATATCACAATTCACACCTGAAAGTACTTACAGTCTCGGCATTCAAAGGTATTTGACCTTAGAAACTACAAAACAGCCCCCAAAAGTGCTACTAATTAGAAGGTCGTAAACATTGTAACGAATAGATTTATAGATAACAATAAAACAGACCTGTCGTCGTTAATCTTAACTCCTTTAGTTACTGACGCCCTGGAAACGACTGTGAAGGTAATATCGAACATTGCTTGTAATTTAGTACCCAGTTTTCTTGGCCTATCTACTATGTATCGGGACTTATCGGTTTTGTCAAAATAGCCTTAAATTATGTCCTAAACACCATGGGGTATCTGCCTCGCTACCACGTAGCTGAGTTGCAAATATTTCCAAGTTTAGGTCCTTCAATATTGTACAGACGCCAGCCAGCACATCAAGCTATCCGAAACTGTAAAATTTTCCCAATCAACTTTGAACCTTATACTTTAGCGATAAAGTTGAAAATATATTAAAGAAACTTGACAGATTTTAGTAGCTTGATGTGCTGGCGTCTGTACATATTTTAAAAAAAATCGGGAAAATCGGCGCGCATACTGTAACCATGAATTCTAATAGCGTAGAATTTTTCAATCGTCGTTGTCAAAAAAAAAAATATTTCATAGAAAAATCTACGGAGTCCTATGCGATAAAAATGTATGGGACAGTAATTTTTATTTTCAGAGTCGTGTTCTGAATCCATGGTAATAGGTTGCGCGTCGATGTCCCTGCCAAGTGCCACCCTGTATATTTTGTCAGCGAGAATTCCAAGGTAAACCAAAATTCCACAATTTATTGCTTTCACACTCCATTCAGGGTGAATGTTTCGTAATATATTCACATACCTTACATCGTCATCATCTGCTTAGCCTTTTCCCAACTATGTTGGGGTCGGCTTCCAGTCTAACCGGATGCAGCTGAACACCAATATTTTACATGGAGCGATTGCCTGTCTGACCTCCACAACCCAGTTACTGGGCAATACGATACCCCTTGGTAAGACGTTAACAGACTTTCGGGCTTCAGACTACCCGTAACGACTGTCAATAAATCCACGAATGACAACCGAGACCAACGGCTATTCACGTATCTTTTAAAATTTATAGCCAGTTAAGTTGACATGAAAAATTGTTGACGAAATGGTTTGAATAAACAAAACATTAATCAAAGATATTTCATCTATCTATACTTATAATAAATCTGTAGAGAGGTCAATTCTGTACATTAAATATATTTCCAAAATAATAACTATCGGCGGGTGATTAGTGATCGATACTGACGCCAAAAATGCAATCAGTAAAATTTTTGTCTGTCTGTCTGTCTGTCTGTATGTTCTTTATAGAAACAAAAACTACTCGACGGATTTCAACGAAACTTGGTACAATTGTTCTTCATACTCCTGGGCAGGTTATAGTATACTTTTCATCACGCTACGATCAATAGGAGCAGAGCAGTGAAGGGAAATGTTGGGAAAACAGGAGAATTTACACCATTTTTTAAGCTTCCGTCGCGTGTGCAGCCTTAATGGTTAAAGCTACACAAAAATCATGTATGACGGAAATGTTCTCCTTAAAATTATATAAAAAATATTCCTCGACAGCAAATGTCTATCTTTAATGGTTGACTCACAATAACACGTGTAACTCCCGATAGCTTAGCCGTTCGGAGTTTTCTGATTATGTTTGTCTACTCTTACGTTTATAACACTCTCACTCATCCCTAATTAAAAAATGTTAACATTATTACCTATTTAATAAAAAAAGAATCATACAAATAGGTACAGAAACACCAAAGTTATACATGAAATACGCTAATAAGCCATCGCGCGTGAATACTGAATCATGCTATAAGGATTATTTTTGTGTAACAGTCGCCGCGCTCGACGCGGCTCGCGGCGGGAGGTATAAAAGGGCGGGGGATCCAAACGCGAACTTCTACTCGAAACCACGACTTAGACCCACTCCCCCCCGACCTATCACCATGTTCGGCAAGCCGATCTCTTGGGAGAAGCGAGCCAAATACCTAGGAGTAATACTCGACAATCACCTCTCCTTCGCAGATCACATAAAGACGGTCCGCTCGCGCGCCGCTTTCGCTCTCGGCAGACTCTACTCCGTCCTAAATGCACGCAGCAAATTGTCACTTAGGTGCAAAATGCGCATTTACACAGCGTGCATACGTCCAATAATGACATACGCCTATGTAGTCTTTGCCCACGTAAAGCCCCACCACATCCATAGGATGCAGACCCTCCAAAACCGATTCCTCCGAAAGGCTACAGGATCCCCCTGGTTCGTTCGAAATGAGATCCTCCATGTTGACCTCAAAATCCCCACCATCCATCAATTCATGAAGCGCCTTTCCAAGCGCTTCTTCGATACCGCCGCCAAGCACCGCAACCCTCTGGTTGTCGAGGCCGCCAGGTATACCCCCTCCAAAATCAGCAAATGCCGCCGTCCAAGGCATGTCCTCTCCGACCCTGACGAACCCATAACCCTCCTCCAGGAGAGCAATAAGTCAACCAGTACAGTGCACAAATACAGAACTCATTCCGACCTCGCCGCCGAGGTCCCTCGCGACGTCCTCAATTAAATGCCTCCCCCCGACCCTTGCTCGAAGAAGTGCCAGCCCGCGCCGCAGCTGAGCCAGTAGTTCTAAATTCCCGACCGTGACCTCTGAGTTTGTTTCGGCGTTTCTTCTCAGAGTAGTCAGCTAGGAAACGTCGGCCTCATCAAGCTTAAATAATAAAAACCAGATCCAGCCTGTCCCATCTTGCTGCCCTCCCCCAGCGACGCCCTAAGCCGAGGTTCGTACCCCACAGGGGGTGCCCTTAGCGTGTAGTCGCTTAGTACATAAGATATTTGCCCCTGGCTGGAGGCTTTAAGTTTACTTAAGGCAACCACAGGATAGTCCGGTTAAGTAGTCACGACCTCTCAAGGTCAACTACGAGATGCCATATTCTAAAAAAAAAAAAAACGCGAACTTCATACAATATTTGGCTGTTGATGCGAGTAGACGTTCCGAGCATTCGACCTTATTGACAGACAATATTGTTTATCAGCGCGACTTTTAGTCTTTAAATTAATTTAGTTTATTTAGTTTTCTTTTGTTGTTATTTTATAAAATAGGTATTAGTTATTTTGATAGTGTATTATATTCGTTCAAATTACAAATTATTAATAGTTTACATTTTATTTCTTTTTAGGTGAAGTAGTAATTTTGTTGTATAGGTACTTAAGCCTCATGTGAACGTGATCTAAACAATATTACCAATACATTAACTTAATAACACACAAGGAATTACACACTGACGAAGTTGCGAAGCTATCTATATCTATATATATAAAACTCTTCCGTTACTGAGTGACTGACAGACAACGCACAGCCGAAACTACTGGCAGTAGAGAGCTGAAATTTGGCATGTGTGTTTTTTGGGAGGAGTAGGCTACCACTAAGAGAGGATTTTTGGAAATTCAATCCCAACGGGGAGAAAAGGGGGATAAATTGTTTTTTTTTCGGAAGTCATTATTCCACGCGGACGAAGTCGCGGGCAAAAGCTAGTAAATAATATAACTATAATAATTATTTACCGTTTATATAAATCTTGCTTTTATTATATTTTATTTTGGGTCTGTTAATATTAATGATAGTCCCACTGTGCTGGTATGCGAAATATTTTAAGTGGTTGGTCACAAGTTTTAATGGATATACAAATCTTAATGTTTTGGTTTTGCTATAATTTACGAGATGGAGGTTTTTTTAGTGTCAGATTCCCGCGTAGAAAAGCTTTCACAAATACATTACCCTCTTTCTGGGTTTCACCACAGTCGAATAATAAATATATTCGAAGATTTACTTACACTATGAGACAACCTTCGACAACGAAAGCAAACTAGTGTAAAAATATATACGAGATGAGAGTTTCAGGGCCGCTATCAACCAACTGCACTTTTCTCCAATTCGATAAAATGGAACTTTCATACAATGACATCTTAAGATATTACGAGTATATGGAGACAACATTGTACAGAGTTTTGACAACTTTTATCTTTGCAGTGTTGTTGTCTGCAATAGTACTGTTTAAACTTGAAAAGCAACTGGTCGATAAATATAATTATGATGTTGTCTGCTTGTATTTAGATAAATTTAAAGACATGGTCTCGTTGTCATTTTAGCACTGTTTTTTTTAAGCTATTGCATAGCTTTTATCTTGGGCTTTGAGCGCGGCGACCGAATGAAGAAATTCCGTAACGAAAATAAACCTAAGCATCGTCTAACGTCGTATCAGTTCGGCAGACTTCGGCACGGTGTTTGTGTGCGTTGCTATGCAATAGCTTTATCGCGGCAGTCCCCGAGTGCCACACGTATTTTTTTTTTTTTTTAATAAATGTCGAAACATAATAGACAACAAAACACAGGGGCAATTCTTATAATTTTAAGAACGTTCACAGTCTGATCTCAGTCTCAATCTATCAAAAATACCACTAATTTCCCTACATTTTTGACATCGATTGCCGCTGAGATGATATTGCAACTAGATTTTGAACGTATTTGTCCTTCAGAACTGAGAGTAAAGAACAAAAACATTGTTGATGATACAACGAGGTTTTTGTCCTGTATTGTTAGTACTAAACACCTAATGAATATACTTGTCTCTAAGGAAATCTCTTTCAGCATACTTGCGATAGGAGAGCAGATAAAAAGAGATATAGACAACGTGTGTAAGAGTAGAAGAGATATATATTTTTAATGCTTTCATTATCTTTTCTGTTGGCGTAATCTGATAAACCAAAAAACTGTCAAAATTACAGCAACAAGGAGGAAAATTCCTATACTTTGCAAGTTAAATTTTAGAAAACACTACGCAGGAATTAAATACTGCAATTCTTCTGCACAACCTCATCACGTCACGTACATATATATTCTAACCCCAACGAAGAGGAAAATGCAAGAATAACTCCCACGCAAAATATCATGATTATTCTTAATCCTGATATTTTTCCTGGGAGTAAAGTTCTTAGTTAAAGTTCGGCTTGGTAGAGATTTGCCTCTGTCGTTCATGCGTGATAGGTCAGATATAGGTCATAGGTTCGAACCCCGACAGGCGCTTTGCTTTGTGTAAATTATATCATCTCCACTGCTCTCAAAACGGTGAAGGATAATAACGTGAGGAAACCGGCATGTCCTAGAACCAAAAATTCGAAGACATTTGACATCTACCAACCCGCACTGGGCCCGCGTAGTGGATTACGGCCCACTCCCTCTCACAGAGAGGAGGCCTGTGTTCCAGCATTGGGAATATAATAGGCTGATTATGTTCATGCCTGTGTGACAATCTCTCTCTAAGCCACGATGTCTCATCTACCTCGTTTACACACCGTATCACTAATTCAAATTAAATTGTTTTGCGTCAACGGCTTATCGCGTTAATCAAGAGATAAGCCGAATTCTGGGATAGTTAATACCGTGACCGATCATGGGATAGTGCACGATAAAAGCGCCCTTCAGTGTCTGCACCACAGATATAGATACACCTAGATAACGCAAGAGCAACTACTTCTCGTGCCAAAAATCGCACCAGCTTACGTACAAAAATCGTAAGCTGCCACTTTCGCGCTCAGTCCTGTGTACTGCTGGCTGGGTGAGCGTGAGCGCTGGTGCTAGGCCCCGGGGGTAGGGCGAGTCGGGTGCCGCACGCGGCGGCGTCTTTGAATCGATTTGATTTTCCCATCACTAAATAGTGCTTATGACGTCATAGTAGGTAGTCAAAACATGGCACGCTTGGTTTTCATTCAGATCGTGATACTTGTGAGTTATCTAGGTCTATCTATATCTGCGGTCTGCACCATTGTTATAAATAAAGGCTGTAAAACATTCAATGGGCATTTTTACACGACTTTTTACAAAGAGAGGTGGAGATGCCAAGCTTTAGTTAAGTACACTTTTAATGAAACCCTAAAAAGTCTTTAAATAGTGCAGACGCCAGCACATCAACCTACCCGAAACTGTCACATTTCCCCAATCAATTTTGAACCTTATGCTTTAGCAATAAAGTTGAAAATTTATTAAAGAGACAGATTGTAGTAGGTTGATGTGCTGGCGTCTGTACCTATATCGTGATGATCCTGTGGTTTAGGCGTCGCCTCTCGTGCAAGAGGTTGTGGGTTGAAATCTGGGCAAGTGCCGATGTGACTTTTTCAATTCATATGTACAGACGCCAGCACATCAAGCCAAATACATGCGAGCAGCGGCCGGCAAAAGATGTATGAAAGTCCATATCTGTCGTGGTTTAGCGGTCAAATAAATTACATAGTATACTCATATCTGTCGTGTAATTTAAAAATGGAACGATCTGTTACTCCGAAACATGGCAACCAAGGAGGTAATTTATCAAAGGTTTTATTTAAATTTCTAACTGGCTTGCAAATAGAAAGCTGTTTATTGAAAAAAAAAAACAAAATTGAACACTTTAACGCGGAAAAAATTATTGTTGTTCATTCTTCGTCATTGATTATGAAAAGTACAAAAAAGTTCTGCCTAGGTACTACTTAGTTTTAATTTCCGAGCATTATTTGAGAAAAGTACTATACAAGCCTTGGCCAGAACTAAGCATTGATGGACTTACGTATGTGTTCACACGGTCGACCAACAATGCCTCTTTTGCTGGCCGCTGCAGTAATGTACTATTAAGACATTTCACGTCACGTCAATATTTTGTACGTCAATATCACAAGAAAAAAAACTATAATAGATGGTGCAGGCATTTCGTAGCTGACTGATACCTGAAAAGAAATGCCGAAACAAACTCAGAGTTCATGGTCTCTTTTATTTGACTTTTGCGTGTTAAATAAAAACAAATGAAATATTAGACATATCCAACCCTAATTTTTTTTAAACAAAGGCGTCATTACCGGCTCTTTAATAGTTACGTAAGGCATTACATAACATACGTAACATTACGTTACATTTTAAAATCAATTTAAAAAGGACGTTGCCCTATTTGCCCTACTACATAAAGGCGTATCTCTAAAAATTACTTATATATTAAAAAACAGGAGTAAAAGTGAAAGCGCGGCTCGCCATAAATTCATTAATCAGCCCATAAGGGACGCCGTGTGAAAACGTAATGGAGACTAAAATGTGTTATGTTCTGGAAAGGCGAGATTTTCACCACCTATTAATTTTAGAAAATACCCATACTGTCTGAGCTACAATGTCAGGAATATCCTCATACGGAAGATTGAAGCTGACACCATAAAACAGGGGCTTGGCCAAAGGTAATAATTATACAGGATGGTCCGTTACTACACGTCCAATTATAACACCATCATAGACTCATCAAAGGCGATGCTACAAGTTAAATATTCACAAATACATATAACCACTTATAAGCATATTGTAACAAGAAAAAATAGTTTCAGGGGCTTACAGGACCTAAACGCAAAAAACGAAAGTTTTAGAAACAATAAAAGTATATGAACGTCTACAGTAAACAAAATCAGAAAAATATATGATATTCTTCAGGATGCTAGGTAGATAGTGTGTTGAAAACATAATACAACTAATATGATACGATAGCAAAAATCATGAAGATACCTCTAAAAACTTTCTTTTTACAATAAAAACCATACTAATATATATACAATACATACTCGTATACATACAATCATTATGATTTTTAGTCAGATTATTGTACAAGCAATATACTAAAGCACTAGTGTTTTAATTTTATAGTCCAAACAATAGATTTTTTGTAAATAAGTAGATAATTGCTTCATATTTTACCAGCATAATTACCAGCGTTGTGTCATCGCGCTTCTCTTTCTTTTCTATGCAGTCCGACAGTGACCGTGCTTTAGGTCATGTAGTCCCCTTAAAGGACTTCGAAATTGGTATATCCTAGCTCACGCAGCATGACCAATCCTATCTCTATTCTACCAAGAATAGACAAAATTCTTTCTATTCAACTCGACATCTTTTCTGCCCGAGCACGGGGCGACCCCTAGACTAGCGTTTCCATGAAAACAAAGACATTTATTCTTTACATAGCAACGGGCAGCAAATTTTAAACTCAATATAAATTCTTGGATTCTTGGTCCACTCTGATGTAGGCTATTTGACAATTGTTTAATGTTTAACCCCAGTGTCAAATGTAGAGAATAAGTGGTTATCGTGTTTGTCATTGTAGACTTTTGTCGACTGAAAAATAGACATTTCTTCTCAACATCCACATACTTAAGGCGATAGAAGTCCGTCTACAATCTGTCATTTTGTCTATTCTTCCGTCGACAAAACCTGTTTCTATGGTATTTCGACGCGTGCTTTTGTTTAATCAGAAGCCTAACTCTGAACTGATTTTTCGATTTATTCCGGTTTGATCCCCTGAACTCCCCCTCCACCACCCCCCCTCGATCCCCTGCTAGTTCGTCTTCTATTTTAAGCTTTGTCTTATCCACTTCCTATAACGAGGATGTACAATTTCTTAACAACTTCAAAATCCGAACTTCACTATCGGCTACACGAAACCGGTGTTCTATTACAAATCGTGCACATTAAAGCAGCCAGCATCGTCTGCCCGTCTGCACGTCTGGCCATAACAATAATACAGTCTAGGATACCCCATTAGCGAAACATGAAAGGTCAATCTGTCTAGAATTCTAGATTTTTCCCCTTTTTTCCTTTATAATGTATAGAAAACTAGCTTTAGCCTGTGGCTTTGCCCACGTTGATGTCGGATATTATCCTACGGAAACATACTACCAGGATAAAGTCTCTGTTAAAAAAAAAATTGGGTACTAGCAGCTAGTCCAAGCTCCAGCCAATAGTAACGCAAGATACAAGAATGAAGTAATCTATGGCGGAAGCTGTACAAACCCCATGAAAATTTTATCGAACCATCTGAGAGCCTTCCGCCTGGGCACGCGTTACCGTGGCCGACTTGAAAATGTCTAAATAGACTTCAAACCCAAGTCGGCCGTAGCAAACACAATCTCGACAGATGGGGGTTCACAGACGGCTCAGATTTCAAGTGCGTATGCGGCTCCTTCCCAAAGACAAAGGCCCACCTTCCATCCTGCGCCGCATGATCTGTCATCTGAGCACTTGATGATCTTAGGACTACGTCAGTGAGCGGAGTTCGCGCAGCTTAATTTTAACCTTTTTTCCATCAGTACGCTAAGAAGAAGAAGAAATCTCCATGTCCATAACCCCATGTCATGGTCTACCTACTTTGTTCAGAAAGATCACAGACAAACAAAGTTACTTTCGCTTTATAATATTAGTATGGATTCTGAATGGAGGTAGATTTGTATGTTTAGTTTTATCCCCGACTATTTTCAAATCGCTCTCTTCCTATAATTTGAATCCGTTTGCCAAGTGTATTATAAAGTTTTATTTTATTTTATTTTCTTTGGGATAATAAAGATTTAAACGGTGCAGTTCTGGGTATTAAATGGAGCTATCTTATTTATTTTTATGACTGGAAGAACATTAAATTGTTGAGACAACATGAATAGAGCATGGCTCGCTCCAACTGTGTGTGCTCAGAATATTTATTTTAATGACAGTTCTTTTAAGTACGCATTTTATAATAATTACTTCGATTTAAATACGATTAATACAGCAGTAAATAGCTTGAGACAACCTGTCCTCCATAATGATAGTTGTCTGCTTCGAAGGCACAGATTAATAAAACTCCAATTATTTGATTTTTTTAAATTACATTCCTGTGTCTTGTGAAGCCATTACATAATTATCCCGCCATTTCTCAGACAATGCAGACCCAATAACGCGATAACAACAGTGTCAATATTAGATTTGTCGTTCTCACAAGGACCGAAACGCGTGTCGCAATACCCAGGGAATTACCGACGGGAATCACGAGAAATTCCCACTTCCTACTACGGAATTACGACAAATTCCCACTTTCTTCCCCTATACCGTTTATTGTGTTGTTGCTCTTGAACGAACTTGTTTGGATTTTGCTTTTCTCGAAGGTGCAATCTTACCCAGTATTGTGAGAAAGCTTCGAAAATAGACTTGATGTCAGGGTCTTACCTGTTGACAAAAAAAAAAAAAAGATTAGTTGTTGGGTAGAACACTTAACACTTGTCTTTATTATGAATAAAAAAGAAAAGAAACCAAAAGAAAAATTACAATATTTGCGGTAAATATGACGCAAACAAAGAAAAAAACATTTGGGGGAAAATATGCGTTATATCCACGCAAAACGGCCATCGCTCAGCAATGTGAGACAGAGCCGTCTACCGATGGTTTTCAGCGACAGCCGGCGTTGACTTGATGAAGTCAACTAATTATAATTCGCCGTAATAGGCATGATTATAAAACAAAGTCACTTTTCGTGTCTGTCTGTGTGACCGCTTGGATCTTCTAAACTGCACAATGGATTTACATACAGTTTTCACCAACATATAGAGTACTTGTTCTGGAAGGTTTATATGTTTACTAGCTGAGCCGGTGAACTTCTTACCGCTTCAGAATTAAATAATGTGACAAATTCAAGAGACACGTAGGGGTATCTATAATCGTAATAACGTAACGTATAACGTTATTGTTGTTTTCCTCGGGAACAGCACTTTTTATCGGGATGAAAGGTATCCTATGTCCTTTTCTGTACAATTGACAACGTATATGCAAAATTTCAGGATGATCGGTTCAGTGGTTTAGGCGTGAAAAGGTAACAAACAAACAAACAAACTTACTTTCGCATTTATAATATTATTATATTATACTCGTATATATCCTACTTCCTACTAATATTATAAATGCGAAAGTTTGTTTGGATGTTTGTTACTCTTTCACGCAAAAACTACTAAACGGATTTCGATGAAACTTCACAGTAATATAGCTTATACATCAGAATAACACATAGGCTACAATTTATAAAGATTTTGTGTGATTTGGCCATAATATAATGATAAGTATCAAGTAAGTCGGAAAAATGCCTGCCCTCTGAGAGCTATCTTGGCGTGCGCTGCGTAAACCGTTTGAGTTACACGAAGATAATGTATCGTGGGACTCTTTGTCTTAAACAGTTCTAAATAAAATTCCGTGACAGCACATATCTATCTTTTATGTGGAAGCCCAAAATAGTAAGCCATATCGAAAGTACCTCTTTCTGTATGTTACCTTTTCGCACCTAAACCACTGAATAGATTTCGATAAAATTTGGCAAGGAGATAAATAGCATCCTAGGGAAGGACATGGGCTACTTCATCGGTACTATCCCTTGGGATAATTTCCAACATCCACGCGGGCGAAGCCGCGGGCAGAAGCTAGTTATATTATATACTAGTTAGGATTACATTTCTATTTAACTTGACAAAGAACTGAAATCTCGATGTGCCACAAATGCGACAGTTTCTCTGTCTGTCAGTTACATTTTCACGGTTGCGCCGCTGAACCAATTTTGCTGACAAAGTCGAGGGCAAAACGGTAGCGAATATGTACGAAATAAAATCGACTTTTGAAGTCCGTCAACTTCAATTTTAATTAAAACGAAACTCACAAATCTACATGACAATGTAAAGATTTATCTTAAACAAAAGAGCAGCAGGAAATTAAACAAGCATTCCTTTAATCACATCCGATAAAAAAACAGACGCGCTTTCGTTACAGTCAGCAACACCCTCTTCACGGCGACCTTAATACAAGGAGATAAAGTTCATTATTCAGCGACGTGATAGCAATACGGCTGTAGAGCTACCGCCTTGAAAATTGAATCAATTTGCCTTAAGAGCAAATTGCGCGACAAGGGAGATTGGCAGTTTCTTTTTTTCGCTTCTAATCGTGTTAAATCAGACTCTGTTGTCATTTGTCGTTAATAGACGGTGACCCAAATAAAGACGGAATGGATCAGATGTAGGCACAGACCAAGTTAATTTTGCCAGTCGGACGTCTGCACAAATTGCAGATCATCATCATTTATTTATTTATATAAATATACTTTATCTACACCCATGCTATAAATCCTGTATAAAAGTTCCTGAAACAGTTAGCTTATTGTCAACATTAAAACAACCAGTGTCATAGTAACCATAATTATCATCCAAACGAGTGTTATAATGTTGTACTAACAACTCGTTTTAAAAAAAAGAACATTGTCATGCACGCGCGTTTCGCTACCACAACGCCGTAATTTAAAAAAGAACTTGTAGTTTATTCGAATACCCTTATTATACAACAGTTGCATAAATAACTATTATTGCACCCCAGAAAATACACAACAAAAATAAAAACCGGTCAAGTGTGAGACGGACTCGCGCACCGAGGGTTCCGGTAGGTATGCAACTACAAATTTATAATTTTCGGATTTATTCCATTACTTGTGCTACATGACATTGCTTCTTGCCAAATTTCATGATTCTAGGTCAACGGGAAGTATCCTATAAATTTTGATTCCCTTGAGAGTGTCGAAATATATGTTTTTTGCGGCATAAACGGCCGTATCTTTTCTTTACGTCAACTCAGATGTTTGATTCTTTCACAGCTTCAAGGGACTGTAGACTTGAGTATATGGTTTTCATTTCAACTCGATACCTTCACGCATTTCCGAGATAAAGGGTCTTGATAGACAGACGGACAACAAAGTGCTCCTATAAGGGTTCCGTTTCTTTTCCTTTTGAGGTATGGAACACTACAAATACGATTATTACTACAAAACACACAATGAGTGGCCTTATCGCTATCTGCAACCTCTTCCAGGCAACCTCATCATCATCATTTCAGCCCAGAATCACCCACAGCTGTGTATAGGCCTCCCCTTTCCTCTACCATACATCCCGGTTCCGTGTGTCTCTCATTCAGGTGTTTCCCACGACTTTAATCATTTTTTTTTATCATCAACCCAGCGCGCTTTTGGACAGCCCTGGTTTCTTTGGCCTAACCTTGAACCCATTTGGTCACGCCTTTAAAAGAAAGAATAAATTGCAAATACCTGTCTCCTAAGCGTGAAAATTACAATATCCTCTTTGACCGTTCAACTTGTATCAGACAGAAATAACTTGATTGGGATATATAATTGCCAAAATATATATACTTTATCATTCAATATATTCAAATTATATTAGCTACAAAACTTCAGAATTTTCGTACCATAACGAAGCAGAATATTCTATTTCGTTCGTCGACGTCGGACGATTGCGATGTTCCAAATTGTCCATATAGTTCAGTTCAAATATTTCGAGCATAAATATGACCAACACTAAGTGCTGTAAATTCAAGTCTGGCTAATCTAATTTGATTTCTGTTTGAGTCACTTAAATTTTGTAATATTTGAATATTTCATCAGTTTTTAAATAGTCGTTTTATCGTAGTATCGCTATTAAAACTGAATAAAAAGTGTAAAGTAGTTTAGATTTTATCGAAACAAATCATGTTACTAAATTGTTCAGCCGTCACTTATTTTTATGTGAAATCTATTGCAACATTACACTTTTCAGTTTATTTTATTGCCTGACATTTAGGATAATGATAATGACTTTCGTGTTTCGACCAAACCTCCAACACATTCCTAAATTCACCTAAAGCGTGCATTCGGAATTTCAGAGCGTAATGGGTGTTTCGCGACAGCTGTTTTACATTTACGTAACACGGAATTAATACAGAGAGAACTATTCTGAAATATCTGTCATCTCAGATTACACCGGAACCAATGGAAAATATTTAATTTGAATGTCAGATATTCAAATATTTAATATTCAAATAGATCGTCGATACGGAATTCGTAAAGCAAAAAAACGAACGGAAATCAGATTTCCGAAAGTTTGACGACATCGCGGTGTTGTAGTGTCATAAAAATAAAACTGGCAATAAATATCTAGCTCATTTTTAATATTAGAAAGAGGACAGAACTGGCCATGTCAACGAGTTTCTATATCGAGTTGCCGCCATTTCTGTAACTGACAGCCCGGAATTTGATTTAAGAATGCAACATTTATCATTTGGTGTCAAAGTGAGAACTTTTTGAAAGTTCATTCTTTTTTAGTATTCATAAATTTTGTTTTTTTTAGTCGTCATATCGTTCATTTGGAGAAACATCGACGTAACTGGTATTCTTTTACGTCTATGTTTTCCTAACGTAAATACGCTTTCTAAGTACTTTGGCATATTTAAATAATTTTTGGGAATAAATACGTTTACGTCGATGTTTCTCCAAATGAGTGATATCATTCGTTTGTTCGGTTATCAATAAAAAACAATAAATTTTTAGTGTCGATAAAAATCTCTATTTCACCCCATGTGAGAGATGTTTTATTCTAAACACGACCACTTCAAATTACACAACAACAAAAACGTAAATCCGATAAATTGTAAACGCTTTCAATCAAAATTGTTACCCTCTTTTATCTTTTAACAAAATCATTTTAAAATAAAAATGATTCGTAGATTATGTGGGAAATACAAATGAAACGCTAAATAAAAATCAATTTAGGTAATGCTGAGAGGTGCACAATAGGCTATTCTGTGGTAAGGCGGCTCAATTTTCAGCACCAACGCGTCTCTCTCGAAGTGATTTACGACACAAACATGATAAGGGAAAATCTCAATGCCACATATTTACGAGTATGTGTGAATATTTACGTTTGGTACTACTTGGTAAATGTGAGGTTATTTTATATGTTCTGATTTTATTTTTCTCGCAGGGTTGTCACAAATCTGTGACTAAAAATAAAAAAATATTTGGATTTTCTTCAGTTTAAGACACACAATTTGACGAATTTTTAAGGATACTGGCTTCATATGTTTGAAAAATTCGTCTGCTCGACAACGTAAATCAAGCAAAGATTTTTTTTGAATTGTCAAAATGAAAGGTAATGTGAGTGTTTTAAGCAATCGCCCCGCTGATTTTTGTACCTATATTATATGCAAAGAAATATATCTATTCTCTTAGGTATGTAGAAAAGAATATTTTAAAACATACCTACCTAATTATATGCCTAATATTGATAAGGCATTGAATTATGTTAAAAAATAAATCATCAGTACATAAATCGTATAAGACGAACTTTTCCCACCAAAAAAAATTATTGAGAATACATCATTGATTGATTGAATTACGCACATAAGCACTTAGCCAACATGAAAACAAAAATATATTCAGTTAACAGACAATAGATTGTGGAAAATATTAGCAATAAAAAAGCGAGCAACAACAAAAGGCGGGTTGTTCACGCCAGCCTCAAACAATAGCCTAAAACCTATCCTATTTCAGCACCGCGTCGTAATTAATAGTTCTAATTTATCTGGGGTCAGCCCTGATAATTTGCGTTATGAGACTCGTATGTCCCTGACCTTAGACCTTTGTTGTCTTATTGTGCTGTTTTTTTTACTCTGTGGCTTTTTCTTTGTAGTTTTATTTTGGCTTAGAGGGATTAAGAGGGGTTGTACTGCGTATATTGGGGTATAAATTGGCGTAATCTGCCACGTGCTGGAACTATTATGATTAAGTAATTGTTCGTGTTATTTTTATAATAATATATGAAGAATTGCTTATGTATTTATTAACAGCAGCCTAAAGTGGTTGGACTCCTAATCGTCACGTGGGTTTATAATAATAACCTTTAGATGGTAAAATCTTAAAAAAAAATCTTACTTTTACCTTTACAAACCTCCAATAGAAGGTACAGTACATTTTATAATATACTGTACCTTCTACTGCTATTTCATTTTAGCGTAGATCTTATGATCTCCGCTAAAATGCCAAATACCGAATATCGGCAATTATTCGGTTGATTTTGCAATCTTAATGGGGGAATAGGGTATCTTCCACGACCCCTACTATTCCCCTGAGATTAATCACAGACATTGCTGATAGCGGATAATCTTTATGTATAGATTGGTTTAATCGCTCCAGCAGCCCGGCGGCACGCACCACTGGCGGCACATTACAATAGATAAACAATTGTGTCTCATTAGCCGGCCTACACCAGTTAATACAAATTTATTTGCACAGGTAGTTAACAAACTATTAAAATTAAAATATAATATGTCCTATAGATTTATTAATATTACGAGACTTTAGGTACTTTTACACCAACGTTGCTTGAGTAGAAAAATGTGAAACAAGTTTAATCATCAAAAAGCTATGGTTTTTTTTTTTATTGTATAGTTGTAAATAGTATATTAACTTACCTATGGGCATATCACCAATCTCATTACCTTTGCGCAAACATTCTAGCAACAATTACTAGCTGCATTTTTATACTTTGTACAATACCATGAACAAAATTATCAAAACACATCATAAAAGTGACTTCGTTTATATTCACATCAACAGTAGTCGTAATAAACATTTTCTAAAAGCAAGTGTATCTTAAAAGCATTATTTCGATAGTGTGATTCGTCACATTTGAAACTTGTAATCGATTCTATATCTCTCCGATTATAAAAACCACTCAAAGTGAACGATTCTCCCGCCATTCGATAACGTATATTCCGATAATTGCAATGTGTGATTTCATTAGGATTAAGGCAGATAAAGTCGCGTATTTAGAAAGTATATAAATGAAGTTCAATAAGCTCTGAGCTCGGGTATATGTTGGGTAACTATTAATCCCTATATTGGTTGAGTTGTGGAAAGGTATTGTATATAGATCTGGTGTTTGATTAATTATCTTTTAATATTTATTGCGTCTGCCAAGAGCTACAGAGGTACGAAATTGTGGAGTAAATCAGATTAAACAAGTAATTTCTCAAAGCACGAATGTGTTATTTTTTTGTTTAGGGTTTTTTGATAGAAGACATAAATGTGCTTCCACAAACTTCATACTTTAAATGAAGTATGAAGTTTGAGGGACGAAGCGGTTTTTATTCTAAACTTGCACAATACGTATTTTTGCCTCGTGAGTAGGAATACCATCCGTCTGGATTAATTTGGACATGTCCGGCTTTTGGCCCGTTTGGAATTCCGGAATGCCCGTAATTTTAAACGTAAAGAGTTTTGTTTTTACTACGATACTCATTTGTACCGAAAAAAGAACGATTAACAAGTAAAATGTCCGGACTTTTTTGCAAATGTCCGGTTTGTTGTCAGGTCCTTTCTTTCGAAATGATCACAAACAATACCAACACATTAAATAAATAGTTTCCAAGAAATAGAGTACAAATGCTCAGTATATTTAACCTCCTTCTTCTTAGCGTGTCTATAGCAATCTAAATGGACTCGGCCCAGAATTCGGCTACTTGTTTGGCGCCATCACCAGCGCCCATCAGCTCCTGTAACGTGCAGCTGACAGGACACGCAGGACACAATATTAAGTGTCCCATTGTTTGTGGAACAGCACCACATTTACACTCCAACGCGGAGTCGTCTGTAAATCTCCACCTGAACAGGTTTTCCTTACTTCGGCCAACCTGGGTTCGGAGTCTGTTTAAAGACTTCCAGGTTCCTCCTTCATGACAGACGATAAAATAAAGTCCAAGAAACTAGTAAACTTCAGAATACAAAAAGCGGCCAAGTGCGAGTCGGACTCGCGCACGAAGGGTTCCGTACCATCTCAAAAAACGGCAAAAAAATCACGTCTCTTGTATGGGAGCCCCATTTAAATATTTATTTTAATTTAATTATTTGTTTTTAAAGTGAATATACAACTAAATATTCTGTGAATATTTCAAGCGTCTACCTGTTGTCGTTATTAATATCGAGCAAATGACGGCAAAAAAATCACGTTTTGTTGTATGGGAGCCCGCCTTAAATATTTATTTTATTCTGTTTTTAGTATTTGTTGTTATAGCGGCAACAAAAATACATCATCTGTAAAAATTTCAACTGTCTTGCTATCACGGTTCATGAGATACAGCCTGGTGACAGACAGACAGACGGACAGTGGAGTTTTAGTAATAGGGTCCCGTTTTTACCCTTTGGGTACGGAACCCTAAAAAGGAAGAAACGTGCTTATGTCAGGGATACTTCAACCACAATAGTACAAAGGGGTCGGGTAGACCTTTGCCAATATGTCACTTTGACGGCCAACGACAAAGCCTTTTCGCGTTGAGGTCTAAATCCAACACACTTCCTTCCGGAAGTTTGTGTTTTTTTTAGTGCGGCTCGTGGCTAAACGATAACAGTGACGGCATAAGTCGATCCAAGGTCAAGCTATGCTTGCCTCGGTCGTATCGTGGATGGTTGAACATTCATAACATATCAAGACCCCTCCGTGCCTCGGAAAGCACGTTAACCCAACGTTTTGGATGGCGTTAACAATTTGTTCAGCAAAATGCAGTAAAATCTTGTATAATGTACTAATTACCTACAGACTTTTAATTTAATATAAATTATAACTTAATCCAGTTATTTAAAAATTTGAATTTAAAGAAGTTTTTTTTATAAAAATTCTATAACGGAACGCACAGGAAAAGAAAAATATACAACCTATAAAAAACCATATTTATTGTTGTGTCACCATATTTATTAGGACAGATAATATGATTATACTGGCTACCATCAGTAGCGATCTGTTTTTAACTAAAAATAGGTTTTTGGGTTCGGCCGTTAGACAATGTTACCAAGTCCATTAATATTAGAACCCCTTTTTGCCACCTCTGTCTGAAAACCGTTTCGTCACATACCTTATCATTTGGCATTGTTTATTTATTTAAATTTAAAATCATGTTACTTAATATAACTGAAACCGCTTTCTTATAATAATATTATTAAAATTGACGAAAGCTTGTCCTCCAGTTACCCTCAAGATAACACCAAACCCTATCACCAACATTTAATTGTTTCTGAAACGGAAAATATAATTTTAATACAAGTTTCGTAGCGCTACGAAACGCTACGCGGCGTAGGCGTTTCGTAGCAGTTTGTAGAAGACATTAATCAAGTGACTCCTTTATTCGTGAGTGCTTAAAATGTTTGTGAGTTCTAAAATCTAGTAAAATCACATTATAGAGTGGTTAATTGATACTTTATTCATGAAGTTAACGTTTATTATAGTATTTTATAAAATAATTTTGGATTGTTTCTTTCCCTTTCTCGTTTGATAATATTATTCCCGATTTTGATATATCGTTTTAAGGAATAGTTAACCTTTTTTTATACTGTCTACTCAATTTTGAACATGTTTTCATCATAACCAGCCTATAATGTTCCCACTACCGAGCCACAGGCCTCCTCTCTCTGAGAGGGAGTGGGCCGTATTCCACCACGCGGGCCAAATACGGGTTGGTTTAAAAATGTTTTAATACAAACTAATACTGCCCCGTTGGTCTAGTGGGCGCACGCGCTACTGCTGAGTATGAGGTCCAGGATTCGAGTCCCGGGTCGGGCAAAATGTTATTGAGTTTTTCCATCTGGCCAAATGTGAGTGTACTGTAGGTGCACCTCTACCTAACCTCTTTGGGAATACAGGCTTGATGTATTAAATACAAACATAAATTGTTAAACAATATTATTGTTCTATTAAATAATATTATTGTCCTATTTAATAATAATATTATTAAATAGAAAACAATATTGTTGTTCTGGCCAATTAATGGTTTCTCAGTTTGTTTCAAAACACGATTGTACATTAATTATAGAACTTATGCCACTGTATGCAAACTGTAGAAAGTTTTAATAACTGTCGTTTTAAATACAAATTATTGCTGCAATGTTTAGTACTTCATTGACCATGTTTTATTATAGTTTAACTGTTTGGAAATGGAAACTACGTTTAAGTTAAATTATATTTTATTCAAACATCTTTACACATTGTTTATATTGTGGCTTGTTTCATCATCTGCATAGCCTTTTCCCAACTATTTTGGTGTTGGCTTGCAGTATAATCGGATGCAGCTGAAAACCTGTGTTTTACATAGAGCGACTACCTAACTGACCTCCACACATAATACACATAATCAGCCTATAATGTTCCCACTGGCACATAGGCCTCCTCTCAGTGAGAGGAGCGGGCTGTAATCTACCACGCGGGCCCAGTAGATATCACATGCCTTCGACTTTTTGGTTCTAAGACAAGACGGTTTCCTCACGATGTTTTCCTTTACCGTTTTGAGAGTAGTGGTGATGATATTATTTACACAAAGTAAAGCGCCTGTCTGGATTCGAACCCACGACCTACAACTCGTAAGTCCCATTACAACTGGCCCACCACTGCTCCACAAACCAGTTGCTGTTTATTTGTTTGCTTTTAAAATTATTAGTTATCGCGATACTGAGGTCATTTTTGATGAGTGTAGTGATGGTAGATATAAGATAACATGTTATATTTACCAAAGGTTATCTAATATTCGAAGCCATTTTCGTGCAAACAACAAAAAACAAAAGAAAATCACACGTTCATTCGAATTCATTTTTAAACAAATGAAGATAAATGGACTTCTCCCGGTTCACTGAACTTGAGATAAAAAATACCATACATTTTGGCAAACATGCAAAATATAACATTATGTAGGTACTAGGTGTAGGATAATATCTACTGTTACAATATTTAAAAATTATAGTATAGGGCAATTTCGTTTACTGAGATTTCTATGACTGTTACGACAATCGTTAGTATTAGAAAGATTTAATTGTAAGGATATTTTGTAGTTATCGCTATGTAGGTTTTCAAGCTTATTTAAGCTTATTTGAACTGCATTACAGCATTTTGGGGAAAAGGTTTTATTTGTTGAAGTGAACTGCATTAAAGCAATTTTAATTACTTAATCGGACACAAAGATAGACAAAGAGATGGACAATGATCGTCACTCACTGGACGCCTGAGGCAGGACATCGCAATCGAGGTAGACCAAGGCGAAGGTGGTGTGACGATCTAATATCATTTGCAGAGCCAACATGGCCAGAGATCGCACAAGACAGGGAGGGGAGGTTTGGAACAAAAAAGGGGAGGCTTTTGCCCAGCAGTGGGACACAAAATAGGCTAACAATCAAATAAAAATAAAATAGGCTAACAAACAAATAAAAATAAAATAGGCTAACAAACAAATAAAAATAAAATAGGCTAACAAACAAATAAAAATAAAATAGGCTAACAAACAAATAAAAATAAAATAGGCTAACAAACAAATAAAAATAAAATAGGCTAACAAACAAATAAAAATAAAATAGGCTAACAAACAAATAAAAATAAAATAGGCTAACAAACAAATAAAAATAAAATAGGCTAACAAACAAATAAAAATAAAATCGAACACTGTCCGACAAGGCACAACTTAACCGCTGGAAGCATAAAACATTGCACAAGATTTGTTTTTATTAAGGTGACACCAAGGAAGGGTTATAAAAACAAATCATCCCCTAAAAGGGTTAAGTAGGGGATGAAAGTTTGAATGGGAGCTCGTAATTTTTCCGATAGGAAATCCCATCGAGCACATGGCTTGTCTACTTAATAAAAGTCTTAAATTCACTGACAGACAACGCAAAGTCTAAAATGTAGCGGTATCTACAACACCACATACGAACAACGCGTCATACTGACGTCACGCAAAATCCTGCATCTCGCAAGCAGAGTTTACCGCGCTACTAGCATAGACACAACGGCCCGACATGAATCATTCTCATCATCATCCTATTCTATAGATGTGAGTGAACTTTACACCCTTTTCCGCATACACCTATACTGGTGACGCCGACGTGATCGTCAGCGCAGCCTTCGTGCAAATACTCCAGCGTGACGTAATCATCATCACTCCCGCAAGCTTCAGAGCGGCGAGTCATCCAGCCCGCCAGCATCCACGGCTTCAACGGGTATCCTGTCCACCAGCATGCAGCAGGAATTTCGCATATCTATTTTATAGAGTATGAGTGAACTTTACATCCTGTTCCTCATACATCCATAAAACCACTGTTTTTTACTATTTGTACAAGAGTTCCGTATTATAACGAAAGTGAGCGCTAAGAAAGGATTTTCGAAAATGCGGAGTGGGTGAATTTTCAAAAATCTAATCAAAATCTAAAGGGTTTAAATCGGGGATGAAAATTTGTATGGAAATTCTTTATTTTTGCTGATGGGAAATGCCATTGGGCACACGGCTTGTTTCTTAACAATCATAAACTTATTATTTCGAAAGAGATTCCGATGTTTTTGTCGTACAAAAAATCGTAAATGTTCTACTTTGTTTATTTAAAGTTGCAGAAAAATACATGAAATAAAATCTACATTTTATTTTGCGACATTTTACGATAGCTTTTCCGTATCGCAGACAGAACATTACCAACATTACCGCGTGAACAAATGTTTGCATGTCTACAAACCGAGGCTTAATAAACAAAGCTCTCAAGATGAAAACAAGCAATTATTTGGTAGCTAGACTCCAATTAACATCATATGGCTCTATTTTTTATAATTAAGAATGTCTAAGAACAATCAAAAAGACGTCAAAATATTTTTCTAGACAGAATCATAATTAAACGTACATTTATGATTCTTGTTATCAAAACGTAAAAGTCTAACAATCAGTCTTACCAAGGGTTCGTATTATAACACTGTAACTGGCTTGTGGAGGTCAGACAGCCGGTCGCTTCATGTAAAACGCTTCATGTAGACCTCAACATAGTTGGAAAAAGGGTAGGCAGATGATGATGATGACGATGCATCATGTTTATTAGTAAAAAAAAGTGCTAGGGGCTCGGGTCATGTGACTTAGGAACACTCGTGTAGACCGCACCTTTACATAAGTAATTAAGATACTTGTATCGTGTGAAACCCGCAGTCGAGTTAACTTGAGAGCCGAGCGCCCCTCCCGACCCCCGCACTGTTACCGCTCTCGCCATCGACACCTAAATATCGTGCACTTACGTCATCCGAGTGAAGTCTCAAGTTAACACTTGCGGGTTGTACGAACACTCTATACTGGGCAAAACTCAATAGTATTTAAATGTGCTGTTTTCGTTTCGTCGCGTGTTTCCCTGGAATGCTTATACAATATAAAGAAAATGGAGCTTCCATTTTTTATTTAAAAAGTCACGTCACACACGTGTCGCAAAAACGAGTACCAACATAATAAACACAGCGACATACATCCATTTTACAATACAAAACATGCAACAAAGTCATAGTTACGAGTATTTTTCTATCAAATGTATTCTTTATAAAATATTGTGTGACAACAGAATTCTGATGGTAAGGTGATTCAGTTTCATCGTTAAGTTTACACAAAGCGTCTTTATGATACCACTGCATAGTTTGTCTTAGACGATATTGTGTTGCTTTATTTACAAAGACACTGTTTTGACTTGATTAAACGGAGATATATTAAGATGTTGTTTTGAACTTATATAGTATTATATTATTTTTAATTATTGTGAGTGTGAAGACAATGTGGGTCATTTTATTTTTTACTTTTTTTTATTTTGATTATTTTCTTTGTTCCGTTTAGTTTTTGTCATGGTCTGGCAGTTTGAGTAATTTATGTGGCCTACCCAAATGTCCTTTCTTTGGTATTGTTCGTCGAATCGTTGAGCTCCTTAAGTTTTGAGTTGAGCTGCACGAATTCTGACAAATGCGTGCACTGACTGGACAGGTCCACTCAATCTGTGTGGTTCTTTCTTCAAAAGACCATCTCGGACTTCGATCTACATGGTCTTCATATAACCTGACCAAGATTATGTCTGGACTTTAAAAGAGACTGTGACCTCTGAGTTTGTTTCGGCCTTTCTTCTCAGAGTAGTCAGATAGGAAACGCCGACCTCATCTAGTTTTTAAAATATGATTGACGTGTAAAAGTGTTTGTGCAAACCTACTTACAGAAATAAAATCATTTATCATTTATAGGGTGACTGGTAATTAGTGACCGATACCTAAACACGTGATTGTACTCATGATAACAAACAACTTTTACTATGGGACCAAACCTGAAATCGCGAAAAAAAAAATCTGCTGTTTAGTCGTTTATGTTTGCCTAACTGGTCAAAATGTACTGAACAGCAGATTTTTTTTTCGCGATTTCAGGTTTGGTCCCTAATTGTCATATTGGTCACTAATTACCAGTCAACCTATATATTAGAATATAACGGAGATATATTAGAATAATATAATAGAAAAGTGAATAAGATTTTTACAGAGCAAGGCAAAGATCATTTCTGATACAGTCACGCTTGCTGCTTGCGGGTTAAGGATTTTAGAACCTTGAGACGCACACCGCATCTGCACCTATGTTTTTTATTTGATTTAAAGTATGTCATAGTCATAGTGTCACCTTAGTTCTTAAAAATAAGTTTTCTTTTTTAAACAGGGTCAAATTGAATTAGCTAGGGAAACTCTGCAGAAGTTATGGGTAACGGATATCTAAATATAATAAAACAAATAAGGAATTAATTAGGTTTTTTTGTAAGGTTTCAGTTTAAAAAAATCAAAGGGGCAATACTCGTAATTTTAAGAACATTCACAGTCTCATCTCAGTCTCAATCTGTTAAAAATAGCTATAATTTCCCTACATTTTGACAAGTGTTTGACATTTGTTTGTCGCCGAGATGAGACAGCGACTAGATTTTGAACTTTTTAAATTACGAGAATTGGCCTTCTGTCTTTTTCACTTAATCTTCACAGACGTGATTAGGTATCAAAATGATAAAACAAAAGAAAACAGATTTTCTCAATTCATACGGCAAACAGCAAGCTGCCAAAAAAAGCCATCTTTTATTTTTGTCACGCCAGCAGAATTGCTCTAGCTAATATCATTTGACCCTGTATTTGCTTTATATTCATTATTCAAACTGTAAATTTTACCCAATCAACTTTGAACCTTATGGTTTACGGATAAAGTTGAAAATCTTTTAAAGAAATTTGACACATTGTTGTAGCTTGATGTGCTGGCGTCTGTACCTGAATAAGTTATCACTTAATTGTGCTATTTCTATTATGTGCACCAAGTCAAAGGTTTATCTATCTCTAACAAAACAATTTCCTTACTATGTTTTCCTTTGCGACTTAAGATAATGAAGATAAACTTTAGGTAACTTTAGAGAAAAGGTTAGCTAAATACGTCAATATCATAGAAGTCGAATTCGTAAATGACAAGTTTGAACGATCTTTGTACCTACTTAAGGAAGCTAGTTTATTATTTTCCAAGGCATAGACGTCACCACTACGATACGTATTCGCAATGTAATGATGATGATGAATTGATGCGTATTTCTGTAAGTAGGTAGATATTTTAAGACAACAAAAAAAATTTTGGGTTAATATTTTGGCCAATATTTTAAAACTAGATGGCGCCGGCTTTTTCTAGCTGACTGATCCCTGAGAAAAAATGCCAAACTCGAGGTCATTGTCTCTTTTACAGTCCGAGAATTTATAACAACTCCAGTCCCAGCAAGCTTAGCCAATGTACTTAATTTGAACGCCATTTCTCAGTCCTTGCTCTCGGTGCGGTTGACCCGAAACTCGTCTCGTCAATTTAAGCTTAGGTACAGTCAACAAAAGAGATAAGTATGCAGGATCGTCGGATATAGTTGAAGTTTAGTAAGAAACGAGTAAAGAATAAAATTTAATTTTATTAATAGAAAACAAACAGCTCATTTATCAAATTGAATTTGAGTCGACAACATCCATCGGTTTCTTACTAAACTTCAACTATATCCGACGGTACTGCATACTTAGCTCTTTTGTTGACTGTACAAGGTTTCAAAATTACACCAACATCAATCAATTGCCAAACACGAAACGTCGAATAAAAAAAAATCTTGTATTTATTTTTTACATTTGACTAAATTTTGAATAAATTGATTTGAAGGTGTGTTTATAATTTACGAATCAAACACGTAGACGACCTTCAAGATTCAATCAGCGTAATTTATTACTTGCCGTATTTATAATTTATCTTATTTCTAAATTAAGTAGCATTAAATTCAAAGATTAAACCACAGAAACCAATGAAATGCAAGGATAATATTAATTTAAAATTTTATATTCGCAGACGAAATAAGACCGAAAATTGATTAAATTGCGCGTAAGTTACTGAGCTTTCTTTTGAGCAATACCAAAAACGTTAATAATCGTTTTATATTGTTATGTTTTTTCTGTTGTACAATAAAGTATATATAAATAAATAAATAAATAAAAACTCACTAAGTAAATCTCTTTTATAAAAGGTTTTAAAACTATCATGCTGAAGTCATAAGCATCTCATAAGCATACTCAGCCTATAATGTTCCCACGGCTGGGACGCAAGCCTCCTCTCTTTGTGGTGGAGTGTGTTGTAAACCACCATGCGGGCCCAGGGCGGGTTGATAGATGTCACATAATTATCTTCGAATTTTGGGTTCTAGGACATGCCGGTTTCCTCACGATGTTTTCCAGAGGGTGTGCTAAAGTCAAACACAAATTTTATTTTTAAGTCTGAGACGCCATCTATAAACGTTACCAGCGCGTACTTTGGATAAGCGATATTCCAGTCATTGTCGCACAACCATTAACCTCTGCCTAGCTTTTTCCCAACTATGTTAGGGGTCAGCTTCCAGTCTAACCGGATGTCATTGTCACTGCCGCACAACCATCAAACCACAAATGCAAAATACAGACGGGAACCTTATTGTGACGAGAATAAAGATCACAATAATTTTGACAGACTTTTCAACAGCAACCTTATTATAATGACAATAAAGATCACTGTGATTTGGACACTGATGCAAAATCAGAGGTAAAATAACTGTGAACAGACGTTTAAGACGTTAATTTTAACGTTTAAGTCAAAATGACGTTTATAAATACTTATCTGCTTGAGAAAAAGGGCGTTGATTTTGTGTGATGAAAATGAGATTACAGCCGCCAGATGTTAAACCCCGCTCGAAAGCAATTTAAAAGTGATAACAGTCTGTGTGCCGGTTCTCAAAGACGGCTAAGCCTTGGACTGATGCTATAAGCTGAATTTTCCGACAGAGGCTGAAGAATTCATTTTATGAACCATTTGTAAGCATTCAAAAGATACTGGCTGACGATGAACCGATTTAAGTTCAAATGTTCGTGGACCAGGTTTTATACTAGACTATCGTCTGTCGGTTTTCTTTCTTTATGGCCGTCTAGAGCAGTGGTTCTGAACCTGGGGGTAAATCAGCTATTCCTAATAATTAAGCCCTAATCTAATAAAATACCTAGCTAAAAAGAAAAATATATCTATAGATCGCCGCGCAGTAAGAACCGCACGTGGCATCTCTTTCTAGCTGTCGTCGCGGTCGCCTCGCCATGTCTGTTTTACCCTGTTATAGCTAAAAGAGCGTTAAAAATGCTTTAATACCCTTTTCCACCACCTATAGATGTGATAGTGGTTTTTCAACTTTGGTTACACTGAAAACAAAGGCCAGAAACCGTCTCAATGTAGAACATATCTTATGTTGCGCTTTAAGTGAAACTAAACCGAACATTTTATTATCAGTTAGTATTAATTCCTGTACACACATAATTACAATATAACTAAATACACTAGATACTAAAATAAAAGACTAACTAACCTACTATACAAATAAATAAAAAATAAATAAACCAAAGGACACTTAGGCGTCGAAGTACTCATCCGCATCGCTGTCATCCGGAAACGTGCCCAGAAGACTGGCAGCATAACCGAACATAAAAAAAACTTGTGAATGCAAAACAATACCACCTACCACCACTAACAATTTTTACTTAATTCGTTGTTTATATATATGAAATGCGTTAAATTGATGTGCAATTTGTAATTAATAAAGATATTTGTATTTGCTTGTATTGATAACATTTTAAGGTCGGGGTAAAATCAGTTTTATATCTGTATATTTTATGTCTTTTTTTTTTATTATTTGTAATGTGCGTTTTGTTTGTGCAGAATAAACCATTTCTCTTTCTTTCTTTCTATCTTTAGTTTTCCACTGGTCTAGAGAAACTTGTAATAAAACTTTGTTCAGATGGATATCTTAGGATGTGGTTTTCGTAAGGCGTTGGCACCTGGCACCTATCATGGTGGACTGGTGCTCATAATACAATTTTGCCAGTCCCAGTTGTAATAGTATGTCTGTCTCCTTTGATACTGTCTGCAAAACTGATGCGGACCAGCACCCTAATAGCGTAACACACTTTCAATCTCTATCTGAATCATTTTGAAGGGTACCGCTAATCCATTGCTTCATAATATATGTTCGAAAAATTTGTCTGCTCTTCAACGTAAATAACGCAATGAATGTTGTTGAACTGTCCAAACGAAAGCCATTGCTACTGTGTGTTGCGCAATTACCCCGCTGTACCTAAATTACACAAACATTATTATTATTAATAAAAGAGAATCCTATCATTAACTGTTTGAACTAATTTTCCCTGGTGTCATTCACGGATCTCTGACAGTCATTACGGGTAGTCAGAAGCCCGAAAGTCTGACAACCAGTTTTACCAAGGGGTATCGTATTACCCAGTAACTGGGTTGTGGAGGTCGCTCCATATAAAATGCTGGTATTCAGCTGCATCCGGTTAGACTGGAAGCCGACCCCGACATAGTTATGAAAAGGCTAGGCAGATCATGATGACAAAAGAATGAAGCATTCACGCTGTGTGTACAAAAAAAACTAAGAAAACTCGTAAAAAAAACACAAACATTTGCAGTCTATAATAAGGTAAACGCACCTTCGCTCGCTTGAGTTTCAAGCTAATAATACACGTGCCTAATGTGGACAATTTTAGATCAGTCCCCTCCGTTCATATACCTACAGCGTGATACACATCAATTAACATGAAACAGATATAACTCGACGGATTTAAGTATATCTTGTGCTACACACAAACAAGATAATACGAGTTGTTGCGAAAAGGATTAGTTCTCGTATAACATAAGGGATGGAAATTCAAAATAACTTCCAAGCGTTTGCGGAGCAATAGACACTGACAAGATTAAGACAGTACAAAAGCAGCCTTACCTTGATTCCCACAGCTAGATCCACCAGTTCAGGTCTTCACGCACTATTGCAGCCCTTTTTTCAAGGGGACACAACACTTTAGACACAAAATGTATATTTATTTCCAAAATTAGTTAGAAGAGCGGCGTAGCCATATTCAAAAGTTTTTGAGCGAGTCCTGGAGATGCGCTTGCGTTCGACCATAGATAACACAAGCACTCGAGTGTTGGGCGTGAAGTCGATTTTTGAGTATCAACTAACTATTGAGTTGGTGTCTTGAGGTTTCTTGAGGTCCTAACACCACCCAGGAAGACTGCTTGCGCTTACCATCGCGCTTGCCTATATCTTAATCAGTGGATATATACGAATTACAAACGCTTAGACTTGAAAGTGTGAGAAACATTAGGTACTATTTGAATTACGAATAACGGTGACGATACATACCGCCCACCAAAATACACGGTAGTTGTATTTTCAGAAAATACCATTGGACGACATGTTACAATGCATAAGAGTAAGTTACTATACTTTGAATTGAAGCCTGCTTAAGGCATGAAATATTATCCTAGTATATGAACAACGATTATATAACTAATGAAAACTTTACGATTGACTAATACTAACTAGCGAATAACGGATGAAGAAACTAACGTTAACGATTCTAGTCCGTTTGGTTTGGCAAAGGACAGATCTTTGCTAAGGGTCGCGTAAGGAAAGAACCGTTGGGTAAACGCAGGTCCGCGATGCGTACTACTCCATCTGGTCCGCTGTGCAGCCGTTCTACACGAGCTATAGGCCAATGAAGCGGAGGAGTTTCCGATTTGATGACAACCACGGAACCGATTTCCAGTGGTTGCGAGTGCTTAGTCCATTTTGCCCGTTCAGTTAATGAATGCAGGTACTCATTCTTCCAACGCTTCCAGAAATCTTGTTGAAAACGCTGGATGAGTTGCCACCGGCCTAGACGAGTGATATTAACAGACGTCAAATCCTCATCTGGGACAGCTGTCAGGGGCTCTAACGTAAGAAACATACCCGGCGAAAGTACCGAGAAATCATTGGCGCAGGTGCTTATCGGATAAAGGGGTCGGGAATTAAGCATTGCCTCGATTTGCACGAATAACGTAAAAAGTTCGTCTAAAGTCAGCGATTGATTGTTGACCACGCGGTACAACGTTGATTTTGCAGCTTTTATCTGAATCTCCCACACGCCACCGAAATGTGGGCTGGAGGGGGGATTGAATTTGAATTCGATCGTTTCGGTATGAGCAGCATCTTGCATAAACGACGAAAGCTCTCGTTGAGCACCAACGAAGTTGGTTCCTCTGTCTGAATAAATCGTCTGGACTCGTCCACGACGACCAACGAAGCGACGAAGCGCGGCGATAAATGAGTCCGAAGTCAAATCGGTAGCTACTTCTAGATGGACCGCTTTAGTAGTTAAGCAGACGAAGAGGCAGAGATAAGCTTTGCTTATCTTAGCACCGCGATGTTTGCCTGATTTGACTCGGAAAGGACCACCGTAGTCCACGCCAACGATACTAAACGGTTTTACCTGATTCACACGAATTGCAGGCAAATCACTCATAAACGGTTCGAGAGGAGATGGATTCGTTTTGAAACATTGTAAGCATTTTGAAACTCGGTGTCGAATTGCACGTTTAGCTGACAAAATCCAGAATTGCTGTGTGACCAAATAATGTAACGTGTTGATTCCTGGGTGACAATTTTCACGATGGAGAGCGTCTATGATCATGTACGTCAGTGGAGAATCTCTAGGGAGCAAGGCGGGATGTTTGTGACTGTATTCTAGTCCGGATCTGGATAACCTACCGCCCACCCTGAGAACACCCAGGGGGTCGATGAATGGGTTCAGCTTACGCATTTGTTTTGAAAGAAGCTTGTGTTCCTGCAACCGTTTGAAGTCTTCGTGAAAATGAAGAAACTGAGTACGTTTAACTATCATCAACAGCGCGTTGTGAAGTTCTGCACGATTTAAGGGTAGATCAGAACGGCGATTGAATTTACTACGGAGATTGTTGATATAACGAAGCCATAGACCAACAATTCTTTGGATTTTGCGAATTGACGAGTATCGGGACAGCAAATAATCGATGGGATGCGCAGGTATATCACTCGTGAGAAGAACCTGTACCTTCTCTTCTGCACGCAGTTCATCCTCAGAAGGGTCTGAAACTGAGCAAGGCCAAAACTGAACGTCTTGAGAAAGCCAACTAGGCCCCGCCCACCATAACGAGTTGATGACAAGTTCCGCAGGTGTCTGACCACGAGAGGCGATGTCCGCGGAATTGTCCTCTGATTTCACATGGCGCCATAGTGCGCCAGGGATCGCATCCTGAATATGGCTAACACGATTTGCTACGAAAGTCTTCCAGCGGGAGGAAGGCGATCGAATCCATGAGAGCGCGACAGTCGAATCTGACCACGCGAACATGGCTGAAACGGGAAGAAGAGGTTGATAAACCTCACTAACGAATTTTAGTAGATCTGCCAGAAGAGCGGCAGCGCACAGCTCAAGTCTTGGTAGGGAAACAACTTTGATAGGGGCTACCCTTGCTTTTGACAACACAAAAAAGACCTTGATGTTATCACACTCGTCGATAACTCGGAGGAACACCACACCAGCGTATCCACGTTGAGAACTGTCTGCGAACCCGTGAATTTCGCACGATTTGATATGAGAAACGGATAGATGACGCGGAATTCGAAGGTTCTGAATAGAAGGAAGTTCTTCGGTGTAGCGATTCCATTGTCGTTTGATGTCTTCAGGAGGATCTGCATCCCAGGAAACTCCAAGAACCCACAATTTCTGCACTAAATATTTCGCGAAGAAGGTCAATGGTGACAGAAAACCAAGAGGGTCATAAATTTTTGCTAGCTCGCTTAGAATGTTACGTTTGCTGCAAACACGATCTTGAGGCTTGACTTCAAAAACGAAATGATCAGAGTGAGGTTCCCACTTCAAACCTAATATCTTGAGAGTGTTGGACTTCTCAACGTCCATCGAAACGTTATCTGTGAGACAATGCTCTGGAGGAAGATTAGAGATCAACCTAGGGTCATTGCTAGCCCACTTGCGAAGCTCCATGTGACCTCGTTTTAGAAGCTCTGTCACTTCCGACTTTGCTTGCATGGCCTGATTAAAATCAGAACACCCAGTGACGACATCATCGATATACACGTCAGTCGATAAAACGGCTTTTCCGAGAGGTAAGTCACTACCTTCATCCTCGGCGAGTTGTTTGACAGTACGACAAGCAAGAAAGGGTGATGAGGAGACACCGTAGGTGACAGTATTCAAGCGATATTCCAACAGCGGTTGGGATGGATGATCTCTCCAGAAGATCCTTTGAAAATCACGATGTTCTTCATGAACGAGAATTTGACGGTACATTTTGCACACGTCCGCTGAAAATACAATAGAATGGGAACGAAACCGCAGAAGAATGTCCAAAATGTTAGCCTGTAACTTTGGACCGATAAGTAAGGTTTCGTTCAACGATACGCCAGTGATGGCGTCACGATTTGATGCGTCAAAGACGGCACGAAGCTTCGTACTGACGCTGTCAGGACGAAGGACACAGAAATGCGGTATGTAATACTTTCCTTTCTGCACATCCTTTGCAGGCACAGGAGTCATGTGACCACACTGAATATACTCAGTCATGAAGCTCGAGTATTGTTCTTGGAGAATCGAATCAGCGGAAAGTTTACGTTCCAACGAATGAAAACGTCGAAGAGCCGACTCTCGCGATCCTGGGAATGACGGTTCCTTGTCTTCTGCAAAAGGCAAAGCGACACTATAGCGTCCAGTTGGGTCACGATTAGTTGTGTCACAATAGATTTGTTCGCAACGTTGATCTGCTTCACTCAACTTGGTAACGCACGGAAGCTGGTCTAATTCCCAGAACTTCTTGACTTCCTGAGAAAGTTCTTGGTCGTCTGTAACGAAGAAAGAGTTTACACTTTGCTCTGCCTGGTGATCACCAACACTTCCTAGAAGAAGCCAGCCGAAGACAGAATTCAACGCGGATGGCTGCTTCGGTCCTCCGCTTACGCATCCCGGTAGAATGAGAGAAGGGAAGATTTCAGCACCTAGAAGAATGTCAACTGGACCAGGTTTATCACAATCCGGATCTGCTAGATTGAGACCACGAATATGAAACCAAGACGATTTGTCGAGCCTGATGCTCGGCATGTTCCCGCATATGTTAGGTATGGTCAATGCTTCAAGACTGAACGCCACTTGACCGTTAATACCTACTTGAAGTAGAACAGCTCCTGAAATGGAGGCTGACGATTGACCTACACCACGAACCTGGCGTGAAGTCATGCGTTTGTCAAGTCCTAGACGGCTTACTGCGCTTTCTGAAATAAAATGAGCCTGACTACCAGTATCGATAACACAACGGAATGGCTGGTAGTCGCCCGACGAATCACGAATATTTATAACGGCAGTAGATAGAAGAACAACCGAATTATCACCTACGTTCGTCAACACACGAAGAGGTTCACTGACTGGAGGCTTCGGTTCAGGATTGTTAGCATCATTTTCCTGATGCAGGAGCGTATGATGCCTCAGATGGCATTTCTGGCATGTAAATGCTGATTTGCAATCGCGAACAATGTGGGACGGCTTCAAACAATTGAAACACCAACGATTTCTATTCGCGATGTCACGCCTCTCTTGAATCGACTTTTCAGCGAATGATTTACAATGCGAAATGGAATGAAGTTCCGAACATGACGGGCACTTCGAAGCAACTCCTCGCGCAGTGGTGGAAGGCGCAGAAGATGAGGTACCTTCTGGCTGATTTGTTGTCTTTTCTGAATTGGATAACAACGACGACGTAATTTTCTTGTTGTTGTTTGACTTAACATCAGTTTTGTAGTTTTTGCTAGTAGACGGTTGTGGATCACGATTACCAGAAAAGTGAGTATCACGAACGAGTGCATCGCACTGCGCTTCGAGAAAGTCCTTAAGGGCATTGTAACGTGGTATTTCCGAGGTAGGATGCGCTTGTTCAAACGCACACCGTGTTTTTGAGTCTAACTTCGATAGTAAATGATAACACAATACGAAGTCCCAGTGAGCCGTAGGTAAATTAAGACCAGTTAAAATGATTAGGTTTTCGTTGAACAGGTCCAATACGCGTCTTAATTCGGTAGGTGAGTTCACTTTTAGACTAATGTTTTGCATTTCTCGCCAGCAAGTAAATGCGAGTTCACGTTTGTCACGATAACGAGCTATCAGTGTCTTGTATGCTTCTTGGTAGTATTCACCCTGGATAGGAAAGGTACGAATAAGTCCTAATGCGTCCCCGAGTAGACTCGCTCGAAGATACTGCATGCGATCCGAGTCCGACAATGATTCATTCAGATGAATGAGCGAATTGAACGCATCAAAAAACATATTGAAATCCTTTATGCATCCTGAAAAACGTGGCAAATCGATCTTTGGAAGTCGAATTGCTGAAGCAGGCGACATCTGTGTTGCAGCCTTTGAAACGACAGAAGAAGGAACAAGAGCACGATGTATAGCAAGCACCTGGAAATAAATTTCATCGAATTCGGTACGGATTTCATCTTCTTCCTCCACTTCGGAATCATCGACAATACTTAAAATATCCAAATGTGCTTCTTCGAAATTATTAACCAGTTTCGTTACTGCTGAATAATGCACGATAAATTCGTCCAAACGTGAAGAATCCAATTCCACTATTCGTGCAACTTCCAACGTTTTCCGCAATCGATTCAATGCCAAAGTCCGTTTACGTCGTAATATGGGCAAGTCAGCGCACGTAAGACCCTTTGTTTCGATAGATTTAGATTTTGACATTTTCCTTGCACTACGCCTAGGTACGAAAGCCATGTCTCGAATCGATAAGCCAAACAAAAAATAATCGATTTAAAAAAAAAAAAAATTTCAATAAAATCGATACTGATATAACAATCGATAGTTTCGACTGAACGTTGGTACAACTGTTTCTCAGATTACCCTACCTACTATTTGTTGGAAAATACCTACCTACCCTACCAAATTCCGATTCGTAATTTCTATGAATTGTTACAAACTTTGTAAAGATTGTTCACTAGCAAATAACTTTGAATGAATGTATAGGTACGCAACAATAATTGAATTTATGTTTGCGAATTGAATAGATTTGTATGTTGAGTATATCTACGATTACGAATAGTCTGGTGACATAGCTTGTTTACCTAACTTGACTTTACTTTTAATTGTCGTGACGAGAAAATGTACGTGGTGATACTACATGCACTGAACAGAACGATTAATTTACATGTAATAACATCGTACGAAACAACAATTCTGAACGAAATAATCACACAAATCACTGAATTTTATGTAAAAACTTTTGAAAATAAGCTACCAAGATGAAGCAATACGCAAACAACGGATTGAGAATATTCCTAAGTAAATGACCGGCGCCAACATGGCGAATAGGTAAATACCTAGACACGAATTGGAATGTTTGCTACTTTCTTCATCAAGTTACGATTTTTGAATGAAATAAATACCCGAAATAAGCTAGACGAAATTGTTCTAAGGTGTTGTTCATATACTTTGGAGAAATATTCAATATCTAACGAGATTTGTTACGATTAATTATGGTGACATGGCGGTCGACCATTTGTGCAAATTACGAAAGTTAATGAAATCTTTCTCGCTAACGTTACGATTACTGCTTTATTAGCAATTCCCTGGTTTCGGCACCAAAACAATGTTGCGAAAAGGATTAGTTCTCGTATAACATAAGGGATGGAAATTCAAAATAACTTCCAAGCGTTTGCGGAGCAATAGACACTGACAAGATTAAGACAGTACAAAAGCAGCCTTACCTTGATTCCCACAGCTAGATCCACCAGTTCAGGTCTTCACGCACTATTGCAGCCCTTTTTTCAAGGGGACACAACACTTTAGACACAAAATGTATATTTATTTCCAAAATTAGTTAGAAGAGCGGCGTAGCCATATTCAAAAGTTTTTGAGCGAGTCCTGGAGATGCGCTTGCGTTCGACCATAGATAACACAAGCACTCGAGTGTTGGGCGTGAAGTCGATTTTTGAGTATCAACTAACTATTGAGTTGGTGTCTTGAGGTTTCTTGAGGTCCTAACACCACCCAGGAAGACTGCTTGCGCTTACCATCGCGCTTGCCTATATCTTAATCAGTGGATATATACGAATTACAAACGCTTAGACTTGAAAGTGTGAGAAACATTAGGTACTATTTGAATTACGAATAACGGTGACGATACACGAGTATTCATAGTATTTAGCTACTATTATGTTATTATTATTTTATTACTGTTATTTTTATTTTGTTACTAGCGGACCTGGCAGACGTTGTCCTGCCTGAACAGCGCCACCTACCGGATCTAATTGTGTTTTCAAACCATCCAGGAATTCATTGAACTATACACACAAAATTTCATCCAAATCGGTCCAGCCGTTTAGGAGGAGTTAGGTGACAAACACAAGTACAGAAGAATTATATGTATTAAGATTATTTAACTACTGCCTCGCTGGTCTAGTGGTCGCAAGTGCTACTGCTGACAATGAGGGCCTGGGTTCGATTCCCGGGTCGGACAAGGTGCTATTAGGGTTTTCTGTCAAGGATTTCTAAGTAGCAGCTCGGAGTGTAGATTTGTGCCCGGCCGAAAGACTTCCACTACTAGACATAGGTCTCCCCCAAGCACCTCCACTTCATCCGGTTCTGTGCTTCTCGCATCCGACGGTTACCTGCAGCCTTCACAAGGTCGTCGGTCCACCTTATGGGAGGCCTTCCAACGCTACGTCTTCCGGTACGCGGTCGCCACGTACTCCAGAACCTTTCGGCCCCATCGGCCATCTATTCTGCGAGCAATGCCCTGCCACCTAAGTTTGGCAATTCTTCCATCACAATGTTTTAAATTTCTCAAGGAAACTTCATTTATTTCCTACAAACAGAAACATCCCCGAAGAAATGTTAAAGCGACGTCTCGCCCAGAATTTACAAGTAGACACAGCATAACTTTCTAAAACCTAGGCTGAAGTCAACACTGTAAATATCTTACAATTCGTGAAGCTGAATGGTTACAGAACAAAGGAATGTTCGTTTCTCGAAACTGTGAAATGTTCAAACAGTAAAATGTTGAAGATTCTTTGAATTCAAAGTAGGATCCCTTTGCGTGTCGGTCATAAGCAATGACATGACAGCTCGATTTGTTAGAGACGTTAGGGTTTTTCGAGCTGACACTTTTAAGCAGTATCGGAAAGACGCATAATCAGCCTGTAATGTTCCTACTGCTGGGGCACAGGCCTCCTCTCTGTGAGAATCAATGAGGTTTAATTCTCTTTGGTGAGAATGAATGGGCATCCATCACGCCGGCCCAGTGCGGGTTGGTGGATGTCACGTGTCTTCGATTTTATGGTCCTAGGACATGTCGGTTTCCTCACGATGTTTTCCTTCACCGTTTTCGAGAGAAATGTTGATGAAATAAATAACACAAAATAAAGCGCCTGGCTGGATTCGAACTCACGACCTTACAACTCGTAAGTCGGGCCCGCTACCACTGAGCCACCACTGCTCTCAGAAAGATACTGGACTGACAATACAAACGCTGCAAAAACATTTAAAATTCAAAAGCATGAGAGAAGCCAGACATTGATTCAAGAGCGAAAAATAGACACTTTTCTAGCATGTCCATTTTCTAATTCATCATCAGTCAGTCGTCACTTTCAATGGAAAATTATATATAGGTAATACTCTCAGTATACGTGCTTTACATACCTATATTTAAATTCATAGTTTACGCTCCAGAAATAACCTGAACGTGTATGTTTGGAACCTACCCTGACTGACTGAACATTGAAATGTAAACCAAACACATTTATTGTATAAACTAAATACGCAAACGTTAGCATATTGTCATATGAATATTTAGTAGCAAGCACTCAGAACTGAAATAATATAGATTATACTTAGTTCACTTCCAAGTAAACGAAATGACAAATTGAGGTTTCAATGTTTGCTAAGATACTTATAATAATAGAATCATAAAAAGAAAGGTCCTCATTTATGTCTAAAACTAGGATCAAATCATAAATGGTTCGAAGTATTATATCGGCTTTTTATGTTCTCTGCTGATACTATACTTATTTAAGGTTGCAAAGTCAGAAGAATTACTAGCACAAAGAAGAATACATTTTTATGCCTTCAATAATATCAATCAATCTGCTTAGCCTTTTTACAACTATGTTGGGGTCGGTTTCTAGTCTTAGATGCAGCTGAATACCAGTATTTTACATGGAGCGACGGCCTATCTGACCTCCACAATCCAGTTACTGGGTAACACAATACGCCTTGTAAGACCCGGTTGTGAGACTTTCGGGCTTTTGAAGACCCGTAACGACTGTCAAAGATCTACGAATGATAGGCGGGACCAACGGCTTTACGTAGGTACTTTCCGAGGCACGGTGGGGTCTTGATATATAATGGATGATGACTCATCCTCGAACCAACAGCGGCAAGCGTTGCTTAATGTCGATCAACCAGTGCGGCTGTTATTATTTGGCTACAAGTCTCTCAATGCCTTCAATAATCAGCTGGCAACAATTCGATTTTGAATACCAACTACATAACCCTTTAAATGTTAGATAATAATGTTACATTGGCTCCAAACATCAGTTCCAAAACTTTCGCGACCCAGTCCTGCCATTTTAGTTACCTAACGATTGAAACTTTAAATCACAGTTTTGACAGGAATCCGATTCGGGTCGCGATTGGGCAAATGTTTCAAATATCGGGCTGAACAGTTCGACAGCGCTAGGTAGGTTATGATGTAAGTGAGCCCGCTTCAAAGAGGCTTTGAATTAATTGTGGTTGAAACTATATATTTGGGTCTATTGGAAAACTAAAATAAACATTATCAATTAACTGTCCCAAAATTAAACTAGGCAACATTGTGTTAGATTTAATATATTGATGGCTAGATTCCAAATATAATGACAAGATTACTAAATTCTGCCCTTTTGGTCAAGTGGTGGAGCAACCCGAGCGGCTGTTATGACTTAGCCACAAGCCACAAAAGCGTATATAATGCATAATGAGCCTGACTGTATATTTTTTTTTTTTTTTTGAAAATTAAGATCCTTTTATACAAGTGATTCCGAGGGGTTTGGCCATGTTAAAAATAATATTTAATTAAACTAATATTCCAGACTACTAACGAGTCAAGGAGTTTAACTTCTACGAGTAAGTACCTTCACGTTGAAGTTTTAAAATTAATTGCGTGCAAGTGGAACGTAGGGTTGGTGACATAATTATGCGACATGCTGAGATAATTTAATTATTGTTGTAAATGAATTATTTCATTATATTTTTGCTTGTATTAGGTATAGGATAGGATATTTTTAGAGACTGATGGAGGGAAGTGCGGTTTTTACTCAGTAACTTTAATAGTTCACTGTTTTTTATCCGGAAAATAAAATCATAATCAGCCTATAATGTTCCCACTGCTAGGAGGCCTCCTCTCTTCGAGAGGGAGTGGGCTATAATCTACCACGCGGGCCCAGTGCGGGTTGGTAGATGTCACATGTCTTCGAATTTTTGATTCTAGGACATGCCGGTTTCCTCACGATGTTTTCCTTCACCGTTTTGAAAGCAGAGGTGATGAAATAATTTACACAAAGTAAAGCGCCAGTCTGGGTTCGAACCTACGACCTACAACTCGTAAGTCGCGGCCGTTACCACTGGGCCACTACTGCTCTCTTGAAAATAAAATAATTTCGCAATATTTGTGGCTTACATGGCGTTGGATTTTAGGGCATTTTTATATTGTAGATATTAATTAATATAGCGTTTTTGAAAAGAACACCAGAACGTTCATTTGTCATGGGAAACTTTAAACATTTGATCCTCAAAAATACCTTAAAATATTCTGAACCTTTTGATCTTCCTGTCAAAAAATCATCTTCATAGAAGCCGTTTGCATGTAAGAGCTCAACGGTTTTCACGATTACTAGTACTAACTGTCGTTTCGAGTATATTTTTCTTTCCTCAAAAGACCAATTCAGACACGAATCTACATGGTTTTCACATGATCTGACCAAGATTATGTCCGGACTTTAAAAGAGACTGTGGTGACCTCTACGTTTGTGAACTTTCTTCTCAAAGTAGATAGATAGGAAACGCCGACAACATCTAGTTTTAAAAGTATTTGTACATCCAAACCTTCTTTAAAATCATTCATAATTTATGAGCTGGTTCATACATCATTTGTCGGGTTAAATATACCTGAATCTTAAAACTAACACAGGCATAGAATATTTTAGGGCTAAAATAGTGCCATCCGTAATATCTAGATTTTACAGCAGTATTGTAATCCGTTTACAAGCCCAACTGGCTTGAACCTCGACTAATAATTTATTCATAGGCTGTCATTCACGCGTGTAAATGCACTTAACACTAACTAAACTAACCTTTAACTAACTAACATCCTCAAACAGCTTTAGTTTGTAGGTACAGACGCCAGCACATCAAGCTACTACAATCTCTCAAATTTCTTAAATAGATTTTTAACTTTATCGCCAAAGTACCTATAAGGTTCAAAGTTGATTGGGAAAATTTGTTAGTTTCGAGTTTTTGTACTTAACTAGAATATACTCTGAAGGCCAATTCCCGTAATTAAAAACGTTCAAAATCTAGTCGCAATCAATGTCAAAAACTCGTCATAAAAAGTAGGGAAATTAGAGGTTACATTTTTGACACATTGAGACTGAGATCAGACTGTTCTTAAAATTACGAGAATTGCCCCTCTGACCATTTTATGTGACGTCTAGAACCAAAAAACACAGGCAACGAATATTCCCCTACCCTATATGAGTGCATAGGAAACGAAGATTTTTTGTTTGTAACAATACTGTGACTAAAAAGAGTGTCCGTGGAGTTTCTTGCCCATTCTTCTCAATAGGAACCATAATAACTGTCATGTCATGTTGTGGCATAATAACTGTCGTAATAATACTCGTAATATTCGGGAAGTGTGTTGCTCCAGTATATTACAGAGAAATATTCTACGGTGACAGGGCATTTATTTGAGACATCAAGATTTATAAAGACACTCACTCTCCAAATCTATTCTGAAAATCTCGACGTCAAAACTAAAGTGAAGTGAGTTGTCATTCTCTATGACACAAGAATGAAACCGCGCGAAATCAACGCGAGATTGGCGGGATTAGGTAAGAAATTGACGTGGTTTCAAAGTAAGGAATTGTTATGTGGTCATAGTGAATTAGGGCCCTGCAGACTAATTACGTAACACACTATCAGTAGCAATGGGTCCCATTTTGACAGTTGAACAACATTCATTGCGTTATTTACGTTGCTGAGCAAACACATTTTTCGAACATATGGAGCAATAGATTAGCAATATGCTTTAAAATTATTCAAATTGAGAGTAATAATGTGTTACGTAAGTAATTAGGGTGCTGATCAGGTCTGAGTGACAGTCACAGAGACGAGACGAAGCTTTGCAAAGTTGAAAAGAGTGTCCGTTGAGTTTCTTGCCCGTTCTTCTCCATAGGAACCTACTTACTACGCTTTGGAACGGGCAGCTTTATATCTTTCTGAATGGCTGACCCCTTGACAAATCGAAAGTGCCTGTAATTGGTTAAATTGAAATGAATGCTTCAAGTTTGAGACGAGCGAAGCGGAGTAGCGACAGACGTGCAGATAATGACCAATAACAATCCGGCCCTCAAAGAGATGTCAGCATAAAGGAAGGGGCCCGCTAGAGCCGAAGCCTGCCGGGGTAGCGGGATCGTCCGAAAGGGTTACCGCTGCCCCGGAACATAAAGGGCTAAGGAAGGAACACGGGTGGGTTTTAGTCAGTAAGAGTCTGACACTCCCTTCCGCTCCACCCAGAGCGGGAGGAGTCATTAAATGATTTTTTCATTAAATGATTTCAGTGGAAACGTGCCCTTAGACCAGCACTCCAATTGCGTAACTAACCTTCTAATAATTATAATCCGAAGGATCTTAAGGAAATTCCTAATACATTGCTTGATTTGTTTCAAATTTCGTGTGCTCGACAACGTAAATTACGCAAGTATTCCGTAAACCTTTTCAGATGTTCGGGCTTCTGACCTCGTAATCGCTACAAGCAAGTGTTAAAAAGCAAAATTAATTACTTACTTAATTTTTATGGTGCCTGTACAAAATAAATCTTATATACGTTATGTCATATCTTCCACCAAAAAAGAGGAAAGCAGTAGACAAGGAACCACAATATTGTTCTTTCATATTTCGAACAAACTTCGGTTATAAATAACGGTCACAAACTTTCAATTACAGAGTCACTGACCTTTGTTTTCAACAAAAACAGATTTTCCTTGAAACTATGATGAAAATTTAATAAAAATGTGGATAATGTACGCTATATTTCACCTGGAAACTCCAGCTGTCGATATTTTATGCGTCATATAAAAATTATAGCGCATTTTAGTAGGTCATGCTCTAAAACTTAGATTAAGAAAATTCTTCCCAACATATTTTGAGTGGGAATATTTTTATCTCGAAAGCATTCGATATCCATACTTCTTCCGATGCTGTCATATTCAGGATTCGCTTTGCTTGAACGACTTGACATTCAGTGCAATTATATTATTCCTGTTTCCATTACCCTGCATTATTTAACTATGGACAGCAAGTACCTACGCCCAAACAAAAGTAAGGACTGCTTCGTTGGTGTAATGGTCGCAAGCTCCACTGCTGGGCATGTGGTCCTGGGTTCGATTTTTAGGTCGGGCAAAGTTATATTGGGTTTCTTCATCATGAATTTCTCAGAAGCAGACGGTAGTCTGGTTTCGTCCCCCGTTGATGGCAATAGGCTCGCCCCCTATTACATGAGACTTAAACATAGCTGGCAACGTTAATGTGCTATGTTATGTTAGTAAGAAGCCCTGTCTCTGGACGGCAGTGCATCAGTGAAGACATTAAATGTAGTAAGTAGCGGTAAAAGTAAACAGTTTGCCTCAAACTAAGTTTTTCTACTGTATCGCAAGCGTTTGGGCACAAACACATCTTCATTTTTGCGTAGCCTATTCCCAACTATGTTGTGGTCGGCTTCCAGTCTAACCAGATGCAGCTGAATACCAGCGTGCTTAGGCATATGTGCCTACTTCTGATTTCTGCAACACGAATGATCATTTGAGCTAAAATATTAGAGAATATCCAAACAAAAATTTGCACAGCACACAAAACTAGGAAACGGAAATTGCGTTTCACTCGTAATGGTTTCACTGGTGTATACTCAGCTTTACAATTTTTCTTTTCATGGAGCGACTGCCTATTGGATCTCCACAACCCAGTTACTGGGCAACACAATACCCCTGGGTAAGACTGGTTTCGGACTTTCGGGTTTCTGACTACCCACGGCTTGGCTTAACGTGCTTTGCGAGACACGAGAGGGTCTTGGTATGTAATGGATGGTACAAACTTACACACTCTCAAATATATGTCGTGGGACACCGACACCGGTTGGAACAAACTCTATTCGCTTTTGCACACTTGACGAATGAGATTTACCGTACAATAGTAGCCCACCGGTATCGGGAACAGGGTCCAAGCTACCGGCGGTCAGGGCTCCAGAGAGAGGAACCTCCTGACAATGCCAGCCGTGTCCAGAAGTACTGCTTTCTGAATCAAGCCCTTGATCCAGCTGCCCAACGAAAGCCTCCTCAGGTGTTGGTCGAGGCTCTTGGCTATCAATCCATTGGTTGTAACGACTATCGGCACAATGATTGCTGAGTCAACATCCCACAGGTAGGTATGTAACTACAAGTTTACTGTTTTCGGATTTTTTCCTTTACTTGTGCTACATGACATAGCTTCGTGCCAAATTTCATGATTCTAGGTCAACGGGAAGTACCTTTTAGGTTTTGATTCCCTTGCGAGTATCAAAATATGCGGCGTAAACGGAACATAAACGCCCGTATCTTTTGATTGCGTTGACTTCGCAGAAGTTTGAAGTTTGATTTTTTCACTGCTTCAAGGGATTGCAGCCCTGAGTATTTGATATTAATTTGAACATGATAACTCCACGCATTCCTGAGAAATAGGGTCTTGACAGACGGACAGACAGACGGACAACGAAGTGATCGTATAAGAGTTCCCTTTTTCCTTTTGAGGTACGGAACCCTAAAAACTATCGTGCAGTCTAACTGTTAGAGTTTTTTCGGTGTAGCTCTTATTCGCCAAGTTTGCAGAGTCGAAAGAACTGCGTTCCAAAAAAATCTTATGACACTTATTTACAGCTTCCAAATATTAGAAAAGAGGAGCCGACAAACATGAAAGTACCTACAGTATATTAGATTTTCACGACGCCATTACACTTAATATAATATAATTGTAATATTAGATTTCAGATGTCCTCGTTAAGCTTCCATCACTATAAGGTATGTCCCAAATCAGTTGAGTGGTTTTCTAGGTTATGCGACACACATAGATAGATAACCATGTAGGTAAGTATACTTATATGATAGTTCTTTTGACGACAGACGTCTAAGATTCTTTGGAGAAGGTAATTAAAAGTTCTGCCCAAATATGTCGTTGGCACAATAATCAGCCTATAATATTTCCACTGCTGGGACACAGGCCTCCTCTCTGTGACAGGCAGTGGGCCATAATCCACAGCAGTGCGGGTTGGTAGATATCACATATCTTCGAATTTTTAGTTCTAAGACATCTAAGTTTTCCTTCACCGTTTTGATAGAGTGGTGATGAAATTATTTACACAAAGTAAAGCATCTGTCTGGGTTCGAACCCGCGACCTACAACTCGTAAGTCACGGCCGTTGCCACTGGGCCACCACTGCTCACAGGTAGGTAGGTCTCTACTGCAACTAATTATAAAATAATCCAACAATAAAAAGAAACTCACAGAAAGTATTCTATCTTCAAAACACTGTAAGATTATAAATAGCTTGGCATATTATGGGGTAAGCGCTTGACCCCCTAAAAACGCGCCGGTCGTATAGTAAATGACCCCCTAACAGGTGGCATTCTTAATCAGCCCCCTTCGTCACACAGTTTTTATTAAGAACGTGGTACCTACCCCGCAGTTTTTCCCCGTCTTTTAAGCTGAATATAAATTGTTTCGTCGCAAATAAAACTTATGAGAATGCCTGCTGAATTGCAAAATAGGGGACAATTCTAGATTCCGCGTCGAAAAAATAACTGGCACCAACTGGCTGTAGGTAATATAAACTCCTTCTATTCCTTTTTTCTATATTTATGTCTGTAATTTATATGGTGTACATAATAAAGAGTATTCTATTCTATTCTCCTTTGAGATTGTAGTCTAGCGGTATACCTTTATTTATCAAAGAGTGACAGGACACAACGATACATAAACTGAAACCGGGAATTCAGCACATGATTGTAGACTCCCAAGAGTAGGAATATTCCATCGGTTATCAAAAAAAAAATCTGCAGCTTCATAGAAAAGTGCACTATCTACGCGGTCAAAATCTATTGAACAGCTAGTTTTTTTATTAATAAGCGACGAAAAATTTCAACGCTAGTTCAGAATCATGTACTGAATCCCGGTAACAGGTTGCGAGACGATGTCCCTGACACCCTGTATATTGTTTAACTGTCAAATTTTCCCAATCAACCTTCAACCTTATGCTTTAGCAATATAGTTCGAAATCTATTAAAGAAATTTAACAGATAGTAGTAGCTTGATATGTTGGCGTCTGTGCCTACAGTACTGGGTGTACTAGTTATGTTTGAGTCTCATGTAATAAGGGACGAGCCTATTGTCATCAACAGGGCACTAATTCTGCGAGGTAATTGCGTAACACACTATCAGTGGCAATGGGTTTCATTTTGACAGTTCAAGAACATTCATTGCGTTATTTACGTTGTTGAGCAGACACATTTTTCAAACATATGGAGCAATGGATTAGCAATATCCTTCAAAATGATTCAGATTGAGATTGATAGTGTGTTAAGCAATTAGGGTGCAGATTCCGGGTTGCTACTGGGAAATTCGAAATTTAAACACCCAATAACACGACTTGTTCGTCAACTCGCGAGTGTCAAACTCGCGCCGGCGCGCGAGTTTGACACTCGCGAGTTGACGAATAAGTCAATAACACTATGCCCGACCTGGAAATCGAACCCAAGACCATATTTTATGTTCAGCAGTAACGCTTGCGACCGCTAGACATCAGACGTCGATATCGTACTTAAATCGAAAGTGAAAATAAAGTATCGAAATACAATTCACAAAATGAACATAAAAAATATTTCAAGGTGACGACAAAAGTAATATTTCTGTCAACAATATTATTAATACAATCATAAATATTCCGTTTACGTTCGAATCCGTAGTAAATACTTAAACAATTTTTAACAAAATAGACATGATCTATTGATTCCAAATAATATTCCAGTCACAACAATCCGGATTTAGACACAATATCAATAATTTTCCTATCATGTATCAATGTTGATTCTACTCCGAAGAATTTAATGGTATAAACTCAATCAATCAAATCTTTCAATAAATAAATCTATCGAACTTCGAACAGCATTCATTTCCTTTGCCACATACCTAGGTTATTCTTTCAGCTATCAGTGAATTCTATAACTATCATATGTAGATCTGGTGGCCTACCATGATCTAATTAAAAACGATTCAAAAACAAGACATTTCAGTTTAGGTTCCTAAACTGCATCGCTTGAACTGCTCTATGGACGTCATGGAACCTAACAAGTATGAATGAAACCAAAACTTGCGACTCAGTTTAGGACAGTCGCTGTCAGCAGATGGTACGGCCTAAACTGAATCGTTAAACAGACGTCAAAGTACGAATTAGAAGAACAGTTCAGTTTAGGTCCTAAAATGGATCGCGTTAAGAGCTTGTGGTAGGGCTCCTGTCGGGCTTTTACGATATCGCTATTCCTGATCCAACCAACGAGCATAAGAGCGGAAATCTTAAAACTGGATTTCCCAACATTTATTCAAAGGATCACATCGCAATTTCTGGCCTTCGCTCGCTTTACGAACACCCAAGTAGATGTGTTATGTTTCTGTTTTATCTAACACATCATGGCCAGATTATAGTACTATTTAAGATAAACGTTCATGCTATCGCAATAAACCGCTCGTTGGCTATGAGATATTGGGTCAGTTTCGTTTAGCGCCACAAACGTATCATCATTGACGTCAGGGTAGTGAATGAAACCCAGTAACAACGGATAAATGTGATGGGGCCGATGCCCTACGTCGAACCGACTGCGGTTTTTGTATTAGATGTCTTACCGCGAGTAAGGCTGGTTATAGCACTTACATTTATTACCTTGTAAATATTACAAATAGCTACCTCCCTCCATTCATTATGTTCAGGTGGCCTACCATGGTCTAATTAAAAACGATACAAAAACAAGACATTTCAGTTTAGGTTCCTAAACTGCATCGCTTGAGCTGCTCTATGGACGTCATGGTACCAAACAAGTATGAATGAAACCAAAACTTGAGACTCAGTTTGGGACAATCGCTGTCAGCAGATGGCACGGCCTAAACTGAATCGTTAAACTGACGTCATGGTACGAATTAAAAGAACAGTTCAGTTTAGGTCCTAAAATGGATCGCGTTAAGAGCTTGTAGTAGGCCTCCAGATCTACGTAATCCATACTAATATTATAAATACTAAAGTGTGTCTGTCTGTCGGTTACCTCTTCACGCTTAAACCGCTGAACCGATTTAGATGAAAGTTGGTATAGAGATAGTTTGAGTCCCGGGAAAGGACATAGGATACTTTTTAACCCCCGACGCAAAAACTACGGGATGTTATAAGTTTGACGCGTCTGTGTGTGTGTGTGTGTGTATGTGTGTGTCTGTGTGTGTCTGTCTGTGGCATCGTAGCTCCCAAACGGATGAACCGATTTTGATTTTGTTTTTTTTGTTTTTATACCGGTATTCCCACGGGATCGAGACTTATGCGGGTAAAACCGCGGGCGCAGCTAGTCTGTCTATGTAATAAAACTGAAGAGTTTGTTTGTTGTTTGGAAGGCTCTTTAACATCACGGAACGAGCAAAATGAAAAAAGTAAGAAAGAACGCTAAGCGAAAACGAAGTAAAAGCGCGAGAGAGGGGTGGTGACGCGGTGGGGGAACGGGAACAAGAAATTTCACACGGACGAAGTCACGAGCAGAAGTTAAGCTCCGGTCACACACAGCGAACACTCGCTGCGAATGCCTACTCGCCACGAGTATTCGCTGTATGTGACAGGCCATCCACTGCGAAAATTCGCCGCGGTTTGAATTGAGCACATTCAATTTTACTCTCTGCGAATGCACTCGCAGTGAGTATTCGCTGTGTGTGACCAAGGCTTTAGTAAAATAATATATGAAGGTGGGGGTAACTGATACTTTTACACGCCATTTTTAAAGCGACTGTGTGTCTGAGACTGTATGTGTGCATGTGTGAGTTTTTTTAAGCTATTGCATAGCTTTTATCTTGGGCTTTGAGCGCGGCGACCGAATGAAGAAATTCCGTAACGAAAATAAACCTAACACCCCCCACTCCGACCGGCACAGCGGTGCAGCGTTGAAAGCCGTGCATCGTCTAACGTCGTATCAGTTCGGCGGACTTCGGCGCGGTGTTTGTGTGCGTGCGACTAGACGTATGCTATGCAATAGCTTTACCGCGGCAGTCCCCGAGTGCCACACGTATTTTTTTTTATATTTTCCAGTGATAATAATGGTATATGTCTAAAACAAAGATGAGCACCTACTGAGGTGACGATTGATAGAGATCGAAGAATGTGCCTTGCGGCGCTGGTCCGAAGATCTATTATACTTTACTACACATCTAGGGGCTTTATTATGAGTTAAGAGCGTTTACGACGTACGGCATTTCATACAAATTTTCAAGCCCTTGTTTTTCGAAATAAATGAATCGATTTTAATGAAACTTCGTTCGCATAAGCAGGATACAAAGTTCTAAAAAGCTAGTTAATAACATTTTCGAAAAATTGTGTTACAGCCAAATTAGACCGATTTTTCCATAGAAACAGATATTTCCAGTTATCTTTTTTGAAGTGAAAACTTCTTTAGCGGCGTTGTACACTTTTTTTGTAATGGGTAAAAAATGTTAAACTCGCGTCAGAACACGTGACCCTGATCGAAAATTCGTAAGACGGATGGAGAGTAGACAGCCGGCGCGGCGTAGGAGTATCCCCCTCTCTTTCTACGGCGCGGCGAAAATGTATAACCGACACCGCTTCGGATGTGTTCGGCTGTCCTCGAGATGTACTCGGTTTTAATGTATATCCGATATGTCAGTGAATGATGGCAAAGTATTCTGTTTGTGTTTTGTTTTCACTTCTGTCGGCACTCCCGGAGTGCCACTGTTTTTTTTTTAAATAAGACATTTCGAAAATGTTCTTTACTCACTTTTTAGACCTTTGTATCCTGCTTATGCGTAGGAAGTTTCATTAAAATCGGTTCATTTATTTCGAAAAACAAGGGCTTGAACGAAATGCCGAACGTCGTAAACGCTTAGCGACTGTTTAGCCATACATTTTTGACGTTTAAACGTCTCTTAGCTTTAAACGGTTATAGATAAATCCCAATTACTGTTCTTAAATAATTGCTTAACCACCTTTGACCTTTAGATCTTTTTACCTTAATAGCATCGCACCTATCTCAGAAATTCTAGGGCATACAGGCAGACAATATTCACCTGTATTATCATGTCATAAATCTCCGCTTGCATCTACCCATGATTTATTTTAGTACCTCTGACGCATCTTGTGCATAACTTCATACAGGACCAAGTACCGACAATGCACTGTTTATATCTTCTAACATACCTACATCGTCCAATAAACTGTACTATACACAGGGTGTGGCGTAAATAGTGGTCCACCGTTAAGCCGTGGACCTAGTTTCTGACGTTTCATAAGTGCCCATGTAGGTTTATGTGAAATAAAATATTTTGATTTGATTTGAAGCATTCGGTATACCTGATAATTTACTATAACATATTACAATTTTAACCATTTCAGTAAGTAGTACATTTTTTTTTTACAAAAATCGCTCTTGAATTTGCATGATATGTTAAAAATTAGGGTTAAAATAAAGAACTAACTTTTTCTTCAAAAGATCTAAATTTACATAAAAAACCATAATTTTACATGATTTTAATTTTACATGCTCTAGTATTCAGCAGTAATTAACAGACATCAAAATTAATGTTGTTGAAACTACAAACAAATTTGTAACAAAGGTAGAAATTTCGTAAATAAAAAACAAAAAAAAATATTTTCGTACCCATGGATAAAAAATTTTAAAATTGTAATATGTTATACTTAGTAAATTATCTGGTATATCGAATCCTTAACGTTGTACCACTATTTACCACAACCTGTATATTTCGACTCATAAATCCAGATTTAAACTTCAGTCTTTATATACTGCTTTTAGTGTTAAAATTGTCGGCGATAGATGTTTGACATTGTTGCTTTTGCTGCTTTTGGCATTTTCCACATGAGCTAAATAATAACAGCCGCACAGGTCGATCGATCAGGTTAAGCTACGCTTGCCGCGGTTGGACTGTGGATGGGTGACCATCTTTACATACCGAGACCCTCCGTACCTTGGAAAGCACGTTAAGCCGTTGGTTCCGGCTGTCATTCGTGGATCTTTGACAGTCGTTACGGGTAGTCAGAAGCCCGAAAAGTCTGACAACCAGTCTTACCAAGGGGTATCGTATTACCCAGTAACTGGGTTGTGGAGGTCAGATAGGCAGTCGCTCCATGTAAAATACTGATATTCAGCTGCATCCAGTTAGACTGGAAGCCGACCCCAACATAGTTGGGAAAAGGGCAGATGACAACGAGAAGTATTTTTAACGCAATTAAAGATTTTTAGGTAAAATATATAAACAAAATAAATAATACCAGCCTATTATTGTCCCACTGCAGAATAGGTCTCTTCTCATACACAGAAGGCTCGAGCATTAATCACCACGCTTGCTCAAGACGGGTTGGAGATTTCAGACTTATATTAACTATAATATAAGGCCAGGTTTCCTCACGATGTTCTTCCTAACTGATGTTAGTAACGTGTGGCAACGTATAAGATAAACTCAGAAAGTAAGTACATGAATTTAAAAAGTCACAACAAAAATATTGTCATATTCTGCTTTTTCATCAGCCTATCACACTAATATTATAAAAGCGAAAGTTTGTGAGTGTGTGTGTGTGTGTGTGCGTGTGTGTTTATATGTTTGTTACTTCTTCACGCTCAAACGGCTGGACCAATTTTGATAAAATTTTGTATGGAGGTAGCTGACACCCTGGATTAACATATAGGCTACTTTTTATCCCGATATTCTCACGGGATCAACATTTACGTGGGTGAAACTAGTTATATCATAAAACTAAAGCTTTTACACCATAAGCAGATAGAGAGGCACTTAATATTTCCATGCAATAACTTGCAAAATAAAACAGGTAGAAAGGAAATAAAATAACTTTGTTTTTAAGCCTATGTTTAATTCGTCCTAAATAAAGAAACGTGGTCTTTTCTTTGATTGAGTCATTTATCATCCAATTTTCCCTCAATTTGCCTCAATTCATAACTTATCATTGCCAATTTCATGTGTAAACGCTTTAACACAGATATTTGGCAACCATCCAACACTATTTACCTAAACGGATAGTGTGGCATAGATAAAAATCTTTGTAACGGCTGTGCCGCGTAGGCGCAACATCGATCCAATAACGATTTTGTTATTATTTTGATTTATTATAGGCACGGAATTAGGACAATCTATAACATAAAGACTTCCACGAAAATATGAGGAAGGTAAAGTGCTTTCTTCAACACTGTTTTTCATGTTGAATTCGAAAGTACCTATGAAGAATTCGGTGCTCTCAATTTGATTGGTAAGTTTTCTCTGTTCAAGAAATTAAAGATGGCGCTCATTTTTATAAGTAACTAGCTGCGCCCCGCGGTTCTACCCGCGTAAGTTTCGAGTTTCTAATATAATTCAATCATGATTTGAAACACACCATCTATTATCATAATAACGTTATTGTTGTTTTCCTCGGGAACAGCACTTTTTTTCGGGATGAAAGGCACCCTATGTCCGTTTCTGTACACCTGACAACATTTATATGAAAAATTTCTGGATGATCGGTTCAGTGGTTTAGGCGTGAAAAGGCAACAAAGAAACAAACAAACTTACTTTCGCATTTATAATATTAAATTTAGGATTTGTGTATGAATCGAATTCATTTAGAATACATGCTAAAAAAGCATAAGTTCTAAGTGTACATACACACGAGCGACACGCGTCGACGACATAGGCACCTGCAACTGACGACGCCAACATGTCGCTCGTGTAATTGAGCACCGAACTCAAATACACGAGAGACGTGTGTTGGCGACAGCCGCAGACGCGTATTCGGCTACCGCCGACGCGTCATCGGCTGCAGTTGCCTAGCTCCGTCGTCGACGCGTGTCACTCGTGTGTGCACACTAAGGTTTTATTCACAGGTCTTTGACAGGTTGGAGGTTGTTAATAATCGAAATAGAGTTTCAAATTGTGCTCACTATAATAGCTATTGACATGAAAACAAGACGTCTACAGTATAACATATAGATAATTTCACCGTTTAAGGCCTACATGGATAATTATAGGCGAGACAGTTGCATGCCTCGTTATCTACATACATTATGGAAAATGAAAAATGTTCTAGGAAAACATGTCCGCAGTATTTAAAGCATACATACATATATGAAGAATTTTAATTACTTAAACAACTTCAAAGGGACGCATTTAATACTCTACTCTACTTAAATGGAGAAGCAAAATATTTACAAAAAGATATTTTTTGTGCCAATGCGTATAAAATAATATTACCTACTCATGTAATGTTATTTTATTCGTTTTGCGCTTGCTTTGACCTGAATCGTAATAAGTATGATTCAGGTCAAACCAAGGCGCTAAAAGAATCAGCCATAATCCAAGGAGTCTAGAATACTCGTACATTGCCCCAAAAACATTTTCCTTTATTCTATTTTCTATACTGTAATGCTATTCTGTAAAAATCTCACCATGAAAACTTAGGTGAAGTGAGCTGTCAATAGTGTCAATACCTAGCGTCAGGTGGAGTGACAACTCACTTTAAGCTCACTTCACCTAAGTTTTCACGGTGAGATTTTTACAGAATAGCACCGCTGGGCAGTAAAGACTAAAGTTAAAACTTTTTAAGCGCTTGGCTAAATATCAATTGCCGTGCCCCTAACGCGCGGCTACAAATCGATAAAATAATACTTACCTACTTACAATAAATAAGGGGGAGCAATCGTTGTATCGATTAAAAAATAGTCAAAAAGATTTTATTTTTTTATTTTAAATCAGCCTTAAATTAACCACCCTAATCTAATTTAAATAGAACGAAAAAATCATGCATGTTTTATGTCGCATAAATGCGACACAAGCGGTCAAAAGGTTAATGTACCTATGTAAGTATCAATAAAAAAGTAAGTATTTACCATAAATGAGGACACATTACAGGCGAAGATTTTAAGGCTAGCAACACTCGTAACCTCATTCGGCTTTCAATGAGACCACACCTTTGATTGCTCACGCACAAAGGTTTTGGCCCCTTTCTTTAATGCTATTCTGGAGATAGTTGACAGAAGCATTGGTCGGAACAAAGGTGAAATATGTGGTTCGTTCTTAAATATTGAATAGGGGATCTTGTATAAAGTAACATACTTAAAATCACGATTTTTTTCCCCGTACCTATAGGAGCCACATTTCGCCAGTTATGTTTAAGTCCCATGGAATAGGGGGCGAGCCTATTGCCATCAACCGGGCACAAATCCAGGCTGCTACTGACAAATTCCAGATGGAAATCTACCTCTTTGCTCTGCAGGTTGCGGAAGAGCTCCAACTCCATCCTGAAGACCATAGCGGGGAGGTGCGAGTCTCCTTTATTTATTAGGTGATGTTATTCGAAGATATATTTCGAACAACAGCCTTGTTTCCAAATAGATAATAACTTTACTAGCATTGGTATAAGTTATCGTTTTGTTTACTAACCCATATGAATGCTGCTTATCCATAATAAAGTTTTTTTTTTAAACCCAATAACAATAAATTGTATAAAGTGAGCTTACAAATACAGGCGCAAGATACAAGCTGAATCATTATTTATTTTATTATTTATGTACACACAGTAAAATACATAGAGATAAATTATTACTTATTAAAAAAGCAACAACAACAAACATTATTAACAAAAAAACGTTTTTTGCAGGAATATTTTTCGTATAATATCACGCTTTTATTGCGCAATTTGCACTCGTCGAAAGATTACTTATGATTACGAATGTGTTACAAATAAGACCGGTCGCTGCCTTGTCAATCTATTAGTTGATAAGTCAACCTTCAAAACCTGAACCTAAATAAATTAGGGTATAAGGTCTTTGAAATAAATAACGTGACGTTAAGCAAAGTGATAGTTTACGTTAATTTGCCATTTCATACATCTGTCAATAATAATTTCCCATTTCATCATCTGTCATACATCTGTCAAAGAATTACTGCTGCTGCAGCTATGATATAAATATACGTATTAAGTTGGTAGTTGGCCCACCTTCCATCCTGTGCCACATACTCTGTCACCTGTGCACTTGATGATCTCATGACTGCGTCAGTGAGCGGAGTTCGCGCAGATGAATTTTTGGCCAAAAATGATTAAAACTTTTTGGCCATAGATACGCTAAGAAGTAGGTGGTCAATTGACTGCACAATGACAGTAAGTTGCAAATTAAAATTTCACCGATGAGTTAATTTTCTGATACCTGCTCTGAGTACTAAGATATCTGATTTATTTCTGTGTACATATGTAGTTAGACTAGTTGGGGTGAAAGCAATTACGTGGGCCTCTGTGACGCTCGACAAGACGTGGAACCTTCGCAGAACTTTGACCGCATTTTACGTTTTATTCCGGTCTGATCCCCTGAACGGCCCGCCTCCACCCCCCTCGATCCCCTGCTAGTTCGCCTTCTGTTTTAAACTTTTTCTTCTCCACTATAAGCTTTCTCATTCCGTTTCCTGAAGCTTGTCCCTTGTCCATAAGTGGTGATCAAGTACTTACCTAATTTCTTACACAACACGTCCCGGAATTAACGCAAACCACCAAATACCCCAATTAAAATATTCTGTTACAATCATAATACACATTGGATTTTCAGTATCGATCTATATCTGTATATAAAATTCAAAGTCCTGACTGACTGATATATATCAACGCACAGCCTAAACCGCTGGTCCTAGAGACATAAAATTTGGAGGATGTGTTCTTTGTGAAGAGTAGGTATCCACTAAGAAAGGGTTTTTCGAAATTCCACCCCTAAGAGGGTGAATGGGGGGAGGATGAAATTTTATGCGGACGAAGTCGCGGACAGAAGCTAGTTATGTATAAAACAGTTCTTTCAATTTTACTTAGCCCAGGACCTTATTTAATATAACTGACATTTTTGTCTACAAAAGACAAAATTGTCACATTTTCCCTACAGGCGAAAAGACGACACGTATTCTCAAGTATTTTCTTTTTTTTCTTTAGATGTTTAATAAAGCAGAAAATGTACGAAAGAAACTTGTTAAACTGTTGGATTGTCGCCTGTCACCTGTCGCCTGCCAGCTTTATTAAATTTAAATAGTCCCCAGGTGAAAACCGGGCCATTACCAATGGGTGATGCGCAGTATTTGAAAATGGACGGGCTCGCTATATTTCATGTGAAAAATACGATTGAAATGAGACAAGAAGCATTGATTAGAAGCATTTACGAGCACTCCCGGTGTGGCCTGGGCAGCCTCACTATCAAACATGCTGATAGCATTTTTTACACGACATCCTAAAATCATATCATAACTCGTGACGACACGAGATTTAAAGATATCCTTACTTTTACAAATTATCCCACGATTTAGTTACCTACTCCACACATTTAGGGATGATTTTCCGATAGACACCTTTTATCTGAAGGTGAAGAATAAATATTGCGAACTGAAAGTTTTTGTATAGAAAATATGTCAAACTGTCATATTAATTCTGCAAATAAAAGTTACTTTACATAAGCTGTCAAACCTCCCGATATTTATTGCTATATAGCAATAAATATAGATTATATATAGTTCGTTATCATAGGAATAATCTTATGATAACGAACTATATTAACAAAACTTATGAACCGCTATAATTACCTACAAAAGAATAAGTTTATTAGGACATTACTCCATTCTTCATACCTACTACCAAATCATGTCTGATAAGTTTCCAAAGAAAATATTTCTTTGTAATTTATAAGTTCACTTTGCTACTTTGGCAAAAAAGTGGATATTTGTGTCAAAATAACTCGTGACCTTTGATGTGCCCTATTGTCTTGCCCAATTAATAGACTGTTGGAGAAAATGATATTTTTTTTGCTTTGCCCGACAGGGTCCATAGTTGTATCTATTGTTTAATACTTAGGTACCACCTGTATGGGTACATTATGGATTGCAATAAAGATTAATTGAATGACACGTCGACAGATAACTTTGATTTGAAGAACCAGACCGTGTTCTATTGCTAGGTAAAACTCTTGGAACTCTCCACAAACTAGTGAAACCACTAGTAACTACTAATACAGTAATTTTACCGCTTCGAAGCTCAAAGAAATACTTACTGCCAAAGAAATACCCAGGACTCAGTTTTGGTAGTAAGTACGTAGCTACCTACTTTATCTTCCACGCCTCAAATTGAATAGATACAAAAACATTATTCCTCATTGATCTGTCTAAATACAAATTCATTTGTCTTCGCACTTAAAAAAAAGTTCTTCATTTCAACTTAAAAAACATCCATATGTCAAGTTGATACATAGATCCTTTTTACCCTAGAAACAATAGGATAGCCTGACGGGGTGAAATACCCGAAGGGTCGGTCAGTATCCTATGTTACTAGCCTAACTATAGGCTTATCCCAAATTAAGGTTCTCAGGTTACAATCGTAAACACTTCGTATATCGCACTTTATAGCTTTTGTGGTTGATAACGGTTTTTGGTGAAAAATTGAAGATAAAAGGATTTGTTTTTTTATTTTTTTCAGCCTTGGCAGCTATCTACTTAGAAGAAGAAGAAACAAGAAGCTCTGCTAACCAAGAGAAAAACATCATTAGGTTTGTGGCGGCAATTACACCGCGACTGCATAATACTGACGTCACGCAAAATCCTGCATCTCGCAAGCAGAGTTTGCCGCGCAACTAACATATTATACAACGTCTCGTCAATCGTCGGGCAATGGCCCACCAGACACAACACCCGTCTAGTCGGAGGATCCTCCCTTTTCTATGCAGGATGAGTGAACTTTACACCCTGATCCTCATGCGTCTATAGTTTTACTGCCTGATAAATATATTGCTCACAGAGGGAATAGTTTCCACCGGTGTGATAGTCTTAGCTGAAAAGAAATTATTTTTCTTTTTAAAATAAGACCTTTGTAATGGAACTTCTATGATGGTTGTAGGAATGGACGGCTTAAATCAAAACTTTTGTGAAATATTAATTTGGCTACACAAAAGTCATATCTCTTAAATCGCCCATTATGTATTGTGCCATAAAAATAGGTGCTCAAACGGGAATACTCCATTATAAATACAGTCCAATCAATAAATAAAATTCTGAATACAGAAATATCGTTAGAATAACAAAAAAAAAAACTCAACCGTAAAGCCCATTACAGATTTATTGTATCCCAGGAAATAAAAACACAAGTACAAAAATACACTGGGTACGCAATATCTACGTGTACCTACTTGTGTACTGCCGGGTACCCGCCTGTCACAGACAGAAATTATGTTATAGCCGACAGGTAGGGACCGCATTAACGAAGGACTTGGCTGGAGGACCGGACTCAGGTAGTGAATTCCCACGAGTTTGAAATAAAACTGTGGAAATAATTAGGTATTTATATGTATGTACTTGTATAAAATTGATAATAGACAATAAGAATAGAGAAAGAATACGTTATCATTTCGTATCATATTCAGCCGTGGTCCGTGAGGCACACACGATTCCCTTGTTCACAAACTAACGTGAATTTAAGTGCAGTGCATCCTTTTCTTTCTATTTCATTAAGAAAAGGACAGAAGATAAATATTATTTTAGTCCTATCAAATTAAGATACTCCATAGTTTAGACGTGATTAAAATATTGGCTATTAAAAATACGTCAATTTACGTCAGGCGCTGACTAATTTGACAGGACTAAACGACTAAACTAATATTTATCTTCTGTCCTTTTCTTAATTAAATAGAAAGAAAAAGATGCGCTGAACTTAAATTTTGTTTAGTTTGTGAACAACAGAATCGGCGCCACTATTGTTGTTTGAAACATTATTTTTATTTTATTAATTTTGTATTTTCTGTTTCACGAACTGTGTCCAAATAAACTTTTCTTTTCTTTCTCTTTTCTGTGGTTGATATAGTGTAGCCCTGACTCCATTCCTGTGTCCAGCAAATGACCATTTATCCATTTGCCCAGACCCCTTTATTTCCTGATTGAATAGACACAATTTCAGACATAGTTTTTTTACGAACAAGCACAATTTACTTCGATTCCGACAAATGAGCTAATGTGCATCAAATAATGTATCAATTTTGTCCAATTCTCTAACAAACATTTTGTATTTTATCAAAAGGAATGGAGGTACAAAGTTGTTGAGCTCATTTTCCGTCCAGTTCTCGGCGTTCAATGGGTTTCATCTTTTCCCGATACGTCGTAAAAGGCGACTAATGGATTATCTTAGGAGTATCTTGGTACTGAGATAACGTCACATTGCAATCGTTAATTCTGTGGCGATATTGCTCTATGAAACTTTAAGGAACGTAGGTACTAAGCCTTTATTAGTACCTACATACCTACCTAGCTTAAAATGTCTACAGATTTGCTGGATTTTTGACGATCGTTTTTGTTGCTCAATATCCTGTGTTTTGACGATCCTAAGATCTGTAAGTTTCTTACAGTATTACTCGTTCGTTACTGTCGCCTGTTCATCTGCCTAGCCTTTTCCCAACAATGTTGGGGTCAGCTTTCAGTCTAACCGGATGCAGCCGAGTGCCAGTATTTTACATCGAGCGTTTGCCTATCTGACCTCCACAACCCAGTTACTAGGTAATACGATACCCTTTGGTAAGACTGGTTGGCAGACTTTCGGGCTTCTGACTACCCGTAACAACTGTCAAAAATCCACGAATGAGAGCCGGGACCAACGGCTTAACGTGCTTTCCGAGGCACGGAGGGGTAGCGGTATGTAAAGATGGTAACCCATCCACAGACCAACCGCGGCAAGCGTAGATTAACCTCATCGATCGACCCGTGCGGATATTATAAATTAGCCACAAGCTTAATACTCGTTGTCCCCTGTTAACGATGGATCAAGGTTAAAATCGAGGTCAAATTAGACATCACTTGTTGAATTACGAGTAGGTACCTATCTATCGAAAAGAAAAACGATCCACAGTGACGACCGACAAAAATAAGATGTCCATGGTCAAATCTGTAGGATTGCCCTTTACATCTTCGTAAATGTTCCTTCATTACGTGAACAGTAGGAGAGGAAGTATACTGAAGGCCATGTACAAAGTTAGTCGTTGTCGACTCGAATGTGTCTAGGAACAACAATGATTGATTGCAGGCAAACAGATACGATCTGGCTCCAAACATCTGTGTTCTGAATCAGACTCTGTTGTTTTCACTTATGTGAGAGTAATATACATAAGTAATATACATAATATATATATAAGTCAATGTATGTAAGATCATATTTTAGCCGCTAAGAGGTTTATGTACGAGCCCCTGCTTCATACGGTTTTTACGACAGGACAAAACATCGAGATTTCTTATTATATGTACGTTTAATATGAATTCATTATAAACATAATCCTTCCGGAATATATTCTTTAAATGATGGTGAAAACTGCATCAAAATCCGTCGCAATTTATTATCAGTAATTCGTGTAATTTATTATCAGCATTAAAAACGTCTTTTTTGTACGACTCTTGATACGTCATTTTTAATAGTAAATCACGTAAATACGAAATAAATAAATCATACGGACACACTTTTTCAACTAAATATGACCTTTTTTCCATCTACAGTGCGGCCGACGAGAGAATGCGTTCTTGACACCTCTCATTTTCATACAAACGAATATCTGTTTTGCGAATTTGATCTTTATGAGCTACTAGAATTGGCGCACTGACAGGTGTCAGGAACCCTTGAGCGCCCTGTCGAGGGTACGTTCTGATAGGGTTATCAGGATACCAAATACCAGGTTAAACAAGTATCTATTCAAACCCGACATGAACTACCAATAGTAAGTACCTATTATTAACACTGGCTTGACAAGATCTCAAAGCCTCGAAGAACTTATTGACGTAACGTACCTACACAGCCTTCAATAGAATTATGACGTGACGGGAAAAATAGCACAATATTATTTGTGACATTGATTGCATGCCGAAGATGCTTCACTGCGTGATGTCACCTCACCTAAAACAAATGCATGCAGACACGCATGCATATGCCAAAGGATACTGCGATAAATGGCCTACGTGATAACAAAATATTTTGTTTTGCTCGATGTGAAGCATCGATGTGATCTGACTCGTGATTGGTCAAATCGGGTCAACTGGTTCTTCTGGAGTAGGTAGAGTATTGTACAAACTCAGGACTGGGCAACTGAGCTTTCGGGTGCAAAAGAACCGACATGCTCGCACCTCCATCCATGTAGAAAGAAATAGCTAGTATCGACATCGAGGTATCGAGGTATCGAGATAGCGATCGCAAGCACCTTCGGCATGAATTGTAATGACCCTTATACCTACATGGATGATGTACCCCATTATCTATATTATAAAGAAACCCGCGAACGAGACATGTTATCGATTTTGACAAACATTCATGACAGCCTTTGAAACATGTATTTGAATTATCTATTTCTGAATTACCTAGTATTACATAGGTACTATTTATAGGTAGCGTTATGTATAAAGCGATATGTTATAATACTATACATATAATAATTACGCAGTGAAGTGTATTTGTGACCGCAAACGTTAGAGATATACGATCGCCTAGGTCGCACTGTTCAGCAAAGATATACCGGCCTAGGTATGAGTTACATAATTATCTAGGACTATTTTTTGCCCGCGACTTCGTTCGCGTGAAATTTCTTGAATCCAGACCTCCCCGTCGCATCGCATCGCGTCGCCTGTCCGCGGTATTACTACGTTTTCGCTTTGTCTTCTTTCTGACCTTTTTTTCTTTCTCCTCAGCTCCGAAAAGTCGTAGTGTGATGTTCAATTCCTTCCTCAAGAATTGGGCTATCAAATGTAAAAAGAATTTATCAAATCCGACAAGGAGTTCCAGAGATTAAGGACGCTATCACAGTTTTCCACGAATAACAGTGCTTTTCAGGTACCATTTTAATGAACTTGGAGTCGCAACTGCAAGGATATCTTGATTTCAAATTAAAGATAATATATTCATCTCCAGAATGGCTCCATAACAATTAAATAGCCCCATACAACATTTTCACACAAATACGTTTTTACCATCACAGTAATCACAAAAAATTAAATAAAAAGGGGTTTAAATATGAACCAATATAGCTAAATCCACTGCATATTTTAACATAAAAATAAGAAAATATTGTTGCTTATATAGTCCTCTATACGACAAGCTAAATATTTTGTAGATAAATAAATAATTTTTCATTTATGAGATAAATAAGAAACGCTCTCAAATTTCTCCATACATTTTCCTTCAAACAAACAAACTCTTCAGCTTCCAATATAGATTGGAAAAACTATAATAGCTTAGCTACTGTTATTTGTATTCCTTTTGTGTACAGTCACCAAAAGAGATAAGTAACCAGTGTCGTCAGATATAGTTGAAGTTAGTAAGCAACCGGTGGATGTTTTGGAATGAAATTTTTTATAAATGAACTGTATATTTTCTCTTATTGTTTTTTTTTCTTTTTCTTTGTTCTATCTAACCCTCGCTCGGCGCGGCAGTTTATTTCCATAAGTAGCGTTTTCTTTTGCTTCGCATAGAGTTTGTAACAGAAAATCAAAAATTTCAATTCGTTGAATTGAAATATTTTTAATTTTTTATGAAAGTCTGATGAATTAAGAAGTCAAAAAACAAAATTTGTTGTTTATGATGTTAGTAATATAGTCCTGAGCGGTTGTTAATGTTTAACCAATAACCCATTTCGCCAGTTATGCTTAAAGGGGAAGTCCCGAGTACACACAGGGTAACGTAAGAAAATTTTAATTTCGCAGGCTACCTCCCCGCATCCCTTAATTGAGGGCGAGCTTATTCCAAAACAAATATTTATATTGCTAAACCGTTGCCATCATAAAAAAATTTCCCTTCGCTTATTTTTTTCAGCAAAACAAATCAGATTTACCTTCATTAACTTACGTGCCTACATGCTCAAGGCTAAGCAAAATACGACTGAATAATATATCCCTCCATTATCTCATACTTTATTTTCTACTAGCTGCGCCCCGCGGTTTCACCCGCGTAAATGTCGATCCGGTGGGAATATCGGGATAAAACGTAACCTATATATTAATCCAGGGTGTTAGCTACCTCCATGCAAAATTTTATCAAAATTGGTCCAGCCGTTTGAGCGTGAAGAAGTAACAAACATATAAACACACACACACACTCACAAACTTTCGCCTTTATAATATTAGTGTGATACAACGTTGTCATTGATACGGCAATTGCCGTATAGGCAATCCACGATTTTATTTCAGAAAATACGACATACGGTAGTCCTCTCATTGCCGTATCACAAAATACGGCAATTGACTATTGGTGAAACGAAACGTTTTTCACTAGCGTAGTCTGTCACCTACGAGGTCTGCGCCTACGAGTTCGACAAAATGAGAAGCAAGGACAACTATGCTATAAATAAACATGAATCTGGGGTAATAGAAACGAGATACAAAGAGGAATAGACATTTTTTATTAATTATACGGCAATGTAGTATTTTTTCCCTTAAAATACGGCAAACCAGGTTGTGACATACGGCAACTCAGTTTTTTACGATAGCAACACTAGTGTGATAAGAAATAGTTAACCCACCCGTATTTACTTACTGTTCTTTGTGGAGATCCGTAGAATAATAAAAAACCCTATCCTTAATCTAGGGTTAATGAAGACAGATCCAACGTTGCGTGGACAGCGGAAGAAATACGGACAGGAAAAAAACAGAGTGAAAAATTCGTTCCAACCGGTTGTGTTTATATGACAAGGGAAACCGGAATATATGGTAGACAGCGTAAACTTACTGTGGATTTTTTGCATGTCCTAGAACCAAAAATTCGGAAATATGTGACATATACACACAGTGGGCCCACGGAGGATTAAGGCCAGGTCCCTCTCTGTGAGAGGAGGCCTGTGTCCCTTCAATTTAAGGTAGACATAAGTTAATGAAGTTATTTTTATATAAATTACGTCCTTATTTGAGTTATTATTTAAAAAACAATACAACACTTGCAATCACAAGACCCCAGAATAACATTTTCAGTATCGTACCTAAGACTTAGTCCTTTCCTTTCGGAGATTCAAGACGAACACAGAGAGAAATAGATACATGTATGCAGCCTATAATGTTCCGACTGCTGAGACACAGGCCTCCTCTCAGTGAGAGGTACATAATAAATGTTTCACATTATGAGATAAATACGAGTAGGTAGGTACAATAACAGCTCTGCATTCGGAGCTATCTCGTAAAAACGTCCTTTCAAGCCACGATTGCAACTACAGTAAAAACAGGATATTGCTCGAGCACTGTCGATGCTAAAGATAACTCGATACTCTCGATTGTGAGTTTTTACAGAATAGTGAGGCTGGTGTGTTATTTCAAAGTACTATTTCAAAAATGACAACAGTAAATAGTTTTTTTTATTGCAAAGTGGCTAGCTCTTGAACTCTAACTGACCTGGTGGAAAGCGATGGATGAGGTCTATGATGGAACAAGCATGCCCAGAAGATGCTTAATAACTCTTGCTTTGAGAAAACTCTGGTGTTAATTAAATAGGTACAAGCAGTGAGTGCTACCACAAATATTTAATTGAACTAATCACCAAACTTTGCCAAATCGAATTCGTTACTTCACAATTTCATAACCGTTCATCGATTCCCAATAAATTAAACGGAACGTTAATATCTTCGGATTGCGAAAATTAACGAACGCAAATTAATTCGAATGATCGAATTGATTCATAATAATCGACTAAATGAACATTGCCAACTCCATTCTCTGTGGTGCATCACTAATTTAAATGGCGTTTGTAAACGCGGGAATTGTTATTTGCTGCACTGTAGGTCATGCCATTCTCCTCAAAATGAGATTTTGTGCCCACAGTCTGCCACGATTGAATTAAGTCCCATAATAGGAGTTAAGCCTGCAATTCTCCGGGCAAATTGTAAACTCCAAACTTTCACTGGATTTTTTTTAACAGAAAGTCTTTATAAAGCTATAGGTATTAATCATAGCCATCGAACAGAAAAATCAAACATACGAGTAACAGCTGTAGTAAGTGCCATAGACTTGATCAAGAAAGCAAAGATCAAGCACCTACCTCATTACAGAGAAACCCGAACCAACGTATGTACAGACGCCAGCACATCAAGCTACTACAATCCGTCAAATTTCTTTAATAGATTTTCAACTTTATCGCTAAAGCATAAGGTTCAAAGTTGATTGGGAAAATTTCACAGTTTCGGGTAGCTCTGTACATTTAGTACCTGCCTACCTAATTTAACATCACCGGCGCCCTAATTGCGTAACACACTATCAATCACAATCTGAATCATTTTAAAGGATATTGCTAATCCATTGCTTCATATGTTCGAAAAAATTGTCTACTCAGCAACATATATAACGCAATGAATGTGGTTGAACTGTCAAAATGCTACTGTTAGTGTGTTATGCAATTACCCCGAGACGGCGTAAATTGGGTAGCAATTAAAGGAAAATTACGTCCAAGTCCTGCCAACAACAAATGTTTTGGTATTTCTGAGGTTACCAGACCTTAATAAAACTATTCTAGTTACTTCTCCCTTGGGTGGAAATTAAGTCTTACATTGAGTTTAATAAACATCCTGAACTATGAGATAAGGGTGGAAGGCTAAAATGTGTTTTTTTTTTTAGCATTTTCTTTGTTTTATTTTTTGTATACTGTTTTGTAAGTACCTGTTTGTGACATGTTATATTTTCTTTCTTTTTACTTCCAAAATTAAATTATGCACAACTCTATTGGAACACAGTTGCCATGCCGATAGAAATAACAAAGAAGCAGAAATTATTGGCTATGGATACGTAATCATGTTGACGGGTACCTGCCAGCATAGCTATTCACAACCACTCTGTTGTAATTTTGTATTTGAGAAGAAAAAACGTGTTTCATCAGGTTTGTTATTTTTATTGAAGTGTCAGGTAACCTAGTTACATAGAATAAGAAGAATTTTGAATACAGTTAAAAGAACAGTATAAAGCCAGTATTATTACAACACGCCCCCTTAATCAAAATTCTCACAAATAAATAACATATACAAATGGACTCAAAATATACCAATTAAAAAAAAATGAAAATGTATACTAAATGCTGAAGTAAACGTGTAAAAATATATTTACACTAAACCTAAGCCTAGTACACATCTAACATGTGCCACACGCTGCAATCCTTTAGTTAAGATGTCAGCTGGCATAATTATCACTTGATTTGGTATATTTTAAGTTTACCGAATTATCACTAATCTTTTCTCTAATAAAGTGATATCTGGTATCTATATGTTTCGTCCTATGGTGGTGTACCGGATTTAAGGCCAAACTCTGTGCACTCTGACTATCGGTACAAATAGTAACAGTATTAGGTAATAACTTTTGCCTTACCATAGGATCTGAAATTAATTCAGTGATAAACCTCCTTAAATAAATCACTTCCTTCGTAGCTTCAGTTATTGCCATATACTCGGCTTCCGCTGAGGACAAAGCTACGGTTTGCTGCTTCCGCGAGGCCCATGAAACCGGACTGCCTGCTAATTTGAAACAGTAACCTGTATAAGAACGGCGATCTATATTACAGTTTGCCCAATCGGCATCGCAAAATCCTACAAGAGGCATACTTGACTTTTTATAACAAATCGAGTAATCTAAAGTGCCTTTTAGATATTGTAAGACTCTCTTTGCGGCTAACCAGTGAGTCTTGTTGTACCGAGTATTGAACTGACTCAGGTAACTAGTCGCGTATGCGATGTCTGGACGAGTATTAACACTCAGGAACATGAGGCAACCAATTAATTCTTGATAGGGATACGCTTCTACATTATGATCACTATCAATGCTGGTACTGACCTCCAGTTTTCCAGATAATGGAGTTGCACATGTTTTGCAATTCTCCATTCCAAACTTTTGTAAAAGATTATTTATATAATTTTTCTGATGTACTTTTATTTCATCATTTTTTCTGGTTATATTTAAACCAAGATAATAGCTTAAATAACCCAAATCTTTTATCGAAAAATATTTTTGCAAGTCATTTTTGACGATGTCAAACGTCTTGTCATTACTGTAAAAAACAATTATGTCATCGACATAGACTGCAACGATAACCAACTCTTTTCCAAAAAGTTTCGTATACACACATGGTTCAGATATAGTTTTCACAAAACCAAAAGATGATAAAGTTTCATCTAACTTTATATTCCAGGCACGTGGAGCTTGTTTAAGTCCATACAAGGATTTTTGTAAGAGACACACTTTGTTCTCCATACCTTTTACTTTAAAACCTTGAGGTTGCTCCATGTAGACCTTCTCTTGCAGATCTCCATTTAAAAATGCAGTGTCAACGTCCAAGTGACGCATCTTCAAACCCAATTCGACTGCGAGAGCTAGTAGAGTACGCAAGGAGGAGTGCCGCACGACAGGAGCAAATGTTTCAGAATAATCTACACCTGGCGTCTGGGTGAATCCCTTAGCAACTAATCTTGCTTTGTACTTCACAACATTTCCTGCTGGATCTTTCTTTAACTTATAAACCCATTTACATGGTATAACTTTCTTGTTTTCTCTGTCAACCAATTTCCATGTGTTCAGCTTCATCAATGAATTATATTCATTCGTCATTGCCATCTGCCACTTCTCAACATCATCAGCCAATATAGCCTCATTATACGTTCTAGGCTCATCAGACGCTTGACTAGAAACTTGGTATGAGAAGTAATTAGGAGGTTTCCGGTCTCTTGATGGATATCTACGTTGTCCATCAGTTTGACTAGTAGAAACTACTGCTTCCTCAATTGCCTCAAAAAATTGTTCAGTTTCAGCAGTCTGATCTTCAGTGACATCAGTATGGCCTGGAGCTGGTTCAACAGTGACCACTGGAATATGTTCAAAAGACTCTTGAATTGTACTAGTTTCTTCCTGTATAGGCAGACTATTATAAAGTACTAAAGGTTCAGTAGAAGTCTTAGTATTGTTGACATTTCTATTATTTAAAGAAGAAAAACAATCTTCAAAAAATGTAACGTCTCTAGACTTTTGTAAGGTTCTAGGACAAGATGAGTTTCTAAAAAGATAACTATTAGGATCTCCTGTATAGCCTACAAATATAGCTTCATCAGCTTTAAGATCCAATTTCTTACGGTTACAAGAAGGTATGTGTATAAGAGCTCTACACCCAAAAACTCTGAGATTACTTAGGTCTGGTTTGCAACCATTCCACAACTCATAGGGAGTTTTATTATTTAAGGCACGGTGTGGGCATCTATTCTTCAGGTACACAGCCGTTCGAACAGCATCTTCCCAAAAGGCCTTAGAAAGATCGCTTTCTGCCATAATTGAGCGTGCCTTTTCTACAATTGAGCGATTAGTGCGCTCGGCAACACCATTCTGCTGAGGGCTATATGGTACCGTAGTTTGATGCTGAATACCACAAGATCTAAGATAACTTGAGAATTCACTATTGACGAATTCCTTCCCATTATCCGTCCTTATTGTTTTAATTTGAGCCCCAGTTTGTCTTTCAACCATAGACTGGAAGTGACAAAATTTATCCTTTACCTCTGTCTTAGAAGAAATTAAATATACAAATATAGTTCTCGAAAAATCGTCTATAAAAATTAAAAAGTATTTATTACCCTGAAAGGAGCTAACTGACATTGGTCCACAAAGGTCAGAGTGGATCAGTTCTAATATTGAAGTTGCTCTTTTATAAGTAATCGCTTTAAACGGTTTTCGAGCTTGTTTCGCTTGAACACAAGCAACACATGGATTTTTATCCACATCCTTATAATCAATAACCTTATGACTATTTTTCAGCAGATTCATACCGATGCGACATAAATGACCTAAACGCTTATGCCATACCTGATACCTAGAGATAGAATCAGAGTGCACATCATAGGCTCTAAATTGGGGAATATTCACCGCACAATCAAGTGTGTACAATCCACCACAGGGCGAGCCATGTAGAACCGCATCACCTGTAAAGGAGAAGGTTTTTGAATTAAATAAATTACAACCAGACTTATCAAACATTACAGTAAACCCTTTTTCTACTGCTGTCTTCACAGATAGAAGATTTGTTTGCAAGTTAGGTACATACATCACATCATTAATTATATTGACGTTGTTTTCGGTATTTATAGATATTTTACCGATGCCTTCAGCGTCAATCTTAGTCCCGTTTGCAACTGTTACCTTATTATCAATAGGCTTTAAGTCTACAAACCAATCTCGTCTTGAAGTCATATGTTTGGTAGCGCCTGAATCAATGTACCATTTGTCCATATCATAATTATTCGTTGCTCCTAAAGCAGACACAGAGGTCGAGTCCTTATTAGTGGGATTCTTCCTTTTCGTGACCTTCTTTTTCATTATAGGACAGTTTGGTCTCTTGTGACCAGGTTCTCCACAACCATAACACACAATTTTCTTTGCCTTTGACTCAACAGAAGAGGCATCAACCTTTGACTTCATAGCTGTCTCCAGTTTCATCGAGCTTTCCTTGGACATTTCGTTCAGTAATTTGGACTTTACCAGTTCGGTGGTAACGTTAACATTATTATTTTCGAGAGCCATAATCAATGGGTCATATCTCGACGTTAGACCTCCCAATAGAATTGCAGCAATGGACGCATCATCTATTATTTTGCCTATATCCGCCAAATCTTGGGCAGTGGAAATAACAGAATTGATATACGACTCAATATTATTATCAAAGTCTTCAAGTCTCAATCTGTATAACTTCCGTTCTAAATGTAAACGCCGACCCATACCTTTGTCTTCATAAGCATTTTGTAGAGCTTTCCATGCTTCAGCTGCCGTAGTTGCACTTCGCACATGCGTAATTGCAGATGATTCAAGGGTAAGACAAATTTTAGTTAGTGCCTTCTGATCGCTCCTCATCTTTATGACATTGGAAACGTTCATCCCTGTTGGGTAGCCACTGACCGCTTCCCACAACTCCTCATGCATAAGGTAATTACGCATTTTAAACTTCCACGTGCTATACCCTTCTCTATTATGTAGGGTGAACATTGGAATTGAGGAACTACGCATACCTCGCTCATTTGTGTCTCCATTTGGGTTCGCCATCTCAGAAGAGTACTCGAAGAACTATTTTGTTTCGTACCCAAAAAAAAATCGCACAAATTTCACTTCAACAAATTATTACCTACACATTTTTTTTTTTTAATTAAACAAATACTTGAGCTACCTTCGTGCTGATAACGATTTGTTGTAATTTTGTATTTGAGAAGAAAAAACGTGTTTCATCAGGTTTGTTATTTTTATTGAAGTGTCAGGTAACCTAGTTACATAGAATAAGAAGAATTTTGAATACAGTTAAAAGAACAGTATAAAGCCAGTATTATTACAACACACTCGATACGCTTCCGTACCGTATCGAACATCAATCAATATTATCGCAAGTCTAAAACCTGAAAATTTTGTCAGGTTCAGGTGTTCAGGTTTATCAGTTTATCGAAATCTCTCAGTTTCTATCGAAAATGACAGATAGCCTGTCGGATGGTTGTGAATAGCTACGCTGGAGTATTTTACATAACCGAACCATAGATCGAACAAAATTGACGTCTCACAGCTTTCTAGAACCCATTTAAACTAATGAACGTCTCATTTTAATCCATCAAATTGAAAGACAGAGCTAATTATCCTGTACTGACGACCATGTTGTTTGTAACCGCAGAGCGATTGAATACGGCTGCCCTGGTTACAGACTAACAGACTACAATCCGTCTGTCAAGGGGTGCCATTAATTGATAGATTTTCTCTCACCAATAAATCATGGCTGAAGTTTAAATTGCTTTCACGGTACGAAGAATTAATTGTAATTGCTAAGCCGAGCGTGAAGTAAAGTGGAAGTATAAATTAGTAGTTATTGGATTTCTACTGACCACAAATTGTAACTAATGAATTCTTACTTATTTGTTTAATTTTCAGAACATGATTAACTTATTTGTTAGAGGGGCCCGTGGCTAAATAATAACAGCCGCACAGGTCGATCGATCAGGTTAAGCTACGCTTGCCGCGGTTGGTCTGTTGATGGGTGACCATCTTTACATACCGAGACCCCTCCGCGCCTCGGAAAGCACGTTAAGCCGTTGGTCCCGGCTGTCATTCATTGATCTTTGACAGTCGTTACGGGTAGTCAGAAGCCCGAAAGTCTGACAACCAGTCTTACCAAGGGGTATCGCATTACCCAGTAACTGGGTTGTGGAGGTCAGATACTTAGGCAGTCACTCCATGTAAAATACTGGTATTCAGCTGCATCCGGTTAGACTGGAAACCGACCCCAACATACTTGGGAAAAAGCCCAGTGGAAACGGCCAAGATTTACGAGTTGTATGCCGAAGTTCGAAGCCAGAGAGGCGCTTAACTTTGTGTAAATTATTTCATCACCACTGCTCTCAAAACGGTGAAGGAAAACATCGTGAGGAAACCAGCATGTCCTAGAACCAATAATTCGAAGGCATGTGACATTTACCAATCCGTACTGAGCCCAAGGGGTAGATTACGACCCGCTCCCTCTCAGAAAGAAGACCTGTGTCCCAGCAGTGGGAACATTATAGGCTGATTATGATTATGGTAGTGCCTAAGCTAGCGCGTCATGTTAAACCCATTGCACATTGTAGATTTTTATATTTTGTTTATCCTTTTGATACATTCTTATTTTGTAAATGTGAGGACTTTGTAAGCCTTGTAGACTTTAGATCTGTAGACCATTTTTTATTTTATCAAGTACCTGGTACTTGTTGACAGGCCTACGCTGTCCTCCCATACCTACTGTAACTTGAAAACATTGTAAAAGCCAATTATTTTTAAAAGAGTAACCATGGAGTTTCTTGCCGGTTCTTCTCGATAGGAAACGACCAATTGGAACCGTGCACCTAGCTTCTGACGTTTCATAAGTGCCCATGTTGGTTTTGTTTGAAATAAAAATATTTTCATTTGATTTTCACGTGAAAGCGTAGTACATATCAATTATTCCTTCAAATCATAATAATAGGTACAGACCTACACCACCATGTAAAACAAATGAGAGCCGTTTTCATAAAAAGTAACGTAATACATACAGAATTATCAAGTTTTGTTATCCTAAAATATGTAAATTATTCATTCCAACCAACTAAAACGTTGTTTGAAATCACTTTACAAAAAATAATTTACAGTCAATAAAGCTAATCGTAGCTATAGGTACTATTAACCACACATAGATTAATAATTGAATGTTGCCTTTGAAATAAGAGAACAACAATTACCAAAATTGGAAAATCGGAACATGAAAAATAAACGAATATTTTTTATCTCTGCTCTGATAAATTGTGTCTATGGTACCAGTTTTACTTTTTTTAACAAAATGGCTTCTGACTTTTCATCTTTTCATGCAGCCAGTTTGTTTTTTAATTCGTTGAGTAGGTACATGAAACGATTTATAAAAGCCATTATGTTATGGCGATGATAAAATATTTAAGATCCAAAATCCCTTTTTAATATCTTTAATGCTTAAGTTATTCCTTAAGATTTTAAATGATAACGACATCATAATCACAGCAACGAGTGCTGAAAAGGTCAAATGTTAATTAAAAACGCTAAGACCCACCAATTATGATATAATGCGCAATGAGTTGAGCTACACGATTACTGACAAATGCTTGCACTAACTCTACTGATCCACTCAGATCTGTGTGGTTCTTTCCTGAAAATACCATTTTCAGATGCTAATCTACATGGTCATCACATGATCTGACCAAGTACTGTCTGGACTTTAAAAGAGACTTTGACCCCTGAGTTTGTTTCGCCATTTCTTCTCAGGGGTAGTCAGACAGGAAATGTCGATCCCATCTAACTTTTGTTAAATTGTATTTAATATGACGTGTAAAAGTGATTCCGCTATTCTATTTACAGAATAAACAATTTCATTTTGATTTCTTGGTCAAAAGGCTATATTACGACTATGATTAATATTTATGCTTATACGACTATGATGATTAGAACGTAGAATGTTTGCAAAACAATTTTTTTTTTATAAGAATCGATCATTCGAATACTGCATAAATCTATAAATATATTCGTCTAAAGTGTAAGCTTTGATCTCTATTCTCTTGTAAATATTTATGCATTTAGACGTGTCTAGCGCGTTAGGCACTATTTCATAATAATATTGTACAAAAACCTTTTTGTTGTGCATATAATTACAGATAAGTATACTACTTTTAAACATATTACTGTCACTTTAGTTATAATTTTAAACGACATAGCTTTCTTGTTTAAAACTTGTAAAACGTTCTCAATTATTTATAACATCCTATCAAAGTAACATATCGACTAGCTTTTATAATTTAATATTCGGGTAGTTTAACTACTTACTTACAGCGGAAGATAACTCTTTGACACAACCCAAAAATAAAAGCAAGGTATCTTTGATCTTATTTATACCTAAGTATTTTAGTGTCTACGTAAAACATTTGTGACAGATTTCCCAACGATCATAGCTGTTTTTAGTTAACAACGTGTGAAATACGCCTGGCATGTGATGGACATAGTTTCTACGTCTTGCAACTGACCGTAAAAGTCTTTCTTCGGACTAGGTACTTGCACCTAAAGTAAAATTTACATTTAAGTTGCGTGATGTGAAAAATGCGATGCTTAATGACTTTAATAAATCATCAAAATTCTTAATATCACTTAATAAAAAACTTAATCATGTAAGTACTTACCGAATAATAAACGACGAACGGACAAACAAAAAAAATCCGCAAACAAAAAAGAAAACTTTATTTAAACCGTAACCAACACTATAAATAAATAATCAAAACTTATTTAAATTTACACGTTCGACACTTTGACACTCGTTACTGGCCACTTAGGCGCGCAAACTTAACCATTAGAATTCAAAATAGTTCGGATTTCGAAAAGCGCGGGAAAATGTCCCCGGGCGTGCGTTCAGAAGAAAATTTGAGTCGAACTGAAGGGCGGCGCTTCTGAATGGACGCGTCGCGACCACGCTCATGCGCTCTCATGTTAGCTACAACGAATGTTTTTCCAACGGACTTTAAGCTTTTTCACGCTTTAGCTGGAAAATATATTTTCGTCTAGATAAGTGCACTGGGCGCCCGGGGGTTTGTTCTAAAAGCGAGGAAAATTCTGTACGCTCCCTCGTAAGGTAGCGGCGACGGATCTAATAAAGGGAAACTTGTAATCTCTTGCAGCGCTGTTATTACATCCCAACGTTTATCCATTCTTGTGCGGGAAAATGTTATGGAGTAGGTATATTGTTCAACTTTTAATGCAGTATTGTGTGTATCTTTATAATTTTCTTTTTCTAAGGAAAAATCTTCCACAATGAAGTTGTAGTCTTATCTTTTTTCGAGCATTTTCTCTTTTTCGGAGCGTGTAGCTAAAAAACGGTTGGAAATTCGGAAAAAGTGGATTCATAAAAGTTGTAGAGAATTTTATATTTTTTTCCCTACAAGGCATCGTTTTTGAAGTTTTAGCGAAAAACCCTAAAGTGGGAACTTTGTGCCCCCCCCCCCCCACTCAGGTCGATCTCCTAGACGTTAAAGGACTTTTAGTATGTTCAGTCCCTAAGCACCCTGAATAATTTTCTGAAGGAATCGCTTAGGTCTACCCCCCTTTTTGGGTCATTTGTTGAGTGGACTATGTATTATAGACATCGTACTTTAGAGATGCTAATGTCCTTCTGACTGCCAACCCAGAATGTGATGTGTGCGGATGGAGTAAAATTATGCGTATATTATGTCTGGTGTTCTGTGAGAGATAGTATGCAAGGGGGAGTCCACTTGTTAGTTTTAAATTAAATTACTTACCTACCTAACATAATTATTGTCAACGTAATAATTGTTTCTTTGTTAATTAATGTAATTTGTGTAGTACCGTTTTAATTAACTATAAATAAATAAATAAACCACGATCTGACGACCTTAATAAAGTGGTTGGGACAGACTGGATACGGAAGGCGGAGGACAGAGTGTTCTGGCGCAGCCTGGGAGAGGAGGGGAGGATAAGCTGAGTTGATTGAAATAAATTATGTTGATGCTATTTTTGTTTTTCTGTATTGTATCGCGTGATTCATTTGGAGGTATTTTTTTAAAACTAAAAAAACATACTTATCGGGTTGTCTTTATTATCACACAAAAGAACCATTCTTTACATTATTTTATTTTTTAAGATTATTTCTTTCAAATGTTGTCCGCAACTGCGGTTAACATGATCCATTCTGCAGTTCCAATATGACGCGTCTGAACATTTTGAGTAATATTGACTTCCAGTTGCTCAATCGTCCATATAGACTTTGGACTTTACATAGCCCCAAAGGAAAAAGTCTAGGGGTCCAGTCACAGGATCTAGACGGCCAACTGACCGGTCCGAAGCGCGAAATTAACTGTTCACCAAATTGTTCTCGCAATAAAGCCATAGTTTAAAATGCTCCATTCAGACCAGAGAACAGATAAAAGAAGGCCCTTCTAACCTCTTTTAACTGTGCCGTGATTCAGACCATGTTAACGGCAGTTACGGACAACATTTGAAAGAAATAATCTTTAAAAAATAAATTTAAAGAATGGTTCTTTTGTGTGATAATAAAGATAACTCGATAAATTTGTTTTTTATATATTTTTTTTTAGTTTTGAAAAAAGTACAGTAAGGGACATAAGTGGAGTAGCAAATTCACAAAGCAATAGATTGACACTTTGGTTTTACTTACGACCTTTTTTTAATGAGTCATTTCTTTACTATAGACACACACACTCACATTCATTTGCAACTGATTGTATTTCATAAATTCAACCGCTACGGTATATGGCATGATAGCCTAGCGGTTATCATATTTGGGTAAGTGCGTTCTGCGTAGCGATCCGTGAGTTCGAATCTCACGCGCGATGATAGTTTTTTTAATGTTTTAATAATTACTTCGAATAATCACGCTTTTGACTATAATTATATTTCCTTGTCATGTTCGTCTTATGCGCTTAATTCGTAAAACTTTATGATTATACCCACAGATATCTAAATAAATAAATTATAAGGTAGACAGTTAAGTTATACGAGTCATTCACCGCGATTAAATATTATAACGTTGTTGGTTGGTTGTTTATTGGCGACGTGTGTCTGTGTTCTATCTATTAGCCGTGTTGTAGTTCCTTTTAAAATGCAGAATATTGAAATTAAAGCGAATATGATTGCGCTGCGTAAAAGTGGACTTAATATAACACAAATATCTTATGAAACCGAACTTAATGTGAGTATTATGAATATGAGTTAATTATTTTTTCAAACATTTATTTTATTAAAATATGATCCTTGTAGTTATTTTTTGAAACGTATTATAAGATCTAAATAGATAAAAAAAATATAATTTCGAAGTCCTAGATTTTAAGTGATGATTATCTATAATATGTAACATTTCTTTTTTCATTATAATTTTGTTTCTAAATCGTAGGTAATACTTATTCGTATTTTGCTAGTAGCCTAACAGTACTTCTTTTTTGTTTTAGAGAAATTACCTTCTGTGAGTCGGAGGGTCACTAAATAAGGAAGAGGGTAGCCTTGCCAGTCGAAAGCGACTGGTTATATACCAACGAGATATTTTGCCGAATTATTATTCGACACGTCTTTACGAACCGTTCGCCGCGCAAACGAAAACCAACTCAAAAACCATAGTTGATTGAAAATCATAAACAAGAACGTTTATATTTTGCGATACAGCGATGAAAAGCAAGGAATTAGAAAATAAAAAAATATATATTAAATAAAAAATAGTAAATAATAATAAAATTATATTGTAGCATATTCGTAATAAGGATTATTTTGAGGTTTAGTTTCAATCTTCTTTTCGTAATGAAAATGAATACTTAAGCTATAACCACAATAAGTCCTAAACTAGAAGTTTATTTATACTTTATAAAATTATAACGAATAAACATTTTGTAATCAGTTATAAAAGATTTTTATTCTTAACCCCATATTTCACCAACTATATAATAATAAAAACAATTATTACATTATTATTCTCGATTATTAATTTATCGAATAATAAAAGAACAGATGAAGATAAAATTGTTGAAAAGAAAAAAAAATCCCATATCGAGATTAGAACCTAGAATCTAGTGTTTCTTTATCCTATACGTTACGCTATGAGCTATTTGAACTTATTAGAACACTGTCAATTTTAGCAATCGTATGAACCGCCCAAGGTCATACGTAATTATACGCTGCGTGTGTGAAAAAGCTACCTATATGTTTTTGTTTCGCTCGACACCAGTGTATAAATTCTGGGTTGTGCGTTCTGTGTTAATACACTTATACATACATATTAGGTACGGGTACGGCTTGTACTGCGCGTTCACAGCAAAACAATCCTTACCGTGCTACTCCACTTATGTCCCTAGATTGTACCTCCAAATGAATCACCCATTATAATGGAATGTATCAGCTTACACACAATCTTGTTGCCATAGTGTTTTTCCTTACAGTTGGAATGCTTGTATGATAAACATTCGGTGCAGCTTCCTGGAGGCTCTTATTACAAGTTAACAACATGCGTCAATTTGTTGTTGTTATTTGACATCAACGACGTTACGTTTAACATTTCTGCTAGAAGTTCTCGACTTGTCTGTGGTCGAAATCTACTAATTGCTAGACCCAAGTGATAGCGATGGATGTGAAATTGCCAGCATGATAAAAAAGGTCGATCGCAGCTGTAATTTTAGTTTTGCAAATTAAAAATCAGAGCTTAGAACCTAAAAGAATAAACATTATTCTTATTACCCCGAGGGTAAACGGGCATCAATAAGCTACCCTCAGATATATTTGCGCCGAATCAACTCGTCGGTGCGACTAGCGTCTGGACACAGACGGAGCTATTAACTTCTGCGCTACGAATCACAGATCGCAGGTTCGATGTCCGGACGAAAAAAAGTTTTAGCTTGGAAATCGATTTTCCAAAATGGATGTTCAGATGTATGTGAGATTTGTGTCCGAAGTGTCCATGCATAAACTTAGAAGAAATTCCTTGTGTTGGAAAATGGTCTTAATAGTTTTATTTTACATAAACCTACATGGGCACTTATGAAACGTCAGAAGCTAGGTGAACGGTTCCAATTGGCCGTTTTCTATAGAGATGAGCCAGCAAGAAATTCCACGGTACTTATAGGTACTCTTTTAAAAATAATTGGCTTTGACAATGGTGCCGATTCTGTTGTTCACAAACTAAACTAAATTTAAGTTCAGTGCATCATTCTCTTTCTATTCCATTAAAAAAAGGACAGAAGATAAATTTTAGTTTAGTCCTGTCAAATTAACCATCGCCTGATGTGAATTGACGTAATTTTAGCAGGCAAGTTTTTAATGACGCCTAAACTTGTATGGAGTAGCGTGTCAGGCGCCGCCAATAACCTTACCTTACCTTAATCACATCTTCTTCCCGCGGGGGTGAGCAGAAAACACAGAACGCCACCTGCTACGATCCTTACATACTCCTTTTGCCTCGTTTACGTTCATACATCTGGTCATACAAGCACGTCGTTTGCGAATACCTACTACACACCTGACCTTTCTGAAGAACATCACCAATAAGGTCACTATATGTCCTCCTAGGGCGTCCTCTCCCGGCGTTTTCACTCACATCTGCCTTGCAGTGGCGAAGGTACCATACAACTCGATTCCCACCGACTTCCCTTCGAAAGTTCAGAACATAACCACTCTATAGTCAATTCATTGTTGAATTTTTTTTGCTCTGGCTTACCTCTGTCATAAATTCACCCTTCGCCACTGGTAGGTACAGTCAACAAAAGAGATAAGTATGCAGGATCGTCGGATATAGTTGAAGTTTAGTAAGAAACCGATGCGATGGACGTTGTCGACTGAAATTTATATATCCGACGATCCTGCATACTTATCTCTTTTGTTGACTGTACCTACGTTAAATACAGCCAAAATTAATTAGGAATTGTAATTTGAATTAAAAAAAAAACAGTGGCACTCCGGGAGTGCCGACAGAAGTGAAAACAAAACACAAACAGAATACTTTGCCATCATTCACTGACATATCGGATATACATTAAAACCGAGTACATCTCGAGGACAGCCGAACACATCCGAAGCGGTGTCGGTTATACATTTTCGCCGCGTCGTAGAAAGAGAGGGGGATACTCCTACGCCGCGCCGGCTGTCTACTCTCCATCCGTCTTACGAATTTTCGATCAGGATCACGTGTCCTGACGCGAGTTTAACATTTTTTACCCATTACAAAAAAAGTGTACAACGCCGCTAAAGAAGTTTTCAGTTCAAAAAAACATTTACGTTAACGATAATTATGTATGTACCTACGGATATGGTCGAAGTGACGACCTAATCACCTTATAGAAAAAAGGTTTAATTACGTGTCCTTAGCCCCCACTAAGGCGATTTATCTTATCTGCTACGAAAGTAATTAGACCCGTCACTTTTTGTACGAACCGCAATGTTATGGTTCGGTCGAGTTTCGGATTAGGATCTATTAGTAAGTATTAACCTTTTACAGTCCGTCAAATCTAAGAAGTACCGTTTGACGTTTCATATTTTTCAATCAGTTTCGATAACCTTTTTCATAAAACCATGAATTTAGAAAGATTTCATTATTGTATCTAAAAATGTACAATTCTTAATATCTAAATGTAATTGAAAACTTTCAAACAAAGCAAAATAACACATATTTACACCTGTCAAACGGTACTTCTTAGATTTGACGGACTGTAGCTACGAAGATGGCGCGGATATTTTGAAAGAATTTTTTTACTCTGATCGCCTTTTTTTTTTTGTGGATGGGAAATCATCTAATGACTCCTCCCGCTCTGGGTGGAGCGGAAGGGAGTGTCAGACTCTTACTGACTAAAACCCACCCGTGTTCCATCGTTAGCCCTTTATGTTCCGGGGCAGCGGTAACCCTTTCGGACGATCCCGCTACCCTATACCTTTCCTTGTTTCGATTTGTTGATTTGGTTTGGTCAAGTTGAGAGGATGAATGAAAAGCGACTAACAAAAGATATTTACAAGGCAGCAGTGGCGAAGGGTGAATTTATGACAGAGGTAAGCCGGAGCAAAAAAAATTCAATGATGAATTGACTATAGAGTGGTTATGTTCTGAACTTTCGAAGGGAAGTCGGTGGGAATCGAGTTGTATGGTACCTTCGCCACTGGTACCTACCTACATACTGGTGTCGTAATGCGAGATGGCTTATCTATGCTGTTTTACGAGTATTCTTACATATTTGCTCATTTTAAGGTCGAATTTCTCGAGTATTTCCATGTAATGTAACGTTCTTCGAATAGTAGGTACAATACAGGCAAAAGCTCGGTTTCCAAAAGCATTTCCATGTAACGTTTCTGCGTATGCTCAACGCTGCGTTCGACGTAATCCTCACGGCGAGTGAGCATTTACCTTTAGCATTTCTGCTGAATATTGCAGTGCACCTGCTAATTTCTTTTTCGGATACTTTTGGCTGTTTTTTCTTTTTTTTTAATTAATGACAGATGCGTGATAGTGATGTGATACTTATAAAAAAATTCTAATCTATACTCACCTTTAGGTAACCAAAATAATTCATAAGTTTTTTCTAGTCTTTACCCAACGTAGGCGCATGATGTAATTAATTCATAATAAAAATTACGACTTCTGGATGTAGGAACCTGAGTTCGAATCACAGGTCGGAGAATGTGAGAAATTTTCAGTGGCAGCCCTATAGGAGCCTGGATTTGGACCGGTTTACCTTTTTAAAAGTAACGAAATCTTAACTAATCACCTCTGCCTAACCCTGTCGGAAAATACAGACGAGATGTTAGAATTCCGACATTCATATTATGTAGGTACCTATGTTATGAAGGGGTCCGTGGCTAGATAATAACAGCCGCACAGGTCGATCGATCAGGTTAAGCTACGCTTGCCGCGGTTGGTCTGTGGATGGGTGACCATCTTTACACTGAGACCCCTCCGTGCCTCGGAAAGCACGTTAAGCCGTTGGTCCCGGCTGTCATTCGTGGATCTTTGACAGTCGTTACGGGTCAGAAGCCCGAAAGTCTGACAACCAGTCTTACCAAGGGGTATCGTATTACCCAGTAACTGGGTTGTGGAGGTCAGGCAGGCAGTCGCTCCATGTAAAATACTGGTATTCAGCTGCATCCGGTTAGACTGGAAGCCGACCCCAACACAGTTGGGAAAAGGCTAGGCAGATGATGACCTATGTTATGAATATTTCAAATTCACTAAGTAACATTGACACTAGGTAAGAATAATGAATCATTACCTATTTGCAGAAAATATAGTTGTTACCGCCTAAATAATACACAATTTGGCCTACTGTTCACAAGCTTAAAAAAAACTGGCTTAGCTTTGATTGCAAGAAAAAAAACCAAGCTTTTTGTAGGCTTCGTTGACCGAGCCGTGGAAATAGGACAGTTTTTGCATAGGTAAAATGGCGGTAAATGCCTCGGATATATTATGATAATCCGTTTTAGGTACCCGTGAGTGAACATGCGTCGTTAAACACTTAATAGCTCAACTGTGGCTAATGACTTGAGACACCATTGAATTGCTATTGTTATAAATCAAATTATGATTTTTCAACAGTTGAACTTTTTTTTTTTTACGGGCGTGTTATACTAAAATTGTAGACACATACTGACACAAGTGAGAAAAGTCGGTCATTCCACACGAGGCGGGATTGCAGGCCAAGCCGAGGCGTAAGTAATGGAGCCGTAGTCTGTGCTGTGCCGTAGAGTAGGTAGGTACCTAAAGACAAATCACATGACAAAAACTCAAACGCATTAGGCGACTTTTTTGAATACTTATAATTACTTGTAGAAAAAAAATCATAAACATCATATTTAGGAACTAGCAGGGGGTCGAGAGGGGAGGAGGGGGGGTTCAGGGATCAGACCGGAATAAATCTTATTAACTAACTAATATTTGTGAAAAATGGCTCGCTGATTCTTTTTTAGTCGAGAGGCACTGACACAAGTGACACGTAGCCGCCAATCAGCCAACCTAATATTAAAGATAATTAATAAAAACCGAAAATTTTAATGCATAGATAAGTAGATGAATTATGAAATTAATGAATATTTGTAAAAAAAAAAAATCGGCCTCGTTGTCGTTGGTCTAACGTGGTCGCAAGCGCGACCCACCAAGCATTGGGTCCGGGGTTTGACTACCTACCGGAGCAAATTGTTATTAGGTTTTTTTCTAACGGAAAATCTCAGTAGGTATACTTAGCCGGTTAACGGCGAGTCCCTTTTACAAGTCTGCCTATACCTTCGAGAAAAACAGGCGTTATAATTTGCCATAGGTACCTACACTAAATCATGACATCCAATTTCAGAATTATCCGAATGAAACACCTTAAAACCAGTTGCAATTTTTAATTAACTTACTGCGGATTAACTGCGTGGGATGCAATTCGCAGACCGCTACAGAATAACGCGGTCCATTAATTGAAAAGCTTACAGATTAAATTATCGACTTTTATTGTATCTACTGAAAAGCAGAAGCGTGTCGTCGTATTTTTAAACCCTCATGGCTTCAGGATAATGCTAGCAAGCTCAAATTCTTAGAATAAGATGTAGTTTGCAGACTTAAAAAACACACTAAGATTCATTAGTCTAGCTTTTACACTTTTGAAATTGAATGGAACGTAGCAAGAGTATAGTTAGAGCGCCACGAAAGATGAGTCTTGACCCCGCCACCTGCGCTCCTTCCGCCGCCGCCCCTATGACGTCCGGTCCCGTGATCCCGTCCCACCACAGAGTACACTATAATATACTGAAACGTCCAGACCTCATACCGCTAAAGAGACCTAAAATCGTGTACCTACTGCGCAAGTCAAACCACGTGGTGTGCCAAGTCTCATTTTTCGTGGCGCTAACAATACCTAATTGATAACTAACAATTAGGTACTCTTGCTACGGCCTACATAAAATAACGGAGTATCTGCAAAATTAGTACTTTATATTTTTAATTTTTAACACTCAACTGAGTTTCAGTGTTCAACCAATGCTTCAAACATTGCTTTAGATTTACTAAGAGATACAGAGAATTCTGAGGGGACGGCGCGTACGCAGTCCCCACTACCAAAAATTACGCATCCGAGTTATCCACATTAGGGATAATCGCAGGGGTCAACCCAACCGCAGTGCAATGGGAAGGCCTCGCCCTGGGGGAACCGCCTTCTTGATCACGGTATCCCCTATGCCAGGTAAGTATGATTTTTTTACAGAAACGCGCGAGGGTCATTCAACAGCGGAGAATCTTGACACCGCGATTCAGAAACGTGACGTAAATGTAAAGCGCCATCTAGTGATTAAAAACAGCACAAAACCACGATTTCTCGCATGCCATTTCTCACACCTTTGTTACTTTGTGTTATTAATTTATTAGACCTTAATATCCAATAATTTGTGGATTTAGCGGCGGTAGAATCGACGGCCTTCGAAAGTAAAATATACCGCTTCATTGACCGGGTTAATTAGGTGTAGTGAACTGTGGTCCTACATTAGCCCATACATTACAAATTGAATGAGCATACATAATAAGCCTATAATGTTCCCACTGCTGGGACACAGGCCTCCTCTCTGTGAGTGGGCCGAAATCTACCACTAGGGTCCAGTGCAAGTTGGTAGATGTCACTTCTTTGAATTTTTGGTTTTAGGAGATGCCTGTTTCCTCACGATGTTTTTCTTCACCGTTTCGAGAGCAGTGGTGATGAAATAATTAAGTAACCCATTTAAATTAAATGGGTCAATTATTATTTGATATTTATATTTGATACCATCAGGTATTAAATCATTTAAAAATCTGCTGTTCCCTACATTTATATTCGCATAACTCGTCAAAATGTAGGGAACAGCTGATTTTTTTTTCGCGATTTCAAGTTTGGTACCATAGTAAAAGTTGTTCATAATGATGAGTACAATCTCCCATTTCGATTTGTCGCATGTTTTCAATTTCACCCTGTATAATTTCACGATCTTCAAGAAAAGCTAATAAAACTCGAAACTTCAAAAACATTCACTGCTTATGAAAACAAACGAGTTGGCTGTGTTCATAAATAATTCTCCCTTTTCGGATGTCAATCAATTGTTTATTTCATACCATCATCTTATAAATAAATGTAACAAAAATAAATACAAACAGGTATTAAAAGGCCGTTTTCCATTTGAAACATATCAATTTAATATGATTTCTATAAACATTACCTATTGTATAATTTATAAACCGAAATCTTACACTGAACATAATGAAACTCGCGTATAAAATGCTTTTGTGACTTTAGCGGGATGAAGGTATAAAAAAACTGTATAGTTTATGGTTTGTTTATTAAAAATGTGTGTATCCGTTGTCCGGACTATACCCGAGGCCGGTGTTCGCACGCCGACCCCTAACGTTTGCGCGGAATGGTGACTACTCGATGACCGTTTGTTCCTCTTTCACGAAAAATTCTACAACTTCTTCTACCGTCGTTGTTGTGGAGTCGGTGTCGATAGCGTCGGTATCAACATCTGTGGGAAGAGAAACGAAAGTTAGTTGAAACAGAAGTTTTACCATGTTACAGGACTGAAGACCATATCAATGATTACAGCCATACTATTAACAAAAGAGACTTTCAATATGCAGAGGGGTGAGCTGTAAACTTCCTAACAAGTTTTGAAATTATTAACAACACTGGCAACATCTAAATTCTATTCAAATCCTTGTTTCCAATTCACGCTATCTCCTCTTACAGAAATATTAACTTTACAGAAGTGTAAATTAAGTCGATTTCAGAATGACTTGAGACCTTTGGAAACTACATTTTGAACGTAGTTTACAGAACTTCGCCAAAATAGAATGCAGTAATACGTACAATTCCTGAGCTCGAGCCGGCGCGGCTTCTGCTCGTTCCACTCCTGCACCTTGGCCTCGCGGTACTCAACGTGCTTCTTCATCTGCTCAGTACGCTTCGCCACCAATTCCTATAAACAAATGTCACATAATGATTAGTAGTGTCAGCTTCAGCAGTGTAGGTTATTCTAAATATTGATTTATTAACACTTTGTATGCGGCGAACGTGGAAACACAATGGCTTTTGAATTGTTTCTGTAATTACGGCATTCAACCGGTTACGCATTTGCTTCCAGTTCAACCAAATGTAGGTACCTACCTAAAAACCTAGTCTTTCTTACGGCAAAATTTCCGTCTCATCGGACTATGACAATAAGGGTGCACCTATGTTTGAACCTCCATTAAGATTGGCCGCCGTGACCGAATTCCGGTCGCGAGGATAAAATTATTACCCCAAATTACTAAAATAATTAGTATTCCGGCTGTAAAAAATATATTTAAAACTACTGTCACTATGTAAAACTACTTTAATATGTCTTTAATTTGCCTATTTGATCCCAGAAAGGTAGTATCAATATGGTTGTAAAGAAGAGATACTTCAAGTCTTCAACTACACTTTGAAAAGATGCTTTGTAATACTACTATGAGAGAGAGATGAACATTGTCTAATTTATGTAACAGTTTTTTCTGAACATACCTTGCTAGCTTTGCTACTGCGCATACGATCCTTAGACTCGAACTGTGAGTAGTATTTCTTGAGGTTCTTTTTGATCTCCTTCTGCTGTTTCTCGGAGAGTAACGTCGGGGGCCTCGGTCGCCAGTTGAACTGCGCGAAGCCTTCCTTCATCACTCTGTAGGGCAAATATTAAAGATTGAACAAATTAAAGATTGGTTTAGACCAAACAAACATAGAACCCGTATTTGGATATTATTTTCTCAATGTTCTTGATATTTTTGTTTAAATAGAATGGAGGTCAAGAGCAGGCCATATGGCCATTTTTTTATTAGAACTAAAAATGCTTAGCCTTTGCCTTTCCCTGCTTACACACAGAGAATTTGACAGGGATATATTATCATGTGTACTCGCTTGTTTGGCCTAAACCCATCTTTTTAAACATGGTACTTTCCCTAGAGATAGCCAATTAGAAAAGATTATTATCTTACGGGGTGATGACTAACATCTAGAGAATACAATCCCGGGATCCCGAATCCCGGGATCCCGGGATCCCGGCCAGTTTCTGACCCCGAAAATCCCGGGATCGTACTTGGCTAATCTCGGGATTTTCGGGATTGCCGCAAACAGGTCTAGTTTGCACTCCGTAGTCCTTTGCGCCTTGACAATGAACTTGCCTAGATTATATTAATAACAACCCTTTGATACGCGTACGATACGTACTATATAGGTACACCCCTAATAATAATATGTTTCTCGTAAAACTTAGCCCAATTGACACTAAAGGAAAAGTTACAGCTGGAAAATGATAAGAGTATGAAATCCCCAGATCCTGAAGTACAGAGGCTTTTGAACGCTTACTGTACATTTACAAAATGAATCGGGGTTGGCAAATAGTATTAGACTTGAAATGAGCCTGTTTGAAAATGGAGGAGTTCGTGGATATCACTTAGAAACAGCATATAAATATCTAAATATTGTCTATTCCCCCAACCAGTGTAGAACCTGAACGAGCGTTTTCAGCTGCTGCTTATGTTGGCAATAAACTACGAGGCAGGCTTGGAAGTCAAACTTTGGATGCATTGATATTTGTACGAGTCGATTATATTTTGAAAATTCTAAATTAATTCATTAATTTTTTGTCTTTTTATTTCTTACAAAGTAGTATCATTGTATTGTCTTTTTTCTTTTCTTACTATATTGTGATTTGTGTTGTGCAATAAAATTACTCGATTTTTTTTTACATTTGAGACCAATTAGAAACCACATAGTCTAATCCCGGGATAGCCCCGGGATCCCGGGATTACGCATTAAGAATCCCCTAGTCCCGGGATCGAAAAACATGCTCGGGATTGTATTCTCTACTAACATCTCACTATATGCTGGGTAGTTTCAATTGAGATTATGACTTACATCCAAATTAGTGTAAAAGCCAGTACTCTATAGCAATCTGTATAGATTAGAGATAGCATTATTTGGATAAAATACTATTGCATATCACAAAAACCGTTAATCGCCTATTTAAACATTTACAGATTACGATTATCATTTCCATTTCTACTTATTCATCACTGGAAACATTTTTACAAAGCTGCTATACGAAAATACTCTTTATGTTTACTAACCTTCTTAAGATTTTGCCCTGGAAGGACCAGATGTAGTAACCAGTATCGATCTTGCTCTTGAGTGAGGAGACGCCAGTCACCACGAAGCGGCCGGTCGGGTCCCATTCGATGCCAGACATCTGGGGACAAAAAAGTTAAGGTTAATCAGTTTGCATAGTTAAAATTTCTCGACTTACATTAGTTGTATCTGGATATTCAAATTGCCAATTTTTTTCTTTTTTGTTGATTACATTTTTCATGACATGTAAAACCAATAAGTGACAAAAGGTGTTCAGGTCGTCACATATACTTCTTCCGAAAAATTACATAATATACCCAAGAAAGTAAACATGAAACTACAATAAATAAAAAGTCATATACACTATACACACCTGGTAATGGTCCGAGACATTCATGATAGTGAAATCATTTGTGTCCAAGAACTCCAGAGCTCCACCAGTCAGTCCAAGGTTAGCGAGAACAATAAACTGCCCTGACGGAGACCAGAACAAGTGGTTGAAGGGCTGCCTCTCGAACTTCTTCAACAGAGTAGGTGCCTGACCCGTATTCACTTGGTAGAAACTAATGCAGATGTTAGCAGGATCACCATGGATAATAGCGAACTTGGATCCAACAGGCTCCCAAGCAAACGCTTGAATAGATTCCTTAATTTCTACTGAGTCAACCGGAATCTCCTTCTCTCTCATATGGAATATTTCAAAGTTGTAGTACATTCCTGAGTACTTGATTTCATTTTTGTCTTTCTTTACTTTAGAGTAGCGGTCTACTTTGACACAGAGGTAGTCTCCACTCTTCTGCCAGTGGATCTTACAGTCGGCTACGGAGAACAAGTTCTTGGACCGTATTTCAGTGCGGTTGGGGAGCTCGAGGAGTGTTACTCTGGCTGGTACGTCTTTGTCTTCTGCTACCCAATATGCTACGATGTTGTCTGTGGGCGACCAACTGAAGTCTCTGTAAATGGGAATAGGGATAATTAAATTTCTGGGACTAATAGAAACCAAGCAAAAGTTTTTAAAATAAACTTCACTTGTGTCCTAAAAATCGGAATGGCTATAATATGTGATGTTTGAATAAAAACTATTTATTTGCAACACAAAGCAGTTTCATTTCCTGAATGCCAACATGAATTCATAACCTACATGAAGACTATTATAAATAACAATGTGTAATAAGCAGATATTGTCAACACAGCAATAATTAAGCTAACACATACAATATTATTTCTATTGTTCCTGAAAAAACGCAAAATTATTCAGCTTCATTACTCCATATTTACATGACTAAAGATTCTGGAGGCTGAGTATTAAAATCTATATATCTGCCAAACAAACATCACCATATTTAAAAAAAAATTGTGCCAAACTTTCAATCATCAGACAACTTTTATCTGACGAATAAATATGGCGGTTTGACATATTTCCTATTCCAGAAAAGTTAACAAACCGCAAATATTATTCATCAGATAAAAATTTAAGAAGAAGTTATCTGAAGATTGAAAAATCAGTCCAAATCAAACATAATATAAAGTCTAAAATGTCTTACCTGATTCCGGGTATTTTAATAGACTTCTTGTCTAGCAGACCAAAACTAGGCGTCTCGTACACAGAGAGTACATCCTGGCCGATCCTGGCGAAGTACCTGTCGTCCTTGCTCCAGCGGAACACGGGCCACGTCACATACTCGTCGGGCGGCGGGAAACTACGCTTCTCTACACCCGTCCTGTTTAAAATAACATGATTATAATAATGGAGGTGTGATATTATTTAAATAATGAGAGTTGAGAAAGAGATATTGTAATTTTAATTGTACCCTTTTGCTGTGCCCCTACAGGGTCCATATTTTTGTACCTAGCTTTAAGGCTTTTATAACATTTTTTTACAATATGGAATGCAATAAATGAATATGAAAGTTGTTTAATATTATATGTAAAGGTCACTCCACAGGCATATAAAAAACGATTAATAGCATCTGAATACATAATTAGAAAGTTTCAAATGTTATAGATTTAGTTCTTCAACCACTAAGGTCCAATCTATTATTTTACTGCCACAGAGTGTTTAGTTGAATGAAGTTGTAAGCATCTCACCATTTTCACTGACAACATTTATAAATACCTGGTTTATGTCGAAAAATGGAACTGCCTACTTCCCTTACATAAGTCTTACAAAATAACGTGATTTCTACATCATTACTGTAATGAGCCTGATAAAGACTCATAAAGTGACTACCCAGTAAGACAAGTTTTTGTTTATATGTAAACCTGTAATACATGTTGGTATTTTAACTGTCTCAGACTCTTCTGGCTGTATCGCGAGTAGAATACGTAATAACAAACTTGTTTGCGTGAGTTGGAACAATTCACTTATTTGACTGTATGTATGACAAAAAAAAAGGTAGATTGCTGCTGTCATTTTAATCTAGCAAATTGAAAATCAGATTTTAGAACATACAATTTCTTATCAACTAAAACTTTTGGCACTAAGCTGCTGAGATACACCCACTAGGCACATAAAATAAGTTGTACAGACGCCAGCACATCAAGCTGCACTAAACTGTCACGATTTTCCCAATCAACTTTGAACCTTATGCTTTAGCGATAAAGTTCAAAATCTATTAAAGAAATTTAACAGATTGTAGTAGCTTGATGAGCTGGCATCTGTACATATTTTGTTTAGTAAAGTATTTGGCTGTTCAACTATAACTTGTTTTGCAGCTTGAATGCCAAGTGTGCCAACTAACAGTAAAATGGTCTACTGTATTATTTGCATGTGTTCTTTACCTTATACAGATCAATGCACATATTTAGATGGGATGCAATTAATCTGTCTAATGTAAATGATATGAAAAACACAGTTCTCACAATAGCATTCAATGACTTAATCAATTATAAAAAAATCTTCTGGAATTTTCCTATGTTGTTTTAGAAATGTCTGCTATACTTGTATTGTACATCAAGCACTCCACATCTAAGCACGTATTTTGCATAAAAACATACAGAATTAAGTCAAAAAAAACATATAAATGACTAACCTGATATCCCAAATAATAAGCTTCTTGTCTTCACCCCTATCGCCAGTCGGTGAGAATGTAACAACATAGTTTTCACATGGTGAGAAGGAGATGAACCGAGCTTCTGGGTGGAAGAACTTCTGGAACTGGGAGAACTTGGGGCCGGCCCATAGGGCTACGCCCCGCCAATGGAACGTCGCCAGGTATGTACCCAGCGGTGACCACGCGGCGTAAGTCTCCGTCCAGTTCTGAGAGAATGAAAAATAAAGAAATCTTCTACATACTTATTAACAGAGCAAGAAAAGTCATTCAGCCCTACATTTTATGAAGGTTTTAATTCAAACTTCTTTGATAGATCTTATTTTTTTGTCTTTTTGGAACAGACATCTACATACTGAAGGATGTTTTTAAACATTTCAAAACATGATTTCAAACAGTATCATTTGTTGTTGCAATAGTTTACAAACTATTGTAAGCAGCAGTGCCAATATTTTCAAACAGGTTTTGAAACACACGTACATAGCAACATTTCAATATATTACATTTTTCGAGCAATTTAGCTTTTTTTTTTCAATATTGGTTCCTTGACATTATGAGATACAGATACCAATATTGCTTGACTGGCTTAGACACTCAAGCTTAAAAACAGATGAAGATGCAATGTACAACTTACCGGCCTCTCCTGCATAAGGGTAGGTTCAGGCAGGGCATTCTGCCACACCTGTAGTGCAGTACCAGTACCAATGCCAACCAGGAACTGGTCGTATGCATCGGGGTCCATCAGGTACCATTGTAAGTCTGACGCGACCTTGAACGGTTGAGGTGCTGGCGGCTCCCATTCTTTAGGGATATCTGAATATCTGATGAGAAAAACAATTGTAAGTATTTAATTCGCGATCTCCTGGCTTTGATTTTTATATTTATGTTATAAGTTGTTCCCACAAAAACAACTTAATGAATTAATGATCTCCTAAAACAGGGCTTCCTCTCTCCTTTTGCTGTGCCCTACAGGGTCCATAATGATCTAAATTATATAGTTACCACCTAAGTACACATTATGGTAAAGCAATAAAGATATTGAGTATTGAATTGATTTTAATTAGAGAAAGTATAAGCACTTTTTATATATAATTTGTGGTGTACAGTAAATAAATATACAGACATTAGTTGAATGTAAAATAGTAGAAAGCGAGATTTGTTTTGTTGGTATAAAAGTTACTAAAGAGCTTAGTTTTTTTATGTAACATGTTTAAACCATCATAAAATCAGTAGCATACTTGTGTTAGGGATTTCAACATAACTACTTGTTTGGTATAAGGAAAAATTTGTGGCAAATTTCCTATAGAAATCTGTTTAGTTTATCACAGAAAAATGTTAAGTTCATGTGCAATTTCAGTTCTGCTATTATTTACAGTGGTGACTAAGATAAATGTTAGCAGGAAAACATCTAATTGACTTGTCACAAGGTCAATACTAGTACTTTTTAAGAGCTCAATGAACTTTACATGATAACACTCTCATCCTTGAATAATAATTTGCACCTGAAACTTTTAGATTAAGGTGTAAAGAACAGGGGTACTTACTTCTTAAAATCGGTGAACAAATTCACCAAGAATGTGTGCTGCTTATCTAATTTACAGTTATTTGTCGCTTTCACGGCTTCGGCGGCGTTCTGAGGATTGCTGTACTCCAAGAAAATGTAGCCAGTCGTGTTTCCATTCTCCTGGGTTGGATAATACTCGTTGACGATCTTCCCGAATTTGCTGAAGATCTTGTTTATGACACTCTGGAGCTTCTCCAGGCGCTCGGGTCCGACCTGCGGGCAGCCGTCGACCACGACCACGTTCTCATAACTGTCAGATTCCTTCGGTTTCTGCTCTAAAAGGTCGGCCAACAACTCTGCAACGTCAAAGTTAGGTTAGGATTTTATGACTTGCATTACACTGCTAAACTCACGGGGAAAGTTCAAAATTTTAACCAAGTACACTTGCGAACACACACTAAGCCTCACAATTACGTTAAAAATAGTAACAACATGAATGAAAACTTGTAAAATGCGTGGGTGACGCATATGGCCGGTCAAACTTGTCAGAAAATTGCCCACCTTCATCAGGAATATCATCAACGAAACCCTCCGGATCCTCGAAATCGGGTTCCTCGTCATAATTGGGCTCCTCATTATCACTTTGAGGAGCTGGGTTCACTTTTTCGTCGCCTTTTTTCTTAGCCATTTTGACGATTTAACGTGTGTAACAGGAAGACACGCCATTAGTGACTGAGCATAGAGAACGATTTTTTTACTTTCACTCAAAATGGCGAAATTACGTTTTGATAGCACTTGTGAAGATTATTGTCAACAATTATTAAAATGCGTGATTAATTTAATTAATAATTTTTTCACGTCTCTAACATTCCTAACAAACTATTCATATTAAAAATAATTTCTCAACAAATTATTATAAAAACAAAACGTATATTCAGTTGTCATCCATAGACAAAATAAAAAATATGGCGGGAAAATTAAAGTTTCAAATGAAATTATCTGCCAGTTTGTTGGTATAAAGTTTTATCAACGCAGTATTATTTAATGTTTTAAAATGTGCACAAAAAGGAATATGAATGAAACAGGAGTGTATTTTTATAAAACAATAAGGACAAGTTTAACAGAAGGTAAGGACTTTTTAATATTTTCCTCTTTTTGTGATGTGCTTTTACTATCTTACTTACTCATTGATTAAATTTTTAACAAGCAAGTCCGTACTTCTGCTACTACGTAATCTATCTATACTAATAATAAAGCTAAAAAGTTTGTTTGTTTACACGCGCTAATCTCTGAACCTAGCAGTCGGATTTGAAAAATTATTTTTGCATTTGATAGCCCAATTCTTGAGGAAGGTTATTAGGTTATTTAAGATCACGCTACGACCCTTAAGAGCAGAGCAAAAAGGAAAAACTCAGAAAGAACGCGAAGCGAAAAGGACGTAAAAGCACATAATAGCGCGGGCGGGCGATAGGCGACGTGGTGGGTCGGGGGCCGAAATTTCACGCAGGCTACGTTGAGTTGCGGGTAGAAGCTAGTAATTAAAATACACCAGGGCTATCATAGTGAATTTAGCCACCAGCAACCAAGTAGATAGCCAGCAATATAATACAATGTCGTGATTTCTTACAAAGTAAGCCCATAAGAATTAAATCTATTAAGTAGTTCAATTTTCAATGAATTTGGTATAGTCGTTACGGTTACTCAGCAAGACCATTATCTCAGTTTATTTTTCCCAAACTTAAATAAATTCATTAAAGTTTTTGGCTAAGCTACTCTCTTCCTTTACTCACTGTTGAGTGTCGTGATGTGCCCGGCTAAAATAGTATTACCCAATGGCCAGGAGAATTCCTAGTAGGTATAGTCTCTAAGCTCACAAATCCCAGTCGCAAATCCAAGTCAAATTTGATAATACCTTCTTATTCAATAAGGCTCATATTACCTCATACAGCCTACGTTTTTTATTTAAAAGCCAATGTTTTTAAATTGCCAGTATAGCACGACACGCATCTCCTCCGTATAACAGATGAGGTGGCATTTATGGACGGCTGACGGGTCACCGCACATGAAAATTGAGGTCACCCCGCATGCACCGCGTTGTAGCTCTACGTATAGTTAGCTATATAGTAGGTGTAGGACTATTACAGTACCTAATGTTAAACGCGAAGGTATGCAACCAGACGTGTTTCGATTAATTGACAATTTATGTCTTGTGAATGTTTCGATGACTTGTAGATTATTGGCGAAAATTTTTTGATTAGGTATATGCTACGTGTGATTATGGAGAAAAATTACCTGCCTATTCCCTTATCGTGGTCTCTATTTCTAATCTAGGAAGCAACCTGGATTCTGGATTTGTACCTGGTAAATAAGCTAGCTCGTCATTAGTACACTCAAATTTCGCCAGTAGGTACCCAGTATATACATTACTACCAACCCCTTTCTTTTACAGACCAAGGCGTAATGTTGTTTGTTCTATTTCCAATTGTTAGACCTAACTATTCCTATACCCTTCCGTAGAGGGCGACCAATGACCTAATTCTTGCCAAAAATGCCTAAGAATACACAACGTTCAATCTTCAATTTCGTCTACATTTCTTTAGCTATTAGATATTATAAAGGAATGATGGAAAGGATATCTATGCATTAGATTCACACAATGAAAAAACAGACATGTACCTAAGCAGGCATAGCAGTCATAGCAATTTGAGCTGTGTGTGGTTGGTAATAATATACTTCACTAAGTCATTACTCTGATGGTACCGTTATACTTGAAAGACAGGGCGACATGATAATCCAGTAATAGAGACATAGAGACCGTCGTGTTTTTGTGCGTTAGGACATGTCATGACGAATGTTGAAATCAAAGATCTTTAAGAGACCTGTAAACACATTGATCATCGAGTCAGACTCGATTATTTAATACTTACCCGCAGTTCCGGTAACCTAAAGTTTCTTTAAATTATAAGAATGCCGAACCACACCTGGATTTCCTGCCAGGTAGATGTGGCATGAATGTTGTACTTACAGTATTTTTCAATTGCATTTCAAAAATCGGTAGTCCGTCATTTAAACAGCCCAGGTGAAACAACACACTTGCTACCTGACACAGTCCTCGAATCACCATCATAAAAACGACCGTAAGTACAAACATATATAATAGAGCCATTAGAACGAGCCCAGCATCTTAAATTCCGTAAATAGCTAGCAGAACACTAATCCCCTTATCAGCCATTTCATAACTCTTATCTGAAGCTCGAGTGTGCACAGCAAAGCTTACCGGCACCGCTTTCTACGGGCTTTGGCTCGATCGAGGTCGCAAGTCTACGCAGGTTTTAATACTGGTACCTACGTCTTTCGTCACAGCCGGTGCCACTGACCGATGTTGATTGCGGCTTGTGCTATGATTAGAGTGTTTGTTCTTTTTCTTACCGAGGTTTTTTGCTAAACTAAGTATTGCTTGAGTTAAGCCGTGTTTGCGTGCGGGCCTCCTAAAGATGGATCATCAAATGTTTGGAGAAAATTAATTTGATCTGTAGCCACCTACCCTACCCCGACCTAAGTATATGATTTCGGCATTTGTAAAATATTGTAACCACGTTGTAGCTTTGGGACACATGGAAAATGCAGACAATTCAACTTTCTCGTGTTTTTTTGCCAACTCCAACAACTACAATTTTATCTGGGGCTCAAGTTTTCTCATTTCAAACTTTGTGTCGTGGACACCGCTGACTGTGTCATTAAGTCCGTATATTATAGCTACCTACATTGTTTTTATGATTGACAGGGCACACATGTTATTATTTACACCTCCACAACAAACACATAGGTACCTACACTAAAATAAACCGGTGATTAAAGCATGCATAAAACGTTGCGAGAACTCGTCTTTGAACATTGTAGCAGTTCCTGCATCAAAAAGCCAAAATTACCAGATTATTATACTGCAGCTCTAGTTAAAAAATAAAAGCTCAGGTCATGGTAGAAAGATTAGCCAATCAGCAGGGCTGACACCCCAGAATACCTACGCCAGGAAAAAAACAAAATACAATAGCTTTGTGCAAAGATCTGACAAAGCCCTGTTAAGTAAAAGTAATCTCAGGAATACGTGTTTTCCACAGGCTTGTTTTACATGATTCAAATTGATGCACAATGATCATTGAGACACAATGACGCGTAACAGAGAAATGTTCCCATGCGATTATTCTCTCGGAACAATCAAATAACAAGACAAACGGCCGGAAAATAGGGCGTACGGTTTACGTCATTTTCTTATGGCGATTTTGCGGGATGCTAGGAAAACTACGGACCACCTCCACATCTATTAATTAATTACCATCGGAAGCTCATGCCGAAAACGGCGGAAAGCTGGTGCCGAAAAAACTTTAAAAAACGATTCTAGCATATTTTCCTGGGCTCCATGCCTAAAGTTCTAAACTTACAAAGAAGAATGCAGAATTGATAAACAGATGATAACTGCAGTCAATTTTCCATACATAGCTTAACTCATAAACTGTGATTCCTATCTTACTTAATCAGACAGATGAAGTTCTCAGTTTACATGGTCCTTAGATAAATGTAGGTACGTAATCTTTCGATACAGATTACCTCACTCGCTATTTTCTCGACAAAGCCGTGATGTCATCTACGCTGGCCTATGCGTGACACAAAAACTATCAATCATTACGCATGGTTTTATCGAGAAAATTCTAGAAAATGTGTATTCCTAAGTTTTGTGTCTCATCATCATAATAAATTGCAAAGCCTTTCTTACACTTATTCTGACGTGCAAACAAAGACATTAAATTATCATAAATCTGTTTGCGTGTAAATATGTATGTAAAAAATAGCCAACATCCAACATCTCTACCTACTGCAAGAAGAAGCATCTCTATCTGTGTTTGAACTTTGCTAGTGTAGACATTATTACTGAAAAGTTTCCGTGTCTAAACTCCATAGCTTAACTTAGAAACTACACTAAAGAAACTACTAAAGTAGGAAGAAAGTTGAGATGAATGTAGTCTACTTCCAGTTCCAAACCAAGCGTTAATAAGTGGGACAATCTACCGACTTTATGTGTTGCTCACTTATTTACTGATCATGTCATGAAACGTTTACAATTGCACATCCAAGCAAGCTAAGTCAGCTGTATAAACATGACTGACATTGAATGAAAATTCTTTCGCTCAGCAATTGACTCGGATCATAATCATAGATGTAACTTCAACCTCGTTTTGTCGTTGTAACTTGTAAGCACACTACACGCCAGGGCCCATAGTTGTGAGGCAACCGAGGTAAGCGCTCGCGTATTCGGGTACCAAGCCTAGTCCAGTCGGTGCCTCTGCCTCTGCCATTGCGCCCGCGGATCGCCGCGTTTCCCGCGTAATTGAACCATAGACAAACAGTGTTTCCCGAATCTTCCCGCGCAAAGGTAATTAGCGTAGTACCGTTCGTTTAATTATTCCGTGTTAAATACTTTTTAGTGAAGTGTTCAAGTGTGCCACATTACAACACGCCCATTGTGCTGCTTTTGTTATTTGTTTGCTTTCAACCGAGTTGTGCTTGTGCCCACATTTTTTGTATACTATACTGTAAAAAAGGTACCTACCCAACATGTTTGATGAATTTTATGATGTGGTCAATGTGGACCATGCGAATTAAACATTTTGCTTTTGATTTGCCGGTGACAAATAGAGACACCGGCAAATCACCATCGATATCGTCGAGTATTGTTGAATATTTTTTTTAATAGATATTCTGTAAAAATAACCGGAAGTAGGCTATTAGTGTACTTCCGTTTAGTATTTTTCCTTTGAAATCAAATTAGATGTGTACATATGGGTACCAAATATCTACCTGCATTTAATAATAGCTTAATAAGTAGATATTTATAGATACGAGAGGACTTGATAGTTGATAGTAAGCTGATTTAATGAGTAGGTATATACGTACCTAACTAGTTCCGCAAGTTTTTTTTATTAAAATAACGATCACTCGAGCCTTAGCATCCAGCTATCGAATTATGTATTCTAGTGTATACCTACATAGTACGAGGTACATCGTACCTAACAACTAAGATAAATTTGCAATAACAATTAATATTAGATTTGTTTTGCATAGTTATTAAAACATTTGTACCTATTCTCTGATGCCTATCATGCATTCATGCATACCTAATGTATTTACTTACATTACTTATAAATTACTAATTAAAAAACATAACTTACACGTGTAATATCTAATGCATAGTATTATTAAACAAGAATATGTTATAGGTAATATAACATTGCTGCTTGCTTGACCTTAGATGAACCTAGGATTTGGAAGATATTCCCGATACTTTATTCTGTTTGGGAAACTTCTGTTTGGGAAACTTACAGCTAACATCAACGGCGGATCCAGGGGGGGGGTCATGGGGGTCATGACCCCCCCCTGAGCTGGTTCCAGGACTTAGGTGGACCACTAATTGAACATAATGATTTTATTTATATATTTTGTCACCATACAGATTTTATGTAACTACATACCTTCAATATTTAAACATATCATAACATAGTTCTAAGTTAAAAAACTAAAATTTCTTTCTACCTATAATGTGTTTATAAGTGTACCTCTATAAGTATTCTTAAAAATGGTTGCTGCAAATTCATTCATTACAAGAAATGCGGAGTTTTGCGTCATACCCCTCGACATACCTCTAGCTGTTATGACAAATCATTCACCACGGTTATGGAAAATAAATAGGCTGCCTCATTACGTGCGTGATACCCCAGCCCGATTTCTATGTATGGCAAGCCTATCCCTTGGGTTAAACAAGCCAAATACCTAGGTGTCATCCTCGACCACAACCTCAACTTCAAAGAGCACATAAAGACGACGCGCTCGCTCCACTACCTAATGACTGCCCGCAGCAAATTATCACTTAAGTTCAAATTGCGCCTCTACACCGCAGTCATCCGTCCCATCATGACCTACGCTTGCGTAGTCTTCGCACACGCCAAGCCTCGCCATCTGCATAAAATGCAAACCCTTCAAAACTGGACCCTCAGAAAGGTCACGGGATCCCCCTTCTATGTCCGTAACATAAATCTCCACCTGGATCTTAGAATACCCTCCGTCCAGCAGTTCATGAAACTCGTCGCCAAGTGTTTCTTCGACTCCGCTATTAAGCACCCCAATCCCCTGATTGCGGTGGCCTCCCGATATACTCCCTCCCGTATAATTAGGATTCGCCGACCAAGACATACCCTCATCATCCCCGACGACGCCACTACCCTCTTACAGGAGAGCAGAAAAGTCACCAGCACAATTAAGAGATACATAAACAAGACCCGTCAGCCGTCCTTCCGTCCCCGCCTTGGAGGACGCCCGTCGCGACGCCCCGTAAATTCTCCTCCCTGACCCTTGCTCGAGCCAGCCCGCGCCGCTGAGCCTGTAGTATTAAATTCGCCCCAAAATAATTCCGATCCAGCCTGTCCCTTGCTGCCCTCCCCCAGCGACGCCCTAAGCCGAGGTCCGTACCCCACAGGGGGTGCCCTTAGCGTGTAGTCGCTTAGCTTTTAAGTTTTTAAGCCCTGGCTGGAGGCCTTAATTTTGAGGCATCCACAGGCAAGTCCGGTTAAGCAGACGACAACCTCATAGGTTGAAATGCGAGATGCCATTACCAAAAAAAAAAAAACCGTGCGTGATAGTGCTTCTCTGGATGTCTTCAAGAGAAGATGGCAATATGTACGTGTATATGTACAAGTTATTATGTGTTAAGTTTTTCAAGTGTACAATAAAGAATAAATATTTTTAAGTACAGTACTTACGTACAGACGCCAGCACATCAACCTACCCCAAACTGTCAAATTTTCCTAATTAATTTCGAACCTTATGCTTTAGCAATAAATTTGAAAATCTATTAAAGAAATTTGGCTGATTGTAGTAGTAGGTTGATAAAATAGGTGCCTACTTTTTACTTGTAGGTATCTATTGTTATCAAAATTAAATTATAAGTTCTTGACTTGACCACGACTATGTGACCCCCTCCTGGTGCCAAAGCTGGATCCGCCCTTGGCTAACATATTTATCGCTGATGAACACTAAAATAACAACGAAAACGGTAGGCACTAAAGACATAAAGATAACATAAATTAACAACTACACAAAATCCAAACCAATAATCGTTTAGACGGGCGCAAACCAGTGGTTTATATAGAGCACATCTCCACTTTTCTAGAAGATGTGGTGGTTACTTCTCCTGGTGCTGGCCGTTGCCAGCGGCGAGGAGACCTGTCTCTCCGTGCAAGATGACCCTTACCTCCTGTTCGGCACGAAGACAGCCTACCTCTTCGCAAATAAGGACATCCCTACCACGAGAGCCCATGATGTGCCTGGTAAGTTGTAGAACTTTATTATTCTTCTAATTTTTTTGTCAAAATCATAAATTCAAACAAGACTGAGCTTCAGCACGTTTTCAATGTCAAAATTACACAGTCCCCCAAAACGCCCACCCTTCAGCACTTCCTATAGTGATTTAGCTGGGAAAAAGTGGCGCAACAAACTCCCCAGAAGCACATGTGGCTGTTCAATTAGAAGTTAGGTTTTAAAGATTAGCAAGACAGCTTTTAAAGACAAGATTTTAAAGATTGGCGGCAGGTCTAGAGTCTAGGGCAGTAACTTAGCCTAAGATGCGCTGTGTATATGAATTAGTAATGAAAGAGAGCAGTGGTGGCCCAGAGGTAACGGCGGCCCCGACTTACGAAATGCAAGTCCTGGGTTCGAACCCAGCTAGGCGCTTTACTTTGAGTAGGTAAATAATTACATCACCGCTGATCTCAAAATGATGAAGGAAAACCTCGTGAGAAAACTGGCATGTCCTAGAACCAAAAATTCAGACATGTGACATCTACCAACCCGTACTGGGCCCGCGTGGTAGATTACAAATTACAACCCACTCCCTCTCAAAGAGAGGAGGCCTGTGTCCCAGCAGTGGGAACGTTATAGGCTGATTAAAACATCACCCTAGTAAATGTGTATTTAGGAGGTTAAAAAGCACTATTTCCAGAAGATTGCAAATGGACAGAATAGTTCGTCACCATTAATGAGGAAATTTAAACCAATTTACTAAACCAATGCTGTGTTGATTATTCATAATAAAATAACTAGCCTCCCTTTGTAATTTTCGCGAAGCCAGTAATAAAACAAACAACAGCATGACCTATAATTTTTCCTCAGGACTCTATCTAATTGAATAGCGGAACACTAAAAATTACGTGACTTCAATGCATAAAAACCAAATGACCACAGCTCTCTAAATAATTTCACCCACCCGTTGACCTGAATATTAATAATGTTTCAGGATTCCCTTTGCTTTGCTGCTCTGGTTCGTTATGACGTATACTGCTATTATAGGTATCTTTCTCAGTTCACAAATCATCAAACTTTTAATAAATTCGAATTCAATAATGTTGAGAAAGTGGTACTGTAGCATCGGGGGACGCTAACTGTACCGCGATTAATGAATAAAAGACGATTTACTTTTATATAACGTAATTGATATCTTCTTCCTTTGGCCTTGTTAGCCAAATCTGACGCCTTTTTTTTTTCGTGCACGGTGGAAATCGTCATGGACTTCCGCCATCGTAGGGATGACAGAGGGGCATGACGGACTCTTACCGGCTAAAACTACCGCGGTCTTCCACCTTTGGGTCCTTTGGTCTATGGCCGGGGGTGCGGGATTCGCATAAGTATTCACCGCTCCCCCGACTTCATGTTCTTGCCAATAACTTTTAACGGACTCGCGGATTTGCATTAAGCACCAAATATGCTAAGTAAAATCTCTACAGTACACAATCAGACAGATAGCCTATGTCCACCCACCGTACCTACGAAGACCGTCGTCCGTACAAGTTTATTTCACTAAGAAGACATTTTACAATTTTGTAGCTTCTCATTGTAAATAATATAAATACTAATGACATGTGTTTTCAGACTTTCGAAAAGCATTCGACTCAGTCGAGCTACTCTGCCTGTGTATAGGTATCTTTTAAAATCAATAAGAAACTACCTAACTCATTTTACCTACTTTTGAGAATGATTTAGTTCTTTCCTTCCAAATATTTGTTTATCTATGATATTCATCTGACCTAAACTAAATAGATAATTAGAACTTTCATATATTATCAGACCTCATCCTCTAATCTGACGACCCACATATGCGATTTTTTTCCCGAGAAGGACTTCAGTTGGACTCATTATATTTCTGAGTATGTACAGTCAACAAAAGAGATAAGTATGCAGGATCGTCGGATATAGTTGAAGTTTAGTAAGAAACCGATGAATGTTCTAGAATAAAATTTAATTTTATTAATAGAAAACAAACAGCTCATTTATCAAATTAAATTTCAGTCGACAACATCCATCGGTTACTTACTAAACATCAACTATATCCGACGATCCTGCATACTTAACTCTTTTGTTGACTGTACATCACATTTCTGGGTGCCTGGCCAATAATGAAAATGAGGCACAGAGATGTACATCTTCTCTATAAATAAACTGAATAATGATTATTCCCTAGGTCTCTAGGCATAGGAATTCAAACATAAAACTGCCAGAGACGACTTCACGAGATTTTAATTGAAATGAATTCTATTGTTGACAGCATTATTGCTCATAGATACTACTCAAGTAGGTATAATAAAGTTCGAGGACGAGGCCAATATGCAGTAGCCTATACCCATCCATAAAATACGTCTTCTACAGACATAAGTTCCTTGAACTGACAACCTTCGAGACTAGTTTCAGGTTTCCTTCAGTATTGTCGCTCCTTCTGCCTTAATCCATCCAAATGTCGTCTTGAAAAGAACGCCGTTAGCGATAAGACCGCCCATTGTGTCACTCCTTCTAAAATGTCTACATTTATATCTTTAATTTTTATGGTGTATATAATTAAAAAAAACGGTCAAGAGCGAGTCGGACAGTACAGGGGTACGAGAGTTCCGTACTTTGTATGTATGTAACAACAAATTTAAGGTTTTCAGATTATTTCCTTTACTTGTGCTACATGAACATGACATTGCTTCTTGCCAAATTTCATCCTATAGGTTTTGATTCCCTCGCGAGTGTCCAAATATGCGGCATAAACGGAACATATTATAAACGCCCGTATCTTTTGATTGCGTTGATTTAGAAGTTTGATTTTTTCACTGCTTCATGGGATTGTAGCCTTGAGTATTTTATATTAATTTCAACTTGATAACTCCACGCGTTCCTGTGAAAAAGGGTCTTGACAGAAGGATAGACAGACGGACAACGAGGGTACAGCGAACCCTATATAAAAATATTCTATCTATGTATCTACTTGTTAGTGTAGTGCTTGTGGAAACTACTGGAAACGGAACTGTACTATATGTATCGGATGTAGTCGAAGAAGAATACTTTTCTATGTTCTTCTTGTTTGCTCTCATCCTAATAGATAATGAAGACAAAACAAGAACCAACTTTAGGTAGTCTATGGGCTTTAATGCGTTTTTATAGTTTACACATTTTCGAATTTCTATACACATGTCATAATGTTAATTTGTCAGCGATTTATCATTATTTAGATTTTAATCATATGATTAATGTGTAAGACATTAGCATCTAATGGAATGGACTGTGTTTACGAGCGTTTCAAAATATTTTAAAGGTAACCTAACCACATCAAAATGCCTAATCATAATAGTTATTTGTATAGTATATTTTGTAAGCCATAGGTACAGCAGTCAAAAAAAGAGATAAGTATGCAGGATCGTCGCCATCGTCGGATATAGTTGAAATTTAGTAAGAAACCGATTGATGTTGTCGACTGAAATTTAATTTGTTAAATGAGCTGTTTGTTTTATATTAGTTAATAAAATTAAATTTTATTCGAAATCATCCATCGGTTTCTTACTAAACTTCAAATATATCCGACGATCCTGCATACTTATCTCTTTTGTTGACTGTACACGATTAAGTAGCTCTTAGACAAATTATGGTTTTAATTTCAAAGCCTTCCTCTTGCCATATTTTAAAGTATTTAGGGGTCAATAAGCTAAAGGCCTATGCGTGTTCTTTTCTGCAATTTATACTTCATGTCCCAAACAGCCTACATATCTATTTGATTTCTTATTTCGCGATTGGATTGGTTACGCGTAGATAACGGTATTCACAAATGTAAACTGTGGCTGCGGTCAATTTTCAATATTTGTTTACCGTCAAACACAAACAGAAAGGCAGAAAACAGATTTACTTGGCCATTCAATTTCTTTGTGTAACTAACCGTACTAAACATTGGTAGCTATCCTTATTCGCATGAACATAGGAATAATAAAGATCATCGTCAAATTAACATTTTTCTTATTGAAGACTAGCTGACCCGACAGACGTTGTTCTGCCCAAATTGATACAAAATTCCCAAAGAAAATGCACTTTCAGTTCCCCGTATTTTCCAATTACCCCGGTAACTTTTCTATTTTTGTTTCCAAAAACACCTCATTTGAACATTTTAAAACAAAAAAATGCCAAATTGGTCTCGCAGTTCTGATTGATTCTGAAGTGATGCGCTAACAACGAACAGCATTTCATTTTTATTACCTAAATAAGAGATAGATATATTAGCGGGGTAATTACGTAACACACTATCAGTAGCAATGGCTTTTATTTTGACAGTTCAACAATATTCATTGCGTTATTTACTTTGTTGAGCAGAGAAATTCGAACATTATTTATAAAGCAATGGTTTAGCAAGATCGTTCAAAATGATTCAGTTTTTGATTGATAGTGTGATACGCTGGCCAATTCTATTCCAAGGATCTTTCCTCCTAACTACAATGGCCGATACATTGAAATGCACATAACCATGTGCATCAATTAACTAATACCGTACAACCAATTAAAGAATCAAGGAAAATGAAATCCATTTATTTTAAAACAGAAGAAACTATGTACGATATACTGTATGAGCCAGCATTTAATAACGTACGAACCACCATGCCAGCACCATAATCAGCATATAATGTTCCCACTGCTGGGACACAGGCCTCCTCTCTTCGAGAGTGAGTGGGCTTTTATCTACTACGCAGGCCCAGTGATGCGGGTTGATAGATGTCACATGTCTACATACCTACTACACATGTCGACATCAGAACCAATGAGGCGAGGTTTTAAATGCATTGTATTAACCAAGAGACCAAAATATAATACATGAAGCTAATAATTTAATCTAGATATCTAACATCACATACAATCTAAAAATAAACGACAATTTAATTGTTCTTTAGTGCAGGAAGCGCCATTTATAATGGACACTGCTAGATTGCCTGCCGAGATAAAGTAAATAGAAACCAAGCGGTAACTGGTATCCTATTCACTGATGAATATTTGGTTACCGCGATGAAGTTAATTAATTGCGTACATACGGAAATATGGATACCTATATGGTAGACAGTTTAACATAATAATATTAGATAATCTAAAAACTGACTATGAGAAAGACATCTTAATTAGGTACGTAGAGTAGAGAGACAAGCAAAGCATTCCAAGATATATCTAGCTTAAGGCAGCAGGTATATATTCCATGTAAAGGGAATGATGACTATACATAACGCAGGGTTCAAATCCGATATTTATATATCAAAATATTTATTTCTAATATATATTATACGAAATATATAAAAAGATGCTATTTTTATTCTTTTAGTGGTATACAGGGTAGTTTCCAAAGACCAGCCAAATTTAAGGGTGTGGTACAGATCATCACACTGAACAACTTTCTCCATGGGACCAATATCGTAATCGCGAAAAATGTATCAACTGTCCCATAGAAAACTTCAATACCTATTACCTACTCGACCTAAACGTATGGACGGCTGAATTTTTATTCACGATTACGATGTTGGTCCCATGAACAAAATTGTTCATTTTTGGTCTATATCACACCCTTAAAGGCTGGTCTTTGAAAAGTAACCCTGTACTTATTTATGATGTCGCACCTTTAAAGTAAAACCGTTACTAAACGAAAATTTTCATGAATTAAGGTATCAATGCCATCTATCTAAAATAAACGTAAACTACAAGATAAATTTGTTATATTATAAACAGAGATCTATCATAGAAACTCATTAAACATCTTAAAAAACCATGAGCTCAGATTTTATTTAGAAAAAACAGTGACTATTTTCTAATTTTGGCTCCCCTATAAAATTTCATAATTTCGTTTAGTAACGGTTTTACTTTTAAAGGTGCGATGTGTTGTTTGTGTTTGATTATTTGACGTTTTCATTATAAAAGTAATACTTAAAAATATTGAATCTTTGATTAATAATTAATAATCAGTCTTACATAATCAACTAGCCTTATGACTAGATTACCACGTCAGGAAAGGTAATCCAAATTGTAGTTTTTTGGCTAGTGTTGCTAGGGTAAACTTTGGCTAAGTATAATGATAATTCCATATTTAAATCATAAAGTCTAGCATAATATTAAATCTAACACCTTGCTAATGAACTTGACATCATATACCTTTGAACATACACACCTTGATAATGTGCACGCAACGAAGCGTATAAATCGGCTTATATCGTCGGCAGCTTTGTTCTACAGTCTAAGCTTGTCGTATGTGACTGGACTATTAACTAATTGTAACAGACATGGGTGTAGCCTGGCGTGACATCGCGTAGTTAACAGTAGACAGTCGTGGGCAAACCTAGTAATTGTACGGATTTGGATGAAATTTGGCACACGGGTAGACCATTACTTGGTTTAGGACATAGGATGCTTTTTATTCCGATATTCCCACGGGATCGAGACGTAGGTATACGGGCAAAACCGTGGGGCGCAGCCTAAAAAGGATAAAGGAATATTAAAGACTAAATAAAGAGAAGGACGCTGTCTACATCTCTCTATCTATTGTCCTATCGCAGGTATGCTGGAAGAGATTTCTCATGAAATAAGCATTAAGGACCTATTTTTCTATTCTGTTTTTTCTTGTCTGTTTATATATGTGTGTACATAAATGGTAAATAAATAAGGACATAGATTGAACAATCTGTCATAATTCACGACAATCGACAATTCAGTGGTGTTGGCGTAAAAAGGTAACAGACAGATCGCAAAGTATATTTTCGCCCATTTCTTATTATTATTACCAAGATTCTCTCCTAAGTTATCATTAGCTAAGCACACACACAAAGTCATGGCTCTCTTCCTAGTGTTAGTTTTCTCAGTGTGAAACAATCACGCTAATGTATACCTAGGTGCCAACTTATTACCATTTTTCTCGCACCAGACGTGTGCATGGCGCATTCACCCCTGTAACACAATACCTATGTGATTTATTCTCACACTGGCGTAGGTATTGTGTAACATTTCATGAACAAAAACCGAGTACGTTAACCTGGCATCAAGTGCCTATCGCAGAACACATCACGGATTCATTACACTGATTATTATGAAAATAACATCACTGTAGAAAAAAATCTGTAGCTACTATACAAAATATCCATGTTATAGTAAGATTTAATTAAGACGGAATTAATTACTATTTTCGTTGTTTCAATCAATCAACTCAGCCTATCGCAGTACACTGCTGGACATAGGCCTCTCCCAGGCGGGGTGCCTGGGAGAGGCCTATCTCCCACAACACCCTGTGCTCCGTCTTCCGCACCCAGTCCTTCCGGATCGTATCACACTACGCTTGCCGATACGCGGTCTGTACTCATCTCGTCTGCTCAACCGGCCATCGGTCCTTCGACAAATCGCAAAGATAGCCCACTGCCACTTCAGCTTGCTTAATTACTCACGAAGTATGTCGTCGTTTACTTCAATAAAATCATTAAATTCGCTTTGCCAGTATGGTTCTTCCAAGATTTCGTTTCATATTCGAAGAATAGAGACAACCACTCCGTGCCTCGGAAAGCACGTTTTGAGCAGTTGGTCCCAGCTGTCATTCGTGGATCTTTATAGCAGTCGTTACGGGTCGTCAGAAACTCGAAAGTATGACAGCCAGTCTTACCAAGGGTATCGTATTATAATCTAGTAACTGGGTTGCAGAGGTTAGGTAGGCAATCGCTTCATAAAAAATACTGGTAATCAGCTGCGCCCGGTTAGACTGGAAGCCGACCCCAACATATTTGGGAAAAGGCTAGGCAGATGATGATGATTCGAAGAGTAGAGACAGACAGACTTCCTATGAGTCTTTCCTAGTCCCGTACTTTTACCAAAATCCCCATGCAATAAATAGGTCAATAGCAAAACTCGCAATCACAACCACTATCGATTTCTATTCGAATCATAGCTCCATTAGTATTGCTTGATGTGCCAAAAGGCCAGAAAATTTCGCTAGTTTCCCCAACTCAATTATCTCTCTCTTTAATCATGCACCATGTTTATTGATACAGTGTCACAGATATTTAGAGTATCATTGTGTATGACGCGATGCCCTATTTTAATTTAATCTGTATTTAATATTTGGAGTTGGTCCAATAACGTCACTACCTTCATTACCGAGGAACGATGGGCCTTTGAAAGTTAACACCGCGTGAACCGTTTACGACGTTACTGTACTATATTTTCAGCATTATTATCGGTGTTGGTGCCTCATGTATCGGTTGTCTGCCAAACTTCCTAAAAAAAATGGAATAATAGGATAATGCGATGATTCGCGTCGCCTTTTCCTATTGTTCCTATGGAGTGTACGATTGCTTTGAACACGTAAGAATCGTAAGAATGCGCCACACCCAATTCGATCAACCACAAAGAAAAATCACGAAATAAATCACGGATTTCCCAACCACTTTGGCATTTTCTAAACTTCTCATAGTTTCAGCTGAAGCTTATAACATTATTTTGAAACGACTTAAATGTATCTAAGCCAAGCAGCAAACGTACGTACGTAACGTACTCAGTTTTTTGTCGCATAGTTTGTATTGGTTTTTGTACCTACACATTACAAGCCAGAAAAAAAAATTCAAATGTTAAAAGAAAAGACTTATTCAAAAATATTTCATAAAAAATAAAAATAGTATTATCATCATCCGTGATTATCATAAAACAATCGTGAAACCACGGATATCTATGCGTGAAACAAAGCTCAAAAATTATTTTTTCCCTGCTTAATTCTCAAAATTTTGAGCGTAAAGTACAATTTTTTATGACAATAAAGGGAATTCGATCAACTAAAGAAATACCTAACAATGAAATTATTCCACTGAGTCGTGCATTTATTTTTTCATTTAATTAAAACTGCAATTTTATTTAGGTGGTCATTCGATTCAACTAACATCAAACGCAACTCCTTTTTGAACCTTATTTGTTGCCGCTACTGTCGATTACCTAAAAATTTACTTTTTACCGCGCCTTAATTCAAAACATACTTTACCTATATTCTAGTTAGTTTAATAGTTTACCCTATAAAGCTATTCCGAGTTAACAAGCTGGACAGAACAAGGCTAATCTGTATAGCTAAGTTTATCCGATATCCGATACTGTGTGGGATCACAGCAGGGGTGGGATGTAGGTAGGTAGGTACGTTACATGACACACTTTTGCAGGCTATAGTTAACTATGGAGGGTGCTGTTATAGAAGAAACCTATTATGACACTGGAAACGTAGAAAATTAGAGTAACGCTTGCGCTACACGATCGTATATTGTAACGTAAATCTTCTCATAGAGGTTTTTGCAACTGCTCGGTTATTTCAGCAAGGTTTACAATTGACGCCGACGCAGACACATTTCAGTGTTTTCAGTACGTAAATGTCTAAGCTCAGGAGTATTCCCATGTTTCTAGTAATTACTTGTAATCAATTGGAACACTATACCCGCTATTTTTATTGTCTAAGACTTCTAAGTGGATCATTAATGTATGCTGTTGTGCCTAGCCCGCATGCGGGCTGTTACTGAAACCATATCACTGTATCAAGTAATGTAAGGGATAGTATATACCCAATTTCTCCAAATGATTTGACCTGTATAACTTAATTATACAATTAAAGAATGTTCCCAATCATCTAATAGTGGCAAATATCAATCTACATAATGGGCGGGCTAGTTCGATTGACAAATGGTTACTAATAGCTCGGTCAATCTTAGTTACTTATGAGGTCAACCTGCCATTGTATCTATTATGAGCATTTTATTAGAAGAGCATGCAATCAGCAATGTGTTGATAACTTGTAATCAACATTAATCGTTAGGCCTACTTAATCGTATACTTAATACTGCAACAATAAAAGACATTACATGAAATAAAATTAAATAGGTACTAGAGGGACTCGTGGCTACGTAAGGATTTCATTGACAAAAAATGTTAAAAAATTACATACAAAAAAAGGATGTGTTTTTTTTTCGGCCAAACTTGTACCGAGGTACAAATTACAAGTAAAATTCCTTGCAATAAATTGTGTTATTAGCAGTATTTAAAATCCCCCAATATTTGATAGATTAAGAAATAAGAGAATATAAAAAATCACTACCTCACATCGTAACTGCGTTCAACGAAACGTTTATAACAGCACTGACAGCTGTCAAACCATTCCATTTGTCAAAATATGACATATTGTAGTTTGTGATTATAAGGATTACTTTATGTTTGTGATCACATTAGTCCTCAGCGAATACATTAATTCGTTATCGATAAAACGATGGAGCCATTACTATAAAAATTGTAATAAAATTGGACCATAGAGGAGGCATGGATCAGTCTATCAAAAAGTACTCTGTGTATGCACACAGAGTACTTTTTGATAGACTGATCCATGCCGATAAAGCATGATGATAAAGGCCGATGACCGTCACTGATAGGAGGTCCATGCGGACCTCCTATCAGTGACGGTCATCGGCCTTTAAAAAGTTGTCCGACAGTCAGAGATTTTTATGATAGGCTGTAATGTCTTTGCTGAGTTTGCTGACAGTCTTTCAGTCTATCAAAAAGTACTCTGTGTGACAGTCCAAGGGACCTAAAATGTGCATTTCAGTCTATCGTTTAGCCCTAAGACCACAATAAAGTCAGAATACTAATATAAACACATCAATTATTTTTGTGTAGCCATATCTATACCAGCAGCTGCTAGTATGCTGCAGGTTGTTTTTCATTGTGAAGGCTAACTGTGCGTTTGCATTTTCGAAACATTCACATAAAAACATGTTGAAATCTCTGGTAACTACCAATAAATGTACGGTATGGATACATTGACAGTTACCAGAGATTTCATCATGTTTAGTTTAGTCGTCAAGATGGGAGAAATCAATCGAAAGTCCAGGGAAGAATAGTTAAATCAACAATTATGAAATCATACACGAAATAGCACTCCAAGAGACGGGAAACCAACGAACAGAGTCGGGGAACCGAAACGGAATGTTATCACTAGCATGGTATAATAATATACTATTACATTATTATATTAATATAATTATTATACCATGATCACTAGTTATTGGTAAATGGTAACAACCAAAGAGTAAAGTAACTATAGAGGGAAAGAGTGACAACTCTGTGGTAAAATTTGCATGTATGGAAAGTGCTGCCACCTTGAGTTTGGTGGGTGACCTAAGGCTCTAATAAATATACACATACCTATAGTTAAGCATACTTACTATAAGTAGCGAATCTTTATTATAATGTTTAGGGTCACAATCAGGGTTTAACAAATAACAGTAACAAGTAACAATTTTAACATAATTAGCTGAGATAAACTCGGGATTTCGGGAAGCGCATCAACGTCGGGAAAGCCGGAGTTGCGGAGTTGACAATGATAATGGCGGATGGCCGGCGGCGACAATGACATTTGTTTGACAATTTGACAAACAAGAAAATGGCTGCCAAGTTTTGTTCACCCACCAAACTGCAGATGTCGCTGTCGTCTACGGAAATTGATGACAGTGCTAAGTGTGCCCCCCCTGGTAACAACAAACAACTAACAACTAATAGATAATTATCGGCCTTGGAGCACAGTCTTTTGGCCTTTCAGAGAGATAACCAAACGCATACAATAATCTGATAAATAAATGTATTTTTTTACTTCTAATTCGCTAAATGTTTCACAAAAATAATGTCTTATATTAATAAAAAAAACTTTTTTTAATACAAAAATAAGATAATAATCTATATATTTTTAGGATAATTTATTTATGTTACATTTATAAAACGTGGTAACGAAACGCATCATCGGAAGAATATATCATGAGATTGCCAAATTAATTAATGGGTTGTAAGTTATTAATATCTTTGAACGACAATTTCATGTGGTACAAATGTATAAATAAATCCAATATATTTTTTTTCAGAATCTGCGATTTTTTTCCTGTATTTCAGTACTTTTGTTCATTTGGTACATTGTTTGGCCACAGTTGTATGAAAAAAAAAACACCTCCTTTGCATGCTTATTAGTAGGTATATTGGCAAAACATGTTTTGTTTTAAATTGTACTTTTACCATCTTTTTATAAGTACCGTGTTTTATGCAAATCAATATATTAAACAGTATTACTATAGTAACAGCCCCACGGGTCGATCGTTCAATTTGATCCGTCAGTCTGTGGATGGGTGACCATCTTTACATACTGAGACTCGTCCGTGCGCCGGAAATCATGTGTCGTTAATCCCGGCTGTCATTCATAAAATTTATTTGGGACCACCCCTGAGACAAACACTACCCATAAAAAAAAATTGATATCAATTTTCAATTGCCGGAGATGTCGCATAACAAACAAAAAAAACATACAGTTGAATTGAGAACCTCCTCCTTTTTTGAAGTCATTTAAAAAGGCTAGGCAGATGATGAATGACAATCGTATTAAACTAAAGATCAGATTTTTTCCTATGAAGATCATAAATGCACTGCAATGAAACCGGTATTCGGTACTATATACCAATCCTTGAAATGATTCACTGAGACCTAATCTTGATCTATGTCATTAGATCTCGCTACAGACTTCTCTTAGGTTAATCAGAGCAATTACTAATTGGTTAGGTCAGGGGACCGGTCCAGAGTTAAATGAAAGTTTAACTGCATTTTCATACTAGCTGTTGCTCACTGTTTCACTCGCATTCTTTGGGAACGTTTCGTGTTTCTAAAAACTATCGTAAGTATTATTAATAATCCGGGGCAGAGCTACCTTTATGAGCCAGATTTTATCAAAATTCTTTCATGTAAAAAAACATCTTCACGAATTGTTCACGAACGCTACTTCATATTAGTAAAGCAAAGCAAAAGGCAAGACTAATGATGAAGGCTCGTATGTAAGGCAGACACTAAAGTTCATATAACAAAACAGGAGACAAACCGAATATGTAGTAGTTTACGGCAGATGCTCTCTTGTCTATGAGAAACAAGAGAGCATCAATGTTTTGATATACTGCCACATCAGCACAGATAATGACAAGTAATATAAATAAAACACCATGGGAACATGTACCTACTACATGGTAATCTATTTTTAATGTCTGGGATGTTCCATGGAACGTTACCGTGTTGTTCCGGGAACGGGATGAACGTTGCGGAAGATGCAATGTGTACGGAGTTACGGACTTCGGAGTCTTTGAATTAGTTTTATGGACGAAATGTTAGTACACACGCCGGATGTATTGATGTAATAGACGTGTAAAAACCGGGAACTGTTTTTAGAATATATTTGGGTGTTAAATAATTGTGAATTTGTGACACGAATTTGCTGTTTTCAATAATTTTTGTACTAAATCCCTTAGCCGTAACAATTGGACATTAGGTACTACCTGATGCATAACCCAGGAATTGAAAATCGGACAAAAAAGTTTTTTGATCGGTATCACAATCGATTTTGATGATCGAGAGTTACCTACACAACACAAACACAAAACATATACCCAGTTATCAAAACGAAATCTTTTGAGTTACTTACTAAGTTTTTTTTTTTTTCATATTTCAGGATATATATTTAGTAGATCCTTTATGAAAAATATGTACTTACTTATATAAAAAAGTGGGAAAGAATCAAAGGGCATCAAAAGATTCGCCCGCATTTCGGTCAACAGGAAAAGTGCCCAAAAGATTCTTTAGCCAAAACATATATGTTATTAGTACAAAGTTTAAATGGTAAAGCAGAATAGTGAAACTGTGGACACAGTAGTTACTTGATGTGCGAATTAACACTAATGCGGTAAAAAAACTATGTCATACTCATGTCAGAGACGCTTTGTGTAGCTCTAGAAACACAAACCTACGTGCCAATGAGAACAATTTCTCTCTAACCATCTAATCACGCGCCGATGCCATAAAATAAATTACTTACGTGAAACTTTTTTATTGACCAGAATATGATTGCTTATTGAAACTTTTACATCTCATAAACTATCTTATTCTTAGTGTTTATTAGTCGAAGGAATCGATATATTAGAATTAATGTTTTCATGGGTATATGGGCTATTAGTTTTGTATTATTAACGGTAGTGGGATATTTGTATATATACCTATAAAACCACCGTCAAAACATTATTATAAGAAAATTTGTAACGACATTTAGATATTTTTTCATTATCCAGGTATTACCTAAAACAATGATTACCGTGCCGTTAGTACCGTTGTAGGACCTAGTAACCATGTAGGTAATGGTAGGACGGAAATGACAACATTAATTCATCTAATAGCTATACTGAACCAAATTTGCTCTTATAATGATTTTCTCTCTTGCCAGGTTGCACGCCCACAGCCTTCTGGTTGCTGAACCGACACGGCTCCCACAATCCTGAGGCTCACGAAATCGCTGAGCTGCAGAAACTTGGCGACCTCAAGAACAATATTGTTACCAACTACAAGAATGGCAACTTTAGGAACACTAATGTAAGTCAAATTCTAATAATAATTCCAAAAATCAGCATGATGATTACAGGGGGATAGTGAGTCAAACAGAACCGGGAAAACTGGCGAGTTCGATCCGGCCTGTCTCTTGTCCCCCAGCGACGCCCTAAGCCGAGGTCAGTACCTACCCCACAGGGGGTGACCTTAGCGTGTAGTCGCTTAGTTTTTATGTTTTTTTAAAGCCTTACGTTAAGCACTATTAAACAAAAATGGCGAATTGTAGCCCTTTGAAACATTTGATATAGGTGTTCTTATTGAAGCGGAATTGTTTATAATTTTTATATTTTTAAAACAGCACTTACTTTTGGGATTCGTTTTGATCACACAGCAAATAGTGTCAACAACGACTTTCTAATAACGAAGAACTCAAGCAAACAGCTGGAAGTAAGAAACGACTATCAAAGTTGTATGACACGTGCAAATAGTTTACTCGCCTTACTTACCTTGGAAGTTTGACTAGGCACAAAGTTATGGAAATATTCCGTTCTATGTACGATTTTGGTAAAGTTCCATGTGGTGCCAACTATGTATTAACACTTTGTAGCAGGCAGTTAACCTAAAATGCTTCATCGATTTGCAATTTCTTATCTTAATTTATGAGGTCCGTCATGTCAACGCAAAATGATTACAGAAAAACAGGGCCGTCCAGAATTTACTGGAACAAACATTACCATAGTTCCATACTTCTTATAGATAGTAATTTATGATAATTAGCACTGAAGAATATTATTTATAGGACTGTGTGACCTAAGCCCGCACATACGTCACGCTTTTCTGTGACTAAAGTTGTCCATTTTTACACAGCAAAGCGTGAATCACATGACCTATAAAATAGCATATATATATACGATACGTGTGACTTAAAGTCTATTAATGCACGGCGTCAGCACACTTAAGTGACACGTATCGTAATGTACAGACGCCAGCACATCAACCTACACCTAACTGTCAAATTTTCCCAATCAACATTGAACCTTATGCTTTAGCGATAAAGTTGAAAATCTATTACAGAAATCTGACAGATTGTAGTAGGTTGATGTGCTGGCGTCTGCACTATTTCGATTCGGCTATGTTGCCATCGAAATTTTTCAAACATAACGAAGTAATGGATTAGCAATATCCTTCAAAATGGTTCAGATTGTGATTGAAACTGTGTTACGCAATTATGGTGCTGAGCTACTTAGATACTCTTCCTCTCGACGTGACATTTCGTATAGATTGTCTACATTGCTAATCATACAATCCTTTTGAACTCTAAATTTCTCCACAGCAACGCATCTGCTCTTCGGACCTGAACCTCCTAGAACAATGGCAGTGGAACAACCGTCACAATGCGACCTTTGCTGGAGACCTCACTGCCGACGGGTACATGACCACGCAGCAGCTAGCACAGGCTTGGAAGCAGAAGTTCCCTGGACTTCTCACTGCCAACCGACAAAACTATTTGGTAAGTTTGGTCCCGCTTTTATATACTTTTTGCGACTAGAACAAAAGAATAAAGATTTGCCATAATTTAATATTTTTGGGCAATACTTAGTCCTCTTTCACTTCTCTCTATCTAGGGCTACTATGGCCTATGGGGTCTACTCTGTAAGTCTGTCAACGAAGATACGGGCCCGTACGAAAGAAGTTGATACGTCAAACCCAGTGTTAAATTAGGATTTCGGACGGGCAAATACATAGCTGGAGTAGCAACAACTGTCAAATCGTGATTTCAATTAATCTTAGTTTGGGCCCCGAACTAATCAGATGTCCGTAATTGATTGATTTATATAGTTTAAAAACTGTAAAGTGCCACAATAACATTGTGAGTGAAATAAATAAACTTATTGATACGGAGTACGTAGTTACCACCCGTAACTTCGCCGAAACTGCGGATTTCGTTTATATTCAGTAGACCCCCAGTCTTGAGGAGAGCTTGGCGCAGTTTTAAAGCTTGCGCTTATTGACTGATTTAGTATTACTTATTAAGATGTTCAATAGTAATTTTGTTACGTGCACAGTGACAATACTGCGTACAATCTTCGATATCTCAGTAACCGGAAGGTTCCCAGGCATGGTCCAGTATGTAAAAAAAATCTCAATGACGGAAAGAACATGACTAAACTTTCGAGTTCCTTTACATATTACATAATATATTGGATACGTATATTTTCGACATCCTCTGTTGAAATCATGAATGAATCCCGTTAGCCTGCAGGCCTCTGTTCGGTAATCGACTCATAGACATCCTGTCCAAAAACGGTTTATCAATCTAACCAATATTTCGATTACCGTTTCGGTACAAAAATTAACCAAAACTTAACGCTATTATGAACGTGATCGCCATATACAATCCTTACAAAACCTACGAGCTTATAGCTTACTCAATGGGCACGAGAAAGTACTTACGTAACGGCCCATTCCACACCTACGGATAAAACAAAACAATGCCACCAATGCAATTGACTTTCATAAGTTGGTAGAGGAAAAGCAATTGGGACTATATCCTTCACTCCATATAGCAGCTGTAGTGGAATTTCATTATTATTGCTTATAGCATCTTGTGGTTTCGAATATCTGTAATAAGTACTATGTTGAATAGACAATAGAGTTTTTGCCTTAATGAATTTGCGATTTCGTCAACTCAAACTCAAAGAATTTATTTCAATTAAACCAATTACAGGCACTTTTGAATTGTCAAGGGGTCGGTCAGTCAGAAAGATGAAGCTAGCTGCCCATTCCAAAGCGTAGGTACCTATGGAGAAGAACGGGCAAGAAACTCCATGGACACACTTTTAAATCAAAATAATATGGTTACAAAGTCTTGGTTACATCATTCATGTTAAAAATTATGCATGTGAGAACGATGCAGAACGTTAAACGTCCATAATGAAAAGTCGAGAAATAAAAAGCAATTCAAATATTAAATTAAATTAAAATAAGCCATGGCAGCAGAGAGATGACGAGTCCCCACTGACGGCGCCCGTTCACGAACATGACGCATGTAACTTCGGAAATCTGGGGGGCACGGTAGTGGCTAGACGAGCAGGAGCAACAAAAAGCATAGCAAGGCGTACATTTTGATCAAGATGTCAAGTTTTTAGCGTAGAGTTTGGCCGTGCAGAGATAGGGGCTTGGCTCCGCATTAGATCTGATAACTTTTTAACAGTGATATGTAAGCTTTACATGAAATGTTTTTGATGGGCAACTTATACCTACCTATAAATTTAAGTTTAAAGTTCAATATTGTTGTTTAGTGATCTAGTTTCATGATTTTGAAACTGTCTTCTCGCTACTCTGGTGTACCTATTTTCAAAAGATATTACTCAAAATTGGAAAAAAACAACGTTTTGAAATGAGATTAATGCGTAGAAACAGTTGATATCTTGACAATGTTTTAACCGCAGCATGCGGGCTATTAATTAACTACACCACTCCTTAATTTATTGCAGTAATAAAACAGATTCAGGGACAAATGATTTAAAGCAGAGTATTAGTTTAGTTCATTATTTAGATTGTAGATATTTTCTCCTACTTCAAATTAACTTCCTACATTGTCTCGACTTCTCCGAGACGTTACAATTGAAATCCACGTATCATTTTGTTTAGTCATCCAGACATAATTCTTTCATAGTTTGTCCTAGATGCACACTACACTGCTCTCCTACCATGACCCATTCGTTCCAAGGAGGATCATTAGGTTTTCAGTGACATTACGTGTTCTACGGCATGACTCATTTCGACTGTTTACTGGGTGACGCTGACGTCAGTGCACTCGTTTCATGTTTTATGTGACTTTACATGAGTTTGTTGCGTGAACTTGTGTTATTTATAGTACTTATTTTGGTTCTAACTTTTAATCTCTCGCCATCAATTTGGTATGTCGCCTGATCATCTTCGTCACGTCACCCACCCTTCATTCAAGCATTATAGTTATAAACAGAAGTAATTTGAAAGACTGAAAGTTTTTATGAGGGTAATTACATGCCGACAATGCCTCACTGAAAGAAAGAAAGAAAAAACGTTTATTTGCGGTGAACATGACGCAAAAATGAGCATAAACAACAAATAAAATGAAAAAGAAGGTAAGGGAAACATGCGTCACATCCACGCAAAACGGCTATCGCTCAGCATTGTGCTGCGACCCTATCCAAGACAGAGCCCCAGCGCTGGTTACCTCTGCGTTACCTCTTGGTCGCGGTTCGATGTCACCTCCATGTAAAACAAATGCGTGCTAATAGGCAAGCACGCACATGCCAGGCATCGAGGTCAACCCCCAAGCAGCCCGCGATTTATCACAATGAAGTATCCTTCGGAAATAATTTTTGCACATATAGCGCCCATTGTTCTCAGGGGCCCGTGGCTAAATAATAACAGCCGCACAGGTCGATCGATCAGGTTAAGCTACGCTTTCCGCGGTTGGTCTGTGGATGGGTGACCATCTTTACATACCGAGACCCCTCCGTGCCTCGGAAAGCACGTTAAGCCGTTGGTCCCGGCTGTCATTCGGGGATCTTTGACAGTCGTTACGGGTAGTCAGAAGCCCGTAAGTCTGACAACCAATCTTACCAAGTAGTATCGTATTACCCAGTAACTGGGTTGTGGAGGTCAGGTAGGCAATCGCTCCATGTAAAATACTGGTATTCAGCTGCAACCGGCCAGACTGGAAGCCGACCCCAACATAGCTGGGAAAAGGCTAGGCAGATGATGATATTGTGCCCATTGTGCCGAATCTACATAAGCTTTTTTTCTCCACAGTTCAAGTTCGTGAACGATCAGCGATCGAGCAACACATTCAAGGCGTTCACGGAAGGATTGTTCGGAGACCAAGCAGAGGGTTTGGACATACCCAAGGAAAATGACGAAAAATTACTTAGGGTAGGTACAAAACTAGCACCACAGTTATTTTACCACCAAAAATGTACCTATTATATATTTGTAATTCTAGATTTCCTGATTTAGAAACCTATGCGTATTAATTTCGTGAATGTGGTGTATTCTAGATTTGTTTGAATTCTACCAATTACAAGATCCGTGCTTGATACAAATGAAGTCGGTTAAAAAGTTTTGTGTTATGTGTGACATACTCGTATTATAGCATTTTTGTCTCTTATAGCCATATAAGTTCTGCCCAGCGTGGACACAGGCTGTCGGAGAAAACAACGACACGATGTCACAACTGAACATCTTCGAGTCCAAGATGGAATACAAAGAGGTGAGTTTAATAACCATTATATTAAAATAAATTATTATTGTATTTTTTTCAATATAATTATAGTGGAATGCCATGCGGCCGCAATTTTATTGTTTTAGGTATTACCAATTTGCCTGAAATATATGTTGAAAATATGTTAATGACGTCACGAGACTCACGACTGCTAGTTGACTAACAAGTTGATCGGCTAGTGCTACTAGCGAGTTAGGAGTAGTTAACTGATTACTAAATACGGTAAAAATATAACCCACCAAAAACCTTTTCATGCAAAACGTTACCAAGACGATGCCACACTCGCACTGATGTAGAGCCAAGCTTCTAACTCTACACGCCCTAACTCTACAAGCCCTATTAGCTTCACAAACTCTACACCTTAGTCAAAATATGAGGCTTGGCCGTTTCGTTACTACAAGAACTGAATAATTTTTTTACCTTACGCCCATGTGATGCCCATGTGGTGTGTGACCGCTGCAGCTGCGGCATGTGTAAAGGGCCTTATGTCTTGCCACTACGGAGGTTGCATGTAAGCACTAAATAGGCTATAACCTCTACAGTACCTACTTACAACTGAATGGAAACGGACCAATCGTTTCCTAAAGAACCTATGGCTCTGTGCCCAAAATTTTAGGTAAACGATTATTACAATGGATACCTTCTCTCCTCTGTGCTAATCACAAAGACCTTAGTCCAGAACTAATTAATACAAATGAGAGCATAAATTTTAACATGACCGTGATGACCTTGGCCGTACATTTAATTAAGTCGGTAGGATATCTACTTACATTTCGCGGAAACATACATATTTTTTGTGTTAATGTTCGAGGTGCGCTAATTGGGTCTGAGTAAGATTTTAAATAGATTTTTGTTTTTTTTTTTAATGTTAATATTAGGTAATTTATTATTCTATGTTCTAATATTTTACAGAACTTGTTGTGTTTTTATGTTCCACTGTCAAAATTTTTCTATTTAATTTGTTCAATCAACTCAACCTATCGCAGTCCACTGCTGGACATAACGGAATTAAAGAGACTCGCTAGCTCATTCAGGACTGGAGCCCCGACCGCTTTAAGGAGCTCTATCGTTTTTCCGTCATCCCCAGGTGCCTTGTTGGTCTTTAGCTGCTCGAGAGCCGCCCGAATCTCGCATTGGTCGATATCCGGGATGTCCTCCGTGTAGTAGCGCGTTAATTCGGCTAGATGGTCATCTGTACTATGCCCCGCTGGTTTCATCGTCCGTGTTGACTACTCACAATGGGCCTTATTAGAAGGCTAAAAGTCACCCAAAGGGCAAGGGACAGGGCTATGCTTGGAGTTTCCCTGCGTGATCGAATCAGAAATGAAGAGATCCGCAGGAGGACCAAGGTAACCGACATAGCCCGAAGAATTACCAAACTTAAGTGGCAGTGGGCAGGGCACATTGCTCGCAGAACAGATGGCCGATGGGGCCGAAAGGTTCTGGAGTGGCGACCGCGTACCGGAAGACGTAGCGTTGGAAGGCCTCCTACAAAGTGGACCGACGACCTTGTTAAGGCCGCAGGAACCCGTTGGATACGAGAAGCACAGAACCGGTCGAAGTGGAGGTGCTTGGGGGAGGCCTATGTCCAGCAGTGGACGTCTTTCGGCTGAAATGATGATGATGACTAGGTGATCTTTATGTATGAATGAATAGAATGAACACTAACTTTTAACCACAGCCTCGCCCGCGTGGGTGTCGGAAAATATCCCACGGGAGCGTACCTACTATGTTCGTATCTATCTATCCAGGTTAATATTAACGACGAATTTGGCACACAGATAATCTGTGTTCCGCCATTTTTGCGCCAATTCGGAACATACAACCAGACGAATAGACAAATGGAGAAAAAATATATTTTCGGCATCAGACTCGTTCCCACCACACCTCATAGTAGCAATTACTTTTATTCAAAAACTAGCGGCAATACCGAACACAACAAAAAAGAATTATCCAATTTTGTGCAGTCATTCGGAAGTTATGCGCGTACAGGCATTTCGGTGACTTTGTTTTATAGGTACTATGTAAGGATATTCAATGTAGGTACAGTTTTGGCTTCGTACTATTTTATTATTTGCTTAGATATAGATTCTTTATCCACAAAACGAATCATCATCCAACGATTTTTACCTAATTATAAAGCTCACAGAAAACCATATTCCCAAATCCTAGTCATATTTTTAATTTGTTTAAATTTTCAACGCCAATATCTTCCTTGACCAGATGATGAGCAATATCTCCCTCCGTTTGGGCTTCAAGTATGACATGCAGAAAGAGATCATTCTCCGCATCTATCAGATCTGCCGATACAACAAGGCTTGGGACGTCGTGAAGATATCACCTTGGTGCTCGGTGAGTATATACGGCATTCTCGTGCTTTAAATTTTATAGAATAATAGCCGCACGGGTCGATCGATCAGGGGGCTTACCATGACCTTTTACAGAAACGTTCAATTTCCAGTCAGTTCAAATGCAGGCCTACTTCTGCCCTGCTAATAATCGTACTATGAGAGTAATAAAAGTTAACGACTATTGAACGAAGTTCACCAAAGTTGAATGGTAATGCTTGTCTGTGGCCTGCTTTAATGCCATTGTCTTTTTAATAGGCATCGTTCAAAAACTTAAATCTAAGTCTATTTTCATATTACCGGTTTTTTTTTAATAATAGAAACTAGGTTTTCTTGGGTATATACATATTTTAACTATGATTATGTATAACAAGTTACCTTGATACATTATCTAAAAGCACTATAAAGCTCAATTTCACGGTCAAAACAACTTTGTATCTTTGAAAGACTCAACGTGATTTTGAACGTGTGTGGATAATTCATGCAACAATTAAAAAAAAAATTGCGCGCCAAATAAATTATATTATACCTAAAAAAATAACCGTATTATCATTTAAAATGATAGATTTTTTTAATAAAGTTTAACCGGGATCACGAAATCGTAATAAAAAGAAAATGTTTTGATAATGCACTCAATTGATTCAATATTCCAGATGTCGTCAGCGTAATAAATACGTGTATTGAAACGTATTTAACGACTTAATATATAAAAAAAATAATATATACCTAATTACAGTTCGAGGTGGAAACCAAAACTAAGTAGAAAAATTTACCATTGACGCTGCAGTAGGTCCTCCTGTGTTTAATCCCATTTTTATATTTGCTTACTCTCGCGTAAAGTAGTTTAAAAATCAACGTGAAACGGATTGCAGTTTTTGGTTTCTTGTCAATTTGACTAGTGTTGTTACTCAGTCATTTGCTACATACTAGTACTTCTGTGATTAACGGTCAGGCACTCGATTGACCCGATCACAGAACATAATTATACAGGGTTATTTTTCAAAGACCAGCCAAATTTAAGGGTGCGGTACAGACCATCACAACTGAACAACTTTCTCCATGGGACCAATATCGTAATCGCGTATAAAAATACAGCCGTCCCATACGTTTAAGTCGAGTACCTATTGAAGTTTTCAATGAGACAGTTGATAAATTTTTCGCGATTTCGATATTGGTCCAATAGAGAAAGTTCTTCAGTTTTATAGTCTGTACCACACCCTTAAATTTGGCTGGTCTTTGAAAAATAACCCTGTATACTCGTCCCGATTATGTAGTTCGAAAAGTTGAATATAAGATATCATATCTTATATCTTAGTATGTACGACCTCCCTCCAGTACCTACCTCAAATTCAAACCTAGCAGCTTCGTATATTTGAAACGCACACAAAAAAAAATCGAATGATCAAATCGAGAGAAAATTAACTCCAGACTTTATTTTATTTAGAGTAACGAGTTACATATAATCAAGCCGCAGCACTATCTGACACTGTCAGAAAGACAAGTGTCATGTCAAGACTGTCAAGTGACAACAACATTTCAATTTCATTCATTTATTTATTCCGTTTATTTCGAATTGCATGAAATTGATAGGTATTTCTGTTTTCCCGTGTGTAATTGAAGGATTTTAATGAACATGGAATCTTCAAGACGGTACAGCATTTACTCCAGGCAATGTTTGAGGACATTGTTCGCGTTTGGCTGTTGTGCACATGTAGAGATCTTGGACATGGTATCAAGATGAGAAGTGGAGCGACCTGCATAATTTTAGATGAAATACTACGCCCCTAAGACGACCCACTGACTCTATTTACTTTTATGTCGTCTGACGTTGAAATTGATATCCTACATGAAGTAATAAAAATATTTTGAAAATTATGTGATTTTTGATTTCATAAACCGTTAACCGTACACTACCTAATTCCTACTATTTATTACTGAACAGTGCACTATTTTACTAAATTATAAAACCGAGACCGAACTACTCACTAAACGATAGCTCTTTTAGTTTGTTTTAGGGTGTGATCCAAAGAGTTTAATAATAATACGGGAGGTATGATCGTATTTCTCAGTAGGTATTCCCGTTAGACGAAGTTTAACTATTATTACGGTACCACTATAATCACATCTAGGGAACATAAACATGCGGCTTTTAAGCCACTGTGACTGAATTAAAATTGTGCATTGAGTGAGTGGCGTGGGTAGCGTGTAGCTTCGCCCTTTCGATGCGGCTGGCTATAGTCCTGCGAAATTCTGGAAGCGCGATGCCAGTCAGTGGATACAGCAATCGCAACGGGGTCGGTTTTAAGCAACCAGTCTAAGGCAACCAGTATGTCTCATTTAGAGCTGTATCCACTAACTTAGCGTGGGCTGATTGGTCCCATACTGGACAGGCCTGCGGAGACACAAAGCGCCATTCCAGTTGTTCGCTGGACTTGAGCAGATGCGCCCCATCTGGTGGATGTTAGGCGACGGAGTAAGTGATTTCTGGTAGGTAAGTATGCACTTTCTGTTTTTCGCAGTTTCTCCGGAAGTTACACCTATCCAAAGTGATGCCAAGATACTTTGGGTGAGTTCTGTGGATGATTGGAATCCCTTGCCATGAGATATTCAGTGTTCGGCCCGCTTTTCTGTTACGAAGGTGCAATGCGCAAGACTGCGTTTTAGAGGGATTTGGTTTCAGGGCGTTCTCAGCATAATAATGGCCGAGATCTGAGAGGGCGCTAGAAAGGTTGTTTTCAATCTCCTCAAAGTCATTGGCTTGGCAAGTTAATGCCAGGTCGTCTGCGTACAGAAAGCGGATTGTGTTTAGGCTCACCGGTTGACCATTAGTGTAGGTAGATGTTAAACAGCATAGGGGCCAGTACACTGATTGCATTAGTTTACTATGTGTGATCACTATTATTTTATTTTTAGGACTAGGTCAAGTAAGAAAAACATTAATTCATACATTCCCTTTATTTATTTCAAAAGGGTTATTTATTTCCTTCTTTTTTCTCTTCTTCTTTTTTCTTTTCGATATTCACTCTTCAAATATTTCGTGCTCGTCACACATCTACAAAATTAGAGCATATAATAAAAATCAGTGTTGTATATTGGGCACTGAATTACAAAACAATGTTGAAAAAGTTGCTCTAGTAGTAACTTATTCAAGACGGGTTATTTTGACATTACAGGCGTTCAATTAGTCGTTTTGCTGCTGTCAATTAGCACGTCATGGTATGAAATTCTATACAAAAAACAAGGTGAACAGCAGTGAACAGTATTTGTAAACGTCAACGTAGCAGGCCTACTGCAGGCCTGCTAATATGACGTCATAGTACAAAAAAGCAATGCAGTTCAACTTCTGCCCTGCTATAAGAGCTGGTGGTAAGCCCCCAGGTTGGTCCGTGGTTGGGTGACCATGCAAAGACCCCTCTGTGCCTCGGATGTTGGTCCCGGCTGTCATTCGTGGATGTTTGACAGTCGTTACATGTCGTCGGAAGCCGAGAAGGCTGACAACCAGTCTTACCAAGGGGTATCGTATTACCCAGTAAGTAGGTTATGGAAACAGAAACCGGCATGTCCTAGAACCAAAATTTCAATGATATGTGACATCTACCAACCCGCACTGGGCCCGCGTGGTGGATTATTGTCACACCCTCTCACAGAGAGGATGCCTGTGTCCTAGCAGTGGAAACGCTATATGCTGATTATGCTAATGCTTTACTTCTGGTTTTAATCTTGTCCTGCAGAATTTATTCTAGTGTATAATGTATGTAGTTTTCATCTTAGAATCCACATTTTCTAAGTCCCAATCAGAAGATTAAAAAGGCAACTCCATACTAAAAAAACTTTTTTTCCAGGCCTTCACTCGCGAGGATCTGAAGCGCCTGGAGTACGCTGAAGACTTGTCCACCTTCTATAAGTACGGCTACGGATCTGCACTCAACAAGGACATCGGCTGCACCCTCGTTAAGGACGTAATGACCTTCTTCAATAAATTTGTTGGGAAAGGTAAGTTTGTAGGTACTCATTTAAAAAAAAAACTATTTTTTACAGCTGTGTCTATGCTAGCTAAGCAAAGTTTTGCACCATAGCAGTACGATAGCCATTTGTTTAATAATTGTTATTTTCCTCTATGCAACGTTATTTCTCATTTTTTTTATTTTTATTTTGTCTACACCATTTGTATTATTATGAATGCTCAATCTTTGTACCTATGTTAATTTTTTTTTTCTTCTATTTTTATAATTTGTGTGTTTGTTTGGAATTAAAAAAAAATATTCTGCCTTTAATAGTTGAGCAAGGCTATAGGCTATTTAACGTCACGCTAGGCCGGCCCTTAGGAGTCAAACAAAAAGAAATCACGTGGATGAAGTCGCCGGCAGAAGCTAGTTGTGTATATAGATGTTGCCGTTTCTGAGCAATGAAGAATGATTCTAAGTCATCGCACCAGCGTTGCTTTGTCCCACCCCGACGACAACCGCCCGCGCCCGCGCTCGCGTCATCTCTATGTTAAATACTTCTTGTATACAAACACAGTGAGTGCTCATCGAATGTTTCGAGACATCGCCAAGCGGTTGGTTGACTCTACACGTGACCAGAGGGCTGGCCTATTTTTAGCCCAAAGAATAAGCATTGCCATCCAAGGTGGTAATGCTGCCAGCCTTTTGGGCACTTATCCCATTGACAGCGATGCGGACGAATTTTTTGATGCCCTATGAGCTCTTGTCTTTTTTTTTTCCTTTTTTTTATACACTTGTATATAATATATATATATATATATTTTAGATTGTAAAATACTTCTTGTAATTAATATTTCAAACACAGTTGATTGGTTGCCAAATAAATCCCCCACGGGAAACTGTGTAGTCTACATCCACAACATAGTGTTACTTCGTATCGGAAAAAATTTAAAAATACAATACTTTATTATGTACTCGTACATACTTACACCATAAAAATAAAAATGAAAATACACCTTCATGAAGTATATACTAACTAAGATTACTTGTAGTGTGATGATTAACTTGTCTATTTCATAACAATTATAAGTACTTAAATATAGACTACCGCCGAAATCCTTACCCGAGCCAGCCCGATCCCAAATAATCTCAATCCGATCAAGCTCCCTTCCTGTTGCTGCCTGTGCATAGGGGGTGCCCTTAGCGTGGACTCGCTTAGTTTATTATTTTTATGCCCTGCCTGGAGGGCGGGGAGGCCTTAATTTATTAAGGCATCCACAGGATAGTCCGGTTAAGCAACCTCCTGGGTTAACCTGCCAGATGCCATTAAATAAAATTAAAACAGATTACCTTTACAGTATGGCGCTAGCAGCTCCTAGCGCCACAGTGGACTCACTAATTAAACTTTCAATTATCCACAAAGCAACCCAGAGATCCATCCAATTAATTATGAAACAAATAAATTAACCTTGAACAACATCCTGCATCCTAATTAACCTCAACTAAATGACCACATACAAAGTAATTGTTGACATAAGAAAATTAAAATGTTTTCCCTAAAATAAAGTTGACCTAGGTACAGTATTTTTAAATCACACGGAGCGACGCGCGCTTTACATGCGGTAACCAAGCGTGAAGACGAGAAGCGTTAGCATATAACACACGCGCATACACACCCTCACACACACGTATTTCCGACTTCGCCATTGCAATTGTCTCCGACAGTATCGAGGCCTGCGCTTACATACAGCGTGTTTGTACATTCGGTAACCACAAGTAAAGCGCGCGTCGCTTCGTGATATAAAAATATTTAAATAAGTACACGATTACTGGCTGCATGCATGCCTTCTGTTGGGATCAATGCTGCGATGGCTACATGACTTCTTGCATTGTTAGACTCACATGAATCCTATTACTTCATATAAGTAATATTTGGACTTTAAATGAGACCATGACCACCGAGATTGTTTCGGCATTTCTTCTTAGGGTAATTACATGCCAAAGTTGCCTCACTCACTGTGATACCTCGCTGGACCTCGTGGTCGCGGTTTACCTCGATGTCATCTCCATGTAAAACAATTAATACTTACATGCTAATAGACACGCACGCACATGCCAGACATCAAGCTAACAGCCAGCGCGCACTAGCGACTTTTTGTTGACCGATAGTTTGATCGTTCAGGGAATCAGTATGGAGCTATATTGATGTGCACGCATTTGGCGATTAAAAATCGGCCGATCAAACGCGTGCACTTCAATATAGCTCCATTCTAATTCCTTGAACGATCAAACTATCGGTCAACAAAAAGTTACTAGTGCGCGATGGCTCTAAACCACCAAGCAGCCCGCGATGTATCGCAATGAAGTATCGTTCGGCATGTGCGTGCGTGTCTATTAGCATGCATTTGTTTTACATGGAGATGACATCGAGGTAGCGACCTAAACCGCGAGCGTCCGCAGGGTATCGCATCTTCGGCATATAATATATATGCCCTTAGAGATCAGTCAGCTAGGAAATGCAGGCGACATCGTAGTTTTAAAATACCTATTGACAAAAAAATGGATGCGTAAAAGTCTTATTAAATGGTCTAAGTATGTTCTTACAGAAATAAACATAATTTCAAGTAATTATGTATGAGTCATTTCGTTAATAAATTATTTGCCTTTTATATGTTAAAGGTTTAAACATTGAACACTATGAGTCAGGGTGTTATTGTAATATTGTTGAAGTAGAGCATTCGTTATGCTTCCATTTTATACGAGGTGTAATTTGGCATGACAAAAACAAAGTTTTTAATGTTTCATTATTTTTCTTCGTCCTACTGAAAGATATAGCAGCTACTTTTATAAATGAATTAGGCGGATTACACACTACAACACTCCACGGTCCGTCACGGAAATTACAGTCGAGTAAATGAAAACATCGTGAGGGAACCGGCATGTCCTAGAACCAAAAATTCGAAGACATGTGACATCCATCAACCCGCACTGGGCCCGCGTGGTGGATTACGGCCCACTCCCTCTCATTGAGAGGAGGCCTGTGTCCCAGCAGTGGGAACAATAGGCTGATTATGATTTTATGATGAAATTGACATTCTATATCAATTCATCGTTTTATAGCCATTTTTACAACTGTCAAAGAATGACAGTTGTGATTTGAATACACGGACAATTTAAATTGATAGTCAAATTACTTTAACACTAGCAGCGCCTATCATACTGTAAAGTTTCATCAAAATCAGCAGGTTTTGCGTGAAAGAGTACCTAACAAACATCCATCCATCCATCCTCACTGGTTCACTGGTGGACGCTGGTGATGGCGGCAAACAAGTAGCTGAATTCTGGGCCAAGTTCATTTAAATTGCTATCGACACGCTAAGAAGAAGAAGATCCATCCTCAGAAACTTTCGCGTTTATAATATTAGTAAGATTAATAATTTCCCTGACTTTACAAAGACGAGTTTTTTTTTCTAACTTTTTGACGTAGACGTTTAATAATTGTTGCTAAGTTTAACCTCGTTTGTTTTCCAGATGCGCAGCCCCAGCAGCCCCGCGCCATGATCCACTTTACGGAAGCCGCCATGATCCTCATGACCCTCACCGCCATGGGAGCTCACCAGGACTCCGCCCCCCTCACCGGAGACAACTACCACTCTCCCATAGTGCAGTCACGCAGGTGGACCAGTTCTACCATGACACCATTCAATGCTAACCTCGCTGCTGTGTTGTACAAGTAAGTATCATCAGCATAATCAGCCTATAATGTTCCCACTGCTGGGACACAGGCCTCACCTCTGTGAGAGGGCCGAAATCCACCACGCTGACCCAGTGCGGGTTGGTAGATGTCACATGTCTTTGAATTTCTGGTTCTAGGACGTGCCAGTTTCCTCAAGATGTTTTCCTTCACCGTTTTGAGAGCAGTGGTGATGAAATAAAATACATAAAGTAAAGTGCCTGCCTGGGTTTGAACTCACGAACTACAACAACTCGTAAGTCGGGGCCGATACCACTGCGCCACCACTGCTCATCAACTTAAGTATTTTATTATGCATTTCGATAATTGGACGAGAATTGAGAGTGAAATCTCAAGGAATTGTCATTCGTAGCGAGTGTATCGATTCATACCAAAACACAATCTTACTTAAAACAAAAGAAAACAGATTTTCTCAGCTCATACTTCAAGTACCAACACCTCCAAAACAAACATCAAATCTTTTAATTATCGATAACCATCACGTCTGCAGAGTTTCTCTAGCTAATTTAATTTGATCCTGTTTGTTATAGAAAATTTAATGTTTCTAGACCCCGCGGTTTGGGCTATGCCCTTTGTGAGTGATCGAATTTAAGATTTTTATTAAAAACTAGCTGCCCGGCGCGACTTCGTTCGCGTGGTGTCCTACTAATACCCCCTACCCTACTCCTACCAATCCTACCCCTGCCCTTCTCCTACCTTACTCCTACCCCTTCCCTACCCCTTACTCCTACCCTACTCCTACCCTACTCCTAACCTACTCCTACTGTACCCCTACCCTACTCCTACCGTACCCCTACCCTACTCCTACCCTACCCCTTCCCTACTCCTACCGTACCCCTACCCTACTCCTACCCTAACCCTTCCCTACTCCTACTGTACCCCTACCCCTACCCTACTCCTACCGTACCCCTACCCTACTCCTACCCTACCCCTTCCCTACTCCTACCGTACCCCTACCCTACTCCTACCCTAACCCTTCCCTACTCCTACTGTACCCCTACCCCTACCCTACTCCTACCGTACCCCTACCCTACTCCTACCCTACCCCTACTCCTACTCTACCCCTACTCCTACCCTACTCCTGCCCTACCCCGAGCCTACTCCTAGCCCTGTCATTTGCGTTTTGTTATTCCAAGTCTGATTCTCTTTTTTTTTTTTTTTTTTCTGATTTTTTTTAGTATCTTATGTCCGTCTCCTGGCTCTAAGCTACCTCCCTACCAATTTTCACCCAAATCTGTTCTGCCGTTCTTGAGTTATAAGTGGTGTAACTAACACGACTTTCTTTTATATATATAGATAGAATATGTGACCCTCACTCCATATGATCTAACCAAAACTCCGCCCCCTCACTGGAGAGAAATAACACAAACTATATGTCCAGTAAGCTCACAGCCTCCCAGCGTCCGTCGCCGAATCTCTGGATATTTTTTATATACTTATGTTAATAAAAGATCATTAAAAGATGTCCTCTTTTTCTCTGCGTGCCAAACGTCACCCGCATTTATTCTAAAGCCAACTTGACCACAGACGTTTCGAAAATTGCAAATAAAACCTCAACACTATCTTACCATTGGATTTATGACTCTAGTGAAGGTCGAGAGGATCCACTGGAAGCTGAAAACCGTCCAACAATGGACGTCTTTCTGCTGAATGACGATAATGATTGAGTTGTTTACCAGAAAAAGCTTTAAATAATAATTTCAACATTGAAACAATAATACTGAACACTATTTTGAACTAAAATCACAGGAAACAAAGTATTTCGCCACAATAATATATTTCCAATTTAACTCTACCATCATCCTTGAACCTAGAACTACGTTCAGGAAAGTTTACGACGTTAAACTGTGCCAAGTACTCAGTTCCATGAGCAAACAATAATATTATTACTTATAATTATTTCACTAACTGTCATTCCTTGAAATAACTCTGTGAGAAGTAGTCACACATAGCTAATAGGATTTCTAGGTGTTTTCTTACTATGACTGCAATACCTACTGCATTGCATTGCCTAGGTACAGACGCCACAGCACATCAAGCTACTGCAAAAACAACTAGACGAAAACAAGTCTAGTTAAGCTCGGAGATTTAGACGAAAACAAACATTTTCAATTTCGAGCGGCCATTGTTTTTACATCTTTGGCAAATCTGCCGCGGTCGGACCTTAGTTAGGAAGGTTCCTAATTATCTTCTATGGTTTATTTACATACAATCACGACTTTATTCCTTGAAGGGTTAGGCAGAGGTGTTGAATTGGTAGGTACACATAACTACTCACATTTCGCCGCACAAGTCGCATGCGCAACCGCTGAGTGTGGAATCATGGAATCCTGGGTTCGATCCCCAGCAGGATACCTAATTGCATAACACACTAACAGTAGGAAATTCCTACTGTTACCTGTGTGTACTAGGAATGGCTTTAATTTTGACAGCTCACAACATTGATTGCGTTACCTATTTACGTTGTTGAGCAGAATTTTTTTTCATATGAAGCAATATGGATTAGCAATATCCTTCAAAATCATTCAGATTGTGATTGTGTTCTGCAATTGTGTTGTCGCGGCGACGCGGTGCTGGTCGCGAAAAGTGTAACTTTTACCCAGTTTATTTTAGTATCTTTAAGCATGCCCTACTAAACGTTACATTCGAGACCAAAACTCTCTGGTCTTATGGTAGTCCCAATACAATAACCTACTCATTCCAAGCCTTCCATTTATTTCAGATGCACCCAAAACGGCAACTTCCAAGTAAACGAAGAGTACCAAGTCCTGTTCCTAGAGAACGAACATCCGATGAACTTACCGGGTTGCCGGGTAGGACTCTGCGACTGGTCACTAGTCAAGAACCGCTTCGAAGAGCTCGCGAAGAAATGCGACCTGAACTTCTGCAATAACGCCAACCAATTAAATGGTCTTACGGCTATAAGTTTCGCCGCGATCGCCTTTTTAGTCAGGTATGCTGTGATCAGGATATAGGCATGTTGAAGAGTCTAACAGTGTATGGCCAAGTGTTGATTGCATTTAGAAGACGGAGCTTACGAATACGCAAAATATTGTCTGTGCTTGAACGAGCGTCTCCTTAAGATTTCTTGTGGTTTTAGAATCAGTGATAGGTAATTTTAACAGCTAAGTATGTTGTATAGGTAGGCAGGCTACCTTAGATTGGAACTTAGATTCAAATCAAGTCATTCATTCAAACTAGGCTGAAAAGCACTTTTTGAACGTCAATATTACATAAAAACGACAGTCCCCCGGCACGCCCGCCCTTCACCACTTCCTAGTGCTTTAGCTGGGAAGAAGTGGCACAATAAACTCCCCAGCAGCACAGCTGTCTGTTCCGTTAGAAGAACTTAATCCTATACTAATTTTAGCGAAATAATTAATTCATAAAATATTATTACAATCAGGTTTTCAGTCATAGAGTTTTTACTTATAGATAAGCAAGTTCAAACTTTCCTAATATATTTATTTTACCAACTAGTGAAAATCATGGATGAAAAAATATAGGTATTTAAGCACCTATTGAAAAGATTCAAGTTCACTCATTTTGGTATCGCACCTAAATCGTACAAAATCATAGTTGCATTTTGTAATTTGTTTGCCTTTTTCTGTAAATAGACGTCCTAAACTAAATACAAGGTGTACAATTTATATGGAGAAAAATATCGTTGTAATGTTAAAATATTAAAAATCTATCTTCTATAATATGCATGTAGCACTGTTAAATTTTTGAGTATTTTTTCATAGTTTAATGAATCTCGTGTTTATTAATAAAGTTAACATTCTTAGGCCAGTATTATTTTTCGTTATTTAATTAATGTTCTGAAAGATATTGAATAACAGGACTTAGAGAATATTTTTTTATTAGATACTCCTTAAGAATCGTGGGATTCCCGGTTGGAACGTACTTATTTCCTTTCGCTAACTTGGCGAATGAGAGATAGTCCCTACGTTCCGAATTGCGTCAAAAGCGATAATATCGCGAATCCGACCAACGCGCAATGTCACAATTATTACTCAATAGCCCTTATATTTTGTGACTATTAAATTTGGTCGGATCCGCGATATAATCGCTTTTGACGCAATTCGGAAAGCGGCCAGTATGAAGGGCGTTAAAGTGATTGCGAAGTGGTAGACCGCGAAATTCAAATTTTCTTACGATTTTTGCAATTTGCAGGTCAATGTCAGGTTGTATCTTGATCAAAATATGATTCGCGACTATAATAGATGTTTTTACAGAATTATAGTCATTAGAAACATTAATATCTCTCTTTAAGTTAGATTTCTACCATAAGCACTTTTCCATACGAAATTTATTCTTATGGTAGAAATGTAACTCGGAAAGATGTATGAATGATTCTAATTATTTTAATTCTGTAAATCGAAATACGTACCTGTTATAGTCGCGAATCATATTTTGATCAAGATACAACCTGACACTGACCTGAAAATTGCAAAAAACGTAATAAAAATTGAATTTCGCGGGCTACAACTATGCATTATAAGGCCATTTAGGCTACAGGTGTACTTATTTTTTCTAAATAATAACTTCGTATTTTTATTATCTCCTATCCTTTAACTCTAAAACTTATGTATAAGCACAATATTTTTACACAAGTTGTTACTAAGTAAACGCTTAATGTTGATGTTTGAGAATATAATATTGTTGTTGTAACTCGCACCAAATAGAACTATGTAATAGTTGAAATAAAATGTTTTAAGTAGATCTTGTGTTTTCATTTTATTTACTTCGTCGTCTATCAATTTTATACAAATGTAGGTTATTTGGACAACATACTAAAATCAGCCAAAATTCCACATTGGTGCCGATTCTCTTGTACACCGATGGTGCACACAGGAAAAGTATGGTGAAGTAGTTGTATTAATGTTAAGGTGGATCCACACATTGCGAGCATGCGCTCCGCACGGCGCACAACGCATGCCTCGGCTTGAGGCGTGCGTGTTGACAAATTATACCAACATATGCTCGGGTCGAGCCATCGCGTGCGAAGCAAATGCTCGAGGCAAGTAGGCGCGCAGACTTGGCAAGGCATGCGCTCCGAACGGCGCACAACGCACAGCGCGTGTGCGCCGCACACGCGCTATTCGCTGTGAGCCGTGTGGCGGCCGGCTCATTGCGAGCAGTGCGTTGCGTTTGGATGGTTGTGTCCGCCTCGCTGCGGATGTACGCGCGCATTATGAACGACAAAGAAATGTTAAGAAAAGCAGTTTTATTATACGAAAGTAATAGATTATTATGGGATCCTAAACATAATCATTATTTTAATAAAAATAAAAAAGAAGACGTATGGCGTTTTCTTTCCTTTTTTTTTCAATAATTGAATTAATAATTATAAAAGCAGCAGCGGATACGCGCACGCGATGCAAAGGCGCCATCTTGACTGCTGCTGTGTGGGTTGGATCGGCCCGAGCATGCGCTGCGCGCTGTTTGGCCCGAGCAAACGCAGTTTCATTTTCGCAGTCGAGGCGTACGTTGATATTCTACGCGGCGCACGCCTCGAACGTGCATGCGCGGCTACGTCCACACCTAACGTAATGCTCGCACTGAGGCACTTTGATCTTGAAGCATTTGCCGACATACGTTGGCTCGCCCTCGCGCGTGCGGAGCGCATGCCTCGCCACGAATATACAGGTCCACACTTGGCGAGGCATGCGTTGTGCGCCGTGCGGAGCGCATGCCTCGCAATGTGTGGATCCACCTTTAATGGTGCAAACGAAACTAATTTGTCTCGTCTGCACCATTGATGGTGCAGGTCAATGGTGCAAACGGTACAACGGGAACTAAACTATCACTAAAATTCCTTACTTTTTGCTATGAGAATCTTACAGCTATTCTGCATGAAAAATTCTCTAAATTTAAAAATAATTTTGACACAACTAAAATCGAATTTGACAGTTGCTACTTGTCGATACGTGGTACTTGTTTGCCCTATCCCGTGAATTTTTTTTAGAGCCGTAGGCGCACAGGGGGCAGCCTTGGCGTGTTTTGTAAGGAATTTTTCACTTTTTGTATGGAAAATATGAAAAATGATTACCTACATGTTGAGTTTTAGGGGTTTATGGGTTTTATAAAGGGAGTCGAAATTTTCATTATTCTTACGATAGGACACACCATTTTCGAGATATAAGCAAAAGAAAAAAAAAAGATACAATACTGTTTTTGCACCTGAAGTCGAGGTGTTGGTGTGACTTTCTATTCATTTTTTTCTACAACGACAACTAATTTTATTCCACACCTTTTTAATCGCGATTAAAAGTAGTCAGATTTAGTTAAACAATCTAAATTTTAGGTGAAAAACGTGCAATTCAGAATAGCATAATTGCCATTTTCAATAGATTAAATAACTCAGTGCCATCTTAGTGCTGTCGAACTAAAATATAGTTAAGTTGTGTCACTTTAGTCAATTTCAGAATGGGAAATCGTCGTTTGACAAGAATAAACTAAATTTTAGTGATTTTTAGTCTAGTTTAGAGGCATTTGTGGCAAGAGAATCGGCACCATTGTCACAAATGCCTCTAAACTAAACTAAAATCACTAAAATTTAGTTTATTCCTGTCAAACGACGATTTCCCATTCTGAAATACTGAGTTATTAATCTATTGAAAATGGCAATTGTGCTATTCTGAATTTCACGTTTTTCACCTAAAATTTAGATTGTTTAACTAAATCGAACTAAATCTGACTATTTTTAATCGCGATTAAAAAGGTGTGGAATAAAATTAGTTGTCAAGAACAGAAATTCACACCAACACCTCGACTTAAAGTGCAAAAACAGTACTGTATCTTTTTTTTTCATTTGCTTATATCTCGAAAATGGTGTGTCCTATCGCAAAAATAATGAAAATTTCGACTCCCTTTATAAAACCCCTAAACCCCTAAAACTCAACATTTTGAGATAATAATTTTTCATATTTTCCATACAAAAAGTGAAAATTTTTCTTAGAAAACACGCCAAGGCAACCCCCAGCGCGCCTGCAACTAGAAAAAAATTACGGGGTAGGGCAAACAAGTACCACGTGTCGACGAGTCGCGATTGTCAAATACGGTTTTAGTTGTGTCAAAATTATTTTTTAGAGAATCTTTTATGCAGAATAGCTGTAAAATTCTCATAGCTAAAAGTAAGGAATTTTAGTTATAGTTTAGTTCGGTGTACTCTAAATTTAAAAATAATTTTGACACAACTAAAACCGAATTTGACAATCGCGACTCGTCGACACGTGGTACTTGTTTGCCCTACCCCGTTATTTTTTTTTAGTTGCAGGCGCGCAGGGGGTTGCCTTGGCGTGTTTTCTAAGAAAAATTTTCACTTTTTGTATGGAAAATATGAAAAATTATTATCTCAAAATGTTGAGTTTTAGGGGTTTAGGGGTTTTATAAAGGGGGTCGAAATTTTCATTATTTTTGCGATAGGACACACCATTTTCGAGATATAAGCAAATGAAAAAAAAAGATACAGTACTGTTTTTGCACTTTAAGTCGAGGTGTTGGTGTGAATTTCTGTTCTTGACAACTAATTTTATTCCACACCTTTTTAATCGCGATTAAAAATAGTCAGATTTAGTTCGATTTAGTTAAACAATCTAAATTTTAGGTGAAAAACGTGAAATTCAGAATAGCACAATTGCCATTTTCAATAGATTAATAACTCAGTATTTCAGAATGGGAAATCGTCGTTTGACAGGAATAAACTAAATTTTAGTGATTTTAGTTTAGTTTAGTTTAGAGGCATTTGTGACGAGAGAATCGGCACCAATATCGTAATAGTACAGACGCCAGCACATCAAGCTACCCGAAACTGTCAAATTTTCCCAACCAACATTGAACCATAAGCTTTAGGGATAAAGATGAATTAATGTGGATGAGTACCTAAAGCTGGTGAGATAAAAATACTTACTGTTATCAGGAAGCAACTTAAATTAAAAGATCCAATACATAAAAAATATAATAAACGGGTTTTATTTCGTTTACAAAAATTAACAACTTATCGATAAAATCACAAATTGCTCATCCACAATTTTACATAATGATAGCATACAATTGTTTTTATATACAAATGCGATATATAATAATTTTTCAGCTATAGTTTGACCGAAACCGCTATACCGAATGCGCGGCGAGGCGGGGGCGGACTGACAGCGTCGACAGCGCGGAATAGCCTGCACGGCACTGCCCCCCGTCTCGCCGCGCACCCCGGGGCGCGGTACAGCGGTTTCGGACAAACTATAGTAAGATTAGCGGCTTAATTGTTGATATAATTGGACTTGTTTTTAGCTTATGTTTTACTTTTAAAGGTAAGTTGAAGCACTCATTCGGGATTACCAATTGAAGCTAGATTAATTCGTTAATACGATGATAATTTCGCCTAAACAAGCTTTTACGTGTCCATTATTTATACTACATGGTTCTTAATGATCAAAAACAGAACAAGAAAAATACATTTAAAACATCCTAAGCAGCATTGATACACTTCAACACTTGCGCATAGCATTGACGTTGATTATGGGCGAATTTCACAAATTAAAATGAACACGATCAGCACTTCTAAACCGCGTTCAAGAGCTGTCAGTGTCATCATTGCTCTGAGGGGCAATTCCCGTAATTTCAAGAACGTTCACTTCGTGATCTCATTCTCAATCTGTCAAAAATATGTCTAAATTTCCCCCTACATTTTTGACATTGATTGTCGCCGAGATTAGATTGCAATTTGAATGTTTTTTTAATACGAAAATAAAATGGGCTTTCTGTAATATTGGACACTGACAGCTCTTCATCGCAGTTTTCTGTCTTCCCGCGAATTTCACCAATGAAACTGAACGCGACCAGCATACAGTTTCATTGGTGAAATTCGCCCTTAGTCGCAAGTAAAAAAAACACCACGTAAAAGCTTGATTGGGCGATCTTCATTATTCAGACAAATTTTTATTTGTTGCATAATTTTTGACATGTTTATAGGTCGTAGTCTGTTTTTGAATAGTGCGGCAGTGTTTGTCATGATTAATTATTAACCGCCAGATAGTTTAATTATGCTAATAACATTATAAATATTATCTTAGTTTCATTAAAAGCTATTCGAAAACATCATTTAGGCACATTTTTGCATACATTTGATATCAATTGGAACTATGATGTTGAATCACTAATATGAATACTTTAAAGTTATTTACTACAACTCTGAGCCACATTTCTTCTTGTTAAATTAAACTTTTAACTGCCATGCAGTTTTACTTACCTATAATATGCCACTGCTTTATGCATATAACATAATTATTAAAATTATTTATTTTTTATAAAATACAGACCACTAGCATTTAATATTCAACAAAATATTTAAACAATTTATTAATGCTGAGGTTGAAAATTTATCAATCTACGGATTTAGTCTTCCATAACATCAAATTATGTAATGTTGTTACTAGATTAAAAGCCATTTAGTCATGTCAATACAATAATTTAAAAAGTCTTGACTGATCACTCATGATAATCGTAAAATATAGAGTGAACCATGAACCAAAAGTGAAAAACAAAAACACTCAAAATAAATGAATAATGCTAGGCTAATACAAAAATATATATTTCATCGGATTTTCGTGTCAACAACCATTCCGTTTTAAACTAATACACATTTTAACAAGAGCATAAGCAAAGAACATATCGACGATGAAATGACAAGACATTTTTTTCAATTTTACTTTTTTTACGTAGATAGACTTTACAAACGATTATTTAAAGTATCTACGTAAAAAAAGTAAAATTGAAAAAAAATGTCAGTTAGGAGTTCTTGTCATTTCATCGTCGATATATAAGAATATTAAATTAATTAGACTTAAATACGAAACAACAGTTCTGAATAACAAACAGACATTCACCTACTTTTCATGATAACTTAAAAAAATTCGAAAGTCCATTGATAATATTTAAAAATCCATTTAAAACAACTGCAATTGATACACGTCCATACATTGATTAGCAGCACCATAATGTATATCTATGTAGATTAACAATGTGTAGGCTCACAGTTCACTTACGACCACTAAGCACTGGTGGGTCACACTACGCTACAATTTGATAACCTAGCTAGGGCGAGAATCACGTCGCGTCTTGCACACTGCTTGAACTTATATGCCTAGTCCTTTTCCCACTACCGGTGGCGGATTTATTTTTGTGTCTTTTTCTATCACTGTCTTCCTCGGTAACACTGTTACACCGCGGCTTAGGACTCATCATCGTGTCAGACGATACTGAGTCTCTTTGAGATTTCTTCCTTTGTCTCTTTGGCATGTTTTCGCCGATCATCATTTCGTTGAACAATCTCTGGCGAGCTTCCCAGTATAAGTTCTGTCGCTGGACTACTTCGGGGTACTTCGTTTCGAAGCCGACGTCTGGTGGTATGACTAGTTCCCATCCGGTCTTAGCGTTGAACTTGGCGACGGAGCTGATGATTTCCAAGACTTCTCCGGCGGGGAGACGTACAGCTGCTGCTACCTTCCGTCGGTCGACGTATGAGTGTTGTGTGAAGAGATACAACTGTAAAAAAACACATTTGGATTAGTAGCAAGAAAAACACATTATATTATTATACTCTTGTTTCTATTATACTAGAGAAGACAGTTATGGTCTTTTTTACATAGGACTCAAACAATATTGTGTGTTATGTTTGACTTTTTAATTCTTGGCGTTCCTTACAATGTTTTCCTTTACTCATTTTATAGCAGATTACTTATTTTTTTTTTTTTTTTTATTATTTATGTACACACAGTAAAATACATAAAGAAATGACATAATTAAAATTTGAGTACAAAGCTATTACTCTTCCATTTATCTTATTATAATCAATATAATAGAATATTATTTATTATGCACACCATATGAATAAATATAAACATAGAAATTTTAAAACGGGTGACACAATGTGCGATCTTCAAAGCAATCTTTTAAAGACAATTACAACATAAATAAAAGATGTTCCACATCGATAAAAGATCGAGATCCATCGAATGTCGAGTTCACATGTGGAAGCAATAAATATTTATTGTGTACTTATTATTGAGTATTTAAAATGGGAATTACTCACGACATGATCCCTAGCCGCACACATGAGTCTAGCGGGCACTGGTAGCGCTCGCGTGTACAAGTCGGCTGATCGCGGCGTCCACAGACCGCGCACGCAGCACGCCGCACCGCTCAGTACGGATAACAAGGCGGTCTCGCTTATAGGGCCCTCGTCGGTACGGATGAGCGCACGGAGGTCATTGAAGGTCATTAATTTTGCTGGAATAAATAAATGCTATTTATGAATATTCTTTTATTTTCTTTTCGTGATGGAGAGAAGACAGTCTGTTGCTACTAAGTGTTTCTCTATAGGACCCTCCTGACTGGCACTGTTATTAAAGTGCTGTAATTAGTTTAATTAAAGTAAATGCTTTAAGTTGCTTTGCAAGTTTGCTGGTAATTTCCCAGTATATCGCAACAATTTTAGGCTACTGAAATTAAACCTAGTCAGCAGGATCTTGATTAAATTCCATACACCATAATTTTCATCAACAACACACATTTAATCAGTGAAATCAGCCTACCATAGGCAACATTATTCCAAAATAGTGTATAATAGACATCACATCTCCCACAAGGTGGACCGATGATCTTGTGAAGGCCGCAGGAACTCGTTGGATGCGAGAAGCACAAAACCGGTCGAAGTGGAGGTGCTTGGAGGAGGCCTATGTCCAGCAGTGGACGTCTTTCGGCTGAAATGATGATGATGAGACATCACATTACATACCTCTGACAAGTATTTCCTTTAGTTGATCCTGTGGGGATGGTCTCTTAGCGGGCGCTATATCCGCCTCGTCCTCAGGCGGCGCGGGCACCAATGCACGTACGTACTCCCGCGCACGAACTGTCAACGCCGACCCGTCCGAAGAGGTCGCGCTAAACAGTTTCAAACGCTCCAGCTGTAGGAAATATAAGAGAAATGTTTTATACACTAATCTATATCAACGCTGTCAAAACCAGATACGACCCCAGACATTTTTTTTTATAAAGGAATATTTTTTATTTGCGGTAGATAAAAAATATTAGGTCTTTAGCTATGAAGTCGCCGGTTTTTATTGGAAGTTCCAACAACTTTTTTAAATTAAAGACCACACAATTTCAGGCTGCAGGCCGTGCTTTGGACAGCCCTGCTCTATATATGTTGTGTAAAGACCTGCTGGCCATTATTGACTTATTAAAAATGTGTAGACCTACAATGCTGATAATGCTGGTATAAAAGCCTCCCATAAACCATCAGTTGCCTTGCTAGGCAATGGGTCACTAGCATCCAAATCTGACCTGCAATTACAACAAGGTCGGCCCATCTCGCGGCCTCCGCTGCCAATGAATGCCTAGCTTACTTCATCTATGCTGTACTTGGCAATGTATTCATCCCAGCTTTATTTGAGTTCCAAACCACACTTCTCAATGTTAATTAAACATAAAACTAAATAGTTCTTTTTATTCTAATAAGTTTTGTTTTACTGACCTCAGCATGATCCGTATCGCAAGGTTTCCATAGTGCGTCGTACCACGACTCCTCGTTGATCCTCTGAGATATTGTCTCAAAGGATTTCTCTCGCGCCTTCTTTGATACTTCTGTCTCTTGACGCGCGAACTTTACTGTCACCTGCAAGATAAATATGATGTTATGATACTACAGTTATTAGCGTTGGTAAGTAATCTATACATATAATAAAATTGTAACAAAGAATTTTTGTCCATTTTTCTGGATGTATGTTCCGGATTGGCACAAAAACAGCTGAATGTTTGGCACATAATTATATTGTTTATAACCTGGATTGACACAGAGGGTACTAATTCCGGTATAGTATGTTCCCATGGGATATTTTCCGATATCCACGCTGACGAAACCGCAGGCAAAAGATATTTAAGGCATTGACTGCCACCGCGGTCAATGGTGACTGTGAACAATAGATTTTCTATTGTGTCTGTTGTCTGGCAGTCAACATGTTAATCCTAATAATATCCTAATAATATTATAAGTGCGAAAGTTTGTGAGGATGTTTGTTACTCTTTCACGCAAAAACTAATGAACGGATTTCGATGAAACTTTACAGTAATATAGCTTATACATCAGAATAACACATAGGATACATTTTATCCCGATATTCTCACGGGATCGACATATACGCGGGTGAAACCGCGAGGCGCAGCTAGTTAATAATAAGCCCAAAATTTTCACACTGCAGGGCAAAATCTCAGACAGAAAACTCCATGAATAAATTGACGTGTCATATTTGTTCACTGGAGTTGGAAATTTTCAACAATTTTAATCAAGCCATCATCATCATTGTCTTGCCCTTTATTTGGGCTTGTCCTTTATATGCCCTTTGCAATGTATTTGCAATAGTTGACTAGAAATAGTATGTTATTTTATTACACCTACTTGAATTAGAATCTTAGATGTTTACATTCCATTGTGACTCTAAGGGTAACTCAAGTTGAATTTTGAATGACCATTTGTAGTATACAAGTTTAATTGATATACTAATCGAATCTAATCTAACTATCCTATATTAGCCCACTGCAGGACAAAGGCCTCCCACATAAGTCAGTCCTCTGCTAGCCGCTAGTCCTTTTGGTAGGAGTCAAGCTGGACCTCCATCTTAATCTCAGCCTGCCGTGATGTCATCATGCGTTTTGTGGGACCAAATCAGTGATTCTCTTAGATATACTAACTAATTATATTAAATTACCTGTTGTGCTTCAGGCTCCTTGTCTTCATCGTCTGAATCTGTTTTGTTCTTATCATTCTTACGCTTGTCTTGCTTATCATAGTAGGAATAGGAAGGCCTCATTTGTACAATACCTATAAAGAAAATCTTAATCAGTGACTCCTTTTAAGATAACAATTGCAGTGAAAATTATTGCAATATTTTTGAGATGATTGCAATATGCAATTTTATTTATGATGTCATACTGGTGTAATCTTTATGCACAATTATTTTGAAATGCACTAAAGGTATTAGAGTAAAGATATTTACTGTGTTGTGTATTTAACCGACTTGTTAAAAAAGGAGGAGGTTCTCAAAGGTTTGTCTGCAAAGGTTTTTTATTTAAAAAAAAAAAAAAAAAAAAAAAACTTTATTGACATAAAAATGTTACAATCGTACATGTGAAGCCCCTGACTCCCGTGCTAGGCGAACCTGTGTTACAGGAATCAGTGATCTCCGCCTTACATCAATACACATTTAAATTTTTATGTAATAAAAACTAATAATAAGTGAAACTAATAGGTATTGAAACAGTAAAACTAAACAATAAAAAGGAACAAAGTGGGCGTGTGATTGCGCGTGTGTGTGAGGGTGTGTGAGAGTATGTATGAGTATGTGTGTATGTGTGATGATGAGTGAAACGCATTTGAGTGTACATACGTTTGTGTGAGAGTATATCAGTTTTTTTTTTTTTTTTTATGCAATTTATACAAGACTTTCATGATACAGATAAGATTAACTTCTCAGTGTCGTCATAACTTAAGGACTGAAGCCAAGGTCTTAAAATTTGCTTTACCTTATATAACGTTAGCTTATAAATCGAGATGGATTTATTAACCCGGTTGTAGATCTTTGAACTTAACGCACAAAAGTGTCTGGACGCGAGAGCAGTGCGGCATTTGGTGACTTTGCAGACTGGAAAGCCAGTGCGTCTACTTGTTGCATCTGAACTTATTGGTAACATAGTGTGTCTACGTAGGACAGTACGGAGAATATACAATTGTCGAACTGTAGGGACTTGGGCTTCTAAGTACAACTGTCTTGTGGGATAGATTTGTTTTCTGAAGGACATCACTTTAAGTACTGCCCGTTGTGCCCGTTCCGCTCTAAGCATAGCTGTTTTATATGTTCCTCCCCATACTGGAATGCAGTAGGTAATAATAGACTCACATAACGAGCGGTATACCATTGTTAATGTCTCCTTGTCCGCAGAATGTCGTAGATCTTTAAACAAATAAATAAGCTTACGAAGCCTGGAACATAAAGCGTCTATGTGAGTTCGCCAGTCAAGCTTTTCGTCTATATGGACTCCTAGATATTTTATGTGAGGTACCATAGAGAGGCTAACACACTTACATTGTGTAGGATCTGTACATACATGTGGGATTATACCTGAAGTAGTTGGAGGCTTGGGGCAGTTTGACGAAGAGAACTGTATGACTTTTGTTTTTGCAATATTCAGTGTCAGCATGTTGTTGTTTAGCCAGTTCATTATACTACGCAATGAAGCTTCAGCTCTATCAGTCGCCTTGGACCAGTCACTGTCATAAATAAGGAGTGCCGTATCATCAGCGTAGGTAAATATATCACAATTGCAGACAGGTAATTGGCAGAGGTCATTAATGTAAATTTGAAAGAGGGTGGGCCCTAAAATACTGCCTTGTGGTATGCCATAGCAAACCGGTTCCTCTGTACTGATAATGTCATCAATTTTTACGCACTGACTACGGCCACTCAGATAACTTTGAAAAATATCAAGAGCCAGGCCACGTATTCCTATGTGTTCCATTTTGGCCACCAGTCTGGGGATAGAGACGGTATCGAAGGCCTTAGTGAGGTCTAGAAAGATTCCGTAGCATTTATAGCGATTATCTAGTTTATCCACAAATTTGTAAAAAAGGTTTTGGTTAATAGCCTTGGGAAATGTATGTTGCAGACATTAGTCAGCACTCACACTGCATCTTTTAACTATTATCAAAAACCATACCTTGTATAGGAGTACAATGTAACTCCTTATCCTGCAATATGGCCACAGCATAATGCTGTGTCTCAGTGCAGGGAGCACTGCTCTCATAGACAATTTTGTCCATGATGCCATGTCTAAAGTATTGGGACTTGTCCTTCTCTTTAATGTGCCATGATGATTCCTGTTCACAAATAACATAATTATTTTACTACAGCTGTTAAACCTGGAATACACATGCCTATAACTTGCACAAAAGTATGCAAGTAGCTTGCAAGCCATGTGCCATAACAACTTCTGATTGGTGAATACCATAATGGCATGCCAGCCACTTGCATACTTTTGTACAACTTACATGCATGTGTATTCCTAGCTTTACTATAAAACACTCTAGTATAGTAAGGTTACATGATAGTATTGTAAAGGTAGGTGAGAAATGATTTGAAGAGAAAAGGCAGCAGAATCTGTGAAAAGCAATTAAGTGGTCACAGGGTCATCTTATGGGATAGTGTAACTATTCCATTCCACAAGCAGGTGATGATAATTCTAAATTATTATAACAGGCAATAAGAAATAACAGCAGAACATCGTTACTTGTAAAATATGGTAAACAGCTACCAAAAAGGGCACATTGGGTAAAAGAACAATGTAAGTAACTATTTTTAATTAGGATCTGATTTATACCTGTTGGCCATCAGTATTGAGCGCAATCTGCTCGCCCTTAGACGAGCAATACTTGTCACTGTACGTGTCCAAGCCGACTTCCAGTCGCACCATCTTGTTCCGAGGCTTTACAGATGCATTTACAACTTTCACGTCTTTCCAGTCCCTATTGGCTGGTCTCACTGGATACTGATATATATACAGATTCTGTGCTAACGCCTGGGACAGAAACACAGGTATCTGCAACGAAAACACGGCAAAAATTTAACCAAAAGCGACGTTTTTCTCACATCAACATAACCTAATGAACTACCACGTTGTAAACGAATTATAACTCCGATTTTACCTCCTGCACTACTGGGTCTTCTTCCTCCATTTTACTATAACGTATTTTTGCAAACGAAGCTATAACATGACCGGAATAAATAAAAGAAATTTCTAATATATCAAACCGCAACGCCAATATGACAGAAATCAACCATTTATTAGTAGTCTATGCTATGAACACAGCACTGAGCACAGCACAGAGTACCACAGAGCATGTAACCTTTTACAGAGTACTTTTTGATATAATCAATGACTAATAAAACTTAGATATAATTCTAATTCGTCCACCTCTTTTGACAGATTAAAACCATGGTGCACAAAACAGCGCTCTCGGACCACAGAGACGTATAAATCATATCCCGGACTCGTTCTCGTAGTGTGAGCAGTACCGTCTTTACCATAAGGGCACACGGGGCCCGTGCCCAAGGCCCTCTACCCCACGGCGGCCCCGGAAGGCAGATATTACAACGCAAGCTACATTCAAAAGCGCATATTTTGACACTCGCAAGGGAATCAAAACCTATAGGGTACTTCTCGTTGACCTAGAATCATGAAATTTGGCAAAAAGCAATGTCATGTAGCACAAGTAAAGAAAAAAATCTGAAAACCGTAAATTTGTAGTTACATACCTACAAATTTGTACGGAACCCTCGGTATAGAGGTATGAGGAACAGGGTGTAAAGTTTACTCATACTCTATAGAAAAGGGAGGATCCTCCGACCAGACGGGTGTTGTGTCTGGCGGGCAACTGCCCAATGATTCATGTCGGGCCGTTTTATCTATGCTAGTTGCGCGGTAAACTCTGCTTGCGAGATTCAGGATTTGCGTGACGTCAGTATGACGCGTTGTTCGCATGTGGCGTTGTAGATACCGCTACATCAGTGCGCGAGTCCGACTCGCACTTGACCGGTCTTTTTTACTTTCCAAAGGGGCCCCAAATTCTTGTGTCCCCAAGGGCCCCGGCCTGCCCTAAGACGGCGTTGAGTGTGAGCTGCCATATTATTTTTGCAGATATACAGGATGGAATTGTGTAATGCCACCTGAAGGGAAAGTAGTCTTAATACTGTAGATAGAAAATATTACTCAAAGAAAACATTCCTTTATTTTTGAATATAAAGAAAACTGCATTCAAAGATTATCGAAAGCTTGCCACACCCGAGAATCGAACCGACTAAAATCTGTAAAAATTACACCCTGTACTTTTATTGCATTGATCGTTAGGATCAATTATAAGGATGAAATCTCTCTAACAAGCTTGATAAATTAAATCAAAGGAAAACCATGAAATCTGGACTTATAAATTCAATGAGTCAAGTTAAAGCTCTTTAAACTCAAAGATCCATCTGTTTACTTATGTTAGTAATTAATAATTATCATTGACGTCATTTATCCATTAAAATGACGAATTACTATTTCGATAAGATGATTGCAATTTGCACGTGTTTGTAATGCAGACTCCTTTCTTAGATGCGACATAACAGCGTGTATGAGGTAGTTTAAATTAATATGGAATGAAAGTACGATCGATGCAATAAAAGTACAGGTTGTAATTTTTACAGATTTTAGTCGTTCGAATCCCGGGTGTGGCAAGCACAGAACATATATACTCCTAACGGAGGTGGCAAGCGAATTTTTGTAAATCTTTGAATGCAGTTTTCATTCCATTCAAAAATAAAGGAATGTTTTCTTTGAGTAAAATTTTCTAATTAAGACTACTTTCCCGTCAGGTGACATTACAAAATTCCACCCTATATATTATTTATTGTGTGTGGGTTACATTAGGTAGATTGTAGTAGTAACGTAAATTAAATAGATAAAACGTAACATTTGTCTTAGTAGTGCCGTGGCAAGATTCAAATAAATCATAGAGGAATAATAAAAAGTTCAACTCGAGTTCGTTTTTTTTATGAAATTCCATACTTTACGACGTACGGCATTTCATACAAACTTTCAAGCCCTTGTTTTTCAAAATGAATGAACCGAATGAAACTGTATACGCATAAGCACGATACAAAGGTCTAAATAGTTAGTAAAGAACATTTTCGAAATGTCTTATTTAAAAAAAGATAACTGGAAATCTCTCTTTCTATGGAAAATTTAAAATCGGTCCAATTTAGCTGTAACCACGGAGCAAATACTCCGTGGCTGTCGTAACACTATTTTTCTAAAATGTTCTCAACTAACTTTTTAGACCTTTATATCCTGCTTATGCGTACAATGCGTGCCACGAAAGATGCGACTTGACACACCACGTGGTTTGACTTGCGCAGTAGGTACACGATTTTAGGTCTCTTTAGCGGTATGAGCTATGAGCACAGAGTACTTTTTTGGTATGAGTTCTGAGCGCGGAACGGCAACGTTACTTACTCTATGGGGGCGTCCAAAGAGTAAAGTAATATAAGGGGCGTCTCATCTTTCGTGGTGCTAATTATACGAAGTTTCATTAATATCGGTTCATTCATTTCGAAAACCAAGGGCTTGAAAGTTTGTATGATATGTCAAACGTCGTAAACGCTCTTAATCAGCATCGTAAGGCCTAAAACATACACAAGCGACGTAAGGCAGCAGGCGTGGAACAGGCGTGGCGCAGGCTTGCGCCGCCGCGCCGCCGCTTCAAAACGATTTCATACAAAATGTATGCAGGCGACGTTTTTGAATTATACTGAAGCGACGCGGCGCAGACACGCCGTTTCGTTGCCTGCACCGCGTCGCTAGCAGTCGGTTCTCGTGAGTCACGCAAGAGACATCTTATCGCACCAAAGTCAGCCTATAAAATGCCGCATCTGAACGTTTCTTGCCTGTTCCACGCCTCTTCTGATATAATTGAAATCGCGTCTGCGCCGTATCTGTCCCACGCCTGCGCTGCGCCTGCCCCGTGCCTTCGCCTTACGTCGCTTGTGTGTGTTTTAGGCCTAACGGCATCGCCTCGCTTTGGGAAGTCGGAATAAGAAATAAGTACGGTATAGTGATAAAGCTAAAAACCGTATGCGGAACTATTTTTCTATTCGAAATCCAACCATACTCTAACAGCTATTTAGGGAATTTCTGGCAATCAAGTGGCATCCAGCATCAATAATAAAAAATGACTGACTTACGGATGTCATGTCTGCGGATGTATTTCGTACTGTCAAGATTATTCTTTTTGAAGATAATTATTTTATGTTTTATATATTTTTTATTTTTGTGAGAATATGTATTATTTCCGAACCCGTTAAGGCTTTATGGTAAATGATCCACCTCCAATTAAAGAAAAAGGGATAAGTAAAATAACTCGAAAATGTCGGATATGATAATAAATGGTAAATACAATAGTTTTGTACTATTACTATCTCATGTTCTGAACTGCATTCCTTTTAGGATAGGCTACAGGATGAGCAGAACTTCTAGCTCTATTTCAGTTTTCAAAGCTCAACTTCCTATTCTCAATATTACAATAATTATTATTTGCTGTCGTCTTAGAGACAGTTCACACCAATGACGATTCCTCGCGGGTCCTTGAAAAACAGCCGGCTTCATCAATCAAGTATCTCCACGTAGCGTTGAATATCGGTGTGAACTGTCCTTCAAAGCACCGATGAAGTAAAGGAGAATGAGTAAGACCGTACCCAGACACAAAGTTAATTGTAGCATTATGAACTTTGTTGATTTTTGTTGCCCTTATGGATTAGTAATTAATCCTAAGACAGCATGTCTGTATTCACTTCGAGAACAAGTTAAAAAAAAGATATGTGAGGAAATTAAATTGATATAATAAAGGGAAATATTTAACTTATCCTCTCAAAACTTATTGACCTGCTAATGATGGACGCTTTTTGAAATTAATGAACCTCTAAAAACTTTTTGCGCTTCTAATGGTACACTTTTTTTTAATATTTGAGCCTCTTTTTAACTTTCTGTAATTTTTGAGGTGCACAAAATAAAGCATGTATCTAACCTTTAATAATTCTCATTACGCGCTTCTAAAAATATTATTGGACATTCTAATATAATGATTGCGCGTGCGCCTAATTTTGTGAACCTCAAATCTATTTTGTGGTCCAAAAATACTAAATGGCCAAGTAACTGCAACAAACTTGGTCGCCCGCCGGGCGCTGGCGCGGCACCGCTCGCTTCGCTTGCACGGTTGGTCACAGTTCCACCACTACCAACTGTGACAAAAGGCCAGAAAGTTAAAAAAAAAACAGGTCAATAAGTTTTTAAGAGAATAAGTTCAATATTTCCTTATATTAAATCAATCTTACTTCCTCAAATATATTTTTTCTCCAAGTGAATTCAGACATGCTTTTCTAGGATTACTCCCTAAGGGGCATGAAATACAGGCATAGTTCATAATGCTACAGTCAATTTTTTTTTGGGTACGGGACCCATACATTATTTACCATTGTCCTTTGAAGGTGCTCTTCGTTTTAATAATAATGATCAATGGAGTTTACACAATGTACCCTACATTTTCTTTTTCAGACTCGGTTCCAGTTGATAAAAAATGGAACGAGTTAATCAGATACAATATATTTATTATGAAACTTGTTGAGTTTGTGAGTATTTTTTTCATAACTTCTTTTTCTTGTACTGCATTCTTGAATATATTATTATTATTTTCTTGATATTAGTTACAATTTCATTCCTTGTAGGGAATTTCACTTTTAATTACCCTATTGCCGTGGGTAATTGAAAAACCAGTGGGACATATGTACTGCATATCAACAGGTCCTACTCTAGTAATATCTTTCTTATTCATAATCTTGTATTTACGAAGAAAAGTGCCGTTATTTATGGAAAAAATGTACTTATTTTTCCAAATTATGTTTACCTTTGGAGCTCTTGTTCAATGTTTTCTACTGAATCTTGTTAGAGTTTGGCTATGGTTTATTTACGGTGTATTTTATTTTGGATTGTTAACAGCATTATCACTTGATTTATTTCTCATTGCCAATGAAAGAGGATGTACTTTTAGTTGTGCATAATAATAATTTATAATCTAATCAGTTTTACGTGTACAAGACATAATTAGTATTTTAATACAATTTCCATTGAATAAATGTCTTTTGATTCAACCTTTAAACAGAAAATATTTTTAATATCTACAATAATTGTAGATATTAAAAATATTTTCTGTTTAAATAATTATTTAAAATAATTATTATTAAAAGAAAATATCAGAAATAAAATATAAGTAAGGTGATTGGGGTGACTGTATATTTTTTTTACCTGTTAGTCGAAAATTGTAAGAACAGCACTAGAAAATGTCCTTGACCCGCCATGACCCTTGTAATGTCATGATCACATGACTGATGGAATAGTGATGACAGTTATCAGTAAATAAATAAAGTAATGATAGAAATAAGGGGGCGTTGTGAAACAATGATTCAAACTGGGTGTCCATCTTACAGTATTAATAATAGATACATTTTTTCATTTGTTTCGTCAGATTATAATACAATTTATATTAGCGTCAGACGCGAAGTATAAAATGCATACATTTTTAACATCAGCAAGTAGTACAGGTACTCAATTGATACGCAACAACATAGAACTTACATTTATCCTGATACACCAGATCATATGATTCAAATAGGTAAGTCCCAAAACAATACGAGACATGAGTGTTATCAAAATTGTTACTTTTAGGTTATGTCATTGATCCTCATGATTCTCCCGTTTGTAATAAGGGAGCCCGAGATCATGCACTGCCTGGCCGTCGCTCCTACCCTCGTCCTGTCTATTATCTTCGTCGTGCTTTACTTAGTGGACCAAGTGCATGATCTAGCTGAACAACTATACTTATTATTACAAATATTTTTCAATGTTGTTACATTTTTATATGTACTCATGAATGTAAGCGCCTCTGGAACTTTATACGGACTATTCTATTGTCATCTGCTCATTGCACTGTGCATAGATATATTCTATGTTGTCAGAGAGAGAGGATTTGCATTATTTAGACGAGATTAAATGTGAAAATTAAATAAAATGCTACGGAAAGCATAACAAAATTCGTATTATTCAGTAGTTTTGACCATTGAAATGTGATAGGTAGTCCTGTAAAATGAATAAAAGTCTACAAGTGGGTCCATCTCTTTTAGGTAGTGGCACTGCTCCTCAATATACTGCCTCACGTTGTGGAACCCCTGGATGTGTTACAATGCCTGGTGGCCGGGCCCACTATAATGTGCTCCATGCTTCTGATGGTACTATATGTTGTAGACCAAGTTCAATATGAGGCAGAGTTATATTATGTCGTCATTGAGCTAGTAATAACTGTACTAGCATTTGTAAATCTATTTGCAATGGGTAAAATGGTAGGAGCCATATATGGATTGTTTTATGCAGATTTAATAATAGCATTCTCTATGGATTTATTCTACCAGCAAAAAGAGAGAGGCTGGACTATTTAATTTGTTCATTAAATTTGTTGTTATCTTAACTACCTATTGTATTATTTTTAACAAAGTTTCATGATTTGGATAACTTTACTGATAATGTATTCCTGTCACCACAGCAATATCCTGTGGATTTCATAAGTATGTGGGTGTGTGACTAATGAAGATAAAAAAGAGAATTCCATGCCATAATAATTGTCATAATGTGGAAAAGATTAAAACATTGTACATGGACTGTTGTATTGTATACTGTAATAATGTTAAAGAATATTTTTAAAAGACTCATGAAAGTGCGGTTGCGTGTGTTAATGTGGTTTATGCTAGTTTTTTTATTTTTCTTCATCATGCTGTGGATGGTTAGTGATGTGAATAATACATGTGTAACCAAGGTACCTGCTCCATATCCAGTGATACTGTGGTGGACTATGGAGTTCCCTGGCATATCAAGTGTTAAACATTGCTCCAATGATGTAAAGTGTTATGTTTACAGTGATAGAAATCAGGACCAATATTATAACGTAGGAGCATACCTGTTCTATGCAAGTTCTATTGATTTTAAGAAACTTCCTCTACCAAGGCAGCCTAATGATGTCATTTGGGGATTATTCCATGAAGAATCTCCAAGAAATGTAGAAGAGCTTTTGCACGAAAATGCATTAAGTTTGTTTAACTTTTCTTCAACATTTAGTAGGTTTAGCGACGTCCCCTTTCCATTGCAACATTTACAATCATATGCAGATATAACAAGCCAGAAATACTTTGTTGAGACAGCAAAGAAAAACGAATTCTTAAAAGATATTGCACCAATTATGTACTTACAAAGCGATTGTGAAACATCGACCGAAAGGGATGCATATGTTAAAGAGTTGATGAGATATATAAAAATTGACTCTTACGGCACATGCCTGAAGAATAAAGATATGCCGGCGAAATTCAAGAATGACTACTTAAATAATTTGAATGAAGATGAGTTTTTAAGGTTCATTGCAAGGTACAAGTTCGTAGTAGCGATAGAGAATGGAGCATGCAATGATTATGTTACCGAAAAGTTTTGGCGCGCTATTAAGTTGGGTACTGTCCCCATATATTTTGGTTCGCTTTCTATCAGAGACTGGTTACCAAATAGAAAGTCTGCAATACTACTGGAAGATTACCCTACGCCAAAGATTTTGTATGAACATATTAAGGTATTGTTGAGCAATAATAGTTTGTATGAAGAATATTTAGAACATAAGACGAAACATTTAATAACAAACCAGATACTGTTTAATGAGTACAATGACAGGCCCTACCAGGTCGATGGTTTGAAGATTGTTGATGAATTTGAATGCTTTGTTTGTAAGAAGTTGCACAATAAAATGAAGGGTGGAATTGGAGTGAATATTGTAAATAAAAGTCACTATGATTGCCCTAAACCGCTGTCGGCTTTAACTTTAGGTGTAAATCCTGAAAATAGTTGGGTATATTCTTGGGAAAACGCACAAAATAATGCTAAAAAAATCTACGACAATGTGATTAATGGAGATTAATATTTTTTTGTATTATTGTTTTATTTTATTACATTAATATACATTATTGATACAAATTGTATGATTTATATTTTTACTGACAAACTGCGTCTAGAGGTGAAACTGGAAGTATATCGTAGCGCATACCCCTCTTGATAACGTGAGGAATTGTCTTAGGAACCATCCTGTAAAAGATTGAAAAAAAAAACCTAGAATATTTTCAAATACTTAATATAATTTCATTTATAGACTGTCCCCCTTACTAATAAACGTATTATATCAGATGAATAGTTACACACCGATTTCTCTCTTAAAGTCGTCAGTAATTTGACTTTCTAAAGAAGAAGACAAAGCGTTGTGTAAATATACAGACGCTATACAACGTTTATTAGTAAGGGGGTTAATCTATCTTTATTTCTTCATACCAATATGTTCTATTTACATTCTCCGACTATAATGTTCCCACACACAGGACAGACACAGGCCTCCTCTCTGTGAGAGGGGGTGGGCCGTAATCAACCACGTGGGCCCAGTGCGGGTTGGTAGATGTCACATGTCTTCGAATTTTTGGTTCTAGGACATGCCGGTTTCCTCACGATTTTTTCCTTCACCGTTTTGAGAGCAGTGATGATGATATAATTTACACAAAGTAAAGCGCCTGCCTGGGGTCGAACCCACGACCTACGACTCGGTAAGTCGCGGCCGTGACCACTGGGCCACCACTGCTCCTTGCTTCTATTTAACTATGCTAAAAAGCAAATGCGCCAATACTTACGATATACAGTCGATGATAGGGCAAACAGACAGACACAACGTGCATCCAGTGCAGTCGTCTGTCACTTGCGGTATATGGGTCTTGGGGTCAAATCTGTAAATAATAATGACTAGATTACACTGGGATCTCTACATTTAAAGATTGTCTAAAAGCTAGAAAAAATTGAGGTCATTGCAATCGTACAGCTATAATACGAGTATGAGCAGCTTAGTTTGACTTAACAGTCATGCCATAACATAATCAGCCTATAATGTTTCCACTGCTGGGACACAGGTCTACTCTCTGTGAGAGGGAGTGGGCCATAATCCACTACGCAGGCCCAGTGCGTGTTGACAGATGTCACATGTCTTCGAATGTGTGGTTCTAGGACATGCCGGTTACCTCACGATGTTCCTTCACTGTTTTGAGAGCAGCGGTGATGAAATAATCTACACAAAGTGCCTGCCTGGGTTCGAACTCACGACCACTCTTAAGTCGGGCCCAATACCACTGGGTCACCACTGCTCTTTCAGTCATACCATTGTATCACTATTGTATTTTATAAATAAACAAACACGTAGCCGAATTCTGGGCCGAGTCCATTTAGATTGCCATCGACACGGGAGAAGAAGAATGTATTGTTTGTAAACTTTCTTGATTATACACTGACATCATAATCAAGAAAGTTTGTATATGTAGAAGTTGGCTTTCTATGCAAATAAATCATCATGGGTAAATATAGTCCTCCAGGCCGAAGTTCGGCCATTCTCAACATAGACTTTAAGCTTATATATAAGCGGCGCGGGAGATGTTACAGTGCACAAATGTGACACATGTGCACTCTCTTTTTTCCCTCACTTTCATAGTCTGATGGGATGGCAATCCGACGCTTGTAGAGCTCTATCAGGCGCAGGACCAACGGCTTAACGTGCGCGCGAGGCACGGCGGTATCACACCGTCAACTTCCAAACTCCGGGCTGTTACTAAGAAATTCTTAATGGAAAAACTCAATAACACACATGACATGCGCCACATGCCGCGTGGGTAAATAATAGGTACTTAACCGAAACATTATTTCCACACGCAACTACTTATTTTTTGGGAAATTTATGATCGCAGTGTCCTCCCTTTAGTTGACTTTTACGAAGATGAGAAATGCCCTATTATTATTATTTGGACGAATATGAAAAGTTAAGTAATATATAAGGTAAGCACTTACTCGATAGCCTGATATCCGGAGTCTGCGCAAGCCATGTAGCATTTACCGCAATTTATACACATGTCCTAGAAAAAATACAAAGTTTTTAGAGAAAACATTAAAAACTAATCTTGTTTTGATACTCGCCAGGCGTAGTGTGCGATTTTCTTACACACGGATTTACGTAATACTCATAAGATTACAAGGAAGGTTAGTGAGTAGGTACCTATGAGGTCTTGAGTTCGAATCCCAGATCCAGCAAAGCACCGATAAAATTAGTTTGATGATTTATATCGCAGCCTGACTGAGATAGCACGTGTTTATTAACAGATTTCAAAAAAGGAGGTTCTGTATTTCTTTTCCCCTCCGGAGCAACTGGACAGTTTTCGCCTTGCTCAAAATCAAATCAAAACAATATCGTTTATATGCTCATGTTTGATATAGAATAATAGATTAAGTCTTAGATGGAACGAGCCATTGACATACAATGTACCTCAATGGAACGAGCACACTCGAAAGATGGCTATTCACTTAAAATTTTTTACCACAGGCAACATTTCGTAGAATATTGTCTTAACAGATTTTCCTACTTACATCATCAATAAGTGCGACGACTTGCTTAGTATTATCCAAATGTTTGTAAGTCCCAACTCTGGGCAAGGCTTCCCCAACCACATGTTTGATCTTAGGAACCTCTGGACTTTCTTCATGGTGACCATTAACAGAGCCATTTGTCATGTAAGTTTGGACCTTATTGTCTGCCAATAAGTCTGATTTTAGTCTGGCTTCGTGGAGTAACTCTTCGCGCTTTCTGCTGTATGGTCCGAAATGGGCTAATACCTGGAAAAGATAATTTAAGAGTATACAAAATGAACTGTCACAAATAACGAAATATTTATGGTTCTTGTTGTAAGTGAAGAGTTCGAGCCCAAATTGAGAAAACCTGACAAAATATTAACCTTCTTCGAGTTAAAAATAAACTAACTAATCGCCCTTAATCAATTATCTACTTTAGTGAAATGTATTCTCAGTTGATTTTGGAGTGACCATTTGTAACAACAAAAACGTCCTAATAAGTTTTTGTTTGCAATGGAATTCGAATGTTGTTAAGAATGAAATTCAGTTTGTTGTTCTATAACTTGAAAATTACCTCAAATTCTTAATTTAAATATAAGGTCAACCAACCAGAGGAGGAGAGTTGTTTATTTATTTACGACTTTATTTTGATAAGAGCAAGGTTGATATTTTTAGACTCCGCAAGATCTAGATTGGGAATAGATATCTAATAATTAAGGTCGTCGTTCGCCGCTTATTATTATGTGGAATCTCACAGTGTTATCGGTCCTCCGCAAACTGTTTCCGTACAACTATGCCTGCCTGCCTATAGATAAAAGCAGACACGGCTCATCTCACTAACACCTACTAACTGTTATAAAAACCTAGTATCAATAATGAACTTTATTACAAAAGTCATAAAGTCTTATTTAGGTACTTACAAAACCGATTTGTTCTCTTTCGTTACTGTTACATAAACAACAGTAAACTACATATTATTAAAGCCATAAACTCAAAATTCGTCTAAGGGCAATGAAGCGCAGCATAATATGTAGGCGTCGAGCGAACAGATCGCGTTAGAAACACCACCCTGTGCTCCATTACACAAGTAAAGGATGTTGGAGAAAAAATAGCCAGGCTGGAGTGAGAGTGGGCTGGCCACGTCGCATGAATGCACCCGGAGAGATGGGCATACTAGTGACGACCTTTGTCCATGTCTCAGGCGTCCAGTGGGACGCCTGAGTGAGGACATTGCCTTCGAGGTAGACCGCGGCGACGATAGTGTGATGATCTAACCATGTTTGCGGGGTCAACATGATCAAAGATCGCACAAAATGGAGAGATTTGGAGGGAAAAAGGGCAGGTCTTTGTCCAGCGGTGGGACAATACAGGGAGCAGGGACATAGACGCACAACCGAACGCCCCTGCATTGAAAAAATTCGACGCTAGGGGGTCTAAAACATAGATATATTACATTTATTGAATTCATGTTTACAGTTTGCGCGTCGATGTCCCTGTTATATACCTATACCCGAAAAAAAGCCATAAGGTACAATTTACCTTGCCATTTTCGTCGTAAAGCGTTTGAACAGGTTTTCCCTTCTGATGCTTGAAGGTGGGCGGTGACTGGCCCATCCAGCCTTCGAGACCTCTGGACCGTAAGTATAGGAGAGCCTTCAGGCCAGTTATGTAGTCCTCAACTACTGTAAAGTCTTGGTTCTGAACAGCGCTGCAAATCTGGAGAAGAAAAAAAGATGTATATTTTATATGTAGATAGAAACATAATATAAATGAAAGCATGTTGTGTCTGTCTGTGTGACCGTGATTGATATTGAACTTCAATCTGTCATACATAGGGATGTACAGACGCCAGCACGTCAAGCTACTCGAAACTGTTAAATTTACCCAATCAACTTTGAACCTTATACTTTAGAGATAAAGTTGAAAATCCATTAAAGAAAGGAGACGTTCAATAAATGTATGGGGCTTGGTACTAAAATAATTGAAAATTTATACAGCCTTCAGAGCTATATAGGCTGAAAGAGGGTAATTATTTTGATGTCTTTGGGCATTTATTTATTTTTTACAGCCGCCCGTTTTTTTTTAAACAAGTGATGAAAAATAAAATGCTTGCATCACTAACTACAAACATTGTATATATTTTAGGGTTGGCAGTCCCGTGGCAAATGACGTGACAATGACAATGTCAGCAGTGGCTGCTGACTGACATTGTCATTGTCATTTCTCATTGTCAATTATCATCGAAATAAGTGGTTATGTACATACTTGTACTTTATAATTAAGTGCATAATACATTTGTTTCCGTATTTTTCTAAATATAAAACCACTCCGCCTCGCGGACTTTTACCAGAAGTTATGGTGTTTTTTTTATTTCAACGTCATTCTGACATTTACAGATTTGACCTTTTTTCGACACGTTTTGATATTGCATTGTAATGATAATCAATATTTTTTGTTTTAATTTCATGGAGCTGCAGCTAAAATTATAATAAAATCTCAAAGTATTTAATAGACACGGAAACTTTAGCCACATTTGAAATAACTATATCGCACAGAAATGAATAAATAAAGGCTATGTGCGTTTTGTTTGTAGTGAAACATTTTTCACATTTTTACGAAAACAGGCGCCTGAAAAAATCATATTTAACTTTAATCGAGTAGCTTAATAAATAAGCTTTCTAATAAGGTACATCACATTAGCGTTTAAAAATATTCGGAATATTGGCCCACTTTTGACCTCTCCTTTAACAGATTGTAGTAGCTTGATGTGCTGGCGTCTGTACATAAAATGTAGGGTATTATAAATGCGAAAGTTTAGTTAGAAATCTAGCAAAGCCGATGACAAAAGTTAATAAAGGCATAGTTTACCTGAACAACGGGCGCTCCGCACATAATGAACTGTAGCGCAGACTCGGCAGAGTCGATACCGCCGATGCCCAGTATAGGGAAACCGGGCAGCTTGTTCCCGATAGCTGACACTGCCTTCAGGCCCATTGGACGAGTCGCGTTGCCCGATACACCGCCGTATGTCGTGTGTTTTTCTACACCTGTTGAACGATATGGTGTTCTCGTAAATAATTACCATTTTAAAGGCTTTGACACTAAAGGTACCTACAAATTTTCACGATTTTTGACGTGTTTTCTTTATTATTCCTGTCCCTCATGGCGAAGACGTACGAAAGAAAACACGTGTCGATCGTCAAAAGTCAAGCAGATGTGTAAACTTTAAGAAAGCAAGGGATAGCTGAGATTTGAAAACTCCTACACGTCTCATTTGTAAAATATAAGGAATGAAGGATGAAGGATGCAATTTCAGGAATCTTCGAAGTATGTGATTTTTCAAGGTAGTCCATATATTTGAAGCCACATATCTCGATATTGTGGGTATAATAGAAAGGTCAAAGGAGAGGGTGGGTTGCCAATGGAAAAAATAAAAAATACTATACAAAGGTGGACTATTAAGTTCGCGTTTTTACAGTATTTTTTTTTACTTGTGCATAACGTTTTAATAAATAAATAAAGATGGTGCCCTTACCGACTGCCGGCCAGGGTGTGGCATCAGCTTTGACTGACATCAAGCCAGATACTGTGTTGATGGCTGACACACCGCTCGCGCCACCTGTTAACATAATAAATTTTCATAATCATGTTTTTTTTTTAAAGAAGACAAGGCTGTGGAAAAGCTACTTCTCATATCTGAAGGCCGATTCTTGTAATTAAAAACGTTCAAAATCTAGTCGCAATCTCATCTCGGCGACAATCAATGTCAAAAACTTCAAAAATGTAGGGAAATTAGAGGTATTTTTGACAGATTGAGGCTGAGATCCGTGAACGTTCTTAAAATTACGAAAAGTGCCCCTCAGATCGTTACAATCCTCTTCTTCGTGTCGCTCGCACGACAGTTATTCAAATTTTGTTGGCTCAAAACCTTGCCACTTCCACGGCGTTATCGGCGGAAGCGCAGAGGTCACTTTGGCTGCATGGTTTGGGGCACAGAGGGCAGGATAGGAGGTGGAGCATAGTTTGTGACTCAGCTTCACATCCCCAGCCTCGTCGAGGTAGGTCGACTTTACGAGGTTCGACTTACACCTTTCTACTTGGATCATCATTACAATGTCTTGCCTAATTGAAGAGTACGGTCTGTACAGCCATTTGCAAAGAGTTCATACCTTTATGCGCAGCCACAGCGATGCTGACAATGTCAGTGATGTTCGGAGTCAGCTTCACAAAGAACGGGATCTTCACGGCTTTCCTCACCCACTCGGATATGCCTTTCACTAGCACGGGATCCTGATAAAAGAAACAATTTCGATTTTAATTTTTCTCTAGCCGCTTCAGCCATCATGGCGGGAAGTTACGGACCACTGAACAGTTACACAGTTGATTCTGGGCTAATTACGAGTGCCACTAGCGCCTCAACCAGGTGGGTAGCTTCATTAACATAACCCTTCAAAGGATCAAAGGACAGCGGTTCGCTAGGTAACAATGCAGCCGATGAACTTGTCAGAAAGGGGTCGAGCATGGAACCAGTGACACCTAAACACCTCTTTGTCATAGAAGTCACAGACAGTCCGCTGTGCAGGGCCTGCATGGAGGGCCACGAGACTGCGACACATGGGCTTCTGTACTGGCCCGTGGTCGCCACGTACAGGGCTGTGTAGTTCGGTAACCCAGGCATCCTCCGTGAGACTGTGAGTAACACCAAGGCGTTGCTAGCGTAGAGATGTCAGCATAAAGGAAGGGGCCCGCCAGGGCCGAAGCCTGCCGGGGTAGCGGGATCGTCCGAAAGGGTTACCGCTGCCCCGGAACATAAAGGGCTAAGGAAGGAACACGGGTGGGTTTTAGTCATAAGAGTCTGACACTCCTTTCCGCTCCACCCAGAGCGGGAGGAGTCATTAGATGATTTCCCATCCAAAAAAAAAAAAAGGCGTTGCTAGCCTTCCTTGAGGACCTGGGGTGGATCGAATAATCGATTTCCCACCCGTACGCAAAATACGCACATTGACGTGTACCAGCCCGTTTTACCAATTACCTATTAGTAGGTATCTACAATAATCATATTTGATGCGTGGCGCGTTTTGATGTCCACGTTCATCAAATACGATAGTTTATAATCTGGGGAGATAGATTATAAGCTAACGATGTTCATAACTATGTGGTAACATATATATTATAAGTAATATAGCGTGTAGGTATTGTTACCTGTCCACACGCGAGTCCCATCCCGGACTCGCCCATCCCGTGCGGGCACGACAGGTTCAGTTCCAACGCGTCGGCGCCTGCCGCCTCCGCCTTCTGTGCGAGCTCCGTCCAGTCAGCCTCGTTGAACGAACACATTATTGATGCTATTATTACCTGAAACAGAAATAAATCAACATAAATATGATTCAAGGAAGCTGCCGGCTAACTGGAAGTTACAAGTGAAACGGCGTAAGAAACATCGCGCACGCGCAAACTGTTACCGTGGCCGAGCACATGATTCTATAAACACCAGCGTGGGAATTTCAACAGCTGTTTAAAAAAAAAGTGTTCCATACATTTTGACTGTGTGCACTTTTGTATGAAACATCACATTTGTTTGTTAATAACCGACAGTGTGTTTATGAAACTGTCATACTTACTTTACTAGGGAAGTCTTCCTTAAGCTCGGTGATGCTCTGGCACCAGTAGTCGGCGCACTTCTCAGAGATAAGTTCGATGTTGAGGAAGCAGCCCTGCCCCGGGCCGTAGTTCTCGCCTGACGTCACGCCGCGAACAATGCGCGGTGAGACGTTGGTTACTAAGTCCTGGTGAAAAGGAGAAATGGTGTATGGTATTCAGTACTAATAAACTTTCTGTAAATAAAAATAACATAACACCAAGTCTGTAATCTCCAAATGGTTAGGCAGAAGTGTACCTACTACAGGTGGCCTACCATGATCTAATTAAAAACGATTCAAAAACAAGACATTTCAGTTTAGGTTCCTAAACTGCATCGCTTGAGCTGCTCTATGGACGTCATGGTACCAAACAAGTATGAATGAAACCAAAACTTGCGACTCAGTTTGGGACAATCGCTGTCAGCAGATGGCACGGTCTAAACTGAATCGTTAAACTGACGTCATGGTACGAATTAGAAGAACAGTTCCGTTTAGGTCCTAAAATGGATCGCGTTAAGAGCTTGTGGTAGGCCTCCTGTACTCCCCACATTTCGCCTGTTATGTTTAAGTCCAATGTAATAGGCGGCGAGCTTAGTTATTATTACCACTATCAGGCGACTATCTTAAATAGTCATGAAACCAGCGAGTTACCAACTACCACGTTTTATTATAAAAATCTCTGAACCGCGCATAGAACTAGGTAGAAAATAGAGTAATACATAGAGTGATAACACTAATCCGATGAGAAATGTTGTGATTGAGAACTATAATACGGACAAAAGTATCAGTATGATGTAACTAATATTTTTGTAACAAATAATTTAAAAGAGTGTCCATGGAGTTTCTAGGCCGTTCTTCTCCTAGGTACCTACTACGCTTTAGAATGGGCAACTACCTTTATATTTGTGACTGACCGACTCCTTGACAATTCAAAAGTGCTGTAGCGGTATCTACAACGCCACATGTGAACAACGCGTCATACTGACGTCACGCGAATCCTGCATCTCGCAAGCAGAGTTTACCGCGCAACTAGCATATATAGATACAACGGCCCGACATGAATCATCGGGCAGTTGCCCGCCAGACACAACACCCCTCTGGTCCCATTCCCCATTTCTATGGAGGATGAGTGAACTTTACACCCTGTTCCTAATACCTCTATAGTACCATGGTTTAACTGAAATAAACACTATTGAGTTTGAGTGCACCGCGATCAGGGGTAACTTCTATTCTGCTCAATTTGAACTGGTTACTGTTAGCTTGTATCATCTCACTGGTTGGCAAAGGCCTCTCCTCCTTATGACTGGTCGTTTTTTACACTTTACAAAACCCGTGCAGGGCTACTGGCAGTTGCCAAAAAGCCGCTCAGGGCCGCTTCTTCAAAGGAGAACCTAAGGCAGCGGAACTGATAAATGACTGTCGAACAGTTCAACAGTCATATAACATTTTAAAAAGAGTCATCAAATAAAGAATAATAATAAAAAGTGATAACGATGGACTAACTACAAAAAATATCAGTGAAACCACATACCTTATCAAGTCCAAAAGTCTTAGTAACAGCGAAGCCCCAGCCCTGTTGGAAGGCCCTCCTTATCATAGCAGTACTAGTGGTGGGCGGAGCGCTGGCTAAACCAAACGGGTTCTCGAACTTGATGCCGCACACCTCTACTGACAAGTCTACGTCATCGATAGGCGTGTGGAACTTGGGCAGCTCTATTGGGGCTGTGAAGGGTATGCCCTGAAAAGTGTAGAATGAAGTAGAAATTATAGATAGTGCTACTCTTTAGAGGTATCTATGTCTTGATTTAGTAAAGTACGGTAACCATTCAATTTCATGCCTGTCCTTTTCCTAGGAAATTATTCTTTTAAACGGACTTCAAATTTCAGACTAACTGATCGACTCCTTGCAAGTTAAAAAGTGCCTGCAAATGTTTTAATTAAAATAAATGCTTGACTAAAGTAGCTAAAAAATATGATAAATGTTAAGCCCAAAGTGTCTTTCTATCTCTGTCGTTTACAGCAGTCTGCGAGCAACTGCGAGGTGCGATTCACAGAACGTAAACAAATTCATACATCCAAAAATAAACAAAAAAAAGTAATAAAAATAAAAAAAAATATTAAAAAGTAATAAAAATTATTATTTAGGTATGACTCGACACAACCGGAATTTTTTTATGGCTTAACCCCGGGCATGATATGTAGCCAAATAAGGCAGTTATTACCAACCAAAACTACCAAAATGACAAACTCACCTGTAAATAACAATGCATGTACCAGGCGGCCGTCTTGCCATCATTGACGGATTCCACCGTAGTCTCGGCGACGCCCGCGAGGTCTCCTCCCACGAACACCTTCGGGTTGCTCTTGCTCTGCATGGTTGCTTCGTCAACTTCGGGCAACCCCCAGCGGTTTAGTTTTACGCCTGACATGGCGTCTTTTACTGGAAATAAAGAGGATAATTTAATATTGTTTTCAAGGCATTATGGGAATGCCAGTATTGGCAACTCTGCTCTTTGAATCATAAGTCAAAGAACAGGAAAGAAAATAGTAACTGTTAACAAAATCACACTAATATTATGAAGGCGAAAGTTTGTGAGTGTGTTTGTTACTTCTTCACGCTCAAACGGCTGGACCAATTGTGATAAAATTTTGTAAGGAGGTAGCTGACACCCTGGATTAACATATAGGCTACTTTTTATCCCGATATTCCAACGGGATCGACACTTATGCGGGTGAAACCGCTGGGCGCAGCTAGTAAAATATAACACTTCGCTGAATCGTTCTTGAATCTCATACCGCGTATAAAGTACTTCTTTTTACGCCACTTTTTTTTTATTAACCTATGTATATTGTGTCCCACTGATGTGACTGTTTGCGGGGAAATAGGTATTGTAAAAAAATAATTTGGAATTGTTATTTCAGAAAAATAAAGGGTTGGGTTATATTAGGATCTCCTGCTTCGAGTATTTTAGAAGTCTATTATACATGGCTGTTTTGTTGCGTCTAAATAACCACCCTCAACTTATTTTCCAAAACTCAAATAACTTGACTCTCACCATTGGCTTCATAAAGTCCAGAGCCAAAAGCAGAGATAATAAAGTTAGCTTTCAGTTGCATCACTTGATCTTCATCCTCGATCCATTCTCCATCATCCAACTGTTCGGTACGACACATCTTTAACGCTGCAATCTGTAAATAAAGAAACAGAATGTAGACGAGATTTGTATGAAGAAATGCCCTTAATAAAACTTTGCTGTACCAAATCATAATAAATGGTGAATTGCAGCCTTTTTTATGTTCTTTTAAAATAAATAAAGGCGGGTTTGAAAAAACTTATTATTTTTTATGGCTGTTGAAATTTCTCATAGCACAACATGAATATTGCAGGACGGACCTTTCCATTCTTGACGATGACTTCTCTAGGAGACATGAACGGCACAAACTCGCATTTTTCTTCTTTTGCCAAGTCAACCTGAAATAAAATAAAAGTTATAAAGTAATCGCAAATTCAAGTACTTTTCACTGTCACACTGACTTCTAATTAAGGTTGAGATAAATCAACTTAGCAGCTGTAGAAATTGTGCGTTCTACCCTGTGGCTACGCCACAACAAAGTTCACATAAAATAATCTAGACTTTAATCTAAATTTTTAGTTGTTATTTAAACAAATTCCTCACCTCTTCAGGCACCGCCCTGATGTTGGTGACTCCCTTCCTAAACACAACATACACCCGTTTAGCGCCACACCTTAGCGCAGAGGTAGCGCAGTCGAACGCAGTGTCGCCTGCGCCTAAGACTATCACGTTACCGTGTAAGGATGGCAGCGCAGATTTGCAAGCGCATAGACCTGAAACGGAAAGCTTTTTTGAAGGTTTTGCGGCTTGTATGTACAGACGCCAGCACATCAAGCTACCCGAAACAGTCAAATTTTCCCAATCAACTTTGAACCTTATGCTTTAGCGATAAAGTTGAAAATCTATTAAAGAAATTTGACAGATTGTAGTAGTTTGATGAAGAATGTTTAGGAGCCTTCCCCCGAACCCTGAAACTACATTTAACCTTTAAGATGTTATTAAAAGTCTTATAAATAAAGTGATAGAGACAGCACGAGGCAATCCTTTGATGCTTTTATAATAAGAGAACCGAGTCGATGAGAACCACCATTTAGTTGGAATGATTTTCTCTAACTCCAAATACAGGTAGGAGGAGCTGCTTTATGCTTATTAGTACGAGTAAGTAGGAAATTTTATCATTTATTTAGCAAAAACTTAGCCTAGGTAACCTAGGTAACATCAGTGTTGTTTTAATAAGGGATGGTTATATCTATATAGAGGTATGAGGAACAGGGTGTAAAGTTCACTCAACTTTCATAGAAATGGGAGGATCCTCCCACCAGGTGAGTGTCGTATCTGGTGGGCTATTATTGTCTGACGATCCATGTCGGGACGTTGTATACAGGGTTATTGGAAAAACACCAACAACCTCTTAAGAGGTCATTGTACTCATCATTATGAACAACTTTTATTATGGGACCAACCTGAAATCGCGAAAAAAAAATCAGCTGTTCCCTAAATTTATGTTCAAATTCAAATTCTTTATTGCGAACTAAGTGTACAGAATTATAGAGATGTTAACAATAGGTAGTTTCTTAGAACTTAGTTGCCTGTTAAGGCATTGCAATTTAAATAGTTATAAATATTTAAAAAAGTATAAGTAGGTACATACTTATACAGTTATACAATTTACATAGGTTTACAGTATATTATATCATTAATCGTACATTTTATATTATATCATACTGTTCTTATAATTATATCACATTATAATAAGTATCACAATCATTTTAGTAGTTCGTCTAACTCGTCAAAATGTAGGGAACAGCTGATTTTTTTTTCGCGATTATTGGTTTGGTCCCATAGCAACAGTTGTTCGTAATGACGAGTATAATGACTTCTTAAGAGGTTTTTAGTGTTTTTCCAATAACCCTGAACGTGTTAGTAAACTCTGCTTACGCGATGCAGGATTTTGCTTGACGTCAGTGTGATGCGTAGTTCGCATGTGGTGACGTAGTTGCCGCCACAACTTTATCATATTACGAGGTCCAAGAAATAACTCCTCATTGAAAACAAGCCCCATTTCATCATACTGATATCAAAGTTAACTACAAAACAATAGACTAAAGTTACGTTCACGTACCTTTCTTGCTTCCTTTAGATACAAGAGGTAGGAAGTCCTTGCTGGTATAGAAGCCCATTTCTTGATTGAGTCCTTTGAAAATTGGAATGCTTTTTGGTTCCGGGAGGCCAATTCCTAGGAACACAGCTGCATGTCCATCTTCTAGTAGACCCTAGAAATACAGTGTAAAATTTTACATTTCACAAAGACTTTCTTATAATTATAGGAACGCTCACTTGTACTGTAGGTACAGACGCCAGCACATCAACCTACACCTAACTGTCAAATTTTCCCAATCAACATTGAACCTTATGCTTTAGCGATAAAGTTGAAAATCTATTACAGAAATCTGACAGATTGTAGTAGGTTGATGTGCTGGCGTCTGTACCTTCAAACTGTTGACTGAAGCAACTGCACAATTACATTTAGGGTTGAACAAGGCTGTATGTAAAGTGAAATGGTGAAACGACAGAAATAAACAAAATATTACACCATCGGTAATTAGGAAAGTAGAAACTCATTTCTAAACTTTTTTGTTATGGTGAGGTAGTAAAGAAAATACTTACATTGACAGTAATGTCCTGTGTAGACAATTTCCTGCCGGTGACGAACTTGACTCCGAGGTTCTTGACGAGGTCCACCTCAAACTGCACCACATCGAACGGAAGGCGATATTGTGGGATCTCTGCTGAACTGAAATTTTAAATAAATAATAAGTATTTATCATACACTAGCGGACCTGACAAACGTTATTCTATCCAGACCACAGAGACCCACTCAAACACACAGAAAATATCATCAAAATCGGTCCAGCCGTTTATGTTCAGTGACATACAGGCGTACAGAAGAGTTATATGTAAAAAGATATTGAGAGTAAAAGTGGGTAAGACTGGTCAAATCTTTAGGAATGCATCTAAAACATGGGCTTTGATTCTTGTGCAGTTGGTTTGTACGACATGTGTGCTTCAACATGTACAGTCGAGGAATGAAAATGTTAAGTACTTTAAGGTTCATTTTTACTTGCACCTTATGTTTCTTCCAACTTCGTATTGCTAACATATAAACGAATAAAATATTTCTAAAATGTAACATCCGCCGGCTATGTGGGAAAGGAATTTGTTTGAAACTTGCTAAGATTTTCGCTCCTTGACCGTATCTACCTATGGTATACAGGGTGGCAGGGACGTCACTCGTAAACTGTAACCATGAATTCAGCACATGATTCTAGACCGCCTAAAGTCTATTCAAACTTATGTTTCAAATTAATATTATTTCAAGTTAAACTAATATCAACTTTATTTTAATGGTAATTAAGTTGATTTCAGACTGACTAGCACTATTGAAAAAGTTATAAAATGTTTGAAGTTGTAGCGTAAACTGAACTTTGTTGTGTAGGATTTAAAGTTATATTTCCATAAACTCATATTTGTTTACTATATAATGGCAAATAAAATATATAATGGCGTAGAAATTATACGACGGTTACAAAAAAAAAATCAACCGTTTCACAGAAAAGTGCGGTCAAAATGTATGTAACAGCTACTTATTTTTTTTTAATAACTGACGAAAATTTTAAACGCGGTGGGGTTCAGGATCAGGTACTGAATCCATGGTAACAGGCTGCGCACCAATGTGCGTGCCACCTTGTATGATATGGTACAGTCAACAGCAAAAGTAGATGATGAAAATCAGAAATTCAATACTAATGAACGGAGTTCGCGTCAGAACTGTGTGGCGTCAAAGTGATTCAAAAGTATGTGATTGTAAATTATACCAAACATTTACTACTAGTACAGCTGCCATATATTCGTGATCATTTTTGACTCCAAAAGTGACTCCAAAATTTCATCATCTACTTTTGCTGTTGACTGTACCCTTCCCTAAATAAACACATACCTCAGTCCACCCAAGTACTTCTCCTTCTCATAGACAGTAATATTCTTATAGCCCAGTCTAGCTAAGAAGCAGGCACAACTAGTGCTGGCGGGTCCACCACCGATCAACGCGATCTTCTGGTCACCGCCGTTCGGAAGAGGCTTGGTGGCAGGGTCCAATGTTTGTGGGATGCCCATCTTCATGAATACCTGGAATTAAGTTGATTTTAGTTGGCTGTGGGGAATCTGGTTTTGAGGACTGGAATCAAATATTTTTTCCATGTTTTGTAATTTTAGCACAAGTGTGTGCGCAGTCACAGGTGCACTCTCTGTTCCTTTACCCTCATAATCCGATCGCAGGGCAATCCGACATGACCGGGGAGAGATCAGGCGCAGGACCAACGGCTTAACGTGCTTTCCGAGGCATGGGAGGAATATATGACTAGAGCAGCGGCACGAGCTTACGGTCGGGCTACTTTAGTGCCCATTGCTAATGGATATTTATAAGCTGTACCTATGGCTATGGTTTATAATACACAATTTTGCAAAGGGCAACCAGATAAGAAAGATTCTGGCATATCGATCACTAACTGTGAAGCAAAGTGTTAGACAGTCGATAAATGGACCGAAAACTTATTAAGGGTCAATGTTCAAACTCATTGAATCCAGCAGGCGTAGAAAGAAAATAACGTTGTTGATAATAGAATTATAGACAAGGTTTTAGACTAGCAGTGGACGTTATCCAGCTTAAAACACTAATTTAAACAAAATTATCTGAACACAAACTTACATCAACAGCAAAATGCTGCAGCCCACCGATGTTGATGGCGCCCTCTTCACTAGCATGCAGGTTACATCCCCCCACACAGAGGTCACTGGTAGGACACACCATACCACATGTTAATCCCAGGGGATTGTCAGAAAGGATCGCCTTGGCTGCTCCATAGTAGTTCTGAAAACAAATGACGAATTATTCCTCTGTACTCTGTAACATCACCTTATTTTCGTACTAGCTTTTGCCCGCGACTTCGTTCGCGTGGAATAGTGACTTCCTGCAGATTTTTGGTTTTACCCACATAGTTCCCGATCTCGCGGGATCTCTTCAAAAATGATATGTGGAACCCAACCAAATGCGTGTAACGAAACCATAGCGCGATCTATTTCGATCCCAACGCCATCTATCGAGCATAGTGACAACTCGGATTATTTATCTATACTCCGTTCGGGCATTTTCTTTGTACTAAAAGTTTTATTATATTGATATTATTTTTTTCATACCTTTTTACTATTTATTTACTTTTTTCCGATGAATTAAAACAATAACATGAACCGAACTCGTGTAACGATCGACACCATTGCGCGATCACCAACTCGACATATAGTACTAATAGAATTATCTATACTCCGTTAGAGCATTTTCTTTGTACTAAAAGTTGTATTATATTATATTTTCATACCTTTTTACTATTTATTTACATTTTTCCGATGAATTTTCAGTACTGAATTGATGCCGACTCTTGACCAATAGATGGCGCTGTATGTCCGGAATAAATTTTATTTTTTATTTTATTTTTTGTAATAAAAACTATCCTATGTCCTTTCTCAAGTTCCAAACTATGTCTGTACCAAATTTCACACAAATCGGTTCAGTAGTTTAGGCGTGAAGCAAAGACAGACAGACAGACAGACAGACAGAAAGACAGACAGACAGAGTTACTTTCGCATTTATAATATTAGTTAGGATATGTGCGTGGTGGATATTGTAACTTTAATACTACAATTTTGAACTGACTATAATTGAATAGTTGCAAGTAATTATTTTTGTAGTAGAAATAAAGACATTTTTATTTAATTTTTTTATAAACTGGTGATAAATTTTCGTGTATGAAAAAGGAATAGGACATAGAAACCCAGTTATTGAACTACGAAAACCGCTCTTACTGCAACGAAATAAAGGCGCAGATAATCAAATTACATGCGCTTGACTTTACCTCTGTAACTACATGTTTTTTTTTCTTTTATCTGTTTGGAAAATTGTCTACTCACCTTAGTAGCAATGCTGCTGATAAAACTCTTGACATCTATCTGCGTGGGACAAGATTTCTGGCAGGGCGCGTCAGCGCACTTGAGGCATCGTGCCGCCTCCTTCAAAGCACCGCGCTCGGACAACGTCGTGTGTTTGATGTCGTCAAAGTTCTTCGTTAGAGTTGGGCAGGCCTGGAATGAATTATTACTATACTTTCATTCATAATCTACTTAATACATAACATACATAATCAGCCTATAATGTTCCCACTGCTAGGACACAGGCCTCCTCTCAGTGAGAGGGAGTGGACCGTAATCCACCACACGGGCCCAGTGCGGGTTGGTAGATGTCACATGCCTTTGAAAAAATCTACTTAATAAAAATCTTGAATTCTTTCACTGACAGACAACGCATAGCCTAAACCGCTGGGTGGCTAAAACCACGTTTGCACAAGAGTTCCATACAACGAAGGTGAGCACTAAGGAAAGATTTTTGAAAATTCATCTCCTAAAGGGGTTAAATAGGGGATGAAAGTTCGTCGACTTATCTCTGACTCTCTGGGCCGTAATTCTCTATGACACAATGAACGAAACCGCGCGAAGTCAATGCGAGATTGGCGGTATTAGCTAAGGAATTTACGTAGTTTGAAGTAAGGGATCGTTGAGTGGTCATAGTGAATGGCCCTGTTAATTACATTCCATCGTCACTTACTCAACTATTAACTTTAGTGTTATGTATTCTAAGTTGATTATTTAGTAAACATTTGTGACAAATAGGTCCTAAAAAAATTTGGTTGCAATGGAATTTAAACTTTATCCTGTAGGTATGGCATTTAATCCGATGTTCCAAAACTTGATAGAAATGAAAAGATGAATAGAAAGAAAGGAAGGCGAAGACTTGAAGAGAAACGTTTCTATTTGCTATAGAGTAGGTCTTGTATTACAAATCTATCCTTATCAGATATGTCTAATAACAAAATGTACAGAAGATATTAGCCCACCTACATCGTAATATATTTTTTTATCATCTTTGTTAAGTATTATAATATAAAGTGATAACATTATCAGTTATGCTTTGTGGTTTGTAGGGTTAGGGTCTTGGCTCTACATTAGTTCTGATAACTTTATAACAATGAAAGCGCCATTTAAGTCTTGACAACCTACTTTACATGAAATGTTTTTGTGGGATTATTTATTATGTGGTGTAATTTATGATCCCTCATTAAATTACTAGTTCGATGTCCCAGCCACCCTGTTTAGGAACTGTTCGATGACCTACGATTCATTTACCGTTATTTATTTATTTAATACTTTAAGCACAAATGTACAGAGGCGGACTTAATGCCATAGGCATTTTCTACCAGTCAACCTTAGGGTGATGCATTGGTGATGACCGTTAGACTGCATCATCCCACTGCTGGACAAAGGCCTCTCCCCATGGCTCTTTCGATCCTGGGCTAAAGTGGACCACTGGTCATTTGTTTTGTCCACTCGTCCCGCCATCTTCTACGGGGTCTGCCGCGACGCCTTCTAGCTGTGTCAGGGCTCCACGTGGTGGTTTTTTAGCCCACAGCTCTTTACACAATTCGATAGTCTACCAGTGGCGAAGGTACCATACAACTCGATTCCCACCGGCTTCCCTTCGAAAATGCAGAACATAACCACTCTACTTATAGTCAATTCATTATTGAAATTTTCTTTTGGATTTTTTTTTGCTCCGGCCTACCTCTGTCATAAATTCACCCTTCGCCACTGTAATCTACTTATCACATTTTATCACCAAGTAAATTCACGCAAATGCAGTTTTACTATCAGATATAAAAAGATTGTGAGTGTACGTAGGTAAACGTTATGTGCAATAATCCTCTATTAAATCCCCTGTAACGTTGCGTCAAATTGTGTAGGTAATATTGATGATTTGATGCCCCCGCCAAGACGAGCCAAGGGCACTACCTACCTTTTCTCGAAGCGCTTCGTCGTTTTTTTGAACTCTCATAACTTTTGTTTGGATTATACCAGATAAACAAAATTCTCGGGATACGATGTCAATAGTGAACTTATGCATCACATGGGCGTAAGGTGAAAAATACAATAGTTCTTGTAGTAACGAAACGGCCAAGCCTCATATTTTGACTAAGGTGTAGAGTTTGTGAAGTTAGGGCTTGTAGAGTTAGAAGCTTGGCTCTACATGAGATCTGATAACTTTTTGACAGTGCGAGCCATATGTGGCATCGTCTTGGTAACATTTTACATGAAAATGGTGGGATTGGTTTATCAATTTATGTCGACGTTTTCTTCTCGTGATACAGATATCAGTGGTGACATAAAAGGTTACCTACAGGTGCAATATTTGTAACGAACAACTAATAATAATATGCCAAACAAATCTACATGGCTAATAAATCAAGGATAAAAATTTATACAAAAAAAATGCTAAAAATAGGTATGCATTTTTTTAATATTACCCCCTTTTGTAATTAGCGACTGTTTAACCATACATTTTTTACGTTTAAATAAACTTCACTTAGCTTTAAGCATCGTTTATAAATAAACCCCTACAAGACGGAATAACTAACGTCAGTTATGTGGTAATTCTAATTTTCAAAACATTACAAGATAGATGGAGCAGTCCATCTATCTTGTTACTTACTGCTAACAAGAGTTTCATTAGTCAGCACCTGACTAAGTAATAAGCATGAAATCTGAATAATAAGTGCGCGCTTATGAATACATGTCGATGCATCAGTGCTTACACGGTAGCGGTACACGTACATACAGTTAAGCTGGTATCCACTATGTGGCCGTGCACCAACGGTGCTCCGTGCATCTGCATTGTCGTGGTGTCCGTTATAATGCAAACACAATGCAGTGCGCGGAGGACATTTGGTATGCGAACTTAGTGAATACTCAGCTTAATAGCACTGATGTATGTTAGGGTAATTACATGCCCAAGTTGCGTCACTGCGATTCCTCGCGTTCGCGGTTTACCTAGCTACCTCGATGTCACCTCCATGTAAAACAAATGCATTTGTGTTGCAAGTGGGCCTAGATCTACGATCACGATCAGTGCGTTCCGATCCGAATCCGAAAAATACCGGTCCGAAGTGACCATAGTCCTATTTGTATGAGGGGTTGCGCACTAGATCTGCATAGCTATTCATAACCATACGACAGGCTATCGTATCGAAAATGACACATTTCGATAACCTGGTTTGACTTGCCCCGTCAGCAAACAGCTGTCGGAAGAATAGCGGTCGTCTATTTGATTTAAACTGGCAGAATTTCCGGGTTTTGGACTTGTGAACAGCGCTTAGAGGACTCCTACGAAAACATTGATTGATGTTCGATACGGTACGGAAGCGTATCGGGTGGTTGTGTATAGCACTAGAGTATTATATTATCTGTGGTATAGCTATGCAGAGCTCTATCCGTCCGAATTTAGAACATTCCCAATTCGGATTGAAGTCGGGCCTTTCCGACTGTATTTATCTAAGTAGGTATGTATTTGTTGCTCAGGTAATAAAAGGTGTTAGGAGTGAATGTCCTCTTTCTTCGTGAGGTTTTCTGAACTCGGATCCAGTACCTACGAAACAAAAACGCATCGCTAAAAATATCTTGATAATACTCACGGTACATTTTCTGTCTTCGTTCCTCTTCCAATGCTGCTTGTTCCGCTTCGTTTGGGCTGAAGGGACCAAGTTGGTGTATGGCTTGACCGTCGGATTGAGCCTTAATAGGTTCTGCAATTACGAATAATCTTAAATTATCACTTATCATATTTTTGTTTAGGTAAAATTATATATTAATCAATATTTCAGGAATTTTATATCTATGTATTAGGTATTACTGAAGCTATATGGTCCCGGCTGTCGTTTGTAGATATTTGACCGTCGCGTCGTTACGGGTAGGTAGTCAGAATCCCAAAAGTCTAACAACCAATATTACCAAGGGGTAAGATTGGTTGTCAGACTTTACCCAGTAACTGGGTTGTGAAGGTCATAAGAAGTCAGTCCATGTAAGATACTGGTGTTCAACTGCAACCTGTAAGACTGGAAGCCGACCCCAACATAACATAGTTGGCAAAAGGCTAGCCAGAAGGATTGTCATTATTAAAAATCATAAAGGTATTATAAACTCCATAATTTGTTTCCAAAATAATAATAATAAACTATGGAGATTCATTAAAAAAACTTTGGAACTATTATTTACTTTCCATGTTGACTGTACGTAAACAGTACGTATGTCACCATCTGCCTAGCCTTTTCCCAACTATGTTGGAGTCGGCTTCCAGTGTAACCGGATGCAGCTGAATACCAGTACTTTACAGGGAGCGACTGCCTATCTGACCTCCACAACCCAGTTACTGGGGAATACGCTACTCCTTGGCAAGAATGGTTGTCAGACTTTCGGGCTTCTGACTACCCGTAACGACTGTCAAAGATCCACGAATGACAGCCGGGACCAACGGCTTAACGTGCTTTCCGAGGCACGGAGGGGTCTCGGTATGTAAAAATGGTCATCCATCCACAGACCAACCGCGGCAAGCGTAGCTTAACCTGATCGATCGACCTGTGCGGCTGTTATTATTTAGCCACAGGCCCCTCAAACGGGTAAACAGTAGGTATGTATGATGTGAATATTGACCTTGATTCAAATGCGTAGATAATAAAGAATATTTCACACATTTATCTAACAAAAGATAGCCTTTGACATTAAGTTATATTGTAATTAACGTAATCTTATCATATTTGCCACGAAATCAGCAATGAATCTATGAAACACGCCCCTTTATCAGAAGAGGATACTGTAGTCGTTGAGAATCGCGCAGATTCAGGTAGAGTTCCATTTCTGCCTCCCCCTTTAGCATAGCCATGCTTGATGGTTGTGTAGTACCTATAGGCTGCCCTAAACTTTGCCCCCTAGTTTAAAAGTAGACATATATTTTGAGACTTATATGTTCTGGTGTTAAAAAATTAACCTTACAAACTTTAAGAGGTGCTTTAGACGATCGAACTGAACAATTTTCACTATGTGACCATTGACCAACTCTGAAATCAGGAAAAAAAAATCTGCTGTTTCATACATTTTGGTCAGATTTTTTTTTCCTGATATCAGAGTTGGTCACATAGTGAAAGTTGTTCAGTTCGATGGTCTAAAGCACCTCTTAAAGTTTGTAAGGTTAATTTTTTAACACATTGTATAACCAAATCTGAAAAACAAGTGAGGACACCAGCTACTGGGTTGGTACTACACAGTGGCGGGGCAAGACCTAAATTTGATGTGGGCAAGATATACCGAGGCCCCCTGATGGATGACGCAAGATATTAGGTACATGCCTCGTCGCATGATTGCATGTGTTTAAAAGCGCGAACATAGATGGAGCAAACAGAATGTGAAATCCCCAGCGGGCGAAGTGAGGATTCCCCGCGTCAATCACCGCCCACAACGCCAGCAAATGTTGCCAGTCTAGATCTTTAAAAAACGAATGTGGTAGGTTAGTAGTGCCAGATACTTGCTAGCCGATTTTTTATTATTTATTGCTAGATGAGTAATTATATCTATATTTTCGTTCACGGGCTTTCGAGGCGCGAGGCCCCTTGGACCGCGAGGCCGTAGGCGGTGGCCCACGTCGCCCACGCCTTACGCCGCCTCTGGTACTACACCCTAATGTGCCCATCCTAAATCATTACCCTCCTTTTGGGATTCGCCACAGTAGGATAATGAACAATCTTGTACTTCTAGCAAAATAAACTAGAGCTGTATTTTACTGTGACACTGTGTTAACAAACTATTGGCCTCGGCCGAAGCAAAAATGTGTTGTGTCAAAAATTTTAACCAATCGCACATGTCCGTGTTAATTATTGTGACCGCAATTATTTTTAACCGGAATTACTAGGTACCTAATGCTCTTTGTGTTTATTATTATTGTGTCAATTAATTTACATGATGAAACAAATAATCCTTAAAATTTTGACGAGTATATGTAGAATAAAATATTATTGTTTCCCGACCATTTCTTGAGAGCCAGTAATTTTAGTTTTTTGTTATCAATCAATTAACTTATCAGATAAGACCAACCGGTTCACCTAATCGATAGTGTCGATGCAACTATTTATCTGAAACTTATTTAAAATGATCTAATACGAAAACATTAGTAGGTAAATATAAATAGCAATAACTAACCTCAATATCAGGCAATTCCTTACTCAGAAGCACTTTCGACATCTTTCAAAATGAACTTTATAGTTTTATATTTAAAGTAAATTTTTTGTTGGCACGTTTTAATTATTTTGTTGTTTATAATTCGCGGGACTGACGCAGAGGACTGCTCACTGGCAGCGCCACTCAAGCGACTGATTACAAAACGTCTCGTGAATACTATCTTTATTCGCATCCAATTTACGCTGAACTTTGTTTTTCGCCTCAAACTTAGTTAGCAGTTCTAATTCGTGAGGAGGCGTCAGGTCAACTTACACTGGTCTAACAAAATTACAATACGCAATAGGCCTTTTAATGATCATTATTGCTATGTAATTAATAGTTCAGTCAATATCGTTCATACAAAGCGTTCATATTGGTCACTTTTGTATCCATGCTTAGCTTTTTCTGTGGTTTTAAATCGCTAAATTGTACGATGTACACATGCCCCATTAAATGAGTGCTAGAAGTGTTGTTCAGAAGACCTTGACGCACAGCTGTAGACTGCAATCGTGCATTTAGCTGCATGATCCGATTCCGACCGAACTTTGTACTGTAGAGGTGTACCTACAGACGCCAGCACATCAACCTACTACAATCTGTCAAACTTTAATAAATTTTCAACTTTATCGCTAAAGCATAAGGTTCAAAATTGATTGGGGAAATGTGACAGTTTCGGGTAGGTTGATGTGCTGGCGTCTGTACATTAATCTATTTTCTATACTATCCAACAATGTAATTCAATTCTAATGACACCAAAGTAGTTTGAGGGTATTTAATTAGTGTCTGGATAGGTATTTATTTACAAGATAAATTAGAAAAGGAATTTCTAGACAGATATCTGTGAGATAAATTAACCAGAAGATATATGGAGGTGCAGAGCACAGGGGCGGGAGGATTGGCACATGAAAAGAGAGGCTCAGCAGTCGGTGAAGCCAGGCTGTGGATGATAAAGGATATGGTGAAAAGTGCATTCACCTGCACCCCTGAGGATCTGAACAACGCCTTTTTTTTAGGGTGGGAAATCGTCAAATGACTCCTCCCGCTCTGGGTGGAGCGGAAGGGAGTGTCAGACTATCTGAACAACGCCTCACGCCACAATAAACTAGGCCACCTACTGAGTCAAAACACTAACAGTAGGTATAACATAGATGTACCGTCAGAACGAAAAGAAGGATATGGTAAAACAGGCCATAAGGATAATTTTTTATCATTCGATTGTTTATCAAAGTACATAATCGCGAGCAATGTTATCATGAACGTGAATGTTTTCTTAACAAAGCTTTATACGAGTACATAGCTACAGTATTTTTTCCTTACATTATCTAAAGTAGGTTTTGAGATCTGTTACCAAGGTTGCGTAATTATTATCTTTATACTACTTGTGCACAGCAACACATCAAGCTTTACATAACCAGTATAAGCTGACTTCTGATTGTACTAAAAACCTACACAATGCGAGGTCAACTAAAACTGGAAATGTATAGTTTGATGTGTTGCCGTGTGTACCTATAAGAGTGACTATAGTTCAATGACGACGACTTTTATCTACTTACTTTACTGTTGCGATTCTTTACATAAGGTCAACGGTATTTATAAATATTTGCACTAAGAGCACAGACCTCCATGATAGATATATTGTTATTAAAAATATCGTGTGACGACACGTGTTTTATTAAGTATTATATTATCTGTGATTAAGTGAAACTTCTTAGTCGGGGATTCGATAATTGGATGAGAATTGAGAGTAAAATACGAACCTCTTGACCGCTTGTATCGCATTTATGCGACACATAATTATTTCCGTGCCGTATTTCTGCGACATGCGACAGAGAAAGGCATGATTTTTTCGTTCTATTAATTGCGTGGTATAACTAAACCATTATTAAATAGACTATATTTTTTAATCGATACAACGATTTCTCCTCCTTATTTATTGTAGGTATTATTTTATCGATTTGTAGCCGCGCGCTAGGGGCACGGCAATTGATATAATTTGCGCTTAAAAGGGTATGAGAGAGAAGAAAGATAATTCTCTCCATCTCTCACACAAAATCTCTTATTCTTTTTTTTTTCTTTTATGACGTGTATGAAGCTGCGCGCGCCCTTTTTATTAAACAAATGATACAGATATAAACAGGATAAGTACATAAATAAAACACATAGTTTGAACAGTTAATATAAATATATTTTGAATTATTCAGAGGCTTTACAATATTTGGAAGAATTACTCGACAGCGTTATCTAACTATCATATCAATCGAATTATAGACACAGCGCATATCTATACATATACAATTTTGTATAAAAATAATAATATTATACAAGCCGTTACTTTGAATGAAAGCAAATGCAGTACATGGCATAAGTGACTACATATCCAACAATACAGTACAATCAACAAGATGACAACAACACAAATACAAATTAACGTGTCTAACATACGCTACAAAATATATACTTAAGGAAATTTGGACTAACGGATATACTAAATTAATAATTAATAAACATACATATTTTTTTATACAATCGTTATAGTCCTGTGGTATAGTAGTTTAGAAATACATTTGACAAAGCTGTTGATACATTGGCTATGATGACGCCTTCACTCATTTCACCAGTTGTATAAAATATTGACAAATATTTCATACTTTTCTTCTTGACAAAATAATAATATCGCATCTGTTTCAAGTTTAAAAATATTATTTTATGTTTCATATCTCGCCCCTTCGCTGCCTCAACATGTTTATTATATTGTTGACCTATTATTAAAATTATATATTTTATAACTAGACATAATATAGTTAGTCCATTCAACCATAAAAGTATTACGATACGTGAGTACATAAAACTACACAGTGAAATTATTTATTTTGAATTAGCATTAGAAAGTCCATTTATTGTGAAAAAATTGGATCTAGTATAAAACGTTACACCAAAGTAAATGGCGTGTGTGTTTTATATTTGTATTTAATACTAAATTACCGGTATTTACATGCTGATTCTTCTAAATATTTGCATCTGAACAATACATACATTAAAATCTTACCGCTAGGGATGTTCTGTGCAATTGTTCGAGCTTTTTTAAATTTAGAAACAGAAGAATAAAAACTCAATAGTGAAATAACTTTTTAAACGAATAAAACTCTATGGCATCTAGTTATAAACGGCGTGCCACGTTCGGTGACAAGCAACAACAATTGCACACTTAAACACAAACTTACGTGTACTGTTTCTCTTATTATAACATTTATATTTTAGGAGTGGATTTAGACAGTAATTAACTTAGTGCCATTTTATTTACTAAAGAAACGATCTGTAGAGTCTACGACAATCGTGAAGTTAGGCGTATAAGGTAAAAAAAGCGTCTCATATCTAGAGACCGTGTAAAAATGTCTAGACAGTCAATTAGAGCCTAAACCCGTTATCACATTTTTTGCGAAAAATGCCTCCCGTGACAGTAATGCGACCGAATTGAGATGATCGGTGAGCAAAACGTAGAACAGAATGCTGTCCATCGCGATTCGGTCGGTTAATGCTAAAAGTAGTTGTGCGGATTTCACATTAGCCGTAGAAGACTAAACGTTTGCGATACAATCTTGTTGCTTATTGAAAACTGTTCTAGCGGACATAGTTCTGCGATTCCAAACTTGAAGAAATACTTTATGCTATGCTCATATGTCAATATGGTAAAATTGACTCTAGTGTTATAAGTTCAAAATCGCAAATCTATCGCTACTAGTATTACAAAGACGCCACGATAGCATAGCTACACTTTACCAACGATATGTATCTAAGTATTGACCATTCACGCGGGCGCTTATACTCTTAAGCTTTTAGCCGATTTAGAGAAATAATACGCAGTAATGAAATATAGTCATTGCATTATGCTACGTGTGACGGCGGCATAAGATTCAAAATACAATGTCCACACAGCTTGATAAATGCAACGGCTATTTTCTTATGAAATGGCATATTATTGACCAAATGACTTTTCATTTAGTTTCTGCCTCCAATCAAAGTCGACTTCAGCACGAGTTACTTGAAATTATTTAACGTTATGAATGAATTAGTAAATGCAGGATTATGTGCTTGGGTTTTAAGTTTTGTACAGTACAGTGGGTTCTTATTTAAGACATTTTAACCTACAAATCACATCGATGTCAATTTATCCTGGAATCTGCGTAGCGTATTAAAACGAAATACAGTTTACATCATACATAGGTACATATTATAACCCTTTAATTAATTAAATATACAATGAATACGAAACTTTAATGATTAACCATTTTCTTACGAACGAATGCTGTACTTATTACGCCACTATGTCCTAGTCGACATTGTAACTCGTATACAATTTGAACCTTGACACATTAGAAATAAGGACGAAAATGTATCCGAGTTTGAGTCGACTGTAAACATTGATATACACAACAATGTGGAAACAAATAAAAAGCAATAATAAATCGAAAAATATAATCTCTGGCAAACAAAAATTTCAACAATTCCATTTTTATTAAACAACCGTTTAGAAGCGACGGTGAAGTAAGTTTAAACAATTTGTACCCGAAATTATCATAGATGTAGGAATGTAATTACATTTTCGTAATAGCGACGGTCAAGTTATGATAAAGCACCCAAATATGAGTTGTACCCGGATAGTTACCTCGCTGTCACTGACAGGCGGCGGTGTATGGCTACAATGTGACACAATATACAAATATTATGAATTATTGACTATAGGTAGAAGTTCACAAGTATTACGACAGTTCCACGACATACAGACAATGAAACTACGATACAATTTGAATAAAGAATCCAGTGACATCCATAGACAAACTTCTGCAACACATTAGGCAAAGGTCATCCTTTGTGCAGCCTCTACAAACTGCCAGTGACGAGAATATCCGGTCGATATAAAAAAGCGTTATACATTAAACGGACCTCACTCACACCAACCCACGTTACATATTAATTAATAATGCGTACTTTAACAGTAAAAATTAACATCTATGTATGCATTTATTGCAGTCCATTCAGTTACAGCGCTCGTGTTTTATGCACATTTATACTGATGTTGGTGCGCTCTATTGTAAGCTATGCTGTATACACTGGCATCGACGTCTGTACTACGCTATCTGTAAACAAAAAAAAAAATAGGAAGCATTCATTTACTGTTCCAAGAGGAAGGCCTTTCAAGGCTCAATAGTTCGTTACGCATAAGCTAATTGATGCATGATGATGATGCAAGAAATTCATGATTTATGTATTTACTAGCTTCTGCCCGCGACTTCGTCCGCGTGAAATTTCACTTTCCCCCAAATTCGCGACTTCGTCCCCATTCACCCTCTTAGGGATGGAATTTCGAAAAACCCTTTCTTAGTGGATATCTACTCTACACAAAGAACACACCCTCCAAATTTCATGTCTCAGGTAGGACCAGCGGTTTAGGCTGTGCGTTGATATATCAGTCAGTCAGGACTTTGAATTTTATATATAGAGTGACTGGTAATTAGTGACCGATACCTAAACACGTGATTGTACTCATGATAACAAACAACTTTTACTATGGGACCAAACCTGAAATCGCGAAAAAGAAATCAGCTGTTCCCTACATTTTTATTTATTTATCACATAAAATTTCAGGTTTTGGTCCCATAGTAAAAGTTGTTTGTTATCATGAGTATAATCACGTGTTTAAGTATCGGTCACTAATTACCAGTCACCTTATATATATGTATATTATCGTTTGCCAGGCCGATCAATAAGTCTACCGGATTTTACTTCACCAAGAATACAATTAAGTCTTTTCGAGGGGATTTATCAGAGGGGCAATTCTCGTAATTTTAAGAACGTTTACAGTCTGATCTCGGTCTCAATGTGTCAAAAAATACTTCTAATTTCCCTACATTTTGACATTTGTTTGTCGCCGAGATGAGACTGCGACTAGATTTTGAACGTTTTAAATTACGAGAATTGGCCTTCAGTTATCATTTATCATCCCTAAGGAGGTCCCCACAGCAAAAAAGGGTAGAATAGCTTATTTAGGTAAGGTTCGCCCGCGACCAGGGGCCGTATTACGAAGCATTAATGCCATCATGATTCCAGTGCGAAAAAGGGATGGTGCTATCGGTCATGTATAGCTCCGTCTCTATCTTACACTGTAATCATGATAGCTTTTTGTCATTGTTTGCAGCAGCACTTAGTTATAATTGAAGTAATTATACAGGGTGTGTCGTAAATAGTGGTCCACCGTTAAGGATTCGATATACCAGATAATTTACTATAACAATACTTTTAACCATTTTTACCCAAGGGTTCCGAATTATAAATAAATAAAAATAAAATAAAATAATCTTTAATTCGGATAAGCAACATCCATATGGGTTAGTAAACAAAAAGATAACTTATACCTATGTTAGTAAACTTATATCTATTTAGAGACAAGGATGTTGTTCGAAATACATCTTCGAACAACATCCCCTAATAAAGGAGAATCGTACCTCCCCGCTATAGTCTTCAGGATGGAGTTGGAGCTGACCCGCACTCTACAAAGCAAAGAGGCAGATTTCTGTCTGACGATGGCGTGGAAACCATCGACGTGTGTTTGTGCAAACATACCTGATGCACTGCAGAAACGGGGCAGCCCCATCAACATCCTGAACCCGTTATTATACTGGACCCGTAGGGCGCTGATAGCCCGCTGAGTATAGTTGGTCCACAGGCTGCACGTGTAATAGTAAGAATTATGTTTTTGTTTTTTATTTACGAAATTTCAACCTTTTATTACAAATTTGATTGTAGTTTCAACAAAAACCATTATTTTTTTATTTTGATTTCTGTTAATTACTGTTAAGTACTAGAGCTATCGTGTAAAATTATACTTTTTTATGTAAATTTAGAGCTATTGAAGAAAAAGTTAGCTCTTCTTTATTTTAACCCTAATTTTTAGCATAATCATCCAAATTCAGGAGCAATTTTGTAAAAAAAAATGTACTACTAAAATAGTTAAAATTATAATACACACATCAAAAGTGTCTAGGGATCAAGCATTTTTATGCGGATTTCTTGAGATTGAGATGTGGCTTTGTAATAAATTTATGATTTTATAAATTTATATGGATCCTTTTTGGTGCATTTCATAATTTGAATCAGGAACTGTGAATCAAATTCGAGTAAAAGATGAAAATCAGCTGTCAATATTTTCCCTATAAAAACATACAACGCATTGAAGACATTATTAGTGCTACTGTTTCCCTACTACTGATTAAAACCAACGTTATTATGGAGCGGCGACGTCATTTAAGCAGGGAAGAAATGCTCAGAGCCGTAGGAATGATAGAAGCTGGTTCCCGGCAACGTACTGTGGCTTTAGCTCTGAATACAAGTCAGAGTGTTATCAGTCGACTTTGGACACGTTACCGAAGCACTGGTACCGTGGCTGAGCGCCATGGAGGACGGTATCGCTGCACCACACGGAGACAAGACCGATACATTCAAATCTTAACTCGAAGAGCTCCAACAATAACCGCCATGATGTTAGCCGTGAGGCTTCATCACTCTTCAGGGAACTTAATTAGCGACCAAACAGTCAGAAACCGCTTGCATGAAGTGAACTGTTGGTGGTGGTGTGGTTCTTCAATAAGTGGACTGTATTAAATGTGGTATAATATATTAACGACTGCATAGGTCGTACGAACAAAAGTATAACGCCCGCTCGCTTGCGAGATCTGATGGACACTCCTTGTCGCGGCCGGCCGATGGCGCGCGCGCGCGCCGCGTCTCCGTCCCGCGCGCCTCCCCTCCCCGCTTTCGTCTGCCGTGGCACCATAGACGTTCGCGCGTGAACATGAACCTTCATTCCCGAAGACCGCTACGGGTACCACCTATAGCAATGCACAATCGTAGGATTCGATATCAATGGGCTCTTGAACACAGAAATTGGGCAGAAGAACAATGGCGTTTCGTGTGCTTTTCTGATGAGTCTCGTTTTGGTATGAGACCGCATACAAGACGTATACGACACTGGAGAACCCCTGGACGCCAACAGCGATTAAAATCCTGCCAGGAAGTCCATCCTTATAGTGGTGGAACCATCATGGTATGGGCGGGTATTTGGATCGGCGGAAGAACTGAGTTGATTTGGATCAGAGGCAACCTCAACGCTCAAATTTATGCTGAGACGATTGTATCAGACGTCATCGTTCCTCTACAAGTGCAAATCGGTCCCTTATTTCAGTTAATGCATGATAATGCACGACCGCACACCGCAAGAGTTGTAAGACAGACTCTCGCCGCAGCTAACATCAATGTCCTGCCCTGGCCTGCTCAGTCGCCAGACTTAAACCCGATTGAGCATGCATGGGATATGCTACAGAGAAGAGCTCTGCCGAATATGGAGGGTATCCAGTCGCAAGAAGACCTTTTTTTGTTGTTGCAACGAACATGGGCTGCCATTCCACAGCGTGATTTGGATGAACTCATTTTGAGTATGCCAAACCGATGTTCTTGTGTTGTTAGTGTTCGTTACCCAATAAAATTTTAAAGAAAACTGTTATTTCAGTCTTTTTTTCGAACTTTTGTGTTAGTGGTTCAAATGTCAAAAATCCCTTTATTAGGAAAATGGCAAATTTCTTTATTAATGCAAAGGTGACTTGGTTTATCGTTACTGTGACAAACGAAAACACTTTATTTGATGAATCCTTAAAGAAAATTTTAATTAATATCAATCAGGAGAAAAGTTATTGCAAAAATATATGTTGATCCCTAGACACTTTTGATGTGTGTATTTTATAGTAAATATTATCTGGTATATCGAATCCTTAACGTTGGACCACTATTTACGACACACCCTGTATGAACGCAATCTTCTGTCATGTAGACAAACGCGACGTTCTAACAGTGTCAAAATTACTTTTGTATTTTGTGTCTCCTGTCTGCTTTGGAACACACGCTTTGCAACGATAGCTCGGCTTTATTATTTTAATCTTTCGTCTCTTACTTAATCTAGTCAATCCATAACTCACACACATGTTTTCATCAATACTCGTAGTACTTTTTTTTCTTTACATTTGACTTGTATCAGAGAGGCAATTCCTGTATTTCTTAAGAACGATTGCATTCTATAGTAAAAGTGCGCAGTGCTGCACACCCCCATCCTATTCCAAATTAAACAAATATCAATTTTATTTCAATGAAAATTAAGTTTATTTCGGAGTAATTAGCACTATTGAAAAAGTTATAAAAATGTTTGAAGTTGTAGCGTAAACTGAACTTTATTGTGTAGGAATTAAGGTTATTTTGCAAATAATTTATATTTGTTTACATTTTTGGCAAATAAATCGCGAACGCAGATTAATCTCAGTCACAATCTGTCAAAAATACTTTTTGACTTCGTTTTTGACATTGATTAGCTTCGAGATGAGATTGCGACAAGATTTTGAACGTTTTAAATTACGGAAATTGACCTTCTGGAGAAAAGTGTTTGTATTACACGGTATAGTTCACGACAAACTTTATGGCGGGTCTCGTGGATAAGTGCGCTACTCGCTGCGCAGTACCTCACCCCCCCTCCCCCGCTGACACGTGAATATGTTACTGCGCAGCGACTCGCCTCGTGTTCCGAGCCGCCATAAAGTTTGAATCGGGCTGTACACCACTATGACATTTTACTATTTACTATGACATTTTAGTGATTGACTACTGGATACTCCTTGACATTGAAAAATTAAAAATAAAATGGTACAAATGATTTTCCAATTTAATAATTTCGTAATGTTTATTGTTATTCACCATGGTATTTTGATTGTAAATTATGTGTAAATTTTGCATGCCCAAGTGACGGCAGAGCATGGAGAACATTATTTAAACATGTATAACATCTATACCCCTACCCATGTTGGCAAAAAATAAATGAATTGATTTGACCACTGCCGTCGCGGAATATATGCGTGATATATTCTTACTTATTAGAGAAAGTATGGTAGAAAAAGACGAGTTGCGCCGACCCCAAATAAATTGAGGAGAGGAGAATGACGATGATGATATCATAGATAATTCTTACTTCTTAGTAAAAGTGTTCGTACCTTATCTGACAGTGCTACACAATCCTTAGAGCAGTCTACACTTCCGCCGCGGTTTGATGGGCTGCACGGGACAAAGCACGGCGCGGATGGCTTCGTCGAACACCGTCTTCAAACCCTTCTGCGTGAGCGCAGAGCATTCCAGGTACTTCACCGCGCTGATCTCTTTAGACATGCCGAGGCCCTGGAACATGATATACGTTTATTAGTAAACTGATGTGGAATACGCTTGGTGGAACTTTTAAGGGTCCACCATGTCCGTCTCTGCTTCTGATGTAATTTCGAAAAATCTAGTTTAGTAACCAATTCGAATAAATCTCAAAGGCATGTTTAAAAAAAAAGGGGGGTGGCAATCCATGCATGGAGAAAAATAAGGAATAGATGAAGAATTAATGAGAGATGAGAAATTATGGGACTGTCATGCATGAACAGTTCACTCCTAGTGACTTTTAATGTTTTATTTATTAATGGTAATCTGTGAACAGCGTTGTGGGCTACGTTATTACGTATAGTACTTGTTTTTCTGTTTGTAATATTGCATAATGTAGGTCTTTGTTGTCCCTATTTAATCAACTAAAAATATTACTTCAAGAAATTCAATTACAACTACGAGTATCAACCCCGAAAGCTTGAAAAATACGAAAAGAGTACGCAAGTTAATTATTATTCCAACTTTCATGTTTACCACAATACCCAATGATATAATTCCACCTACATTCCAATACAAATAGGTGCCATTTGCCACGTAATCACATTCCAGCTGCATAAGATGGAACGCCATAATATTCGCAACACATACGCGAACATTTGTAATATCCTGCGGGCGACAGGCTGCGCCACTTCCCACCTCGGATATGACAAAGGGCGCCACGAAAATACATCAAGTGTCATGCATATATTTCCCGACCTGAGGTTTCTGTTTACCTTGTATAGGTATTAGGTAAGGTATTAAACAATATTTAATTTCACAGTTCATTTTATTGGGTTTTATTAATTAAGTTTATGGGCTGATTTTATGGCAGTACTTTCATCAACGAAATACACATTGCCTATAATGGTTCAAAAGATTCAGCCCTATGACAGACAGACGGACGGACGGACGGACGGGCGGACAGCGGAGCCTTAGAAATAGAGTCCCGTTGGCTCTCTTTGGGTATGGAACTTTAAAAATGAACCGTTTATCTTGGTATGCGCAAGCGAAGAGGAGCGATGAAACACATTTGCATAAAATAGTGATTAATATAAATGTTGAGTGAATGATAAGGTGACGGCTGATATGGGAAAAAAGAAGTCGAACCCAAGGAACATGGGACAAGGGCCGGCTGAGGGATAACTTAAAGATCAAATACAATAGTGTACCTGTGTGTAAGTGATGGGCGCGAGTTTCTTGTCCTTCAGCTTCTCAATGGTGTCCTTGTCTTCGCGCAGGTCGAGCTTCGTGCCGACCAGGATGATGGGCGTCGACGGGCAATGATGCCTCACCTCGGGGAACCACTGAAAAATGCAGAAGAGAAGATTGGTTAGAAAAAATCATCATATTGAGACCATCACATTATTATTATAATATCATCCCAGATTTGGTGACTACCGAGATGACGACTAATAGAGAAGAAGAAGAAGACATGTTGCATCGATCTTAAATAAATACTGGGAGAAGGGCAAGCAAAAGATCATGATTAGACTGTCCCACTGCTGGGTGGGCAAACGCTTCCTCCATCTTTCCGCTTTTCACAGATGTTTCCTGTTGCGGTATAGTCTTTCATGACGCCATGATGTTCATCTCGCTATCTGCGCTTGTGCGGGATAAAAATGTATCTACTACTAGCTTCATGAAAACTAAATCAAGTACTTTACAACACAATGTTATATCTTGTCAAGATTTTCATTCTCCGTTTTAAATTGAATTTCCTGATTACATGAGTCATATAATTCCATAGAAATAATTAATTGGTGACATGCATCAAGTTCAGAACAAAGAACAGTAGCGAGGGCACATGTGTAACTTTACAATATGATTCTATGTTATCAGTAGGAACTTAGATTTGACGACTTGCTATTTCAGCACGTTTTGACGTGATAAAGTCTAACTGCGCAGGCGAGTATGGACATAAAGTTTCCCTTCTCTAACAAAGGCTGTTTCTCGGAAACTTTAATGTTCCCTGGTCTAACATTTACGTAAGTAATACATACAGTATATTTGTATCATTATGTAGCTTAAAAGCTTAAACTAGTTTTATTTTATTTCTATCCTTGTCTGGCTCAAGACCAGAGACACAGTAATTTTTTTTTATGAGGTTTGATTGTCATCATTGCAACCAAGACTGAACTTAAAAAGCCCTGATACAGCTCGAACTGTTCTAATTATTATGAAAAGAAATGGACACTCGTGGTCCTGGTCTACTAACGTTCTTCAAAGGTCCAGATGGTCAAAATTATCAGCACACTGTTCGCGGAACTCACTTTCAATCACAATAATAAACAAAAAAATCCTAATTCGTGGCTTCATATATTTAAAAAATCATCCACTCTACAACATGAATAACCCAATGATATTGATGGAGCTGTCAAAATTAATTGCATTGGTATTTTATTATTAACCGGTCAAGATCCGCGCGTCGCCTACAATAGAAAATCAACGTGTCTCATTGGCGGATCTTGACAGATTAAGTGTGATATGCAGTTACCCCGCTGATTCTATCAAAAGAAGAAAAACTTAATGATTGAAGGACCCACCTTAGCCCGGACGTTTTCGAACGAGGCTGGGTTGACGAGCGAGAAGCATATGAGGAAGACATCGGTCTGTGGGTAGGAGAGCGGTCGCAGCCTGTCGTAGTCCTCCTGACCTGCTGTATCCCATAGGCCCAGGTTTATGGGCTTGCCGTCCACCATCACATTCGCCGAGTAGTTGTCGAATCTGAGGATGTTTAGATGGAGATTTTAATCATGTTTTTGAAGATCACTTTAGTTATCTTGATTTTTGAAGGCTTTGCAAAATCTATCCTGTTTTTGGCAGTTATTCGACCTTGAAAAAAATTGTGGCAAAAAAAGAAGTCAGGCTGATTTCGCAGCTGAATGTTTTTATGTTTCAATAACAAATTCAAAGTATATGCTTATCACTATCAGTCACTGCAACAATACAATAAATTAAATGGAGCTTAAAGCATTCTGAGAATCGCTACCACCAAAAAGATTGAACGTTGTTTAATCATTATGATGAAGCTTTCTCTGGATTCTGCTACGAAATAGGTAAAACAACTACAAATTATCTCCATATAAATACCGTCTTGTTAAATTTTCTTTGATTTAGGTAAACTTAGCTAACGAGCTGCACATAACATTGTAGTATTCAACATATCTGTTTAAAATTCAACAATTCCATATACTTACACTGTAGGTATGTACTCTCCTGGGAAGGCATTTGTGGTGTAACTGATGAGCAGACATGTTTTACCGACGGCTCTGAGGACAAAGAAAAGAGAAACATTAAACATTGCCCACTGTAGGTTGACCCTAGGAAAGTATTAAGATATATCTACTCTGACCCATTTCGTTGGGAGTTGTGACAACCGTCATCATAAATCTCGCAAAAAAGATGATATTATGAACTGGAACAAAAACCAACAATACTTTTTCAACGGAAATTGCAACCTCATTTGAAATCATGATGTATTTTTTTAGTTACAAATCCGCGAAAAATGTGAAATATGTAGGTACATATTTTCAAGTATGGAACGTAGAATTTTTAGTCCGCATAACGACTTCAAATCAGTGAGCGATCTGGTAAACTGCCAGTGTTTTTTTTTGTAATTTAAAAATAATAAGGCAGTATAGCGCATTACACTGACCCAAAGAAAAAACAACACTTGAGCACGTTCTTGCGTGCTAAGGATGAAGGATGTGATAATTTAAGTGGACAGCACATGCTTGCCACGGCAAAAAAAGCAAAAAATCTAGACCTCAATGCAGAATTTATGAACCCAGACACATTAAGGCCCTAGACTTGCGGCTTTATTTATTAGATACAAAGGTTGCAGCATCTATTTACGGCTTTAGAAAAATATACAAGTTACCAAATTTTACGGGCGTTGTGAAATAAAATTTTGAGCAAACCAACGCCAACAAAAATAAACAATAACAAACAATAGATTCATCAGCTCGCATGTAGGAAAAAACGTTACGAAATCCTGTTACCCGTTATCAGAATGCAGATTAAAAATACCATACACATTGTATCTGCTGTAATGCCGTTATAAATAGCCAACACTATTTTCGCCACCTACGAGTATACCCTCCGAGCATACATATAAATCCTGTGTTTAAAACAACACAACGCTGTCCTCTATTCTCGGCCACGTCTAGAGGTCACAAGTGCACAATATAAATTGGCCGTGTTATAACGATCGCTAATATTCTGCCCTCGTATCGTGTCGTGTACGACATCCTGTCAGATATTCCTGGCAAGGGAATGTCGATGTCGATAAACTCGTTTTTGTTTTAATATGCAGAATGTTGTTTAATGCTATGGATTTGTATTTCAACATAGAAAACTATATATCACACTAATTACAGTTATAGATCTCGCCTAGAATGTTAATGACTTCCAAATACAATGTATGTCAATGCGTCATGATTGAATCTGTTCCGTTATCGCTTATGGTTCGTAGAAAGGTCTTAATACGGATTTTCGCACCGTATCACAAAACTGCATCAACAAAATACGAAATTAAATATGATTCACTGTAGCGTAACACCAGTACGAACCCTAACAAATATAAAGAAGGAAAGATCGTCGACTGACCGCCCATAACCCTCGACCCGGCGCGTACGCATCTCTACAACGATCGCTCTTCATTCCACAAATGAATCACGTTGCATAACAGCCAGCTCGAAGGAATATTGAACATGGGAACATCTGACCTGAGATTGTTATTCACCGACGAATAGGAACAAAAATAAATCACTACTAGCATAAATCCGTATGACTCATTTTAATATCATGACAGTAATCAGAATGATATATATATATATATAATATATATATATTGTATTATATATTATTATGTTGATGTTTTCTAAAATACTTTTATCAGCGTTTGATAGACGTTATCGTGAATCAATGGGTAGACTTGCCCTACCATTGATTTATGGCAAACAGTAACGCAATGTCAGGGTTTAACTTAGGCAAAGTCTTATCTACTATCTATTTTGTGCCACTGCGGGCACTGCGACCTACACTCAACTAAAATTAGATAATAAAACGATAAGATAGTTACTGTAGTTGGTCTTCCTGTTCACTGAAATTAAAGACAAGGCTACCGATTAACTGCTGTATTTTGGATTTCAGTAAGATACTCGATAACTTAATTGTAGTCGGATTCGGACGATCAATCAATTAATAAATAACCCTGCACCCGGCTGCCTTTGCAGCCAATTATCAATGTAATGCTATGTTCAGAGCTTTGAGTTATATATATAGTTGTATTATGGCAAAACCATCACCGAAATGATACGTTTACACAAACATAAAATACAAGCCAACAATAGGCAAGGGTTTAATTAAAAAAACAAAACTTGCGAACACAAGGAACACCCCCAAAACATTACAAAGAACATGACTCTTGGATATCAAACAAATGAAGCCTATGCGTCAGTACTCGCATAACGATTCGATAATATCGGTTGGTGACTGACTAATCATTCCATGACTCAACGAAGGTTAAGAAAGCAGACGTTCATCATCTGCCAAGCCTTAAACCACCCATATTGGAGTCGGCTTCCAGTCTACCCGGATGCAGTTGAATACCAGTATTTTACATGGAGCGACTGCCTATCTAACCTCAACAGCCCAGATACTGGGTAATACGATAGCCCTTGGTAACACTGGCTGTCAGAATTTCGGGCTTCTGACGACCCGTAACGACTGTCAAAGATCCAAGAATGACAGCCGGGACCAATGGATAACGTGCCTTCCGTCCGAGACACGAAGGGGTTCATCCACAGAGTCACAGACCGACCGCGACAAGCGATCGATCGACACAAGCGGCTGTTATTACTTAGCCAAGATACATATTTGTTAAATAGAAGTGTTTGGCCAACCAAAGATTTACTTCGTACATTTTTTTCCTGCAATAAAGACCGTGGGTCGTCGTCGTCGCCCGTCCAAATATTGGTGTTTGTATTCTCGCGTCGAGTAGTTTCTCAAAATTGGGACGAAGTGACCATCGTAGTAATCTTTCCGGTCTCCAGCCTCTCCAGGGTTGATGTATTTGTAAACATAAACTTTGCGTTATCTTTTGATCGTTCTTTAATCTTTCTTTTAAATTGAGCTTCACTGTTTAATATTACCGTATCAAGCCTGCATTATTATATGAGCATCAAAACTATGATTGAAATAATAAATTCAATCTGCGAGCATGGCCGAGTAAATTAGAATCTGTCCCACACTTTTGGCTTGCCTCTGTTATTATTTCACAGAGGAGTCGTCGGTCCACAGATAACGTCATGAATCGTTTAAAACACGTGTTCCACTATAGCTGGTGACACGTTAACCATGTGTGTAACTCTCTTAATTATCGCGTTAACTCACCCAGGGGTTATTGTGTTTCCGTGTGAAATAACAGCGCTTCGCAAGTTCGACTGCTTAATATTCAATTAAACGGTAATTCCGGCTAAAGTCCGTTTTTTAAACCCAGATAGTAATCTGACATTTCAATTATTTTATGCATTTGCTTTCTAGTATCGGAGTTTGACATTACATCTGTCAAATTACTATCTATAAAAAACATAAGAGCAACACAGGCCACCGCCGGTCCGCCGGTGGCCTGTGTTGCTCTATGATAAAAAACAAACTCTTCTTCGTCTTTTCGAATACCTGTTGAAAATCTCATGGAAAGTAATTACGTGCAACAGACCGACGAAACGTCGTTAATTTTAACAAATAACACAGCGGCGCTCAAAGACAAGGAAGGAATAGAGCCTTCAAAACTTGACACAATTTCCTTTATTGCAGAAAAATTTTAAGAATATTTCTGGACGAAAAAATATGAGGTTCACAACGAAATGAGGACGAGTTACTGAAGTTGAAGCGTAGGGCTGTGCGAAATCAAAACACCGCGGGAGAGTTATTCGAACGTTATAAATAGACGGAGTAACTGACGACTTATGGCTGTATAAATACATGAAGTCATTCATCGTAATACCCGGCCGAGAAGAAATATAAGTTTTATCTGTCTAGACTGGATTCATTTCAAGTTGCCATGTTTTCACTCACGGTGAAGTGACTGTAAATGAGTTTGAAGAAATGGAGCCTCTAAGATTTTATCTTTAAGTACTTGATAGTTAATCTATACTACGAATAGACTGGATTCACTTGAATTGTGAGAAACTGAACTATCAAAACCATCATCCACTAATTTGTAAACTGTAGATTTGTTGACCATTTTCTGTACTTGTTGACAGGCCTACACTTTCCTCTCATAACTATTAACACTGTAATTTGAAAAAGTTGTAAAAGAGGTAAAAGCCAGTTATTTTTAAAAGATTATTCGTGGAGTTTCTTGCCGGCTCTCCTCAATAGGAAACGACCAATTGGAACCGAGCACCTAGCTTCTGACGTTTTTTAAGTGCCCATGTAGGTTTATGTGAAATAAAATATTTTGATTTGATTTAAAACAGTTTTAACTTAATTTAATACCAATGACGAGACAATGAAATCTTAAGCGGAAGTTTATGAAACAATTTGAACGTTTTTCGGCTACGATGACGTTAACATAGCCTTCAGTTTTGTTTTTCAATGTTTTCCTAGTAAACTGGTGAGTTGAGACAAGTGTTTAATGCTTCCAGGCATTGTTGTGATAGCATCAACATCGTGTTTTGAGTAACCTCACGTCTCGCGGTTTTAGCAAAGATTTAAATCGCTACATTTGCTCTCACCATACTTGAGTCACGTGAACTCACGTGTAAAAGTGTCCATACTGACAAGAGTGAGCTCACACATTATTAAAAAGTGTTTCCATGCCAATCAAGTCATCACTGCGTCATTGTATTGTGTCACAGGTGTCAAAACTAAACAAAAACGCGACTATCTTTTGACGCGTTAGGGCGAATCTAACAATTTAAATCTTTGTGTTTCAGATGCACACACACTCATACACAGTTTTTGTTACTTTCAAAATTTATATTTGCTTCTAACAATTGTGTTCTGCTATCTTTGTTGTTCTGGTTTGAACTTTACGCCTGTGAAATATTTCAAGGAGTCGCGAGACGGTTCTGTCTGCCATCGTGGATATAGTTTAACCGTACCGGAATTGTTCAAAGTTATCTTGAGGAAGTGTTTAAGACAGACCAAAACAAGGTTGAAATCTAATGTTAAGTCACGGACAATACTACTTTAGTTTTGTTTTGTAGAACTTTAGTGACGTCACAAAACATTTTCAAGTTTCCTTGTAACTACAGATATTGTACGGTTTCCTCAATCGGGGATCCTGATGGTTATTTTTTATTAAATGGGAATTGGAACACTATATTGGGGGAAAAAAATCCTTGTACTCTGGACAATCACAAACCGCAGATAGAAAATAATACGAGTGGTTGAAATCATTTATTTTCCATACCGCAGTACAATTAACAGATACTATACTTCCTTATAAAATAAAGTAACAGCAGTATGACGCATTGCCTGCTAGTTTTGTACGCACAGCTGACTCAAACGATCTTTGTTCTTTTATTTACAAGACGACCAATGTATGATTATTTACGGCAATTTGTTTACTTTCTCAAATCCTAGAATTTTCCGTGAATCAGTTTCGGTAGTGGTGTTTCACTATCAGTTAGGTAAGAAAATAAGCGTACTCCGTTTTTAAACAGGAAAAGATTTAGTTTTGTTCTCGGGATTCCGTGATTACCTCACCTCCCGGTACACAAAATCCTAACTAATATTATAAATGCGAAAGTAAGCTTGTTTGTTTGTTACCTTTTCACGCCTAAACCACTGAACCGATCATCCTGAAATTTTGCATTTACACGTTTTCAGGTGTACAGAAACGGACATAGGGACTAGGGTACCTTTCATCCCGAAAAAAAAGTGCTGTTCCCGAGGAAAACAACAATAACGTCATTATGATAATAGATGGCGCCACGTGTCTTATTGAACTTTATCACATTAGGTACTTAATTCTAAGGCAGTACGAAGTTCGGCGGGTCAGCTAGTTATCATCATCATCATTTCAGCCGAAAGACGTCCACTGCTGGACATAGGTCTCCCCCAATGGGGGGGTTTGCCATAATCGCTACGCTTGGAATGCGGGTTGGCGATCGCAGTATGATAGTAAAATACATAGAGAACGCTACTGCACATTCTCCGGTACGTCCCTTAGTCGCCTTTTACGACACCCATGGGAAGTAGGGTGATGCTGTTCTTTAAGTCCACACGGACATTACACATTACACGGCTAGTTATACAATAATATAAATAATAACTAAAGAATGAATATGTGAGTTTCCTCTGCCTTGATTACATATACAATACCGAGACATATCGAATATAATAGAGGCAATAAGTCCTTGCATGGCCCGATTCAATTTCTTTGTAAGTCAATGAACTGACGCTGCGTGCATACACATTCAGGCATTCCTAGTTTATTATAATATTTTTACAAGTGAGTTGTACTCGTTTGAGAACATAAATGCACCGTGCAATGATGGAGGTCAACGCCCTTCGCAGACGCATTTTGTTTATTCGGATACAGTATCATACTACTTTATGTTTATGATGATAACGCTATAAACTCATGTTATGTTTAGAATATAGGTTAATTTTGCGGAAAATCATTCAAATATTATGTCTGTCTATTTGTGTTGAGTTTACTTTACGATGTTTAAATTACAAATATCGGAAAGAGTCTGACGTTATGATTTATTTGATTCCTTTCAGATTGCGTGGACGTCAATCATCGTTGTAAAATGCTCGGAAGTTACCTACGTATATTTTTATTATTTCCTCCATACAAAGAGGTTGTTACTAATGTAACTACTTTACTGAGTATCTATAAAATTAACTGCTTTTTTTACTACAACCAGTGTTATCTTTACGAGGTGAAAAGTAGAGCAAGTCCAAAGTAAATCAACGTAAAACTTGTTGGTTGAGTTTATATGGTATTATCAAATGGTGGTATCGTTATTCGGCGCACAAACTAACTGTACTGGAGATAATGCTACGTTGCAGTGCAGTGATTACACCGTCTGGTGATAAGAGCTGCTAGATACCGCTACGATACCCATTGGAGGAAATTGTTGAAGGGTTCTGTATAGTAGTAGCCAAAGAACATTCCTACGGAGCATTAATAGAAATTCAAGGTGATATTAAATTAGCTCGCGAAACTTTGCAAACGTGATGAGTATAATACATATATCCAAATACGATAAAATATAGAAAAAAAACTGACTTTTCAAGTGAATACATACACTAACTGCGGTTGATGACCCCACAAAAGACACAAAATTAATTTATTACAGTTTATAGTATTTGAGAAAGACTGATTTTTACTGTCATTGTTATTATTTACTCTTGTTTCAGTTTCCTATGATGATGCTATAGTGACTATAGTCCTTCCAATGGATTAGAAATATATACAGGTCCGTTATTACAGTTTATAGTAATTGAGGAAGACTGATTTATCAGTCACGTCATTAGGCTGACGTGACCGAAACATAGTATGATGTGATGACCAAAGGGTCTTCCCTATAAATATGTCATTGCTATTATTGACTCTGGTTTCAGTTTTCTATGATGATGCCATAGTCGTCATCCTACACTGTACAGTATGTGGGACCCATTTCCATTATCCATATTCAAATGCAAGAAATTCTATTTCGAGTTAGAGGATGTTGCATAAAACATAGGCTACAATTTGACACGGCACATAAAATTGTTTATTGTTTTGCAAAATTATAGTTAACGGCTTAACATATTGAGTAAGCGATAAGTATTTAATTGCATAATTAAATAAAATAGACATAATATTATGTAAGTAAATAGGTTCTACAGATAAAAGACTTGATAATATAAAGTACAGAGTTCATGCGTGCAAAGATTTTGTCTTTGTTTATTTACTGCACGTGCAACACATCAATTAACATTAAAACAATTAACACATATTATGTTTGGTTTGCTAAGGGCGAAGCCTATTTTAGATTGATTCAATAACTTGTACCATAAGAGGCACGAATATCAATCAATTTCATATTAAAATATTAAAGATGAAAGCTTATTATTAAAGACTAGCTGACCCGACCGACGTTGTCTTGTCCAAATTTCAATAGCTCATACAAAAACCCATAGCCCGAATTTTAACATTTTCCAAGAATATTTTCCATTTTTTTCCATAAAGTCTTAATTCGAACTATTAGGAACACTTTATAACAAAAAATAGCCAAAACCAAAGCCAAGAGATGCGCTTACCAACGACCAGAATTTGATTTTTATTTACATTTAGAAGAAGATAAATTACCAAAGCGATGAGCGTAACAAACGAAAATGTTGCAGCTAAATGCTCCCGATTCTCAGAGATAGTCCCAGAATATGAGAAAAGTTGGCAAAGCTCGTGATCGTATCCAAGAACCGGCTATAAACCTTTACGTACGTACCTAGTGGGCACCTCTAAAGAATGGTTAGGTAACCGATATAATCTGGAGTACCCACTAAATCTATTTAGCACCTCAAGTACCAGTCGGAACCACTCGCGTGAGTAATGAATGCATGAGTCACCCAAGATTCTCATTAAGTTGGCCGTCGTCGCCCGGTAACGAAATTGAACAAACGGGACTATGTGTGATTCAAGAAACGTTAAAATATCATTAAGTGCAATAATGTGCACTTTAAACTGCTACTTGGAAACGTAAGAGCTGGTGCGTAATCATGCGTAAGCTTCTAATATGAATTCTGGTGCACTTTTTACATCATGGCTACTAACGGGTGTGCTTTGAATTCTGTGCAGCATCTCTATTCGAAGTCTATTCATGGAAAACTGTTTATTATTCAAAGCAAACTGCTGCGCCGTTATTAAAACAATAAATTACATTTTCTAAATATCATAATGAGGATTACCTATCACTATCAACATTCAGCATCGTTACTATCATGATAAATGATTTATTTCTGTATGTAGGTTTGTACAAACACTTTTACACGTCAATCATATTTTTTTAAGCTAGATGAGGTGGGCGTTTCCTATCTGACTACTCTGAGAAGAGAGGTCACAATCTATTTTAAAGTCCAGACAAAATCTTGGTCAGATCATGTGAAGACCATGTAGATTGGTGTCTGAAATGGTCTTTTGAGGAAAGAACCACACAGATTGAGCGGTCCTGTCCAGTCAGTGCACGCATTTGTCAAAAATCGTGCAGCTCAACTCAGAACTTGAGGAGCTCATGCATGATCCTTCATAGTGCAATTCAAGCCGGTCTTATAGGATGAATATTGAATAGGTAGAACAAGTAGTGGCTAGTTCACCGCACCCTTTCTCCCCTCGTATGATGTACGGGCGCTATGCTAATTTCATTACTGCCAGGCACTCACAGCGCAAGTAGTGCGACTATAGCCGGATCGCTTAATAGCCCGACTATTGGTCCAAATTGATTTCGTGTGAAGTGAATTTCGAGTGGGTTTGATGTGACGTTGGTAAATTATTCAGTGAAATTCTGAAAGTCAAATTTAAAGGGAACGTTGTTGAATCATTTCCTCTATGCTAATATGGATACATTCGATACATTCCCAAGCTGCCAAGGTAAATTGCAAAAGTTGCAAATTACAATTCTACGAGAAATACCGTTATACCTCATCGATCACTGTTATCGTAGGAGTCCTCTAAGTACTGTTCACAAATCCAAAACCCGATAGCTTGTCGGATGTTTGTGAATAGCTATTTATACTGTTCGCAAACTGTAACCATGAATTCAGCATAATTATGATTAGTAAAAATTTTCCGTCGGTTATAAAAAACAGCAGTGGGAACATTATAGGCTGATTATTATTTCCTTTATTTCATTATTTACATATAAATTATATTTTTAAATATTAGCATATAAAATATAGAAAAACATTTAAAAATATAAAAAATAGTAGCCCACCGGTATCGGGAACAGGGTCCAAGCTACCGGCGGTCAGGGCTCCAGAAAGAGGAACCTCCGGACAATGCGGGCCGTGCCCAGAAGTACCGCTTTCTGAATCAAGCCCTTGATCCAGCTGCCCAACGAGAGCCTCCTTAGGTGTTGGTCGAGACTCTTGGCTATTAACCCATTGGCAGTCACGACTATCGGCACAATGATCGCTGAGTCCACATCCCACATGTCGACAACCTCGCGAGCCAAGTCAAGATACTTGATTTGTTTATCTTTTTCGGCTTTCACGAGGTTCTCGTCATGTGGGACGGTTATGTCATGATTATTATTATTATTATGAGCCTGTTATGTCCCACTGCAGGGCAAAGGCCTCCCTTCCGTCTTTCCATTTTCTCCTGTCTCTTGCTACATCTGGCCAATCCTTTAGATAGGCGTCCAATTCGTCACGTCATCTCTTTCTGGGCGTACCGCGGCACCGATTCCTGTTATTCGGAATCCAGTCAGTGGCTACTTTTGCCCAATTCTGATTATGTATGTATAAAAAAAATATACTTTTTCCATACATTTTGACCGCGTAGGTGTTGCACTTTTCTATGAAACAGCAAATATTTATATTTTTTTACCGACGAAACATTTCTACGCTAGGGAGTCTAGAATGTAGAGTTACAGTTTGCGTACTGGTTAAAAATGTATCCTGTATAGTATATCCACCCAGCCAGTTTCATCAGCTAGAAACATATTAACTCCTTTAAAAGTTGGGAGTCCAAGCAAATATTTGCGGTATTCCAGACGCTCCTCTATGTGTTTGGGCACTCTCTGAAATCCCAGGTATTCTCGAGATGAATGTCAAACATTAATGTTATTACCGTGTCCCGTCCTTGTATGTACCGGGAAGCAGCTACATTCGTGGAAGCAATTTAATCTCTACCTGTTTGCTTTGTCATAACGTCAAATGTTATTATTCCAACTTATGCATATATGCATTGTTAATTAAATTTGCATACTTTGTTTTGTCTTTAGTTAAATGAAAGTTTTTCGTGACGAAAATTGTTTAATCATAATCATTTATTGGTCTGAATATGGTACATCATTTGGTATTATGTAGTCATCGTATGGTTTACTTTTACTAAAATTGTCATTTATGGCTAATCAGACGCTTTACTCGTGTGAAGGTTTAATTTTGTTTCATTTCACGTTCACACGACACTGACAAAATTTTATAGGAATGAACATTCATCGGTGGCAGTGTTTGGGGGAGGCCTACGTCCAGCAGTGGTCGTCTTTCAGCTAAAATGATGATGATGAGAAGGAGGCTAACATAAAAATTCAGCTGGGCTGGGCAGCGTTTGGGAAGCTTCGTCGAGTTTTCTCGTCGCGTATTCCAGAGCCTAAAGACTAAGGTCTTCAATCAGTGCGTCCTGCCAGTTATGACTTACGGAGCCGAAACGTGGACACTCACAGTAAGTAAGGCTGGTCCATAAATCCAAGGTCGCTCAGCGAGCTATAGAACGGCCTATGCTTGGAGTCTCTCTGAGGGATCGAATCCGCAACGAGGAGATCCGGCAGAGAACCAAAGTTGTCGACATAGCTCACAGAATAAGCAAGCTGAAGTGGCAATGGGCCGGCCATATTAGCCGTAGAACCGATGACCGTTGGGGTAGACGTGTTCTTAAGTGGAGACCGCGAATCGGTAAACGTAAGGTGAAGCCCTCAGGCTAGGTGGAGCGACGATCTTCGCAGGATGGCTGGTAGCAGCTGGATGAGAGTTGCCGAGAATTGAGTTGAATGGCATGCAATAGGAGAGGCCTATGTCCAGCAGTGGACTGCTATAGGCTGATGATGATGAACATTCATCTGCTCCTTTCATTACATTTTTCGATTCCTCTGTACACGATTGAAAGATGCCAAGTCCCGAAATCCAACATTGTTGGATCGGTTTACTAATGTATTAATTTTTCACTTTTGATTTATTTTGTGTTAAGGCGTTTCCCTTGGAGTGAAAAATGTCGAATGTAAGGCAAAATAAACAAAAACTAAAGCGTCTGAATCGGCTAAAGGAACGATTGGATTATATCTCACCAAAAAACCACCAGTGTTTAATGCTTTTCTTAGCACTTTTAATATAGTTTAAATAACGCAATCTGTTCTCGGTTATAACAGGAATAATTTTATTGCCTTCGCCGACATCAAACTTATAATAATCTTTCCGTTGAATGATGTTTTATGTTAGTTGTTTAGCTCAGTAAAGCTAGCGGGACTGAAATAAAATGTACCAACAGCTCATACTTACTCAAGTACTAAAAGCTTTCCCTCAGACACTCCTATAAAATACTGCAAGGTAGAAAGGTTTTTCGCAGCAGTCATTAAGTGCATAGGCGACAGTAGACTGTAGTTGGTAAAAAAATTTTGATTGTATTGTTACAAAAATATTGTGATTAACGAGATAAGGAACATAAGTAAGCATACATTATGTACACTACCACTCTGCCAGTTAATTTCGGCCATTTCCATACAAACTTTCTTCCTCTATTTCATACCCTTTTTTGAAACAGCACCCTAATTGCGTAACAAACTATCGATCTCAATCTGAATAATTTTGAAGGATATTGCTAATCCATTGCTTCATATGTTCGAAAAATGTGTCTGCTCAACAACGTAAATAACGCAATAAATGTTGATGAACTGTCAAAATGATACCCATTGCTACTGATAGTGTATTACGCAATTATCCCGCTGGTCTTTAATGTTTTTTTTTTATCGAAAGCCCAAATATTAATTATTTATCATTGATTTAACTTAAAAATAACATGTCTGATTTTCGTACAAACTTAAAAAATTGCTAAAACTCGTTTCACCTTTTTTAATCGAAACTCCAAACACCAATTTTTATTGACTATAAGTATAGTGGCATTTTTACTTTTAAATGTTTCCAACAGGGTCCTTTGACAAAGACAGAGCAATGTATTAAAACTTAAACTAGTTTAAAGATTCAAGGCGTGTGTAGACATGATGGATGTAAATGTGTAGCCTGCAGTGAAACGCGACAGTAACTTCCACATACTCTAGAAGCACACGACCAGCCTTTTTTTTTTGGTGCGCGGTGGAAATCCTCGTGGACTTCCTCCATCGTGGGGGGACAGAGGGGCATGCCGGACTCTTACCGGCTAAAACCACCGCGGTGTTCCACCTCTACCTATGGCCGGGGGTGCGGGATTCGCATAAGCATTCACCGCTCGACGACCAGCCTGAATACAAAACGCCTGAACATAAAAGCCTCCATGGCCCAGCGAAACGTCGACATAAATGGAACTGAACCAAATATTGTATGTCATTCCTTGACATTTGCGTCAATGGGGTATCAAGATGAATAGTTAGCGGTTTCGGAAACTTCTTCATTGTGTGCTATGATCATATGACGGAGACTGTTTCAGATTATACCGTCCGTCAACACAACATATGTATAATATTTAATAGAAGCTACTGCTACTGCCCGCGACTTCGCCCGCTTCAAATTTCGGCCCCGACCCACCGCGTCGCATCGCATCGCCCGCCCGTGGTATAAGATACTTCGTTTTTACATAGCGTTCTTTCTGCATTTTTTTCTTTTTGCTCGGCTCCCAAGGGTCGCTCCGTGATGTTAAATATGTGATGTCCTAGCATGATGTTACATTTTAAGATTTTTTCAAATCCGACTGTTAGCTCCAGAGATTTAGCGCGTTCAAAAAAACTCTTCAGATTTATTATTAGTAGATTAGTATAGATTTCGGACATAAATATTAACATTAAAAAAAAACGAGCAGTATATCTATACTTTTGTCCTGAATTACTAATTCAGGAAATTTCTAACGTCTCCATTATTGGTATAACGTCAAACAAACAATCCTATGCTGGATTTATAAATAAATATATACCTACAATGCACCTAAAAGGGATTGACCCGATTGACGTTAACACCCGCTTACTAATGTAGAAAATATGTTATTGTTGTAACTTTTATTTCCATTTTACCGTAAACATTCTCAACCGCACACTGAATGGTTTTGCCGTTAAGCCGGAACTTTTCACTGCAATGGCGGGCATTACGAGAATGTATTTTCCAACTTTTCGATTCCCGATCGGAAAGCAAAAGCGCATACGAAAATAAATATTGACACAAACACGAGATAGCTCCGTAACATACCTCTTTCATTTTCCATTTGTATTTCGATATCAGTATTTAGTGTATCGCACAGGAAGCGACAAGTTATTCCGCATCGGAATTTATCCGCAGTTCCATATATCCAGTTTCGGTGTCCGTAGGTACCTACGTTTTTGGATTTAGGATCTATTTGACCCACTTTTTTTGTGAGTATCGAAAAGGTAAATATTCCCAAGCTGTGATCTTCAGATTATGTTTGCAATAAGAAAGACTTTTCTTGTTTGAATACGCCCCGAATATTCTTCGACGAACATTTTGAGCAGGATTTAGGAAAGAATATAAAATGTTAGTGAAAAACATTGTTCCTGACTTATTTATAGTTATTTAACAGTAGGTAATTAAGTGGAATGAGTGCTGTGTTTCATAGTCATAATTATAACAGTATAAGTGGCATAAGAGCTAAATCCAGACAGACAGTATCAATATGAAAATACGTAAATTAATTACACTTTATTGTTCTGACTCACTCAGATAATAGCTGTGGGCAGACAATAAATAAAATTAGTATGATGATTATTATTTAAAATAAGAAAACTATGGTTTATTTTAGCCCCTTCACACACATCACATATACCGAATTACCGAATCCCTTTTCAGTCGGGTGCATAGAACAAAAGTAAAGTGCGCGCACCAGGGAGCACTAACTTTGTGGAAAGGCGAAAGCCTACTTTGCATAGAAAATATCAAAAGAAACAATGTAAATTATGCTTTATACGGACGTGATAAGCTCTAAAACAACAGCAGAGATATGTCTGTTTGTTTTACAAATGGTGTACTAAATGAGGAAATTATGATTTAGTGACGTCATGACGTCATTGCGGGTAGACGAAGCGTTACCGCAACCGATTATTTTGAATGTGAAAAATCACATAAGCAGGAAAACAGAATTATTCCTGTTGTGTGATCTTCATTTGTACACACGCAAGTATTTGAAAATACATGACGTTTTATTAGTTATTCCACTAAGTTCCAGGAAAACTTAAATGTTATTGCGTAAGGAATATTGTTTTCAGTTGCAAGGAAATTTTTTTGGTTGTTATGACTGTTCATATTTAAGTGGACTAAATGACCTAAAGCGCGGTCACTGTCGGACTGCATAGAAAAGAAGGAGAAGCGCGATGACACGACGCTGGTAATTTATTGAAAAATATGAAGCAATTATCTATTTACAAAAAATCTATTGTTTAGACAAAAAATTTAAAATACTACTGCTTTAGTATGTTGCTTGTAGAATAATCTGACAAAAAATCATAATGATTGTATGTATATTAGTATGATTTTTATTGTAAAAAGAAATTTATTAGAGATATCTTCATGATTTTTTACTATCGTATCAAATCAGTTGTATTATGTTTTCAACACACTATCTATCTAGCACATATCTTGAAGAATAGCATATATTTTTCTGATTTTGTTTACTGTAGTCGATCATATACTTTTGTTGTTTCTAAAGCTTTCGTTTTTTGCGTTAAGGTACTGTAAGCCCCTTTTTTTTTGTGTATGGGAAATCATCAAATGAGGTCCCGCTCTGGGTGGAGCGGAAGGGAGTGTCAGACTCTTACTGACTAAAACCCACTCGTGTTCCTTCCTTAGCCCTTTATGTTCCAGGGTAGCGGTAACCTTTAAGAACTGTCGTAATATGTCTTGGTAAAGCGTAATACCGCGTATACCTACATAGATATTATTTATTATGTGGTATAGGCATTTTGTTTAATTAAAACTACAAACGCAGCTAGACATGTAATATAACACCACACAAAACCAGCATTTATAATCATGAATCTATAGAAATAAATAAAGTTGAAGTCTCTGTTTGTAATTTCAAAATAACAACTTTTTACTAAATGCATATGAAAGAAAATACAGTACCTACTCATAACAATATATATTATATATTTTTAATTTTTGTGATTGTTTGTTCAGGCTATTCTCCGAATGATGAAAGTTAGTATGGGGACACTTTGAGCCCCGGGAAAGAACATAGGCTACTTTACTTTCATCGACTTAACACGCGGGCAGAGCCGCGGTAGATGCCAGTTTATTATTGAGGAACCAACAAAACCGCTATTTTACAAAAGCGGCAGCAATAATTTGAAAACAATAGGAACATAATAATAACTTAAAAGTAAAATATACCAGCATATTATTAAACATAATAATAACTTAAAAGTAAAATATAGCAGCATATTATTACACAAGTTGGTCACACAGAACAGAAACCAGTGCGTGCTTTATTGCAAAAACAATTTTAAACATTTCGTTCTCAAACACTTCCTAAACAATTGCACTGAAATATGGTTGAAAACTTCGTCACAGGTCAATTATGAATAGACGGTAGGTGCATAAGCATAATGCAATATGAATAAGAAATCTTATCGAAGTCAGAAAACGTTTTCCGGTTTTCCTTTTCCGCCAAGAAAGTGCAAACTGGCATAAGTTCGCAATATTATATGCTAATGTGCCGCAGGAATGAACTCCACAAACCCATACGTAAGTACAATAAATTTAAGTTTATGAGGAAGCTCAAGTCGTAAAATATGGGCTCGAGTCAAGTGGTAAGCATGGGCGCAGAAAACGCAAAGGGGTAAGAGAAAATCATCACTAGGGCTAGCAGATTTTAAACTGACTTAAAGCCTTCAAAACTGCCAGACAGGTGATTCAGAAAGTCACACAAATACCGAGGAAGCAAGCACATAAAATTTTACAAGGCTTATCTTGGGTGAAAATGCTTTAATTGTTCCCGTTGAAACTGTTTTAATTGCTCGAAAATTAAGCTAAGTCAGTAAACTCCTACGTTAAGCCACAGTCGAATTATACCCACTAAATCCCGGAACTAACAAGTACCAACAACTAAAACTCGGTAAATCACAGCCCTATTACGTTGCTGTAGCACTCGGGGCCTAAAAGCAGTCACATCTACGTAATGCTCCTATTCTGAAAGCAATTCATTTTACCCTGCAGCGTTAGTTTACAAAGCACCATTTACATGGTTCTCCACTGTGGAAATGCTTATGGCAGATTAAGAGACGAAATTATTGTGTAATGCGTTTAAAAGCTATGAGAAGTTATGGTATACTGTAATACTTGCTGACAAGTTAAAGTCGTCATTTGGTTTGCAATTTACGGAGGTTTTAATATTTGATACCAGAATGTTCATCGATGAAAGAAATCTGCATAAACATTAACATTATGAGCAAAAATAATACAACATTTGGTGCAAAACTAGTATTATGACCGCCTAACGACTATGTTGTTGACTGCCAATCGAAAGGTCACCAGTTCAATGCAATCCATTCCAATAACCGTATAGCAGGAATATTAGTGACAGACATGCAACATATAGCTTTGTGTAACTACGTTTTTTATGGAAAATTCGCTTCCACATCGTTTTTTCCGCCCGTAGCAATTCCGTTTAATTTATAGGTAGTAAAATGCATCGAAAATAGGTCTTCACGCCAGGTTATACAAAAAGCTCGTCTATTTTGAGTGTAGTTACCAAACAAAGGGTATCTGTTTGATCAACAAACAGACTGCGATGAACAGTGAACTCATTTACTAGTTAGTGCCTGGAGATGCTAATACGGTGCAGCAACGTAGCCAGAGTTTATGTGGTACCGTAACATACTGGTGGAAATTAATAGTGCTCTTATAACATATACCGACAACAAAATGTTGTATTTAAGAGTAAAGTTTGTCAAGATTGCATGAGATATTCTATTTTCATAAGCCAGAGCACGTCCCACAATGCAAGCTCATTGATTTACAAAACCACTGCTCATTAAGGACGGCCTTAACAAAGTATTAGTTCCAAGCTAGGGTTCCAAGTTATGAATTTTCATAAGCAAAATGTTTCATGTTGGAACGAATTTTGATGAGTCTAAGGAACATTTCAAGGAAGCTAATTTAGCTACTCTGTCGCTAACTCAATTTTCTCCGCAAGTTCGATCCAGATTTTCGGGGACGTGTTTCAGTTCCAAATTAAATTTTCCAATACCGGAGGCCGATGGATCCTTTTGATGTTTCCAACATGGGATCATCCATGTATAAATAACCCTAGTAATGTTACGATTACGATCCCAACACGCGGTACACTCGATGACGCAAGTAAACCGCGTATGCTAGTCGTGGCAACAATAACTTTATTGTTTGGACTCACGATGCTTTTTCTTATTCGTAATAGTTGCTGGCGTTGATAGCGTAATTATTTTGACCCCATTGTTCAGACACAAAACGTACAATAATTGTATTACTCGCATCCGTCACGTAACTCGACGTACTACTACCGAAGTTAACTAAAATGGAGTGTTTTATTGCAGTTTATCTTTCATTTACAAATTGCTGTAGCTCCATTTTAATCGAAGCAAACCACTTGCCCATGGTATATAACCTAAATTCGTCTATCAAACGCTCTCGGTTGAAACTCATCGATTCAACAAACCGATGCAGTTTGCAATGAAAGCAAACAGGTCAGTCCACTGACTAGCCGGGATCACAGAGGCACCAGGAATTAGGGCAGAGCAGTAATTACTTACACGCTCAGCGGCCTAGGGTCGAACCGGCGGAGCTGAAAGGGCTTTGTGAGGGAAATAGTCTCTTGTTACGGCTAGTTGAGCATTTCGAGCCATCTCGGCTACACGGCAAAACGGAAGTGGGTTAACTCGAAAATCTTTTGTTTGTTTATTGCTTGCGTCTCTGTAATAAACATTGTTTTGGACGTTTTACTTTGCACCATTCTTGGCTTTGAGGCATCCAGTAGAAATTAGAAAGTCAGCTTCTTCTATTTTTCTTCGTGATTTATTATAGGATTCAAGTGCTCGTGAATAACATCCATTATCGCCCGAGTGGCTAAGTACCACCAATCAAAACAAGTGCTTTGCAATCACTTTCACAGAAAGTAGAATAGTCTTGTTATTGACCAGCTGTCTTGTGTTTTGATTTACAATTTGAATGCGACCGCATGCGATATGCTTGTTAGTATTAGGAGTGTGCAAATATGCCATGGATATTTAAATCTATCATATTGTAGCTCGACGGATTGTAACTTGTGTCAGTCCAGCCTTGATGGAACCCACGCGTATCTTATTGCTTCAGGTTTCTAAAAAAGAAACTACGTTTTGTAATTCTAGATTATCATATTGTTCGAGTTTCGATTTGCTCTTGTCCATAATATTACGCAACAGATACCATAATTTTCTCAAGCTTACTTTACACTTTTGCAACGTATGTATGTTATTTCATAAATATTGCTGCGTAGCGTGTGCTTTTTCACCATTCGATCTATAGTAGTTCGTTCGTAAAGAGAACTGGCTGTGCGAAGCTAACCAGATTTCTTGATCTCTGACCATTATTTACTTTCCCGTCTGTGAGCAGCCGCGAGATGTATCTCGGGGGGATCGGGAGAGCTCGGCTGACTGGATCCACTATTGTCTCCGAGTGAAATTCCGGTATACGCCGGATCGACCGGTTCCTGCAGGACGAGGGGAGCGCAAGGTTACACGTTATTTAGCACGCACGTGCGACGCAGTACTAACGTCGTGATCGAACCAAAACTATGTTCCAAATTCATAATTATACTGTTTGGAACGTAAGATTTTTTTTTAAACAAAGATCTTATACTCACAGCATTTACGTCAATTGAGCGCTGAGACTGTGTCATCAAACATAATTTATGAATGGTTGGTGCGAGGTTCCCACTGTCGTGTTGACTGCCAGTAATGGCCTCTTAAGGGTTAATGTTGAACTACAGGCGCATTACTAGACACGATAGGTACTAACCACTGCAGTTATTTTTAACGACATCTGTGTTTTGATGACAAAACTTTCTTTCACGAAGTCATGATTATAAAACATTGATTTGATCGAACTGTACCAGTACCAGACAGTACAGTAACCATTATCACAAAGAAAATACAATAACCGTAAAGAAATACAATCCATACAATAACTGTAGATAGAATTACATAACAATGGCCCTGCCGCCTGTTCCCACAATTTCGAATTGTCTGACGCATCATAAAGTTTTACAGAGTTTAAAATTACCCTCATTTCAGATAAGGAACTTGGTGATGCGTACTTATTGACACACGGAGTTCTGGATTATATTAAGCAGGTCAAAGTGGAAGGAGGTCTAAATTACATTTCCGCTGTTCTTAAATTTCATAACAGAAGCGTGCGAGAGCTCGCAATATGGAGACTCAATTACGGGGCTCGAAGCGGTTCGGATAAAAACAGTCTGAATGAAAAACGAAGCCTACCTTGTCATGTCCAACCGAGACAGAAAACAGAGGAATGAAACATTACATTCCAAATGGAATTTACGACTTTTTATTGTAAACAGTGGGCAGACTGACAGTGATAAAACAAAAAAAAATGTTTGGGAACATTAATTTTTCAGTGAGGCGTTTTGAGGGTTTCGAACTCCCAGAGTATGAAATAAATAATGATGATGGATGTTGATTTAGAGGCATTTTAGTACGAATGGACGCGGAAATCAAACACACTTAAATATTTGTAACATCAAGTGAGACCATGATTAGAATCACTAAAGTAGACTCAACAATTTGATATTTTGCTTTTTAATTACTATTATTAGAATAGAAGCTTTTACCGGTATGTATTTTTTATTATGTGCTACTACGTCGTTTTAGTTGGATTAGGTTTGTTTGCCACTTTCCCAGTCACGGCTTTTGGCTACTGACACAACTTTTGTCTTTTGTAGCAATTTCCTTTGAATTTCCCTAGTTACGGTTCATTTACATTTTTATAACTGTGGCGTCGTTTGGAGATTTACTTAGGTGCTTAAATAAAATTATACTTTACGAATTTCACTCTTAAACTCTTATCATACTAATATTATAAAGGCGCAAGTTTGTGAGTGTGTGTGTGTGTTTATATGTTTGTTACTTCTTCACGCTCAAACGGCTGGACCAATTTTGATAAAATTTTGTATGGAGGTAGCTGACACCCTGGATTAACATATAGGCTACCTTTTATCCCGATATTCCCACGGGATCAACATTTACGCGGGTGAAACCGCGGGGCGCAGCTAGTCTGAAATAAAACTAGGTTCTGTCATAGTTTATTTATAATTTTCCTCAATGTAATATTGGAGCTTAGATTGTTCTGAAATATGGCTTTCCTTATCTGGGTTCGATAAAATATTATAACATTATAGTCAATAGTCCTCAGCGCCAAAAGGAGGAAAATTCGTAACAATCATGATAAATAGTAACATAATTTAAAAACAAATCTGGATTTTTAACTAAACCACTAGTGTTTATTTATGTCTGATAATTTATTTACAATAATTATTTCATATATTCATCTGCCTAACCTTTTCCCAACTATGTTAGGGTCGGCTTCCAGTCTAACCGGATGCATCTGAATACCAGTATTTTACATGGATCGTCTGCCTATCTGACCCCCACAACCCAGTTACTGGGTAATACGTACGGGCTTCTGACTACCCGTACGTAACGACTGTCAAAGATCCACGAATGACAGCCGGGACCAACGGTTAACGTGCTTTCCGAGGCACGGAGGGGTCTCGTTATGTAAAGATGGTCACCCATCCACAGACCAACCGCGGCAAGCGTAGCTTTACGTTTTGCACACCAGATTGTAGATATTATTGCATTTTATGTTAATATTATTTACTGAATTCCCAATCGTCCCACCAGTGGGTCGACGGACAGTGGTACGAACGGGAGTACACGTTTTATGTAGGTACTTACCTTCCTAATACTCACAGGCAAAATACACCAAAAAATTTTAACCACAATCCCAGCAATTTTGTCTAAGGACACTCAATAACAAGTTAAATAAATAAAAACGCGATCATTAGCAGCCAATTAAGGAGAATCTTAAACAATCTTGCGAGACAAGTTTAGAAAACGTGGCTCCAAAAATCATAAAAAACAAAATACCTTGATCCCAATTAGGCTGGCGATTAAAAATACGAACCCGACACGGGTGCTTCTCCTTAATTAGATTATTTTAGCAATCCATACCGTACTCATGAATTATATTTTTGGGCCCACTTGATGGCTGAATCATTACGAATTCCAAAGCAAACGATACTTCTGTTCCTCTTCTTCATTCAAGCGTTTCAGTCTATTGCCAAGGTTCGCTTCACTAGAAACTGGTTGTGAACGTTTTAGCAAGGACAGACTTAATTAATAGCTCGCGTACAGACTGCGATTGAACGCAGAAACGCTATTATTCTTCCAACCTTTGCTTTAGCAATGTGAAATAACTCAAATAACACATCATCTTTACGATCTATTTTAAGAACACGAGGTCAACGTCTGGTACACCCCAGGCGACTACTCTTTTAGTCCGCTGACGAAGATACGGACCCGTCCGAAAGCAAGTCGAAATTTCGAAGTGAACACTATTCGGACTTACTTATACTTTTTCGGACGGGTAAAAACACTTCGAGAATAGCGACAACAGCTGTCAAATCGTGATGTTTTTAACCGACTTCAAAAAAGGAGGAGGTTCTCAATTCAGATGTTTTTCATTCTTAAGTCGGGCCCCGAACTAATCTTATGCCCGCAGGTGATACGGAGTAGGAATCGCCCGTAACTACGGCTGAAACTACGGATTTTGAACTTAGGAAGTAGACCTCCCAGATCCCAGCCAAATCTTGTTTAACACTAATGCTTAGTTACATAAAAGAGTACAACCACATACCGTAGACTTACATAATCCACTGGGTCCCAATCGTTTATCAAACAAACATCTGTCTACTTAGCTGCCAGCATCCATCACTTAATAAAAGCAATCAGATTGTTAAGTTGCGTCCGTGGCCAAGAGTGGGATTTGTACGGCTCCGGCTGGTACCTACACTAATTTGATTACGTACAAAGCGGGTTTTGTATGCGGGTGCGCATTGTCTGAAGTCGTGGGGACATACGGTCTACCGTTTGCAACAGTGCCCGAGGCTGTCTATATCTAATTCGATTGATTGCACAACAGAAATGAAAGTAGACTGCTTTAATATTACATGTCAGTTTCAACTGCCTAACTAATGGCTCTCATTGTTGGCAATATTACCGGAGATTAATTTAAAAAAACTGTTATTATTTGCTTTCTATGCGAGATGATCTCTAATAATACAGGACGGATTGCGTTGCTGGAGATAACTCGTATAGTTATGATTTCATTTAATTACAACGATTAGAACGTTGTAATTGCAAGTTAATGCCTCCTAAGGTTATCTAGAGGTAGGTATTAAACGATAGTAAAAACGTAGATAGTTTCTAAGAACGCAAAAGCCTAGTAAACGCTATCGTTATCGATACTAATAAAATACTCGAATCAATAGTCGATTGTTCATAGTGATAACATGAACATTCGAAAGTTGATAGCAGACGTAATGTTCTGGGAAGGTATATTTAGGTAACAAATAATTTTCAAGTGCGAACGGAGAAAATGATTAGAATTTCTATAACTCAGTTTTCAGACAGATTGAGTTTGCCATTTTGTGATGCAATATTTACACCCTTTCAAGTCGGTTGTAGTAGAACTAAGACACGCGTTTCGTAATTAATCACTTATTTCTAATGGGCTTGGAATGATTCATTTGTTATATTGAGTAACAGACAGATGTACCTACACAGATTATATTTCGATAATTGGATTAATCATCAAAATGTCCAAACTTCCCAGTTGATTACTTTTTTAACTACGAAAACTAAGGCGCCTTTAACAAAAGATACCTTCACTAAAAGTGTTGTTATGTAGAAAGGCCTGTATTTTAAGGCCGTGCCCTATTTGCACTGCACAAATGAAAACCCATTGTTTCAACTTCCATTCACAATGACAGGAAAAGTTGCCAAAAGGTAGAAAGTCTACTTCCAATCTTGGTGAAGAAATAGGTTGAGGTTACATACTAAGTTCGCAACGTAGACTAGGTAATAGTTATTAGAATCAATTCGCTAATAAAGAAACCCGCCGGTTTCTTTCAGTTCATTCTAACAATTTGCACTGCAGATTAACAGCTGTCACAAACCTTTTTTCATACATTTAGCTATCAATTGGCCTCGCCTTGTAGTGTCATCGTTTGATCAAATAGTTCATTCCGTCACCGGCTATCTATGGGTTAACAATACACCTCTGCCCTTTGAGGATCAAGGCTAACTTCGTTTGTCCGTCTATCATCCATCTATCGACGAAAGAGATCGCTCATCGTTACCCCTCCTGTCAAATACATACTTTAGCAGGACTTTTATAACAACGTCAAAGACTTTCTAAGTTTCTGGAGCAAAGATTAACGTGATTGATTAGAAGTTAACGTCATGTAAACCTAATGAACTCTGTGATCGTGCACTTCTTTGAAAGGAGTCTGCAATCCCTTTCTTGTAAAGTGCTGCGTAATACATTTTCAAAGTCGTTCGGAAACTTGATGGCGGGCTGGCGGGAAGCTCCGCAAATAAATCTAAAATGTTCAAGAGGCTCACGAGAACTGGTTTGAAAGTTCTGCAATAAAGTCCTTCCTTTATTTTTTCTTTGGTTTCGGTTTCGGAATTACGAATCTATATAAAACATTCCAGGAATTGGAGAAAGAATGCCTGATATAAGCTGGAAGTCTTAGTTTTTTCTTTACGGTTGAGTACCTTAAAGGACCTGCGTAAATAGTAAATACTTGCGCATTTTTAACAAAAGGGATAGGTAATCCTGTCATGAGACCCAAGGAGTCCTGACTGAATGAAACAGGAAGGAACATCAACTCGTAAAATAGTATTAAAAGTAATAGATGCGTCAAATTCTATTGAAGACGACCTTCAAGCTCCGTGTGGGTTTTGTAAAAACATCAGAATGTGTGACGAACAGGAATAGATTTTTATTATTAGTGCGTTAAGTAGGCTACATTGGCCTAGGTCCGAATTTTCTGCTGCAGATAAACACCGCATTGCCTGGAAACTGGACTTAATAACCGACGAAGTCGTTAGATTAGATTATCCCTCATGATTTTCGAATCTGTCTACGATTTCAAGATTGTATACAAAATGAGGTTGGAGCAAAGGTCGCGAGCGTGCGATTTATTACACTCGAGTCGAGTTTAAGTATTTATTTGAGACTGTATCTACAACGCTTTACTGAGATCCGAGGGAAAATCGAAGACCTTGAGAGGTATACATCAGGCTACGACGGTTTGCTGACAGGGTCACCCACCCTAGGTAGTAATCCAGAAAATATATACCCTAGACAGATATTTTGATAGAATAATATGCTTTATTGTACACCAAAATACTGATTACTGTTTAGTCATTTACACAAAGAACTGCAACAAGTCTACCATTCGTGTATTTGTTTCGTCAGGATGAAGGTATAATGGATACCCAACACATCAGGAACAGGCAAAGAAGGCAGACAAGCAAAATTTTGAAGACTGCATTTAAGAAGGATGTGCCTGTGCTAATGGTTGGTTGATGCTAAGAAATTCATGCCATAAATGATTTGACTTTGACTTTGCAACCTGATTTTATTTTTCACAAAACTTTGTACGTGTTTTAGTCAAGTAGATATCATGGGTCAGTTTTATCCTTCCTCATATTCTAAAAATGAAGTATTTAAAACATCAGACCTCTCTCAAATTAGAAATGGCTGTTCAAATATTAAAAGCAAACAGCTGCTCAACTGAATAATCAATGCACAATGCATTTCTAGGTAAGGAGATTATGTACATAGTGCTAAAAGGAAGTCAAATATTAGCAGATTGAGACTGTCCTACTTCCAGTCTTTGTGTGAGAAAATGATAGCGAAAATTGTATAGCTTAAAAATAAATAAATACTTATTGAATTGTTCAAAATAGGTAAAATTGTAATAGGTTAAATAATGTTTTCTGCTTTGTTTTTAGTGGCCATTTGTGTTATTTAGGTACTCTGATATTTTATATGTGTTTGTTTATTGAAACAATACTATTGTACTATAATAATAATCAAATTAATAATGGAAATGACCCTGACCGATGAGACCGTTGAACCTTATTAAATCTTACCTAAATTTAATTAAATAAATAATGTAAACAATAATTAATACATATTTTGGTCATATACCTACTTACTATTTCTTGTTCTGCTGGCTATTGCCCATACCCCTGCTAAGGAAACATTTAATGAAAACTGAAAATTTAGTGCCCTTCATCAAGATAAAACAAATCCAGTAAAACAAATTAAATTCCAGTAAATTTATTTGTACATCCCTTTAATCAAATGTACCGAGCGTTCTAGTTAAGCCTATGTTACGGGTTTTCTATGAGTTTAGATTCTCAGATTGCATCCTAACTCACACAGATGCTGAGTAACACAATATTATGCAATTAATTGATACTGTGATATACTTATATTGTTTTACAATGTGAACCTGCCCATACTGAGTCATGAAATAAATAGGGCTTTATGAGATCATGCACCATGACAGATGCTGTATACAATTTGAAAACGATTTGTTCAAGGATTATAAATATTATGAATTGAAGTCTCTTTTCATGTCTGTCTGTGTGACTGCACGGTTCTTCTAAACTATACAACGAATTTCAAAGTGGTTCCACCATCATTTAGCAAATTTATTCTGGATAATCTGGGTTTCTGTATAATACATTAATATTAAACTTACATTTAATAAAGAAATTTTGATGTTTTAGTAAGTTGTAAAAACCATGCGAAGCAGGGGCGGAGTTTAGAATATTTTGAGTATATTATTATTGTTGTAATGCCAAATGTAATCCAATAACAAAGTTTTACTATCATTGTTTGTATACTTATCACTGAAACTCATAATTATTATGTTCAACAATGCAATTTCAACAGAAAACACAACTAGAATAATTTTACTACAATATATTTATAGCTGAAAATTTCAACAGACAATCAACAAGCATTGAGTGTTGATTTTTATCACTTTTTATCATTGTTTTTATCTATTCTCTATAATATATTAGGTTTCATGATAAGATATCAAATCTCCCTTATATTATTGTGTTCAATAAAAGGTCAAAATACTATTAAATAAAAAACACACCATCATCATCATCTGCCTAGCCTTTTCCCAACTATGTTGGGGTCGGCTTCCAGTCTAACCGGATGCAGCTGAATACCAGTATTTTACATGGAGCGACTGCCTATCTGACCTCCACAACCCAGTTACTAAATAAAAAACACACCATTTATCCTCAATTTCGTATTCCTAGCACATATGACTTTCATACAGTGACTTCCTTTGTAACTGATTTAAAAAGTTACATATTCAAATTAGGCTCTATGGTAAGAGTACAGTTGAATTGCTATCCTATTTCTAAACTGGAAAAGGGAAGCACCTAACTATGGCAAGTTTTTAAATATAAAACAAAACATGTAAATGAATGTCAAAACAATAATTAATTGATAAATCCAGGGTCGTTTGTTTTAACATTGAATGTTGATGGCATTATATCTTTCAAAGCATTGGTTATCAGAAAAAACAGCTATGTATTTATTTATTTATAATAAGCACACCAACAGCACAGTCACTTACAATTCAAATTAAATATCAACCAAAAATTAGCATTTCAGTAACCATGCAAATAACAGGTATGCATGACATCCAACTCAAAAATATTAGAGACAAAGGAGAACAATAAATAGTGTGTCTAGTAGATCTTCCAGAACACTACAAAAACAAACCAATTTAAGCTACATAGACGTGCACTCTTCACACTGTCTAAATAGGGAACGTCTGTATGAAGCAAAACTCATGGAAAAAATATCAATAGGAAAATCTGTCAAGTTGGACCTTTCATTATATTGCCTTGCCATACGTGTTAGAGGGCTATTAAATGTGGTGTTTAAGGTGGATGTAGGCAATTCAAAAATACGATGATGACGCTTACTACGTTGGCTAAACCTGAAGTTAAAATAGTTTACCAATTGTGCATCGATGATACCGTTTATAATTTTATGGAGTATTAGTAAGTCAGAATGGCTTCGTCTTTCTTTTAAGCTAATCATTTTAAAGTGCCTCAACCTGTCATTGTAATCAGGTATAGCTTTACGAATCCCATTCTTCATACATAAATACCTAACAAAACGGGCCTGAACAGATTCAACACTATCAGAATAAGTTGAATAATAGGGAGACCAAATAGTGGAACAATATTCCAAGGAGCTCCTTACTAGTGCATTGTAAAGTAAAATAATGCTACTATAATTACGAAAAGGTTTCGACGTACGGATTATAAAGCCAAGCATTAATGTACGGATTATAAAGCAAGCAACATTGATTATAGCATAGTTGTTTTAACCATATTTCTGTAGCAATATTTTTTACTGTATAACATTTTCTACATATAAGTAACTGTTTGAGTGTCCAAAAGGATACCTATGAGGAAATTGACCAAACAACAATAACCATGAGTAGATAGTCCTTTTCCCTAATAATACAATTATAACATGAATACTAATACCATCCAATGAACTTCAATCAGAAGATACATTACATTCACCAGCAATGACATAGACAAAATAGATTACCTAAATTAGTTATGTGCACACTAAATAATTCTTTCAATCAAGTACCTGGCTGGTTATTCGCAACCCTAGCCATGAAGGCAATGTTCCAAACTTTGCTAAGGCCGAGAACAATAACCTACAGGTTACTTGGCGTGTTATTTTTTATCACCTCATTACTCATACTTTTCCAGACCCTGCGTAGCCCGAGAACACAATGGGACAATGGTAATAGTAAATAAAACGTGTATTATCGTTGTATAACCAGCACTAATATCGAACGCGCTGGATTCAGCTCAAACCAACTTCGCATGAAGTCGATTCAATTTAAAATATGACGTCAGTCAGGCAGTTTACCAATAAATTGTTACGTTATGAAAGCATGCATTTCAAGTAAATATAGAAAACTTACCCGTCACCGACCACTACACATTTAATCGCCTGCATTTCTGCGTTCTACTCGACCGTTGTCACTAATAAAGCACAATTATCAAGGGTGGCTTCGGATAGCTCGGATTTGCGAAAACTGCACTGTTACCACGTCTAGTTGCAATCAATACACATCCGCATCACAATCAACACTTGTATGAGTGAACTGCACAGTTTTTAGATAAAAATATTAATTTCATATCTCTTTGCTGGCGATAAGAGCAATTTGTTCACGAATCCTCCGTTTCGTTCACTTTGGAGACGTTTCGCTCGCCGACGATTACGTACGTTCGGCATTAAAAAATAATGTTGCCAACAATGAATTCAGTTTCACCCGTTTTCCACAACAGCTGTCTACAACCAAAATGCCAAAGAAGCGTTTGCTATATTGTTGGGAGCTTATAAAAGGTAATCATTTGTTGTAATTCTTGAAGACGTTTATTTTGATATTATTATAAAACACACCCCTATGAAACCCAGAGAAAAAGTCAGACGCCAATATCTCAAAAAAATATGGCTAAACTGACGTTGTTATCAAATTATATTAATTGACTTCATAGCGTTAGTAAAGTTGTCAAAGGTTCTGCTTTATTTGTTGTTGTGATCGAAGAATGAAGAAGATGAAAAGAAAGAGCGGTCAACGCCAAAAACTCCCGATTTCATTCGTATTTTATAATGCTGTTCACATTGAATTGAAGTACCATAAACATTCATGTTTTTTCTTATGAACACATGACAAGCTTATTTATTGTGCCTAAAAATGGTTCAACATTTTTCATTGAACTAAAACACAACTTTGAAGAATTATTATTAAAAATAAAGTAATTATTATCAAAAGAATTATCAATTGAATTTTAGAACAACATATTTTCATAGCTTATTTATCGAAAATTATACTAATTTACGGTTTTTGGTACCCACTCTATCATTGCACGTTTTTGCGCTCTTGATTTTCTATAATCTATGGCATGCTATTATGGCGACTTCGATAGATCGCGTTGCGCGGTATTGCGTGATACGATTGTTGATTTCCGTTATAATATGGCAAAAGGTGATAAAGAGTTAGAAAAACCTATAGTGAATAACGAATTACCTAATCCGGATTGTCGGAGCACTGACCATGAAGACTCGGAGTCGACCCAGGAGCAGCCTCTCGACATCGGAGAGCATTATTTGGTGCGGCGTTCGGATGACTCATGGCACCCGGCTGAGATTATACAGACGCGATACAATGCCACGGAGGGCTGTTACGAGTATTATGTGCACTATGTCGGCTACGATAGAAGGCTCGATGAATGGGTATCCCGCCTTAAGGTTATGTCTGATAGATTCGACATGTGCGAACAGTCTAACAACAACATAAACTGTGATCACCTGCTCACCGACAAGTCTGGCCGGAAAATAACAAGGAACCAGAAACGTAAACATGATGAAATTAATCATGTTCAAAAGTCTTACGCGGAAATGGACCCCACGACAGCGGCGCTCGAGAAGGAACATGAAGCTATCACTAAAGTTAAATACATCGACAGGATACAGTTTGGCAAATATGAGATAGATACGTGGTACTTCAGCCCTTACCCCGATGAATATGGCAAACAATCGAAGCTTTGGATTTGCGAGTACTGCCTAAAATATATGAGAATGGAAAAAACATACAGGTACCATCTCAGCGAGTGCACAGCGCGACAACCAATAGGTAGTGAGATATACAGAAAGGGAACAATAGCTATATTTGAAGCGGACGGCAAGGAACACAAAATTTACTGTCAAAATCTTTGTTTAATCGCAAAACTGTTCTTAGATCACAAAACATTATATTTTGATATAGAGCAATTCTTATTTTATATATTGTGTGAAGTTGATAAGCATGGAGCACATCTTGTTGGCTATTTTTCTAAAGAGAAGGATTCTCCGGAAGGGAACAATGTGGCCTGCATACTGACTTTACCTCCATATCAGAGACAAGGCTATGGTAAGCTGCTTATAGCATTCAGTTACGAGTTATCTAGACTTGAGCATGTTGTAGGTAGTCCTGAAAAGCCATTATCAGATTTGGGGAAACTAAGTTATAGATCTTACTGGTCCTTTGTCTTATTAGAAGTATTAAGTGTGAGCCGAGGTACATTAAGTATCAAAGATCTGAGTTCAATGACAGGAATATCGCAAACAGACATCATTTCCACCCTACAGTCTATGAACATGGTGAAATATTGGAAAGGGCAGCATGTCATATGTGTTACGCCGAAGATAGTTGCTGAGCAGTTAGCAAGCTCTCATTTTAAGAAGCCTCGGTTGTCTGTAGATCCGTCTGCATTGAGGTGGACACCTCCGCACAAACAGGGGAACTCGGCAAAAGCTAAAAAGTAGTACAGGCTCACAGGCACAGCTTAGAGATAAAGTAATTAGTCACAACCAAAGGACTTTCTCTAAGTGCTGGCCTGTTAAAAATACAAATAAATTGTTTACTGATGTATAATGTTTATGTGCTAGGATGTAACTTTAACATCACAAATGAGTTTGCCGTTCTTGTGTGGTTCAGAGTGCCTTTAGAGCATGTATGGATGTGGATCCAGTCCAAAATTGTTATAGAAATTATTCCATGTATTCACAACCTGTACAGTACTCTGATAAACTTTAAAATGGAGAATGTCACATTCAATTTTTGAGTTGTAGTGAGGGACTTGAGTGAGGAGCAGTATGAGCTTTATATTTTTTTTTACAGTACTCAATTGGGATGTTAAATGTATATCTTTGTGTTATGCAGTGTATAGATCATTGCTAGAGTATTATTGGTAAGTTACGAATCATTCTTGCTTTAAGTAAATTCAAATGTTCTGTGGCATTTGTTGTTGAAAAAGAGATAGATTTAAAAATTGCTCTAGATATACCAGTGAAGGATTAACAAAGAAAGCATTTCGAAATAAAGTAGAATAGGCAAAATATAGAAAAATATGTCAAAAAAATTATAATATTTGTAAACAAAAAAAAAAATATAGTTAAACAAGGTTATAAGTGCGTAACTTTGCCCTTCAATAAATTATTAGTTTTTTTTTCAATTTGTTTCAATTGAATTCATGAATTAAAGTGTAAAAAACATTATCATTGGACTATTGAATGTGGCTAGATAATGTGTGTATCATAATATCATGTTCATGACCAATTACTTGCATTATGTATGCAGCTGACTCAAACCACTCATTATGTCACTAATTAGGTATTCTTCATACCTAATTACACTTTTATAAGTGGTAGATTCTAGCGAATCATAATACTATGTTAATGATTATTTTAACTAAACAATTGAAGAGCTGAACATTTTGCCAGTTGTATTTTTTTTAAATTGTGAATTTTATAATCTTGTAGTCTGGTAACTCTAATGCCTTTCGTTATAATTACGAGAAGATTAGTATTATTGTAATATTTACCTATAAGGAAGCATTAAAACATCTATTAGCTACTATTAATGTGAATAGACTGGTTATTTACATTAAATATATGATAAGAAATGGTACAAAATTCACAATTCTTATTTAGAGTTGCCAGCATCATAATCATAAAGGTTCAGTGGGCATTAGAGAGATTTAATTAATTTGACGTCCTTTTCAACTGCTATTGATTTGATGAAGTCATCAGGTTGTCGACTTCCAATATTGACAGTAAATTGCTAACTTTGGTTGGGAATGTTCATTTGAATAAACTCTTGCCCACTTTCATCCCAAAGTTTTAACTGTAAACTAGATCTGTATTCTACAACTTATTCAGTTCCTTTTTATACTGGTAACAGTGATACTAATGATTAAGTTTAATTAAGTTTCTACAGTGATGAATGAAACTGTCTGACAGTATGGATGTTTAATGTAGCTTTAAGTATATTCTCGTCGTTCATATGTTTACGACTTTCTGTAACACTGTTACAAAAACTTTTAATTAATGTAAGTAGGACTTTTAGTTGTCGTGACAAGATAGCGCAACTGGCAATATTGCGCACTTTTTTCAGTTCAAATTGCCTCAGAACATCTCCATACCAGAACGTTGTTCATTGTTAATAATAATTATTCAATACCCCTTAAGTCCAATCAGAAGGCGTTATTGATCAGCGGTATATTTTACAGAAGTTGTATAAAATATCTTTAAAATAAATGTTAATATCCCTGTTGAATTAGCAATCGCTGCGCTAATTGAAAACGAATATACGTCATAATTGTTTTGACTCCGACGCAGCTCGGCCCACATAGATTTGGAAAAGTCTATTATGTTAACTAGACGATGCCCTCAAACGGGTGTGCGTGTAGAAGTAGGTCCGCGTAGGCAGCCCGTTATTGTTAAAATATTCTTCTGAACAAGCCTGTTCTTTACTATGTCATTTCGGTAGGAAATGTGCAATCTGGTTTAGAACAAACTTCTTCAGTTTGTGTGAATTCGTACTTCCTCATCTAATGTACAAACGTAATTTGTAGGTGAAAACCCCGACGAAACATTAGTAGTTTATTGAATGTATTTCATTTGTATTTTAATTGGCTTTTTTCTATGTCTGGTTCCATTCTGTTTCATAAGTTACTTTAGTTGTTATTTGGTATCTACAGAACAGTGAAACGCATTAATACTCGTGACTCAATTGTTCATTCAAAATCTGTAGTTCAACAACGGTTTTAGATACTACATGTTCGAGTGTAGCGTGTGAACTATGCTAATCGCCCTCATTAACAGCTGCTGTGAACAGTTGAATGACTTTTGTTGCTAGCTGGGTGTCCTCAAAATAGTGTCGCTCTCGTAAAGCCATTCTTACATCACCCTAGTGAGGTGAACACACTGAAATTATTGTGAAATACTTATTTTTGAAATAGTACTGAACAATGTCTACGATATTTTTAGTAAGATAAGTTTGTTTTAAAATTCTGTAATGTTATTTTGCAATGTAAGCATCTTAAGTTGATAATAATTTGCCACTTTTTGTTGTGTCAAGTTGCATTAGAAATTTAAAGGTCTACCCGTTGCCGTTTTTTATTAGATTCTGTGAATCATCAGTAATTTTCACTGTTTATTTGTGATAATTCTAATCGTAAGTAAAAGTGTCAAATAAATTGAATGCAGAAAGCAATTCGTTGTATTATTTAATTTTCCGAAGGTACCACCGAAACCATGATAAACCTTGTTTTATTTTTACGAAACAGCAAGGTTTACAAGTAAATAAATCGTCCTGAAATAGGTAACTTAGAATGGCTATTTGAGTTTTCGCAAACATAGACGTCAATTTTTTTCCCGGTTTTATCATGCCGTCAGTCTTAGACTATGAGCAAATGAGATGGTTCTGTTATCATGATGGGCGCTAGTCCCAGTGGAGTCTGCCCTATCTTTTCGTAGTCATTCTTCGCACTGACTGTTATGGTTGAAAATGTCCCGCCGCTTTTTTCACAGAGTACTTTTTGATAGACTGCTTTTTTAGTCGGCGGATACTTTCTGGGATAGCAAGCTGCCCCGCAAGCTTATTCGGAATTTGGTTGCTTTAGCAGTTGGGATTTGTAGTTGTCACCATTTGTGTACAAGTAAACAGTACGGTACGGTCCGATAACCGAGCCCTGTGGTACTCCTGCAGATATTTCATGGAGTCCCGAGGTTGACTGATTTTCTCTTACTTGAAATATTCTGTTTGTAATGTAGTATTTAAGTACACCATAGAATGTAGTATGTGGTAATAAGGTTTTCCAGACTCTGCCGAATGCTTGCTGTATATCAAGAAAGGCAGCTGGTTGCCTACCATGACCTAATTAAAAACGATTCAAAAACAAGACATTTCAGTTTAGGTTCCTAAACTGCATCGCTTGAGTTGCTCTATGGACGTCATGGTACCAAACAAGTATGAATGAAACCAAAACTTGCGACTCAGTTTGGGACAATCGCTGTCACCAAATTGCACGGCCTAAACTGAATCGTTAAACGGACGTCATGGTACGAATAAGAAGAACAGTTCAGTTTAGGTCCTAAAATGGATCGCGTTAAGAGCTTGTGGTAGGCCTGCTGAGCAGTACCTAGATACCCTTATTTTCTTAAAGGATTTTCTGATCGTCCTGCTCACTCTATGGACTTCTACGGTAACATGTTCTTTTCGAAATCCGAATTGATGATCTGGGACAATGGACTGATGATTGAGGACAAGTAACATTCTATGTAGTAAGGAATGTTCGTAAACCTTAGACATAATCGGTAAGACAGACCAGTCACGATATCGGTTTACCAGGTTTAAGGAACATTATTACTTGTGATACTTACTTTCCATATATCTGGGAAGTAGCTTACTCAATGAATGGCATTAAAAAGTAGGTAAGTACCGTGAGATACACAATTCCTTTGCGAGGTCATTTTATTCTTGGAGGTTTTTTGTCGATAAGATCATAGCTGGGGCCTTGTTGTGGTCCATTTATGTTTATATTACTATATTATATCTCTTTAGATAGGTAGTTGAAGATCTTGGTTGAGGACAAGGTCGATATTCTATTCATCCGCGTCGTCGTCGGCATAAGAAAACACTAGCGTTATTGATTTTAAGGCTGCAGAGGTCGTTGATGTACCTAAAGCAGGAACAAAGGAGGGCCTAGAACACTTCCGTGAGGGACTCCGAATGTGACCTTTGCATCATGACTGACGTGTCGTTCCACCCCTCCCCCCTTTTCGGGATTTTTTTGCGTTCCTGACGGGGGGGTCTCCCCGACCGCAAACTTTTTATCATTAACTACTAGTTTACAAAATTGTTTACCAAAAACCATGCTACAAAGGCGTGGACGGGTGATTTCACGCAACCGGTCTCGAATTGAACACGGAACTCCTAGGACCAGAGATCCGGGATGGACTGCCACCGCCGCCCCTTACGCCCGGTTTCTGGAACAAAAATCAACCCAAAAAATTGTCAAGCGCGCGTAATTTGCTAATATTGGTTGACTGAATTATCAAGAGCCAATCGCATCATATGACTTGTGTGTTAGTTTTGACGCGTCGAAATGTTCGTTCCGGGCGTAAGTCTTCCACTGAATTCTTCTCCTACCCTAGGCTCTAACTAACCCAAATAGCAACTGGACAGTCAATCTGCCTGGTTTTTTTCCAACCGTGATGGGGTCGGCTTCCATAGTCTAACTGGATGCAGCTGAATTCATTTTACATGGAGCGACTGCCTATATGACCTCCACATCCCAATTACTGGGTATCTCAATACCCTTTGGTAAGACTGGTTGTCAGACTTGGGCTTCTGACTACTCGTAACGACTGTCAAAGATCTACGAATGACAGTCAGTTTTCCGAGGCTACGTAATGGATGGTCACCCTTCCACAAAACGACCGCGGCAACCGTAGCTTAACCTGTGATCGACCACTGCTGCTGTTATAATTTAACCACGAGCCCCTCGATAAAGAGCAGCTGGACAAATGGATGGTGAAAGGGCTGGGCATTAAATAAAACACTCCGTCCACAATATCTATTATTCCAATTAATTTTTATTTACCATTATTTCATTTGCACATTATTAACACAGTACATAAGGTGGAGGTACATAATGAATATAACTACCGAATTGGACTCATTTTGATTTGTGCGTTGGGAGTTGTTCGAAATATAATTTTTTGAGAACGAAATAATTTTTTTACTTTTTTTTTTTGGCTTGTTTTTTGAACCTGGGTATAGACATAAGGGGTCATCACGAGTTACTTTTAGTGAGATTTTTTAGCAGGAATAAGAATTAAAATGGTCGGCATCATGCTAATGCGCCACGTTAGATATAATCGCGTTTCGTCTGTAAAAACTGTTATCAACAAAAAATGCGGTCAGTGAATTTTATGATAAGACCTCTCAATTCCGTACCTACTTATAAACTATGTTATCTACGGCTTATCGCGTTATAGTAAACTGTAGCTGATAACAGTTATAACCGAATTTTGAATTAATCTGATAAATATTTTAAGCTTCGATAACGGTTTATTTCCAAACACAGGCTAAATGTATTTTGGGATTCTCCAAATTTTTTAGTCACTTCCAAACATAGCACACATTCAAAAATTCTCATAACTTACTATGTATTTTTTATAAGTACAGACGCCAGCACATCAAGCTGCCCGAAACTATCAAATTTTCCCAATCATCTTTGAACCTTATGCTTTAGCGATAAAGTTGAAAATCAATTAAAGAAATTTGACAGGCTGTAATAGCTTGAAGTGCTGGCGCTTGTACATAATTTTTAAGCAATAATGAAGGCTACCTTTGATATCCAAACCGATTATTATATTCAAAACGTACAAAACAACAAACGATCGGCGTTCGAGCACAATATGAGCAACCAAAATAAATACACAATAGGTAGGTAGATAATGTCTTTATTCCGAGATGAGATGTGGGACGTTTGTGGGTATAAGGAAGTACCTACTTAGGTAATACAAAGATTACCTATTACAGTACAGTACCTATTATAGTAGGTACCTATTACAGTACAGGTACCTACCGAAGTCATCAGCCATCAGTCATCAGCCATCAGTGGCGAACTACACTCAACTTAAATTCATAATACAGAAGCCCTGCTGTTATTTCTTATGTAAAAGCTTTGATTTAACATAAGAATAAAATTACTATAATTTAATATAACGCACAATAGCTTGTGTTGCAGACAGGCGCGACGCGAGACAATTTCTATGAAAACTTCATGAAAATTATTCTGCCAGAATCGCCCTTGTCTGCCTTTAGTCTCAAAGCGATTCATGATGACTTCGCAAAAAGATAATGAACTTGTACTAAGAGTTAGGCACCTACCTACCCACAAAACACATAAAATACCTAGGTCGTCAGATCTTTATAAAATATCCTACCATTTAGTAGCAACCGAACTCAATTTCTTCGAGATTCTTTATTTTCCACTATCCCATCTCCCAGGAAATGTCTTTGGTAACTTATAATAAGTACAATAGGTACAGACGCCAGCACATCAACCTACACCTAACTGTCAAATTTTCCCAATCAACATTGAACCTTATGCTTTAGCGATAAAGTTGAAAATCTATTACAGAAATCTGACAGATTGTAGTAGGTTGATGTGCTGGCGTCTGTACAATAAAAAAATAAAATAGGAAATAAAATAAAACCTCTTTTTATACACTCGTCTTAATATTAAGTATTTACCGAACACTGAACGACTTTAGCATTAAAATACTCAACACTTATTACAATATTTTTTTTACCGTTTAGTAGATTTTTTTATTATCTTCAGAACTACTAACCAACATACAAGGTACATCTCTACGGCTAATATTATCTACGTTATAGTGTACAGATGAATGTTTACATTTTAGCGATTATGTAAACGAATACAACTTTTTTTAAATTACTTACATAATATTTTATCAATCATGTGCTTGAAGGGCATTTTATGGAATTTGAAAATTAGTAGGTACAAACATACATTGTGTAAAACATGGCTCTTAAAATATTTTTGCGATAACAGTGGTATTTTTGTATGTACTACATAAAATACATTCATATTCGGAAAAACGCAGTCCCTTTTCACTACCTCTCGGGTACCGATCTATACTTTTTATTCGGTTTTTGGTCATCATAAAGATATAATACAGACTTCAGGAGTCAATACAGTAAAGCAACCCATCAATAGAAAGAGACAGAAAATGAATTGGCCCGTTAGCTTTCCTTTTGCTTCCCCAGATGACAGATGGCCAAGCCATCTTCTATCTTTTCATAATTTATGCTCCCAATTGTCTGTTTTTTTATTATATATTTCAGATTTCAGATTAAACATGCATTTGCAAATGCATGAATTTATTGATTGTGTACCTAAATAGTTATTTGCAAAGTGGATATGATATAGAACGTTTGATAATATAATTTTATATATTTACCTAAATATACCTTGATTGAAATGTACTTTTTTATATATTACGATGATGCCCTTAACACATAAGACTGATATGAACTTTATACAATTCAGATGTACTCCATACTCCGGAAGCTTGCAAGCGTAAAAAATCGAAGTGCTGCCAACATTAACGGTGAATAAATATTTTTTTTAGTGAAGAATACATCTGAATACCAATATTATTGCTAAGAATTTTTTTATAAATTATAGTGCAAGCTATGGAAGTGATGAAGACAACTACAGGCTTGCTGACATATGAAGCCAACATTGATAAATATCACGCTATAATATTTATTTATATATTTGAAATAATAGAGTTTAGAACCATTATTGCACACATTTAATATTCTAGAAGTAATTAAGAAATGCGAATTCACGTTTTCGCGCGATTCTAACGTAGGTACAGTAAAATTATAACTATTCGAGTTGAAAAAAAAATTAAGAAGATTTTCACAAATATCTGTCGACTTACTTTACATCTGTATAGGACACAATTTCACACAATAAGTACTTTTCTATACTTAGTGAGTACAACAATCACACTTAAAGTTATATTTTAATAGTTTTCCATTATTAAACATCAATCTATCAGCAAGCCGACTCCTCAAAGTCCTACCTGGACACATTTCAATTATTCACCCTGGGGTCAATTCTTTTGTACTCAATTTTAGACCTTAACAGTACTCTAAAAGACCACAAATTACATCGATACCTTAGCACAGTAAGACCATTAAAAATATGCAAGAGTAATAATAAAAATGTGCCCGGAAATTAAATATAATAGTCTAGTAATAAGATAGCATTTCCTAGAATATATTTTTTTAATTAAAAAAATACTATGATCTTGGGTAAAGCGCTTACGTCATAGATAATAATATAACTATGTATTAATACTGAATGTATTGGATCGATAAGTTAGATTTAGTGCATATTGAGAGACAAACACACTATCTTAAGTAGATGTTTTAAACACTGCAACCTCTTATAAAACATTGAGATTAAATTATACAACATATTTCCCTTGGGCACTGTCTTTGCAGATGCAATATACAGGGTAACTTTTTAAAGAGTAAGTTTCTTATTAAAAAAACAAAAATCATCACATCATCATCTTCACTTTATATCCAAGAAAATCACTGTCCATTCCAAGGTTGCCTGGAAGAGATCGCAGAATGCGATAAGGCCGCCCATTGTATATTTTAGTTTTCGATCTTTTTTTTTTGTTATTTATTTTTGTGGTGTACAATAAAGTATATATAAATAAAAAACATCATCTGAATCGGTTTTAAGTTGATGTTGAAAAATAACCCTGTATATCATTTTCTTTAAATCTGCAATTATTGCATCCAAAGTAGACTAAAACTACGCACTTTCAAAGCGTTTTAAATCTAATATGTGGTAACAATACATAATAATATTGCACAAAAACCAAGTAAATAATGACGATATGCTGTTTACGAGTAAATATTAACTAATGTAATTAATATTTCGTCCTAGTTATAAGAATTTTTCAATATTTCCAAGCGTGGTTACATTGTACATTATACAGGGTAGTCACTAAAATATAATTTTAGATAAGTACCTATAACTATAATTATTATACTTATCTAAAATTATGTTATACTTATATAATATTGTTTTCATTAAATATATATTGATATATGATAGATATATTGTAATAATACAATTTTAGTCGATTAACTGAGGGTTGTATACTGATCAAAACTAGTGTTGCACTACCTCAATAAAGAATAAAACTACTGATTGATAATACTTAGTTCTAAGCCAGCTGTTTTATTATTTAAATTAACTATATGTATTAAAAATAGTGCAATACTTATTTGATCAGTTCACTTAGAAAGTTACAAGGCCAACTTGATGAATTCTAGGATAATTTGAAGAATATTTTTAATAACTATATAAATTTTTTGAATATTATATTTTTTTTTCTTAGTAACCACTCTGCTTCAAGGATTGCTCTTAAATATTAATATGTATATAATCCTATACGACGTAGCTAGAATGAGGTATGGGTGACTTGAAACTGGCTGATTAGGACAAAATAACAATTTTTATTAAAAAAATAAACGCTCTATAAAGTTTAAAGACATGGCACAATGATAGTGAAGAAGTAATAAAAATAATATATCACATGAAACTGGGTTTGCGGTCTCAAACGACAGGTGGCAGCAGCATCGAGATGTCTAAGATAAAACTTTTTTTTTAACAAAGTAGGTACTTGGTGTTTTCTAAAGATTTTTTTTTAGCTTCGACGTGTAAAGAGGGTGTTATAAGTTTGACGGCTATGTCGTTCTGTGTGTCTGTCTGTGGCATCGTAGTCGTAGCTCCCAAACGTCTGTACCAATTTCAAAGCAGTTTTTTTATTTTATTTATTCAAATATTTTTGAGCGTTTGAGACCCGGAATATTTTCATAAGTATTTAATATCTGTTACAATATATTGTTATTTACATAATAATATACGATGTTATATTACATTATATACGTGAATATTGTCAAGATATACCTACAAGCAGGTACTGTGAAGCGATACACGTTTTCATATACATGAATATATAATATATATCATCTGATTACAATGTACATGAGCTTTGGTATAATTTAATGTAATGACTGATTATGACTACACTTAATAAATAAATAGAAAAATAAGCTTCATTAAAATAAATGGACATGATTGCTATCATTGAACAACTTTTAATAATAATCAATAATTACATACATTTTTAATAATTGTATGTACTGAATAGTTTGATAAATCTTTGGTTGTTATACTATCGTATAGGTATCGGCTATCGATTATGAAAATCGAGTTTTCTAAATCGGTTAAAACGAATTAGTCGATTTTCAGCAGCATTTAATTATTATGATTTTCATAGGTATTGCTTCAGTAATAATAGTTATTTATTACTCACGTAGTTAGATGTGAGATTGCAAATAAAACTTGAGAATCAATTATCCTGGATAATTCTGATGCTGTGCAACAGCTTTAGTAAGTTGGGGCCGTGTAGTCGATGTTTCCTGAAATCAGAATAAGGTCGCATATCACTGACTCATACTAGATAGTTTATTGGACAACCTGTATACCGGGTTATTTTAAATTGGCTAGTTGAACTCCGCAGACGCGATGGGTACATACATATGAAAATGATATACTTACCAAAAATTTTTTTTTTTTTTTTTTGCGGTGGTATCGACCTTGTAGCGGGTATCTACAACGCCACATGCGAACAACGCGTCATACTGACGTCCCGCAAAATCTTGCATCTCGCAAGCAGAGTTTACCGCGCAACTAGCACAGGTACAAAGGCCCGAAATGAATTATTTAAAGCAATTATATCAGTTTAAAAAATGTTTTTTTTTGTGTAAACTTCCCAGACGTGATGGGTATCAATATCTAAATACAATCAAACATAAGAGAAATTTAATTTTTCTTAACTCATACCTACTTCAAGTAACAACACTAACAGCGGTAGTTGACCTCCCAAAAAAAACATCAAAACGATACCCATCGCGCCTGCGGAGTTTTGAACTTTCCCAAAACTTCATACTTATTACTAGCCAAGATTTTGCTTGGCTAGCTAGTATTATAAATATTTCTGGGAGTCTAATGTGTCCATTAGACTCCCAGAAATGTTTATAAAACGTTTTTATCAAGCTCTATATTTTTATCAGATTTTAGGTCTTTGAGGATTGAATGATGATTTTTAAGTATTCGGTGAATTAAATTACATCAAACTTTTCACTTGTGAAATGTTTTGAATGAGAGAGACATTTTAAGGTCTTTGTTCATCGCTGGGACGCTGGATTGGAATAGGATGGCAAGTACCCACCAGAGCCATGTGTCTGCGAGAAGGGCGGGTCGCTGTAGGCAGGCTGTGGGTCGGGGGCGGCGGGGTAGGCAGGGAAGGCGCCCGGGCTGCCCACCGCACCCTCTACTTCGTACGCCGGCGCGAACGCTGCGTCTGCGCCCACGCGGAACCGCTGGAAGGCGAAGAAGGCGCAAGCCACCTGGAGAGAAGAGTAGTAAGAAGTCCATCTGGCTAAGTTCCATGTCCGTATACCTTTTCCTCCTCCTGGCTGAAGGACAGTGGTATTCTGACTGCTCATATATTGTATTTAGCTCCAAAGTAGCAAAAAATTATAGTAGTATACTCTAATACGTTGTTTGCGTCATCCGAGTACCGGAAGACGTAGCGTTGGAAGGCCTCCCACAAGGTGGACCGACGACCTTGTGAAGGCCGCAGGAACTCGTTGGATGCGAGAAGCACAAAACCGGTCGAAGTGGAGGTGCTTGGGGGAGGCCTATGTCCAGCAGTGGACGTCTTTCGGCTGATGATGATGATACTCTAATAAAAGTTTTTACCCCTATTTCCTAGCGTTCGTTATCATATTTATAATAAGTTCATCTGTATCTTATTGGACAATCGTGTTAGTCAACGATGTGCTTCTGACAGTTACTGAATAAGTAAGTTACAATAATAATTTTTCATTTCTCATCTCGGAAAGTATTGCTTTTTTGATCCGAATAGCGGGTGGAAGACGCTGCTGCCCACCTTAGGGCGGGAAAGACTCAAGTAATTGCTTCCCTCTCTAGGGCGGGAATTAATTAAAAAAATAGAACTAAATTGGTAAGGTAGTCAGCTACGAAATTTTTTACATAATTAAGAAAAATATTGCGGTCTTGTGAGCAAACAGTGTTAATTAAAAAAAATACGTATTAAACAGGACGGCCCGCGGCGGTGACGCGGTGTGTTCCATATTTAAAATAGTACACAAATTGTTCTAACATCTCAATTAATTTTAAATTGGTACCTACTATTCATGTTATTATTATCAATAAATATTTTAGATTAACCACTATTTTTTACTTTCCTTATATTCGAAATGAAAAGTAGAGTGTTTAACACGGGTGAGTCATTAATTCCTACTCGGACTCTATAGCCGTCCTCGCTGCGCTCGGGCGTCTAAATACCTCGTATGGGAATAGATTCCTTTCGACCCTCGTATAACCGTCCTATTATTCCGTCTTCTTCGTGTCGCTGGAACGACAGTTATTTAAATTTTGTTGGCCCAAAACTTCGTCGCTTCCTCGGCGTTAACGGTGGCAGCGCAGAGATCACTTTGGATGCATGTTTTGGCGCACAAACTGTGCTCCACCTCCTATCCTGCACTTTGTGCCCCAAAACATGCATCCAAAGTGACCTCTGCGCTGCCGCCTATAACGCCATAATTTTTGGTGAGCTCATAACTTTATCTACTTACTAGCTTTAGGTACCTACATTGATATAAATATTTTATATGCGGAAGGAAGATGACATCACCATTTCGAAAGACGAAAATTGTCCTGTTGCAATCATAATTATTCTCCATTTTGCATTTATATTAAGACAGAAATGATCATGATAAGTAGTTAAGTATTTTGCAGCAAATATATCTCGTCCCTATTCTATATGAACCAAAATAGAGAGGAGATGAAATGGGTATAATCCCGTCTCGTAAATACCTTTTCTTATTGCTGAATGGGCCTGCTCTTGACCTCGATCACGCCTAATGGAAAGCGATAGATGAGGTCTATGATGGAACGAACGTGCCCAGAAGATGCTTACTCTCTATATCTCCGTAACTACAAGGGCATAGATCTGGAAGCTTTGCGGCGCGATGCTGGCGATCTCGACTGGACCCCTCTGGTTGAGATCGATGACATCGACGATAAGGTGAAATGTTTTAACGCAACCATCCTTGAATTATATGATCAGCATGCCCCTATTCGACGTGTCAAAGTTAGACATAACCCTGCACCATGGATAACGCAAAAAATTAAAGAGCTTATGGCTCGCAGGGATAAAGCTAAGAGCAGATATAAGCGCAGACCTTCAGAGCTGAATCTCTCTTATTACAAATCTTTACGTAATCGCTGCAGTCATCTGTGTCAGGATGCTAAGAGACGCTATTTCCACGACCAACTCAATAACCGCAGTTCTTCCGATGTATGGAAATTTCTCAAATCTGTAGGCATAGGCAAGTCACCTGCCAACCAGTGTAAGGATGTGAACCTCAATGATCTGAATAAGCATTTCTCTCTCCTTCCCTTTTCTCTTGATCCGTCTGTCAAGGCTGCGACACTAGAGAGTATTGCTAGTTTGCCGTTACCACAATATTCTCACTTTATGCTTAAGGATGTTACTGAGGATGACGTTAAGAAGTCTATACTTGCGATTACTTCTTCAGCAGTCGGTAATGATAAGTTGTGTTCAAGAATGATAACTCTTATCCTTTCCTCATTACTTCCTGTTCTCACTCACATCTTCAACCACTCATTTTCCTCTTGCTCCTTTCCGTCAGTTTGGAAACAGGCTCACATAATACCTTTACCTAAAACTAACAATCCTACTTTATTAACCCACTTTAGACCTATTTCTATTCTCCCATTTCTCTCTAAAGTTTTTGAGCACATAGTCCATAGACAATTATCATTTTTCTTGGCGTCAAACTCGATAATATCCCCTTTTCAATCCGGTTTTCGCTCGGGTCACAGTACTGTAACCGCGCTTTTGAAGGTGACTGACGACATCCGCTGGGCTATGGAGAATAAGTCGCTTACTGTTCTTGTACTGCTTGACTTCAGTAGCGCCTTCAACTCAGTGGATTTCGACATTTTACTAGGTTTCCTCAAATCTATCAATTTCTCTTCTTCCACTTTAGCCTGGTTCAGTTCTTATCTTCGGGGGCGCTCTCAGTGTGTTCGCCTGGAGGAGTCCTTCTCTGACTGGTGTAGCCTCACTGAGGGTGTTCCTCAGGGTAGCGTTCTCTCTCCTCTTCTTTTTTCAATTTTCATAAACTTTGTTACAAGAGTAATCTCCTCTAGTTTTCATCTTTATGCAGATGACTTGCAGCTTTATCGACATTTTACTGTAGCTAACGCGGGTTCTGCAATTGCTGCAATGAATCATGACCTGGCTTGCATCAGCGAATGGGCTAAGTCATTTGGTTTGCAAATTAACCCAACTAAATCCCAGGCCATGGTCATAGGCAGCAGATTCGTTCGAAATGCGGCTGATGTTACATCTCTGATGCCCTTATATCTCGATGGTGTTCGCATTGACTATACTGAAACCGCCAAAGATCTAGGTGTAGTTATTGACTCTAACCTTTCGTGGCGTCCTCAGGTCAATGAAGTCAGCCGAAAGGTACATTTCTCCTTTCATTCGCTGAAATGCCTTCAGAGTCTTCTGCCCTTGAAGACTAAAATTTTTTGGCACAAACACTTATTCAGCCGATTATAGATTATGCCGACGCCTGCTACCTGGATGCTACTGAGGAGCTATTAAACAAGCTTGAGCGCTTGCAAAACCTGTGCATTCGCTTTGTTTTCGGTCTTCGAAAGTATGACCATGTTTCTCACCTTCGCAAGGAACTCAAGTGGCTCCCTATCCGCCTTCGCAGGAATACTCGGATTTTATGTCTCCTCTTCAACATCTTACACAACCCGTCTTATCCTTCCTACCTGCGTGAGCGTTTTTCTTACGCTCGCTCTAGCGATGCACCATGTAGATCACACCTAAGATCCCTCCTTAAATCTCATCCTCATAAAACAAGCTACTATTCTTATTCCTTCTCTGTTCATGCTGTAAGATTGTGGAACTCACTTCCGCCTAGCATTCGTGATTTAAAATCTATTTCTCTATTTAAGTGTCGATTAAAAGAGCATTACCTTTCCTCTATACTGTGAGCATATATATATATATATATATATATATGTTTATATATTATAGCATTATGTATTTATTTAAGTATACTTATGTTAATTTGTTTGCATTATACTTATGTGTAGGTTTATTTAATATTTTAGTTTTAGGCTTCACACATTCATATTTTTCTCTTCTTGTTCTCACACACTATTGTCTACATTTCTTTTTTACTTCTCCTTTCGCAGGTCTGCTGGAAGAAATTTCTTAAGAAATAAGCAGTACCTTTGTACTCATATCTTAATTATGTCATTTCTTTATGTATTTTACTGTGTGTACATAAATAATAAAATAAATAAATAAAATAAATAAATACTCTTGCTTTGAAGGTTAAATGCACCTTGCTGTATTTTTACCACGACATACTCATTTAGTCTGTCTCTGCCGACACGAGAGAGAAGATCCCGCTCCTATTCAATATGCTGATTTATTATTTTTTTATTTTTATTAACTCACCCAGGCGAAGATAGAGAAGAAGCAAAAGGCGATGGCTCCCTGCATGTTGTTGGCTGTGCCCACCGGCGGGTTGTCGGTCTTGCCCCACGCGTTGGATAGGTAGCAGAAACCGACGAAGTACAGGAACGCCCAGAATGCTGAAGACAATGGTACACAAAGTTAGATTTAAGTACGTCTAATACCTACGTCATCTCAAAATGCAGGAAATCCACACATTATATTAACCGATCTAGAAGAGTTTGCGTTAGTGTAAGTACTCCCAAATAACCCCTTGGTTCTGTACCTTGGTGCCTTAGGTTTTCAGGGAAATTACCTTAGGAATCGTGACGTGTTATATTTTTTATGATTAATGTTATATCGTGCAGTCAGTCTGATAATAAATACAAATAGGTACTGCAATTAACGAATATACGAGGGGGCGTTTTTATGTTCGCGGAATGGAGGGGTTAGAGAGAGGTTACGGCTCTCATTAGTACCTCAACGTGTTGAGTGATTCACTATTAGCATAAATACAAAATTTTATTACAATCGGCTAATTAGTCTCTGAACTATCACCAACCAAACAACTTAATCGGGATGACAGCGTTCACAATGGAGAAAATCGAGCACCGCGCCCCGTTATAAAGTTCCTTACTAAGCAAGGATAAAACGTCCAAACCATTACGGAAGAGATGTCCTGCATTTACGGAGACTCTTGGCCTTGTAAAACCATGGTTTACAAATGGCATCGTCTATTCAAGCAAGGACGAGAATCACTTGAAGACGATCTCCGGCCTGGACGACCGTTTTCTTGGAAAACCCCTGCTGATCCTCTTCCTGCTGATCGATTATAAGGACAAGGGCGTTAATATAACCGGAGAATACTACGCGTCAATTCTGAAGCGTTTAAGGGGAAGCAATCAAAGAGGAAAGACGAGGAAAATTGACGAAAGGCGTCTTGCTCTTGCACGACAATGCGCCTGTTCACAAGAGTCGTGTTGCCATGGCTGCCCTACACAAGTCAGGCTTCGAAATAATTAACCACCCACCATATAGTCCAGACCTGGCCCCCTGCGATTATTATCTATTACCAAACGTGAAAAAAGAGCTGCGTGGCAAGAAATTTTCAAGCGATGAAGGAGTGATGGACGCAGTTTCAGCGTATTTTGAGGACAAAAATGTTTTTTTTTTTTCGATGGTATGCATACACTTATTGAACGATCTGAAAAATGTATTAGGCTAGCAGGTGAATATATAGAAAAAGAAAAATATTTGCGAAGTTTTATTTACCTTACCTCCCATTCCCTTACCTCCCATTCCGCGAACATAAAAACGCCCCCTCGTACAATCAAATTCGTGACAATGGACGTGAAGGTATTTACATGTTAGTTAATAAATAGATATATCGACGATGAAATGACAAGAACTCCTAACTGACATTTTTTTCAATTTTACCTTTTTTACATAGATAGACTTTACAAACGATTATTTAAAGTATCTAAGTAAAAAAAGTAAAATTGAAAAAAATGTCAGTTAGGAGTTCTTGTCATTTCATCGTCGATATACTTAATGCGGTAAAGTAGGTATTACATATAACGTCCTCGCGGTCTAGCATTTCCTCGCTGCGGAACAGGAAAATTTTCATTCTCCGAAAGAAAAGTGGCTTTCCTTGTAAGATGAGCGCATTTGACCTCGTAAACGTGAATCCGTTTTCACACGATAAGTAACAAATTAGGGTAGATTTTACGATCTATAAAATTTTACACCCAAAGAGTGGGATACCTACATATTGTTGAGCCGATCGGACCGCGTTAGAATCCCGTTGTTGTGGAGTCATAAAGATCAAATGACCTGACATTAATGGGGTTGTAAAAAATATAGACGCTTAGTTTTATTTTATAGATGGTAATTAATAAGATAAGTGTAAGTATTACGGCTATTTTTTTAAATCCGCCTATAACGTTCCCACTGCTGGGAGTGCTGGGACATAGCCCTCCTTTCGGTGAGAGGGAGTGGGCCGTAATCCACCACGCTGGTAGATGATCTTCGAATTTTTGGTTCTAGGACACACCGATTTCTTCACGATGTTTTCCTTCATCGTTTTGAGGCTATTATGGGAGATTAAACAAGAAGTATCTTTCTTAGGAATTGGGGAAACTTTGACTAAAGAGGTAACACATTTCTTCAAGAAAGCCACTGTTTTAACGGTAGGTACTCCACAAATCCACAATTCGCATTGAATTCAAACCTTCATGTAATTCAATCTTTGGAAGGATATCGTTTTAATGAAGGGATTATGGTGTATAAGGCTATGCGGGCTTAGTAGCGGATTTGCAGCTTGAATAGGTCAATGCTGTTTACTTGACATTCCTTTGAATCCCAGTTTATCTGCTTTGCTTAAGTAAGTAGCTACTTACTTACTCTACTTCTTTAAAAGGGAAATTGTGTAAGAATGAATGAATACGTAGATTTATGTTTTCGGACATTGCTATACTTAGTTAAACATGTTAAAAGTTCATTTTCTCTATTATCATCGTGCACTGCCTCCCGTACCTATTTAAGTTTGTCTATTGTCATGGCTATGATGACTAGTCATGAGCAAACTAATAATTAGCTCAGCACGCAGATGACCAATGAAAATCAAGTCATTGTAAATTGAGAATCGGCACTTTTCGAACGTCAAAATTACATAAGACAGTCCTCCAAAACGCCCACCCTTCACCACTTCCTAGTGCTTTAGCTGGGAGCAATTACAGCATACGCTATAACAAGTTATTCATCATTGATCGAAGTTTATCAGAGCTAAAGTAGAACTCGAGTCGAATATACAACAATGATATTATTATATACAACTTAATTTTCCACATTTTGGAAATGTCAGAAAAAACAAATGACAGTTTGGTAGTTAGGTATTTGCCGATACCGATATTCAATAAGAACAACCCAATGAAGCAATATTTTATAATTGAACGACGACATTCTTTTGTTTTTCATTTTAAATACACGTCTTCATAAAAACAATTCGCGGTACAAACTTCGACTGCAATTAGTACCAACCTACCCAAGTACCTCCAGATCATATGACCGTCTCCTTAACCCTCGTGACACGAAATGCACTACAGATATATAAATCTACCCGCCATTGATGAGGGCAATTAATTCGACCCCAAATTCAATTTAGTTCTTCTTCGAGTTTATTGACATATAGCTTGGAATGGATCTTATTACCTAAGTGCTCTTTTCCAGATTTTACGGAATCGTAAGTTGCATGCGTGGAAGTAACAATGGTACGAAGTGGTAAGGTGGTCTAATGGTGGTATCATTATCATAATCAGCCTAAAATGTTCCTACTGCTGAGACACAGGCCCTCTCTGTGACTCTCTGTGAGAGGGAGTGGGCCGTAATTCACCACGCGGGCCCAGTTTACGGTCACCAAAGAGAAACCGATGAATGTTTCCGAATAAAATTTAATGTAATTAATAGAAAACAATCAATCAGTTCATTTATCAAATTACTTTTCATTTGAATACATCCATCGGTTTCTTACTAAACTTTAAATATATCCGGCGACCCTGGTTACTTATCTCTTTTGGTGACTGTACCACGCAGGCTCATAAAATTTTAAGTTAATAATTACCTCCTTAGTATTTTTTGGAATACAAAAAACGATTGAGTATTGAGTATGGTTTACCTATTTTGGTTTGGTAACTTTGATCGTAAGTGCAGAGTTGGATTTGTGTACAACACCTATTGATAAGTCCCTCCCTATGTATGAATATATTAATTTCATCTTATGTTAAGAGGCAGAGGAACTTCAAGTGAAGAATGAAAGATTCGATTTAATAATCTTGCCAAAAAGTTTTTTTTATCTGAGTTCCGTGTTTGGCAAACAAACCTCACAAACCAAGAACTTAAAAGATTACCAACTTCGCTCAATAGTGGCCTCGACCTTTTGATGCCACGTGTAACATTTTAAGCAGTGCAGTTATGTGCAACATTTAAAGCCAAGACGTCACAAGGCAACTGCTTTAAGTAGTATTTCTCTCATAGCATTTACCACTTTTTACTTTGATATTAGTACCTACTTGACATTTCTCGTGGGTTTTGCACCCTTTGGACAATATTACTAAGTTTCATGTGCAGAATATGTAGATGACAGCGTTGTGATGGGTCTTTTAAGACCCTGGAGAGTGTCAGATAGGTTTAGCTTACATTTTGGCACTAACATCATGCACCAAGTGCTTCTCGGTTATGTCTTTATTATGGTCTAAAGAAAGAGTATAAGTTTACGTTACATAACGCCTGACTACGTACGTACTTATTGCCTACCACAATATTATACAATGTTTCGTAGCTTTATAGACTGTAAACATTAGCATACCTACTTTGTCACGTCTATCTAGTAGGTTCTAATACAACACATGAAATACTTACATAACAAACACCATATACCTTTCACGTGATTATTAAACTCCTTGCAACGAAAAAGTATAGAGGCAGACTTAGGTAATGCCTCAGTCAACGGGTGATAACAATGGTGATAAAGAGAAAACAATGTGACAAATTATGAGTTACAAATTCAAACACAGAACGTTCCCTTACTCTTTGTTAAAAAAAGAAAAGACAAAAGAACATCAACTTACCGGAGAATCCCATGTCAGCCAGTACATAGTGCTTCCTGGTCTTCACAGAGGACATCTGTTCAAAGAGGTACTCTCCAGCGATGAAGCCGATGGCCGCTATAAAGGCGATGACGGAGATGCCGACGCCATAGTTGCAGGCATTCGTGTCATCGTTGTAGACGCAACGCTCCTTGCCGTCCTCTCCTGTGCGCCAGCCCTTAGCTGATATGCAGCCCATCACTATTACGCTGAACAACTGGGGAACATAGGAGCATATTGATAAGAAACATCACTGACCACTGCTGTTTAGTCATTGTTAAATAATATCAATTTATTGGAGAGGCTTGATGCTATCAGCCGTAGCAATCCACTGCTGGACATAGATTTCTCCGGTCACCCGCCATTCAACGTGATCCTTATTTGTTCTACGGCAAATATGCAGGCCGACCCATAGTGGTTATTTCTACTTCAGTGCCTTTACTTTAACTCTTAACGCGATCCATTTTAGGACCTAAACTGAACTGTTCTTCTAATTCCTACCATGACATCAGTTTAACGATTCAATTTAGGCAATGCCATCTGACAGCGATTGTCCCAAACTGAGTCGCAAGTTTTGGGTTAAAAGTAAATGCCGCTGAGCGTAATGGACGTCATGGTACGACTTTGAGCGATGCAGTTTAGGAACCTAAACTGAAATATCTCGCTTTTGAATCGTTTTTAATTAGATCATGGTAGGCCACCAGGTTACTTGTTCGCCACTATGTCGACCACTTTGATTCTCTGTTTGGTACTTACTTTGTATTTTAAAGAGACGAGTCTAGTGCAATGAAATTACATAAGTACCTAATAACAATCTGTGATAAATTGATAATTGATAACTTTTTAAGATTAATTCACCTGTCTACTGATAGCAGCGATTACCAAAATCCGTCTGCCAAAGCGATGATTAGAGCAAAACACCCCATTAGCTATTGCCTTAATTTTAATGGCTACGCGTTGTCTGTCAGTGTCAGTCATCATCAGTTGCGTAACTGCTTTATTTATAGATTAACCGTTAATTATGTTTGCTTCCAGACTTTTAATGAGCTACAGGAATTTCCATAGCAGTGTTTGGTTGAGGGCGTCACCGCGACTCATTTGTTTATTTATTTATTTTATTATTTTGTAGGTACACACAGTAAAATGGGTACAGATACGATTAGTATTGAGTACAAAGGTAAGTTGTTCGTAGTAATGGATCCTCTTTAGGAATACATTAGCATAGCACTTTACCTATAAGTTGATACCTAGTTCTATGTTAAGAAATTAAGTAGGTATACAGTCAGTCAGAGACAAAAGTCGATAAACACTTCAGTTTTTTATTTTTTTATTTTACATCTTATATTAACCCTTTGAAGGACACTGTACGAGACACAACATGTTTTATTGTTACCTATTACGTCTAGGGGCGTTACAGGAACCCCTAGGTGCCTGCAACGCAAACTTGAGTAAAATCTTTTTTCACCAAAACCGTTACTACTATTAGTTATTTTGTACAAAATCTAAAATTTTGGGACAAAGTCGTTCTTAGCATAGAGTTTTATCTCTATATTTCTTTTTTCTCGGGCATCCCAGCGTACGGCCTCCACGGTGGCAACATAAGGACAGGTCTGAACAAGAACCTGGGGTTCAGTAAAGAGGATCGTGACGAGAAAATTAGAAGAGTGGCTGAGGTGCAGTTAATTTTTCCGTTCGGAAACCCTGACGGAAATTGTAAGAATGTGTGCGCTAAAGAGAAGATTTTGTATGAAATGCGTGCATTCGGGGTCTCCAAATCTGAATTCCGAATCAGGAAACCGGACGTATGCGGCCAGCCTTAGGATAACATCGTGAGAAATGTCCTAAAACCAAAAATTCGAAGACATGTGACATCTACGAACCCGCACTGGGCCCTCGTGGTGAATACAGCCCACTAACTCTCGAAGAGAGAAGACCTGTCACTGTCAGTGTCCCGGCAGTGGGAACATTATAGTCTGATTATGCTATACCTATGTGTTTTGTAATATATTTCTTTAGCCCTTTTTCTGCTGACAACCGTATAACAATCATGTAGATAGATGGATAGATAACATGTAGGTGTACTACTTTTAGATACTTTTTATTGATTTCAAATGAACTTTTACGTATATAATTACATGCTACGTAATATTCTATTATCTACTAGAACCATCAACATTCAGCTATATAAAATAATATACCTAATGGGTTTTAGGTACATGAAATACCTATATAATGGCTTGGAATGTAAGCCATACCTACTTCCTTTTGGTGTAAAATATATTTTTTATGAGAAACTAGGAATGCCCCACGGTTTTACCCGCAATACTCTCGATCCCGTGGGAATATCGGGATAAAAAGTATTCTATATGTTAATCCAGGTTATAAAACTATATGTGTGCCAAATATCATAAAAATCCGTTGAGTCGTTTTTGCGTGATTGAGTAACAAGCATCGAAACACAACCTTTAAATTTTTATTAGTTGGATAAAACTGCATTATCGTATAATATATTTAAAGAGTATGAATAACCTATGATGTTATGTCAGCCAATTGTCTTTTAATGTAGCAATGTTCTAGAAATATTGTCCTGATTATTTCAATTGTTTTTTAATTAGGTCAAGATTGTATGAACTAGGAAGACTGATCCAGAATAGTAGGTACTATTATGTATCTATGTGTTTAATGGATACGTGCATGAGGAATACCTACTATAGAATTTTCTACTCATAAATGACTTTAATTACGAAAGTTAAGTATGGACCTAGACCTTAAATAGTCAGAAACTATCTTAAAAATAAAAAAATCATTACACTGGATACATAATGATCTAACGTGACCCAGTTATAGACTATATATATATATTATTAATATATTTTTAAACAAGTTCCATGCTGTAATCAATGCACAGTGCTGTGTGGGTGTAACACAAGATTCAATTACGACTATCAATATGTACGGATAGTGGAATAATTGTCTGTTCTTGGTTACATAGCTCTTTACTTAACACAAGGCCAGTCACACACATGACATATAAAACCTACTTCCTAAGTTTGAAAAATAGTCTATGTTTAATAATATGTTCATAGATAGGTATGTCTTTGTGGTTTTAATTAGCAAGGGTTCCTAATTTGAAATATAAATCCATTTGAAGAAAGAGATGTAAGGATTTTGTTAGTTAATTACTTAGATATTATTTAAATTATGCATGTAGATCGTCCATAATACATTATAAACAGGCAAATCATTTATCAAATTAAGGAACCTCCTACATTCCACGATCGTAATGATATTAAGTATCATATTAAGTATGTAGGTCTGTTTTTTCGTGAAATAAAAACGCTAACTGACGTAACTCGTTCTTTCTGACCTGATAATTAATAAAAGCAAGTTCTACGCCTTACATGAGGTCCGCATATAGTGCATACAAAGTATCTTACCCAACAGACCGCCCTGACGATCACGGGAGGCCTCTGGATGAATTGCTGAGGATCGAAGGCGCCCCCGGCCTTGCCGCCACCGTACGCCCCGCTCGTATCCATTTTATCACTTTAGAATGAGAATTTTGCTACTCCAAGCACCAACGTTAACTATCTGTCCATAAACGGCTCAATAAGTATTCAACCTCTGTAACTACGAATAGCCAATTCGTGTTATCGATCGCGCAGACGAAATTCACAGATGACAACTGGAAAATCTGACATTACTGCGTTCTGTACGCCCGCGTTACGGCATCGATCTGCTGTAGCGCGCTCTGATTGGTCGAAATAAAACGACTCGAGTAGGGTTGCCAATAAGCATCCGGAAAATTCGGTTTTCAGGAAAATGTACCATAGACTAATGAAAACGGGCTGTTGACTAAATACCTATTATTATTGTATTTATTTATAACAGTAGGTATTAACAATATTGTTTATAATTTTATTTATGATGCAAATATTGCAATTGTTTTAGTACTAACTCCGTTTGTTTAACAAAAGAATGAAGTAACGACAAGAAAATGCTTTTGTTTAGACAAAGTAGGTTAGAGGTAGTGCGGTGGTATGGCGGCACATATTTACTTCCGGTTTTCCCGGATAACGGAAATTAACTCGTGAATATAGCGCGGTATTTGTATTTATGTAGGCATTGATAAGATTAGGTAAGTACAGATATTAGACAAAAATAAAGAATAAAGACTTGTATGCAATTGAAAAAGTTTGTCTTACCCATGTTAAATTCAGTTTAGGTATTCAAGAATTAGGTCAATACGTGACTCTTGAAACGCGGAAAATTCTTTAATAAATTAAAAACTACAATAAATTACCAATGTATTGTAGTTTTTTATTCAAGAATGTTTCGTACCCGTCTCGATTAATTTAGCTACTGAAGATAGTGTTAGAATAAAACTCTTTCTTTGCAGGAATTTGTACATTTTTCACCTTATTATCTAGGATATGGATGTTTTTTTTTGCTGTAAGTAGAATGCAATTTCCCGTAAGGAAGCGAAATCTTTAATGAAACACTTGTTAATTAGGTACACAAAATATCTAACTGTGATGTATTGAAATGAAATTTTCAGTGAATTTACTACAAACTTTACATAGAGAAGAGGTCTGATAGTACACTGGGTTTGGGATAATGCTAAGTTAAAGAAAACTGTGGTGTCTTGACTTTTGTCGTAACCATTTATTATTAGGTACCTATAAATTGGGATCCTTTGAGGTAAAGAGCTGAAATCTTACAAACAGTCTTGCCAAGGGGTATCACGTTACCCAGAAACTGGGTTGTGGAGGTCAGATAGGCAGTCGCTCCATGTAATATACTGGTATTCAGCTGCATCCGGTTAGACTCGAAGCAGACTCCAACATAGGTGGGAAAAGTCAAGGCAGCTTTTTGTGGTAGGTAGAGAGAAATTCCGCTGTTCAGCACCATAGTCTTACATAATCTGCGTTCGCGATTTATTTACCAAAAATGTAAACAAATATGAATTAATGGAAAAAAAAAACTTTAATTCCTACACAATAAAGTTCAGTTTACGCTAAAACTTCAAACATTTTTATAACTTTTCAATAGTGCTCTGAAATCAACTTAATCATAATTGAAACAAAGTTGATATTTGTTTACTTGAAATAGGGTAGCGGTTTGCAGCACTGCGCACGTTTACTTTAGGTCTTCTTCTTCGTGTCGCTGGCACGACAGTTCCTACAAAAATTTTGTTAGCCCCATACTTCGCCTATTCCGCAATGTTATCTGTGGCAGCATGTTTTTGGGCACAAAGAGCAGAGGGGCAATTGCGTAACACATTATCAATCGGAATCGGTTTCATTTTGACAGTTCAACAACATTCATTGCGTTATTTACGTGTTGAGCAGACAAATTTTTGGAACTTATGAAGCAATGGATTAGCAATTTGCTTCAAAATGATTGATTCCGATTGATAGTGAGTTACGCAATTAGGGTGCAGGATATGAGGTGGAGGCTAGAGCATAGATTGTTGTTTGCTTACTTACGTGGGTAAGTAGAATATAAAGAGTTCAAGATTAACACGGAGAAATAAGACTCAGATTAGATATTACAAATATATTTATTGAAATAAGAAACAAACTAAATGAGGATCATAAGCTGCTCAATAATATTAAATTACATTTTAAACAATTCTGATTTATCAATATAAAATTGCTTTCATCTGCCGCCACTCGAAAGAAATAAAATTTTGACTAGTTCAAAGAACGTTACAACTAAAAGTATGTTGGGTAAATCATTTTGCTTTATTTTTCTAGCACCTTACAAAATATGAGTGGCGGCCATAAGGGGTTCATAATATTAACATGTAGGTATACAAAATGTTTACATTTGAGAGTGAATATCAAAGAAGACTGTATAGAAACATTGATTTCTATCAAGATATTTACAAAGTTAAGCTTAAATATACTGTTCTACGTTTTATTAAGGTGTTATTTTAATTACATTCACGGTGTTAGTCACAGATTGTATTAGTTGTTGTTTCATTATTTTGGGCGTTACTTTGTATACAATGTTAGGTAAAATATAAAATCAAGCCATAGATGACATTGTTAAAATAATTAGAATAAAACAATCATGGTTATCCTAGATAACTAGTCACAAATTGAATAAAAAATTAAACATTAGTCATTCCACATAAATATTTAAATAAGGAACGGCGGTTTTCGTGCTTTCGCGGTTGTCTATGGAAAGTTTAATTTTACATAACATTGTCATATTTGTCATCACAACATATTAGCAGTTTATTTTTATGGCCGCTTGATATCACGTTGGAAGTGGACATGCGTTGAAAAGTGGAAAATAAATTAGAGATCGTGTTTTGTGAGTTTCATTTAGATTTAAACGGTATCAAAAGTGTTTTTAATGTAATTCGGTAACACCATAAACATTTTTAGCGAGGGCGATTCTGCATTCCGTTGTAAGCAGGGTGTTCCTAAGCTTGATGGAGGAATATGACTATTTATAAGTGGAAGCATAACTTTGTAGTCGTTTTCAATGATAGGGCAAACGGCATGTCCTTAATGCGTTACAAGAATGTTAACATACAAGGTCTATGAGGTCTATAGCTAACTTTATAATTGTCTATATGTAAACCCTAGTTTTTCACACTATCACTAGACTAATGTTTTGTATAAATTCTAGCTACATTAATCTCTACATCATAATCAAATACTCTACAATTATTGTACATGAAAAACTAACTACTGGGATATATTTCATCTATGACATAATTTAAGTAAAACAATATTTACAAAAATAGCCATTTTTGTCTGTTTTTTGGATCCGTCTAACATCTAATTTCTTTAATATCCCAATAAAAAACACTCAGTTTTTAATATTACAAGGAACTAATTATCTGTAATAACAAAAATACACAGCTCACTTAATTTAAATAACAGAGGATATTTAGCAAACTATTATGTTTAAATTACAAGTATGTATAAAATGTACTACGTCGGTACAAAATGCTACAAAACTATTATATAGTACGTATGTATATTATCCGTTTGTCGTGTAGGAATAGTTTGATGGCAAGTGACACTATCATCTAGTAGTGGCTTCATGTGTAGCGAGCTCAGCGCGGTAATGGAATGGTCACACATATTGAAGCAACATTGGTAAAAATTCAGATTTTAGTCACATTACAATTTGGGGGACTATATCCCCCTCTAGACTTCGAAAGTCGAAGTTACATCACATTCTACTTTACTCAGTCCTTTGACATAGAGGTAAATATAATTATGCAATGGAAGAAATGCTTACACAGCTCGGTCTTGATTGTATATTTTATAAAAACCTAATATTCTGACATTCTGAGTCGAATAGCTTCTCAATAAAACATTAAATCCAATAAAGTTTATTCGCGTTATTCGGAATTCACAATCGTCATAACGTTGCAATACACAAAGAGATATATTGCTACACTCCTAAAATAATGTAGATGCTTATTAAATAGCTGCTTGCGTTATCAAAATGTCAGCATTTCATTAAATTAGTGGAAGTCTTTGCCGATGTCCAGTTCTTTGGAATTTTTGACAAGTTCTAATGTATTCGAGTACAAATATGTATTCTAGATTGTGTGTGGGTTTTAGGAATCTGTGAGTCCTTGGCGCTTTTCTTCTTCTAGCATGGCGTCGAGTTCGTCAGTGAGGTTGGCAAGCATGTTGCCGATGTCGTTGAGTACGTCGACTGGTTCGGTGCTCTTCTCGTCTTTGTGTTCGGGGAGGGCGTGCGGTGCGTGGGGCGTGGTGGGCTTGATGTCGCTCGCGCGCGGCGGCAGGCTGGCCAGCCCCATGCCGGCGCGCCCGTACTCCACCGTGTGCGGCCGGCCTCCTATCTGACTCCGGTTCTGCTTTATGGTCCCGGCGTTTTCGTTCGCGAACGGAATACTATCCGATTCTGTGCTGGAGCTTGACTGGAAGAAAGAAAATAGGAGACCGTTAGTATACTCTTGCAGTTTTGTTTAGGTGTCTATGATGCTGATTGATGTATACTTAATTGAAGCTCATACAGGTAAACTCACCTTAAAACTAGCATCGGATCCCGTGCGCAGCTTGTCATCATCGTACCTTCGGGGAGGGCTGGAGGGTGCGGGCGGCGGTGGCAGCAGGCCCGTGCTGTCCAGCGACACGGACAGCGAGTCCGAGCTCGGGTACGCGGGAAGGGACAGCGGAAGGGACTTCTCAGGGTGGATCTCCACCGTCGTCTGCCCGAAGCGAGAGAACGGCGCGTACTGAGAGCTTTGACGCTTCGGAGGGTCTGGCGGCGGCTTCCGCGCCACGTGTGGACTCGCCCCGTAAGCCACGCGCTGTAAACGCGCCGAGTACGCGATCTCGTCGTACGTGTAGTCCGGAGACTTGTCCCTATACGCCGGCGTGGCAGTGATCTTGGCCACAGGTCGCGGCCGCACGAGCCCGCGCGGACGCGGCAGCGTGCCGCCTCCCTCGTACGAGCTATCATTCGTGGGAGTGATGTCGCCGTCGTCGTACGAGCGTCGCCACTGACCTCCCCCGTAATAAAACCCAGCTTCTGGCGAAAACGTGGTATGCGACGCTCTTTCTGAAGGATCCTCTAGACTTTCAAGTGATTTCCCGCGCGGGTGACGTATCTGTTGGCATTTATAACACATTTTAGATCCATCCCGCATTCATAAGTTGTTGAATTTAATTTTGAAAGATATATTACAGAGAAAGTTTGTTTAAAACATTTACAAACAACGGCAAAAACTTATTTTATAATTCATGTTAATGTCGCTCCTCTTACCATGCTGTCTGTTTAAGATTTTGTTTGGTCAATCATTAATCCAAATATTTATAATGTTAGCGTTATTAAAACCATGCGCAATTAGTATAATATTGTATTAATTCATATAATAATTAAAATTTAAAGTGAAACATCTAACTACCATGCAGGAAAGTTCAGTCACAGCGGTTTCTAAGGTAGTGGGGAGAAAAGGCTTAAATCGTAAAAAATAAAACACACGTGGAAAACATTGCGTTCACTATAACGATAAATCGTGTGCACATAAAAGCCGGGTGCTCGGGTGCATCGAGAACAAACTGACAAGACCTGTGCCAAAGGAGGTTGTCTCATACCTGGATAGGGACCAAATCTGTGCCACAAAGGGGCGTCGGTATGGCATCAAAGTTTAGGTCGGGGGGTTTATGGTAACTCCGTTGTCTCTCCCAAGGCTGGTAATGTAGCTCCCTCGGATATAAATCCTTTAGCCGATTATGTCCAAGGTGCGGTTTGTGTTTGGAAAAAGAAAAGAAAACAAAACATTCACATGCTGCTTCGGGCTAGTGGTATGAGGTGGATGCAGCGGATGGACGTGTGTGCTGGCGGATCACAACCCTGCGACTCTGACTCTCCGACTGACTGACCGGTTCAGCCATCTGTCATAAAGGTTAATTGCAAGAAGAAATGCCGTCCGGCTAGAAGACAATTTATAAGGAAAACATTTTCTTCCGAAAGTGCTCACTTTATTTATGATCAAAATTAATTCACAGTTAAGTACACAAGTAACGCTTAATTGATTTGGTAAGTTAAATGCAGAAATAAAGGTGATACAAATATGTTACGACTGTGGAGGAAATAATATCGCAGAACTGTTGGACATCCGACCAGCGAAGGCGATGGCGATGGACGACACCTAAAGTCTAAGCGAAATGATAACGACGTTTCTGAACGCATCGGGGAAAGATTACAAAATTTTAAAACCACACTCATATTACTGAATATTGTTATAAACTTTACGCCAATCGGGTAATTACAACAGTTTTCCCATAATGTGTCAGCTTTCGGCTCGGCAAACAAAGCTTTCCAGCCATTTTTGTGCTATAGGGTCACACAATATGGATCTAACAACAAAAGCCTCGACTGGCTCAACGGAAATCTTTAATTAGTAAAATAAAGGCCAAAATAATGAAGCTATTAAAACGCTTTAAATTGTTAAAATAACGCTGTTAGTATTAAAATTAAAATAATTATGTGGGTAAGTATTAGACTTTTTATTAAAATAGCTTCGTTTCTGTTAGAAGATTTGGCGGTAAAAATCAAGATGGCCGATGAATGAAATGAGATGTAACGTGAAAATAATCAAATTATAAAATTATGACAAAATAAATAAAAATATTCATTTGAAGTGATGCTTCGAAAATAATCTTGATCGACAGAATAGAAATCTAATTTGCTCTCTATTGCACGGTCTATTTGGAACTTTATTACGAAAGCGGATTTTCATAGACAATTTAATGTTTTATTTTCTCAATAATATCCGCTGTCATAAATAGGGCTGTTCTTATAGCAGACTATGGGTTGCCATATGAAGATATTTTAACCAAAATAAGTGCTTATTTTATCTACATTAGAGAAATTTATGAGCTTCCAAAGTCTGCTACAAAATGAGCCCTAATCTATCAAGAGTCTAAATTCTAAAACATCACTACAAACACAATGACAATGGGGGCTAAGTATTAGTGCATGGTACTGACCTGGCCCGGTTGTATTCTTGTAAAGTCCAACGACCCTTGGTTGCTAATGCTTCTCTTGCCTGCTCTAATGTCTTTCACTCTTTTGATGGCAAGAATTATTTTCTTTTGGTGGCCCAAACGGACTATGCCCATGTCTTCTAAATCCTGAAAAGAAAATGGAAATGGTTTATTAATTTGTCGCTGTATAGCCGCTGTAGGTTTTTTTTTTTGAGATTGGGTATCTCGCAGGTCAACTTAGGAGATTGTCGTGTGCTTAACTAGACTTGCCTGTGGGTGCCTCAATAAATTAAGGCCTCCAGCGAGGGCTTATATACTTATACTTTTTCGGAACACGGTTTTGACTATATACTGCAGTAAGTACCACAGAATATCCATTATTATTGTGATGCATTTCTTTTTATCTAGAGTTATCATTATCATACTCAATCAGACTGACTGACCCAGGACAGTGTAGTCAGTAGACAGTGTAGACAGTAGTATAGCGATCAACGCACTGCTTAGAGTCAATTATATTGATGTTTACGCCACACCAAACAACAAGCGGTCAAATTTTATGTTGGCTTTACGTAAATTAATGTAAAAGAAGTATCCTCACCTCCCAAGCGAGTTGCGTGACGTCGTGAACGGTGCGGTAACCCTGTGCTACTAAAGCTGGTCCGTACTCCTCCAGTCGAAGTAGCCGCAGCCATTCTTCTAAGGAACCCTGGAATGGGAGGAGGTAACGTTTTAGTAGGTTACATTTGGGAGACAAAAACAAAATTGGAATAGGCTGATGTAGAGTGCAGACTTTTGAATTAGTTTCTACAATATTGAGTGGCAAAGAGACGTAATTTTACGATTTATGCGGAAAAGTTCCTTCGCTTGGTCAATAAAAGTTTAAAGTGGTTACTCTAAATTAGACTGAGACTTTTTCCATTATAACACTGTAGAATGAAAGTAACTACTTTAATTACTTATACAGGCAGATGATCCAAAATAACCAAATTTTGGGATTTGGTTATTTTGAACACCATACCATACCATGTTGGCATGGTAAGTATTGACGGAATAGCCTAATATAATTTCAGATTCACAGACTGTTCCTCTTTGAGTGAATTCACAATATTGTTTGTATTAAGTTACAAAACTTAAATATCGTCAAAATAATAAGTTAGGATAACAGTAAAATTAGTACACTATCGCATTATGTAAAAAAACCCTGTAATGATATAGCGTAAGATGGATAAATAAACAAAAAATACACACCGGTATATAATCAGGCAGGTTATCCGGAACATTCAAATTGGCCAGTTCTGCCTTTAACCTCTTGCGATGGTTAGGTTTCTTGATGCCCACGGCCGTGAGGTCTTCGGGCGTCATTCGTGTGACGGTCGGCAGGTCATAGCCAGCGTCTATGAACAGTCGGGCGTACTCCTCCATTTGAAGATCTGCTAGACACGCGTGGATTATGTCTGTGTCCTGTAATGTTAAAAAGGTAAAATTAAGCTGGTATGTTGGTAGATCTAATAACAAATTGGAAGTAGATTAAAACTTTTCAACAGGGGCCCAATTAGTAACGATTGTTTTTCCATTATTATTGCAGAAAAAAAAAGGAAAAACGTTTGTCACTTGTATCTGCTCTTATTTCTTCACTGGCTCTTTTTGGTTCAGCCTTGTCTGCGCATGACACGACCTTGTTTATTTCTACGCTAATATTTATTTTATATGTTTTTTAATTGTACTGTTCGGAAAGCAGCGGGAGGCATGTGTCCAGTAGTGGAACAGCAGGCTAGAAAGACAGACAGAATAATTCAATTTCTAGGTTACACCACAATTATCTTCTTATACTCACCGGCAGACCCTGCGCGATCATCGCCCGCACCCTATCAGCCAAGTCCCCACAGTGGCAGGCGGCGTGGTGGTGGTGAGGCATGCGACCTGACGCGCGACCACTGTCCAGGGATGCCGAGGAGTGACGTGAACCAGACCCTGCCGACCCTGACGAGGAACCAGGGCTGTCGCGACCAGGACTCTGGAAATGAGCACGAAAGAGGTAAACACAGGTTTTTGGAGTTTTTGTATGTGCAGACATTTATGGTTAGAGGTGGATTGAAATAGGTTATGAATAGTAGGTAATGGTGGTTACATATCTTATAGCAGAGAGTAATTGTTATGATTTAGTATACAGGGTTATTGGAATAACACCAACAATCTCTTAAGAAGTCATTGTACTCATCATTATGAACTACTTTTAATATGGGACTAAACCTGAATCAATGAAATCAGCTGTTCCCTACATTTATGTTCGTATAACTCGTCAAAATGTAGGGAACAGCTGATTTTTTTCACGATGTCAGGTTTGGTCCCATAGTAAAAGTTGTTCATAATGATGAGTACAATGACCTCTTACGAGGTTGTTGGTGTTTTTCCAATAACTCTGTATAAAAGATTCGACAGACGAGTGAAGTCATGTGAAACTTTCAGAAACTGCGTGTTTTTGTTTATGAAACGACAATGGTCGATAAGAGAAATGCTTTCAGACCTTTGACGCTAATCCTTTCAAACTTAGCCTCACGTATAGCTGGACGGTTACTAGCCACATACATTTGGGACTTTGGAAAGTACTCTATCTAAGATAGGGTTGAAAAAACTTATCAAAGAGGTTTGTCTTGCAATCTCACCTGTGTCATATCGATCCCTTGATCATCGCTAAGCGCTAGCTGGTGGTGGTAGTACACGGCTGCTTTGTGTGTGAGCGGCTGCGCGGGCGGCGGGAACGTGAACGTGCCGCCCCCTGCCGGACTCTTGCCGAGGCTGCCACTCGCGCCCGAAACGCCGGAGACGCCGGACACGGTGCTGCCGTAGTCTGAGTGGTCATCTGGAATGGAAGGTTTAAAGTCAGGTTAGATATTAGTAATTGATACATTCAGGTTCTACGACGGGGTGCTCCGTCTTCTGTGGTCTGATTCGAGATCAGTTTAGGATGATTGACTCCGGTTGAGTCAGAAACTGAGCTATTTATAGGAGATTATTCAATGTAAGAAATTGACTTAGGTGCCCTGACCCGATTATTCTTAAAACTGTTTGGGTGCTTCTGTTGTGGTGTCAGATTATTACAGTAATCACAAGAAGTTACAAGTACCTAAATCAAATTTTTGGTTATGAAAGAGCCTTGTGAGTCACATGGCAACATGGCTGCGTCGCTCTTTCATAGAGACCTACGGTGTGACTAAACTAAGGAGGTTCAATATTCCAAGTTGTTGCTTACCTCTGGTATGTGAAGGCGTATCCGGTGGCTGTGGGTACGGCTGTTCCTCGCAGGAGGCGTACCCTTGTGACCCGAAGCTGGAGCCCGAGTGGCGGTGCTGCGGCGTCCCGAAGGCGTCTCCGGGGACTGCCGGCGGGGGCACGCGCTTGGCGGTCGCCGTCTTCCCGGCGCCGCTCCCGCCGCGAGACATCCCGCCCACTGCAAAGAAGGAGCAGGCTTAGTCAAAGTTGCTACTAGGTTGTTCTTGTATCGTGTTGGCACGAGATATTTGCAGGGGAGTTTGTTGCGCCACTTCTTCCCAGCTAAATCACTAGGAAGTGTTGAAGGGTTTTGGCGGTAGTCTTATGTAATTTTGACGTTTAGAAACAGTGCTGATTCACAGCCTTATTTTAATTAATTTTATGGAGTGTGATATAGGTACCTATCTCTTGGTTGGCTAATCAGCTAGGTTGGTTCGTTGGTTGGTTGGAGGCTGAATGTCCAGGGTTTTCGTAAAGAAGGTATATCCGTATATGAAGTGCCAAATTCTATAGTTCAGTTACTTACATACAATGGAGATAAAAAACCTAGTAGATACTTAAGTCAATTACTGTAATTAAATAGAAGTTCATGCTAATTTTCGCCTCATGCCGTCTAGGTGAAAGACCTTTAATGGCATTGAATATATTATTTTGCACTTGTTAGTAAGTAACGTGAATTTATTTTTATTCAGTAACAAGTGATAATTAAATAAAATGGTAAAATCAAGCGATCAGTTTTTCCTGAAAGCCAAGGTTGTCAACATTATTTACCTACTTGCCAGCAACCTACTTCCTTTAGCGTCCAAGTACCTACCTCATCTCATCGTGTTCTAACTCCGTACAATATTTGCACAGACCGAAATTTCATCATTCAAATAAAGGGTTGCCTTTAGACCCTTAAAACCCAATATAATGAATACGCAAAGTAACCCAAAGGGACGTAAATGAAATAAATGAGACCCTTCAAAGAGTTCAAACACTGTTATCAGGCTTGAACACGACGTAACCGCAATCTCGTAATGAGAAGCTCCCCCCTCCCCGCTCCCCCACTGTAAGCTGATAAGCCGTGGAGGGGATAACTTCGGTAATAAGGTAAAAACGCCATCAATCATGTTTGGCCCGTCGTGGAGATCGGACGTCGGACGGCCCGAATCGGATCGACCACCTAATTGCTTGTGTCGAATCGATAACGTTAACTAATGGGCGGGAAAAATCGACATCGAATTAATTGCGATGCAAACCCCTGATAGGAAACCTTGGCGAATTTATGCGAGAATGGAGTTTTTAAAAACAATTTCTCGCTTGAATAATAAGGTTACTGTTGTTGAATAATGTTGTTTTTATTTTGTAAGCAGCTAGCGTTGTTAATTGGCAGAGAAATTGTTCATTAGATAATTTCAACAAGGTTGTTTTTTGAATAAAAGCAAAACGAAGACGACGAGATGAAGGGGAAGGTTCTCAGAACACGTACCTACAGTTTTTAATAGCGTAAATATTATTTTATATCCCTTGGCATTCTTTGGTACTAAAAGTTATGGCTTCAATTACACGCACGCAATATTGGGATATAAAGGTTCAATCAAGAAATAAATATAATTAATATCGGCGAACATGTGAATTGAACAGCGTGCAAAATTGCAGAAGATTGAAATGTGCAGGTGCTGTGAAAAAACAACGAAATATGTAGTACCTACATACGACGACCGACTAACTGACTTTTTAAAAATTTCTTAAAACGTATAAATATACAAACGATTTTTTTTAATAGCTAGATATCTTTGTGGTTAATTAGTTAATAATAGTACCTATTGCTATACTACTTACGTGTCCAAACACTTTTTTTTAATATTTTGGATGCATGGTAGTGCATCTCGAAAAGTTCGCAAAAAAACAGCGGTCAAAACTAAACAACAAACGGCGCGGGAGCGACTCTTTTAGTGATTTTATTTAATTCTTATGTCTCTAGCATGTTGCTTTAAAAAAAAGTATAATTAGGTACAGAGCTTAACTACTCAAAACGTAAGCAAAGAATGTCAGATAATGATCAGAGAGACTGGCTGGTAATCCTGTAAGCATTGCCACCCACTTCACGTTTATTACCCTGTCATTATCGTGGCGGATTACCCACCTGGCCAGCTTACGCTTTGATGGATCATTTAGACGTGGTTCTGTCTCAAATCACGAAAAAAGTTCGCGTTTTTTATCCTCTGTCGTTAAAAACGGCGCGGCGTAAAGCAAATGCTTTTTAATAGTTGTTCGCCCAAAGGCTGCGTTTATGTCTGAGGTATTATGAGATTGAGATTGTCTAGGTATTCCAATAATAATTGTAATAAAAGCATAGTCGAAAGTCTAGCTAGTTTAATAGTTTATCCTATTAACTTGAACCCATTGCTTTATTTTCAAATTACAAACACGCTTATTGAAATAACGTCCGCAGTCTTTATGGACATACCTATTATAAATTTATGGACGTAAAATAAACTTTCAAGCGCTTAGCGTCTTATAGAATATTAAAATGTGTCAATTATAAAGTAAAAGTAAGATATCGAGGTAGGTACTCATTAAATTAAACCTTTCATTAGGTTAAATTAAATGGACGGCGAGCTTTCTTATCATTATTATAGTACAAGTTAATAAAGTATGAGTCCATAAAATTTGATTATTATTTCTACAAGATTGGTTTTATAATTGACACACAAACAGATAGCTTTAATAAGCGCGGCACTAAATTATGATTATCAAAGTATGAAGCGAATAGTTCCGCAGGTTGGGAGTTACAATAATTACCAATGAGCAAAACGGTAGCACTTCTGGCGCGTAATAAATAAGTGTGTATCTGCTAATTCCCCACGATTAAGCCTGTGATTAAGCCACTATTGCCAACCGACACAAACTTACTTTTTGCGATTGGTTTATTGAACTGCAGTCCGATGTACACCTTGTGTGCTTACCTTAAGTGTTAGAGTAACGAGGAAATGGTGACAGACTACTGTATTGACCCTACTGACGCCATCTAGTAACGTCGCATAGAGTTAACTAGACATATCTGCAGAATCAAGCAAGTTGCTAATGTTGGTATCTATTGACATACACAAGCGACCCGACATTATTAACAATTATGCGGCGCCAACATCAATGCGTTGTTTATTTTTAGAAGACTATTTATTAGTTATATGGCTGCATGCTTACCAATGAAGCATAATTTTAAAGGCCCGATGAGTTTGATAAGCTGGCTAGTCGTAAACACGATAAGTTAGGCATGCAATAAACAGAATAAAACAGAATATTACCATTGGTAGCTTATTTCTCACGGGAAATTAAAACGGATAGAATTCAATATAGCAATAAAATGCAAGACCTGATAGGATCGATTGGGACGTATTAACAGGTATTTATTAAGGTAAGTAAATACATTTTCAGGTGCCATATTTAAGTTTATCTACACTAAAATATAGGTAGAATTTGAAGTAGGTAAATACCTGTTAATACGTCCCAATCGATCCTATCCTATCAGGTCTTGCATGTGGCCATGCTATAAATCCTCTATAAAAGAGTCTGAAACAGCTTATTGCGAACATTAAAGCAACCAGTGTCATAGTAACCATAATATCATCCAAACGAGTGTTATAATGTTGTAAAAAATTTCATTATGCAACTCCTTTTAAAAATATGAACATTGTTATGCACGCGCGTTTCACTACCACAGCGCCGTAATTTAAAATAATAATTTATAGGTTAATCGAATTCACTTCGTATCCCGCCGGCCGCCATTTTTTTTCGATATTAGTATTGCAAAAAACTGTTTCAGAACCTTTTATAGAGGATTCATATCATGCGTGTAGATAAAGTCTTGTATGCAACTGTACATAACTAGGTATTAAAACACTCATGTGATAAACCCACATTCGTGTTTTAATACCCCTTATTATACAACAGTTGCATAAATAACTACTTATTTGATATCTCGTTCAAATGCTGTAATGAACACTTCGTTCATAAAGTGAAATACCGTTTCCTCTTACTCTCTATAATTAAAAACAATGATCTCTTGAGAATTGTTGGCAATTAAGCAAACCCGATATAATAATTCATCAGATCGTTTTGGATACGAAAGTCTTAAATCTATACAAATAAAAATGAATCGCCGAAATGTATGTACGTGCATAACTTCTGAACGACTGCACCAAATTGGATATTTCTTTTTTGTTGTGTTCGTTAATACCAGGACAAGGTTTGTATGAAAGAAAATTACGGATATTCGAAAATAAAATGCCTCGTGCGAAGCTGGGGCGGGCCGCTAGTATAGAATACTAGTTCTATGGTCTTCATCATCATCATCCACAGCCCGACTTAACCCACTGCTGGATATTGGCTCCTCTTTTCTTGTGCCAATCCCTACGCTCCTATGCCAGCCTCATCCAGGTTTTTCCCGCGATGGCAACAATGCCATCTGCCCATCTCGCCGCCGGACGACCGACATCTTGTCTTCCAGTCCTTGGACGCCACTCTGTCACAGCCTTACTTCACCTCTGTCATCAATGCGCCTTGCCAGGTGTCCTGCTCAACTCCTATTTGAGATCCATAATGCGCGGTCCGATATCGAAGACCTTCGTAGTTCGTACGTCTTCGTATCTCGATGTTTGCCTTCGTGCCTCGGTTGTTCTATGGTCTTAAATTATGTGAAATATATAATTAATAACTATCGTCGCTAACTGTAGTTAAAAGGATTAATTGTTAGCTCGTAGGTACTAAACATTTGCGACATAATAACTGTCATAATACCCGTAATATTCGGAATTATATAGCTCCAGTATATTACAGGGAAACATTGTACGGAACCCGAGGAATTATTAGACACACATCGAGATTTTGAAAGACACTCCCTCTGATTGTCTGCCTCGTCCGGTTCTTGGTTCGATTCCCAGGTCGGGCAAAGTATTATTGAGTATTTGGAATTTCTCTGTAGCTGCCCGGGGTCTGAATTTGTGCCCGGTTGATGGCAATAGGCTCGACCTCTATTACATGGGACTTAAACATGACTGGCGAAATGTGGGAGTTCTATGGTACACCTTGGCCTAACCCTTTGAGATACAGGCGTGATGTTATGTTATGTCACTGATACGGGTTCTGGAGAGTCACAGAAACGAGACGACGCTCTATAAGTACAAAGTTGAACTTTTTCTAGAATGTGCTATAAATGTATGGCTTACTTGTACATAGATATTTTTGTATTACATGGTAATTGTAATAAAGAAACATAGAACCGTAAAATAAATTAATTTTGGTGCAAAAAAAAAACATGCATAATCGAACTTGGCGCTGCACTGCAATGCAAGCGGTACAACCAAAAAGTTTTACGATTCTATAATTCGTATTAATTGTACCTGGCTGGCCAAAAGGCCATGTACTTTAAAATGGATCTAAAATTTTAGCTCGCTGTGGAGAGTATGTGGATACTTAATCTAAAAATAAATAATTTTCTACGTACACACGGCTACACATCAAGCTATACATAACCAGTATAAGCTGACTTCTGATTGTTAGTAAAACCTATACAATGCGAGCTCAGCTAAAACTGGAAATGTATAGCTTGATGTGTAGCCGTGTGTACCAATAGAAACCCTAATCTAAAAAAAGTTTTCACAGAGCCAACAAAAACCGTCGTACCCGCCCTTGTTCCTGCGTATCAAAGGAATTTACGCATACAGCCTTACGCGGTAGGTTATCAACTGTTTGACTAATTGACTGGCGAACAATGGCCCAGTGTGTAAATGCATCGGGACATGTTTAGACTTTCTCTAACGTAACTGCTAGCAGCTCCGGAATGGTTTTAGAAAATTACCAACGCGTTTTAAGTTCACTTATTGATAGCGATGGCCACTCCTACCGTTTAAAACTACTTATGGATAAGCTGCTGCAGGGTAATTGCGTCACACACTATCAGTAACAATGGTTTTAATTTTGACAGTTTAAAAACATTCATTGCGTTATTTACGTTGTTGAGCCAACAATTTTTTGAAACATAATATGAAGTAATGGATTAGCTATGTCCTTCAAAATGACCTCAGATTGTGATTGAAAATATTGTGCTTTTCTTTAAGATATAGGTGAAGAAAGCTTGGTTTATTTTTGATAGGTAGCAATTTTATTGTTAGTTCTGCACACGAACATACCTACGTCAAAACGACGAATTGAGAACCTTCTCATCTTTTTAAAGTCGGTTATAAAGAAAAATTCTGCATGCCAGTGATTTATAACCTCACGCCTTATTTTATGCCATAACATCACGCCTTGCTTACCGGAAGGGTTGGGCAGGGGTGTACCCACCCACATTTCACTAGTTGAGTTTAAGTCCCATGTAATAAAGGGCGAGCCTATCGCCATTAACCGGGCACAAATCCTCCGGGCTGCTACTGAGCAAATCCAGATAGAAAAAACTTAATAACACTTAGCCCGACCTGGGAATCGAACCCGTGACCTCATGCTCAGTAGTAGCGCTTGCTACCACTAGACCGACGAGGCAGTCCAGAATTAGGCTGCGTTTCCACCAGAGACGAGCGAGGATGCCTAGCGAGGAATGTGTGTAAAACTAACCAATAACAAAGCTAGCTTAGTTCAAGCTATTAAAATGAAGTGATGTTAATAGCTGGATCCACACCAGACGATCCAGTGCGCTCCGATCGCGCGCGGCACCTAAACATCGACCGCGCATTGTTCTTGCCGCGCCCGATCAGAGCGCACTGGATCGTCTGGTGTGGATCCAGCTATTGGTTTCTTTCACACACATCCCTCGCTAGGCATCCTCGCACATCTCTGGTGGAAACACAGCCTTACAGTGGTATTTTAAACTTTTGTAAACAAAGTTTGTAAGTTGCAACTCAACCCATCTGCAATTTGTAAGGATTGTTTTCCAAAACTATTTCTCAGTTTGTTTATTCTACGTAATTTGATCAGTTTGTTATCAATCAGGGATCAATTAGTTCTATTAACAAGGAGTATCGATATCAAAGTGTATTTAATTGGCGTAAAAATGAGTCGATATCAGTATTTTTTTCCTGCTGTATGTTCACATTCCATCGTATTATCCAAACTGTATCGTAGTTCGGTGAATTTTAGTCTTACCAAGGGGTATCGTCGTGTCACCCAGTAACTGAGTTGTGGAGGTCAGATAGGCAGTTGTTCCATGTAAAATAGCTGGAAGCCGACACCAACATACAAAAAAAACTAGGCAAACTAGGAAAAAGACTAGGCAGATTGATCGTACTTTAGTTTGGTGAAAGCATAGAATAACTTTTTTTAATCTATGGTTATGGCGTTATTCTATGGAAACGTACGGTTTTTGCTGTATTCAGTCATTGTAGGTTAAGTTTTATTTAATCATTATTATTCATTGGACATTTATTAGGTATTTACTCATAGGTATTTGTTTTTATTAAACTGTCCAAATTCCAAATATTTACAAAATAAAAATAAAACTTTATTACAATATTATGAAGTAAACAGATACATGAGAGGAAATGCACATGGCCACATAAATAGTCATTCTGTTTGTTATTATATCACGAATGATGCATGTACCAGAGACGCTTACAGTAAGCAACCATGACATGCACCATAAGTGAAATATACCTCTTAGGTACACAATATAAGCCTTCCCAAAACAACAAAAGACAATCGGGAATGGAAATCGCAGTAGTCATCAATTGAATTATTTACCTATTTCGAAAACTATAGAACGCTGTAGATCCTATACACTGGCTCACTACCAAACCAAGTCTCGTGTTCAGGGCCACTTCACTTTCAACCTTTTCCCGCCATTCGTGATAACTGACAGATGACATTAGTGACAGCAGCTACGTAGGTACGTCACTAATGAGACAGTGTTTACATAAAGGGACCTATAATGATAAATAAATAGATACACTACAAAAACGATGGCGATTGTCAATTAATTGGTTTCAATCAACTGATATGTTTCTGATGAGGATTTTTCAGTGTGTGACTATTGAATGAATCGAAGATACTATCAGACAAGTGTAGTGAATATAGCAATGATGCATATTATTGTAGAGTTGTTAGATATTGTTATAGCTAAGGCTCATTTGCATATTATGCAAAAACGATTTAACTAAGAAATAAACGATTGAGAACAGACATTCCTGTATTTATGCCTCTAGGCTGCATGCCACATACATGACTTCGTCTTTCAAACTGGGTATAAATTACCGATGCAACGAGGATAGTTACTCAATCGCACTAAACGTTCGTTGACTGATACTCATTATGCCTCACACTCACGCTATTTCCGCTGTGAGGTAAGAAATGATGCTTAGGAATGATGGTAAGGAATGATGCAGCTAAAGAATGATGCTTAGAACAAAATCTGCGCAAATATCAGCATTCAAAGTAAAAATTATCGACTTTTGTGCTTGATTGTTAACTAATTTTGCTGGATTGAAACTCGTAAGTAAATGTCTCGTTAAAAATAAAATTTGATAGAATTGTCTAATAAAATATCGTGGCATTATATTATTTAGATTACAGTGCACGGATCGATTGAAGGTTAAGCTACGTTGGTCGCGGTCGATTTATGGATGGGTGACCATCCATTAGATATCGAGACCATTCCGTGCCTCGGAAAGAACGTTATGGCTGTCATTCGTGTAGATCTTTGACAGTTGTTAGATAAGGGTAGTCAGAAGCCCGAAAATCTGACAACCAGATTTACCCAGTAACTGGGTTGTGGAGGTCGGACAGGTAGTCGCTGCATGTAAATATGGTATTCGGCTGCATCCGGTTAAACTAGAAGCCTACCCTAACATTGGCCATCATTGTAAAATCATTCCTGCAATCCCACTAAGCTTGCATTCTCTTATTTGTCCTGCGGCTAGCTCCGCATAATCAGACATTTGAGTCGAGACAAGATGTCTTATATCTCTCGATATTCAGTTGTTGAATTTACGATGCACGATTAGAAAGGACTCGAGATTAACCACTTGAACGGAGTCGTAAATAGTATAATATGCTAAGATATAAAGTTTGATTTTAACTTCTGTTACAAACGCGGCTTGTGTTGTGAGCGTGGCGGACGCAGCGAAAATGGCGATAGGTTGATTGCAGTACCTAATCCTATGTCCCGATGCCGACCAAGTGGATGTGTAGCTTATAATTCATAAATAATTATTAGTTTTAATTAGTCTGTTAAAATCCTTACCCTCCCTTTGGCTTTGCCGTAGTCGGATAAAAAAGGCTATATCTATATATTTTGTAAATGGTTACGCTTTTTTAAGTGAACTTTCTTTAGACGCATCTTGCGCTCTTTCTGAACAGTGAACGGCACTGAACCGTCACGCTCGAGTCGGTGACGCTGAATCGGGTATACTCGGCTCCAGTCGTCCGGTGACGCCGAATCGCGTATCTTCGGCTCCAGCGTCCTAATTGCGTAACACACTTTCAATCACAATCTGAATAATTTTGAAGGATAGGTACTTATTGCTAATCCATTGCTGCATATGTTCGAAATATTTGTCTACTCAAAAAAGTAATTAACGCAATAAATGTTGTTGAACTGTCAAAATGAAAGCTGCTGTTACTGTGTTACGCAATTACGCCGCTGAAACCACGCTCGGGTCCAGTCGGTCGGTGACGCTGACGCTGAATCGCGTATACTCGGCGCTGAATCGTGCACACTCGGCTCCAGTGTGATGTTGATTTTGGTACCTATTGTTAATAGGCAGCCTACATTTTTTGTTCACTTTGAATATCAAGATTACTCCGAGCGAACGAGTAGCTTTTAATATGTGGTAGCCTAGCTCACTGCAGGTGACCGCAGGTGTGATATTTATATCTGTAACTTTATCCAAGGTAGAATTCTTGTTACTATACTATTCTAATACCTACTACTTATGATCGAATTATATTTATTGAATTCTATTGATTTAATTTATTTCTGTTGATTGAATTCTATTATTATTTATTTATCCTCCTCACACTAGAACGCCATACAGCAATTATACCAACGAAGCAAAAAATCGCTTCACCTGCTGCTTTCCATCCATACTGTGCGCGGTGGATATCGAACGAGTGGCGATGTTATAATTATTATGATCGTAGGCTATTTAAATTTTGCCTTCCAGTTCCCAAAACACATAAGTAATCAGGCTTCACAACACAGTCCTCGCCTCGGTGAGGAGTGGGCCGTAAACCACCACGCGGGCCCAGTGCGGGTTGGTGGATGTCACATGTCTTCGAATTTTGGATTCTAAGCACTTCTAGACATTCCGGTTTCCTCACGATGCCCCAAAATAGCCTCAGACTAAAACAATTCCACTCCACACTCCAAATTAGATATTTAACTTATTTCCAATAACAATTCCAAGTTATCGCTTGCTTCACAAAATTAGACCACTCGAATAACTCTCAAGTTATCTTAATGTCACTATTTGCGTAACAATAAAGCTTTAGGCGCAGACACGGCTACTATTGATTTAACTTACAACTATTGTTCGAAGGATCGAGTTACAAAGCTAGCGGCTAGCGAATACTAAGTAATGGTAATCGCTCGAGGAATTTGTGTTTTATCGAATACGTTGTGCGTTTAGGTATTAAACTGGCAATAAGTGCTTGGAACATTCTGTTCAAGCTTTGATTCAGGAATTATAATACAGTTTTACAAAACTTGGGGCCATTTTATTTATCTAGTAGCAGCGCACCGCGGTTTCACTCGCAGCAGAAGTCTCGATCCCGTGGGAATACCGGGATAAAAACTATCCTATGTCCTTTCCTGGGACTCAACCTATCTCTATACAAAATTTCATCTAAATCGATTCAATGATTTAAGCGTAAAGAGGTAACGACAGACAGATAGACTGGCACACTTTCGCATTTATTATATTAGTATGGGTTTTTTTCTTTATTAGGTTCACCAACAATTGATTACACTAATACAACCACATAATACTTTTTTTTTTAAGTAAAATAACAGTGCATCAATTACTTACAGGTAAACACAACATGCATAAAACAAAGACTCGGAGAAAATTATCAATTTCAATTTTCAGGTAGTGTAGCGCTGAAAATGCGAACGCCGGCGTGCAAGTATGTTTTTCTCAACATTGCGGGGTCAGATTGTGTTGCCCCTTTGCAAAATGATATTATAGAGATGATGATGACGTCACGCTGAAGTATATGCACGAAGGCTGCGCTGACGTTCATGTTCGGGGTCACCAGTATAGAGGTATGAGGAACAGGGTGTAAAGTTCACTCATACTCTATAGAAAAGGGAGGATCCTCCGACCAGACGGGTGTTGTGTCTGGCGGGCAACTGCCCAATGATTCATTTCGGGCCGTTGTATCTATGCTAGTTGCGCGGTAAACTCTGCTTGCGAGATGCAGGATTTGCGTGACGTCAGTATGACGCGTTGTTCGCATGTGGCGTTGTAGATACCGCTACAATATAAATGAGGTACCCCTTCAATTAGTATTAAACCGTATCGCTATTGGTCTATAGAACACTTCTCATACAAATTGGGACAGTCTCCTTTGAAATTGAAATGTTGTGCACTCATTAAGAGCTAAAAAGTATTTTTAAATAACTCTCGCTCTCTTCGTCCGTGTTATCGCCACAATAATATCTAAATAAATATTACCTAGTTCTGTAGATTCAGCCTAGTCCCAATGGAAAAGGCGTGAGTTTAGTATTATATAGGTACAGGGTTATTGGTAAACATTATCAACCTCTCAGGACTATATTACTAACATCATAAACGACAACTTTTGTTCTATGACTTTTATTAATTCATCAGGCTTTCATACAAAAATAAAAATAATTCAATTCAGCGAATTGAAATATTCGATTCTCTGTTACGAGCTCTACGCGAAGCAAAAGAAATCGCTAGTTAGGTAAACAAAATGTCGTGTCTAGTACAAAATACAGCAAAGGGGAGCGAGGGTTAGATAGAACAACAAAACAACAACGAAATCTTAAAAGTTTGTTTTTTTAAAAGTCATAGAGCAAAAAGTTTTGGTTTATGACGCTAGTAATCCATTCCTGCAAGGTTGTTAGTGTTTTACCAACAACCCTGTATAATAAATCAATGGTCCATATTCAATACTAAGCAAGTACTTAATTTAGGAAATTATAACACACTGACATAATACACCCTAAAGGCATAATGGAAATTCCTTAGTCGCAATCTCTTGGTGGCTTTCACTTTTTAGGGTCCTATTACATAAATAATTTTCGTACACTATCTCGATTCGACTTTTATTGTGATCAATCAACGAAAGTAATCGTTTGTAATTGTGTGTTGGACGCGCGTGATTGCTATTATCTCGACATAAGGAATTATGAAAGTGTTTTACCATCCGAATGGTTTCGTTAGGCAATCAATCACGGCCACCGATTGATTGATGTATTTTTAGCTAAGTGACGCTATCTAGATCTTTGCATGTATTAATGTATGGTATTATTAAATTGATATTATAGTGAAATAATGACAGGACGCGATAGCAAAGTTTGTTCGCGCATCTATTAATCAATGCATCGTAATTTCTTATTTAATTTATGATACAGTTACAGTATCTAATATTTTATCAATAAACTTAATTTAGAATGTCTACTCTCTATAATTAATATAATTATTGAGACTAGACTGGCGCTAGTACAAGACGAGCGTTCCAAAACAAAAACAAGTGAATCCGAAAAAAGGTTGTCGAAAATAGTTCCTAAATGACCGAATATACTTGCGCACTACCTACCGTCCGTTAAGTGAAAAAAGGGCACTATTATCACTCATTATTGCTACAATGAGGGCCGCGGGGGCATTGTACGGTAATGACTTAACCGACACCAATTAGCTCCACTTGCTCAACATTCGCCGAACTTAATGTATATTCGACCTCGTATACGCTTTACCACCCTAAGGTTGAATGTCACTTGCTCTTGGTACATAAAACGACAAGGTCCAAAATCAGTCATTTATTCAAATTAGTGCTGAGAATCAGCACTTTTTGAACGTCAGAATTACATAAGGCGCCCGCCCTTCACCACTAAACTTCCTCGTGCTAATTAGCTGTAAAGAAAAAGTGGCGCAACCAACTATGTATGCAAAGTAATTAGATTAAGAAACACAAAACATTGTATAAAATTATTTGTCATAAATGTAAAAAGTACATGCCAATATACCATTAAAACGCATCCATTGTCGTATTGGCTATTTGACAGTTATTTCATTTGACAGTAATTTACTGGAAATTGTTTGTCAAAAGTGATAACGTATTTACAAGGCCGACTATAAAATATGAACGCGCTAATTCACATTTCACGCTAAATTTCTGTTCTATGCAACGTTGCTGTAAATTAAATCAGTGCTGTACAAATTTTTTATAGAGCAATTTAGTTTCGGCTCGAAAATTGGTAAATTGTTTTTGTAGTGTTGTTGAACTGATTCAAGGTCACATTGAACGACTGGGCTTTTTGTTTTCGCAAATAATAAAAGAAAACTTTTAAAGACCGTCTTGTCTTATTAATAAACGCAAAATTTGATCGTTTGTCAAATTATTAATTTATGTAGCAAGTTACGCAGATTACCTACAGGTCTAGACGATTAATTAAAACACTGAACAAAAAAGCTCTGAGAATAGACGCCTTAATTGTTAGTTTACACAACATCATGATAGATGGCGTGCCTGTGCTATTTATCAACCTTTTTGTGCAAGATATTCAATTAAACTCAAACGTAATTAAAAATATGATTAACTTAGAAAGATCACCATGTTCTAGAATATATATTTTATAAAATGTGGATATTTTAAACGTTATAAGTGAAAACTTAAACTCTCCAGGAAATCACAACACGTCGTTTTCTTGATAAGTATTTATTAATATTACCCAAATATTACAAGACCGCGCGTAACGAACCGCGCGCGAGACCGGCATGGGAACAATTCGCCGTCAGTCAATACTTCAACTATTAATTATTGCAGTGAATATTATCGGCAGTGTCGCGGGCGCACCACGGGCCGTTTTTCTCTATTATCCAACGCACAGATTACTTTTTGATAAAAACAAAATCCAACGTCCAAGTCGACTAACTCGTTTCTCCCTTTTTTTTTTACTTTCCCGCCATCAAGCCATAAACAAAATTGTCAACATTTTATATGCTTGAGTACGAGGCTTTTAACTACGTTGTATGTTTATATTTTATGTCCTCCTTTATTTATAATGTGCGTTAAAATAATTATGTTAGATACTATATAATACTTTACCGTATTATTATTTACATTACATGTTATTTGCTTTCATTCGGCCTTTTCTGACAGTACACGCGCCCCCGCGTGTTTCGATAATATTACAATAATTTTATAAAAAGTAAGAAATAAATTTAAAACAAAAATGGAAAACTAAGTGCTCTTAAACATCTAGATGGGAACAAATATAATATTTCTCATATTACAATTAATTGTAATTACTGAATATTAAACAACGATAATTAAATGCCCTTATACATATTGGTTGTTATTATTGAATCACATTCTTATGACTTGTTTAAAAATTATTTGTAACATTTAATGAATCAATAAACTCGCCACGCATAGCCACCCAATATAGGGTAAAACCACATACTATCAATCGCATAGAACGCCACACAATGCACAGGGCTAATAACGCCACACAGGGCTAGTAACACTACACAGGGCTAGTAACGCCACACAGGGCTGGTAACGCCACACAGGGCTAGTAACGCCACAAGGGCTAGTAACGCCACACAGGGCTAGTAACGCCACACTGGGCTAGTAACGCCACACAGGGCTAGTAACGCCACACAGGGCTAGTAACGCCACACAGGGCTGGTAACGCCACACAGGGCTGGTAACGCCACACAGGGCTAGTAACGCCACAAGGGCTAGTAACGCCACACAGGGCTAGTAACTTGGTAATGTTAATCAACAATTTGAAGGCATAAACAATATTTAAGACATAAACAATATTTATTTAATTCTAATCTGTACTACTATTATTCGAATCACTGTCTATAGGATCATTAGAAAACACCAACCAGGGGTGTATTTTATCAACCGCAAATATAGCTTTGTACATTGGTTTACCTGTCTTTTTGGTTATAGGGGTATCTTCGATCTCATACCTGTCGTTTCCTAAAACCTTAACAACTCTATATGGTCCACTACACTTAGGAATTAATTTTTTTGATTGTCCCGGCACCGAAGATCCTATTTCACGCTCAACCCGAACAAGGTCTCCAATTTTGTAAGTATGAGCTGTCTTTCGTCTTTTATAAAAATTAATTTTTTGTTTCATTTGCTGACTTTCAATGCGCTCTCTAACCTCAACTCTAATTTCGTCACGATCTTCGCATGTATTGACTTCCGACACAACAGAGTTCATTGCACCGTCCGATACTCCAGTAGGTGCAATGCCGAACAAAACTTCAGCCGGACTTTTTCCGGTAGCCTTGTTTACAGTGTTGTTAAGGCCCCATTGAACACGGGGTATCATAATATCCCATTCATCATCAGGACGTTCATGATTAATTGCAGTGAGAGCGTCAATAATCGAACGATTGTAACGCTCGATCTGACCATTTGCCCTGGGTGTAGCGACCGCGTTTATTATGTGTTTAATATCTTTCTCTTTTATGAAATTGCCAAATTCACGGCTAGTAAAACTAGTTCCCTTATCAGTAATTAGTTTGCGCGGCACCCCAAAGATAGAAAAGTATTCCTCAAAGACACTAATGGTCGTTTTACTTTTGCAGTTTTTTACGGGTTTTATGTAAATAAATTTTGTGAAGGAGTCAATAATTGCAAGAATATAAGAATTTCGCTTTTTGCTTTGAGGGAGTGGTCCGCAATGGTCAGCGTGCAACATTTCAAATGGCTTATCAGGTTTTGGTATTGGATGTAGCATACCTTCCTTTGGTCCACCAGGCAATTTATTATGTGCGCAATTCAAACAAGCTTTACAATATTTTTTAATGAAGCGGCGCATATTTTTGAACCAATACACTTTTCGTACTCTTTCATAAGTCTTATCATAGCTGAAATGCCCAACGTCATCGTGATTACTCTTAACAATTTGCCACCTTACTGACTTCGGCACCACCCACAACAGCCTGACAGTATCATCTTTTTTTACTATGCGGTACAATTTATTATTTTTAATTGTAAAATTATTTTTGACTTCTACAACATTTGCACTTTCCGGGTCTTTTATAATTTCTACAATTCGCTGTAATTCGCTGTCAGATTGTTGCACGGTTTGAAGCCACTTTTCGTCGGCCACATCAATTTTGTTTATGTCCCATTGTATGCTAAAAACTTGATCGTCGTCGTCGCGAGATGGAGGGTTTTCTGCTTGAATAGGATTCCTGCTCAGAGCGTCCACGTGTGCCATTTTAGCCCCTGCACGATACTCTATTGTAAAATCAAATTCTTGCATTGCAATCCACCATCTCGCGACCCGAGGTATCAAATCTCTTTTAGTCATGGTACTTTTGATCGCATTACAGTCCGTAACAAGTTTAAAAGACGTGCCAAGTAAATATACCCTGAATCTATTTAGAGCTGTAATAGCGGCAAGGGTCTCCAACTCATACGAGTGAAACTTTTGTTCTTCAGGCGAAGTCTGTCGGCTGTAGTAAGCAATAGGTTGGAGACCCCTATCGCCATCTTGTAAAAGAATCGCACCTATACCCAATTTACTGGCATCTGTATGTACTTGAAGGGTAGCCTTAGGGTCATATAAGGCAAGGATTGGACGGCTTATTAATCTCTCCTTCAGAGTTTCGAAAGCGTTCATTTGTTCTTGACCAAAGCGCCACGGTTCATTCTTTTTAGTAAGAACCGTAAGCGGTCGTGCTATTGCCGAAAAATTTCTAACAAACCTACGAAAATAACTTGCCAGTCCTACAAACTGGCGAATTTCATGAACGTTTTTAGGAACAGGGAACGACTTTACTGCCTCAATTTTGAGCTTTCCTGGTCGAATTCCATTTTCAGAAATTTCATATCCTAAGTACTCGATATTTTTTTGGAAGAATACACATTTTTTTGGATTTAAAGTTAATTTTGCGTTCCTCAATAATTGGAATACCTTTTCAAGTTTATCTAAACCTTCCTGTATTGTGCAGGAAGGGATCAGTAAGTCATCCATGTAGGCTAAGGCTAAATTTTGTTCAGCACCATTTAACATAGAATTTATTGCCCTCTGAAAAACACTTGGTGCATTGGCTAGTCCGAACGGCATACGATTATATTCATATAAGCCGTCCGGGGTAATAAATGCCGTAAGGTGTTTACTCTCCTCTGCTACAGGCACTTGATAGTAACCTGACGCGAGGTCCAAGCTCGAAAAGAAACTATTTCCGCCTAAACTATCTAATCTGTCTTCTATTCGGGGTAGCGGATATTTATCCTTCAGAGTTTTTCGGTTCAATGCACGATAATCAATACATAAGCGCTTTTGCCCGTTCTTTTTATTTACTAGCAACACTGGGCTCGCATATGGGGAAGAACTTTCACGGATGATCCCATTCTGAAGAAGGTCACCTATAATTTCAGATAACTGTTCTTTTTCTCTTAGTGACATACGATATGGGTTATATACGACTGGTATATCATCTTTAACTTTGATCACCATCTCTGTCAAGTTGGTCTTACCTAACTCTGACAAATTTAAAGCAAAACAATCCCTGTATTTATCCAATAGCTGGTAAAACTTCTTTTCAACTTCAGTCGACAGTTTGGTACCGACCTGAATTTTTCCCAAAGGTAAAGTGTTTGTTTCTAAAGTTGAACTAGTCGTTAATCCGATATAAGGTTCTAGAAGTTCTTCATAACCAATACCCCTAGCTAATAACTGGTCTTTAGAAATTTCTAAAAGATTTTTATCTAAATTGGAAATCATGATATAACCTTCATTATTTTGAAAGTTATATAATCCTGGCAAAACCATATATTTCTTTGAGTCACTACAGCAGTAACTAGTTGGGACAAAAAGGGACCCCGAATGTTCTGGTGATGTTTTTACTTCAACGGGTGCGGTCGTACAAGGTGGAATAGTAAATGTATCTAACGAAGCAAGTTTAATCTTAATAGAGGGTTCGAAACAGCTTGTATCAGGTGCTTCATAAAATATAAGACTGTTAGATGTTTTGTACATTACTAAGCTAGGCAATTCCGTAAATGTCTGTCCAATAATTATGTCACAAGGCATGTACTGATCTGAAATTACTATCAAATCAACTTTTGCACAAACGTCATCAACCACTACTGTACCCTTGATAGAGCCTACAGGCTTGACGGTCACATTGCCAAACCCTCTAAGATTTGGAAGCTCTCTGTCAATTTGATAATCGCCATAGATTTCTCTAGCCAAACTTTCTTTCAAAAGAGTGCAATTACTACCTAAATCCACGAAAGCTTGTTTTTCGAAACCATCTATTTTAATATTTTTGAAATATTTGTCACTATTAGTACCATGAGAAGCAATTCGCATTACAGACTTGTCATTAGGTGGAGCAGTAATTTGTAGTAAATTATTGGAATCATTACTACTCTCCGACGGATTACCATAATTTAGACTTCTATTACTTCGACATTCCTTTGCTACATGACCCACTCTTCGACAGATGTTACACTTCTTCATCGGTTTTGTACACTTAGTTCGAATATGTCCAGGTTCCCCACAATTAAAACAGATTATTCCCGGTTTTAAAACATCAGCATTATTGGATGCTGAGTTTGGCTGCGAATGTTGCGATTCTTTAACCCATGGTACTCTACGCCTTTGCATTGCATGACCGTCACTTTGAACTAAGGTTTTCAAATATGAAAACAGTTGCTCTGGATTCTCAAAACGACATGCATTTGCACTCATCCTTATAAATTTGTCATCTATGCCATGTACCAGACACCCTATTGCTTTACGTCCACTAATTTCACATTTATTAATCAAAATCATTTTTTCGAAGTAATAAACATCCAATGGTTGACCCATTCTACAACGTACTTGCAACATTCGTTGAAGGAGGTCACCATAATTCTCAGTGGAAGGAAACGCAGATTTCAGTTTTTCTATCCATTGTTCCCAGCTGAAGAGAAGGGAAGGGAGTCCCTGATACCATCGCTTAGCAAGTCCCGTCAATTTAGCTAAAGCGTAATGACAAATCTGCGTCTCATTCCAAGAGTATATAGTCGCGCATTCGTTTACTTTATGTATCCAAGATTCAACGTTTTGAGAGCCATCGCTAGGATCGAATTCGGGAATAACATTTATATGTGTAAATGATTGTGTGGGAATTGAAAAATTATTTGAAGAGATACCGGCACTATTTGACTGCTGTGGCCTTTCCACTAAAGGAGGTGTTTTCGTATGTGATCTACTTGATCTGTAATAAGACCTAGATGATTTTGATTTTCTGCTTTTCTTTGAATGTTTATGATAACGTTTCTCGTTATAATGCCTAGATCGTTCTTTACATCTTTTACTTTGCTTATAGCGTTTACTACTAGACGCTGATGAAGAAGTAACCGTATTTGTACTAGTCGAATAGCGTCGGCGACGATGTTTCGACAAGTGACGCTTACGCGATCGTGAACGTCTTTCAGACCCCATAGTTAATGATTCGAATTAGCTTAAAATTATATTTTACAAATTGAAAATGCTTTAACCTTCAACAAAACAATGAAATAACTATAATCTACCAGCGTAACGTAATAGTACTTTAACAAAATTTGAATATCATAATATTATAATTAAAACACATTCAGTCCAATTATTTTCAAATATGATATCTAATATGATAAATTCAGATAGCGGCTAATAACTAAAGCCTTAATGCTAACCACACACATATACTTAAAACGTTTTAAATCACCACTAATTATCCGTTATGTTAAGTCTATTTCAACTGTATTATGCTCTTATTCCTTATTATTGCTATTTAATGTTGCAATTATAAGGCGTTTCACCTTAGTAGTACAAATAAAAATAGATGTTTAAAGATACCAGTCAGTAAATAAATTAAAAAAATTATCGGTTACGTCACTCTTTTGTTTTTCAAATTACACTCGCTGCGCATGAAATTAATGGTTTTTCAAATTACACTCGCTGCGCATGAAATTAATTCGAGTAAACACTTGTTTGAATATACTTAGAAAATTGTTGTCACACACTTATCTCACACCTCTGCCATCTCAAGCTTCATAAAACCTCCACCGTTCGTTAAGTAGGTAGATTTGGATGACTCACAGTTTACGCCGTCAGGAATCAGCTTTTCAGGCTTCGGGGCAAGCTTCCACTTCCGATTGAAAACTTAAACTCTCCAGGAAATCACAACACGTCGTTTTCTTGATAAGTATTTATTAATATTACCCAAATATTACAAGACCGCGCGTAACGAACCGCGCGCGAGACCGGCATGGGAACAATTCGCCGTCAGTCAATACTTCAACTATTAATTATTGCAGTGAATATTATCGGCAGTGTCGCGGGCGCACCACGGGCCGTTTTTCTCTATTATCCAACGCACAGATTACTTTTTGATAAAAACAAAATCCAACGTCCAAGTCGACTAACTCGTTTCTCCCTTTTTTTTTTACTTTCCCGCCATCAAGCCATAAACAAAATTGTCAACATTTTATATGCTTGAGTACGAGGCTTTTAACTACGTTGTATGTTTATATTTTATGTCCTCCTTTATTTATAATGTGCGTTAAAATAATTATGTTAGATACTATATAATACTTTACCGTATTATTATTTACATTACATGTTATTTGCTTTCATAAGTTACGAACTTACGATGTTAATTTATTATGCAAACGACTTTTAATGGACGATGGTCATGCTCATGCTACATTGGAGTTCCATTTACAAAATTATTCGCGTTCAATTTGTCATAATTCGAATTTTTAAAACATTAGCCATAATTTGTGAGTATTTCATGGATTAAATAGTAGTTTTAACATATTCAAATGTGGGTTTGTTGATTGATAATTAAACTGTTATTATTTATTTTAATGCATGGGAATCAATAGTAAATATTTCGTTTTGAGAAAACACTGTGCCAACCGAATATTAATGTTTTATATATTTTTAGACAGTATTTTAGAAGAAGTCAAGGCAATATGATTACTTAAGTACCTAAGTATTTAAAGTAAGTATATTATTTATTTTTATTTTTAACTTTAACTTTATTGATCTTACTTGCAATATTGGCATAAATTAAAAATGTTCGGGCTGCTACAGAAGCCGGTGCCTCATTGGACAATACCTGCTTGTTGCTCTTCACCCATTTTTCTATCCCACCACTTCTAGGCATCGCTACTATGGGTAACGACGCCACAATAGCAGTGGGAACAATGTGAAAAAGACTGTTTGTAAATTCTTGGATCCGAACTCGCGCTCGCATACGTGGGAGGCCGCCTTCTTATCCGCGACGCCAAACGTCATATCGAAATGTAACGGAAAAATTTGGTCCCATTCTATCAAGCTGAGAACAACGCCATCTATTGGTGTAGTCTGATGTCTGACAGTTTTGCAACTTTTTCTACCATGTCCTTAGAAAAATGACGACTGCATGAATCGGTTACCAGCACTTTTCTAAAGTACTTGTACATGCGTTAGTGTCAGAATCAGAATGCTTTAGTAGAGGTATCTAAACAGCACTTACAAAACCACTACAAAACCGTTTCGCACTACAGGCAGCTAAGTTTCTCCACACATTTAAATTAATTCCGTGACCATAACTCCTTAAACGCGAATATACAGAAAGTTGTATTGGACACTGTCACACAATGTCGCCATTTCGCGATCCATTGATAACCGTGGGATATCGTAGACTCGAGGTTTGTGGAGGAAGTGAAACAGAATCCAATCGCGGACCGGACGCTGCGTCCGCCGTGCATGAGCCATGGCATCCACTTTCCCTCTCTAACGGAGTTATGATTAGTAATAACTAGTAAAGAACTGGTAACAGTGGTAACTAACGCGCCAGGTGGTGCCTAGACTCTGTTAATATCTATATTTTCAAGCTGTTAGCTTGAAGGATGGGCTGCGTACTGCGTAAGATAAGGATATGTTTTATGGAGGAGATTGTACTTAGATATTCAAGCGTGAGTTACCATTCAATGATAGGTTTATTATGTTCTGAGAAAATGGTGTAATCTATTTTTTATCACAAGCTTTAGCACAAGCAGCTGACTGAAATAACTGGCATTTAGCTTAAATACACAATGAAAGCTGCAACTATCGATCGTCAGCTGGCTGTGCGTTAGATATTCGATATCCTTGTTGTGTTGCGCCTAGTTTATGCCGTTATATCCACGTTTTTAGACGGTAAATAGCAATTTCCTGTAGGAATTTTACCCATAAAAGACGTTGGAGTTTGAGACCGTAAAAGTAGACTTTTATTTAGGTATTTATCGTGTTTTTAATAAACCCTAAAAGTAATAAGTATTAAAACACTGAAATATTAGCACTTATTTTATGCCCCATTCAAATGAATGTTTGCTATGGAGAATCGTCAATTAAACTCTATATCTGTGGTACAGGAAACCCAATATCTTTGCCATGACCAAATATCTAATAACAACAAAAAACACGTCTTGCCGTATATAAATAAGTTTCTCGTATATATTTCCCACGTAACACAAGCAGTCAAAGTTCCGCCAATCACACAACAAGACAGCCGAACGATGCCGAACGGCACCGAAGCGTTATTAGATCTGCTCGACATTATCTATCATCTTGCCGGTGCTCGTAGACCCTGGGAAATGGCTGTCAGAAGACGTGACATGTGTGATCGCCATGTTTTGCTACTCAAATATTATTTTGGATCAAAGTACCTGTGGCAAATGTGAAGGGAGGCCCTCCTGCCTTCACATTTATGTTACATCTGCTGGGGTGTAGTAGCGACTCTACACTGGTGTGGTTTTTAAACTTGTGTCAGAAGTCTGAATTCTGCAAAAATGCTCAGTTTTGAATCTCAAGTTAAAACTGTCTGATTTCAGTTCAGTTCATTTATTAATAATTATTAAAATTACATGTCAATACACTTTATTCATAGAATTTACAAAAATAGAGTGTGGAACATTTATCATACATTATAACACTAATTGAGAAAATATTACAATACCATACTATACTTTAATAGATTAATCATTCGTCGAACCAAAAAACAACAAGGCGAATACTTAAATCAATTATATAAACCATTCTTTTAGGTCATATAATAACTGGTCGGTTAACCAGCCTTTAAGCCTTTAAACTTATGTCTATTTAGATCGAGGTTTACGAAGGAGGATTCTTTTAAAATAGGACCCTAAGTTTCTAGTAAAATAATATAATTATCAACTGTGGACAGTTCTTTCAAAATTGAGTTTGGTTTCCATCTAATCTACTTAGGGCTGATTTTTCCATAGCCAGATAACTTTTATTCGAGGAATAAAATTGACGTTTGACAGTTTTTGTATGAAATAATTGTCAACATTTCAAAATTATTCCTGGAATAAAGCTATCAGATGATTGAAAAATCAGTGCTTAGTTCTTTAATTTATGATGTAGGTACGCTATACACTTGTCTTTACAGCTTTTTTCTTATTTTTCTCTATAGACTTCTAGTGCTTAAATGGAATACGTCTTACTTCCACTTTCTTTACGACGCTGATGCAACTTTAAATCCCATCCATTTATTTCGGAGACCTTTCGTATATTATTTACTTGGCATATATTTCGTAACGTATTTTTTTTATCGGAACTGTCACAGTCCAGTGGACATTTCTCTCTGAGATACTCGTATGTTCGGTCCATGTGTTATTCGGTAACAAGGTCCGTTGTTAAGAGATTGTGGAAGACAGCTTATAATAATTGGGTGTCCTGACATTACACACGATTTCACCACTTTCTTTGTATCAAATAAATATCACTGAAGTATCACAAGTATCGAGAACTTAGGTAAATTGATGACGTCTTTTATTACAGGGGCGTAAGGTGCAAAATTGTGGGGAAGATAGTCTCAAATGAGTAGGTAACAGTCGCCATCAGTAACGGGATTATTTCGAAGAAACGGCCATTGAAGCCCTTCGTTTCATCTCTAATTGCTTCTGGGGAACTGATGTTATTAAATTTGTGGATCCTCGCATCGATCCGCGGCGTTTTTATGTTGCCATGTAATACTGAAATATTGTTTCATTTTATTTATTGCTGGGGTAACACCGAGGCGCGGCTTCTTTGGGGCTTAAGCTACCTGATGGCCATTGTGCGCTTTGTAAAGGAACTGTTAGAGGGGATTGTTTTATAATTTAATTACCTTTAAGTTTTACGGGAGCTTAATTAGGGGGAAATTTCTCTTTAATACATCATCTGCCTTTTCCCAACTATGTTGGGTTCGGCAGTCTAACCGGATGCAGCTGATAGTATTTTACATGGAGCTACTGCCTATCTGACCTCCAACCCAGTCACTAGGTAATACGATACCCCTTGATAAGACTGGTTGTCAGACTTCTGACGACCCGGCTTAGCGGGCTTTCTGAGGCATGACGTGGATGGGTGATCTTGACAAACCAAGACGCCCGCCGCCGCTGCTCGTCTTGGTATGTAAAGATGGTCACCCATCCACGGACCAACCGCGGCGAGCGTAGCTTTAAGCAGGCTAAGTAATAACAGCCGCACGGTACGATTGATCGGGATCAATCGTATCGTGCGGCTGTTATTGCTTAGCCACAAGGCCCTCGATATTACTTTTTAACCGACTTCAAAAAAGGAGGTTCTGTATTCGACCCTGTATGTATGTCCGCGATTTTCTCAAAAACAAAAAAATGAATAACCAATTTTGATGTTTCTTTCATTAGCGTGATTAGTATTAAGGGAACAGTAATTTGGTTGCCTACGAAAATAAATGGATATGTAGGTAGTCGATAATTTCATGCTTTGTATAGGTATATGTATATCCATAGAAATGTAAAAAATAGTTCTTTCATATATCTATGGGTACTTATATCAAACTTCTAAAATATTACTACGCACAGTTCCACCTAAAATTACCTTTTAACAATTTCCCAATCGTGCACAAAGCAACAAACGTGAAATGATCGGTAAAAGTTACCGTTTTGTTTACCGTAACCGCTCCCTGTTCACCCCTAGGGAAGATGGCTAACCGAAAAACAGGGAGTTTCATGTTCCAACTAGTTAAAAACTCCGGTGCTGCTCGCTTTCATAACTTTATCAAACAAATCTAATAAAAAGAATAGTACGTTGATTTTCATACTTTTGAATTTTGATTAAAATAATTATCAGTCTGCCTCAGTGACTGTGGTCGTGGGTTCCTAGAATCGATCCTTGGACTTAGAAAGCTGTGTTATACCCACGATGACATACTAGATACATAAGATTCATCTTGCCAACACCAACTCTACCTAAAGTCTATTCAAACTTATGTTTTAAATTAATATTATTTCAAGTTAAACAAATATAAACTTTATTTTAATGAAAATTAAGTTGATTTCAGAGTGACTACCACTATTGAAAAAGTTATAAATTTTTTTGAAGTTGTGGCGTAATCTGAACTTTATTGTGTAGGATTTAAAGTAATTTTTCCATAAACTCATATTTGTTTACATTTTTCGCAAATAAATCGCGAATGCAGATTACAGTAGGTAACCTACGCCCTACGTCTAACCTACTTACTTACCTCCCTCCGTGTTCCAAACGATAATGATATAATTATTTATTCTGTAAATTAATACTTAGGTCAAAATAATAAAAAAAAACTAGATTTTAAAACTAGACGAGTTCAATGTTTCTGTGTCCTAACTGACTACTATGAGAAGAATACCGAAACAAACTCAGAGGTCAAAAGGATTCGGTTTCTTTTGAAGTTCGGACATAATCTTGGCCAGGCCATATTTTATGAGTACCTACCATGTATTAATGCAAAAAGGAAAGAACCATACAGATTTAAGTGGACCAGTCCAGTGTGTCCAGCGGGGTAATTGCGTAACACACTAACAGTAGCAATGGCTTTCTTTTGACAGTTCAACAACATTTATTGCGTTATTTACGTTGTTGAGCAGACAAATTATTCGAACTTTACGAAGCAATTTATAAGCAATATCCTTCAAAGTCATTCAGATAGTGATTGAAAGTGTGTACGTACTCAAATCAATTAGGGTACAGTTTCTCAAATTAAAAGTTACAAATAAAGTTACAAACAAACTGACCGCGACACTACATCTATACGTATGACTTTACAAAACAATACACCGATGAAAAGGGAGTTTCAGATGTTAAAATTCAGTTTGTGGCTTGTTAAACGAATTTGGGTTGCCAACTAACTACCACGTGAAAATTTTATGGATACACGAAGGTTTTACCTAACGTTATTATTTTAATGTAATACTGGCACGTTTGGTAAATTAATTTTGCGTGTTTTAATTTATACTTTACATTTGTGTAGGTAGGTGTCTTTTCTAACAGACTACTTTTATTTAGGACATATAGTGACCTTATTGGTAGGGGCTTGTGGCTATGTAATAACAGCCGCACGGGTCAATCGATCAGGTTAAGCTACGCTTGCCGCGGTTGGTCCGTGGATGGATGACCATCTTTACATATCAAGGCCCCTCGCCTTGACTCGGAAAGCACGTTAAGCCGCGTTGGTCCCGGCTGTTATTCGCGGATCTTTGACAGTCGTTACAGGCAGTCAGAAGCTCAAATGTCTGACAACCAGTCTTGCCAAAGGGTATGTGTTACCCAGTAACTGGGTTGTGGAGGTCAGACAGGCAGTCGCGCAAAAGTCATTTAAGTATTGAAATTAGGCTGAGAATCAGTACTTTTCTACCGTCAAAATTCCCTAAGACAGTCCCCCAAAACGCCCGCCATTCACCACTTCCTAGTGCTTTCGCTGGGAAGGAGTGGCGTAACAAACTCCCCAGTAGAATGTATGACCTGACCTTTTATTTACTATTGTAGCTAAGTATTGAGTTTCAATTTCAGTTGAGCCTAGTAATAAAATTTAATTTATATTCCACGGCTATTGTTAAAAACTGTTAACGGGATATTGTTATCTCGTTAACAGTTAAACCGTGACTACAACAGCTGGAACCCAGGTTGTGTTAGGTTAGTATCTATAAATAAAATAGATTGACATGTACTTAATTCGCTGTTCAGTCAGGTCAGTAAGCAATAGGTACCTACCAACCCTACCTACTGTTTCAATTGGTTTCATTGAACAGCACCCTAATTGCGTAACACGCTATTACTCTCAATTTGAATCATTTTGAAGCTTATTGCTAATCCATTGCTCCAAATGTTCGAAAAATGTGTTTGCTCAGCAACGTAAATAACGCAATGAATGTTGTTGAACTGTCAAAATGAAACCCATTGCTACTGATAGTGTGTTACGCAATTGCCCTGCTGTTTTCGCAATATCGGAACTAATTCCTAGTTTAAAAGCTGTTGTAAAAATTCAGACATGAAGTAGGTACTCGCAACGCAGCCTGCGTTTATGAACGTAAATGAAGCAAAAGGAGTAAGTGAAGATCGTAGCATGTGACGTTCTGCCTACCCTCATGAGAAGAAGGCGTGAGTTTATGTACTTATGTGTACAGATGACAGCACATCAAGCTACTACAATCTTTCAAATTTCTTTAATAGGTTTTCAACTTTATTGCTAAAGCATAAGGTCCAAAGTTGATTGCAAAAATTTGACAGTTTTGGGTAATTTGATGTGCTGGCGTCTGTACAAAAAAATAAGTTCGTGAATTTATCGGTAGTTTAAAAACCTACAAAAGGGTGTTCCTCTGGCCCTCTTCTACCTCATAAACAGTCGTGACTCTTCATACTTGTGATGCGAAATTCCTTCCCAATTAAAATCCCATAAGTAACGGTAAACAATTTCCATCAATTATAATTTAATTTCAATAATTTTTATGCAAATTACGCATCGCATAACTACTGGCTAATAAATTCATGTAACAATATAGGTACGACAAAATTTAAAATGTAATTAAAATGGCCGACTTGCCGTGGGGAGGGCCGACATCATTAAACGGTCAGGTAATTAGCAATTTTGTAAATGGTCTTATTCATTATTTTGTTGGGGCCTAAATTAATGCGGCTGTAAAAAAGTTGCCTCTTCAGAACGTACCTTGTTGTTCGTAATTTGTATGCTCCTTGCCTTATTTTTTTTTATTAGTCGCACGATAGGACGGAAGAATGTTGCTACTGTAAAAAAAGTTTATCTCGGAATTTTCATTTTGGATTTGTTGGGGCATGGGGCACTTTAATTTTTTAATAGGCATTTTTTATAAAATTAAGAATGTAAGTATCGGCAAATATAGCGATGGTATTCTGCAGGTAGGTATCAATAATACGGAATGCTGCAGTAATATTTAATTATGCACAGATTATTCTATTATTTGTGGTCTGTGGTCGCTGACGTCATTAGGTATCACAACAGATAATTCCTGATATTGAAACATATCTATTGTAGCTAATTAACACAAAACACTAAATTATTATTTTATTGCCTACGTTTGCGGCAATCGCATGAATTATAGTCGACACTAAACAATGATTAAACAATTCTTGCCTATTGAATTCAATGAAATCATTTTAGTGCAAATTAACAGATTGAAAATGATTTTGGCGAGTTCATTTACTTGTGTATTAATTGGACCAAAGCGCTACGGTGATTGGTCAATTTATGTATCTGTCTGATTTGATCTAAATACATAATGTATTTTAATTTAACTATTTATTTTTATTAAGCATTGGGCATAATTAAATCTAGGTAAACTTTACGGTTGGTTTTCATTTGGTAATAAACTTAGCCGTGTTGCTTAGGTGTGTGCACCTGAATGCGGTCTTACCTGCGAACAAAAGAAAATTGCCATTAGAAAAAAACAAATAAAACAAAACAGATCATGACAAACTAGTCAGTAACAGTAGACAGTGACAGACGGTATATGTATAGCAATAAAACAAACAAAAAAACATGTTGACGGGCGAAATTATGTACTTATCTAATAAATAATTCTTAATCACCATGTAGGTTATACTGTTAGTGTGTTACACTATAACACCTGCTTGCCCTTTCACTTCTAATTTCTAATGTCAAACAATCAAAACGCAAATCTATAATCCATCCCACACACAGACACTTCATACGTTCATGCAACAACAAAACGCAATTAAAAAAAGAATTACAATGACTCGTGCATCTGCATACGTGAGCCGGCTTCGGCAGGGTACAGACGATCGTGACTAGCCAGTGGGTCAAGTCGATCTATTAAATGGTAATGGTTTACTGTTCGACAAGCACGTACTTGCGAACGTTCGGGGAACAACAGATCAAATATGTCGAGGGCCCAGTGAAGACGACTGTCGCCTTTAATGGGACGTTTACTATGCGAGTGAGAGATAGGCTTTAAGTTGCGATTAGATCGCAATTTGGTTGGCAAATATGCTCACTTCTTTCATTAAGTATCTTTAAGTAGTCAGAAGATAAACCAATATTTTTAATGAACCTTAAAATTGCCATTTTCCCAGTTTTTCAGTTCGAAAATTAGCCAAATAAGACGTCAAATCTTAATAAATGACATTCGGGACTTTCATAAAGTTGAAACGGATGAAACCGTGTTCTTTATTTAGAGTACTTATAATAAATATGGAGTGATATTTCATCCTTCCTCACTTACGAACGCTATGTTAACTTAGAATTATTTTTCATTACGTTTATATTTTATCTCCGTGCCGTGCAGTACGTCAACATGTCGTACGCAATAACCCGCTCTATTGCTATCCATACTTATACAGATATTTTGTCTCAGTTAGCTGCTAATTCTACGGTTGTCTGAACATGTTCTAAAGCGTATCGTGTTAAAATGACAGTTTCAATAACCTGTTTATGAAACATAAAATATATTATTTATTGCAGTTTCTCTTAATACAAAGCCGCCGAAACAATATAAAAGTAATAAAACTGAATAAACGTCAAATTCGAAGGTGATTGTCAATTTGTCAAATGTTAGGTTAGGAATTTTGGCGCCAAACGTATGGAGAAAGCGTGCTGTCTCGACCCTGAGGCAGAATAGATTGGTGTCAGTGCTCGAGAAGTGGTATAAAAATGTTTTGATTTGTGAATACTCTTTCAATGTCATTGTCAAGTTTGGGTGAATTACTGCCACATCAATTATTTCGTGTATTAAATACTTGAATATTGAATGCTTTGATGGAATCTATTCCGCTATAGTGAAAATAGCCATCTCTGTATACAGTCCATCTGGAAATTATTACTCCTGGTTCCGCATCATTAACATTTCCGGACGAAAGGGACTTTGCTCATTCCACATCTGTTATACCTATCAATGTGACGTGCCAAGTCCACTACCGAGATGAACTAATTCCAGTCATAGAAACTGCGAATTCATATTAATAAAAAAATATGTAGGTAATAGGTAGGTATTATTTTGAAACTTGTGTCCCAGTCCTTCATAAGCTTTATCCCCAAATTGATCGCCAAGGCACCGTTACTTCGGAAGTTGGTAAAACCCGATTTGGTGAAGTCTTCCACTCTTAACTTCTAAAAGCTAATAAATCCTAATTAAAACATCATTATCGCGGCGTTATATTTTTAATCCCCATTCAAGTTTGTGCTTTGAAGTTCTATTTGCGTCTTAAAGTTCATTTACCTACATTCAAGATGATGGATTGCACTGTTTGTCGTTTAACAATAATTTATACTCAAGTTATGCTGTATTAAAATGCCAACATGGTAAGCCGTAAGTCGCCCGATTATTGTCTGTCAGTTATGTAGATTTTTTTCCTTTAATAAACGTAATTGCTTGTGAAAGGCAAACATGTCTATTAGAAAAGATTATCAAGGAAATATGTAGCAAAAACGATGAAGTGTACAATCAAAGAAATTGGCTGAAACGGTCTAGCGTTAATTCAGTACATAACAAAACCTCAAACATATGAAATTAATAGCGAAAACGATAATGTACAAGCACCAACTAACATAGCTACGGACATTAGCAGGTCGTTCCACCCTAAATAAATTGAAGTTGTATCAAAATGCAAATAGGAGTAACATAGCGATTTGTCCATGGCAGATTATAATCTGAGATGAATGTATCATTGTGCATTCGGCCCGCTGGATGCTGGATAAATAGTGCCAATTGCTGGAGCAAATTGTCACTATTTGTTTGTGAAACTGAGCTTTCTGACAGTTTGAGACACATTTTGTGTTCCGAATTACGTTTCTGGGATTGGATTCGTGTAGAATGTAGAAGGACCTATATTTGTAATGCTAGAATTAAGATGTTTTGCATTTCATTTGGATTATTTAGTATTGTTTGGTTACTGTCTCATTGACCAAGTTTAGCCAAGATGTCAAACGTGAGGTGCTCTTGAAATCTAATTATATTTTCTGATACGAAACTCTTTAGATTTGCATATAGCAATGAGCTTTCTAAGGAAAAATCATTGCGAAATACATGACTTCATTTGTTTTGGTGTCTTCATACACTGAGAACGATGACTCCGCTAAAGCAGAACTATTTGGCACAGAAACATTTGAAAAAAAAAACTAACGATATCAAAGCCGTTATGCTGTTGTTACCCCGGTGACATACTTGTCTCGTCTGTTGACAACTGGTATGATGGCGCCAATGAAACAGGTTCCATATTTATGTAACCTCCTTACGAATTCTCTGATTAATATTCATAACGCACGTGTCAGTTGTTTAAATATGTACCATATTTTAATACTTTTAATATTTGAGTAAGTGCTTATCGTGATAAATTACATAAAATATGTCATCGTGTTTACTTGTGGGATTAACCTAATGAACCTTTACGGTAACTCCTCCGAGAATACAGTAGCAGAAATCTTTGAAATATAGCTTTATTGGTATTTGGTATTCTATATTGTCCTACTACCGAGTAGAAACATTACTCCCCATCCGTCTTAGTCACCATTTTCGTCTAGGTCTGCTTCGAAACCGCTTTGCCTCTATTTTGTGCCTTTATTGCTACATAGTTCTGCCGTTCTGCGGGATAATTGCGTAGCGTCACACTAACAATAGGTATGAATTTAATTTTGACAGTTCAATAACATTCATTACGTTATTTACGTTGCTGCGCAGACAAATTTTTGGAACATATGAAGCAATGGATTAATTTATCAATTTCCTTCAAAATGATTCAGATTGTGTTTGATAGTGTGTTACGCAATTAGTGTGCTGGTCAGTAACCTTTACATCCATTTCATCTTCCAATATACATACAGCAGCCATTAAAATTACATGTCATTTCAAAATCGTATATTTGATTACTTTCGGGAAATACGTACGAGTGGTTTCACCACGTTTACCAGCAGAAGTTATGTCTATAACCAGTAGTGGCAGGTAAAGCTACCAGTACACGGCCACTGATAGCCTATGACATGGGATTACCTGAGTACATAACATGTTTACTGCCAGTAAATTTTCAGATTATCGACTTATCATAGATTTCTTGCTGTGAAATTATTATAGCGCTGTATCTGAAGTATGCGTTGAAAGGTGGAAGTGATGTTTGTTTAATTTTAAATGAAGCTGTTGGCCATTGTGAGAGGAAATGAAATTTATATGGATGTTTTTGGAGACTGGTAAACCCAAAATACCTTTTTCTAAATCTTGAAAACCTCAATCCATTCAGAATTTATCAAGAAAAAAAAAGTGCCGCTCAAGGTCCTTTTGTTTTTGTATTTATTTGTATACTTAGTTCGTCATTTAAATAGATAACTATTTACACTAGGTAGTAGAGAGTGTGTGTGTGTATCTATACAGAATAAAATTCTTAGAAAAAGATACCCATGAATTAAGAACATCCACGATCTGAACATCACAAATATTTTTCATATCCTTATAGGAAACATAAGATACAGCCTAAAATCGATTTCGCGGTAGAATGACGCGATCCTTGCATCGCGCGATACCAATATCCGTTTGATGTTTAAAAAAAAATTGCAACCTTCTGAGTCATTGCTGGCAACACTAACAGGTTTTGTTCTGACATCATCCTGTTCTCACCGTGGCTTTAGGAGTCACGTAAGTAAGACCGCGATAGTGAAGGAGCCTGCCTATCGTTGCAAGGTTGAGTTAATTCTAGGTATTGTAACTTCTGCGTATTGTGCTTCATTTGCATTTGTTGATAGCTCTTTTCCTTTTCATTGTTTTTTACCTATGTGAGGTATTCTCATATACCTACCAACTTTTTATAACTTGGGTACTTTATCTTTCTCATTGTATTTTCACCATCATTAAAGAGATCTATCAGAGAGATTACTTACAAAATGTATAACACAATGTGGAGACAGCAACACGACAACACTGGCAATACTAATATAAGAGTATTTGAGACAATCATCGAAATTAAAAAAGTGATTTTTTAAACAAATTAAATTGTAGTGATGTGCAGACTATGGAGGACAATGTTTAACTAGCTAATCTAGCTATAGTAGCCAAACTATCCATACTAATATTATAAATTCGAAAGTAACTCTGTCTGTCTGTCTGTCTGTGAGTTACCTTTTCACGCCTAAAATACTGAACCGATTTAGATGAAATTTGGTATAGAGATAGTTTGAGTCCCGGTAAAGGACATAGGATAGTTTTTATCTCGATATTCCCACGGGATCGAAACTTATGCGGGTGAAACCGCGGGGCGCAGCTAGTTGGATATATTTCATTGAATTTTCGTATGCAGATTGCGAAGTTGGGAGCGGCATAAGATATACGCAGTTTAATTGATTGTCGTCTGCACCTTGTCTAAGTAATAAAAGAGTAAAAATTTTGATCGTAGAAATAGAAAAGCAAATACATAAAACTACTAAAATAACAGTCTTAATACAAATTTAATTAGTTATAAACAAACAATATTAGCATCAATCAAATCCAGTCCTAAGAGAAACGCATTAAATCAAACGCGAGATCGCTAATATAAGTAAAATAAATAGCCCCTCCGTTGATAGATATTGAAACACAGTTCTCGACGTGTTCCCTAATCAATCAGTTAGGAACTACTGCCCACTGATTTACTACGTTTATTACCCATATTATTTATTTATTATATTTAATGATACATGTTTCTCGCTATCTATTATTGCATACAGAGAAATCTCTGTCTTTATCGCTTCAAGGAAAGCCTATATCTTCAAACGAGTTGCAAATACTTTCTTCGAGAAAAATCTATAATTGTTAATGAATGGTTTTTGATTGGTTAAGGAAATTGATATAATTTCCTCGGCAAATGACGTTTAATTAAGTATCTTGTTTTATGGCATCTGTGTGTTTATGCTCGTTAAAGGCATGATTAGATTATTGATTTCTATTGCAATGAAGGTGACATTTAGGAGGGCTGTTAATTGAAAAACCTAGTACTTATGAATAGCTCGATATAACTAGACTTCAAACATTTGAAAGGCTCAGCTTCCTACAATGAAAGAATTGAACCCGTGACTCTGTGACTGTGACCCTAAACACAAAAGGTGCACGGCTGCTGCGAATTGGGTCGTCAGATTTACGTTAAAGAGATATTCTGCGTGCGAACAGCAAAAGTATCGTTGTTACTACATAAGTATAGGGATTAGTGTTTTGTTCGCTAGATGGCACACAGCAGGGGTCAAAAAGCTATCTGACAATCGTAAAACCGGATCGTCGCTTGTATCCCAACAAAGCATGGCCCGAGATGCAGTTTTGCATTACGAAAACAGTATGCATCCTGCCTCGGTCTTCGGGGCACTAAAATGTAGCATGAACAAGATTGTTCCATTTAAAGTTTATTCCCGGCGGTGTGGTACGATTTAAATTGTGATAGTCTTAAGTGGATGTTCACAGGTACCCACACTATATTAGGTGCGTAAGTTACGCAGGGAGAATACTTATAGGTATCTACTTGTTAAGTTTGCGACCGACCGAGCGACTTTACTCCTTAGCGAAATAAATAGAGGTGTTGTGTTACTCCATAAGGGTTTGAGTGGGTTTCTAACTTTTATGTTAGGTTGCTAGTTCAGTGTCTATCTATATTTTTTCTTTATACGACATTTACCAGTTTCCAGGTAAAATATGTTGGTAGATCACGCCCACTTTCTCTTTCAAGGTGGCTATCCTGATCAAGCTTGTTGTTAACCATAAAAAAGGCTATATTTAAAAGTTTAATCTTAAATGTTTTTACATAAATCGTTACTGTCAAAATATTTAGGTCCACCTTTCCAATTGGTCTATTTAAAAACACTGCAATACCCCATATTTTCCCAGAATATGAATGTAAAACACAATTTGAACAAATAAAATTGAAATCGAACTCCCGTATTTAGCCAACTCGATTTTTCTCAATTGAAGTGTCATGAGCACATTTTAACGTCCAGCGGGCGATGTTAGCCGTATTGTGGCGCGGTATTGGGCGATGTTAACAAATGTTATCGACTGGCCGTGCCGTTGACATGGCTGTTATTAATGATACCACTATCTACACCGGTAATATCTAACAATATTCGGTACATGCGATATTATTGTTTTTGTCGTCAGTTTTATGAGGTTGGGTGGTCCGGGGGATTTGATTACGTGACAGTAATGTGAGACGGTTTGTTTTACTGGCTGAAGTGAAAGTTTAAGATGGAGAACATATAACTGGAATTCCTACTAAGGTTTAAGACAATTGGCAATTTACCACTTAAAGCTCCAACTTCTTCATTCCAAGAAAATACGGTAACGGTCCAAAAAGATGCGCCCACGACTTCCTTATCCATGATTCAATTAAAGATTAAAACTTTTCAATGCCCTCACAAGAAATCGTGTGCAAAAAGATGAATTCTTCCTTCTTCCAGCGTAGATTGAATACCATCGTCCGTTTATGTGGTGCGACCATAAAACGTGTCACGTGATTGCTATCGGCATTCCTCTCCCTATCTGAGGGTATTTACGGCGAAATTTTATCACAAGCCGGTATGAAAGAGGGACAGGTTTCAGTCGACGTGGGACGAACTGGCCGGCTGGACTGGACCTGCTTATATAAGCTTCGGTATTAAGTGTTGAATGTGTATATTTAAATTGGTGTCGCCGTCTCAAGGGCATTTGTGTATCTGGAGCGTGGGTGATGGCTTCCAATTTTTTTTACTCTTTGTCCCTTTGATTTTTATATCGTGGGATCTGAAATTAATAAATGTCAAACTCATTTGTTTCATTATGTACGATCAAATTCCTTTAATTCAAGTAGAGTGCGCTTTTTATGTGTCCGCTATAAAGTGCGCAGTATCTAGTAGATTAATGTTTAATTAACTCCTTCCTGAGCTGCCGATGCCTGCCTATTAAATCGTCTTAATGTTTAGGCATGTGAAATCTGATTAAGTTGTCGTCAGACGGCTAGGTTTCATTATAATGCCTTCAATAATGTCCTGCCTCTAAATGTCTTATACGCAATTACTGTCAATGGTGTTACAACATTACCATTTATTCGCACCTTAAGGTGTTAATTTAGTTATTGGAGATTTATTTATAGAACGAGTCTTGCCAACAACAGGTTTGTAATGTGTTGAGGAAATAACTATGTCACCAAAGTAAACATACGACGGGAACCGTATTAATTTTGATAAATTGTTGTATAGGCGCCGTATTTCAATATGGCGGAGCGCATTGCACGGAGTTGTCGCAGGCGCACCGCGCACGCAGCTTGTTACCGCGTTCAGGCAGCTCGCGCGCATTTTTCACAAAGATGGCCGGCGTATGTTACCTCATGGCGCCAACCCACTCGATAACCGATATACGAACGATTTATGATGCCTGACTCCATTTTATTAGTTCTGCACTCAATCGACAGTCGGACGAATTTAATGGAATGCTTTATTAAAAATAAGTTATGTCTACACCGCCGCGCCATTAAACGGTTTGAATTATGTTATGATCTGTCAGTTGTTTGTCGGTGCTGTATATCAAAGTGCCTTTATTTGAAAACAAAAGTGATCATACGATAGATCAACGGTTTATTGTCATTTATAACGGTTTATATTGGCAACACCTGGAGTCCTGAATAGAGCTTTTCCTATTCTAAAGCGTTGGTAATAAAACGAAGTATTTAACTTAACTATCGATAGTTCGACGGCTGTAATTCAATAGAGGACTCTGACTCTGAGCACATTTAGAGAGTTTGGCTTTCCTGAGAGCAGTGCTAATAACTCGTTACTAACTGCATTACCTAGGAGAAGTCATAAATGTGTCCACACTGGATAACGATATTAGACGAGCGGTTAGCTCTTAGGATATGAAGATATAAAAGACGTTCACTAAATCTAATAAACTGCCGCAATTCAAGATAAAGCTATCTATGTACCTTAGATCATATTACTAAACGTAGGTAGCCATTTTCGTAATCTTCTTGCTTTGCAAAAAAGTGTATTGAACTTTAGCTGCTGCGAGTGGTGGGGGGCTTAAAAAACGCGAGTGCATAAGTGATTTATCGTCAGTATCGTTGCGTCGTTCGTGGGCGTCATATCTCTCTGATAAAGTAGTTCTACTGATCTAAGTTCCGACTTGCAGTTCAATCTCGAGTTAGCATCTTTCAATCTAATGGGTTTTCGTTACAATGATTCATGGTTTGTTTCTACAAAGAGAAAGCGAGGATTTGCTATTCAAATGACAATTCTATTTCAGTGTTCCGCAAATGCATGTGTACGTTTGTTTATTTAGATATTATGATTTATTGTGATAGTTTTACTATTAGTATGCTATAATATGAGACATTGACGGTTGGACACGATTCTCAAATAAATCTTTAGTTATTGCTTTTGCTTCTGTTTACAGTGAGTGTACGATGAAATGAATTACAAGTAGTATCGTTCTGAACGATTAGTATCGTTGAGTGAACTTTACACCCTGTTCCTCATGCCTCTAATACGCAAGCAGGCACTTTGTGTAAATTATTTCATCACCACTGCTCTCAAAACGGTAAAGGAACCAAAAATTCGAAGACATATGACACCCGCCAACCCGCACTGGGCCTGCGTGGTGGTTATGGTCCACTCCCTCTCACGGAGAGGAGGCCTGTGTCCCAGCAGTGGGAACATTATAGGCTAATTATGCTTATGCTAGTATCGTTCTTAACGATATTATTCTATTGCCTTATAAACTCTTTAGAGTCCTCATCATCTGCCTAGCCTTTTCCCAACTATGTTAGGGTCAGCTTCCAGTCTCACCGGATGCAGCTGAAAACCAGTACATATTGTCTTACTTCCCTGACATTGTTTCCAGGGCTTAGTTCACATACTTCGTTTCACATTCCCCTACACATTTGGAAGTTCATGTTTTCTAACTGAAAGACTTATTGGTACACTAGTTTCAATGTAACAGACATTTTCTACACTAACGATTAGCTTGTCTTGATTATGTTATATCCGTACTCGGGAGATACGTGTTACTCAAGAACTGACTGGAATCAGTCAATTATACCATATTGGTTTACGCAAAACAGCTAGAGGTGAGACCTAGAAAGCGATTCTGCAAGTTCATATGGGTATGTAGAAAAACGTCTTTCTGTTCAGTATGTAAATGAATTAATTACTGACACCTAGTGTGGTGTTGATACAGATTTACATGTAAATATCGATTGAGATTCGCGTAAATTTTATTTTCGTTTGGTTTTATTACAATATTAAGTAAATGTAATCCTTCGTTAGTGTTACTTGGTAAATGAAATAGGTAGGGCTCTTTTCATTAAAATGCCTAGGTACTCTTAATTCGGAATGTTTTACTATGTTCACACATATGACTGGCACATATTAGGTGGTCTAAAACATCTTCGTTGTCGCAACTTTTGTAGGTACCGCCTTACTTTTAAGGCTCTGACTAATACCTCAAAATTTCGTAACCCATAATAGTTTACAACTCGCTAAAGAAAGGCAAAGATACGAACTGAAATGTAAATGAACGATAATTAGAACTTTACTACGCAAGGCGCCATACCATTTGGCCTTGCCGAGATAACTGCCGGAAATGACGTATTTGAGTGTATCTGACTGATTTTTTTGGTGCTGGCTACTGTCATTTGTTTTAATATGGTAATAAGGAGCTGGTGGAAGTAAGAGTGTCATGTTTAGTTATATAATCTTGTTGACCAGCTGACATTCTTAAAATTTTTGCTGTTGCAAACAAGAATTGAATTTAACAGTGATGAATCAGCCGCTGATGTTCTCATATTGTTGAGTGGTATGTCAATAAAAAGCCTATGTCCTACCCAGGGTTCAAAGTATCCTCATACTCAATTTCATTACAATCGGTCTAGGCTTTTCGGAGATTAGCCGGAACAAACAGACACAGACAAAAATTAAGTATAAAAATTGTTTTTTGATATTAAGTATACCTACCGTATATAAGTATATGCGGTACTAATATGCATAGGTATATGTAGATAATTTAAAAAAATGCAAACTTGAATTGAAACGCTAATGAAAAAATAAAACAAACTAGTGCAGCATTTTACAAGTCCATAAAAATGAGGCCATTTTAATAGGAAATATAAATGTAGGAACTGCTACTTCCTATAAATTCCAAAACAATAAAATAAAAACTACATGCACTAAAGTATATTATTATCAATAGTGCTGACGTGATAACGTGCAATAGAACCAATAAAGCCCTCCATCCACCGCAGTGCTATAGGCTATAATAATTGCACCGTTGTGTAAATCGTCATTATGATAGAAATCGGTGACTGAAACACTGCGGGTCCTGATTGAGCAGTTGTGTATAGCAATACAAATAAATATACTTAGTTTGTAATAACCCTAAATACTGACACTGTTAGCAGTTAATTGTGTCCTTTATATTTTGTCTGCTTTTGTTGCCATGTTTACATAATTTACTGTTTTAGTGCCAACATTAAAGCATTTGTAATCGTTTAGTTTAGTTACAAAATGATTGCGGCTGTTTTACATCTGAGAGGCAAAGCGGTCTTGGAAAACGTAGCCAGATTTAAGCGAACAACACTTTAATCTGCATTCGCGACTTATTTGCCAAAAATGTAAACAAATATGAGTTTATGGAAAAGTAACTTTAATTCCTACACAATAAAGTGCAGTTTACGCTACAACTTCAAATATTTTTATAACTTTTTCAATAGTGCTAGTCACTCTGAAATAACTTAATTACCATAACAATAAATATGATATTTGTTTAACTTTAAATAACACATTTTAATAGACTTTACGTAAAGATACGGTTTCCTAGAAGAACGGTGGCCGACACATTACCTCCGCAGTGACAGTCTGTCTTGAAAATGATGGCAGTGGGGTTTGAATATACGGTGTTAAAAAACGCTCTCTAACAAAACACACCAACTTTCTTTCGTAAATAACGTTTTAGTAACGTCATTCGTCGGTAAATTGAAAGAAAAATTGTTTATTCTGCACAAAAAAAAGACACAAAATACTCACATACAAAGTAGCCAAAGGCCTCGTATTCAACAAATTAAAGTTTGACAATTTTGTCCATTGCTTGATGTCAAGGACCAAAGACAATATACTTACATTAGGTACGTAAATGGTACGACACTATGTTATTATATTGCGGATGCTATGTAGGGGCCACCGCTTTTCTAGGAAACTGTAGCTTAAGCTAATAAAACACTAAGTAAGTTGGTTCATCTTAGCCAGTTTTGAAAAGAAAACAGACAGCATCTGAGATTGCGAAAACCTCAAAGAAGTTCTTACTTCCCATTCACAAAGAAGAAGCCTTCTAAGGTTTCCCACAAGGAAGTGGAGCAAAAATAAATGTAATAAAACCTAGTCTCATATCTAGAGTTCAAAGGAGTTAATATAAATCTGGCGAGTGGAAATTCTTACAATTTCATTATGTTCGTCCATCTGTTACTCCCCTTATAAGTCGTAGTTTGCGTCGGCGCGTGACATTTCATAGTAAAATAATGACAGTTGTAGGATTTTCTTCATAGAACGTTGTTAGAAGAAAAATGTCAGTGATTTTTTTAGAAAAAGTGGTAATTTAGAAATTTGTATTAATGCTGCACCTGAACCCTATGGCTTCTTTCTTATATCTATATATAAGAAATATTTTTTTTATATTTCTATGACCTGAACCATAGACATAGATTGCCATGTGTATGGTTCCCTGTAGCGATCTGAGCAATTACTACCTACTGTTTTATTAAAAAAAAAAACAAATGGCGCCGCCATAATGAAAGCAACTGATGTTGCTAGTTTTAAAAATTATTTCAAATCGATTACGTGTCTTCGTGCTCTGCATTTTCAAAAGTGAAATTAATCTGGCTGGTAAACTTATCGTTAAGAGGTTTATACACCTCCTTAATATCAAGAAGATAATTTATGAATGACAATGCAATGATAGCATTATGCAACATTTAATCGTTTATTTAGAGTAGGAGTGATTTAAGTACACGACATTTGAAAATACGGTCTTGTTCTACGATAAACCTAAATAACTACAAATTAGTTTATTCATCTTTTCTTGTTGTCTATGGTCAACCGTCAACAAATCATAACAAACATGAATCGTTAGATGTAAAAACTCATTGCCATATAATGTGGCAATGCTGCCAGCCTTTTGGGCACTTTTCCTGTTGACAGTGATTCGGAAGAATATTTTGATGCTGTTTATTTCCCCTCCTTTTTAAGACTGTTATCTTTTTAAATTATGTAAATTAAAGAAGAAACACACTTCAGTATGCACTGTCAGTTAGAGTCACAACTGTAAACACAAAAGTGAGCCGACTGGACAGTGAGTTTTCACAGAGTAGGACTGCTTTTTTGGCAATTGAAAATATTCAAACTGATTGTTTGTTACATAATTGCATGACTGCTTGGTTGTTGCCAACAATTACACGTATTATTTAAGTGTTATTATTCCGTTTCTTCCTTTGACAGCAGTCGCATGTTACAGCCGCATACCCAATACGTCGACAAACAAGTAATGCATCATAAAAAATAATTGTTACAGTCACGTTGAAGGGTTTTTCGATCCCATTTTATTTAGAATTTCCACATTGTATGTAATTGCGTTCAGTTTATGGTATTCAAAGCCATTTTCATTCAAAATGTGTAACTTTTATAGCTCTGGCTAGGTCAGTGTTAGGATATTTTCACACAATGTTGAAGATCTTGTATATTCATCTTATGTATTGGATGGTGTAGTTGAAATGGTTTCAATAATGTTATCATTGATTACAGTCGAGTTATTGTTATGATTATGACATCATTCGCCTAGCCCTCGTACAAGTATGTATTCCTTTTGTAAGACTAGGTTGTTGCCATGTTTAAATGTAACCCCGATTTGAATCTCACGCTATTTTGGTCATTTTTGAACAGTGGATAAGTTTGTGAGATTGTTCGCTGTTCTCTACCATAAAGTTCGTAACTAAATAAATAGACCGTACTTTATCAAGAATCCTATCAAAACTCATGTCAACCAGGCCTTTTGGCGCTTGACTGACATTGACAGGAGCCCGTACGAATAACAAAATAATTAGCCTATAATGTTCCTACTGCTGGGACACAGGCTTCCTCTGTGACAAGAGGGCGGTCTTCGTAAACATTTGTGAAATTTTATTGAAAACATAAGATGGCGGTGTTAGTTTCGATTTTGGCCACGCACCTCGGCTGTTGTTACTTGAGAGTTGACGCACCAGATCTACTGATCAAGAACTCGATCAGGTTTTAAACCAGTGGTTAGATTTACACAGTAAAACATAATCAGACATCGCGTGCAAACTCGTCGAGCAAAATTCATAACGCATAAAGGCGGGCACACACTTGCAGCAAGTAATTGAGGCGTAAAGCCGCGATTACATCGGCGCGGGTGGCGTTGTCTCGACACGGGGCCGTATCTTAATTGATTGGACCGTGCCCATTACACACCATTGACTTTCGGATACTTTAGGGCTGCTATTTATAATACCGTCCGATTGGGATATTTAAGGACTAAAGTGTCCTTGAATGTTACAGAGTTGATTGGCCCCATTTGGGACCTAAAGTACACCATTTACCACTTTTTATTTGTTTTTGTACTAAACAGCATTTAAAAACCATTTCAGAAGACCTAATTTAAAATAATAGTGCCATGTGTCAATGAAAACCGTTTTCTCTGATGCAAACCGGGCACAGATTAAAAATAAACCACTTCTCCAAATTCAAAATAATTTCCGAAAGTATTTCTTCTGACTTAGAAGTGTGGTAACCCTAAGTTAGGGCTGTCATGCATAATATGTGTGCGTTTGTATCTAACCTTGTAATAATTCGTGCGTAATTTGATTAAGAGGTCGATATTTCGTCAAAGTAAGCTCGCTTGTTACTGTGGGGCTCATTTTACTCTCTTAAAATGTCAATAGGACACTTTCGCTGAAGTAAAAAACGATTTGTGAAGTGAAAGAAAGTAAATTGTTGGCTACTGCTTGTAATTTTCCTTTTAAAAAATAATTTTACATTGGCAGAAATCATAATTGAGGTTGTAATTGATTTGGGCGATATGTCACCTCTTTCTTCAAAAAACATTGACTTTTAACATTTTAAGGCGAAATTATTTCAACTTATGCAGTGCCAGTTCGAGACATCCTACCATTTAACTGACTTGGTTACACGTGTTAAAAGTACAGTTGTTTTAATTTCCACTCATCCTCAAAATTACGGAGGACAATTTTTCCTCTAAGTAAGTGTCCATTTAACTAAATTACAGTGCAGTCTTCATTGCATATTTTTACGCCGTTTTATATCCATTTATTATGAAAGCCCGTCAATTAATGACAGTTACACAGACCATACATCTTTAGAATAGAATAGAATATATTTATTTGCTTTAAAACATGGTACATTAAGGTCTTAAAAATAAAGTGATGATCTTACATGTTTCGCCATGGACTGGCATGCAAATATTTAAACATACTAAAGTGACTTTAACGCATTAATTTGTTAAAATTAACACATCTTTAATAACATTGATTATTAGGGTTTCGTATCTATTTGAACACATAAGAAGAATAGGTGTATAAAGTAATATAATTAAAACTTAGCATTATATCTTATATTTATCGTCTATTTTTTTTATCAAAAAATTATTTTACACTATAAAACAATTATCAATAAGCCATTTGTGTAGTTTTGATTTAAAGCGTTTTAGACCATACATCTTTAGCACATCAAGGGGATCTTTTAAACCCTAATATTACGCAACATACATCTCCTTTCGCGTGCTCGTTAAAAACATCCAGTTTGTTACAAGGGTAACAAATCAAAACGTAACATGTTACATTGTGTAACAAATCATATCGTGGAATATATCATGCTGTCATCTGAGGCCCCGGAGCTCCGAACTCCTTGTAACTTTTCGTATTATTTTTTCGATATTGAAAGGGTTATTTTGAGGGAATGCTGATTGTATGTAATTTGGGCGAGTTTCGAGTGTTTTTGAGATCGTATTAGGAAAGTCAGAAGCAAATGATAGGGCTGGAATAGAACATGGAATATGCCTGAGCTACTTATGAATTGTAGGTTATGTGCAAAAATGTGACTATACAGGCTCAAATCAAATTAGCTAGCCAAACTCCGCAAACGTGATGGGTTAATATCAAAACATGATAAAAAAAAAAAAAATTTGATGATATTTTTGTGGGTTCATCGAGTATATTTCGTGTAAACTTCACAGACTTGATTGGTATCGATATCTAAGCATGATGAAACAAAATAAAACAATTTTCTCAATTCATACTTCAAGTAACAACAATACAAGGGGAAGCTGACACCAAAAAAAAAAAAACATACCTATATTTTTGTTTTATTAAATCGTGGTTGGATATTGCTTCCCATCACATCTGCAGGGTTAATTTAATTTGATCCTGTATACCTACGCCATTTAGCCAGTTTTATGTTAGTCACAAGTTTACGACCTGACTTCACTCGGCTCTTAACTTAAACTGTACAGTACCTACTTAACAATTTAATCGTCAAACATAGGAAAACCTTTTAATCGAATCATTTACGAGTTTAGATGTCTAATTTTCCATCAATTAGCCATCACCATAATAGAGCTGGCTAATCAAAAACGACAATGTAGTTTAAATAAAACCAATTTCGCAGAATTGTCCACTATACACATAGCCTAAGGCCTGACGACTAACTGTGTCGTCAACACTGTCTGAAAACGACGACAAATCGGCTCATCTCAAAAGCATCACGTATTCTTTTATGCATCATTGCAACAGGGATGCAGCACACGCGTCGACCCACACGCAGAATTTGTAATCGGCTCGTCGTAAATAAACGAGTTGGCACAGCCCTATTCGGCGAGATGCAGCAGGGATGCCTGCGGTTTTTATACTTTTTATAAGTTTTCTTGGAACTTTCAGTCAGGTTCTGCATTATATCGTGGTTCTTCTTGAGTTTTTGCAATGTACCTAATTGTTATGGTCTCTAAGTTAAATGAATTTTAATGCCGGTTTTTGTGGACTGCCAACGGAAGTGTTTTTTTTTTTGAGATTGAGATCGAGTAACTTTAGAAGCAAGAGCTGGAGAAAACTAAGTAAGTATGTATTTAAGTAATATCTAGTTTACGAAACATAAACATAATTCTGATGATAAGACGGAAGAAACAAGAAAAAGCAGATGGAACTATTGGCAACATATTTTCTTCTACACTTTCTTCCGTTTCGTTATTGCCTATCCCATTATTTCAGCTTGCCATGCCTTTCTGTGATAATTTTCCTTCCATATTTTTGCGTTATGATTGCATCTGTCGGCAGCCCTATCAACTCGTAGTGTGGTGGGCGTCTCGGATTTATGCGCCGCGCCGAAATTTAGACGTGCTCACTCGGCGTGCACAATATGCACGATAATATTCATCGCGCATAATGCGTTACTTATGTTTTTCCATAAAATGCAAACGTGTTGGAAAAATACAGTTTTAAGGTGTGGCTCGGTGACAATAGGAGCAACAAACTTTGATTAAGAAGAGAACACCGATTTTAGGATTTGCATAATTATTTGGGATGAGCTTTATGCCAAACTCGGAAGTTGGTAGCTACTTATTTGGTTAAAAATTAAGTTTATGTTCAGTTTACGATTGCAAATGTAGCAATTTGTAATATCGTACGGTCGTACTAAGTGTAAAATTTAGGCTGCAGTAAACTCCTGCAGCATATTTTACATCGCCTGCTTGCAAATTCGATATTCATGCGTCGTTAGGCCAAATTTTGACCGCACAAGTGGCCGCAAACGACCAGTGTTTACCCGAGGTCTTAATAATGCATCGATTAGACTTTTACGAGTATGTCGTGGAACAGAGTCACAGCCATGTTACCTCTGTGGTAATTTAATATTTTGCTTGTAGCAATACTGGCACTGGCATAAATTCTCTTTATTATTGCCAACGCATGTGTTCTTTATTTAAAATTATGTAGACTGTTCGAATATTGTACATGTGTCATTTGCAATGCGTGTACTGGAGGTTGATTTGAAATCAGTTCATCCAGGCGTTTGACCTTATGCTCAAGTGAAAGACTTATGGAAGTTAGTTTGTTGTTGCTCAAACTAAAAGTTTGCAAGAATCACTAAGCCTTTGGGTACAATAATATTTGCTTACATCGTCCATTGACGCGGGAAAACTAAGCAGCTTATTGCTGTATGAACACTTGCTAAGTTTTAATACCAATATAGGTAGGTACCTACCTACTGAATTCAAAAACAGGTAGCCCTATCTGTAGTCAAACCTTATAAATAAAATATTTGCTTAGGTACCTTTATAAAAATAAATTGCATTTCCGCTCCTTGAAAATGAACCTTAATAATAATAAAAACCGAAATATGTATTTTAAAATAACAAAAACCGTTTGCATTATCATACAAAAGGCGTTCAAGTCATCATGTTTATTTGGTCGTGAGCTTTATATGCCAACGTACGGCACGATCCCCGAATCCGACCATTCGCATTCGAAGAATATTAATAACCATTATCCATATTGTCAAAGACGTCATGTTTTTCTAAATGCAAAATTAGAGTATTGACATTTTGAAATTGCGAAATGGATAGATAACTGACAACCTTTAGTGGAATTTGAAATTAAATGAGGATGTTCATACTTAAGAAAACATAATGATTGCAGTATTCCTAATTATTATAAATTTAGGTTTATGGTCATCGTTAAGTTTTACGGTAGTTAAACTCACGCCATAAACAGAATTTATCGATTTAATTAAATTCATTATGTAAATATGACTGACACGTAGTGTTGTGCAAAAAAGGCCGAATAATCTCGAATGGTTCAAAATTCTAAGAAAAACGAGCAAAAATAATCCTAATTTATAAGAAAATAACGTTATATAATATTTATGAATAATGCTAACAATGAATTTTATGACGGAGCGCGTCCATCGGTGCTGTGCCGAGACTTCAAATGACTTAAAACTTTTATAAATAGACTTTATTGTGACAGTTTGATTATTCAAGCGATAATATTTGAAGAGGCTATGAAAATAAGGAAGCATTAGTGATGTTATTGCGTCTACTAATATTTTGTTTAGATTTCACTATAGTTTCGAAAGGCTTTCAAATCACTGTGAGTTTCATTTATTTTTCGGCGATATAAAAATCTGGTTATTACTTTGTGGCCAATAAAATATATTTTTATGCTTATTCAGATATTATTTCCTTAAAACTCAATTCCTACAAAAAAACTTAAAACTTAATTTCTACAATTATCATATTAAAATTTTTCATCGTACATAATGGATACTCATTTACCTCCATAACAACATCCTAAATGACACTGTAGACTTGTAGAGTGTAGGAAACATCAAATAAAAACGACAGCATTGTTCAGAACAATGCTGAATAGTGCAATACAAACACATTACTCTTTGATTTCATCACTTAAGTGGTGAGGCAAAGGAAATCCCTTTCATTCCAACTCAATTATAGGAGCCTACCTACCGCAGACGAAGTGTCAACTTATGAATATGTATACATAAAACGGGAACCGTGACGTAATGACATCGTGTGTAGCATTTCCTTTTCGGCTGTCGGCTTCGCCTTTCGGCATCGAACATGTACAAGATTAAAACTCCATATACATGCACCGACGGTCTTTAGGAGCGGGAAATGAAAAATGAAAATTAGCTGTTTTGATTTAGCCGCGTAGGGGAAGGATGACGTGTTGTGTGTGCTTAGGGAACACCTGATCTCGTGAGGGTTTATTTAGGAGTCTGTTACACGTGTTATTTATTGATCAAGCATTTTGTAGAGGCATTTTAATTTAGTTGCTACTTAATTCCTCTATGATCAAATCGGTAGTACAAACTTTTGATGTTGACGGCTATAATTCTTGGAATTTTTACTATCTAAACATCAAAGCACCTTTTAGGTAGTTCTCAGAATGTTTCATAATTACGTCAGCTTGTAAACTTACACTTAAAGTGTCATCGTAATGCCGAAAAACAAAGTCCTAAAAAGAAGCGGAAAAACTTGTCAAATAAATAGTGTTGTCATAAAAACTTTCTTGTCGCGCCTGTTAGAACGACTTCCCTTAATCGTTAAAACTGTTGTGACTACGTTAATATAGTTAATAGCGCAACACTCGTTAACGCTATAACGGCTAATTATTACAACACTAACTTTTAAAATAACCGTTGAGATTTTGATCGCGGCTTTAGCGTTGTTTTTGCTCTAGTCTTTACTCTATGTTTCATTAAAAAAATAACAAGTTATGTTTCTGTTTCGATATTTATGGACGACTAATGAACTAAAGAATTATGAAATTGTGATATCGCCATTATTTTTTTATGATTTCCTTTGCTTTATTAAACTGGATTTAATTTTGTTGTATCTGTATTATTAAGGCCTTGTTATTGAAATTAAACGTTAAGAAAGAAAGTAGACCTATCTACATAATGATCTATGCGATTAAATAACAATCAAAATAAAGTTTATGGATTATTGCGCAGTGAACAATAATTCTTATGGCATTTGATTGGCTACCTATATAGTAAAGATCACTAAAGAGTTTTTAGTACTTACGTTATATAGCCGGGTATAAAGTTGAGCTAAACATTTTACGTCTAACACCACAATTTATCTAAACTAACATTATAATAAAGAGAAAAGATTTGATTTTTTGTATGTAATTGTTTGTTTTTTACGCTTTCACGCTAAAACAGCTGAACGGATTAGGATGAAATTTGGGACATGGGTAGACTATGACCTGGATTAGGACATAGAATACTTTTTAACCCGATATTCTTCTTAGACTTCTGCCGGTGGCACCGCGGGGCATAGTTGGTAAAAAAAAAAACACTACTGCACTATTCACATACGACCACAAACAGCCAAGCCAATGCATTTAACATATCAAAAAACGCTTAAAACTCCTTACAAAATGTTTAAAACCGTGCAAGGTTTAGGTGTTCTCATCACGTCTCCTGTCACTTGGTGGTGGTAGACAATGGGGTATAAATTACGGCATTAGCACGCCAGTATGGGACCCCATGGTAATTCACCACGGCAGAGGTCGAACCGTGCCTCCGACATCATTCGGTTTTATGTGAGGAAACTTGTAACTTGGATTATTAAAACTGTGGAATAGGAAAGCATGTTCTGTGAGCATGATTTATTAAATTTTACTCATTTTAGTATTCGGTCACGATTGTGATTTTCAAAGGTTTATAGGAGTGGAATCGCTGTTTAGTGCTCGCTGATCGCTGAGATTTAAATCGTTTTGTTGCTAAGTGATAAAAATTAAGTATACATTTTGAACACCTAAAAGATCTACTCTGAACATTTTTATCGTGATCCTTTGGTAGTATGTACGTATTTCACGGATGCTTTTCGGTCATTACTTCACTAGCTGTACTGTTTGCGTATAAATATAAGGTATTTTATTTATTGAAGAATTTAAGACTTTTTACTGTGCAAACGAGTATGCAATTACAATATAGTTAATGGCGCAGGATAGCCTTTACCAGAAGTGGTAATGGTATTAGACATTAGTGGTTCATCAGCTTCAATATAACAGGAATGGGCCAGTAGTTCGTCGTGGACGTGGTACGACAGCGGCTCTTCTGACGTCATCTGTCATCAGAAGACAGCCGCCACGCAACCATCGATGCGACGCTCTGCTGAGTGACTGTCACCGCAGCCTGTGTCACTCTTATCCGACCTTTTTGGTGATTCCACTGCGCTGTCAAATATTTCCTGCGCATACTGACTTTCATAGCAGTAGGTAGGTACACGGCATAGAGACGCGAATAAGATTATAATAAAAACTGTAATACAAGTTGACATGGTAACCCCGATTGTTCTAGTTATTAAAATGAATTTGTTTGCTTTAAAAAACTAATTAAGTCGTGTACCGCTAATTATCTTTTACGATTTAGTCTCTTATGAACTCCAAACAAGAAGTTTATAATTAAGTCTACACTATCAAATTTAATTAATATGTAATGTTCATTTAATTAATTAAAATGTAACGGCGGTTAATTAATTTTGAGCTTCATTCCAATTTCTTTTCAGAGGCTTTTCACAGAAAATGGACCAAAAAACTGTCTGGAACTTGTGAAAAAATGTTAGTAAAAAGATTTGTAAGGTTTTAAGTTTCTTAATTACCAACGTATTATTTTGTCTTAATACTGGCACTCATTAGGCGGAGCGCTAATTACAGAAATAACAGTTATTTTAGAAACGAGAACATCTTTATAGAAAACGAAATAATTAATGGCTAAATATAGAGCTCCAAATTATGAATAAACAATTGTTACAAAATCAAAAGTCATTTATTCAAACTAGGCTGAGAATCAGCACTTTTCGAACGTCAAAATTATAAAAGGCAGTCCCCCAAAACGCCCGCTCTTCACTACTTTATAGTGCTTTCGCTGGAGAGAAGAAGTGACACAACAAACTCCCCAGCAGCACAGCTGTCTGTTCAGTTAGAAAATACTTGATAGTATTGTATACATACTAAGTGCAAAGTAATTGACATTACAGGACAGAACATTACATTAAATTATTTGCCATATGTCAGCTAGCCACGCCAATATACCAACAAATACAATAAAAATATACGTACTCAAGCAAACTAATAATAAATCACGTACTACAACGTTTAGGAGTGAACTAAATGGGTGATATAAATAACCAATATTCATTATCCTTCTTTTTATTAGTCTACGCTGTCCCACTCCTGGGCAAAGGCCTCATTAACCTAACTTAGATTAATTTGAAGCTGTTTTAATATAGCAGTAACGGTTGCCACGTAATTTATCAGTATCACTTTACGTTATAAAAGCCATTCAATGTCCTTAACATTTTTAAAAGGCAGCAACGTTTTAAATATTAAAAAAAAAAATATTTTGATTCGATTCTTCTAAGATTATTTATATAGAATTGTCATTTTATATTAATCTAGGCAATATTTCTTCACTGAATATTTTACTTTTTATGTATTGTATAATTATGAGGCTCTTCAAAATTAACGACATCATAAATTAAATATGGAACTATTAAATTGATTCTGCTCTAATTGGCGACAGATGCCGTTTGTCGTAGCGACAAAAAAATAAATTAAAAAAAAGCAAAAATGGATACTTTCCCCGCATGGGCTGATAGAGACATAAAAATTTATGAATTCGTGGTCCGTTTGATTTATTCGCGCTTCCTTTTACGATTTTTATGGCTGAAAAGATATATTGTAACCATCATACAGTAGTTTATTTTTATTCCTATTTTAGAGTAACTGACATTTAACGTCACCCTACTTTCTCCAACTGTTAGAGGTGATTCATATACGCCAGGTGACATGTTTATTAGGCACGGTAAAGAGGAAATCAGATCAAAAGGAGAGCACGTAATGGCAGTCGTACTTAATTGTTTCTTTTGGTGCATTTAAACTTATTGATGGTAGGTACGTGCTCGTCCATTGCATCGAATGTCTTATTTTAATAAATCAGTCACGAGTTCACGACATTGAATATTATAATTAATTAATTAATGTTGCTATAGATACAACGTGCGAGTGTTACAGATAAATACAAAATTAATAAAAATAATACCAAATTTCGGGCGAACAATCTCAGCGGAGACTAGCCTTCTGCGCGGGAGATATTAAGTGCACAAGTGTGTGCGCAGACACAGGTGCACTCTCTCTTCCCTCACTCTCATCTTACTATTATATTATAATAAGTAAAGAGCATTTCATTAAATTTTATCAAGAAGAAGCCGTTTTTAATTTACCGACCAAGTTAAATTAAACGTCACATTTAATCGAAAAAGTGACAGAAGCGCATCACTATTTCGAAATAATCCGACATTTTATTAGTCCTTATTGTTAATTTTATATATTAAAACGAGTAATAAATATGCAAGTGACTACCGTGCGTAGGCATTATTAATAATTTATTATTAAATAAAGTGTGTAATTTAATTACGGTTCACAACACCAATTTGTAATATGAATGTTTGACGTCGGCACATTTGTAACGGCAATGGGCGTAGAAATGTCTGATAGTTATGCGTTAGGTACCGTATTGCTTACAACAGCTGATAATATAATAATTATTATTTATTAAAGTCTGTAAGACACCCACGTTGTTCGCACATTAGTAATTAAAATAGCAACGGTACAATAACATATAATCTAACAGTTTGCGTTTAATTATTATTACTTACCTATTTTAATTAAAAGCCGCGTTTTTATAAATATTTTTTGACGCGTTTCGTTTTCGGTCGTATTAGACACTTGATCATTTTTTTTTAATTTTAATTGTTTTTCCGGTTTAAGTTCACACTAAATTAATTTTTTAAACCTGTACCGTGAAAAAAATGTCGATTAAAAACTGATGACAGTGTACCTGTCATCGGTTTTTAATCGACATTTTTTTATATACAATTTTTCTATTCAAGAGACCAACCTAATTTCCAGGAGAGGAAAATAATTAATAATTACAAAACCTAATCAATTTCAAAGGCCTTTGTTACAAAATGGCATTAACAGAAATAGAAAGACGGAACCGTTTACAAAGCTAGTTTCAAACCGCGGAGGCGTCAGGGGTCAGCAGAGGTCAGATACCCGATATGATTTATAAGGTCTAATTAGACCAGAGACAGTACCTACAGATAGATGGTAATAGTTTCGTAATAAGGTTACTGATAGGAATTTGTAATTATAATTAGTATCTAAGTAATCTATATTATGTAATCGATGCTTTTGTGATGCTTTTGGGAGTGAAAGTGACGAAATCAGAGATAATATTTATTTATTCTTCCGAAAACTTGCATAATACATAATCAGCCTATTATGTCCCCACTGCTGGGACACAGGCCATGTCTCGGTGAGATGGAGTGGGTCGTAATACTCGTAATCCACCACGCGGGTCCAGTGTGGGTTGGTTCGAATTTTTGGTTCTAGGACATGCCGGTCTCCCCACGATTTTTCCTTCCCCGTTCTGAGGTGCGGTGGTGATGAAATAACTTACACAAAGTAAAGTGCCCGCCTGGGTTTGAACCCCCGACCTACAACTCGTTAGTCGCGGCCGTTATCACTGGCCCACCACCGCTTTGAAATCGGAGATAATATTTATTTATTCTTCAGAAAGCTTACAGTCTTGATATCTACATTATCTACCTGAATAATGTACAGACGCCAGCACATCAACCTACCCGAAACTGTCAAATTTTCCCAAGCAATTTTGAACCTTATGCTTTAACAATAAAGTTGGAAATCTATTAAAGAAATTTTACAGATTGTAGTAACTTGATGTGCTGGCGTCTGTACAATGAGTGCTTACTCTTGTCATTTACAAGCTTCCGCAAATAAAATTAATCTGAACATAATATGGTTTGCTTCTGAAGAATATAACGTGGGTAAGTACAATGTGACAAAGTCAGATAAGAGACACATCGTTTTAAATCTGAAATCTATTATTCTGTAAATAGGTTATCGGAATCAGATATACACGTCAAATTAAAAAAAAAAGCAAGATGGAGTCGACATTCCCTTTTTGACTACCCCTGAGAAGAAATGGCGAAACAAACACAAAGGCTCTTTTAAAGTCCAGACATAATCTTGGTCAGATCATGTAGGTACTTACATGACCTTTTTTTTTTTGCTGAATGGACGTGCACATGACCTCGATCACGCCTGATGGAAAGCGATGGATGAGGTCTGTGATGGAATGAGCGTGCCCAGAAGATGCCTGTTCACTCTTGCTTTGAAGGCAGACGGGTTAAATGTGGATGGAAATACAGACGCCGGCAGAGTTCCACACATTGGCTGTGTTTATCTTAAAATTGTATTTTGAGAAAAGAACCACACAGATTCGCTTGTTGATAACATAGCCAGAAATAACTGAAACTGTAACGGTTAACCAACAGTCGATTGGCCCATGCACCCTTGGTCAACATTATCTGTAAACCTTTAACTTTTCATCCAAAGGATTTTCCACCCACGAACGTTTCGCCAACATAACTCTATGTTAGTGAACGCTTAACCAACATGATGTTTTGACCAATAACTTAAGGTTATCAAATAGCATCCTGAGAAGACAGTTTGACAAATTAACAACTTTCCTGTACTTATCCAACCTCCCATATTAAGCACTTATGTCCACTAATGAATACCGATTAAGTAAATGTGTTCAATCTATTAAAAACATAACTTACCGTAATCAGGAAGCAGTAAAACCGTTTAGCTGTAACATTATATTCGAAACTTATTTGCTCATGGCAACATTTTGCGGCACGGCCCACCGCTAACGTATCGTGGTTTAATTAATTGCCGTAACGACCGATTTATTTCAAAACTAGCACGAAATATAGGACACTATGTAGGACGATGGTATAAAATAATCGGGTTCGCGTGTCCTTGTGGCTTTGAAAAGTGGATTAATGAGGAATTTTATTAGTTTTATGAAAAACTGGATTCAATGATGTCAGAATCAGAATTAGATCATATCTTGACCTACTTTTGTTCAAACTAAACTTTTTAAACTGTAAATCCACTGACCTCTATGTACTTGTATAATACAGGTCAGCGTGTGAATCTAACCTAATTAAAAAAAAATATGATTTCCAGCCAGCCTCATTTGAATTCAAAATATAAAAGACTTAAAAAGTCTGTCTACTTAAATATCTTGTTCTTGATTCGAATTTCGAAACAATAAATTTCACCATAGTGATGTGCCATTACCGTTTGATTCAAGAAAAGTGAACAATTTTATACAATACATCAGGTTACGTTGGGCAACAGCGCATAACTAGAGAAAGCTGGCTGCCATCGCCTACGTACAACAATAACTAGTTTCCCTTAGCTTTACAAGTCGCAGGAAGATAAGATGTTGACACAGGTAAATACTTGTTATAATAAGAACCTAACTGAATTTATTAGAAATTGTCATACTATACTTTCCGTCCTGAGACGGACTTGGTCTTACCAAGGGGTGTCATGTTACCCGGTAATTGGGTTGTGGAGGTCAGATAGGCAGTCGCTCCATGTAAAGTACTGGTATTCAGCTGCCTCCGGTTAGACTGGAAGCCGACCCCTAGCTACATATTTGGGAAGAGGCTCCGTCCTGGTACATTTTGAAGATCTACCGATTACAATCTCTATCTGGCTATACTTGGTACATTATAAAAGGGGTTTCTGCTAGAATGCACCTGACCTGCAACCTACCTCTTTCGATACCTCATTTGTTTCTTTTATGAGAGAGTTGGATTAGCCTCTGATGTCCCAATACAAGGCAAAATCCTCCCATCCCTCGCGCCATTTTCCCCTATATGCCGTCTGAGGAATTATTATCATCAACCGTATAGAAGATAAGATCCTAATCTTAGCTAAGTTCATCTTGATAAGAGCCATTCGGGAATTTTCATTCAAATCGCGAGATCATCCATCGTTCACACATCCATAAACGAACAGCCAAACAGTATCGTTGTCAATATCACAATCTAGCAGCAACTGACCTTTACTACCAAACACTTTATTGTCAATCAGATATATATGGTAATAATTATAGTGTGCTTTGACAATAATTCTCCATACTGCATAAATAAAAAAGATAAATATCTACTGACGTGGAAATCGATTTCACATCCTGCAATATAAACGGCTGAGGTAACAAGCTGACTTAGTTCATAAAATTGCGTTTATATTTGTAGTGGTCACAATAAATATGCAGCGAGATTGGATTTAAAAAATATATTGACGCGACTAAGTAAAGGTTGCCATAAAAATCAAAGTTTAGGAGATAAAGCTTGACCACAAAGTCAAATTCATGCGAAATAACCGAACGACGGATATAGTAAAGAATGATTCTCATCAGAAAATTTACATACATAGGTATGTAATTTAAACTTGTTAATAACGCAATATTAATTACCTTGTCTCCGTACCCTGCCCACACAAGACGCTACCAATCGTCAGTGACTAAATAGTAATGAATTAATTAAACGTCCTGATGAGATCCTAATCGTAACATGTCATTTAGCAAAACGTATAGCGACATTAGGTACAGGGATCGGCGTGACAGATCGCTTGGCTGTCAGCCAATCGGAGCTCGTAACATGTATGGAACACGACGCCGACCTAATCCGAGCTGTGTTCGGAAATTAAATTTTTGAGAAACAATACGGTGAGCGAAGCGTGGACGGCGCTAAATTGAAACGTTCGACTCTTGTGTACTCTTGACCGCTTTTGAAAACAGAAACAAAACAACTTCTGCTAACTTCACTTTCATTCATTCTTTGATCTGCACCATAATTGCGTAAAACACGTTCAAATACAATTTGAATCATTGCTATTCCATTGCTTCATATATTCGAAAAATTTGTCAGCTCAAAAACGTAAATAACGCCATGAATGTCGTTGAACTGTTAAAACGAAATCCATTCCTACTGTTAGAGTAGTAAGTACTTGTAACAAAGCTCAATGTCGCCCCCCCTACCTGTACCTTAAAGTTATGAAGTGCTTAAACGATCTCAGTGCTTAATTCAACGCATGCATTGCTAATAAATTAGAGCTAGAATATAAATTATTAATGCTTAGACCTGCATTGTTCTATTCCTAGATTCGAAGAAGTCGGTTAAAGAGGTTTAGTATTCACATGAAGCGAAAATGAGCGTGTGACACTAAAATACTGAGAGAATGAATGCTGGCTGTTTGGATTTAAAAAAGTGGCCAAGTGCGGGTCGGACTCCCACACGAAGGGTTAAATACCACCGAACAATATTTAACGCTACTTAAATATTTAGAAGAAGTACTTTTTTATTATTATTTGCTGTTATAGCGGCATAGTAGTACACACTCTATGAAAGGTTCAAGTGTCTACTGTCTACCTATTACTGTTCAAAAGATGGTGTATCTTATTTGAATTATAATACCTGTGACAGACGAACGGACGGATGGACAGTGGATCCTTTAATAGGGTCCCGTTGGCATCGTTTGGGTACGGAATCCTAAAAAACATCATCAGCATTGTTCTAAATTAAAAGAAAAAGTTTTCTTTAAATTAAAGCTTATTTATAGCAACTGTCGCTGAGCACAAAAGCGTTGAAAAGGGAGAGTGCTTCGTGAAATATTACTTCGTCAGAGGACTGAGGGACAGAGGGAATCCCGTTCTGACATGTAATGAAAGAAAAATTACACGAGCCAGCCTTTGTACTGTCGCCACTTTCATTTCGACGAAATTAACTTTTGGATGCTCTGCACTTGTGTTGCGGTACTGTGGAAACTCGATGACTAGGGTTTAAAGCGGAAAGTGACTATGTATTTGTAGATTTTCTATTTCAGGGCTTTCCTAGAAATAGAAAATTGCGCTTTTCATTTTCGCGCATGTTTTTAGTACTTAAGTTTAAAATGTTTTCATTTTAAGCGAGAACGAGAGTTGAAAATCCAACAGTGTTTTTTTTTGACACGCGGGGATGTGCTCTGTTGGATTCTCAACGGTCGGCTCAACATCGAGAGTTCAAAATCCAGTGCGCGATAAAATCCCGTCACAATATTTTTTAGTACGTGCGAACGTGGGCTAAGAGAAAGGACCGCTTTTACAGTCGTTGTCAGTGATAATTTTGTGAGTTCTTGTATTAGAAGAAGATTCAAGAGACTGTCTTGAAGCGTTGCTCGAATGTCCTCTTCGCAAATAAAATTAAATTGAAAAAAGGCGGACCAGGGGAAATGACACTCCTACAAAACTTTCCAATCTCTCAGATTTTCACTTCATATAGCGGAATAGATGCTTCAGCGTTATTAGAAACACCAATTTATTTGACTAAATAAATTCATTTGCCGAAAGGATAATTCACAAAGCGATAGGCACCGTTTCTCTGTAATTTGAGAGATAGCAAGGGAATGAGATTGTCAATAGATCTCTCTCGGTCGCGTAGCGTCGTAACGTAGTAATAAGATTTTAAATGTGAATTTCTCTCTAAATGAACTCGGTCACATTGACATCGCGATGTTTATGTTCGTCAATTCGTTCGTTTTAATTAAATTGTGATAAACAACGTTTGCTTGTTAATTATTGTGACGACTGCGCAATATGTAGCGAAATACCTATACAAATTAAAGTGGGACTGTGTTTTGCTTATATTGCAAAAGTATGTCATTTGATTTAATTGCATTGTTACGAGTATTTACTATTATTACTGACGAAGATTATTCCGGTCTAAAAACCAGTTAAATACACTGACGAGCAATTTAAAAGAACCACTTGCAAAGTGCCTAAAAAATCTAAATAATTATGTATCTCCAAAACCACACAAGTTAGTTTTATGAAGGAAAAATATCTTGCGTGGTTTCGATAATATATAAGTAATTAAGTATAAGTAGTTCCATTTTTATGGGTTAGTACTGATTCCCCGCGTTCTTGTTTCTACCCGAAAAGTTACATCCATACTAATATATTATAAATGCGAAAGTGTGTCTGTTTGTCTGTATGTTACCTCTTCACGCGAATGCCGTAAAATACAGACACAATTAAACAGCCATTGTGTCTCGCGTGGATCCACGTTTAAGCATACGAAGGGTTAAACCGCTGAACCGATTTAGATGAAATTAGGTATAGAGATAGTTTGAGTCCCGGGAAAGGATATAGGATACTTTTTATCCCGATATTGCCACGGGATCGAAACGTATGCGGGTGAAACCGCGGGGCGCAGCTAGTACTTTATAATCCTGTTTTATCAGACGAAATCGAGTTATTGTACTTTCTCGCTTCACTGTATTTAATTTTTACGGGGAATAGACATGTTGACAATACGAGGTTTTGACGTAACGTGTATTTTGACGATACGCGGGCTCCATTGACCAAACGTACACTTTGACCAAACACACCCTTGACCGACCGCCCCGAACTCAATTAAACGATATTTTTATTATAACTATCGGGGGGAAACAAGAACGGGGAATCAGCACTCACCCATTTTATATTGGTCGTCAGTGTATTTATACTCCACAAAATTCTTTTAAGTAAATCATCGCACACTCGCAAAAAAGAGTGTGAAAGTACCAACATACAAATTGTTTTTCCTAACATTTATTTCGAATGTTCCGAAAATAATTTAAAAGCAGACCGGAAAGTTGACCTTAAATAAAAACATAGCGACACGAATTCCGTCAAAGTGTAAAATAAATAGCAGCACTCTATCGAGAGAGCAAACAGCATTTTTTGCAAATACCAAGATAGCATTAAACATCGATCACCATACTTGGATAAAAACCCGTTGCCGTTGATTCAGCTTGCTTACCGTGTGAATGTTGATAAGAGACATACATTTATTTGAAGCACTGAACACATTTCTCATTTGGCGGGAAAGTTGGGTAAGGTACTTATGGGTTTTTTTGCAAACACACGTAAGTGATTTGTAGCTTCTACACTTCGATGGTCTGATTGAAGTAGATTATAGATGTAGATGGAATTTCATTAAATTTATTTATTCCTGTGCTACAGTAATGCCGTTCAGAGACCTGTCAGTGCGACAATTCTAGTAAACTAATAAATACAGGGTGAAATTTTAATCACCGTTTTCCTCTTAAGGGGTCATTGTACTCATCATTATGAACAACTTATACTATGGGACCAAAAATGAAATCGCGAAAAAAAAAATCAGCTGTTTCCCTACATTTTGACGAGTTACGCGAACATAAATGTAGGGAAAAGATGATTTTTTTTTTCAGGATTTCGGGCTTGTTCCCATAGTAAAAATTGTTCATAATGATGAGTACAATGACCCCTTAATAGGTAAACGGTGATTAAAATTTCACTCTGTATAAAAAAATTTTGTTTCGTTTGTACGAATCTGACATTGGTCAAGAACGCATACTCTCGACGGCCGCACTGTAAGGTTTTCCCGGAACGGCGATATAAATGATAATTATGGTTCAATAGTCTCTTAAAAACAAAGCACCTAATCAACACCCTAAGCCCTCAACAGAAGCACTTGAGCACAAAATAAAGCTAACGCGAAAGTTAACCCTTAATTTTCCATTTGAAAACGAGAAAAAAAGTTTATTCATCCCGCTTTCGCGTGATATACAAAAAAACGTTTTTTATATATGTACAGCGTGAATACAAAGCGGGTAAGTCAGCTGATGAAATCGTCGTCCAAACAAGCGGTCGGAGGATCCTGAATAATTTATACAGAGAAAAAGAATGGTGGGACCCCTGTTTACGTTCTCTTGTTGATTTTCCATGGGGATTGGTCCGCGGCCTCTGAAATACACACCTCTCCCTCTTACATACGTATTATAAGCGGGACAGGAAATATTTGTTGTGTATCGGGGCTGGATTGAAAAGGATTTGAAATTTCGGCGCGATGAAGTAACATTTAGATGGACGCGGGGGAATGAAATGAATGTAAATTTAAATGAAGGTTTATGTATCTGACGATATTTCTTGGGGAATAATTTAGATATGGAATTTTAGAATTATTATATTCACGTTCTGTACAGAGTGGCATTGACGCGCAAACTGTAACCATAAATTCAGCACATGATTATAGACCCCTGGCGTACCAGTTATTTTTCGTCGGTTATCAAGCTGTTTCACAGAAAAAATTATCAAAATCGGTTCAGCCATTTGGGAGCTACGATGCCACAGAGACACACATATACACACGCCAAACTTATAACACCCCTGTGTTTTTGTCGGGGGTTAAAAAGTGCAATGCCTACCTACGCGGTTAAACTGTTTAGAACAGCAATTTTTTTTTTAATAACCTATCAATTTCAACCTAGGGGTTCAGAATCATGTCCTGACTCCATGTTAACTGGTTACGCGTCGATGTCCCCCTGCCACCCTCTATACATGACACTGCCGGTACATACGGGCTAGGAAAAACCTATTGGACGATACGCTGCGATTCGAAATTGCAAATTTTATTGAAAACAAGCTGACCCCGGCGAACTTTGTACCGCCTCAGATTTTATTTCGTGAATTTTTCCCATGTTTTAATAGTTACTCTGTACTATTCGAGGCGGAGACAAATCAATATTAAGATCATAAAATTCGGTCCGGCCATTCTTGAGTTATATATGGTGTAACTAACCCGACTTTGTTTTGTTTGTGTAGACTCGCGTATTCCTTTAGTTTAGGCTAGCACAGTTTTGTAACCGAAGCTACCTGAGGGGTTTAAGCAAAATTCAAACTATATTACACACAAAAGTTTCAAGTTAATATTTATAATACCAGTGACCTATTCGGGCTTCATCTAACTAACGTCTAAAGCCCTAGGGATAGATCGCTATCAGTTTCACTAAAGTGCGAACTTTAAACACCTAGTTTAGTTCAAATTACACAAGTTGGACATAATCATGAAATACGAACATTCTATATTAGTCACGAGAAATGTTCCAAGAACTTAATCTGACAGGCGTAAAAACGTCGTAAATATTGAAAGTACAAAACCTATGTACCCACACGCCTCCTACGCAGTGCACTATGGACGGTTCTCAGAAATGGCGAATTAAACTCTATCTGCGTGTACGCATAATATTACCTATAGTAATAGTGAGTGCTTTAGGATCGAACAAAGCCTGAATGCATGGCTGACGTCACATACATCGTTATTGATCATAGGAAGCAGCCCATTGTCTGATAGTAGATTAATGCTAAACAGTCTGTCAGATAGGATCGTCTGGTTTAGAAATGTTGGAAAACCATATTTGGTTATTGATTTTGAGTTTATATCGGCTGTGTGATTTATAGAATACTAGCTGCGTCCCACGATTTCACCCGCATCAGTCTCTATCCCGTAGGAATATCGAAATAAAAAGTGTCCATGTCCTAATCCAGGTCATGGTCTACCCATGTGCCTAATTTGATCCAAATCGGTTTAGCCGTTTTAGCGCGAAAGCGCAACAAACAAACATGTATCCATAAAAATCAAATCTTTTCTCATTATAATAGTTTAGATGAAACCTATAAGGATTCTATTGTATTAGATACTAGAGATCATCGTTCTATTAATAATCTAGCTAAGAAAACAGAAAAAGTAATGTATATGTTCAGATTCAGAATAGTCTTTTTCCAAGTAAATGTAAGAGTAAAGTTTAAAAGCTATAGGTGCAAAATGAAATGCAGCATGAAATACTAAAAGAGAAAATAAAAAAATACGAAGAGGTTGGTAATCAGGCGGACGGCTCGGCCCTTATTAGAGAACACCTACACGTTCGTTGCGGGGATTATCATATTTTTTAAAGGTGAATCTTTACAGGTTGTACTGGTGAAAGAGAAAAGAATAAAACATCTTTTAGAGTAGGCAGTTTCCGTAATCATTAAGAGTTAACATTAAAACTGTGCAAATTAAATGTTAGTAAAAATGTTGTGGTTCATTTGAGGCCTCGGCCCAAAGTACAAAACGACTTCACAATTCTAGAAACAGGCAACAAGAGGTAAACAGCAAAATAACATTACGATTCCAGGCGATGATGAACATGTAGTTGTAGGTACATCGACTGGTCCGACTGGTCTTGATTTTTATTTTTCCGCAACTGAATTTTTTCATTAAGCCATCAAATGTTTTGCTTGTCAAAGTCAAAATTTGTAAAAGTCTGTTTAAAGAGATTGATGACCAGACATTAATTAGAAAATAAGGTTGTAATTGTAACAGCAGAGCTTATGCTGCAGTAAGTAATGTTTACACCTCCTTACGATTGTACCTATACAAGATGTAACAGAATAAACGCAAGTCCTGAAAGTAGTTTGTTCATAATTGACTACTGAATCGATTTCAGTAACTTTTAATATAACTGGCTATTAAAAAAAAATATGTATTTTGCCATACTGACTGCCGATTAAGCCAAAGAAAATTAAATCTTATTTCAAGGCAATAAGACTGATAAGGCAGATGATGATGAAGACTAAATTTTAAATGCATAAAGTAATGCATAAAAATAAAAATGCGTAAAAAAAAAATTGGTGTTGTTAATTGTATTATGCTTTTAACTTAATATTCTAATTGGGGTGTATGACTTTATGAGGTCTTGCGTCAATTATGTTACATATTGTATATTTATTTGCCATTAAAATCGTTGGACCCTCCAAACATACTCGTAAATATCTTACACACCATCTTTCTCCTCCTCTTTTTTTTTCTTCTTCTTCTTCTTCTTCTTTTTATCCTATCTCGTATACACTTGTCTCATTTCTCTGTCGTCACATCAGTCCCTTGTAAATTTACAAGCGTCTCATTTTTCCGAATTTACACTCGCACAATGCGCGTTCTCCTTAATTTAACCTTTTAGATCGCATGTACGGTTCCCAGAACGGCATGTAAACGTTTTTCCTCGTTCCGTTTCGATTTTACGAGTCAAGTACGAGTTTTAGAATTGCTTTTATGGTTTCGAAGTACCCCTGCCTATGTCTGAATTATTAAATTGAATCCTGTATACGCTCGTGAAGTCTGAAGATATAGTTTTACTGTGCTGTTATTTATTTATTAATATGATTTTAGTCAGGGGAATCAAATTGGAATTTGTTTAGAGATTTTATGTTCGCGAGATCTGACACGCTATAGAGAACGCAGAGCTTTGTGAAACTGCGGGTGGTAGCGGCAAGCTGAATATTAACACCGTATTTCAAAGCGCTTACTTCAAATATGGCTGTCTGTTACCTGCTAGCTTCCAAGAAAAGTCTCGTACTTACCTGAAAACAAAAAGAAATACAGATTTAATAAAGGGCACGATAAAAATCTTAATGTTCTCAAAACGTGGTAAACGTACAAAATAAAGTGAATCAAAGTAACCGTATCTACGACTTTGCTACGAACTTCGTCCCCTTATCAAGCTAGAGTACCTACACAAACAGTATACCATTAATTTCGACGATATTATCCAACATAAACTTATATTCAGACGTATATAATTAGCTGCCCACGCGCAAAGGAAAAAGCGTATAGAATTTCACAATCCTGGTCGCCCACACTCCGCCCGAGCCTTTAAAATACGTGGAGTATTTACACGAAAACGGACTTTTCTAAGATTAAAATGTTGTCGGATTTGCATTGAGGCGATAAGAGTATAATGAGGCGGGCGGTTGCCGGCGCCAATAGATCACGGTAGACGGCGCCACTGAGACGCGCTTACGCAAGCGCCGCACGCAGACTTCGCACTCGATCATAGATTAGATCTCTAAGATACGAGAGGAATTTGCAAAAATACCAAATTATTAAATAAATTATATTTTTTCGTATGCAAATCATAATAACTTCGCAAATAACGATCGTATGCTAATTATATCGGACATTAATATGTATTAAGGCTCGTTTTGATGACATACTATTAATCTTTAATATGCGTAATCGCACTTGTTATGTTCACCGGATTAAACACGAATGAATTATACATTTGCATTTTAAAGGACGATATAATCAGCTGAAAGTGGTATTTTTTAACAATAAATGAAGATTTAAAGAACAATTTAAATGTCACGGTATGCCAATCAACTACTCTGTATTAATCCCTTAATCCGATTCAGCAACTGAAGCAATAATGTAAAGGCTATAGTTGAACATTTCATCATTTTCAGAGCTTTTTACAAAAACTTCTATTTTGCCGTTTTATCCGGGGGGAGCTTCCGCCCGCGGAATCGCCCGCGTTGTATCTATGTCGATAAAAAGTAGCCTAAGTCTTTCCCCAGGGTTCACAGTATCCCCATAACAAATTTCATCAAAGTCGGTCCAGCCGTTTCGGAGATTAGCCGGAACAAACAGACAGACAAAAAATTAATAAATTGTTTTTTTGTTATAAATACCGTAGGTATATACTTTCATATGCATTTAGTAAAAAGCTGATATTTTTACATTACAAACAGACACTTACATTTTATTTATTTGTACCTATAGAGTAAATATGTATAGATCATGTCTAATCTAACCACGTTAAAGTATCTGGAGTATCTACTTTTAACTATAAGAATCTGCCTTTTATTTAATTATTCTCTTTCTTTTAGTAATTGCCCATCTACCAGTTTCCTAATCTATGCCTATTTAGTGTTGTAATACGGGATCTCTTCATTGCCTCGCGAGGCATGCCTATAAATCGGCCTCTATTAGCCGATAGCAACCCGCTGATTACTTGACTGACGACTAACAGTACCAACTTTACATCATACTAACACGTATTCAAGAGAATTAGGTAATTACATACAAGACTTAAATATTAAGCGTTAATTTATGTAGTTCCACGTACTTTTCCTAAAGGGGTTGGCGGAATTTCAATTAAGAAAATATGTGGGAATGAAGTATGTGCGGTAAATATTGGATTAAAGATCATGATGAAAAAAGATGGGCATAACTTGTTTGAGGTATTGTGTCAGATGTTTAAAGATGGTGTGGCATACCTACTGCCGAAATCGTCTGCTAAAAACATACAACAGCTTCATATTGATCATCACCTGCCTAGCCTTTTCCCAACTATGTTCTAGTCGGCTTTCAGTCAGGCCTTCGTTTAACCGGATTCAGCTGAATACCAGTATTTTACATGGAGCGACTGCCTATCTGACCTCCACAACCCAGTTACTGGGTAATACGATACCCCTTGGTAAGACTGGTTGTCACTTTCGGGCTTTTGACGATCCGTAACGACTGTCAAAGATCCACAAATGACAGCCGGAATCAATGGCTTAATAACGTGGTTTCCGAGACACGGAGGGGTCTTGGTATATGAAGATGGTCAATCATACACGGACAAACCGCGGCAAGCGTAGCTTAACTTGATCAATCTACCCGTGCGGATGTTATTACTTAGACACAAGCCCGCTTTTTACTGGTCTGAGGAACTATTGTAAGTTTTGTTTCCGTTTTTAACGCTAACGTACCGCTACCTAAGGTCTGGCCGCGCTAAATTTGCCAAAGATGTAAACAACAATGGTCGCTCGAAATTGAATAAAATCGATATACAAGAACATTTCGTCTAAATCTCCGAGCTAACTAGACAAAAACAAACATTACTTAAAATAAATGTTCTTGTATATCGATTTTATTCAATTTCGAGCGGCCATAGTTGTTTACATATTTGGCAAAATTAGCGCGGCCGGACCTTAGGTATATAATTCAGGAAATAAAATCACACAACTTACGAATACTAGAATCCCAGTTTCTGTATGACTGAGTGCTAGCTTTTTTATAATATCCAAACATTTGTACATAAACTCTACACCTAAATGTGTGACAGGTCACTCTCCCGCGTTCTTGTATCCATTTTAACCCGGTTCCTTCATTCCTTCCCACAATATATTATCTCCTATAAGTACTAGAAACTAATAGATTTATTTCTAAGTACCGATTAGTTTTACTTGTCTTCGTTCGTTTATGTTCATTGAGTGAAATGGTTTAAGCGACAAACGCTTGCAAACCGGCTTATTAAATTGCTTCTATTTCTCCTGAAAGTCAGGGGAAAATGGCCGCTGGGTTATTGTACACGATTAGCTTACAAGTAATTTAATTATCACTTAAAATATTATTATGGCTGTGCAGGTGCCGTTCGGTCAAGTGCCGTTTAAATCGGTGCTCTGAGTGGAATACGTCATAATATTAGGTTTCAGTTACTGGCTAAGCCCCTTTTACCGAGAGGAGATCTGTGTCCCAGTAGTGGGAATATTATGGGCTGATTATGCTTACCTATGCCCTAAGATACAGACTAACCCCCTTACTAATAAACGTTGTATAGCGTCTTTAAAGTCCGTATAGTTACACAACGCTTTGTCTTCTTCTTTCGAAAGTCAAATTACTGAGGACTGAAATAGAGAAATCGGTGTGTAACTATTCATCTGATATAATACGTTTATTAGTTAGGGGGTTAACTGTCTACTTTGGGGCACACTGGAAAAAAATACTTATATTTTAACCTAGCCGTAGGTACATAAAAAAGCTGTCTTAAAATAATAATCTGTACAAGTATATATAAAAAGGGAGGGGAAATACTCAAAGGGCATCAAAAAATTCTTCCGCATCGCTGTCAACAGGAAACGTGCCCAAAAGGCTGGTAGCAGCATTGCCACGTTGTATGGTAATACTGATTAGCCGTAGGTAGTTTAATATTAATCTACTCATGTCGTCTCAAATTGCTGTTAACCAGTGAACCTACTTACTTGTATTACCTGGACAGTAAATATTTTCAATTTCTTTATGCTATTGGCTAATTAGAAACTTAACATGGTTTTAGATGATTATACCAAGGTACTAATTTACTCTTTATCTCAGAAATCGTGCAACTTGGATTTATTTCTATATTTCGATTCAGCAAATACTGATTGAAGCAATTACTGGCAGCTAAATCTAAATAGTTTCTACGAAACTGAACAGCCAGCATCTGCTCATAAGCGCCTAAATTGAGACATAAAATTATGGCTTTCCAGTTTTCAAATACTTACGTAAGAGGTTTGCCATATATGCGTTCGGTAACTCACGATTTCATTTTACAATAGCTCATATTACCAGTGCCCATATAAAGGGAAGCAGTTGGAAATAAAACCGGCAGAGAGGCAAGGAGGTTGGTAGATAATAAGGTGTATAAAGACAGACGCTTCGATGCACTAAAATAAAGTTAATTGCTCGTAAAAAGCTGGCTAGGACGGCCATTTTTGAAATTTTGTAGACAACTGTACTGGTTGCTTTCAGGAATGTGTTGATGGAAGAAAGTGATATTTGCTCAGTGCTTCAAGTTTCTGTTATTTGGGAAAGGTGAATTAATGAGTTGGTTGGTGGTTTTGCTTTGAGTATGGTCATAATTATAATTTAATCTCGCTGTAATTTGCATTTTTTTTCTATGATCAGATTTTTATGTATAAATGTGGACGGAGTTTGGAATCGTATCGTAGAGTTTTAAACACCACATTGAGAAAGTACTTACCTAAGTTTATATAAAAGACGTAAGTTTATGTGTGGTACCTTTGTCATTTTAAAAATACCAACTTACAAAACCTAATTTTACCCACTCATGATTAATTTGATTTTGATCTTAATCTTGGTTCAACGTCCAAAATCGCTAATGTACTTTTTCTTACCACCGAGAATGGGCAAGTGGCCCCACAAAACCGAGGTTCAGTTGTTTTATGGCCTGGTTTATGTGTTTATGTTGATTTGTGTAAATTAGAGGAATATTTGACTTAGGCGGGGCGCCGGTGGTAACGTGGGCGAAGACCTGCCAAAGCCCTGACCTACTGGAGACAGGCTATAAAACCTATTTCCAAAATACACACAACCAACTGCAAATATAATTCAAACATATTTCTCAAACACATGGTTTGCGAAACTAAAAATCTATCCTTCAGTTTGTTCAAAGTTTCCTATTATATAAATTATGACACAAAATATAAACACAGTAAAATATTTTATGTGCGTTCTTTTGACGCGGCGGGCCCGATTCTTTTTTAAATAAATTATTTCAATGTGTTTCAGAAAAACTGGAGCAAAGATTAAAGATGCAAAGAGAAAATAATCTTTATGGACTGGATCCCGGGAACAACAAACAAACGTAAATCTATGATATGTAGGTCTTGTAAGTGTACACTTTAGATAAATTGATGTGTTTTGTCTTGTGAATGAGGATGAATTGACGATAGATAAAGACAATGTTTTCAGGAAATCGAGATGTTGCTTAAGTTGTTTTACTTGCTATGCTGTTGAGTAGCAAATAATAGTCAGATCCATGAAAATTCAAAGACAAAGTAAAAGTCAAATCGTTTATTTTAAATAGGCACAAAAAAGGCACTTTTGAACGTCAACATTTACAAGAAAATAAAATCGATTCTAGTTGTTTCCAAAAGGTAGTTTCATATGGAGAAGATTGGGCAATAATTCCACAGTTATTCACTGAAAATGTTTTACAATATTTTGCAAATATGAGAGAATACTTCGTTCGTAATTTAATATAGAGTAACAATATCGCTCGCACAGTGAAACAGTAAAGTGCCGATAAATCAGCAATAAATAAAGGCGACGACACACTTAGTGCTAAACTCGTCTATATTCCAAAGTTCGCATCACGAAATCACGAGCGCACCTTAACACTATAAATCACTATCGTTGTCCAGTTTAATTACGAGTCGAGCTTTATCTAGGATTCGACATTCATAGCATATCGTAGGGATTGTCGCACCCACGGACCTAGGCGCCGGCTGGACACGTGGGCGACACAGAGTGAAAGGAATCAGTGGACCAGTGGTATTTATAGAAAAACCTGTGTCCAATTCACCTGCTGATTTGCACACTCTGTGGGGCTTTTGAGGAGCTCGTGGTTAAATAATAACAGCCGCACGGGTCGATCGAAGATAAAGCTACGCTTGCCTCGGTCGTTTCGTGGATGGGTGACCATCCATTACATATCGAGACTCTCCGTGCCTCGGAAAGCACTTTAAAACCGTTGGTCCCGGCTGTCATTCCTAGGTCTTTGACAGTCGTTATGGGTTGTCAAGAGCCCAATTCTGACAACCAGTCTTACCGAGGAGTATCCTGTTCAGGGCCGTCTTTACCCGAGGGTGCAAGGGATGCATGGCACCCGGAGGCACTTAGGAGGCGTAAACCGGAGAGAAGCGCCAGGGTAGCCCGTGAAATTCAAAATTACTATTTCATGAAACATCAATCAATAGGGTTATATGAACTTATGAATTGCAAGACAAAATATACTACCTGACACTGACCTGCAAATTGCAAAAAACGTAAGAAATAACACGTAAAATTGAATTTCGCGGGCTAACTTAGTGCTTCTCCCTAAAAATTGGACTCCAAAATCAAGTTTTTATGAAGTGAAAACTTCTTTAGCGGCGTTGTACACTTTTTTGTAATGGGTAAAAAAAAATTAAACTCGCGTCAGGACACGTGACCTGATCGAAAATTCGTAAGACGGATGGAGAGTAGACAGCCGGCGCGGCGTAGGAGTATCCCCCTCTCTTTCTACGGCGCGGCGAAAATGTATAACACAACGACAACAAATGTATACACCGCTTCGGATGTGTTCGGCTGTCCTCGAGATGTACTCGGTTTTAATGTATATCCGATATGTCAGTGAATGATGGCAAAGTATTCTGTTTGTGTTTTGTTTTCACTTCTGTCGGCACTCCCGGAGTGCCACTGTTTTTTTTTGTTGCCAAAAAACAAAGAGCCTACGCCCCCCAGACTATTTTTCGCCCTGATCCTGTTACCCATTTACTGGGTTGTGGAGGTCAGATAGACAGTCGTTTCATGTAAAATACTGGTATTCAGTTGCATCCAGTTAGACGAAACCGACTCTAACTTAGTTGGGAAAAGGCTTGTTTTGGGTACTCTGTATTATTATTTTACATAAAAGAGTTGCCTAACTCATTGTTATTTGGAAGACAGTGTCTTTATGTTAAGGTTTTATGATCGGTTTAACATTACTATAAGTTTTAATGCTTAGAAATATGTATATATTTTTGTTGTTACGAAGGGCCATTGTCATATAAAAAGCAGTAAATTCCTTACAATATTGCGTTTCGTCTTACAATTTCATCATGATTGTTTTTTTTTTACGGCGCAAGATAACCTTTACCAGAAGTGGTAATCATATTAGTGGTTCAGCAGCTTCCTCTTCTGTCATCGGAAGATAGTTGCCACGCAACCATCGATGCGACGCTCTGGTAGAGTGACTGTCGCCAGCCAGTGTCACTCTTATCCGACCTTTTTGGTGTTTGCAGTAATTTCGAAACAAAACAGGACGGGCGGCGCCACTGGCTGTAGCGTTATATTTAAAGATTTTTGTTTTCAAAATACTGTAGCGTTCTTGGTAACCATTACACTAAGTACTATGAGTTATTCTGTGCCGTTACTCATACCGAACACGACCAAAAACATAACCCTGAATACATTGTTGCATTCAGGTAATTTGAACCTCTCATAAATTAAAAATGACACCTACAGCTTTATAACATAAAAGTAAACAACAACCGCAGAAACCAATAAAACGTCATAATATTTATGAAAGATTACGACTACACGTAAATCTCAACAATTTTACCGAGACCCCTAATAACCTCATAATTTTAACTGCCTTTTACAAGTTTTACGAAGCGAAGGGGTCGTTAGCCGGATCAAGATATACTGGTTAATCTATGTAAGGATGTTACATCTAATAAACATCACATAGATAAACATACAGATATGGAGCGGATAAACGAGTGAGGTTATTTACCAAATCTACTACAATTTCTGTCTTGTGATAAGCGAATATAGGCCTTGCTGCGTAGGCGTTTAAGTGTGTAATAAGGTGAGAATGCTAGTGATAACCGTTGGGCGCCTATGGATCGCTCTCACGACTATTTCGCCCACTCGTTTTGGGGACTAACCTAGACTAGTATTTAAAGTAATCGAACTCATTTGCACGTAGACGAAAATGATTGGAAAAGGCCAAATGTTTGGTAATATTTCTGACCAATTAAAACTAAGTATGTTTGCTATTGTAGCTGTAAGATTATTACTAACACCAAAATGGATTTAATTTCTTAAAATAAATTATTTTACTACTATTAAGTAGGTATTATAAAACCAAACGTTTTGGACTGCAAATTTATACTTAAACTTTCGTATTTCTGTAAAGTGAACGTTGAAGAAAGAATCAATAGAACGTGCCTATCCATAAAATAGCAGTACGAGATTTTTTTTTCCCACGATGAAGATTTTAGGACATAAGCACGAGTTGGTCAACATTTCTGGCCCAAATCACCTTTCCTTTTAATAAGCCTTTTCGTCTATAAACTTGTACAAGTCAAACACGATAAGTATACGGTCACTTTTTCCTTTCAAACTGACACCGACAACAGATAATTTTCGGAACGAAGTTCATTCTTCTTCTTAGCCAGTTGATGGCAAAAATAACACGAAACAATATATGTAATTTTTTCTAATTTCTTTTGCCCAAAAATCAGCAACGCGACTACCGTTTGCTGACGCAGCCATTAGGTCCTCACATGGCAAGGCATGCGCTGCAAGTTGGGAGGTGATCCATTGTCTGTAGAGACACACCACATGCACATCGGAGGTCTGAGCCGTCCATGAATTCCCAATTGTGGAGATTGTCCTTGCTGCGGCCTACTTAAGTCCGAATATAAAGAAGTTCCTTATGGCATGTTATGCTCTGCACATTTGGTGAATGAGAGCTAGACCGAGAAAAGTATAACTTGACCGTCACCCGTTACGACAATTTTGTTACGTAAAGGAACTTCGTTCCGGGTGTCCCACTGTAGCGGTGTCTATAACGCCACATGCGAACTACGCGTCATACTGACGGTCACGTCAAAATTCTGCATCGCGCAAGCAAAGTTTACCGCGCAACTAGCATACATACAACGTCCCGACATGAATCATTGGGAAGTTGCCCGCCAGACACAACACCCGTCAGGATCCTTCCTTTCCTATGGAGTATGAGTGAACTGTACACCCTGTTCCTCATACCTCTATACCACGACACCTCACATTTTTTCATTCCTTTGATTAAACCTTAATTAATAATTTCGTAATTTCAATTCGCAATATCGGTCTGTTCAGCAATAATTTACATTTTATGAATATTTATTTTGACCCACCGCTAACTAATTATTATAATTAACGGTAATTGGATTAATAAGACTTGTTATTAATACTTCAATGATAAGTTGGACGTCGATGTGATTTTAGAAAGCATTTGCAGCAATTATGGGAATTAATCTGTTTTATGATCAAGTGTGATTAATTTTATTAACCGGATCATTTGCCATCGGAAATTGATAAACGTTGTATGGAGATTGATTTGTTGGAGGTTGCATATTCACATATTGTGACATTATTGACAACAGTTGGTGGTTTTATTTTCTTAAGTGTTTTAGTTAATTACTTAGATGAGAAATAACATGAATCATCACTATCACGCCTTGTTTCCCTGAAGTTTTGGGCAGAGTAGTACCTATAGCACACCTACATGTCACCAGTTATGTTTAAGTCCCTTGCCATCAACTGGGCACAAATCCAGACTCCGGGCTGCTACTGAAACATTCCAGATAGAAAAACCCAATAACACTGTTTTTTTTTTTGTGGATGGGAAATCATCAAATGACTCCTCCCGCTCTGGGTGGAGCGGAAGGGAGTGTCAGACTCTTACTGACTAAAACCCACCCGTGTTCCTTCCTTAGCCCTTTATGTTCCGGGGTAGCGGTAACCCTTTCGGACAATCCCGCTACCCCGGCAGGCTTAGGCCCTAAGGGCCCCTTCTTTTAAGCTGGCATCTCTTTGAGGCGCGCGTGGAACACATACGCGCCGTCCGGCACGGAATAACACTGCTTGACCTGTGAATCGAACCCAGTACCTACTTCGTGCTTAGCAGTAGCGCTTGCGACCATTAGATCAACGAGGCTGTCTAGTTTATTTAGTCATTGGTAGTAAGTAACTACTCTTAAGTATTTTAGAGTATTTCTAGAATAAGAATAACCAATCTTTAACTTCATTCCATCCACAATTGAAGTCTCTGTCATATTCTTTGACATGACATAATGGCCGCCCCCTAACTTTCTTGTACAATTAGTCAAACGACTTTTACTTATTTATAGCACATAATATATTTAACGAGATGCTCTCAAAGTGCTCTCCATATTCGACGTCGTAATTATACGGGACTAGTTGCGACGTCCTTTGAATTATGTATGCGTGCGCGCAGCGTTTGACGGTACGGTTTGATTTGATTTTCTGTAAATGGTTGCATGTAATGCCTGGTATGGTATGACGGCGACATTGTTTTGTTTGAATTAATTTATTCAGGCTAAATATACACCTGCCGATTTATTCTGTAAAAATCTCACGGTGAAAACTTAAGTGCAGTGACATTGTCAGCTGTCATTCCACCTGATGCTTGGGATTGACACTATTGACCGCTAACTTCACAGATATTTTGACGGCGATAACTCTTCCTTATTTCAACAGATTAATACTCGATTCCTATAAACAAAAGCGAATCGTTTTGCTTACCAATGGTAGCATTTTTATTGCCAAACTGGGCATCTAAATAGATTCGTAAGCTATGCAAAGCTATTGGAGGTCTTTGTTTCATTATTGGTAAAGCTAGAAGAATCTTAATTTTAACCAATGACGGTCCGTAAATTATAAGAATCGGCACAATACAATTTACAAACCGTGGGCGTAATGAGCGTCATGAAATTAATATAAGGTAAACGAAACTTCGTTGTATATCATTCGGGATTATTTCATTACTTTTGCCAAAGAAATCAAGTCAATTAATTACGAATTTTAAATTCTGATGCAAATTCGATTCCACCTACATTCGTTAAACAAACTTCATCAGAAAACGGGGTTTAAGCTTGAGTCATAATTAACCTCAGTTTCAGTGGGTTGTGGAGCTTCAAAAGATCCCAAAAACCGCAGAACAGAACCCCATTACTGGTTAAACATTTGACATAATTAATGTATGGTGTAACTGAATAATCTGTTGAACAGATTAGTGTGGTTTCAAATGGCTAACACCGTGGATTACATCAGAACGATGATGGGTTCCTAAACCGGCGGGGAATCTTAGGCGGACACTTTGAAGCCGAGTTAGTGGCTTAGCCGAACGCGATAACAGTTTCGGAATGTGCCAAAATATTTAATTAATGGTCCAGTTAACTTACTTTGAAGCGGTTTTATTTGTTTATTATTATTTGTCGGTTTTAAGAATGGAATGCGGCAGTAAAAACTGTGAAAATAAACGATGTAATCGGATTGTTATGACAGGCAGTTATCCTTCGAACGTTGATAAAATGAGAGTGCATAATATTGATTGGACCAAATGGCGTCCGCAATTATTTTTTCAGTGTCGATTTTCGATTCTTATGGCATAATGAAAAAAATTCAACATACCTATATTTATTATTGTTTTCGGTATAAATTCAGAGTTTATTTCAAGAAATTTCACTTCTAGTAGACCGTATTTTTTAGCTTACCACGATAAATATAAACTGTCTCTCGATGTTTTAATATAAAAACATTATGTAAGTGTACTATTGTTCCTATACTCATTATGAAAACAAACACACAACTAAATTATAATTTATTTCGTAACATCTTCACTCATAATTAAATTTTCTTTACCGCTTACTTCATAGCGTAGTCCTAACATTGTGGGAACGTCACGTGGAACTGTATCGCTTTTGTTATAACACTTAAAGTTATTAAGAGTAATGCTCTGTGAAAGCGGTGCAGCTTAGATTTATATGCGTAAGACGTTCAACGAGTGGGAAGAAAGTTCGGGACAAAGTATTGTCACTGATAAGTAGACAGTTGAATAAATAATTTTCCAGAAAAATAAGAATTCGCAAATCCTTCACGAAGCATATTATATTAATTTAGCTTTTCTGTTGAGTTTAGTTTCGAGGATTAGGGAAACGCTAGAGAAAAAAGTGCCCGCACGAAACAACTTATACACTAGATTTTTATACCTAATCTAAGTGTCAAACTCGATTGCTTTTATTATAGCGAACAGCAAGTTTTTTTCCAAGAGGTACCTATTACTACCTATCCTTAAACAAATCTCGTCAATTCAAACAAGCCCTATTTGAAAAACATCAAAACTCATCGTATACGTAAAAATACAGTTATTCCTATTGGTCGTAACATTCCAAGATATTCCACTTTGTGAGATCAAGCGAGTATGTTTAGAATTACAATTTAGCGTTCAGTTCTCGGTTGTGAGTGACGAACTGACAAGTGACACATTGCTCAATGTTTGTCCTCCATTGTCCACCGTGGAATCGTTGAAATCTTCCCTGATGACCCAAGTTGGGAGTGAGAGGTAGGGAAAGGGGTCAAAGTCCTTATTATAATTTTTTCTTTTCTGGTTGAACAAATCTTGATTTGTCCCTGAATGAACAAGCAAATGCACAAAGAATAAGATATGGTAGAGAAAGGGGATCAAAGTCCTTCGTATACATTTTTCTTTTCAGTTTTAACAGCTCTTGATTTTTCCTCACTAAATCAACAAGCACAAAAAAGAAGATACCCTGAAAAGTATGAAGTATCGTTCTATTGCCTTCGAAGTACTGGATATTCCTCATTGGCCGTCAGGAAAGATGGTGCAAATACCAGGGGTCTCCTCATCAAAGTTCAACCGAAGATAAAAAAATGCATATCAGTGAAGCTGTCTGCATTTCTGCACCCCATACACAAAAAATCATGCCCTCGTAACAACCTTCGTACAAATGCAACCTATATTCCTTTTTGAAAACCCAAAAGCCGTATCCCAAAAGCAGTAAATATTCCTTTTTTTAAACCCAAAAGCAGTGCCTCCTATTCCCGCTACCATCTACTCTTTACACCATCTCCTCTCCGACGTCCAGTCACTTGAATAGCCGGCAGTCAGGTGGATGCGTCGCATTCAAGCAGACGTGCCGCATAATTATGTTACCATTTGGAGCTCAATAGAACCTCATTAGCATACGGTCATCGATGTTGTTTCACTGATCAAACGAGGAATGTTTTTGTTTGACTTTATTGGTGGGACAAATTTATGGTTGAGTGTTCTTACACTCAACCATAAAGTCAAAAAAAAAAAAAAAACAAATCCAGCCCATCTCTTGATGGGCTGGATTTTGACTGCAAATAATTGTTGACTTTAGCCTATGGATTATACTTTGCATCTCATAACGTCACTCAATAGTGACAAATGGACATTTCGAGACGTTTCTGTAATGTTATGTTTCTGTTTAGTTTATATTGTTTGAAAGATGTACCATCAAGGAAACTTACATCTGCCCAATTTGAAAACAAAATCCCGTACACGATGACCACATCTGTTAGTGTTACTATAGCGGCCGAGCGCAGCAAGCAAGAGTAGCCCTTACGGTGTATAGATATAAGTTTCCTCGATGGTACATCTTCCCCATTCAGTCTGTCCAGGTCTCACCCGACCGTCGGACTATCTTGCTGGGAGGCGAGTGGGCGACCCACACTACGCTTGCCGATTCTCGGAGATGGATTGATAAAATCCTCTCATTATTTAGCTTGTCCCTGTCTAATAATCACTTCATCTTCCTCCATCCAATCATAAACAAGCATTCCACAGATGAATTCTCCATAAAACAATCCGCTCCAACCAATCGATGACTACAATCCAAGTCTTTTATCTCGTTAATATACAATAGGGTTAGGCGTAACACGGAGGCTGGCGAAGTTAATGCTATTGTTACTGCTATTTATAATGCCCTAATCCCGCTACAGGCTGCAACTACAAGCCAGGGCTTTCAATGCAAAGTGCGAATTGTAAGGTCCCCGATACGATGAGACTGCGCTGTGTAGAGTCGTCGAGGTGCTTAGCGATACTGTAGATATGATCCTGAAGTCTGAGGATAATCTGGGAGATGCAAATCTTTGGAGGTTATTTTTAGATGTGTGAAGTGATTATTTTGATGGCTTCTCGGATACCTTGACAGTGTAAGCAAGTTTTAGACGACATTGGAAGGATAGTAGTTATCTTTATAAATGTTTATTATGTGGAGGATTCTTCGTCAAGATAAGAAACTTTGAGAATTAAATGGAAACAAGTTGGACGAGCAATGCCGATCAGATATGTACTAGGAAAGGTTAATTCAGAAAACATTCCTCTTAATAAGTTCATGCAAATTAAACTTTGCTCTAATGAGCAACAGGATTTGAACGACCAATTAAAAATTACCAGTCCAATTAATAGTCCAGCTAATTTTTCTGCACCTGTCTCAACCGTCATGGAGGCTCTAGTCAAGAGCCCCGGTTATCGCACAATTTGCATAATCGGGCGGTGTGTACGCGTTACACCATAACGATCGAATTAACCAATCACAGGCGACAGCCGCCAGACTTTAATTCCGAAAGGGTTATGCAAAAGGATTCTGTGAGATAAAACACTTATAATATGAATGGTTATTGTAGGGTTTTTGAATCCTATGCTATTTGCCTTTTGTTTGAAATTGAATGTGATGTTTCTCAGATTCGAGATTTTGGATGTAGACTTGAGTGATTCGCCCTCTTTTATTGACTAATCTCTCTCAGTTCATTCTAGATTCTAAAGTGAACCGAGAGATATTAGTCAGTCATTGCTCTCTTGAGAGCAGTGTCTGACTAATCTGAGAGAAAATGGACTAGATTCTATTGAACTATTTCGCTCACCAACACAAACAGGACGTTAAAACTAGAATCATTATCAGAAGTGGCAACACTTATGTCGATGTTGCCAGCTACATTATATTATTACAAGCTTTTAATAGAACATTATTGCATGTAACACTGGTATTATCGAATCACTCGACGCGACCAGCCATTTTAATACCACAGTGGTACGAGAATTTTGTATTAAAATGAGCACTTACGGGATGAAGAATAATGATGACGATGGAAAGCAGTGAAGTGGTAACTTTGTGGGTATATCTGACAACAATTTGCGTAGGTATACTGAATCCTGTTATCAAGATTTTAAATAATCATACTTATTAATAAAAACTGAGATATGATACGAAGTCTATGTTCCAACATTTTGTAGTTCTCATAGTGTCATAAACGACAGGTCTTTATGTTTACATAAGAAGTATAACAACAGTGACCTATGACTTACCTTCTACCCATTACTCTGGATACTAAAGTCGTCCAACAAGAGCCACCATTACCCTCAACGCCTCGTCTAAACAACCAACAGTTACATCTTTATTAGTAGTTATAACGGATATCGTCACGTTACGTCTACGTGTAGTAGCGGGCAGGTCGTAGCGTACAGCCATGCTTGCCGCAAATTACCGACAGCTGTTACAAGCCTTAGTAACATCACACGTATTAAGCATACGTATACGAGCAAGCTTGATATGAGACCAAATTTTGACTATAACTTAGGCTGATTAGCGTGTTTAACAGAGAACTTTGGAGAATTAAGAGAAACGAGACTGATATTTTTGGATGCATTAGGTTACTATGATGTAGCGACTGAGTCGGTACTGGTAATTTATAGAATTGTACAATGCATTACGACTTTAGATGGAATTTACTAGGAGGACTTTACAGACACTTGAAACGATTGGATAGTAAATAAATGGAAGGCGATGGATATAGGTATCGTAGAGATAACTTAAGCAATTTTCATAAGAGCTTCCTACAGTGTATATGGAAACAACAGTATGATTATCATCAACCGTAAACATTGCAATTACCTACTGGATATATGATACGGTAGCAACATAAAATTATTATGTTGTGTGAATTCTTCAAACAGTTTAGTATAATGTTGCACGTCATCCATGATATTTACAGAAGCTTTTTTACTTAATTAACAAAGATACGAGTTTGTTTAATAATTTCTGTTCAAGTTTTACTACTTCTACATTACAAAATAATGTTCCCAGGCCCTAAATCCTTTGAAATTATGATGCTTATTAAAAATTCTAGTAGCAGCTAGCTTGTTCGCACTTAACTCGCCTATCACTTGTCCATTTCTGCGCCAATTACCTCCCTAGCCACGAACCAGGCTATTTCATATATAATTTCCCGATTAAGCCCGTGGTATGTTATATATCACATTAGCATAGGGCGCGTTCACATTGATTGAGTAAGGTAGGCTGGTCCATTCAATCTATCAGACTATCAAGGTCTCTTTCAAGTTGCCAACAATATTCAGTTCCATTTTGTTGTCCAGGTTGAGCGCAGAAAATACAATTTCTAGCACAAAGCGCTTGGAATAGTGACAAAAGGACTAGTGTACAGTTTTGATTCGATTTGACGTGGCACTTCAGTTTTCGGGCTGACCCCAGCATAAAGCTGAATTACGAAAAAAATCGTATTTCATTGGATTTCTTCTTTGCAAATCAATGGCTTAGCTTTATCATTTTTGACCAATAACTGGCCTTTTGAATCTATTATCTGAAGCCTCCATCAAATCATCATTCTCCAGCCCTTATCTTGATTTATTTGGGGTCGGCGCAATATATATTTTTCTTTTATTAGTCGTCATCTCGGTAGTCACCCCCTTTTTAACCATAACCATATCATTATTTACACAGTAGTTTCTTTGGTCATCCCCTACTCTTATAGCCTTGAAGCCTCGATTCAAATCCTCCAAATATATTACCTGTACCTAATACAAACGCACCTTTACATGCGGTAGTAGACCTATGTATTCATACTACCTATGTCTAGTCACATCCAGTTAGCTCTCTGATATCGTGTCATTTGCATAATCGGGCCATATACGGGACAGGCACGGGTCGGGCGCGGGAATTATCTCGTGTCACAGTTTGGACGCTTCTGTCGATAGTTTTAGTTTTTAGAGCTTGCTCCGGAGTTTATCGGTGTTTAGTCAGGGTTGATGAGGCCGTTGGAGTTTGTGGCTTTAGGTGGATAATTTTCTACATGGTTATTATGTCCGGAGAGTTAACGTAGTGCTTCTTTCCTTTGAAGTCCTTGCAAAATTATTCTCTCATGGCTGTCAATGACTTATTCGCTAATATTATTAGCAATAGTCTCATAAGGCCTTTCTTTGTTAGTCTTCATTAAGAGGCCATCATTGACAGTGACTTTATAGCAATTGTGATAATGAATCTCTGCTGTATTTTAATCACATACCAACATAGAGTTACCATAATAAGCGTAGGTGACCAACTTAAAGCAAAGATACCTTAATTGGGACAACATTATTCAACGTCATTAATTTCTGACAGTCTCCCATTGTTACAAATCAAGTTAGCAAACAACAATAGTTCTGTAAAGGTCACACATAAGTCACAATTGTATTGAGTCCTGCTCCTTGTAATGGCTTCCTATCAGGTTACAACCAGTATGTCACTCGACCACCATCTGGGCACAATCTGACATGGCTCTGTGATACTAAAGAGCCTATTAATAAATTGGTGAACTTTAGATTGACTGATGCAAGTTTTGGATCGTGTGATTTATCCTTAACAGCTGACGAAAACTGTACGAATTTTCGTACAGTTACAGTGTTACATTTGTAACGCAAGGCATCTGGCAATGAGTTCTGGGCACAGATATAGATATACCTAGATAACGCAAGAGCAACTACTTCACGTGCCCAGCTTACGTACAAAAATCGTAAGCCGCCACTATCGCGCTCAGTCCTGTAGTACTGCTGGCTGGGTGAGTGAGCGCGTGCCATTTTTTGAATACCTACTGTGACGTCACGTCACAGTAGGTATTCAAAAGGTCACAGTAGGTATTCAAAAAATGGCACGCTTGGTTTTCATACACATCGTAATACTTACGTTATCTAGGTTTATCTACATCTGTGATTCTGGGTTTATCGGTGGGCGTATGTGTGTTTTCTAGGTGCATTTTCTAATTACCTACTGTCAAATTCACTTTTATTGTATTTTATCATACATAAGCTCACACCTTCTTCGCATGGGCGTAGGAAGAAACTATCGGTACGCCACCTACTACGAACCTTACATACTCCTTTTGCCTCGTTTACGTACATCTGGTCATACAAGCACGTCGGTTGCGAGTACTACGCACCTGACCTAACTGAAGAACATCACCAATAAGGTATGTCCTCCTACCCCGGTTCCACTTGCTCGTTTGTATTTTATCAATTAATTTAAAAATCTCTTGGCACCCCAAATTGCTACAATATGGAGAAAACGAAATGAAGTAAAAAATGCAGTTGCAATACTAGTTAGAATTTGTTGCTGTGTTTTAATACATTCATACTCCATAGTAATTTACAGCTTTATGCTGGGGACAGTATCTATATCCCAAGCCAACAGTTAATCTTCTACAGCTAACCGATACTTACTCCAAGGACCAAACATTCCGGAATGCTAATCCCATGTTACGAAAACCTCAAGTATTTCGATTACACCTGCTGATAGACACGCATGCAAATTATTGTTAATAGAAATTGCGAAGTCCTGTCCCAGGCAAATCTTGTTAGTTTCTTATAAACTTGGCTAACATTCACTTAGTGCAATCATATATTTGTTTGTACAACCATTTTGGAATTGTAATCGAACCGCTGCATTTGGTTGTAATTGCTGTCTGTTGTCGTTTTGTCATCTTCGAATTCATTTTGTTTTTGTACATTGAAATTTGTTACTTTGAAATCCTTGTTTCACATACTGTAGTTAGCCCCTCTCATTAAAAAAATATCATGACCTTTAACACTATCGACGGAAACCTCACCTTCAGCAACGATGTACTTTTGAAAGCCATTTTAAAAACGACATCACGGTATTTAGGACAAAATTAACCAGTTATTTAATTACAAAAGCTTATTAACACATTATCATTATATTTCATGGCTCACAAAATATTCAGTAGCTTACTTTTATGCACCTGTTCCTTAGCCCCTGTCTTAACAGTAAGATTGCTTGCTCCCAGCAGGTTGGGGCCCATAACTTGGGGCCCCGCGACGCTCAGCAGGGGGTCATTATCGCCACAATACACAATATGAGTTATACCTTTATGTAAAGCTACGTTTACACGTCACGTAAGGGATGCAAGGGTTTAAGCAAGCAAAGATACTAATCTATGCAGTTTGCAAAAATCGTTTACTTATTCACAATTTTGTGGTTCTGAGAATAATAATCTATGTTGTTCAGGACTCCGTAAAGATCACCATGTAGCGGAAACTAAAATATGTATTTTATATAAATGGCATCTCGCAGTTCAACCTATGAGGCTGTCATCTCAATAAATTAAGGCCTCCAGTTAGGGCTTATAAAACTTAAAAACTAAGCGACTACACGCTAAGGGCACCCTCTGTAGGGTACGGACCTCAGCTTAGGGCGTCGCTGGGAGAGGGCAGCAAGGGACAGGATGGATCGGAATTATTTAGGGACGAATTTAAAACTACAGGCTCAGCGGCGCGGGCTGGCTCGAGCAAGGGTCGGGGCGGGCATGGTATGGGCGTTGCGACGGGCCTCGACGGCGAGGACGGAAGGACGGCTGTCGGGACTTGTACTTTCTGAGACTACTGGTGGTGGTGGTGGTGGTACTTTACTACTCTCCTGTAAGAAGATCGTGGCGTCGTCGGGGATGCTAAGGGTATGCCTCGATCGGCGACTAGACGGTCCGCATTAACGGGGTTTTATGTAAGTAAATCTTCTAAGCGATTGTAACGAATTTTCTTGGAGAGATGCATCACAATACGTTCTGATTTTCGTAGGTTTTTCTGGACAATACCACCTGGTAAATTAAGACACTACTTAGTAACAACAGAACAGTGCTTTCTCTATTTAAAACTAGAAAGTTTATTGCCAACTTTCCAAGCACAATGAATAAGCAATTAGTTTGAAGCTTTTGCCAAAGCTTGTTAAACCTATTAAGAATTTAGCGGTGTTTTGTTTTCATGTAACCTTTCCAACGGTATATTGTGAATTACCTGTAATCGCCAGCTATTCTGTAAAAATCTCACCGTGACAACTTAGGTGAAGTAAGCTTGGAGTGAGTGTCATTCCACCTGATGCTAAGAATTGACACTATTGACAGCTCACTTCACCTAAGTTTTGACAGTAAGATTTTTACAGAATAGGTCGGCTGCATTTTGTTTGGAACGAGACTTGAATTGAAATATCAAATTCTAACTCTAAACCATCTTAATGTTTAGTTTTTTTGCATTCAGTTTGTAAATCATTGTTTATGGCACAAGATTTTTATCTCTATGCACTGATGTCATAGACATTTTGACATTTCCTAACACTATTAATTCAGAATTCGTATGTTCGAAGTTCAAGGTTTTATTCAAATTTTAATGGCCGGATATTCGATAATCTTACGTCGCGTCCCATGGAAAAGTCGCACCTATGGATTAAGTGGGCGAGTTAAATAATTTGCTTTCAAATCAAGTTTCATTTAATAAGTAGGTACCATTAGATATGAAGTATTTAATGATAATTATTTAATGGTAGGATGTGAAACTGAGGATGTTATTTAAGCAAAAATATGAAGTTGAGAAAGATCTCATGAATTTATATGGGCACTGATAATTTGAATAAAGAATATAAAGACCGCTTGATTTTACGATTTTGGGGTTAAATGTCAAAAAAGTGTTTTATTGTAGAAATCTTAAACACATAAAATTTAAATAATCGTATCAAACGTGAACATCTTTCATAAATGGAACGAAACAATTTAATTTTATTTATGTTCGACGTAGAAATGACTGCGTCGAATCGAATTTATGTCAAAATCGATGAGAATTGTCGAGAACGGTGCTTTACTACTTAAAAAAATGCCAGAGACAAAGAAAAGAAGAAATTCTTTAGGTATTCAAAAGTGACACACGCGCACGTTGACAACGTTACAACGGTTACAACCATTGCATCTTATAACATAACTTAAAAATAACGGTGTGCCCGATAGAACCTTGAAAAGCAGAACGATTCCGATGCAGCTAAGTAAGCAGATAATAAATAAGCAATTCTAGATATAAAGGACTGGCTCGACTTGCTGGCGTGGGCGTGTGGACTGGTTTTACACTTCTTTTATTTTTAATTCTCGTTTCGCTAATAACGCGGTGTGAGAGCATCTTTCGAGTTCAATACACTGATTGTGGTATACGTTTAGTGTAGAACTGGCTTTATTGTCAGTACATGATTTATTGTGTTCCTAAGACAAAACGCGGATTGTTTCTTTCTTTTCTTTTGTGCCTTTTGCGTTTTATCACATTTTTTTTTAATTGTACTTATATTTTTATTAAAAACTGCGTAGTGTTTTTTGTTACAATCTATGTTATTGTATGAACATAGTTCTGTAGTTATATAGAAAATCAGTGTTAAGATTCTTGTAACAGGAAAATTAATATCAGCTAGTCCACTGTATAAGGAGCTGGTGACAATTGAATTGCCCCAGGCTTAGACTCAATTCTCAGGTGTTAGCCTTTATGTGCGAAGGTTAAGACAATGTTTATTATCATATTTCACGCTACAATGAACTGACAGACAGCGCAATTATTTAAATTGTTGTATTATGTGTTTATTTTGTAAACCAACATTCCATAATAATGTAGGTACCCGCCTATCTATGATATTTAAATAACCAATAAAACTTTAACTTGTTGATACTTTTACTTTTTAGATACTTAAAAGAAAATTTCATAAAATTAATATGGGCATTAATAGTGCACACCAGGCTTTATACTGTGCAATAAATGCTATGTTTTATTTCGAGAGCATGCCTGTGGGATCTGGATTATAATGTCAACAATATCGCTGCGAGCTCTTGATACAAAATAAATGCCGTAAACTCAACTTTACATGCATACGCCATTAAGTAATTGAAGGTATGGACATTTCATTTAGGTAGGTATTTGTTTTACAATGTTAAACTTAATCGTATTATTCGTATTTGGTAAGAAAACTCGCGGTATGGAATTGAAAGGAATTTGTATTTTAAAATATTGCCAACATAAAAAAGTCGAAACCATAGATTTATTTTTATCTGTGACCGTAGCAATAAAAATGGCGCCAAAATTTGACATATAACATGCGCTTTCACGGCCAACTGTTTTGAATAAAATTGGAATTGAATTCTGTGACAATGGCCATAATCAGATTCACCAGAATATTTTTCCAATACGACATATATAAAATACCATAAATGTCAATTAATTTATACAAAATTTATTTTATAGTGGTTTCGGTCGGTTGTTCGCAGCGGGGGCTGGTGAATGCCACAACTAATGGCGCCAACATACTTTATTATATTGAGATTTGTTATTCAACAGTTTGTTAACGTTATTATATTATGTAGGTGTTAATTGAATTGGGAATATTCATTAATCGGTCATAAAACTTTCTGTGATCATTACTATAACGACACGAGCTTTATTATCGAGTAAAGATTAATTCCCGTTAAATGTTTTACATATTATTCAACTTATGGCTTACTTTTGGACGTGTAACAAATTGCATCAAACTGCTGATTTAATATTTATTCCAAATACATTTTGTGTATAACGTGTGCAATGTGCAACCATAAACTAAAGCAGGGTTGCCAATTCGTAATATACCGACTGTCAAAAGTTCGTGCTTTTATGACAATTTTCAAGCAATTCTGCTTTCGAAATTAGAACCAAAAGTTGGTTATCATTGGAAACTTCGTAAACATGTGGTTTTTCTATCAAGGCCCAACCCTGCTACCACTGACGGTCATGTAAACCTACCAATGCCATATTAGGGCAGTTGGATCTGTTTAATTTACATTTTCCATACAAACATGTTCGAAGTGATGTAACATGACAGGATAGTAATCAGTTGCACAACGAGAATGTCGCTCCTTCTCTTTTTGTGTTATCTGCGAACTGAATAATGTAATTTTTGCTTACAATATTAGTACAGTCAAATTGGGATTGAAATTACTACACTACCAAAAATAGCTCTAGAATTATTACTACTTTTACGACTTTTCTTACAGAACACTGCTACTCTACAGTTACTTTGACACATGACACTTCAAAACAGTTGACATTAGCTCTGAACATTAAAAAAAAAACTTAACCAAACCATAAACTCTACAAAGGTCAGGTTTTAATATCAGAGACACCGCTTAATAGTTTCTTAAGAAATTAACAAAGCTTATCTTAATGATACAGTTTATGAGTGGTTTATCTTCGAGGAAATGCCTGCATGTTTGCTCTTGTTCCTTTAGATATGCCGCGAGAGGAACTGACTGATTGTTTTATAAGATGCTGGGAACTTTGTTATGAGTTCACTAAGGGGAAATTAAAAAGAAACAAAAAGAAGATGAGACTGTAGCAATAAAAATCTGTGGTCTGTTCAAGAGTAGGTATATACCTAGTTATTTTCTGCCCTATAGTCTTGAAAAATAGAGAAGTACATACCTACATTTACGCTCCAGTAAAACGTAACAAAGTAAAGCAAGACGAAAACTCAATTTATTACGAGAGCATTGACTGATAAGATTAAGAGAGAACCGATAACTGACCGAATAGATCTCAATCGTAATGATAAGCGGAAATTGAGAACGCTGACCCACTTAGTGTTGATAACAGCTGCATTTTATGTTGCTGATACACGCGATAGAGTTTCATACCAGGCGTTGGAAAGCACATTCAGACTTCGTTTTCAGAACAAATTGTTTACATTAAAGTCTTTTAAATTGGTTGGTTTTAAAGTGGGGGTTGGTCCTTAATTTTTGAAGTATAAACTTCTTTAGGCGCGTTGAGCGATCTTTGGTAGAGGAAAATCTTATGGGTTCGCATCACCGAGTCTACGTGTTGAGCTTGTTTCATAGTTTTAAGTTGACTGCCTATGTTTTTTTTTTAATTGCATTGGCAAATTGTGAGTCACGTATTTTTTTTAAATATCTCATTTACACGTTGAAGTAACTCTTATAAATTAAATAAAGCATATTTTCTTTAATCCAACATTATGGACATTTAACATCATATTTTACACAACAAACCGGTAATTTTACTACTTTACGTACAACGTAGCTACGTTTTATTTTCTCTTTCTCACATTTTGAAGTGACAAAACTCGAGAATCTTACGTGCAACACGGTACCAGTTTAATTTAATCTTTATAATCTTGAATTTTGGTGTCCATATTGAGACATTAAGGAAAAGTAGAATTACATAGCGCTCCAAATACGTTGTGGGCCGCGAAGAAAGCGGGGCGCGGTGATCGCTGAGCGATAGCCAAATGGCGGTGTAGATGACACAAAAATCTTGAGAATATTTTCCTGTGTCAACAAATGACTGTTATGAGTTATGACTTTATGACAAAATTTCTGAATCACAGTAGTACATTTTTAAACCACAATAGTGCGCCATTTCTTGACTGCAGCCAATTAAAGAAAATTCGATGGTCAAGGAACAGAATCAGGGAATGGTACTTATTAAGGGATTAATATCCCTACTAAGTCGTTTTGCGAAGTTACCTTAAGTTAGCAAGACATAACGTTTCTTTTCCTTTATCATAGCAGATCATCGTCTTGTTTAGATAGTTAGGGGATCGGACTACCAGGATTAGTACCGCTGTACTCGCTATCTATGGCTCCTCTAACCAGCTCATTTAAAACATCAGCATAATTATGGGAAATCATAATCTTTTCTAGTTAGCTTGGGGATCCGACTACCAAGAAATTAGGACACAACATGCAAGGCGCTGTCTATGGCTCCTCTATCCCGCTCATTTCAAAGCCTCAGAATAATTATGGAAAGTGTCAAAATGTACATAAACAGGTACTACTCAATTTGGAGTGAGGACATTATGTTAAACCACGGGCGGTGCGGCACTGACCACAGGAGACCACTTCAACAATCTAGTGATATTGTAGTTGGCTGTCAAATTATTGTCATTACATAGTTTCGTGGTGTAAGTTACCGTGGGAGAGGTGACAGGTGCCGTAAGTGCGGTGTTGTGGAGATTATCATTGTGAACTTGTGAAGCAATTGGGAATAAGGTTAAGATTGTAAAGATGGCGGTTCAACGGTATTAGAGATGTAAAACGAAGCCGAATTGGAAATTATCTTTTAATGTTGGGAATATAGCCAAAATGGATTGATGACTGTTATTTTATAGTTAAGTACGTCATCGATTTTTAATGTTTTCAGTGTATAATAAAGTGTAAACCAGACGTTTTGTGTCTGTAATAAAATCAATATAATTCATTATTATGTTCGATAAATTTAGTAACCCATTTATTACTTCAGATTTATTGGAATTGTTTTTGGACATCATTAGCTGGATCAAAGTGTCGGCTCATTCTATGTCTGTGCGATCTTGTTTAACTATGTATAAATGGTTTGGTTTTAAATGTTGATTACATCCTTTTCTTAATTCGTGAATGGAAGCACTTATAAAGTTGTTATAATATCTTGTTAATTATTATTAGAAGACTGTTTTTAAGTAACCAATTCTAAAACTGTAGCTGCAGTTACTTAAAACAAAACCTACAATTTAGTTTGACAAACTTTCTAACAACTTATTCATTGGATTATACATAAAACACTACACATAAAGTGTTCGATTTCAACAGCAGAAACGAACCATAACTCTTGTTGAGAGACAAGCCACGTAGAATTGCAATGTCAATGCCTGAATGCAGAGGTGTCCCAATACCGGACGAAGATTTATTCCTTTATTGATGTTTGAGTAATTGCGTTGCGGCCATGTCTTAGGAAATTAACGTGTTCATCTTTTAAGGATGGTTGGTTAGCTGCCATTGTGCCGATGTGGGTCAGGCAGGACGAGGAAGTGAGGGCTGATTGATTCGAGAGAAGGTTTGATTGTGATTGTGACTGATTGTTCGTGGTATAAGCGTGGAAGGTTCTTGGGATTGTTTGAGTGAGGAAAATATTGAAATTGATTTGACTTGTAGGAGACATAGGCACAACAAAGGGCAGTAGCAATCCTCTTGCACCATAAAACATTTGTTTGTCTTTATTTATTTTATTCGACAAAACAAACAGTTACAAATATATCTTAATAAACAGGCAGTGAGAAAAACAAAGTTTGGTATCATATTATGTGTAGCTCACATATATTTAGGACACAACAGCAAGATAGGTGAAAATAAAGACCTACATGGCGCTCCTGAATGACACCACCAAGTTTCATATCTAACAACATGCAGTAATTCCTTCGTCGCATAAATGTATAAACCACATACCTACAGTTTACGATCAACACACGGAAGCGACAATAACGCATTGTGTAGGTTACATTGACAGGCGGCGGCGATCATTTCAAAGCGATTGACAATGTAAACGCGCAACTCGCAAGGGAACGATAAACTGCAAATTGAATAGACAATGTTATGATCGAGTTGTTACTACTCAAGTTTGATGTTTGTGGAGTTTGTACAGAGATTTGGATTGTTTGATTGTGTTGGTTAAGACAATGCGCGCACCACAGACAAAACAGTTTTGTCTGTCTTAGACATAACAGTTTGGTCTACCGAAGATATAACAGTTTCGACTTTTGTTGAAACAGTTTTTTTTTTAACTGACTTCAAAAAAGGAGGAGGTTCTCAATTCGGATGTATTTTTTTATTTTTCATATTTGTTATATACCTCAGAACTCCGCAAATTATAACCCAATTTGAAAAAATCTTCTTTTGTTGGAAAGGGTACACATAATAGAGTGGTCCCATACCTATAAAGGTCAAGTTCTGAAGAGTGATTTTTGAGTTAGCTTCAATAATACGTATTTTTTCCACGTAAGTGTATTGATGTTATAATAATAAATTTCTGTCACTGTTATTTACTTAGCAAGTGAAGGTATACGAATTGTGTGGGGTAGGTATTAGGTAAGTACCACAACTAAAAAGGGAAAAGTAAAAAGATTATTACAAAAAAAACAGTCTTCCAAATAAAACACTACAAAGTGAAAAATAATTTTAATTTCGGAAGTCGGTGGCAATAAATGTAATTTATCATGATACTGTTTGTTTTGTTGTAAGGATAGGATACCCGTCATCAGTGTTTCTAATTATACAAAGAACATCTATAAGTAAAAAAATATCAACTTTATTTATTGAAATAAAGTTTATATTTGAAATCAACTTAATTGTCATTGGACAATTAAGTTGATTTCAGAGTGACTAGCACCATGGAAAAAGTTGTAAAAATGTTTGAAGTTGTAGCGTAAACTGAACTTTATTGTGTAGGAATTAAAGTTATTTTTCCATTAGTTAATTCATATTTGTTTTACATTTTTGGCAAATAAATCGCGAACGCAGATTAGATGTCCACAGCAAGGTTGAAAATTATCACTTCGCTGAAAGTCTTCATCTTCATCATCATTTCAGCCCAGAATCACCCACTGCTGGGCAAAGGCCTCCACTTTCTACTGCCATACTTCCCTGTTCTGAAAGTCCTAAATTCGGCTATATTACGGACAGTTTTAAATCTACCTGTATATCCACGCGCTGCGATACAAATCCTTTAGCATCCTAAATAGCTGTATATTTATTTAACTACAACCATATTTATTTGTTCAGGAAACCATGAATATTCATTTATGATCCTTTGTTTGCTTAATTCGTTCCGTTCCTCTCTAGGCTATTGCCTAGGTCACAACGTGGAGAAACGGAGGTAAATATTGTCTTTTGTTTAGCTTGCACTAAAGTTAGTGAGTGCATATTTCAATATTTAATTTTACGAGTCGACCGACACTGCTTTGTGTGGTTTGAAGTACTTAAACCTTTAGTTTAACTCTAAAGACTACACTCACACTAGTCAGAATAGTTTCGTCTTTCGTACTAACAGTAGGAATGGCTTTCATTTTGACAGTTCAACAACATTCATTGCGTTTTTTATGTTGTTGAGCAGACGAATTTTTCGAACATATGAAGCAATGGATATACTTCAAAATTATTCGGATTGTAATTGCTATTCCTTACATACCAAGAGGGCGCGCACTGCCGCGAGGTTGCGAGACCGCGTAGGTAGGTATTACACTTTTTTATGAAACGACTGTTTTTTTTTTGCTAACCCACGTAAAAATTCTACGCTACGCTCTAGAATCATGTGCTGAATTTATGGTTACAGATTGCGAGTGATGTCCCTGCCACCCTGTATTTGAGACAATTAGGAAAAGAGGCTGTTAGGTTGCAAGTATGTTCTCTATGATTATTGAAATGTAAACTTCTTTAGGCGCGTTGGGCATTTTTTGAGATGGGGAAAAACCATTGAATTCGCGCCACTGTTACTGTAACGACACCGCTTCCGATGTGTTCGGCTGTCCTCGGGATGTACTCAGTTTTAATGTATATCCGATATGTCAGTGAGTGATGGTAAAGTATTCTGTTTGTGTTTTGTTTTCACTTCTGTTGGCACTCCCGGAGTGCCACTTTTTTTTTCATAGAGCGAGTCTTAGCTATGCCCATAGCCTATGTTTAAGCTCCTGTTTACTTCACTTAAAAAAACAACAAATGAGCATCTGTGTTTTATGTTTCCTCGCACATGACGTGAGATGCCAACACAATCACACACTCCAGTCATACCCCTCCATAATAGTGCAAAAACGGTCGGCTGACATAAGAGTAGTTCCTAGAATCGAACAGATCGGGTTCGGCGACAGCACGACAGGCAAGAAAACTGAGACGTGCTCAGCAACTCTGCTTAGAATACTGTTTCCATTGGTACAAGAGATTGTAAGGAGTTTCCAGTAAAATAAAAGAGAATTCTCATGAAAAGTCAGGCAAATTAATTGTTCAGCAAATTGCAGACAACCAACTTAAATTGTCCGCGTATTCAAATCACAACTGTCATAATTTGACAGTTATATGAAATGCCTATAATACGTCAAATTGACGTAGGGTGAATTCATTTCCCAGACTGTACCTAATTCGGAAGGAATTCTTAGGAATACATATTATATGCAACTGTATTTAAAACAGTTGGAAAACCTAATTGATATGCAAGAAAACCGCCTTTTTCAGTGACAAGATATAATTAGATTAAACGTCCAACTTCCTGAATGAGTTCTTAAAGAAATTAATAAAGTAGTGGTTGAAGATAAGTCGGGAATGCTAAAGACTTGAGAGCTTGAGTTTAAATGCCCCGTAGACAGACATGCAAGTTAATAACGTTGATGATTGTTGTAATCTCAGAGGTTGATGAAGCAATTTGATTTAATCAGCACGGACTTTCTAAGTTAGTGGTATCGTATTACAGCAAACAACTTCGTTTGCATGGAATACGCAAATTGGAGTAGCACCACTTTTACGGACGGACGTGAGAGTGTCTTAATTTAGACAGAATAATCTTAGCATTTCATAGTCTTCCAGTTAAATTAGATTCAGTAATTAACTGAGAGCAGTGGTGGCTCAGTGGTATCGACGCTGATGGATGAGACGGTTTGACCCAGGCAGGCGCTTTTCTTTGTGTAATTTATTTCATCACCACTGCTCTCAAAACGGTGAAGGAAAATATCGTGAGGAACCCGGCATATCCTAGAACCAAAAATTCGAAGATATCTGACAGCCACCAAACCGCACTGGGTCTGCGTGGTAGATTATGGCCCACTCCGCCGAGAGGAAGCCTGTGTCCCAGCAGTGGGAACATTAACGGCTGATTATGCTAATTAACTGTAATAAGTCCACAGATTAGATCTCAGATCTTATTTATTCAAATTTCCAACAAAAACTAGCCACCAACATCATAAATCAAATTCTAAATCTTAAAAGTCTAAAAGCAGTGAACAAGTTACATCAGGATGTTCCAAGTCTCGCTCCAAACCAGTTTGTGTTCATTCATAAATAACCATTCTAGTTTTTTATCTAAATTGGCAAAGTTCCCGGCGTGTACAGCCTTGAGACGGAACAATTGGTCTTGCAAAAGAATTGCTGTGTGTATCCGAATGAATGACAGGTTTATAATTACGCAATATTATCTCTGGCTGTCATAACATGTCCAAAGATTCGGAGTTTAATTTTGTTCTTTGTCCACTATTGACAAAATAATTGTTTATGTACACACTATATGCTTAATAAATAATAATTATAATATATAAAGATAGAAGAGCACTAAATTAGCTTCCAGCAGACCCTCGACAGACCTGTAAATGATTGTTTTCGACGAAATATTTTAAATAGATATATCTATTTATATATAATTATGTTGTATCAGTAGTATGAGGTACCTAATCAGTGCCAAGATTTATTCGTCTGGCTGCACATTCTAACCACAGGAACTAGTTTTAGATGGGAAAAAATCAAGTACCGAATAAAATCTAATCA